>OY755241.1:55246176-56613870 GCA_963576725.1 Azorinus chamasolen
TCATATTTATGCAACATGCCTGGAGTTACACATCATTTATTCCTTTCCCATCATTTATCCCTTTCCTTGTTAAAAATAATGACATCATGAATATTAATTAGATCAAATTTTATAATGGTATACAAACACATGATATTTTAGCCATGATAGCAACAACAGAATCAGATTTATTCTATTTCATAAGCAACCAGAGCAGACCCTGATAAGACGGCTCCTATAGGAGCCATCTGATCTGGGTCTCCTCTGTTTGCAAATGCATGAAAAAGGCATTTCTATGAAGGAAAGGGTCATTATTCCATATAAAATGTCAGGTTCAGGTTTGTCGGAGTTTTTTGGGCTACTACTATTTAGAGTACATTGTACTAATTGGCAATAAGCCATATAAATAACAATTTCTGCTACCAGTATGTTTTACAATCTATTGTGTCGTAAACCATTAACCCTTTATTCCATGAATATTCAAAAAGAAATGATGACATCATGTAATTAATTAGATTATTTTTTAACATGTATATGGTTTATTTTTCAAAATAGTATATAAACACAAAAGCAAAATCTGTAGAATCAGGTCTATATCATATCAAAAACAGACAGAGCAGACCCTGGTCAGACAGCTTCTAAAGGAGCCATCTGATCTGGGTCTACTCTGTTTGTAAAGGTGAAGAAAAACGTATTTGCGGAATAAAAGGTTTAAATTGTATTTAACCCTCTACTCTATAATCATATACAGTAAAACCTCTCTATAATGACCACTAAATTACATAAAGAATTTTGAGTTAAAGGCAGGTGGCTGCTTAAAGCAAGGTGAAAGTAAAACAGAACGCTCCTATAGGAGCGTTCTGTTTTACTTTCACCTTGCTTTAAGCAACCACCTGCCCAAAATACCAATTAATAAACACAATTTAGTGGTCGTTATAGAGAGGTGTTGCTGTACAATGTATGCTTTTTCACACCTTTTCGAACACAGAAGACCATGATCCGATGACTCTTCAGATGACTCTTGTAGGAGCCATCTGATCAGGTCTGCTCAGTTTGCTTATGCTCTTTTTGCTTATGAACCAATAAAGATTTGATTCTGTAGTTTCAGTCTAGGCTAAATATTCCAAATCCATATAAGGAGAGGAATGTTAACCCTGTCTCTCATATAAACGTGTTTTCACGCATTTGCAAACAGAGTATAGGAGCTGTCTGATCAGGGTCTGCTCTGTTTGCTGATGGAATTTGATAGATCTGTTTCTTTACTTTCTAAAATGGCTACGATGTTTCACCTTCCATATTTCATTATAACTATTGTGTCTATGAACAGGGGTGTGATTACTGAAACTATTGAGGAAAATACCCTAAACCCCTTACGTGGCAGTCCATAACTATCAGATCTGAGCTGATCTCACTGAATGTGACAACTTTTGAAATTTGGATCTGAAGCTCTGAAAAGAGGAAAAACCACACCCCTGTATGAATACTCAGTAGGTATTGAAACTTGTAATAAATATAGAAAGGGTTAAGCCAAACGTTCCTGGCTAAATACGACATCATAAAACAAAACCTAATCAATATCCATTATGTCATTACTTCTTACATGAATATTCATAAGGTAAAGGGTTAAAATACCAGAAAATTATAATAAAAAGATTTCCCCCTGGAAAAAAACCATATGTCAATACATGTAGTTTCAAATTCATCCCCTCCACAAACCCCTACGAGTAGATCAAAGCAAATATGCGAGTCAAGTCACGAGAAAAGTCACCTCTTCGATTTGCAAACACTGCAGACCTATGCGAGCTGCATATTCATATAAGAAATACTGACATCATGAATGTTAATTAGATTTTTTTAATAATGGCATATGAACACAGGACACTTTTGGTTCAGGGAGAGACTATAGAATCAAATCTATATTATACAATAAGAAAACAGAGCACACCATAAGACTGAACAGACGGCTCCTACAGGAACTATATGATCTGGGTCTACTCTGTTTGCAAATGTGTGAAAGGGCATTAAAATGAGGGAAAGGGTTAACCCTTTCCTTCATATAAATGCGTTTTCAAGCCTTTGCAAATAAGAGTAGACTCAGATCAGATGGTTCCTGTAGGAGCCATCTGATCTGAGTCTGCTCTGTTTAACCCTTTCCTCCATAAATACGCCTTTCTATGCCTCTGTAAAAGTCACTTTTGGAAACCATTGTGATAAATAGAGCATTTGCTCTATAAGAGCAAATGCTCTATTTATCACAATGGTTTCAGAACTACAAAATTCTAATTCTCTAGTTAATGCTCCTTGTCGGTAGATTTATTTAAAGAGGTTGGGTCTAAAAATAGCCAATGAGGGAATGGGTTAAATATGAAATCAGATCTAACTCTACAGTTTCTACCAATACCAAACAATTCTGTGTACATTATGCCATTATAAAAAATTCAGCTAATAAATATTCATGATGCCATTATTTCTTACATGAATATTTAACAGAGAAGTTGATGGATCTCCAGTAGCCAAATATTTGGCAACATCATTTTAAAGTCTCCACTCATTAGAAAGTCTCATATACATTCATGCATATATGCTATTTTTTTTACCCAACCTCTTTGAAAAAATCTACTGAAAAGGAGCATTTACTAGAGAAAAGGTAAATTTTAGATTTGTGTAGTCTTGAAACCATTGTGATAAACAAGAGCAAATGCTCTATTTATCACAATGGTTTCACAAAGTGACTTTTACAGAGGCGCCTAAAGGCGTCAATATGCAGGAATGGGATAAAGATAGTAGTAATTAAAGTAAGATTTTAAGATTTGGTGGAGAATTATCTGAAATATTCCTCTTATCTGGAGCTCTTTCTTTAACAGCTGTGTCCAAAACAGCTGGCGTGAATAGGTCTACAAAGTTCAACAACTGAGGCATAGATATGAGGCATAATTTAGACCCTTTTAACCCATTTCCTCATAGGCTATTTTCAGACCCAACCTCTTTGAATAAATCTACAGAAAAGGACCATTTACTAGGGAAAAGGAAAATGTTAGAATTGTGTGGTTTTGAAATCAATGTGATAAATACAGCATTTACTCCTGTTGAGCAAATGCTCTATTTATCACATTGGTTTCACAAAGTCACTTTTACAGAAGCATCAAAAGGCATTAATATGTGGGAATGGGTTAACCCTTTCCTCCATTAACATTCATGTAAGAAATATTATTATAAATTAGCTTAATTTATGCAATGATTTATGAAAACAGGAACTGTTCAACATGGTAGAAACTAAAGAATCAGATCTATATAAACAGAGCAGACCCTGATCAGACGGCCACTATAGCAACTGTCTCATCTAGGTCTTCTCTGCTAGCACAGGCTTTAAAAGATGTATTATCGGAGTCAGGGGTTAAAGAATATCTTCTTTATGTCTTCACCAAACCCTATGTTGTCCTATGTTGTGACCACTCTTTAGAATGGTCTCGAAAGCACGATTTCCAAAGAATAGAATCAATATAAGGTTTGGTTATGCATCTTTATCCATGACTCTGGTTCAACAGCTGCAAAAAGCTGATGCCAGTCAAACAGTGTAGACCCCTGAGTGTGCACTATCTCTCCGAGTCTGCACTGTTTGAAGAGACCAAAGGCATCTTTTCTCATGAGTCGGCTCATGATTTGAAAATCACTGAAACAAAAAAAAACACAGAACACAAACACTCATAAAACTTCTATCTACTGTACTGTAGCTTGCTGAAAGAGACACAAATACATGTAGAAAGTCATGGAAAGAAAGGGGAAAAGGTTATGCAGTTGCCATGGCAACACATGCTATGACAGCGAGACAAACCTCCATCTTGGCATAAGGATTGTTAGCAGGCATGGGATTTGACTTGAAACGCAGAAAAAATGTAGAGATTAGCACAAAAAACTACAGACATAACAAATACATGAAAGACTTCTTTTCACAGCACACAAAATCTGGTAAATCTTTTACTCCATAGATGTAAATGTCTAGGCTTTTGCAAACAGAGGGTACAGGAACCGTCTGATCAGGGTCTGCTCTGTTTGCTATTAACCCTTTCCCTGTTCTATGTTTATTTCATTTTTCAGTACCTACTGCATATTCATAGCCAAAATAGTTAAAATGAAATATGGAAGGTGGAACATTGTAGCCATTTTAGAAAGTAAAGACACAGATCTTTCAAATTCTATTAGCAAACAGAGTAGACCCTGATCAGACGGCTCCTCTAGGAGCCGTCTGATCTGGGTCTACCCTGTTTGCAAATGCATGAAAACACGTTTATATGAGGGAAAGGGTTAATGATATAATATAGATATGATTCCATAGTTTCTGCCATGGCCAAAAACTCCTGTGTCCGTGTGCTATTATAACAATGAATCTTATTAATATTCATGATGTCATTACTTCTTACATGAATATTCATGGAGCAAATTTTACATCATGAATATTAATTAGATGTAATTTTATAAAGACATACAGACATAGGAATATTTGGTAATGGCAGAAACTATTAAATCATTCTATTTTGTTCTATAAACATGGAGACCATACCCTAATAGAAGCCGTCTGATTTGTGTCTACTCTGTTGAAAAAGGCATTAATCCTTTCCTTCATATAAACGCCTTTTCATGCATTTGCAAACAGTGTAGACCCAGATCCAACAGGTTCTATAGGAGCTGTCTGATCAGGGTCTGCTTTTGTTTCCTTGGTAAGAAATGACATCATAAATATTAAATAAGATTATTTTTTTATGCTGGATCATGAACACAGAAATGTTTGGCCAAGACAAAAACTGAAGAATTAACCCATTCCCTCATATTGACCACTTTTGACGACTCTGTCAAAGTCACTTTGTGAAACCATTGTGATAAATAGAGCATTTGCTCCTATAGGAGCAAATGCTCTATTTATCATAATGGTTTCAAACTACAAAATTCTAAAATATTCCTTTTCTTTAGTTAATGCTCCTTTTCGGTGGATTTATTCAAAGAGGTTGGGTCTAAAAATAGCCTATGAGGGAATGGGTTAAAGCTACATGTATACATCATAAACAGAGCAGATCAGACCGCTGCTACACAGCTCCTACGGGAGCCTTCTTATCTCGGACTACTCTGTTTGCAAAGGCATAGAAATGTATACAATGTATACATTGTATACATGTATATATATATACAGTATACCCTCTCTATAATGACCACTAAATTGTGTTAACTAGTTGGTATCTAGGACAGGTGGCTGATGAAAGTAAAACAGAATGCTCCTGTATGAGTGTTCTGTTTTACTTTCACCTTGCTTCAAGCAGCCACCTGCCTTTAACACAAAATACTTTAGTGGTCATTATACTGTATATAGGGGTCAAGCAAATGGGCGATTTGGGAGAAAAAGTCTCCCTAACCCTGCTGATTTCTCTCTATTTTGAGTTATGGGAGAAGTTTTAATACATGTATATAGAACATATAGGGAGATACAAAATCAGGGCCAAAACTTCTCCCTTAATACATGTATCATTAAACTTCTCCCTGATGGAGAGCTCCAGCATGACCCCTGATATAGAGTAACGTGCTAATACATATAATGAATGGTTGAGTTAATTTGAACATCAAATGATGCAGAAATTAGGCACTGATGAAAAATAACACATTTGACCGTGACATATAACCTTGACCTTTAGACGTCAGAGAAATACGAGAATTGTCGACAAAAAACCAGTATTTGTGTACATTTACTTGAAAAACCATAAAATGTCAATGACATTAAGAGCCCAAAATAACTGATTCATTATACATGTACATCGAAACTGGCTTATTGACTTTGAAATCTGACCTTGACCTAAAACTGAGATTAATACCTCTTGCAAAAAGGAGAGTCATCTGATGCCTGTGTTTATTTAAATGTAATTAATTGAAAATCCATTAAATGGATTAGAAATTGTGCGACTATTTATTGCACAAGCTCATTAACCCTTTACCTGACAGACACTATTCCACCCCTTTAATCCATTCCCTCATAGTCTATTTTTAGATCCTACCTCTTTTGAATAAATCTACCAAAAAGGAGCATTTACTAGAGAAAAGGAATTTTTTAGAATTGTGCAGTTTTAAAACCATTATGACAAATAGAGCATTTGCTCCATAGGATCAAATGCTCTATTTATCACAATGGTTTGAGAAAGTAAACTTTCACAGAGGCATCCATATGTGGTAATGGGTAAATAATGACATCATGAATTTCCATTCCGTCGATTTTTTTCGAGGGGAAAAAACTATAGTATCAGATCTACAACATGTCATAAACAAACATCACGGACTCTGATCAGTCAGCTCCTAAAGGAGCCATTAGATCTGGGTCTACTCTGTTCGCAAAGGTGAGGAAAACAGTAAATTATGTCTCCCCTCTCCCACAAAGTAGAGTATTTTCCCTGATTAGATCCTGATGAAATAAAGTATTACTCAGCATCTCATATGGATCTACAGTAGAACCTGTCCTAAGCGACCATTCATTTATTTAACCCTTTCCCTGTTCTATGTTTATTTCAAATTTCAATACCAATTGAATATATATGAATAAAGTAGTTATAATGAAATTTGGAAGGATGAACTTTTTTAGCCATTTTAGAAAGTAATTAAACAGATCTTTCAAATTCCATCAGCAAACAGAGCAGACCCTGATCAGACAGCTCCTCTAGGAGCCGTCTGATCTGGGTCTACTCTGTTTGCAAATGAGTGAAAACGAGTTTATATTAGGGAGAGGGTAAAACAAGAAGTGTTAAAAAGCAGGTGGTTGCTTAATGCAGGGTAAAGGTAATGCATCAAGCTCCTCTAGCTTTCTGCATTACTTTTCTCCTGTATTAAGCTACCACCTGCCTTACAGATCAATAATTAGACCTCTTTTCTATTGCAGCTTAACCCTTTCCTTCATATAAATGCCCTTTCACCCATTTGCAAACAGTAGACCCAGATCTGCTCTGTATGCTTTAGACATGATGTCATTATTTTTTATATTGAACAACGAAAGGGTTAACCCTTTCCCTCATATTGACGACTTTTGACGACTCTGTAAAAGTCACTTTGTGAAACCATTGTGGTAAATAGAGCATTTGCTCCTAAAGGAGCAAATGCTCTATTTATCACAATGATTTCAAACTACAAAATTCTAAAATTTTACTTTTCTCTAATTAATGTTCCTTTTCGGTTGATTAATTTAAAGAGGTTGCATCTAAAAATAGCACATGAGGTAATGGGTTAAGACAGGTTCTACTGTTAACTGTTTTCATTGGATGTAACAAATTTTCCTTTGGCATGCGAAGAGTTTGGGGAGAAAAAGATGAAGGGAGAGTGAGAGAGAGAAGAAAGCGGGGGTAATTCCTCTGTTAGATGGCAGAGTCAGTTACGAGCTACTGTAGGTGTATGTACTCAATTAAATACTGACCTGTGCCTGAGAGGCAACCTGCTTCGCCTTTCGTAGTCTACTCTTACATGAGTCTAAATCTAATCTCTTGGTCTCCAGCAGTTTCTTCTCTTTCTGCAACGAAAAAAATAAGGTTTTCTTTAAGAAATAAGCTCAAGCTCCCAAGGAAATATAAAATCAATATGAAAATCTTTACCACTTTTCAAGTACAGTGAAACCACTATAACGGACACTAAATTGTGTTAATTAGTTGATATTTAGGGCAGGTGGTTGCTTAAAGCAAGGTGAAAGTAAAACAGAACACTCCTACAGGAGCGTACTGTTTTACTTCCACCTTGCTTTAAGCATCCACCTGCCTTTAACACAAAATACTTGATGTAATTTAGTGGCCGTTATAGAGAGGTTTTACAGTAATTCCTATACAAATAGTTTGGATCCAGATAAGACGCAAAGTAACTCAATGTCTCATCGGGACGTTTTATCCCTGTCCTTTGTTTATTCCAAATTTCGATACCTAACCTTGTAACAGAATATACATGTACAGAATAGTTATAATGAAATATGGAAGGTGGAACATTTTAGCCATTTAGAAAGTAAAGAAACAGATCTATCAAATTCCAATAGCAGACAGATCCTATAGGAGCCGTCTGATCTGTGTTTTACTCTGCTTGTCATTTTTTCGTACATGAATTTGCAACAGGGAAAGGGTTAAGTAAATTATTGATGACGGAACAATCTTTATAGCTCACTTCGAGTACTTTGTGCTCTGGTGAGCTAAAAAGTAGGAATGAAATAAGAATGCCTAGAAAAATGTACTTTAACCCTTTCCCTGTTCAGTAATCATCATCATGTCAGAAATAATGACATCATGAATATTTATAATCTAAACTATAATAACCCTTTCCTCCATAAATACGCCTTTCTACGCCTCTGTAAAAATAACCTATTGAAACCATTGTGATAAATAGAGCATTTGCTCTATTTATCACAATGGTTTCAAACTACAAAATTCTAAAAATTTATTAGGTTCATTTTTATAATGTACACTTTTCAAGTGAATTGTTTGCTTTGACACTAACTTCACACATATGCAAACAGAGTAGACCCAGATCTGATTGTTCCTATAGGAGCCGTCTGATCAAGGTCTGCTCTGTTTGCTAATTTGGTAGATCCAATTCTATACTTTCTAAAATGGCTACAATGTTCCTCCTTTCATATTTCATGATAACTATTTTGTCCATGAATATTCAGTAGGTATTGAAATTTGGAATAAACATAGAACAGGGAAAGGGTTAATCCATATACTATTTGTAAGCCTATTACCAATTCTAAGATATTGTACAACGCATTATAGTTCACTTGAATTGTTTGAAAGCCCATGTGCTAATCACTTGACCCTTGGGACGCCCAATTCCTCCTGTATAGTCTCCAGCTATTGAATTATAAATGTACCATCTATGAGGTCTATGATTAGAGCAGAGCCACTGATAACCCATTCCCTCATACGCTATTTTTAGATCCTACCTCTTTGATAACATCTACCTAAAAGGAGTATTAACTAAAGGAAAGGAAATTTTTTAGAATTGTGTATTGATGAAACCATTGTGATAAATAGAGCATTTGCTCCTATGGAGCAAATGCTCTAGTTATCACAATGGTTTCAGAAAGTGACTTTTACAAAGTCGTCAAAAGGTGTCAATATAAGGGAATAGGATAAAGGTGCATATTCAAATACTAAAATCTTTATTTCTCCATCGAACCCTATGTTATGACGACTCTTTAGACTAAAATCATCTCTTTGAGACGCTGTTAATCCTTTCCCTGTTACATGTTTATTCCACAATTTGACACCTACTGAATATTCATGGAAAAAATGGTTATAACAAAATATGGAAGGGGGAAAATTGTAGCTGTTTTAGAAAGTAAAGAAACAGATCTTTAAAATTCCATTAGCAAACAGAGCAGACCCTGATCAGATGACCCCTATAGGAGCAATCAAAAAGTCAAGAACTGTAGTAGACAGCAAATTTTGTAAAACCCTTTACTCCATGAATATTAATGTTAGAAATAATGATGTCATGAATATCAATTAAGATTAATTCTTAAAATGGCATATTAACATTATGAAAGTTTTACTGAAGCAGAAACTGTAGAATCAGATCTATATTATTCCATAACCAAACAGAGCAGACCCTGATCAGACTGCTCCTATAGGAGCCGTCTGATATGGGTCTACTCAGTTTGCAAAGGTGTAGAATGGTGTATTCATGGAGGAAAGGGTTAACAAATAAAATGGGGTCAATCCTAAGTACTAAGAGATTATTGAACAGATTTTTTACGGAGGCAAAAAAACAATCCCTTATCGTAATCAGTAGTATTCATTTTCACAGTCTTTCCAATCAATGAAAACAGTCGATTCCAAGTACCGTAATTGTTTTCATATCTCCCTCGAGGAAGTTCTTCAGAGGTTGTAGGAAGTTATTCTCGCAGGTCGTCACAAATTCTCGGTGTGCATTGCCAATCAATATTTGGGTCTGGCCTGACTTTACCAATGCATTACCTGTAACAAATGAAGAGATGGTGAATTATTTATACATCATGACAGTCTCAATCTGCCTTGCCTATGGCATTGCCAAATCTATGCCATCCTCATCTGTCTTTCCGCCAAATGTGTCGGGGCTCTATCCCCATCAGTCTTTCCGCCAAACGTGTCAAGAGCTCCATCCTCACTTGTCATGCCACAAATAATAATAAGATGTTTATAATCTGAATATTTCCAAACATTTCTCAGAGCTTTCAGATAAAATGCGTAAATGAAAAACATTTTCAAGAATAACGTTTTTATTTCTTCACCAAGCCCTATGATGAGACCATTCTAAAGAGTGGTCATAAAATAGCTAAGGTTTGATTGAGAAATTGCACCTTTATCCCATTCCCTCATATTGACGCCTTTTGACGATTCTGTTAAAATACTTCTTGAAATCATTGTGATAAACAGAGCATTTGCACCATAGGAGCAAATGCTCTATTTATCACAATGGTTTCAAAACTATACAGTTCTAAAACTAGTAAATGCTCCTTTTCGGTAGATTTATTCGAAGAGGTTGGGTCTTAAAATAGCCTATGAGGTAATGGGTTATTTGTTGCTCTAATTTCTCAATAAATCCATAGCTGTGACTACTCATCCGATATGTCTCAAAGCTACCATTGTAATGAGTGATCACAACTATGGGTTAACCCTTTGAATGCGGGAATCCAGTTAGTAATGCTCTCTAGTCTTCTGATAAAGATCTGCACTGTTTAATTGTCATTCAAAATCCTCTAATAAAGTATACCCTCTCATACTGAATGGACTCTGTCTTCAAACAATGATTGGACCTTCCCATTCTGAAATTTCAGCATTCATATGGTTAACCTTTTCCCTGATGAATATTCATGTATGAAATAATGATATGATGAATATGCATGTATGAAATAATGATCAGATGAAATTTCATGTATAAAATAATGATATGATGAATATAAATCAAGCTTTATAATCACATATAGTACAAGAAATTCTGACAATGGACAGAAACTGTAGAATCAGATCTATATATTTTTCTCTTAACCCTTTCCTCCATAGGCTATCTTCAGACCCAGTCTCTTTGAATGAATCTACCAAAAAGGAGCATTTATTAGAGAAAAGGAAAATGTTAGAATTGTGTAGTATTGAAACCACTGTGATAAATAGAACATTAAATTTTGCTCCTATGGAGCAAATGCTCTATTTATCACAATGGTTTCAAGAAGTGACTATAACAGAGGCGCAGAAAGGCGTATTTATGGAGGAAAGGGTTAAGCAGAGAAGACCTGGATTTGTCATCTGATTTGTTTGCCAAGGCAAAAGAAGGTGTTTCTATCAGGTCAAGGGTTGAGTGCAGTAAGAAGGCCTATTGCACCAGGAATATTCCTCTAAACTGAAACTGCTGTGTGAATAGAACCTGAATGTCACTGTTCTTCCTTCCATCTGGTTCCGTACCACTCCAATTATGACCATCGTAATTTCACCATTTTCCTTCATCATAGAGCAACGGCATAAAAATGCTGTATGTACAGTAAGTGTTTAACTTTGTATGCTTCAATTCGCTGTATTATTTGTTTTCCTAAACACAGTGTCAAACAGTTCAAATCCAGATTAGATGCCAAATCAGTTGTGTCTGTTCTTGATCCAAACCACTTGCTTTACTAAACCAGGAGTTCCTCTATAAGACTCAAGCAAGTTAACCTTTATAGTATGGGACACACGTCACTAATGTCCTTTGCAAACAGTGTAGACCCAGATGAGAGGGCTCCTAAAGGAGCCCTCTCATCAGGGTCTGCACTGTTTGTCATGATACACTTTTCTTTAGAAAAAAACCCTAAATATTTGACCATAAGCTTGTGACCTGTTTGAATTTTGGTTCAGTCCATTTGAAATCTCAGCATTATAAGGGTCAAGTGTTGAAAAATTAGCTCTAATGGGCTTGCATTCATGAGTCATTAGTGTTTTAACCACTGTAGTCACTGCAAAGAGTAAATCATTATGAAGAATAGTTATATTAGGGATGTAACTAATCACTGCAGGGAGTGCACCAGTATGGACAATAGCTATACTAGGGGTGTACTAATCACTGCAGGGAGTGCAGTTGTATTATGGAAAATAGCGATACCTGAAATGTATCAGCCACTGAAGGGGTGCACTAGTATGGAGAACTAAGCCATACCTGGAATGTACCAACCACTGAAGGGAGAGCACCAGTATGGACAATAGCAGCTATACTACGGATGTACTAATCACTGCAGGGAGTGCAGTTGTATGGAAAATAGCAATACCCAATACCTGGAATGTATCAGCCACTGAAGGGGTGCACTAGTATGGAGAATGACCAGGATGGAGAATAGCTATATTAGAGATGTACCATTACAACAGTATTAGAGATGTACCATTGCACCAGTATGATTGTCTTGGGATGTACCAATGTACGGATAATAGCTAATATATTAGGGATGTACCAATTTGCAATGCACCATTGAGAGTAGGGCATGATGATGATACCCCGGTGTCTATTTATCCTCTCTCTCTCTCTCTCTCTCTCTCTCTCTCTCTCTCTCTCTCTCTCTCTCTCTCTCTATCTCTGAGGCATTCAATTAGCCCATACAGAGCAGAAACAGCCATTAACCCTTTCCCTGTTCTGTTTTTATTACAAATTTCAATACCTACTGAATTTACATGGACAAAATAGCAATAATGAAATATGGCAGTTGGAACATTGAAGCCCTTTTAGAAAGAAAAGAAACATATAAATCAAATTCCATTAGCAAACAGATCAGACCCTGATCAAATGGCTCCTCTAGGAGCCGTCTGATCTGGGTCTTCTCTGTTTGCAGGTGCGTGAAAACACGTTTATATGAGGGAAAGGGTTAATCAACACAAACCAATACACCAGTATGGATAATAGCTACACTAGGGATGTACAGTATGGAGAAGAGCTAAACCAGGGATGTACCAACCACTGCAGGGAAATTGCACCAGTATAGAGAAAAGCTATACTAGGAATGTACCAACAACTCTAGGGAGTGCACCAGTGTGGGGAATAGCTAGATTCAAGGATGTACCAATTAAATGCCAGTATGGAGAATAGCTATACTTGGGATGTACCAACAACTCTAGGGAGTGCACCAGTGTGGAGAATAGCTAGATTCAAGGATGTACCAATTAAATGCACCAGTATGGAAAATAGCTATACTTGGGATGTACCAACCACTGCAGGGGATGCACTAGTATGGAGAGTAGCTATAACAGGGATGTGCCAATGCACCAGTATGGAGGAATGCTATACAAGGGATGTACCAACCACTGCAGGGGGTGCACCAGTATGGAAAATGTGACAACCAATGCAAGGAGTATACAATGTACCACTAAACGGCTAACCCTAATTTCCTCCATAAATACGCCTTTCTATGCCTCTGTAAAAGTCACTTTATGAAACCATTGTGATAAATAGAGCATTTTGCTCCTATAGGAGCAAATTCTCTATTTATTACAATGGTTTCAAACTACAAAATTCAAAATTTTTCCTTTTCTCTAGTTAATGCTCCTCTTTGGTTTTATCTAAAAATAGCCTATGGAGGAAAGGGTTAAAGACCTAAAAGTTTCAGACTGAACCCAATTGCTACAATTCTAACTTTCTTACTCATCTGCTGTAACTGTTACGAACTACAAAACACAGCAGTTAATTTAACTCCTAATGAGACATATACAAACTGTTTGTGTAGGTTAATTACCACAAATTGGCCGCCAGTGTACAAAGATGTAACCACATGAACAATTATGCAAGAATCTACCAGTTGGTCTACATTTTTAACCCTTTCCCTGTTCAATATTCATGTCAGAAATGATGACATCATGAATATTTATTAGCTGAAATTTTATAATGCATTATCTACAAGTATTCAAAAAAATTTGGTTTTGGTAGAAACTAGAGAGTCAGATCTATTATAATTTCATAAGCAAACAGAGCAGACCCCGATTTGAAGGGTTCAATAGGAGCTGTCTGATCTGAGTCTTCTCTATATGCAAATGCATGAACCCGAAGTTTTGATATGAGGAGAAAGGGGTAAATTACAGTAAAACCTCTCTATAACGACCACTAAATTAAATCAATTATTTTGTGTTAAAGGCAGGTGGCTGCTTAAAGCAAGGTGAAAGTAAAACAGAACGCTCCTCCTATGGGAGCGTTCTGTTTTACTTTCACCTTGCTTTAAGCAGCCACCTGCTCTAAATACCAACTAGTTAACACAATTTTGTGGTCATTATAGAGAGGTTTTATTGTATATAGGTACCTAAATGGAACATGATGGCCATATCAGAAACAGTTCTATAAACTTCCGTAAGTAAATAGAACAGACCCTGATCAGACGGTTCTACTCTGTTTGCAAAGGCATAAAACATGTTTCCTTGAGGAAATGGGTTGATGCTTTATCTGTTCAATAATCATGTAAAAATAATGATATCATGAACATTATTAGATTATTTTTTACAACAGGAAATTTTGTCTGAAACACAAACTATTGAAACAAATCTATATCATACCATAAGCAAACAGAGCAGACCCTAATCAGACTGCTACAACATGCGCTGTCTGTCTTAGTCTACCCTGTTTGCATAAAACATATTTCCTTGAGGTAAAGGGTTTTAAAAACCTTTTCTTCATATAAACATGTTTCATGCATTTGCAAACAGAGGCGTCTGAGACCAAGATCAGATGGCTCCTATATATAGGATTCATATGATCAGGGTCTGCTCTGTTTGCTTATGGTCAGTCAATAGTTCCTCAAAAGCTTAACCCTTTCCCTCATATAAACATCTTTTCACAGATTTGCAAACAGAGTAGACCCAGCTCAGACGACTCCCATAGGTAGTTTGCTAGAGGAATTTGAAAGTTCTGCTTCTTTACTTTCTAAAATGGCTACAATATTCCACCTGCCATAATTCATTTTAACTATTTTCCGATGAATATTCAGTGGATATCGAATAGACATAGGACAGGGAAAGGGTTAATCGAATCGAAAATAGTTGAACATTTGTACCAAGTCCAACTTCGAGCAGATCTTACTTTCCACAGCTGGATGTGAGTTAACCCATTCCCGCATATGGACGCCTTTTGACGCTTCTGTAAAAGACACTTTATGAAACGATTGTGATAAATAGAGCATTTGCTCCACAGGAGCAAATGCTCTATTTATCACAATGGTTTCAAAACTACACAATTCTGAAAATTTCCATTTCTCTAGTTAATGCTCCTTTTTGGTAGAATTAATCAAAATGGTTGGATCTAAAAATAGTCTAAGTGGGAATGGGTTAACCAGCACGCAATGCATCAGTCTACTTAACCCTTTCCCTGTTCTATGTTTATTTCAAATTTCAATACCTACTGAATATTCATGAACAAATAGTTATAATGAAATATGGAAGGTGGAACATTGTAGCCATTTTAGAAAGTAACAGAACAGATCTATTAAATTCTATTGGCAAACACAGTAGACCCTGATCATATTGCTCCTATAGGAGCCATCTGATCTGGGTCTACTGTGTTTGCAAATGCATGAAAACATGTTCATATGAAGAAAATTAGGGTTAACCCTTACAATGCTGAATTTTCAAATGGACTGTTCCAAAATTCATACAGGTCAAGCTTACAGTGAATATTCAGGGATTTTTTCTAAAGAAAAGTGTAACATGACAAACAGTGCAGACCCTGATGAGAGGGTTCCTCTTAGAACCCCTCTCATCTGGGTCTACACTGTTTGCAAAGGACACTAAGTGACTTGTGTCCTCAATGAAAGGGTACACCTTAGATCAATGTTGAAAAACAATTCTAGTGGTACCTGCAAACCGTGTAGACCCAGGTCATAGGGTTCTAGTCAAGGGGTACACTGTTGGTCATTAAAAATCCTGCCAGTAGATTTTTTTCTTTCAACCAGAATGGAGTCTAACATTAAACTAGGATGGATAATTCAATTATGAGAATACAGCTAACAAGGGCTTAGATGCCTCTTTTGCTGCCAAGTACTGTCTTCTGCTAAAATTTTCATTTTTGAATTTTCTTCCTTTTTATTTAATCGAGCTGTCACAGTCACGTGATAAATGCCCCCCAAAATTGTATCCTGTGACCTTTGACCCATGGACCAGGGAGTTGAACGCGACTGTGGTGAACATTTTGTGCCAGGTTATTTTGAAATCCATTCACAGATAAAGAACAGTTATAGAAGGGGACACAAACTTTGGGATGGACGGATGGATGGAAGGACAGACAGACGGAAGGACGGACAATGCGATTACTATATGCCCGCCGTTGAGGACATAAAACTCATAATCTGAATATGAAACATCTTGATATGGTGCCAAACTTCCTGGTTTTTCATCTGGATCCAGATTTTTTGCATAGTGACCTCAAAAACAATAGGTGTCATCTAGTGGTAATGACTTATCACCACAGCAAGTTTGAAGATCCTAAGCCAAACCCTTGAGTAGTTACTGATCGGAAACCATTTCACCAGTTAAGGTCATGGCGACCTTTGACCTAGTGAGTTGAAAAACAATAGGGGTCATCTAGTGGTCAAGACCAACCACCACAGTAAGTTTGAAGATCCTACGCTAAGCCGGCTTATCAGCTATTGATCAGAAACCGTTTGATAGACAGGCAGACCGGACCAACAAGTGCAAAGTAACAGTCCCCTGTTTTCAAAAGGGGGGTATAAAAAATATTTATCACATGTAAAGGTTTCAAAAAGTAACTTTTACAGGGATGTCAAAAGGCATCAATATGAGGGAATATATGGGTTAACATGAAAACAACAATATTGTGTTCTTTGAGAAATGAAGCAGACACCAACAAAACTAACTGCCAGAGTTAATAGAGTGTCACCATAGCAACAAATTTTCTTTTGTGTTTCTTAATTAAATCTCACATGTCTGTAGGAGATGCTAACATGACATTCTCTGAAATTCTGTTTACATTTCCATGGAAACGGAGATAAAGAGACATTTTCAATCAACACTTTTCTCTTTTTATCCAATTTTCTTTCTATATTTACATATTTCATGCTTCAATAGTTACTGAAGCAAAACTAACAAAAACGTTCCTTGTTACATGTAACCCATTCCCTCATAGGCTATTTTAGATACAACCTCTTTGAATAACTCTACTGAAAAGGAGCATTAACTAGAGAAAAGGAAACTTTTAGAATTTTGTAGTTTGAAACCATTGTGATAAATAGAGCATTTGCTCCTATAGGAGCAAATGCTGTATTTATCACAATGGTCTCACAAAGTGATTTTTACAGAGTTGTCAAAAGTCGTCAATATGAGGGAATGGATTAACTTATGATATTGCAAAAGCACTTAATAAATTACAATCAGAGCTACCGAGAGGTCGAGTGGTCTAAAAAGTGGTCGAGAAATAAACGAGTTGTTGTTGAAAATGTTTAGATTTACGCATCTGACAATCATGAAACATCTAAATGTTACAAATACACTAAGGGTCTACTCTGTTTGCAAATGCGTAGAAAGGCATTTATGGAGTAACGAGTTAATCAGTTACATTCACAAAACACTTAAACATGCTTAAACAGAACTATTACTGTAAGAAATTTGATAAAGAGAAAATAAGACTTTATGATATACACAACAATGCTTGGCCCTTCAAAAACAAATTCAAAAGTCTGACGGAAAACTCGCTGTTGACTGTATGACCCATGAGCTGGTTTCATGCCAGATTCAAACTGGTTGATTGCCAGGGCAGACAACATTGAATTTTGGCCAATGCAAAAATTAAAGAGGCATGATAATTGTAGTCTTACATTTTATAATCAAAGTTGACCCTTTACTCCATGGATATTCATGTATTTAAATAATAACATATGAATATTTATTACCTGAATGATTATAATGATGTACACTGGAATTATTGTTATTGGTAAAAAATGTTGAGTCAGATCTATTGTAATTTCATAAGCAAACAGAATAGATCCTGATCAGGTGGCTCCTATAGGAGCCATCTGATCTGTGTCTACTTTGTTTGCAAATGTGTAAAAAAGTGTTTTTATCATCATCACTCTGAAGGAAAGGGTTAAAGTGGCAATAGTACTGTACTATTAGCATTTTTATGCATTTTGTTGATATAAGTTACTGAGTAATTTCACAACTTCAATCCATGATGTCTGATTTAATGGCAGACATGTAGAATAGAAATGCCATAATGCTGCATAAAACGGTGCAGTCATTTAAATAATTATTACCCCTGAGGATCAAAGCAATCACAATTACAATGAAACGCAACTCCCCCATCATTTAGCTTTTAGCATGATATATACAAATCTGTGATAACACTGGAGTAAACTGTTTGGATCCAAATGAGACATTGGGTATTGAATGAAAACAGTGCAGATCCTGATCAGAGTGTATCTAAACGAGCCCAATATGATCTGGATACATTTTCAGTATCGGATAACTTGTTTTCTGCATTTATCTCTGAATATGGTTTACCATCAAGGCAATTAACCCCTTTACTCCATACACCTTTTTATGCCTTTGCAAACAGAGTAGACCCAGATCAGACAGCTCCTACAGGAGCTGTCTGATCAGGGTCAGCTCTGTTTGTTTATGAAATAATATAGATATGACTCTACAGTTTCTGATACGGCCAAACACTCCTGTGTCCATGTACTAATCCTAACAATTAATCTAATTTATATTCATGATGTAAGTATTTCTAATACATGAATATTCATAGAGTAAAACTGTTAACATGATTTCTCTGCTGCATTTCTCCAATACTTTTTGACCATTGACCGGCATACTCTCTAAGAATGAGACGAAGCAAACACCAAGACCCCTTGTAATTCATCTCCACACACAGCCAGACAAATAAAGTATAACCTCCCCTGAGGTAAATAGGCACAATGACTTGTTAATCTATCTCCCGCTATTACAACCCGACTCACATAAATTTACGAACAGCCTGAAATGCCAAATAACTCATCTAACTGGTCTACTAGCTGTTTGACACTAATGGACAATAAGTTTCTCAAAACCTTGACTGAATCAGAAGTACCGGTAGTTAAAATTGCGTCAGATCCAAATTCGAGCATCCATTATTTTACAGCATAGTAAAGGTTAACAATCAACATCAATTGTCTGAATGTCTAAAAACAATTGCCATCTACTATACAGAGCTACAGATAATGCTGCATACTCAATACTAAAATTGTCATTTCTCCACCAAACCCTATGTTGTGACCACTCTTTAGAATCATCTCGAAGAGACGATTCTAAAGAGTACGTGGTCACAACATAGGGTTTGGTGTAGAAACAAAGGAATTATTCTTGAAAATACTTTAATTTATGCATCCTATCAGGACCTCTGCATCTGCATCAATTCTAAGCAAAACAGGATGAGGAAGTAACATCACATACAGTAAATACGACATCAAAGCAGTTAACCCTTTACTTCATATAAACGTGTTTTCACGCATTTGCATACAGAGTAGACCCAGATCAGACGGCTCCTAGAGGAGCCGTCTGATCAGGGTCTGCTCTGTTTGCTATTGGAATGTGATAGATGTGTTTCTTTAGTTTTTAAAATGGCTACAATGTTTCACCTTCCATATTTTATTATAACTATTTTGTCCATGAATGTTCGGGAGTTATAGAACAGGGAAAGGGTTAAATTCCTTTACTCCAAAACTTCCTGTGTCAATGTGCTATTACAACAATTAATCTACTTAATATTCATGACATCATTATTTCTGACATGAATATTCATAGAGTAAAGGATAAATATGTTTTGAATTAATACTAAAATGCCTGTTGTGACTAGAAACAAGTGGAA
This sequence comes from Azorinus chamasolen, assembly GCA_963576725.1. Lineage (NCBI taxonomy): Eukaryota > Metazoa > Mollusca > Bivalvia > Cardiida > Solecurtidae > Azorinus > Azorinus chamasolen. The sequence goes on from OY755241.1 coordinate 55,265,983, forward strand.
ACTGTGATTGAATGGCTCCTACTGGATCACAGATCTGGTTTACAGTGAATCTGGCCCAGATAGTACAGTATGCATAAATTAAAACATTTTCAAGAATAATTCCTTTACTTCTCCACCTAATCCTTTACTGTGACCACTCTTTAGAATCGTCTCGAAGCGACAATTCTAAAGAGTGGTCACAGTATAGGGTTTGGTGGAGAAATAAAGAAATTTAATTCTCCCTACACACACTCTTATCTGTAGCTCTGGTGAATGCTTTTGAACAATCTAACATTGAATGTATACAAGTACAAAAATACTATCTGATTGTTACAAATATGAACATTAACCCTTTCCCTGTCCTATATTTATTCCAAATTTCGATACCTACTAAATATTCATGGACGAAATAGTTATAACAAAATACAGAAGGTGGAAAATTGCAGCCATTTTAGAAGGTAAAGAAACAGATCTTTTAAATTCCATTAGCAAACAGAGCAGACCTTGATCAGACGGCTCCTATAGGAACAGTCTGATCTGGGTGAAAACACATTTATATTCAAGGAAAGTGTTAACCCTTTCCCTGTTTAATATTCATGCTAGAAATTTTGATATCCTAAATATTTATAAGAAGAATTTTTATACTGTGAGCTTTGACAAAATCTGTAGTCTGAAGAATCAGCTCTATATCATGTCAAAAGCAAACAGAGCAGACCCTGATCAGACAGGTCTTATAGGAGATGTCTGATCTGTGTCTACTCTGTTTACAAATGTGTGAAAATGTGTTTATATTAGGAAAAGGGTTATTTCATGATGTCATTATTTCTTACATGAGTAAAAACCCATTACCTCATAGGCTATTTTAAGATACAACCACTTTGAATAAATCTACCGAAAAGGAACATTTAAACTACAGAAAGGGATTTTTTTTAGAATTTTGTAGTTTGAAACCATTGTGATAAATAGAGCATTAATTTTGCTCCTATATGAGCAAATGCTCTATTTATCACAATGGTTTCACAAAGTAACTTTTACAGAGTCATCAATATGAGGGAATGAGTTAAGGAGGTAGAGGGTTAATTATCGTCTACATAATATGGTTTTTGTCTGCTACCATTCATTTATTCACCACTAGATTGATTCAGTTCTAATAATCGAAAGTCATACTACTGGCATTGCGAACAAAAAACACCAAAGTCAATACTTGATTTCACGTCCTGCCAAACACATAATTTGCTTACTAATGTTTGAGGGGGGAAACAGTCCTGAGTAATAATAAAAGCCCCGCATTGTTGCAAGCAACATCAAAATCAATCAGTCGCCAAATATAGAATACTCGTAGGATAATTCCTTCTATAACTCAAGGGCTTACAGCAGTTAGCTTTAACCTTTTATCTGTTATATAATAAGAATTTTCACTCCTTTGCAAACAGAGTAGACCCAGATCAGATGGCTCCTATTGGAGCCATCTGATCTGGGTCTGCTCTGCTTGCTCAAGGAATGATGTAAGTCTAGATTCTACAGATTTTGAAATGGCTAAAATATGGCCAGAATATTCATGATTTCATGAATTCTTGTATAAATATTCATGTGGTAAAGGGTTAAACCATTTCGATATAAAAACAAGTGCATGTGCAATTTGGAAATAGTGTCATCTAGCAGAACTAACTGACTTTTATTATAATGGTATCGTTATATGAATGTTACAGGAATGTTTGATCACGACAAACTGCAGAATCAGGGTCCATGCCTATAAAGCTTTTAAGTTGAGTCTGAGTTTGTTCTTGAGAACGAACTCAGACTCAACTAAAGTCAGGTTTGAGCCAAAGGCTCAAATCTGACCAATCAAAAGGCTCAAATCAAAAGGCTCAGATCTGACCAATCAAAAACTTGAGAACGAACCCAGTCTCAATTAAAAAGTTTTATAAGCATGGATACTGATCTAAATAATTCCATAAGAAAACAGAGCAGACCTTTTCTGTTATCACTTTACTTATTAGTATGCCTTTCTACACCTTTGCAAACAGAGTAGACCCAGATCCTGTATGAGCCATCTGTTCAGGGTCTGCTCTGTTTGCCTATGATACAATAAAGATATGATTCTACTGTCTCTGCCATTATCAAAAAATCCTATGTCCATATGCTGTTCAAACAATTAATCAAATTAATATTCATGATGTCATTAATTCTTACATGAGTATCCATGAGTAAAGATCTGAACCATTTTAATACAGGAAACAAGTGCACTTGCACTTGAAAACAGTGTCTCTAGCAAAACTATCTGACTTTTATTATAATGGTACCGTTATATGAATATTACAGGAATGTTTGATCATGACAGATCTATATACAGTAAAACCCTGCTTATGCTACCACCTAAAAGAGGTATAATTCTAGGTGGTAGAGGCAGCAAGGTGGTAGCTCAATGCAGGACACTGCTTATAAAGACAACCATGTTATACTGTCCTAGATATAGATGTTTTTCTCCAATTCTCTAAAATCATAATCAGGATGTCTGGATCATACTATAGATGAGAGTGGTAACACTTGTTAGAGAGGGAAGAGGTTAACCCATTCCCACTTAAGCTATTTTTAGACCTAACCTCTTTGATTAAATCTACCAAAAAGGAGCATTAACTAGAGAAAAGGAAACTTTCAGGATTGTGTAGTTTTGAAACCATTGAAAATATTAGAATTGTGTGGCTATGAAACCATTGTGATAAATAGAGCATTTGCTCCTGTGGAACAAATGCTCTATTTATCACAATGGTTTCACAAAGTGACTTTTACAGAAGCGTTAAAAGGCGTCAATATAAGGGAATGGGTTAATATTAAGATCAATACAGTTAACATGGCATGGTGAAAGATCCTTTTGAAATAACACATCATCTGATCCTGACAACATACAGTAAAACCCCGCTAATGCGACCACCTAAAAGAGGACGGTACAATTCTGGGTGCCAGATGCAAGTGGCAGCTTAATGCTGGACAAAAGTACAGTTGTCCTGCATTAAGCAACCACCTGCTAATATAAAGACACCTATTTTTATTCAATAAGTGGTCGCATTAGAGGAGTTCTACTGTATTTTGTATAATGTCTGTCTTTAACATAAGTATTACGAGTGACAGATAAAATCATTCATGTAAATTATTGATTGAACCATCATTACCATGGTTATATGTGAATCTGTTACCATAAATGTTAAAAACAAGAGTTTTCGGAGGAACACATGTGTCACCTGCTCGCAGCTGACACAATAACTGTTAATATGCTGGAGTGAAATCAGAGCAAAGGGGAATAATATCAATGGTCCTCAATGAGAGGAAGACATGTACATGTGAAATTTGAAAGCTCTATAATGATTAGTTTAGAAATGACAATCGAAAAAAGAAAGTGTGACTGACAGACAGACGGATGGACAGACAGACAGACAGATGACATAAAAGTGATCCCTAAGTGACACATTGCCTCTCGGCAGGTGACACAAAAAAGGAAATGAACCACGATAGATTTGTTCAGGTTCTGGTTAAACGCTATGTATACAACCAGCTTTTTAATGCCTTTGCAAACAGAGTATAGCCTGTCATTCATTATAGCAAATTTTAGCCTTGTCATCTGAGTAGACCTTTCACCAAGTCAGTGACTTTATTGTAGATCACTGATGGATCATCCCTGGTAACTTAGTAGACCAAGTCAGTGACTTTATAGGAAATCAGATGGATCATCCCTGGTAACATAGTTAGACCAAGTCAGTGACTTTATAGTCAATCACTGACGGATCATCTCTGGTAACTTAATAGACCAACACAGTGACTTGTGACATTATAGTCAATCGCTGACGGATTATCTCTGGTAACATAGTTAGACCAAGTCAGTGACTTAGGACTTGATAGTCAATCATTGACGGATTATCTCTGGTAACTTAGTAGACCAAGTCAGTAACTTTATATTATCACTGACGGATCATCTCTGGTAACTTAGTAGACCAAGTCAGTGACTTTATAGTCAATCACTGACAGATCATCCCTGGAAACTTAGTAGACCAAGTCAGTGACTTGTGATATTATAGTCAATCACCGACGGATCATCTCTGGTAACATAGTTAGACCAAGTCAGTGACTTAGGACTTTATAGTCAGTCATTGACGGATTATCCCTGGTAACTAAGTAGACCAAGTCAGTGACTTTATTGTCTATCACTGATGGATTATCCCGTTTTGAATATTCAACATTCAAAGGTTTAACTGAAACACCTTTTGACGCCTTTTCAAACAGAGTAGACCCCAGATCAGATGGCTCCTATAGCAGCCCTCTGGTCGGGGTCTGCTCTGTTAACCCTTTCCCTCATATAAACATGTTTTCACGCATTTGCAAACAGAGTAGACCCAGATCAGACGGCTCCTAGAGGAGCCGTCTGATCAGGGTCTGCTCTGTTTGCTTATAGAATTTAATAGATCTGTTTCTTTGGTTTCTAAAATGGCTACAATGTTCCACCTTTGATTATTCATTATAACTATTTTGTACATGAATATTCAGTAGGTATTGAAATTTTGAATAAACATAGAACAGGGAAAGGGTTAACTTATGACCCAAGAGCACCATGAGGGACCTTTATCGTTCACCTAGTTAGTAGACGAAACGATCTACAAAATTGACATGGCTGTTGTACAATCATGTACAGTAAAACCCTATAATGCGACCACCTAAAATAGGTATATTTCTGGGAGCTAGATGCAGGTGGTAGCTTAATGCAGGGCAAAAGTAATACAGAAAGCTCCTAGGGGAGCTTTCTGCATTACTTTTGTCCTGCATTAAGCAATCACCTGCTTATGAAGACACATGTTTATTCAATAAGTGATCGCATTATAGGAGTTCTTCAGTATTTCAGTTTGACAGGCCATCTTCCAAATTCTGCAATTTAACCCTTTCCCTATTCTATATCTATTCAAAATTTCAATACCTTCATGGAAAAATAGTCATAATAAGATATGAAAGGTGGTACATTGTAGCCATTTTAAAAACTAAAGAAACAGATCTTTCAAATTCCATTAGCAAACAGAGCAGACGGTGAGACCCTGTAGGAGCCGTCTGATCAGGTTCTACTCTTGTTTGCAAATATGTGAAAAGGCGTTTATATGAAGGAAAGGGTTAAGAGGAAATTTTGTTTACAGAAGTTGTCCATTGAAATATACTTGGCACTCTGATCACATTTTTAAACTGCTTCAACTTTCAAAAATACTTTCGAGTAAATATCATTCTTGACACTCATTTATTTTTGTAGAAACAAAATGAAGACCAAACCCAAGGCAGACATCATTTTTAAGCAACCATTATTGTAATTAAGCTGTCAACGATAAATTTGCCATTATTACATGTAATACAAATCTGCCATCACCCACTCATTAAGCCTTTAAAATTGTGAAATATTTCATGTAAGAAATATTGACACAATGAATATTCATTAGCCGACTACTAGAACCCGATTTACATGTATAAAATTTCATGACATAAGCAAACAGAGCAGAGGCAGATCAGATGGCTCCTACAGGAGCCATCTGATCTGGGTCTACTCTGTTTGCAAAGGTGTCAAAATCTGTCTCTATCAGCGAAAGGGTTATGCCTTTGAATGGTGAATATCTAAAGTGGAATGGCCCATCTATGTTGTGCTACAAAATCAGGCTTGAAGTCCACTCAGAATAATAGGTTTACAATTTTACTAGAGAGCTTTGAAAGACCAACAGCACAGGCAGTGATGAGAGAGAGAGCTCCCCTCAGGACTCACTGAGCTGGGTCTATAATGTACAATGGTACAAAGTACCAGTACATTGGTTTCCTGCATTCCATGAATTAATCCTCTCAACACTCAGTAAGTATATTTACGTACAGTAGAACCTGTCTTAAGTGACCATTAAAAAGAGGTCTAATTATGGGTCTGTGGGGCAGGTCATGGTAGCTTAATGCTGGTCGAAAGTAAGGCAGAAAGCTCCTGTACAGGAGCTTTCTGCATAAATGTTGCCCTGCATTAAGCAACAACCTGCCTTTTTAAGATTACTTCAACGTTGCCTTAGACAGGTTCTAGTATGCTTCAAAATTCAATGATTCTGGTCAGAGAACTTCTCTTAGAACTCTCTGTCTCAGCTGCGTCTACAATGTGTACAAATGCCAGTACACTCATTTCCTACAGTCCAAAGGCTAATTTTCTCAACACTTGGGTAATTATCTACTTACTTACCCTTATTACCCTAAGTATTCAGACAGACAAACAGTGCAGACCCAGATTATCTAGAGTTTGTTTTTGAGAAAAACACATGTCTCCCCCCCCCGGTACCCCGCCCCCATAAGAGGAATGAACGTTGTAACCAAGAGATACATAGATACATATAGATTGGTTGTGCATCACATACAGATTGGTTATCTGTAAACTTTTGTAGACATCTATAAACACTAGTTTTCCCTATAAATTTCATATTTGAAAAAAATCCAAACTTCTGTCAAAATTCTTGCAGCCCATATTCCAATCCACATGACCATCCTCACATATAGCTGGTTCAAATGTAAAAGTTTGAATGAAAACTCTTACATAGTATAGGAGGAGTTAACTGCACAAGACTTTTTCGCTATTACTCTATATAAGGAAAAACTCCAAAGGGTCATAACTTCTGTCAAAATTGTTGCAGCCAAAATTCCAAACCACATGACCATCCTCACATATAGCTGGTTCGTAATTATGTAAAAGTTTTGAAGTAAATCCCTCAAATACACATTTAGCTGGTTCATAATTATGTAAAAGTTTGAAGTAAATCCCTCAAATAGTGTAGGAGTTAGCTGCACAAGATTTTTTCGCTATATATTCTATACAAGGAAAATCGAGTTGGCGCACAAGATTGTTTTGCTATATATTCTATATAAGGAAAATAGTGTTGGAGGAGTTAGCTGCACAAGATTTTTTCGCTATAAGGAAAAACTACAAAGGGCCATAACTTTTGTCAAAATTGCTGCAGCCAAAATTCCAAACCACATGACCATTCTCACATATAGCTGGTTCATATGTAAAAGTTTGAAGTAAATCCCTCAAATAGTGTAGGAGTTAGCTACACAAGATTTTTTAGCTATTATATTCTATATAAGGAAAAAATACAAAGGGTCATAACTTCTGTCAAAATTGTTGCAGCCAAAATTCCAAACCACATGACCATCCTCACATATAGCTGATTCATATGTAAAAGTTTGAAGGAAATCCCTCTAATGGTGTAGGAGGAGTTAGCTGCACAAGAATTTAAACAGACAGACAGACGAACGGGCGGAATGACGGACGGACGGACAGACAGAAAGCACAACATCAATATGTCTCCCTCCCCTAATGGGGGGAGACATAAATAAATAGCTCATGAAGTAGCTGTTTGATAAGGGTTTAACCCTTTCCCTTAAACACCTTTTCACGCATTTGCAAAAGGCAGGGATTTCCCTCTGAATTTGGAATTGGGGGTCCCAGGACCGGACCCTACTTTTTCAATTTTAGAGTCCCTTGGATTTTTTGAGAGTCCCAAGTATTAGAGACCTTTTAAACGGATTGAGCAATCGTGGAAAATCGGGGTAAACAGAAACTTTACTGATTTTATTCTTTAACCCATTACCTCAGACTACCAATTTGGCCTAAAAACGAGTTTAATTAAGAGTGAATTAAGCCTTTTGTGAGTCCCAAGGATGCACAGCTACATGCAAATGGGAGTCCCATGTCTAAAATACGTCTAGAAAAGTTGCGTCCAGGAAATGCCTGATTTCGGCATTTAATGTAAGTCAAATGTAATACATGTGTCTTTATAAAAGTCCTTTGAAAATTAAGGCATGTTGCAAGAGATATTTTGACATAAAGGCATGTTGCATGCGACATGCCTTAAATGTCTGGGGAAACCCCCCCCCCCCCCCCCCCCCCCCCCGAGTTTCACTCTCCATTGAGGAATGGTATAACATTTTGTCAAGATTTTATCACCACAGTAATATTCATGGATAGAATAAATAAGATGGAAAAAGGAAAAAGGATATTTTCATCATGGTTGAAACTGTAAAACTAGATCTATCAAATGCCATTTAAGCAAACAGAGCAGATACTGATCAGACAGTTCCTTCAGGAAATGTCTGATCTGGGTCTACTCTGCAACTTGCATGAAAAGGCATTTATAAGAATGGGAGGGTTAATCTTTTATTCCATAGATATGTCTGTTAATGCCTTTGATAGCAATGGTGTCAATTGGTTTATTCAGCTTTAAAAACTGATGGAGAGAGAAGAATGGTTTAGGTACCCCAACACTTAGAGTAAGTAGGGCAGTAAGGAAAACCGTTGAACACTAAACAAATCTGTCACCACCTGTTCATTAGTGTTTTCTCCATACAACTGAATAATAATGATGTACGGGTCCTGGGCTATTCAATATTGCATGACAAGGCCATAACTATTTCCTTGCTATCCATGGGCAAATATATGATAACCTTCGCAAACAGTTTGGATCCAGATCAGTTGCCAAGTAACCTTGAGTCTCAGGATCCAAAATGTTTGATATTGCAACACTGTATTTCAAATAAGATGGAAGGAAAACGTACATAGAAATTGAAGCAGATGACAATTTCTGCAGATAAGATCCATTTTGTGATGAAAAGGGTGAAGGAATTCTTAGCCATGCATGCATCAGGGTAAGTCAATAGAGAAGTAGCAGGTGTTTAGTTCCCATGTTATCACTTCCTGCATTTGCTCTAATGCAACAAGTTAACCCTTTCCCTGTTCTATATTTAGCCCAAATTTCAATACCTACTGAATATTCATTAACAAAATAGTTATAAAGAAATATGGAAGGTGGAACATAGTAGACATTTTAGAAAGCAAAGAAACAGATCTATCAAATTCTATAAGCAAACAGAGTAGACCCTGATCAGACGGCTCCTCTAGGAGCCGTCTGATCTGGGTCTACTCTGTTTGCAAATGCGGGAAAACATGTTTATATGAGGTTAAATGCAAATACAAACCGACCTGCAACATCATTTATAGTTTTAGACAGAACAATATATCAACCGTTATCCTGCCATTAAAAATGTCCTCTGCTTACCCCTCTACCTGATATAAAGCCATTTTCACGTTCAAGTTCCAAACAGAGCAGACCCAGATTAGACGGCTCCTGTAGGAGCCATCTAATCAGGGTCTGCTCTTTTTCATTATGGAAATACAAAATGTACATAGATCTGATTTTACAGTTTCTGCCATGATCAAAGAATATCGGGGCCACATACCATTATTATGTGTTAATCAATCAACTGCTGAATACTTAAAGAGTATAGGATTGGCCTGGTTTTTATTTACCTTCAGAATGCTAAATATAAACCCACCAGTGGGTTAACTATTGAAGAGTCCATTCACTATGAAAGAATTAACCCTTTACTCCATGAATATTCATGTAAGAAATTATGACATTATGCATATCAATTAGATTACCTTTTTATAATGGCATATGAAAACAACATTTTGGCTCAGACAGAAACTGTAGAATCAGATCTATATTATAATTATCAAAGACAAACAGAGTAGACCCTGATCAGACGGCTCCTATAGGGTCTGATCCGGGTCTACTCTGTTTGCAAACACATAGAAAGTCATAGAAAACACATAGAAAAGTCTGATCTAGGTCTACACATAGAAAGGCTTATCAATCTTATGGAGTAAAGGGTTAAACTGGCAAGAGGAATTTGAATGAAAAACAATGCAGACCCTAATTAGAGGGTTCATCTAGAAGCCCTCTGATCTGGGTAAAAACTGCAAATGCTAGTACACTCCTATAGGAGCTGTTGGATCAGGGTCTGTTCTGTTTGCTTATGAAACAATACAGATTTGATAATTATTACAGTTTCTGCTTCAATAAAAAAGCCATGTGTTAATATGCCATTTTAAAAATTAAACTAATTAATATTCATGACATCATTCTTTCTAACATAAATGTTCATGGAGGAAAGGGATAACTGGATGCCATGTGCCGGCAGCCTATAGGAGCCATCTAATCTGAAACCTATTCTGTTTGCAAAGGTTTGAAATGGCTTTTCTATCAGGGAAAGGGTCAATTAACCCTTTATTCCAGTAATGCCCCTTTCTATGCCTTTGCAAACAGAGTAGACCCAGATCAGATGGCCCCTGTTGGAGCCGTCTGATCAGGGTCTGCTCTGTTTGCTTATGATGTAATATACATGTAGTTATGATTCTACAGTTTTTGCCAAAGCCAAAAATTCCTGTGTCCATATGCTGTTATTGCAAATTAATCTAATTAATATTCATGATGTCACTATTTCTTACATGAATATTCAGTTTTTAATATGTAAGTACTGTTCACAATAATGTGTACAAAACAGTACAGTGCAGTAGGAGATGAAACTGTTCCTGTGTCCTACCGTATTAAATGGCGCCATCAACAGTAACAGCCTCATGGAATGGTTATGCTTACCAAATATGATGTCTTTCTCAAATATTAAAATGTTCAGGCCAAGAATAAAGGCATAACAAACATAATATGCCCCAGAATATGAAAATATCTGGCTGAGAAAACGCTGTTATTCTAACTCTTCGCTTGCTGAATTTTAGAATACATTTCTCCTTCTTTACCCATGCCCTGTTGTATAATTACATTTATCTTATATGTGTACAAGTATTTCGCTGTGCAATCACTGCTGTGAGGTGCACTGGTTGCACAATCAACTTGTAAATAGTGCAGACCCTGATGAGACAGCTCCTGCAGGAGCTGTCTCATCTGGGTCTTCACTATTTACAGGTATGTAAATTGACATGAATAGCAAGCGAACGGCTAATATTCAGTACTTAAAACGTGCTTATTTTTCATATTTCAACAACACAGTAGAGCCTGTCTTAACCCATTCCCTCATAGGCTATTTTTAGACCCAACCGCTTTAAACAAATCTACCGAAAAGGAGCATTATCTAGAGAAAAGGATTTCTTTTCCTCCTATAGGAGCAAATGCTCTATTTATCACAATGGTTTCAAAAAGTGACTGTAACAAACGTGTAGAAAGGTGTATTTATGGAGGATCTTTCTGCATTACTTTTGACCTGAATTAAGCTATCACCTGCCTTATAAACCTGTAATTTGACCTCTTTTTTGTGGTCACTTACAACAGGTTCTCCTGGATCCAATTGCTTTATCATCTTTGACACTTTATGCTAAGAACCTGGGGCCCACCTTACTAAAGATTGTACAATGAAAATTATCGTATTTGTTAATTTACGGCAACTGATACTACTCAAATAACTGACATTATCACACATTCTAGTAAAGTAGCAATAAACCATGTAAGAAGTAATGACTTAGACGAGTTAATATTGATTTTTATAAATGGCATATGAACACAGGACATTTTGGCCCAGGCAGAAACTGTAGAATCAGAGCTTTTATTATCCCTATACTCCATGAATATTCAGGTTAGAAATAATGACATCATAAATATCAACCCTTTCCCTCATAGGCTATTTTTAGATCCAACCTCTTTGAATATATATCTACCAAAAAGGAGCATTTACTAGAGAAAAGGAAACTTTTAGAATTATTTAGTATTGAAACCATTGTGATAAATAGAGCATTTGCTCCCATGCATAAAATGCTCTATTAACCATAATGCTTTCAAAAACTGACTTTTATAGAGGCGTAGAAATGAGTATTTATGGAGGAAGGGTTTTATTTAATGATTTTTTAATAATGGCACTAAGACAAAAAGAATTCTTATCATGACAGAAACTGTAGAATCAGGTCTACATTATGTTGTAAGCAAACAGAGCAGATCCAGATCTGAAGACTCCTATTGGAGCTGTCCGATCTGAGTCTGTTATATGCAAAAGCTTGGAAAAGCGTTAATTTGAGAAAACAAGTTATGGCTAACTTCATATGACAGAAATTATTGTAAGTTCTAACATCCGACCATCATAACTGGAAGTTTGTTTGAATTTACAATAATACATTCTTTCGTAAGATGGGATTGTAAGGTCTAACATATAACGATCGTAACTGGACGTTTGTTAGAATTTACAATAATACATTCTTTAGTAAAATGGGCATCTGGGTTACGATGAAAAGCAGTAATCTTATCTGCAAATGCCAGTCATGTTACAAAACAGGCCAAAAATGGACTTCAGAACCTACAACCTTTAGAACAGGAGGCAGAGGGTGTTGTCATTAGAGTGAAATCTCTATGAACCCTTTCCCTTAAGAATATCTATACTAGAATTCACGACTACATGGATATTAATTAGGAAACAATTACAAGTCAAATTTAAGTCGGATGAACAAATTAGTATCAATAACGATCTAAAGACAGGTTGTAGTTTATTGCAGGATGAAAGTCATGCCAAAAGCTTCTTTGGGAGCTTTGGCTATGACTTTCATCCTAAATTAAACAGCCACCTGACTAAAAAGACCTAAATTCTTCTTTAGAGTTTAGAGGGGCTTTATTGTATTCTTGAATATTTTGCAGGATCTCCACTGGCAGTACCCATTGTAGGAGAAAAAAAATCGCAAAAAAACACCAAGTTTGTCCAATTTGTGGCAATAGGAAATTTGCATAATTTTCTTGATATTCCAAGACTTAGTGTTGTGTTACCAGTAGATTCTCTTTCATGATGCCACGATAAAATTTCAGCTAATTAATATTCATACAGTAATTATTTCTGGAGTGCAGAGTTTTGGAGTATAATAGGACATTTCATGCAAAAATTGGATTGGTCAGCCACCTTCGAAAAATGATGTCACAGTCACCTTCGAAATCTAAGGAGGAACTACCATTTCTGCCATGAATACTCATGGAATAAAGGGTTAAAGAAACTGATGGATTAAAATGCTTACGATCATTGTAAATGTCACTTACCATAAGCTGTACCTGGTCCAAATTCGTTGCCTGTATCAACCATAATACCACCCAATGTCTCGTACGCATTATTACGATCTCGTTTCCTCTTGTCTAGCTTCTCATAGAAAAACTCTTCCATTCGAATGTCTGAAATGGAGATTATTTATTGGTGTGTTAACCCTTAATATGTCTGTACATGTAGTTTCTAAAGATTTAAAACGAATTGTACGTAAGTAGATTCTTGTTTAACCCTTTCCCTCATATAAACCCTTTTTCCCGCATTTGCAAACAAAGAAGACCCTGATCTGATGGCTCCGGCAGGAGCCATCTGATCAGGGTCTGCTCTGTCTGCTAATAGAATTTGATAGATCTGTTTCTTTTTTTTCTAAAATGGCTACAATGTTTCACCTTCCATATTTCATTATAACTATTTTGACCATGAATATTCAGGTATTGAAATTTGGAACAGGGCAAGAGTTAAACAGACATTATTTTTTGTGCAAGATAAGGATTAACCCTTTACTCCATTAACCCATTCCCTCATAGGCTATTTTTAGATCCAACCACTTTGAATAAATCTACCGAAAAGGAGCATTAACTAGAGAAAAGGATAATTTTAAAAATTTATTTTTTTTAGTTTGAAACCATTATGATAAAGACCTTTTGCTCCTATAGGAGCAAATGCTGTATTTATCACAATGGTTTCAACAGATGAGTTTTACAGAGGCATACAAAGATGTATTTATGGAGGAAAGGGTTAATATTCCTTTCTACGCCTTTGCATACAGAGTAGACCCATATCAGATCGCTCCTGTTTGCTCTGGCTCTGCTCTGTTTGCTGATGATATAATGTAGATATGATTCTTCAAGATGATTCTAACAAATAACTTTGGTGAAAGGTCAACTAAGCAACTTTCCTGCAAACCCATCTTAACCAATTCCTCCATAAATACGTCTTGCTACGCCTTTGTAAAATTTGTGAAACCATTGTGATAAATGGAGCATTTCGAGGGCTTGGTGCAAAACTATTCTAACTCCTTCACTTTTAGTTTTACACCAAGCCCTCGATTTGCTCCATAGGAGCAAATGGTCTATTAATCACAATGGTTTCAAAACTAAAAAATTCAAATAGTTTCCTTTTCTCTAGTAAATACTCCTTTTCGATAGATATTTTTACGGAGGTTAGGTCTAAATATAAACTATGAAGGAATGGGTTAAAATTTCATCAGATATTTTAATAATAGTCATATAAAATAATGGAAATTAGTCCCTTTCCTGTTTTTGAATGAATTGAACAAATTTGATAGAGAATCACCTAAAGGTAATTCCTACAACTTATACTGAAATCTGGGTCCATGCTTATAAAGCTTTTTAGTTGAGTCTGAGTTTGTTCTCAAGCTTTTGATTGGTCAAATCTGACCAATCAAAAACTTGCGAACGAACTCAGACTAAACTAAAAGTTTTATAAGCCTGGACCCAGCTCAGAGATTTTTTAAGTTTCATCAATAAATATAACCATGTAAGGGATCATTCTTGCAAAATTGTATTTAATCTGCTCAGTGGTTTCAAAGAAGATTTTTCGAATTTCCTTTGTGGCCATATAAAGAATATTAGCCGCCTTCCCTGGTGGCCATGTCAAAATCTAAATGGTGTACATAATATTGGTTGTGACTTCATGAATCAAAATGATTTATAGAACCATTCCTGCAAAATAATATTGAAAAGTGCCTTGTGGTTTCAGGAGACAGTTCCGGCTGGTGATGTTTTTTTTATATATATCAAAATGGTTTGAACAAATTTGATAAAGTGTCCCCTAAGGATCATTTCAGTCAAATTACATAAAAAATCTGCTCAGTGGTTCCAGACATGTAGGCATCATGAACAGTGGAATTTTTACTATGGCACTCATAGCTCTCTATATCATTTCATAAGCAAACAGGGTAGAACCTGATCTGGGCCTTCTTTGTTTGTAATGGGGTCAAAAAGCATCTCAATCAGGAAAAGGATTAACCCTATCTGAGCTCCAGATAAGATGCGTAAATCAAATTATTTTCAAGTATAACTTCTTTATTTCTATACCAAACCCTATGTTGTGACAACTCTTTAGAATCGTCTCTTTGAGACAATTCTAAAGAGTGGTCACAACACAGGGTTTGGTGGAGAAATGACGATTTTAGTATTTGAGTATGTAGTTATCTGTAGCTCTGCCTTATCCTTCATATAAATACCTTTTCATGCATTTGCAAACAGAGGAGACCCAGAGTAGACCCAGTATCTGCAGAGTAGATCAGTGTCTTCTCTATTTGCTAACGTAATTGATATATCTGTTACATTATTTTCTAAACTGGCTACAGTGTTCCATATTTCCTCATAACTACATTGTATTGTTTGTCCATAAATAGTCAGTACATGTAGGTGTTGAAATTTGGAATCAATATAATTCTACAGAGAAAGGGTTAATGAAGAACAATAGTCCCCTTGGAGCTTTTTGCGTTACATTCATCCTGCATAAGATCCAGAATTAGACTTTGAAACAGTTGTTGGAGAGTAAAATCCTGAATATTCGAATTTTCTGTATACAAGAATTTACACCCTTTTAGACAGGTGGCTGCTTAATGCATGGTGAAAGTCATACAGAAAGCTCCTGGAGGAGCTTTCTGTATGACTTTTACCATGCATTAAGCTGCCACCTGTCTTAAAGATCGACAATAATACGCAATTTAGTGTTCGAATAATCGAGATTTTACTGTATGCCCTTACTTGGGTTTGGTTGAAGCAGAGCCTCTGTCTGCTTTAGCATCCGCTCTGTCCATATCCGCGTTTTCTCAGATCTGTTCAGCAGGTTCTCAAAGTGGGCATCAAGCTCTGTCTTCTCTGCTGACCCCAACTTCTCCTCTGTGAACTGAAAAAAAAGAAAACAAAAGATGTTCCATGAAGGCCATACATGTAACTCATTGAATATCAGTAAATTAGTGATGGGAATCGGCTGGATTTTCATAATCGATAATCGGTTGATGCCAACCGACTAAGCTTCGATTATAATCGGAATCGGTTACTGTGTAACAAGTGTAGAGTCTACTATGTAATACAGAAAAGTTTTGAATAGAAGCGTTTAAAGATTAAATACTTGTCTTGTTCTAATGTTATTCAAATGTTTTACATGCTATTTTTATGTATAGTTTTTGTTTGTGGAAGTTGCAAATAAAATGAATTTTATAAAACTCTGTTACCGGCCGTTTCTACCTGAATTAATGATTTTCGGTACAGATTGCAGATGGCTTCGTGCATCAAGGCTAAAAATATTTATTAAATGGCGATCTTTTATTGTTTCTCCATCATCTGTAATTTTCTTTTAAAGCCTTGGTTTGGTTTTACAAAACAAATCACTTATTTGTTTTGACATCGTCGTGTCTGGTTTCCATCAGCTAAAATGGTCGCATACAGGTGCTAAAATACTGGTACCCCGTTTTGATATGCTATTTATAATGTATACGCCGGGCTAAAGTAACGGGGCGCGTGCAGCTTCACAGGGGTTTTCCCACATGGATACTATAAATAGTAACAGTAGGATGGAGAAAAAGAAAGGGACAATTCGGATATTTAAGGAATATATACAGCAGTTTCTATCGGTAACTGATTGACACAATGACTGTTTATGATTATAAATCTTTAGATTTCAATAAAATCGTATTTTAATGTTCGAAAAAGAACTCACATTCTATTTCGAGTGCTTGAAATTTCAACTCTCAATTTTCATTTTCCATAGGAGCAAATGCTCTTTTCATCACAATAGTTTCAATACTACACAATTCTAAACTGCTCCTTTTCTCTAGTAAATGCTCTTTTTCCTTTTCGGTAGATTTATTCAAAGAGGTTGGGTCTAAAAATAGCCTATGAGGGAATGGGTTAAATCGTTTGAATACAGGATTTTAGTGTACTGGCATTTGTAAACAGTGAAGACCCAGATCAGAGGGATTCTAGACTGTCACGCAATGTCCTGCAGCAAATTTAAACATTACTAAATAGCTAGACTACCGTTAACCCTTTCCCTCATATAAATGCCTTTTTTGCCCATTTGCAAACAGAGTAGACCCAGATCAGACGGCTACTGTAGGAGCCGTCTGATCAGAGTCTGCTCTATTTGCTAACTGAATTTGATAGATCTATCAGTTTCTTTAGTTTCTAAAATGGCTACAATGTTCCACCTTCCATATTTCGGTATAGCTATTTTGTCCATGAATAATTGGTAGGTATTGAAAATTTCTGCCACAGCCAAAATTTCATGTGTCCATGTGCTGTTTTAACAATAAATTTAATTGATATTCATGATGTCATTATTTTTTACATGAATTTTCATGGACTTGTAGTAAAGGATTAAAGAAATCCACATTTTCACTCCATATAGCTAGTAGCATCAAAAATTTCCTCACACTCAGACAGTAGTTTTTAAACCCATTTACCTCATGAATATGCATGTACAAGAAATAATGACATCATAAATATTTATCAGCAATTTTTGTATTGGCATATGAACACATGTTTTGCCACACACAGTTTTGGCAATAGCTGAAATTGGTCCTGTAGAATCTGCCTGATCTGGATCTACTCTGATTGCAAATTATGTACCTGCATTAGAAGGTGTCTCTGTCAGGTAACCCATTACCTCATATGCTATTTTTAGACCTTCCCTCTTTGTATAAATCTACCGAAAGGGGACATTTACTAGCAAAAAGGTTAATTTAAAAATTCAGTAATATTGAAACCATTGTGATAAATAAAGCATTTGCTCCTATGGAGCAAATGCTCTATTTATCACAATGGTTTCAAAATGTGACTTCTACAGACAGAGGCGTCAAAAGGTGTCAATATGAGGGAATGGGTTAAATGTTTGATTCTTTGAAGCTGAAAGCGTTTTCAGAGTGTTGAAGATCTATGGCAGTATTGGAGACTCCCTTTTACTTCTGCTACATTCAGATATATTCCCCGATGTCAGGAAATCAATGTAATTCTATAATTTACAGTCTGTTCTGTTTCTGCTTGTCTACCTCTTATTCCTGTAAAATTGCTGTAAAGATTTTGTGAATTTCATGATGATTATCGTGAACAGTTTGGATCCAGATGAGACAGCGAACACTACGCACATTCAGTCTGAGTCTCCAAGTCTCACCTGTATCCAAACTGTTTGACACTTTGATAGTTTTTTATAAAAAGATATAAAAGATAACTTTAACAAAATTTATGCAAATTACCATTTTAGCAGACAATTTATCAGGACTGAGCTAAATAGAAATGCCAACAGTTAGTACATGTATATCACTCAACCCATTCCTCCACAGGCTATTTTTAGACTCAACCTCTTTGAACAAATCTACCACAAAAAGGAGCATTTACTAGAGAAAAGGAACATTTTAGAATTTTGTAGTTTGAAACCATTGTGATAAATAGAGCATTTGCTCCTATAGGTTTCAATAGGTGATTTTTACAGAGGCAAGACTCAAGCTGGAGCTCTTCATCAGGGAGAACTTTAGTGGTATGGAGGGAGAAGTTTTTGGTCCTGATTTTGTATAGGTCTCCCTATATGTTCTACATGTATATATATATATAAACTTCTCCCTGAGCTCAAAACAGGGAGAAGTCAGCAGGGTTAGGGAGACTTTTTCTCCCAAATCACCCTCTTGCTTGAGCCCTTAGAGGTGTAGAAAGGCGTATTTGTGGAGGAAAGGGTTAATATTGAACCTGACCGAGACACGTTTTGAAACCTATGCAAACAGAGTAGACCTAGATCTCTAGGAGCTGTCTGATCAGATTCTGCTCTGTTTGTTTAACTCTTTACTCCATGAATATTTATAAAGAAATAATGTGGATATGAACGTTAATTAACCCGTTACCTCATAGACTATTTTTAGATCCAACCTCTTTGAATAAATCTACCTAAAAGGAGCATTCACTAGAGGAAAGGGATTTTTTTTTAATTTTGTAGTTTGAAACCATTGTGATAAATAGAGCATTTGCTCCTATAGGAGCAAATGCTCTATCACAATGGTTTCAAGAAGTGACTATTACAGAGGCATAGAAAGGCGTATTTATGGAGGAAAGGGTTAACTATAGTTTTATAATGGCATTATGAACAAAGGATTTTTTTACCATGGCAAAAACTGAAGAATTATATCTATAGATATCATTTAATTAGCAAACAGAGCAGACAATGATCAGATGGCTCCTACAGGAGCCGTCTGATCTGGGTCTACTCTGTCTGCAATGGCATAGAAAGACAAAATTATGGAGTAAAGGGTTACGGAACTACCGGTATACATGTAGATCCACAGTTTCTGCAACAGCCATTTCTCACATGCCATTATAAAACAATTAGCTAATTAATCAATCGTCACAATGTCATTATTTCTAAGAGGTAAAGGGAGAACTCTTTTCAAACTCATTAGCTGATCAGCCAAAACTGTCTGCTACTACTTTTCCATTCTTTCTGTTTGTAACTTATTATTTCTTACACGGATAGAGCAGACCGTGACCAGGCAGCTCCTACTGGAGAACAATGATCTGGGTCTTCTCTGTTTGCAAAGGTGTTAAACTGTGTATACATGTATATGGAGTAAAGGGTTAAAATACAATTTTTTTCTGAACCATCAATAAGCATGAAAATAAGCATTACACTACAATGTATATTGAGCAGGAACATGAATTTATCTATAAACATGCAACCCACTTGACACTGCTGCAATCATCTCATGATCTGTACTTCCTCCAATCAATAGAGAGTACATATTTCAACACTGAGTCTCAAAGAGAAACAAAATTCATTACCTGACTAAATTCTCCTCCGCTAAAAGGAATATTCAGGAGACCTAGTTAACCCTTTAATCCATGAATATTCATGTAATAAATAATGACTCGAGGAATATTAACCCATTCCCAGGAGACCTAGTTAACCCTTTAATCCATGAATATTCATGTAAGAAATAATGACTCGAGGAATATTAACTCATTCCCACTTAGGCTATTTTTAGATCCAACCACTTTGAATGAATCTACCGAAAAGGAGCATTTACTAGAGAAAAGGAATATTTTAGAATTTTGTAGTTTGAAACCATTGTGATAAATAGCATTTGCTCCTATAGGAGCAAATGCTCTATTTATCACAATGGTTTCATAAAGTGACTAACAGAGGCGCCAATATGCGGGAATGGGTTAAATAGGTTTTTATAATGGCACATGCACACAGGAAACTTTGGCCATGGTGGAAACTATAGAATCAAGGTCTGTATTGCATGTATTATAAGCAAACAGAGCAGACACTGATCAGAAGGCTCCTATAGGAGTCATCAGATCTCGGTCTACTCAGTTTGCAAAGGCATATAAAGGTATATATATGAAGTAAACGATTAAACAGCATTGCTTATAGTTCTCTGCAAAACTGTACCTTATTGGTAATCATTAGAATTGTTTTTCTGGGATTTAACCCATTCCTCCACAGGCTATTTTATTTTTAGATCCAACCTCTTTGAATGAATCTACCCAAAAGGAGCATTTACTAGAGAAAAGTAATTTTTTTTAGAAGTTTGTAGTTTGAAACCATTGTGATAAAAGAGCATTAAATTTTGCTCCTATAGGAGCAAATGCTCTATTTATCACAATGGTTTCAAGAAGCGGTTATTACAGAGGCGTAGAAAGGGGTATTCATGGAGGAAAGGTTAAGACATGGTAGATTAACGCAGGACGAAAGTTATGCAAAAAGCTCCATTTTACTTTTATCCCTCTACTCCATAAAAACTCCTTATAATGCCTTTGCAGACGGAGTAGACCCAGATCAGATGGTGTCGCTCTGGTAGGGGCTGTTTGATCAGAGTCTCTGTTTGTTATATATGAAATTATAAAGATCTGATTCTACGGTTCTACCCTGTCTAAAATATCTTGTGTAATGCCATTATAAAAATGTGTCTAATAAACACTCATAATGTCATTGTTTCTATCTAACATTCATGAATATTCACTGAGAAAAGGCTTAACCCATTCCCATTTAGGCTATTTTTAGACCTAACCTTTTTTATTAAATCTACCAAAAAGGAGCATTAACTAGAGAAAAGGAAATTTTCAGAATTGTGTAGTTTTGAAACCATTGTGATAAATGCTCTATTTATCACAATGGTTTCACAAAATCACTTTTACAGAAGTGTCAAAAGGAATCAATATAAGGGAATGGAGTACAGGTATAAACACCGTTATTTATATACTAGTCCTTATAGACTGGTGCTACTGCATAATATTATCAGACATTGTAAAAGTAAAATAATTCTGAAATAGTAATGAGTATGTACACCATCCTAGTGTTTAGCAGAAACTGTAGAATTAGATCTACCAGTTTTTAATATCATAATACATATAAGCACAAAGAGAAGAGTTGTCTGATCTGTTTCTTCTCTGTTTGCATTTTTTAGACTTTAAAGTGCTTGAAAGAACCAGTCAAACATTGACGAGATCACAGACTACATGTAGTTATCGGTAATTTACTGTTTATATGCCATCATAAAAAATAATCCAATTAATAATTTATGATGTCATTATATTTTCCATGAATATTCATGTAGTAAAGGGTTAAATATTAATAAAGTTACACAGTGACACAAGTCTAAATCTGAATTTTTATTGGAAACAGATCATGCTGAAGAAGTATAATACACTATAACCTCTCTATAATAGCACCTAAATTGTGCCTTAATTAACCCTTTACACCATGAATATTTATGAAAGAAATAATGACATCACAAATATTAATTAGATTAGTTCTTTGAATAGCACATAGACACAGAATACTTGACCATGGCAGAAACTATTGAATCATATAGTCTGTATTATGTCATTAGCAAAAACAGCAGACCCTGATCAGATGACTCCAATAGGAGCCATCTAATCTGGGTCTACTCTGTTTGCAACTTTATAAAAAGTTAAGATCTGCCTAAAATTAAATTGATCTTGAAACTCAATACGGTAGAACATCTCATTATAGACAGCAAGCATAATAGGCTAAATAATTCTATGTGCCTTCAGTGCCCCAGATAAGCTGCGTATCCGCGTATTTTACGCATTTAAAATGGCCAAATACGCTTTGGAAATCAATTTAATGCGTATCAAGTACGCAAAATATTAATCAAATACTCTAAGCATATCACGTAAATGCGTACAACGAAAGTCGAAGTCGATTCCGCTAACAGATTCCATTTCTGACAATCGTTACATCTCGGCCGACTACACATCCCTTATTCATAATGCGTAAATATGTGAGGTATTCCTATTGTGTACCAGTCCACTGCTAGACGCTTGCTGTTCTGTATTTCTATAAGCGTCTCGATATTATGACTATTTGACACTTGTTTTCGCGGTTTCAATCAAAATGTCATGCCGCGGTAGAAAAGTTGTAAAGAAAAACACTAATTCAGACCCAAGTTCATCAATTTTGTGGTTTATTTTTTGAATCGGAAACGGAGATTTCAACAAGAAGTATTGTAAAACCACTATTGCTTGATATAGTTAAATCTGCCGTCGATAAGTGACTTAAAATCAGGATCCAAAAAGCATGACGCTGATCATTTACTGTTATATACATTTGAAATAACAGAGACTGAGAGTGTTTATGTCTACTATACCATTGCCACTAAAAGGGCAAGTTACAATATTCAATTACAGGTATGTCTAGAATCTATATAAGTATGTTCTGTTAAGATAATTTTTACTTTAGAACACAGCAAATGTAACTTTGTAGCATTTTATTGCAGGTACATGAGTTAAACAAAATGTCAGATACTCTATTATTTTTCATTTCACTCTATTCATTTAAAAGTGGGGAGTGAAATACCCCATTTACTGATTTTTTATCTGGGGCACTGGTGCCTTGGGTTGATATTATACCATTTCCTTATATTGAATTATAAATGCCTTTTGACGCCACTTTAAGTCGTCTTTTGAAACCATTGTGATAAATAGAGCATTTGCTCCTATGCTGCACAATCCCCGGACCCTATAGCTATGATGTGTATATTACATTTGGATTCAGCTACTTCTGGTTGAAGTTTGTGAAAGTTCTCACTAGTCCTGCATAGTCTCATCAACGAGCTGTAAGACAGCATGCCGGGATATCGTTAAAACCGAAAGTAGCTCGATATCACCATTTAGAGTACACAAATGTGAACTACCAAAATTTCAGCATCTCATCAGAATCCACACCATTTGGAACTCTGATTCTGTTTTAAGGAATTAACATGCAAAGTGTGCATAATAAATTTGACGGGTTATATAACTCATTATCTAGAATGATTTCCAATAAACATGAATACTTTGGAAGGCACCACATCTACAGTAGTTTCAAGGTGCCTGTGATTGGGTCCCCCTGTGATTTAATGAAAATGACATCGCACTTGATAAACTCGTCTGCTCCCTGTCATAGAGCAGTAATCTTTCCAGTCCCATTGATAGGAGATGACAGCTACAAAATAATTAAAACTGAAGTTTTACCTGTACTGCCCTGTTAAATACGGTGCCGGCATCTGCGGCAAATCGTTTCAGTCTTCCACCAAAATTATTTCCATCCATTTCTGTTGATTTACAATTCACTTCCGTATAGGTCTGCAGTGAATAGATACATTTTTAATTTACGAATAAATAATAATAATAAATTACCAAAATATACTGAAATATTTTATAACGATATTAAACTCACAAATAATGAAATAAATACAATTACAGGTTTATAAGATGGATATGTCTATATCATCTGCGGGACATGAAGTTGCCAAGAATATGTTTCAAAATGGCGGCCGAAGTTGACAAGACCTGTGCTGTCAAAGTTCCCTCGTCAACTATGACTAACTAAAACCGCCATATAAAAGGAAATTGAAGGTAAAACACCATCGCGACATTATATTTAAATAAATTAATATATTGACAAACTTTAATGAGAGTTAAAACATTATGCGTTCAACATCTTTGGAACAAAATGTAAACATTGCATTCTGGATACCCATGTTTATGACTGACAGAAGCGATTGCAACCTGAAAAAGTGACAACCAACAGTGTATATTTTTTATGTTGTCACACCTCTGCTACGAGTTAAATCCACAGGATAAACTGTGTATACACTGTTCTGAAATTAAGCAATAAATGCTACAGGACAGTCCACTCAGAGGTATGGTCGCCACTAAAGTAATTCTAAGGGAGGAAAAGTTACTGGCCTCTACCGGGATTCGAACCCCGGACTCCTGGATAATAGTCCGACACTCTAACCACGTCGCTAAAGGGTTAACCCAACAGCAAGGCTGTTGGAGATGCCTTATATAGGCCGATCACTACACTCCCCTCCCTTTTAACCTTTAGGAGCCATGCATATACCCATGCATGCCCCTAAACCTTTACATGCATCCCCGCATACAACCCGAATTATCCTCGTCACCAATGAAGTAATTCTAAGGGAGGAAAAGTTACTGGCCTCTACCGGGATTCGAACCCCGGACTCCTGGATAATAGTCCGACACTCTAACCACGTCGCTAAAGGGTTAACCCAACAGCAAGGCTGTTGGAGATGCCTTATATAGGCCGATCACTACACCACATACACAGACCCAAATTGATCAAATAGAGGCAATACAGCGAAGGTCGGCACGCTGGATCATGCATGATTATGGCCAAACTTGTAGTGTTACAAATATGCTACAATCCTTATATTTACGCCGATTAGATCTTCGACGCATTGACGCTAGACTCTCTCTAATGTACAAAATCACAAATACTCTTGTGGCCATTCCAATCGAAGACTTTCTCATCCCTGTAACACGACATTCTAGACATTTGACATTTCCACAATCTCTCTTTTAGACTGATATCAGCCAAAACTGACTACTACAAGTATTCTTACTTCCCCAGGACTGTCTACCACTGGAACAATCTTCCACCGGATATCGTCTCTCTCACGAACATAGACCAGTTCAATGCAGCTGTCAGCAGCATTGAGCACATCTCGCCATAGCAAACGAATCTGGAGAGATCTTTTACTTTTAACTTTTTAACACACCTTCATTCACTTCTTTTATCTTTGATCTTGCATTTTTATTAACATTCTTCACAGCTTGACACGCGACATGTGTACGTCCCCGTGAGGGGTTTCACATTAAACGGAAGATAGATAGATAGATAGACCTTATCAAAAATTAGACTTCAGCCTTTTAAAACTCGTCCATCACTCCTGCCACCTGTTTTGTCAGAATTGTTGTTAGACTCTTACCCAAATGCAATTCTGCAAAAAGTAACAGACTCAACACTTTTTATGCCCCCATTGATGATAGTCAGGGGGCATTATAATGTTTTGCACCTGTCCTTCCATCTATCCATTTGTCACACTTGTCCATCCGCCTGTCTGTGTGTCATGCTTGTATGTACAGTTGGTTTTCACAGTTTTTATATTGTCAAGCACCACCACAGGGGCATGTCTATGTATTACAGACACAATTTTCTAGTTCCAAATTAGGATGCATAATTCCTATTGATTCTTGCTACCCTATCGATTCGTACATTGTATAATAACATAATCGGAACACATCTAGTATAGCGGACCCCATTTTTTACCTCAAAATATAATACAACTATGATAGTTGTGGTAAATAAACGATGACGTAACAATGACGTCAGAATATATTTGCAAATGGCAGGATGTTGCTGTTCTCGTGATCCGAGGTAAACACAAAGCAATGAAATAAAATTGCGTCGAGTTTTAACTTCCCCAGCAACATTATATATTGGCTCAAAAAGGCACATGCTGTGGTTTGTTATGATTCGTGATTTCCAGGGTCCGCTATACTAGATTCTTCCTAGTCATAATCTTCTCAACACAGAGTTTATTTCAGTGACCCAGTTTTTATCAAACGCCATTATGAAATGTCTCATTAATATGTGGACCATTCTGCAGACTCTTTGATGGACCTTTATTGAGCAGATCAGGTGCTATTTATACGCCATTTTGGAAAAAGAAAATATGCCAGCAAAAATGGTTACATTGATAGATTATATTGGTTTTCTTCAATTACTTTGTATAGTCATTTATTTCAAATTAATCATAATTATTATGAATTTTCTTACCCAGAAATGCTATTTTGATATTAACCAGTTTTGGTATACAGATAACTTGGGTGAAGGCCTTTCACTTGATACAAGGATACATGAAATCAGGTCAAGGTCAAGGTCAATATTTCCAAAACTTTGCCGTTTTTAACAAACTTTTTAACATTGCTATAACTTCTGAACTGCAAATGCTAGGCAATTTATCATTGGTATACAAATGGCTTTGGTAAAGGCGTTTCAGTTGATATAAAGATATGAAATTAGGTCAAGGTCACTATTTTGACAAGTTGGCCATCTTTGAAAAACTTCAACATTTTTTCTTAACTGCTGCACCTCATATGCTAGACAATTCAGATATGGTATGGAGATAGCTTTGGTGAAGGCGTTTCAGTTGATACAAGGATACATGAAATTGGGTCAAGGTCACTATATTGAAAACTTGACTGTTTTTAACAAACTTTAACATTTTGCTATAATTTCTGATCCACGAGTGCTGGGCAATTCACCTTTGGTATTCAGATAGCTTTGATAATTAAGGACCTTATGGATGACATAAAGATACCTGAAATCAGGTCAATGTCACTATTTTGAAACAGTGGCTGTCATTAAAATGTTGTTATAACTTCTGAAATACATGAGCTAGATAATTTATATTTAGTATGCAGATAGCTTGGGTGAAGGCCTTTCAGTTGATACAAGGATACATGAAATTAGGCCAAGATCAATACAAAAAATCCGGCTTTAATGCGGTTTCCGCATTTTTTGCTTGTTTTTAATTTAACTGGACAAGCACCAAATCAGACGAGCGTTAGCGCCACACACGGCTCTTGTTTTATGAAAAAATTATTATTTAAAATATTACTGTAAAACGGAAAAAGACTTGAAGCTGCACAGCTGTCATGCACATAAGATAATTTAAAATTTAAGGTACTCAAATCACCAGGAATAGAGCATATATAGCATGTGTTAGGTAAAACATGGACTGTCATCCCTTCTTACATGATTAAATGACCATGCATAAGGTGGAGAGCAAAACCATCACTTCTATATATATTATTAGGTCCCAAACTGAATGAGCTAGTAGCTAGAATAATCTTGAAAAACTGTAAACCATACAACTTGACAACTGAAAATACATATTTGTATAAATTTTGTGATTTCAGGAATAATTTGTTTTGAAAAATACCCAAAAGACATGATGGCAACCAAAATGGAAGTTGGGGAGACATCTTGTGGTGCTTTATGCCAACATCCAGGGTGCTGGCAATCCAATGTGAGAACAGAAAAGGGATTTCCAAGAATGATGCATAGGCCTATGGCATCACCTGATCTTGATCTTGGTAAAAACACTTACTCTCTGCTTGTTTGTTTATTACTATCTTGTGCGCATCCCTGTATCATATACAACTGACTTTTATCAGAAAAAAATTAGTTTAAGTGGAAAATACACACCTGCTTTTATGGCAAAGTCAATGTAAAAATGAATGTGATGACATCATATTTTAAAGCATATGTAAAATGTTACCCCATCAATATGCTCCTCAGTATTGAATGTGTTTGCACTCTTATAAGCAAAGGAGATACATGTATATTGTTTATGTTTTGCAATTATGGCATCTGTTGAGTGTGTGTTACAAATACCAGTGTCTGATATGTAAGGACATCGCTAGAATAGCCTACACTCAACAGCCTGTTAGCAAGTCACTTAACCCTTCGCTTGCTATTCGCGTCAATATACCTACCTGTAAATAGTGAAGACCCAGATGAGACAGCCCCTGCAGGAGCTGTCTCATCAGGGTCTGCGCTATTTACAAGTTGATTGTGCAACCAGTGCACTCCACAGCAGTGATTGCGCAGCGATATACTTGTACACAGTGAAGATATATGTAATTATACAACAGGGCATGGGTAAAGAAGGAGACATGTGTTTTAAAATTCAGCTAGAGAAGGGTTAACAGTATTTGTTTGCATGTCACTCGGACAAATTTACAACCTGCAACTAACTATGTTAACCCTGACCTTTATGTAAACATTTTTTCATGCATTTGAAAACAGAGTAGACCCAGATCAGATGGCTCCTGAAGGATCAGGGTCTGCTGTTTGCTTATGGTAGAATATAGATCTGATTCTACAATTTCTGTCTCAGCCAAAATTTCCTGTGTGTGTATGCTGTTTAAAAAATAAAGTACAATTGAACTTCCATATCTCAGACTCGGAAAGCTCGAACTTCAAGATAACACAAACTAAAAATTCGGTCCTTCCAAAATTTACAATACAGAATTGTTTTAAATTGTATCACTACACATATCTAGAAACACATGTGACAGCTTAAAGAATGTCGAAAGTAATGCTGGAGCTCTCATCATTACTTTTGACCTGCATGCATGAAGCTGTGAACTTGAGTTATTCGTCAGATTTTAAATCAAATGACTCGAACCTCTGTTATCTTGAAATAATTTCATTATTATTTGTATGGTCCCTTGAAGTTCGAGATATCGAAGTTCAACTGTAATTAATATTCATGATGTCATTGATTCTTACATAAATATTGAACAGGGAAAGGGTTAAGTAATTGCTCTACTTACATGATATAAACACCACTGGAGCTTAATGCAGCTATTCCGTAATGTGTTATGTGTTTGGCAGCATATGAAGCATTGAAGATATTTTAACTCTTTACTCCTTAGATACACTGTTTAATGCCTTTGAAAACAGAGTAGACCTTCATCAGATGAAGTAACAGGTTGATAGAACATTAATCCATTTAACTGGAGTCTGTGATCTATTCTAATGCTTTATAATTTCAGACTTGCCAACAGTTAAAGTGTGTAATATGCTTGATGATTATGGGGAAGATGCAAGTGATAAATACCCAGCCAAGTTTGCTGGAAAGCCTTATCATCAAAGAGCCAGCCTCTTGCCAGACCGGCATACACCCAGAGTTCAAAGGTATGTTAAATGTGCAATTTTATTTAACCCTTTACTCCATGAATATTCATGTAAGAAATAATGACATTATGTCAGAATATAAATTATTTTAATTTTTATAATGACACCTGAACTCATGATTTTTTGGCCATGGCAGAAACATTAGAATCATACCTATGTTATTTCATAAGCAAACAGAGCAGACCCTGATCCTATAGGAGCCGTCTGATCTGGATCTACTCTGTTTGCAGAGGCGTAGAAAGGCATAGTTATGGAGTAAAGTTTTAACACTTTTGATCAAACTCTGCATGCATTGTAGCAAAACATATTTTTTGAATATTGATACTAGAAGTACAACAACATAGTTGTCCTTTGTTAGGGAAAGACCCCTTCTGTCCTTCCCAATCCTTCACATCTGCTATCATTTTCGCTTTACATGGCTCCTGTAGGAGCCATCTGATCAGGGTCTGTTCTGTTTGTTTATACATGCTATAACATAGATATGGTTCTACAGTTTCTGCCATAGCCAACATTTTCTGTGTGCATGTGCCATTATAGCAATTAATCTAATTAATAGTCATTATTTCTTACATGAATATTCATGGAGTAAAAGGTTAAATCAGAGCTACAGATAATGGTGCCTATTCAAATTCTAAAAATCGTCAGTTCTCCACAATACCCAATGTTGTGACCACTCTTTCTAATCGTCTCTAATAGACAATTTGATTCTAAAGAGTAGTCACAACATAAGGTTTGGTGGAGAAATAAAAAAGTTATTCATGAAAATGTTTTAATTTACGCATCTTATCTAGAGCTCTGGTTAAATACCACTATAGTTAATTATTTAGTGGTCGCTAAAAAAAAAGACTCGCTATAGATAAGTTCTACATAAATACGCCTTTCTACACCTCTGTAAATGTCACCTGTTGAAACCATTGTGATAAATAGACAATGGTTTCAAATTACAAAATTCTAAAAAAAAATCCTTTTCTCTAGATATTGCTCCTTTTCGGTAGATGCATCCAAAGAGGTTGGATCTAAAAATAGCCTATGGAGGAAAGGGTTAACAAACATATTCAGTCTTTCAAACATGAGGGACTTAATTTATATTAACCCTTTCCCTGTTGAGTATTCATGCAAGAAATAATTGACATCATGAATATTTATTATCTGAATCTTTGCTCATACCTTTATAGATAAATCTGACAACAGATTCTTCCAATACCAAAACATCCTGTGTACACATTACATTATAAACACAGCAGACCCTTTTCAGATGGCTCCTATATAGGAGCCATTTGATCTGGGTCTTCCCTGCTCACAAAAACATGAACAGGCATTTTCTGAGAGTACATGTATTTGTAAAATTGATAAAATAACATCTATTGTTAAAAAGTTGAATGAAAGCAAAGTATTTAACCCTTTCCCTGTTCTGTATTTCGGCCAAATTTCAATACCTACTAAAAATTCATTAACAAAATAGTTACAAAGAAATATGGCAGGTGGAACATTGTAGACATTTTAGAAAGCAAAGAAACAGATCTATCAAATTCTATTAGCAAACAGAGCAGACCCTGATCAGACGGCTCCTCTAGGAGCCGTCTGATCTGGGTCTACTCTGTTTGCAAATGTGTGAAAACACGTTTATATGAGGGAAAGGGTTAAGATTAAACTAACCATTTACCTGATAGAGACACCTTTTTGATACATTTGCAATTAAGAGTAAACCCAGATCAGACAGACCCTGCAGGAGCCATCTGATCAGGGTCTTTTCTGTTTTCTTATGAAACAATATACAGTAGATCTAATTCTACAGTTTTTGCCATGGTAAAAAATTCCAGTGTTCATAGTTTCATAATACATCAGCTAATTTATCTTTATACTGTGATTATTCAACAGGTAAAGGGTTAAAACAAAAAAAACATGTATGTAAAATTTGATTTTATTACAGTAAAAACTTGATACTATCAAATTTCAGTAGTGACAAATCCTTGTCTTTGTAGCCAGATGGCTGTTTAATGCAGGGTGAAAGTCATGCAGAAAGCTCCTAGAGGAGACCCTACATTAATCTGCCACCTGTCTTCAAGGTTGATATTTGAGTCTTCATATAATCAAGATTTTACTGTATTATTTTTTTTTAACCCAGTATCAAGGCAACTAGAGCTCCACAGACATCGCCTAAGTCCAGTGCACATGTGGAAGCCCCAGGGACAAAACCACCAACATTCAAAGTTGTCGAAGTAAGTAACAAATTTTTCATTTTAGTGAATTCAGTGTTTTAACCTTTTAATACAAATAATAGTTAGAGTTTGGTGGAGAAATGGCGATTGTAGAATTTGGGTATGTACCTTTATCTGCATGCAGCTCTGATTAGCACCAAATTAAAGTTTTTACTATGACTTAGAAAGGAATTGAACCTGCAATTGCATCTTTGGAAATAAGCAGCCTACTTATTGAGCTACAGGCGCAGTTTTGGATTTGTAAGATATTGTTTTGCCTTGAAGGGAGAATACTCACAGATTAGTTATAGTTGTTGCTTTGAAGGGAGACAACTCACAGAATTTGTAAGGTATTGATAAATAATTGTTGCATTGAAGGGAGATAACTCAAAGATATTGGTAATTATTACCGGTAGTTGTTACTTCAAAGGGAAATAAATTCACAGAATTTGTGATGTATGTATGTTTTAGGTACAAGAAGTTTTTGACCCTGAGGATCTACAGGGGACGTGGGATGACACATTCATATCTAAGTCATACTTTGTCTGGGTGCCCAACAAGAAAAAGAAGAAGAAGAGAAAAAAGAAAGTGGCAGCTAGTTGGAATGAAAGGTAAACACAATGTAACATCTTCTTTCTCTTCAATTTTAGCTCCACTTTTTTAAAAAGTGGAGTTATTGTCATGACCCTCTCGTCGGTGTCAGTGTCGGCGTTGGTTAACCTTTTTTTTTTAAGTCCATTTCTCAGAAACCATCAAAGACATTTGGTTCACATTTGGTATGCATGTTTCCTATCATTTCACTAGGGTAGGTAACCTAAAATTAATTTTGTCATAATTATGCCCCTTTTTCGACTGGTTTTTTAAGTTTTATTTTAAGGTCCATGTCTCAGAAACTGTCTAAGATATTTGGTTAAAATTTGGTATGCTTGTTAACTATTATAAGGGGAACCCATATCACAAGGGTACATAACCCTAAAATTAATTTTGCTATAGTTATCTCCCTTTTCCTACACAGACTTCCACTACACTATCCAGCACTAAAGAAAGTGGGGCGCGCTGTCTGTGGACAGCTCTTGTTAAATCAAGGATCTAGTCTACTCACTGATGAAACAGAGGTCGTAAAAAGCAAATGGTTGCTTAATGCAGGGCAAAAGTCTTGCATGAAGCAACCACATATCTTAAACAACAATAAATAGTCTGATTAGTCTGCTCAATTTGCTTATGACATTATAGTAGACCTCCTTCTTCAATTTCTACTGATACCAAACATTCATGTGTATATATACCATTATAAAATTTCAGCTAATGAATACAGTAAAATCTCGATTATTCGAACACTAAAATACGTATTATTGTTGATCTGTAAGACAGGTGGCAGCTTAATGCATGGTGAAAGTCACGCAGAAAGCTCCTCTAGGAGCTTTCTGCGTGACTTTCACCATGCATTAAGCAGCCACCTGCATAAAAGTATCTAAATTCGTTTATACAGAAAATTTGAATAATCGAGGTTTTACTGTATTCATTATTACTTACATGAATATTCAACAGGGAAAGAGTTAACCCTTTACTCCATAAATACGCCATTCTATGCCTGTGCAAACAGAGTAGACCCAGATCAGACAGGTCTTATAGGAGCCGTCTGATCAGGGTCTACTTTGTTTGCATATGAAATTATATAGATATGATTCCAGTGTCTGCCATGGTCAACATTCCTGTGTCCATGTGCTATTATAAAAATCATCTAATTAATATTCATGATGTCATTATTTCATTCATAAATATTCATGGAGAAATGGGTTAAAAGATATATACAGAGGTCCAGGTAAGATGCGTAAATTAAAAACATTTTCAAAAATAACTTCTTTATTTCTCTATCAAACCCTTTTTTGTGGAGAAATGACAATTTTAGTACTTGAGTACACATATTTATCAGTTGCTCTGTGTATTGTGTATTTATGAGAGAAAATAAGGTAACATTAATACTTATTATGTTTCCAGCGGTGTAACAGTATCTAAGAAAGGACCACTGTTTGTTCAGTCCAAGGACATGACAGAAGACATGGTACCCAAAGAGATTGAAGACAGTCGACTGACAGCTAGGGTATGCATTGTTTCTATAAATATCTTACATGCAGACCCTTAACCAATTCCCGCATGTGCTATTTTTAGACCCAGCCTCTTTGAATAAATTTACTAAGAAGGAGCATATTCTAGAAAAAAGGAAAAATTTAGAATTGTGTAGTTCTGAAACCATCGTGATAAATAGAGTATTTGCTCCATAGGAGCAAATGCTCTATTTATCACAATGGTTTCAAAAAGTGACTTTTACAGGGGCATCAAAAGGCATCAATATGAGGGAATGGGTTAATGATAGTTGTTTTAAGTATTGTTTTTTGCTTTACCTGCACTTATAAGCGATCCAATATTTAAGTTTTAGCATTTGAAGAATGTCTGTGGTCTGTGGATTTTGTGGTGTTTGTCAGTTATCAAATGAGAGCTTTTCTTGCAATTTATTTTCTTTCTTACTTTAGTAAATACAAAGTACATGTATATTAACCCTGGTTTCCTGTTCTGCATATTGGCCAAATTTCAATACCTACTGAATATTTATTAGCAAAATAGTTATAACGATATATGGAAGGTGGAACTTTGTATACATTTTAGAAAGCAAAGAAACAGATCTACCAAATTATATTAGCAAACAGAGCAGACCCTGATCAGACGGCTCCTCTAGGAGCCGTCTGATCTGGGTCTACCCTGTTTGCAAATGCGTGAAAACACATTTATATGATGGAAAGGGTTAATTTTTGCTCTGTTCATGTATCAAAGGGCAAGAATATGGTAGTGAATTCTTACAAAGATTTCCAAACAGTGTGGATCCTGATGAGATTCCATCCAAGGTTATCACCTTTTTTTACACAGAAGGTTAAAGATAGAAGGAAAACGATGTCTTTATTATATCCCCGCAAACAAAGTTTGAGATGGTATGCTAGAATCACCCTGGTGTCCGGTCTGACACTCCGTCCGTCTGTCTGTCTGCATTTAAGAATGGGTAGTTGGTGTCGTGAACTCCTCCTTTCATTTGAAAGTTATTGAATTGATATTTGGCATGCATAATAACCACAAACAGTAGACACGAAACACAAAATTTTCATGTGCTTAGCGCATGGCATTGCAAAATTATCTTCCCTTGAACTTTGAGATTTTTTTGTCATTTTGGCATGAAACATTAACCCTTTCCCTGTTCTATGTTTATTCCAAATTTCAATACCTCCTGAATATTCATTAACAAGATAGTTATAAAGAAATATGGAAGGTGCAACATTGTAGACATTTTAGAAGACTGTTCTTGGTCTACTCTGTGTGTAAATGCGTAAAAACAGGTTTATATGAGGGAAAGGGTTAATTGGTAGTTGGTGTCACAAACTTCTTCAATTTGAAAATTATTGAATTGATACTGGCCATAATATTTCTCAGCCTATCTTTTTGGTACTAAGTAGAATTGCTTCTCATATACTACATGTATAAAAATGTAGAAATTATTTAACCCTTTACTCCATGGATATTCATGTAAAAATAATGACATCATGAATACCAATTAGATTAATTGTTTTAATAGCACATGGATACAGGAACTTCTGGCCATGGCGGAAACTGTAGAATCATATCTGTTATATTACAGTTGAACTTCGATATCTCGACCTTCGGGATAACTCGAACAAAAAGTCCAGTCATTCCAAAACTAACACTACAGAATTGCTCTAAAACATATCGCTACTGCTATCTAGAAACACATGTGGCAGCTTAATACAAGTCTAAAGTAATGCTGAAAGCTCCTGCAGGAGCTTTCAGCATTACTTTAGACCTGTATTAAGCTGTGGTCTTGACAAATCAATCAAATTAGAAATAGGATGACTCGAACACCTGATATCTCGAACAAATTTATATGGTCCCTTGAAGTTTGACGTATCGAAGTTCAACTGTATATACAAAAAGAGCAGAGCCTGATCAGGAGCCGTCTGATCTAGGTCTACTCTGTTTGCAAATGTGTAGAAAGGCATATTTATGGAGTAAAGGGTTAATCTTGCTAACAGCTTGTATCAAAGTTAGATTTATACATGTATTTATATTGTCAGATTGCAGCGAATTTGCAGCCATATTTGGTAAAAAACTGACAAGCATTTGTTGAAATTTCCTAGAGTGGCCCTTCCAAATCCAGTTTGCTTTTCCTTAACTAATGCTTCTGATTGTAAAATTCATTTCAATTGAAAGGTTTGTTGCAGAAATGACAATTTTAGATATTTAGACATGTACCGATAAATGTTGCTCTCTCAGTGCTTGTTTTATCTAAAGCTGTGACAACTCAGTTTTTAGTGTCATGTTTTCAAGCTCCTGTGTAGCAGAGAGAAGATGACACCACCTATACTAAGAACTGGTATTTTTCTTGCATTATATATTAACTTTTACCTCATATAAATGCCTTTTCATGCGTTTTCAAACAGAGTAGACCCAGACCAGATGGCTCCAATCAGGGTCTGCTCTATTTGCTTTTGACATGATTCTACATTTTTTGTCAAAGCAAAAACAAATCCTTTGAAAAGTTTACGCTATAAAAATTCAGCAAATATATATTCATGATGTTATTATTTGTTACATGAATATTGAAGAGGGAAAGGGTTAACCCTTTGCTACGTGAATATTCATATAAGAAATATCATGAATATTTATGAATAGAAATTTTGTAAATTCTATATGAACAAACTGTACAGTCAGTTTTTGGCCATGGTGAAAACTGTAGAATCACATCTATATTCTTCCGTAAGCAAACAGAGCAGACCCTGATCAGATGGCTCCCTCAGGATCCATCTGATCTGGGTCTGCTCTGTTTGCAAAGGGTTGAAATGGTGTTTCTATCAGGTAATGAGTTAAGTTGAATGATTGACAGTTTCAGTTTTATATTGTTTGGCAAAGGATTGAAATGGTGTTTCTATCAGGTAAAGGGTTTTAAAAGTTGTATGATTGACAGTTTCAGTTTTATATTGTTTTGTTCCATCACATTACAGTTTGATGAGTGGCCCGTACTCAAGGTATACAGATACTCAAGCTTGCAGTTCAAATCAAACCTTCACACTTCATAGACTACAATATGGAATGTTCATTTCCTCTGCCAATATGACATTTCCAGAATTTGAAAGCTTAGCTCTCCACCAAGCCCTAAGTTGTTTCTTCTCTGTTTACCCTAACTTTTTAGGGTACGTAGGTTAATTACTCAAATTGTCTCTTTGAGATGATTTAGGTTTTGATGGAGGAGATATAGTTTTGAAATGTTTAGTGTAGTACTTTGATGTCACTGCTTGTCATTGACGAGATGCATGCTGAACAATTATATCTATAAAATATGTTGCACATAAGCAAATCTTTATTAGCAATTCAGCAAATCTTAAGCAATTAATAATCTTAATTAGCAAGATTTAAGTAGCAAAATAGCAATTTCTAACTTAGCTAAATTTTCCAAATGCATGAACTTCAGGGATTCTGAAACTAGCAAAAATGCAAATATTGAAATGAACAAGTCATGAGTATGTTTACATAAGTGATGAAGGTTTGGTTGTCTGCCCTTGACTATACATGTATTATTTCCCTTCTGTATCTATAAACTCTTGTGTATTAATTTCTTCAGACTTACTGGTTTCTGATTCTTATGGATATTTCTGTTCCCATACCAACAAAACAAGGAATATTGTTTGATAGTAATGCATCGAGCCATTACCCGTTCACTCTTTATTCAAGATTTCTTCACCTTTATGAATATTCATTAAAAGAATCAATAAAATGAAACATGGAAAAGGGAATTTTTCACGGTTGTGGAAACTGCGTAATCAGATCTGTAAAGTTCCATTAGCAATCAGAACAGACCCTGATCAGATGGCTCCTACAGGAGTCATCTGATCTGGGTCTACTCTGTTTGCAAATGTGTGAAAAGGTGTATAGTATGAAGGAATATGTTCCACTTCCTGACAGAAATGCCTTTTCATGCCTGTGCAGAAACGGTAGAATAAAAACTGTAT
Organism: Azorinus chamasolen; assembly: GCA_963576725.1. NCBI lineage: Eukaryota > Metazoa > Mollusca > Bivalvia > Cardiida > Solecurtidae > Azorinus > Azorinus chamasolen. Next base: position 55,303,178 of record OY755241.1, read on the forward strand.
TATTTCATAGGCAAATAGAGCAGATCCTGATCAGATGTTTTTTAGAAGAGCCATCTGCTCTGGTTCATCTTTATTTACAAAGGTGTGACAAGGTTTTTTTTCTATCAGGAAAGGGATTAATCAATTAAAAAATTGATTTAACATCCTGTTAACCCCAGATGCACCTGCACTGTCATTTGAAAACAGTGTAGACCCAGATCAGAGGGCTCCTATAGGAGCCATCTAATCTGGGTCTACTCTGTTTGCAAAGGTGTAGAAAGGCATATTTATGGAGTAAAGGGTTAATTAACCCTTTTCTCCATAAATACGCCTTTCTACGCCTCTAAAAATCGCCTATTGAAACCATTGTGATAAATAGAGCGTTTGCTCCAGAGGAGCAAATGCTCTATTTAACACAATGGTTTCAAAACTACACAATTCTGAAAATTCCTTTTTCCAGTAAATGCTCCTTTTCGGTAGATTTATTCAAAGAGGTTGGGTCTAAAAATAGCGTATGAGGGAATGGGTTAAATCATGAAAATATTGACTTGTTTGTTGGTGTTGGAATATTACTGTCAGAGGGCATATACAGTAAAACCCCTCTAAACCGGAATTCTAGTAGGGAAGAATTTAGATACTTTTAGGCTGGTGGCTGCTTAATGCAGGGCGAAAGCCATGCAGAATGCTCCTAAAGGAGCTTTCTGCATGACTTTCACTCTGCATTAAGCTGCCACCTGTCTCTTAGACAGATATTTATATTAAATTTAGCATCCGGTTTAGAGAGGTTTTACTGTACAGTAAAACCCATTTTAAATAACCACTATGTGAATACACATAGAAGACCTAACCCCTTGAATAAGGTAAACTGGCCCCCAGGTTATAAATAGTTTTGCTTGAGTCTGAGATCATTCTCAAGCATCTGATTGGTCAGCTAGATTCTGACCAATCAGGTGCTTGAGAATGATCATAGGCTCAGATTCAGAAGTTTTATAACCTTGGGCCCAGGTGTACACAGGACATTTTGACTCAGTGCAGAAACTGTAGGATTAGATCTATATTATACCATAAGCAAGCACAGCAGACGCTGATCATATTACTCCTATAGGAGCTGCCTGATCTGGGTCTACTCTGTTTGAAAAGGCGTGGTTTATAATATGAGAAAAAGGGTTAAAAAACCTATGTCATTTGAGTGCTTACTTAAGAGGGGTTTTATTATATTCTTTGATTCCGTGTCTAAATATATCATAATCTGACTTTGTCTATTATATCTACCAATTGTTACCTAATATCTACATGTGGTAAGCTTCATGTGGGAAAAAGGACTTTGGACATTTGCATATGGTGTTGACCCAGATCAGCTGTTTGGTTGAAATTTCTGATCAGGATCAGCTGTTTGACGACTGTGTATACCCTTACTGGTCAGTCCCACAGCCTATCTGAGTCCATGCCGTTTGTATTTATTTACCCTTTGATAATGGGAAACAAGTTAAATTGCATAATTTGCAAACAATGTAGACCCAGATCAGAGAGCTCCTAGAGGAATCTTCTTATCATGGTCTGCACTGTTTGTCATACAAAATCATCTTGCATGTTTAGTTCTTTCACACTAATTGGATTCTACCTATACCATGATGGACCATTCCATTTAACCCTTTCCCCAGAAGGTAAAGAAACAGATCTTTCAAATTCCATTAAATTAGCAAACAGAGCAGATGCTGATCAGATGGCTCCTATAGGAGTCATCTGGTCTGGGTCTACTCTGTTTGCAAATGTGTGAAAACATGTTCATATGAAGGAAAGGGTTGAAAAAAAATCAACTTACTAAAGGTCAAAGTTCTCATTTTTCCCTCATGGTGCCAGCTATTTTTTACAGTATCTGTCTGTTTGTCCATAATCACTCTGTCAGAGGTTACGTTGACACTAAATGTAGAAATTTCTGTCCTCCATGTACTGTATCAATCAACTTGTTTAGTAGTCTGTTAACCCATTCCCTCATAGGCTATTTTTAGATCCAGCCTCTTTGAATAAATCTACCGAAAAGGAGCATTAACTACAGAAAAGAAAACTTTTAGAATGTTGTAGTTTTTAAACCATTGTGATAAATAGAGCATTTGCTCCTAAGGAGCAAATGCTCTATTTATCACAATGGTTTCGAAAAGTGACTTTTGTAGTTTTGAAACCATTGTGATAAATAAAGCATTTGCTATTTATCATAATGGTTTCGAAAAGTGACTTTTACAGAGGCGTCAAAAGTGTCAATATGAGGGAAAGGGTTAAATGTAGTTATTGCTTGGTTATAATGTGACAGAGAAGTCATGAGATCTATGGAATGAGCTCAGCAGAAGCTTTCTTCATATACATGTACATGTATATTATAAAACAATGTGAGACAATGTGTCTATAAATAACGCATTTTAAAAATATGTAAAAATGGAATAAAAATGTAGTTTTTAAATATGTAAAAATGTTATAAAATTGTAGTTTGTATAACAATAACTAGTAGGATACGGAAACAACTTCATTTTTAAACCCTTTACTCCATAAATACACCTATGCCTTTGCAAACAGAACAGACCCAGATTAGATGACTCCTATAGGAGCTGACTGATCAGGGTCTGCTCTGTTTGCTTATTAATATAGATATCATTCTACAGTCTCTGCCATGGCCAAAAATTCCTGTGTCCACCGAAAAGGAGCATTAACAATTAAGCTAATTAATATTCATGATGTTGTTATTTCTAAAATGAATATTCATGGAGTAAAGGGTAACAGTTGCAAAAGTTTGATAATAAAGTATGTTCTGATTGGTTCACTGATGTGCTCCTATTGGTTCTCTATTTTCATGATGCATGTTTTAGAATAATACTTTGTTCTATAACAAGAAATTACTAGTGGCAATGTAGATGTATTGTTCTAGAACAAGAAATTACAAGTGGCAAAGTAGATCTATGTATGTTATTTATTTACAATTGCATTTTACAATATAAGTTTAACCCTTTGCTCCATGAATATTCATGCAAGAAATGATGACGTCATGAATATTGATTAGATTATTTTTTTTATAATAGCACATTGACACAGAAATTCTTGGCCATGGCAGAATCTATAGAATTATATCTATATTATATCATAAGCAAACAGAGCAGACCCTGATCAGATGGCTCCTATAGGAGCCCTCTGATCTAGGTCTTCCCTGTTTGCTAAGGCATAGAAAGGCGTATTTATGGAGTAAAGGGGGTAAGGAAATCTTCATGAAATAGTCCAAACAGTATTATTTCCATGGTTATCAGATATTTCATTAAAAAAATCTATTTATAGACAGATTACATTTAAAGTAAACTTATGACTGACTTTAACCCTTTCACTGTTGAATATTCATATATAAGAAATAATGTCATCATGAATATTTATTAGCTTATTTTTTATAAAGACACATGTTGGGTTTTTTTATATTGGTAGAAACTGTAATCAGATCTATTATACATGTAGTTTGATAAGCAAACAGAGCAGATCCTGACCAGTGGGAGCTGTCTGATCTGGGTCTGCTCTGTTTGCAAAGTCTTGAGAAAGCATTTATATGAGGGAAAGGGTTAATGAGACAATAGTCATATAATCTGACTTGACCTTGGTGGATGGGTAACTGTTTTCGAAAGTTTTGATTTAGTATAACAATAGTGTAGCGCTAGTTTGATCAATCCGTATTACCCATAGTATTTGGACACACTTGGACAAATAGTGTAGACCCAGATCATACTGCTCCTTTACCGTTTTCTCCATGAATATTCATGTAAGAAATAATGATGTTATAAACATGGACACAGGAATTTTTGGGCATGACAGAAACTGTAGAATCATATCTATATTAATATATCATAAGGAAACAGAGCAGACCCTGATCAGACGGCTCCTATAGGAGCCGTCTGATCTGGGTCTACTCTGTTTGCAGAGGCATAGAAAGGCATATTCATGGAGTAAAGGGTTAAGAGATAGATCAGGGTCTACACTATTTGCTACTAAATTATTCTAATTTAAAGTTATCAAAATTGTGCCAAATTGACTTATTCAGCTTTACAAACCCATGAAGAGGGGAGACCTGGTGTTCCTATACTTAGAGTACTTTGGTAAGGAATGGATTCATTCAAGAATGCATTCTATACGGAATAATACTATATAGAAAACTTAAATACTTCAGGAGTTTTACGTCTGGGAGGTAAAATCTATGCACAATGATTGTTTCAAATGAGGCAGGGGGCACTCTTCCTTTTGTTTTGACGTTTAAACTTTTTTCATTAATTACTTCAGAGGTCGAGATAAAATACATAAATTAAAGCATTTTCAAGAATAAGTTTTATTTCTCCACGAAACTGTATGTTGTAAACACTTTTTAGAATCATCTCTTTGAGCCTATTTTACAGACTGGTCACATTACATAGGGTTTGGTGGAGAAATGATGATTTTTGTACAGTAAAACCTCTCTATAACAACCACTAAATTACATCAAATATTTTGTGTTAAAGGCAGGGGGCTGCTTAAAGCAAGGAGCTTTATAGGAGCGTTCTGTTTTACTTTCACCTTGCTTTAAGCAGTCACCTGCCCTAAATTCCAACTAATTAACACAATTAAGTTGTCGTTATAGAGAGGTTTTACTGTATTTGAGTAGGCACATTTATTAGTTGCTCTATTACTTCCATTTTGCATCAGCAGCCACCAGCTTTTAACCCATTCCTCTATGAATAATCATGTATGAAATAATGAATATTAATTAGGTGAACTTTTATAACGACACTTTGAGGTTATGGGTTAGGTTAAGTGGCTGCTTTAGAGGGTAAGCAGTTAATGTTAAAACAGGTTATGGAACTGTTAGGTTATGGGACTGTTAGATTATGGACTGTAAGGTTACGGGACAATGGTTATGGGACTGTAAGGTTATGGGACTAAGGTTTGGTGTGGGGGGGGGGGGGGGCTGTTAAATTATGGGACTGTTATATTATAGGGCTGTTAGGTTATGGGAATGTAATGTAATTGGAATGTTATGGGACTGTTAGGTTATTGGACTGTTAAGGACTTAAGTTATAGGACTTATGTTATAGGACTGTTAGGTTATGGGCCTGTCAGGTTATGGGTCTGTTAGGCTATGGGACTGTAAGGTAATGGGACTGTTAGGTTATGGATGTCAGGTTATGGGACTGTTATGTTATGGGTATGTCAGGTTATGAAACTGTTAAGTTATGGGATTGTCAGGTAAAAGGACTGTTATGGTACTGTCAGGCTATAAGGTTTTGGGACTGTTCACAGTAAATGATTTTTTATGAGAATGTTACAGTTTATATTGAACACATCATTTAGAAGTATTTCTTTCAGGTTTATTCTTCAATATCTTGGTTTTGACACATTAAATGTACAATAACCCTATACTTCATGAATTACTTTTTCATGCCTATATAAACAGTGCAGACCCAGATCAGATGGTTCCTTTACGAGCTGTTGATTGCAGTCTGCTCTATTTGCTTATGGAATTATATAGATCTGATTCTACAGTTTATGTCATGGCCAAAGCTTCATGTGCCTATATGCTGTTATAAAAATTCAGCTTATTAATATTTATGATACCATTATTTCTCACATAATGTTCATGGAGTAAAGAGTTTATTGTACAACAGTAATTTATTTTATTATAATTTTCAAAGGGTTGATTATGTCCCCACAATGTTAGAGGCATATAGCCTTGCTCTTATCCATCCATCCGTATCTCTGTCCATACATCCCACACTCTTGTGTATCCAACTCCTGATACACCAGTGGAAAGATTTACTTCAAACTTTCACAGATGAACAATGTTGATGTGAAAATGTACATAAAGAAGGGAATATTTACGGACCAACCATTTTACCAGAGTTATGGGACTTTGAAATTTTCTTCACTATATAACATAATAGTGAAAACATCTTGTGTATCAAACTCTTCATACACCAAAGAGAGATTTTATTTCAAACTTTCACAGATGAATGACCTTGATATGAAGATGTACGTAAAGAAGGGAATTGTGCTCCAATTAATTTTACTCGTGTTGTTACTTTGAAATTTTCTTTACTATAATTATAACATATAGTGAAAAGTGCTTGATTTAGAGACAATGTGATGCTAGGTGGCATCCGTGTCCTATGGACACAGTTTTCTAGCTTTTTAAAAAGTTTATCTATGTGACTTGATTTTTGTTTGGTCCAACTTCATTTGTATATGTTTTGTTAACCCTTTACTCCATAAATACGCCTTTCTATGCATTTGGAAACAGAGTAGACCCAGATCAGACAGCTCCTATAGGAGCCATCTGATCAGGATCTACTCTGTTTGTTTATGATGTAATAAAGTTATGATTCTACAGTTCCTGCCATGGTAAAAAAATCTTGTGCTAACTTGCTTTTATAACAATAAATCTAATAAATATTCATGATTTCATTAAATTTTTTCATGAATATTCATGGAGTAAAGAGTTAAGGTATTAACAACATGTATTGGACGACTACATTCACATTCTGTACCTCTTTCACTTTTGTTTGAGTCTTAACCCTTTCCCTCATATAAACGTGTTTTCACGCATTTGCAAACAGAGTAGACCCAGATCAGACGGCTCCTAGAGGAGCCGTCTGATCAGGGTCTACTCTGTTTGCTAATAGAATTTCAAAGATTAGTGTCTTTACTTTCTAAAATGGCTACAATTTTCCATCTTCCATATTTGGTTATAATCATTTTATCTACGAATATTCAGTAGGTATTGAAATTTGGAATGAACGCAGAACAGGGAAAGGGTTAAAGTTACACCTCGACACTTGTTTCAGTTCTCAGCACTGTGTGGCTTGGAATCTTCTTAATTCATGCAAGACTCTGACCATTACAGATATCAGTTAATATACAGTCATGTAATTAATATTCCTATGCATAACACAGGGAAATTTGTTGCTATATGACAAAGAGAAGAGAACCAGTTTTGTAATATAAATAGAATAGACCTTTATTAATGAGATATCTCATACGGGAACTGTCTGATCTCGTTCTTTTGCATTTGGTAAGGCTTCAAAAAGGACTGGTTAGCAAGTAAAGATTTATAGCATGTCGACAGCAAAGCTGTGTAAGAAATCTTTTAAGGCAATGTTATATTTTCACTAATACCTCTGTTTAAATATATAAAAAATCACATGACCAGCTTCCCAAACAATTTTGTTTGACCCTTAAGGGCTGCCATAGATGAACCATTTCCCTGATAAATATTCATGTAAGAAAGACATCATGAATATTTATTAGCTTATATTTTTATAAAGGAATATGTACACAAGATTATTTGATATTGTTAGAAACTTTTGAGCCAGACCTGTTATAATTTCATAAGCAAACAGAGCAGACCTTGATCAGACAGTTCCTATAGAAGCTGTCTGGTCTGGGTCTACTCTGTTTGCAAATGTGTGAAAGACATTTATATGAGGGAAAGGGTTAACTCATATACCTGCATTCAGAGGGTTGATTATATTGTCCAGAGAATACTTAAACTAATCAGTGGGATTTGTCCACTTATAAGAGAATAGGTCAAAGGTAGAGGATGTAGTTTTGTTCTGTATGTATTCATTTGTTTACATCAATTTTGATTTTTCTATTTTTGTTTTTTTTACCAGCCTCTTGATGATAGAAACAAAAATCATCGGTTCAAGATATCGGTAAAACATTTGGTCATAGCTGACAATGTTTTGAGCTTGCAGTTTTACAGTTCTAATAAGCATTGGATATGAAGAGGGTTTTGCTAATATTTTGTAAAGTTTCATTGTTTTATTTTAACCCTTTCTTCCATAAATATGCCTTTCTACGCCTCTGTAAAAGTCACTTTATGGAACCATTGTGATAAATAGAGCATTTGCTCCTATAGGAGCAAATGCTCTATTTATCACATTGGTTTCATATTACAAAATTCTAAAATTTTCCTTTTCTCTAGTTAATGCTCCTTTTCAGTAGATTTATTCAAAGTGGATGGATCTAAAAATAGCCTATGGAGGAAAGGGTTAACCATTTTCCAGCCAAAAAAAATGCTGTCTACCTAAGCTCTGATATAAAGCAAGATTTACTTATTTGCAATTCATTCAAGATTTTGAGAAACTACTGATTGATCCGGTGTCCTCAGAGCTCATGATAAGATTCGTAAATTAAAACATTTTCAAGAATAACTCCTTTATTTCTTCACCAAACCCTATACTGTGACCACTCTTTAGAATCGTCTCGAAGAGACGCTTCTAAAGAGTGGTCACAGTATAGGGTTTGGTGGATAAATAACAATTTTAGTATTTAGGTACGCACCCTTATGTGTAGCTCTGTATCCTACAGCTTGGATCCTGGTGAGATGGTCAGTTACTCAATGTCTCATCTGGATCCTAATGTAATTGACAGGATAAGGGATAACATGACTATTTTTGCTTGATTTTTTGTTGCTTGAATTCTGGTGAGATGCTCAGTGATTCATGACTATTTTTGCTTGTTTTTGTTTTTGTTTTTTCAGGTAAAGGGTTAACCCTTTGAACGCTGGATTTTGAAATAGCCTACCAATGTTTAACTATAGGAATCCATTCTGAGAATGAATGGTTAAAATTCACTAGAAGATTTTGAGTGACAAACAGTGTAGACCCTGATCTGTAGGCTCCTCTAGGAACTCTATGATCTGGGTCTACACTGTTTGCAAATATACTAATTTCCCACTTTCAATCTGATGGCTGCTTAGTGCAGAATGACTTAAGTAATTTAGAGTGCTTCTTTTTACTTCAATTCTATCCTGCATTAAGCTATTGCCTGCCTTTACGTTTTACTCCATAAATACCCCTTTCTATGCCTTTGCAAACAGAGTAGACACAGATCAGACAGCTCACATATGAGCCATCTTATCGGGTCTTCTTTAATGTTTGCTTATTTCCATGTACCATTTTATTAAAAATAATCCAATTAATATTGATGATGTCATTATTTCATACATGAACATTAATGGAGTAAAGGGTTAATACAGAATTTGATGTCTCATTTGATGTCTCATTTGTAAGAGTGTCCATTGTAGAAAGGTGTTTACTATAAGCTTTTTTCTTTAAAACTACAGTAAGACCTCTCTATTACGGTCACTAAATTGTGTTAATTAGTTGGTACTTAGGGCAGGTGACTGCTTAAAGCAAGGTGAAAGTAAAACAGAACGCTCCTATCGGAGCATTCTATTTTACTTTCACCTTGCTTTAAACAGTCACCTGCCTTTAACACAAAATACTTGATGTAATTTAGTGGCCATTATAGAGAGGTTTAACTGTATTTGGTGATGGCTTTTAATTTCCGGTGAAAGATTTGTGTATGTGTGTGTGTGTGTGTCTTTGTTGGTTTGAGTTTTCTTTTAATTTTTACATGTTTGTTATTTACGTATTGTTTATGTCATCACTCTTTTGTCTAAAAAGTCATAGACTTAAAAAGTTAAGTTTATAGTTTCTAAAATTTATTATTTAACCCTTTTCTCCATATATATGCCATTTTATACCTTTGCAAACAGTGTAGACTCAGACCAGGCACATCTGGTATGAGCTGTCTGGCCAGGGCCTGCTCTGTTGCCTTAAGTGATTTAGATATGATGCTTATTGATGAGTTTCTTCCATGACCAAATATTCTCTAGTTAAATTCAATTTATTTATATGCATAAATCATTATTTCTTAAATGAATATCCATTGAGTAAAGGGTTAAATCAAATTTCATGACTTGCTATATTAGGCATATATTTATTTTATGATTTAGCAAATCCTTAATTTTTTAAATCTAGACTGTAAGCTAAGAATCCTGTTTCTTAGCTTTGCTTTTGAGTTCAGTGTACAATGTCTATGAATACTTCCAATATTAGGTCTCAGTATGCCTCAACCTTTTTGCTGATACTTTTTTGTACAAGATGTAGCTGACTTTATTATTTATTTGTTATAGAAAAAGAAATCAAGGGTACGGTCACCCGTCCTTAACCTGCGACCATACACAATTACACCGAGAACTACACGAGGCTCTTCTTCTAAAATGGAATTTGACCATGAGGGGTATGTATGGAGTATTTTCTCATCATGTCTTTGCTTTGAGCCTTGTAGAGAAAATGTTTATACTGTACAGTTAAACCTATCGAAAAATATGGCCACCTTTTTAACACTTTCCTTCATAAGGCTTTTCATACTTTTGCAAACAGAGTAGACCCCGATCAGACAGCTCCTGCAGTTGACATCTGATGTCAGGGTCTGCTCTGTTTACTTTTGGTATAATATACAGTAATACCTCTCTATAACGGCCACTAAATTGTGTTAATTAGATGGTATTTAGGACAGGTGGCTGCTTAAAGCAAGGTGAAAGTAAAACAGAATGCTCCTACAGGAGCGTTCTGTTTTACTTTCACCTTGCTTTAAGCAGCCACCTGCCTTTTACTCAAAAATACTTGATGTAATTTAGTGGCCGTTATAGAGAGGTTCTACTTTAGATAGATCTGGTTCTACAGTTTCTGCATGTATTCAGCTACTGTTCTATATTCAAATGCCATTATACAAATAAATCAAATAAATATAAATGATGTCATTTATATTAATTTCTGATATGAATATTCAACAGTTAAAGAGTTAATGAATTTGGTGGTCTCCAAAAGCAGATAGTTGCAGAATGCTGCATGAAAGTATGCAGAAAGCTCGTATAGGAGATTTCTGCATGACTTGCATCCTGCATCATGCCACTTTCTGTGTTAACTCTATGTCTCATGCTTAACCCTTCGCTTGCTATTCACGTCAATATACCTACCTGTAAATAGTGAAGACCCAGATGAGACAGCTCCTGCAGGAGCTGTCTCATCAGGGTCTGCACTATTTACAAGTTGATTTTGCAACCAGTGCACTCCACAGCAGTGATTGCATAGCGAAATACTTGTACACAGTGAAGATATATGTAATTATACAACATGGCATGGGTAAAGAAGGAGAAATGTATTTTAGAATTCAGCAAGCGAAGGGTTAATCATACAATGTAAGAAATAATGAATATTTGTTAGCTGAATTTTTATAATCACAGTACTTTTTTGCCATGGCAGAAACTGCAAAATCAGATTTATTATAATTTCATAAGCAAACCGAGCAGACCCTGAACAGACAACTTCTATAGGAGCATCTAATCTGGGTCTTGCTGTGTTTGCCAAAAAAAAGTGTATCTATTGTTGCACATAGTTTTAACTAGTACTGGCAGTAATAGAGATTTTATTGAATGCACAGAGTGTGAGGCCAGATATTAGCTGCTGTGTCTCCAACATTGCAGTAAAAGAGTCTGCACTACACTTTAGTGAAGTACGATCACAAAATGCTTAAACCCTTTCCTCCATAGGCTATTTTTAGACCCAACATAGTGAAAAGGAGCATTAACTAGAGAAAAGATTTCTTTTTAGAATTTTGTAGTTCTGAAACCATTGTGATAAATAGGAGCAAATGCTCTATTTATCACAATGGTTTCAAACTACAAAATTCTAAAATTGTCCTTTTCTCTAGTTAATGCTCCTTTTCGGTAAATTTATTCAAAATGGTTGGATCTAAAAATAGCCTATGAGGGAAAGGGTTAATGCTAATAATTCATCGCCTTATTTCCAGTGACAATGACATAGAGAAGTTTTTGCACTTTTGAGAAAGTTTGGTTTGAATGTTCTACAAGTCATAACTTTTATTACCGAATCAATGTTTGCTAACGTCTAGCATACACAAACATTTTGTATGCTAGATTTAAGCAAATATCGATGATGTAATAAAAATTACGTCTTGTAGAGCATTCCAACCAACATGTCTCAAAAGTGCAAACACTTCTCTTATATCATTGTGGAAATAAGGTGACGAATTGTCAAAGATGTAGACCCAGGCTAACTATCTGATCACATTGCTTGCATAGCACTGAATCGGCATGGCTTATATTACTATGCCATTTACGGATTTGATTTCTGTTATGATTTTGAAATTTAACTGAAAGCTTAATTTTATTTGTCATTCTTTTTAACGGAAACTGCTTGTTTATTCCAATCAGCAAATTCAGCTTAAAATAATTATTGCTTTAGCATGTCACCTTGCATTTATAATTGCCTTTGCATTATTGCACAATTGACAATACTGATCGAAATGTGCAGAGATCTGATGGAGAAGGAGTCAACAGACTTTTTTTTTAGAGCTTATCCTGATTGTGTATTCAGACAGATCAAAGTAGGCAAATAGTACAGACCTAGATCAAATGGCTCCTGAAGAAGCTGTTTTTTCAGGGTCTACGCTATTTACTACTGAATAGATATACAGTAAAACCTCTCTATAACGGCCACTAAATTGTGTTAATTGGTACATGTACCTAGGGCAGGTGGCTGCTTAAAGCAAGGTGAAAGTAAAACAGAACGCTCCTATAGGAGCGTTCTGTTTCACTTTCACCTTGCTTTAAGCAGCCACCTGCCTTTAACACAAAATATTTGATATAATTTAGTGGTCGTTATAGAGTTATTAACCCTTTACTCTATGAATACTCATGTTAGAAATAATGACATAATGAATATTAAATAGTTTAATTTTTGAAATGACAGATAAACACAGGTACGTGTATTTTTGGCCATGACAGAAACTGTAGAATCATATTCTATACTCTGTTTGCAAAGGCATTGAAAAGTGTATTTATAGAACAAAGGGTTGATAATTTTAACGTGGCGGAGAGGAGTGATTGGTTGTCTGAATACTTACGATAATTAGGGTACTGAAGAATATTATTGCTATTTACTTCCCTTTTTTTTCAATTAGATGTTTAATTTTTAAGCAAATCTGGCAAATTTAAAGATTTATGTTGACTATATAATTATATAGCTCTGCTTTACTTGTTATTTACATTTTCACTAAGTGCACGATCAGGAGACATTAGCGTGCCCATTCCAACTCGCATGAGTGGCTGGCACACACCTGGCCAGCAAGTCATCTACATGAGGTACAAGTGGCTGACCAAATACTGACCGCTGCATGCTGCTCACTGACCAATAGCTGACTATAAACCTAACCTGTTGATCAACAGTTTTCATTAACTCTTTACGTTCTAGATAACCATAGCAACAATTTGAATCCAGTTAATGATGCAGAGTAACTTTGCGTATTATCAGAATCCAGGCTGTGTGATACTTTACATGTTAAGCCCATCCCTCATATTGATGCACTTCTGACACCTCTGTAAAAGTCATTTTTTGAAACCATTGTGATAAATAGAGCATTTGTTCCTATTTGCTCTGTTTATCACAATGGTTTCAAAACTACACAATTATAACTTTTCCCTTTCACTTGTAAATGCTCCTTTTTAGTAGATTTATTCAAAGAGGTATGATCTAAAAATAGCCTATGAGGTAAAGGGTTAACCGATTCTCTCATATTGACACCTCTGCAAAAGTCACCTGTTGAAACCATTGTGATAAATAGAGCATTTGCTCCTTTAGGAGCAAATGCTCGATTAATCACAATTGTTTCAAACTACAAAATCTGAAATTTTCCTTTTCTCTATTTAATGCTCCCTTTCGGTAGATTTATTCAAAGAGGTTGGATCTAAAAATAGCCTATGAGGGGATGGGTTAAGAGAAAAGCATTGTGCATAGAGATTTGTTTTATTGTTTTAATTTTATATGTATACAGACATAATATGTATGATCAACAGGTTGGTGTATGATCTAAGAAATAGACTAAGATTCATGAAGTTTATTTAGAGAGCTTGATTGTGTTAGTATATAATTATGATAATAGTAATGTGTAACAAATTATTTAGAAATTCAGAAAAAGATAAGATGCAAATAGAGAGTGTGATCATTATTCTTGCTGATTGCCAGTTTGACATATTTATTGCAGTTTGGTGTGGACATTCAGTTAACCTAACCTAAGTAATGCTAAGTTTGCTTGCTTAGTGTAACTTATTTTTTAATTTTAATTGCTACTCTCATTGCCTTAAATTGTTTTAACCCTTTCTTCCATCAATACACCTTTCTACTCCTCTGTAAAAGTCACTTTATGAAACCATTGTGATAAAAAGAGCATTTGCTCCTGTAGAAGCAAATGCTCTATTTATCACAATGGTTTCAAACTACAAAATTCTAAAGTTTTCCTTTCCCCTAGTTAATGCTCTTTTTCAGTAGATTTATTCAAATCGGTTGGATCTAAAAATAGCCTATGAGGGAATGGGTTAAAGCTGAATAATTCAAATTGACACCATTTCAATGACTTCAGTTGGTCTGACATAGTAATAAATAGTGAACACTCGGATAAAACAGCTCTTTACAGAGCCTTTTAATCTGGATCTGCACTATTTATTTTATTTGTCTGTCCGAATACTTTTACATTTGAGGAAACCTTTTAGCTGGCTTGCGGTAGGTCAGTGGTTTCTATCCGAGTGATCTTCTGTGCACAGAACAAATAACATTGTGCACAGAAGAATGTGTGGGGTCTTCCTTCACTTGTAAATAGTTTGACATCACAATATGGTTGAAATAGGTTAAAGCAATGTTAAACCCTGATATTAACAAATTGTCCAAATACTTAAGGTAATTAGACTATAAGTAATTGCAGTATACAGTAAAAGCCCTCTAATGTGACCACTTAATAGATAAACATGGTTGTCTTTATAAGCAGGTGGTTGCTTAATGCAGGGCAAAAGTAATGCAGAAAGCTCCTCTTGGAGCTTTCTGCATTACTTTTGTCCTGCATTAAGCTACCACCTGCATCTAGCATCCAGAATTATACCTCTTTTAGGTGGTCGCATTAGAGGGGTTTTACTGTATATGCAAAAGCCGTGTAATTATGTCTCCCCCCATATTTATATGGGGGAGACATATTGTTTTCGTGAGAGTTGTCTGTCTGTCCGTCTGTCCGTCTGTCTGTCACACTTTTTGTCCGGACGATAACTTCAATATGCCTGATGCCAGTTGATTGAAACTTCATATATGGAAAGAGCATAATGAGAGGAAGTGTCATGCACAAGGTCCATAACTCTGGCTTCACTAATATTGGATTTATTGCCCTTTGTAAAAAAAAATCACACTTTTTTGTCCGGACGATAACTCCTATATGGCTCATGCCATTGGATTGAAACTTCATATATGGAAAGATCATGACGAGAGGAAGTGTCATGCACAAGGTCCATAACTCTGGCTTCACTAATATTGGAGTTATTGCCCTTTGTAAAAAATATCATAATTTTTTGTCCGGACAATAACTTCAATATGCCTTATGCCAGTTGATTGAAACTTCATATATGGAAAGAGCATAATGAGAGGAAGTGTCATGCAGAAGGTACATAACTCTGGCTTCACTAATATAGGAGTTATTGCCCTTTGTAAAAAAAATCACGCTTTTTTGTCCGGACGATAACTTCTATATGGCTCATGCCATTGAATTGAAACTTCATATATGGAAAGATCATAACGAGAGGAAGTGTCATGCACAAGGTCCATAACTCTGGCTTCACTAATATTGGAGTTATTGCCCTTTGTAAAAAAAATCACAATTTTTTGTCCGGATGATTACTCCTATGTGACACATGCCATTGGAGTGAAACTTCATACATGTAACGATCATGATAAGAGAAAGTGTCATGCATAAGATCCTTAACTCCAGCTTCAATAAATTTTAGAGTTATTGCCCCTTGTACATTTGTTTAATTCTTTCTTGTCCGGACGATAACTCCTACATGGCTCTTGCCATCATATTGAAACTTCATACATGGAAAGAGCATGATGAGAGAAAGTGTCATGAACAAGGGCCATAATTCTGGCTTCAATACTTTTGGAGTTATTGCCCTTTGTTACATTTTTTGGCCGATCAATAACTCCTGTTCGACTGATGCTATTGGAATGACATTTTATTTTTGGAAAGAGCATGATGAAAGTAAGTGTCATGCACAAGGGCCATAAATCTGGTATCAGTATTTTTGGAGTTATTAGCTGTTATCATTTTCTTCTTGAAAAATGTAGTGTGGAAAACGCATAATGAGGGGAAGTATCATTCATCAAGACCATAACATTTTTAGTGATTTCCCTTTACATATTGTTTTTATTAGAGGGGAGACATCCGTTTTTTTGACAAAAACCTCTAGTTTTTTCATGTTAAACTTGGCATACGGTATGCCAGTTCATAAAAAAACTGTTGCTAAATGATTATCAGATACAATTACAGAATATTTATATACAGTAGAACGCCTGTAATGCGACCACTTAATGAATAAACATGGTTGTCTTTATAAGGTGGTGGTTAGAAAGCTCCTCTAGGAGCTTTCTGTGTTACTTTTATCCTGCATTAAACTACCACCTGCCTCTACCATCCAGATTTATACCTCTTTTAGGTGGTCACATTAGAGGGGTTTTACTGTATTTGCAAATTTCAGGTTTCACAACTCGTTACTATTGTGTATATAAATATTCTTAAGACTTTATGAATTCATGAATATTCATGGCATAAAGGATTAACCCTTTCCCTCATATAAACACATTTTCATGCATTTGCAAACAGAGTAGACCCAGATCTGACGGCTCCTATTGGAGCCGACTGATCTGGGTCTGCTCTGTTTGCTAAACGAATTTGATAGATCTGTTTCCGTAGTTTCTAAAATGGCTACAAAGTTCCACCTACAATATTTCATTATAGCTATTTTGTCCATGAATATTCAGTAGGTTTTGACATTTGGAATAAATATAGAACAGGGAAAGGGCTAAAGCTTCAAAATTTAGCAAATTGAGTCTCATGCTATGCATTTATTATTTACCACTGCTTTATTTTTTGATAATCATTTTTCATTTGCAGTGAAATAAAAACATTTTTTTCTTAACCCTGATTCTGCCAGTCTTAATGACATTCAATTGCATACAGTTTGAACTAAATCAGATATCATGTAATTTTGTTGATCAGGATCCTAGCTGTTTTACATTTTGCTAATAAGGGGTGATCTAGATTAGGTAAAGCTTTTTGAATGTTCATTTAATTTTTTTCTTAAAAAACAGGTTTTTCATTTTCTGTCCATAGTTTTTTTGTTTTCCAGATTAAATTGCTTATTTTCATATTTCTGCAAAAAGAGCAGATCCCTGACCAGAGGGCTCCTACAGGAGCTCATCTTATGTGGGTCTACTCTATTTGCAAAAGTATTAAAAGTAATGGGTTAAACAAATGGAGTCTCGTCCACTTTAGGATCTATCATAAGATACATGTATTTAGTTATGTAATGGCCCCATGATTATTTTACAAATTGATTTTCAGATTAAATTACCATTAAGTTATTTGGTTCCGATTTTGAAGTCATTTTGTTGCACTATTTGCAAAAATTTGAGCAAAGTACCTCTTTAAATATTTCCTCGATTTGCTCTTCCTTTATAGTTACAGATGGACTATTCATACTAGATACAGAGTGTGTTTTCTTGTTTTTAAATTTCAGCCTGTACTCTCTTTTATGTATTTTGTTTGCCTTCTTCAGTGTGGCAACTGTCTTATATGAGAGGTAAATGCATCCAACAGTAGTTGTTGTTAAACAGACTTACATGTGTACAGTGTGTTTGCAGAGCTATAAATAAGAGGCTTATTGTACTCTGGATCCTAATCTCTTAGTTTGTGGTACTCATTAGAACGGCATTGCCTTGATACTCTAATGAGTACCAACAACATGGGATTAGACAAAGAAATACACAATTTACTTATTTATATATGGCCTACATGTGTGTCTTATCTAGAGCTCTGTGTTTTTTAAACCCTTTACTCCATGAATATTCATGTAAGAAATAATGACATCATGAATATTAAATAACATTTTTTATAGTGATATATGAATCGTAGAAAACTTGGTTATGATGAAAACAGTAGAATCAGATTTATATCATATCATAAGCAAACAGAGCAGACCCTGATCAGACCGCTCCTGCAGGAGCCGTCTGATGTTGGTCTACTCTGTTTGCAAAGGGGATAGAAAGGGATATTTATGGAGTAAAAGGCTAATCTTTAGCATTCTAAGAAATAATTTTGCCAACCAATTTCATAATGAATATTCATAAAAATCTATGCCCAATATGAATATTGATTAATACATGCTTTACATACAAGAAGGAAATTCATTGTCATGACAAGAAGCTGAGTTTTTCAACATATAAGCCAACAGAGCAGACCTCAATCTGACAACTCTTGCAGGAACTGTTTGATCTGGGTCTTCTCTATTTGTAAAGGCATCAAAAGGCATGCTTATCCAAGGGTTATGCATGTCATCTGCTGATATTATACTTTTTTCTGCAATTTTTTTTTTAAAAAAATAAATATTGTCAGCGTCTCAAATAGTACTTATTCTGATGGGACACCATATAAAGTAAAAAGTAAAGTACCTAGTTATAGTCTACTTTCAGTCCGAATGACCGCTCAGCCGACTGTACATGTTAACTTATTTACTAATAATAGTATTTGGAAAAATAAACATATAGGCAAACAGTACAAACCTAGATCAAACAGCTCCATAAGGAGCCATTTGATCAGGATCTACACTGTTTGTTACTATGTCAGTCTAATTTAATCCATTCCTGCATATTGATGCCTTTTTTACACCTCTGTATAAGTCATATTTTGAAACCATTGTGATAAATAAAGTATTTGCTCGATAGGATCAAATGCTCTATTCATCACAATGGTTTCAAAACTACACAATTCTGATGTTTTCCTTTTCCAAGTAAATGCTCTTTCTTGGTAGATTTATTCAAAGAGAGAATGGGTTCAAGGTATCAGACTGGTTCCATATTGATTAGTTCAGTTTAAAAAATAATGGTCAGAATATTTGATGTAACTAGGGTACCTGAATGCACTAGGTACATGCTTGTCTGATTGCAAAAGTTGGCATAATTTTTTCTAAAGGGTGCTAAAGGTTAAATATTTAATTTGCATGCATTAACCCTTTACTTGATAAAGACATGTATTAATATAGGTACATACAGTAAAACCCCGCTAATGCGACCACCTAAAAGAGGTATAATTCTGGGTGCTAGATTCAGGTGGTAGCTTAATGCAGGTCAAATGTAATGCAGAAAGCTCCTAGAGGAGCTTTCTGCATTACCTTTGTCCTGCATTAAGCAACCACCTGCTTATAAAGACACCCATGTTTATTCATTAAATGGTCGCATAAGAGGGGTTCTACTGTATTTGCAAAAAGAGTAGACGGGCAGATCAGATGGCTCCTGTGTAGGAGCCATCTGATCAGGTTCTGTTCTATTTGCTGATAGGAATACCTGTATCGGTCTGATTCTAGATATACCATTATACAAGCACAGCTAACTGATATGAATACAGTGATAATTACTGACATGTATATTCATTAAGTAAAGGGTTATAAGAAGAAAGTCAACAATATTCAACATTATTTGTCGTTACTAAACAGAGGTGTTGTGATGTCGCAATTCCATTTTGTTACATGCTATGAGAAAAGGAAGTTTACTTTTTATTAAGAGCAACAGATAAATGTGCATACTCAAATACTAAAATCGTCATTTCTCCACCAAACCCCATGTTGTGACCTAACTCTTTAGAATCGTCTCTTCGAGACAATTCTAAAGAGTGGTCACAACATGGGGTTTGGTGGAGAAATAAAGGAGTTATTCTTGAAAATGTTTTAATTTAATTTCAGGGTCAGAACTGTCTAATTCTCATAAAATTTCTGCAGTTTATCATCCCGTTCCATGCTAAGTGATTACAAAACAGAGTAAGCTGTGTGTCTATGACTTGGTCAGTGGTCTTAACCTACACCGTAACACACTATAATTAATCTTTTCTCATGGCATGACTCCAAAATGTAAGCTGCATGAGATCTATATTAAAATTAATCGAAAAGATTCCAGAATATTTGGACCCCCAATCACACCTCTCCATCTAAAGTGTAAAACTCCAGAAGAGCAGTTTGATCTGAGTCTGCACTATTGGCTAGTTTGTCTCAAACTGACTTTTTATGTCCCCATAAAGTCCATTTGTACGCACATCTAGAAGATTTTTTTTAGAAATTGTCCGGGCTATTTCTTTGAAAATACTCGTCTAATCCATACCAAACTTTACACACATGTTTGTGGCCATTATATTTTGGTCAAGTTTGATAGCCATGTAAATTGCATTAGTCGTTCAGGAGTTGCGGCCCTTTATTTGCTTAAAGTACTTTAAAAATACCTTGTCTGGACTCTTTCTTGGAATGTATTTGTCCAATCCTGAGCAAACTTTACACACATGTTTGTGGCCATTATATCCTGGTCAAGTTTGATAGCCATGTAAATCACTTCAGTCGTTTACTAGTTGCGGCCCTTTATTTGAAAAAATGTCTGTAGTCGTTCACATGTTTCTGGCCATTATATCCCAAAGCAAAAATGTTAGAGTCAAACCTGAGCCTGGTCAAGTTTGATAGCCATGTAAATCACTTCATTCGTTTATGAGTTGCAGCCCTTTATTTGCAAAAATGACTTTAAACATATCTTGTCCAGATTCTTTCTTGGAAAGTATTCGTCCAATCCTAACCAAACTTTACACACATGTTTGTAGCAATTATATCTTGGTCAAGTTCGATAGCCATGTAAATTGCTTCAGTCATTTAGGAGTTGCAGCCCTTTATTTGCAAAAATGGCATAAATTGCTTCAGTCGTTTAGGTGTTGCAGCCCTTTATTTGCAAAATTGACATAAATTGCTACAGTTGTTGCATACATGATTATGGCCCTT
The DNA here is from genome assembly GCA_963576725.1 of Azorinus chamasolen. NCBI lineage: Eukaryota > Metazoa > Mollusca > Bivalvia > Cardiida > Solecurtidae > Azorinus > Azorinus chamasolen. Next base: position 55,323,921 of record OY755241.1, read on the forward strand.
ACTTTCTGTGACAAAAAATCTGAAGTGGGGGCATCAGAGTGTCCTATGGACACATTTCTAATTTATTAAATACGGTACCTGTGGAAACTCATACGAGACCTACTGACCCAAAAGATGCATACATTCTACAAGACTTAGTATTAAGACAGACAAACTAAGACATATAGTGCAGACCCAGATCAAACTACTGTTAGATTACGGTCTACACTATTTGCTACTATGTCAGTCAAATCTAACCCTTTACTCCATAAATATGCCATTCTATGCCTTTGCAAATAGAGTAGACCCAGATCAGACAGCTCCTGTTTATGATATGACGTTTCTTGTCCATGTGCTATTATAAAATTAATCTAATAACTATTCATGTTGTCATTATTTCTTACAAGAATACATACACACGTACATGGAGTTAACCCTTTCTCTCATATAAACGTGTTTTCACGCATTTGCAAACAGAGTAGACCCAGATCAGACGGCTCCTAGAGGAGCCGTCTGATCAGGGTCTGCTCTGTTTGCTAATAGAATTTGATTGATCTCAGTTTCTTTGCTTTCTAAAATGTCTGCAATGTTCCACCTTCCATATTTCTTTGTAACTATTTTGTTAATGAATTTTCAGTAGGTATTGAAATTTGGCCAAATACAGAACAGGGAAAGGGTTAAGAATTAAAGTCATTCCAAATTCAATTATAAGAGCTGAACAAACTGACGGAGAGGGGAGATTGAAAGTCAGAATAATTAGGATAATTATTGTACACCATTTCACCAAGATGGATTTGCTAGTGTTAGAGAGCAAGTGAAAATAAGAATTAGCTTTAAATATGAATTACTGAGGTAGGGAGGATTCTAATGTAGAGAAACATGTTTTGTCCATTAGCAAACAGAGCAGACCCAGATCAGAAGGCTCCCATTGGAGCCCAGATCAGATGGCTCCTATAGGAGCCGTCTGATCTGGGTCTACTCTGTTTGCAAATGTGTGAAAACATGTTTATATATGAAGGGAAAGGGTGAACATGTTTTCAGCATTCAAGAGGCTTAAATAACCTCTTCATAATGAGATATATAACAATGGAGATGTATAGTATATTTATAGCATGTTATGTAGATTTTTTTTTTACATGAACTATTGTTGTTTTATTCATGCTTTATTTTCTCATTTCAATTTATATATATCATCACATTGTAACCAGGACAATGTATATCATTTGTACTTTTGCATATAAACAGCAACGTTTACGGTTTTTCAGTGACCCTTCTGGTAGAAACTAGACACCAAACAAACATGTTTGAGAATGTTCTCGACTCATTTCTAGGGTCTAGGTCACACTTATTTAACCCATTCCTCCATAGGCTATTTTTAGACTCAACCTCTTTGAACAAATCTACCAAAAAGGAGCATTTACTAGAGAAAAAGGAACATTTTAGAATTTTGTAGTTGGAAACCATTGTGATAAATAGGGCATTTGCTCCTATAGGAGCAAATGCTCTATTTATCTCAATGGTTTCAAGAAGTGACTATTACAGAGGCGTAGAAAGGCGTATTTATGGAGGAGAGGGTTAACAAACAGTAGTTAACAGCTCTTGTTTCAATCAATGTTTTGCAATGCAACAGTATTCAGAATGCATGGGTTTTGATTTTGTTTTGCCCTGAATATTGTTTTGCATGCTTTGTGGGTGTTTTATTTATAAATGCATGCAGCAGTTACGAGAAATAGTATATAGATTATATTCCAGTGAAATATCATTTTTATTACCATATAATTATATCCAAGGGAAACAATATTTTTGGTGTTAGGTACATGTTACATCTTGTTATTACTCATTCATTTTGCCTCAGAAGAACTCTGAGAAATATTTTACCTCGGATTCCAAAATAGTTAACCCTTTCCCTGATGAATATTCATGTAGGAAATAATGACATCATGAATATTAATAAGATTATTTTTTACAACGGCATAATTTTATTAACACAGGACATTTTGACTCAGGCAGAAGTTGTAGAATCAGATCTATATTACACCATAAGCAAACAGAGCAGACCCTGATCTATAGGAGCCGTCTGATCTGGGTCTACTCTGTTTGCAGATGCGTCAAAATGTGCTTACATAAGGGAAAGGGTTAAACACTATGTTAACCCTTTACCTCATGAATATTTATGAATGAAATAATATCATGAATATTAATTAGATTATTTTTTTATAATGGAACATGAATACAGGACTTTTTGGCAATTGCACAAACTGCAGAATAAGATTTATATTATTTCATAAGCAAACAGAGCAGACCCTGATTAGATGGCTCCTACATAATTATCTGATATTGATCTAACCTGTTTGCAAAAGTGTCTCTATCACGTAAAGGGTTAACACTTTTGTATAATAATATAACTCTTTCCTCCATAAATATGCCTTTCTACGCCTCTATAAATGTCACTTTTTGAAACCATTGTTATAAATAGAGCATTTGCTCCATAGGAGCAAATGCTCTATTTATCACAATGGTTTCAGAACTATAAAATTCTGAAAATTTCCTTTTCTCTAGTTAATGCTCCTTCTCGGTAGATTTATTCAAAGAGGTTGGATCTAAAAATAGCCTATGAGGGAATGGGTTTTAAAGAAAGTCTGTCTCTTGAATGTTGTGTAAATTACATAGCATGCAATGAGTTGAAATAAGTTCTGAAATGTGGCCCAGATTGAATGGAGGAGTATGTTGAAGATGATTGTATGTTAACCCTTTTCTCCATGAATATTCATGTCAGAAATAAGGCCATCATGAATATTAATTAGTTTAAGTTTTACAATGGTTCATGAGCACAGGAATGTTTGCCCAAGACAGAAAATGTAGAATCATATCTATATTGTATCATAAGCAAACAGAGCAGACCCTGATAAGATTGCTCCTACAGGAGCCATCTGATCTGGGCTTACTCTATTTGCAAAGGCGTAGAAAAGCGTATTTATGGAGTAAAGGGTTGATATGTATTTACACATGAGATGTATTGTCAGCGTGCATAGAGTTAATATAGAAGAAACTGCCTGTAGCGACCACATAGTGATCAAACAGAGGTCTGTATGAATAAGTGGTTGCTTAATGCAGGAAGAAAATGCTGTAGCAGAGCTTTCCGCATCTTTTTCATACTGCACTGAGGTACCAAGTGTCCCAAAAATTCAGAATTCACATTGTAGGTGGTTGCTGTAGACAGGTTGTTCTGTAGGTGACTTATTTGTTACAGAATTTTTACTGTTACTGTTACTGATAGTACAAATGTAATTTATTTGTATCTAGCAGAGCAAGAGTCTCTCTTACCAAGAGATACAGGTGTGTTTTCAAATAGTAAAATCGTTATTTCTCCACCAGACCCTAATTATAATTGTGACCAATCTTTAGGACCCCTCTCGAGGATATGATATTAACCTTTTCCTTCATATATTGAAATGTGTTTTCACACATAGATTGCAAGCAGAGTAGACCCAGATCAGACAGCTACTATAGAAGCGATCTGATCAGGGTCTGCTTTGTTTGCTAATGGAAGTTGAAAGATCTGTCTTTTCACTTTCTAAAATGGCTACAATTTTCCACTTTTCATATTTCATTTGTGTCTATTATGTCCACGAATATTCGTTAGGTAATAAAATTTGGAATTAACATAGAACAGGGAAAGGGTTAAAGAGGAGTCACAACATAGGGTTTGGTTGAGAAATAGATGAGCAATTTTTGAAAATGTTTAAATTTACACATCTTATCTGAGTCCTTTAATATAGTATAATGATATCAGTTTCTACTTTCAGCATGGCAAAGCAGTTTTTATCCACACAGATCCGGTTTTGAATATTATTTTGTATCTATGTGATGTGTACAAAGACATTTTGAAATATTTTTGAAATTATCCAGAATGATAAAATAAGAGTGTGTTAATAATGTATGCACTTGCATGTGTTAACTGTTCATTACTTATCATGCTACTTTAACCCATTCCCTCATATTGACCCCTTGTGATGCCTCTGTAGAAGTCACTTTTTGAAACCATTGTAATAAATAGAGCATTATTTTGCTCTATAGGAGCAAATGCTCTATTTATCACAATGGTTTTTACAAAATTCTATCACAATGGTTTCAAAACTACACAACTCAAAAATTTCTCTTTTCTCTAATAAATGCTCCTTTTTTGGTAGATTTATTCAAAGAGGCTGGATCTAAAAAATAGCCTATGAGGTAATGGGTTGATATGTTACAGAGGTTTTAATTCGTATAATTTTGAACGCTGTTCATATATTTGACATACTTTAGATTTCTAGCAGCTAGTAGATTGTGCTAATACTAACATTGAGAAGTGTACAGGAGAACCTGCTTATAGTGACCACATAATAAACATTATATAAGATATTATAATTATATTGCACCGATAAGAGCAGGTGGATGCTTAATGCAGGATGAAAGTAATACAGAATGCTCCAAAAGGAGCTTACTGCATAACTTTCATTCTGCATTAAGACACCACCTGTCTTAACTCTTTACACAATGAATATTTATGTAAGAAGTAATGACACTCTGAGTATTAATCAAATTGATTTTTATAATAGTGCATGGAAACAGGACATTTTGGCCATGGCAGAAACTGTAGAATCATATCTCAATTATATCATTAGCAAACAGAGCCGACTCTGATCAGACAACTCCTACAGGAGCCGTCTGATCTGGAACTACTCTGTTTGCAAATGTGTAGAAATGTGCATTTATGGAGTAAAGGTTTGAAAACCTATAATGAAACTTAGTTTGGGTGTTCACTATACACAGGTTTTATTGTAGGTCTAATTTGTAGGTCTAATTTGCTTCCATTTTAGCATGAGTGAGTTGCTAGACCTGCCTAGGGATATATTAGTGCAGGTGTTGGACAATACGCGACAAAGGTAGGACTGTCAACCTTTGAATGTTGAATTTTCAAGGTCCAGCATTGTTTTAGTCCTTTACCATTATGCCATTCCCTCAAATTGACACCTTTTGATGCCTCTGTGTAAAAGTCTTTTTCTGAAACCATTGTGATAAATAGAACATTTTGCTCCACAAGAGCAAATGCTCTATTTATCACAATGGTTTCAAAACTACACAATTCTGAAAGTTTCCTTTTCTCAAGTTAATGCTCCTTTTCAGTAGATTTATTCAAAGAGGTAGGATATAAAAATAGCCTATGAGGTAATGGGTTAACTGAGATGCCTTTACACACAGAGTTTACATGGATCAAGCCCCAAAGTTATGATAGATTTTGCTTGAGTCTGAGATCATGCTCAAGCATCTGACCAATTAGAGACTTGAGCATGGTCTTGACACAGACTCAGAAGTTTTATAACCTTGGTCCCAGATGACTCTTCAGAATCATAAGCAAACAGAGCAGACCCTGATCAGATGGCTTCTACAGGAGCTGTCTTGACAGGGTCTGCTCTGTTTGCAAAGGTGTAGAAAGGCATATGTATGGAGTAAAGGGTTAAATGACAAAAAAAAAATGTAGACTTTAATCAGAGGGTTTTGATCTTAGTCTGCACTGTGTGCAAATGCTTTTTTTGGCATTCAAGGGGTTAACAAGAAAGATATTTTTGTTCCAACATGAGAATAGGTTCGTCAGATGGTTCACACAAACAATGTAGACCCAGAACAACTACAGTATCTGTGAAGTCTGATCAGGGTCTACATTGTTCGTCAGTTTGAATCATAAACTACAGCATACCAAGACTTCATTGCAAAATGCTTGCAACTACAGTTGGTGGGGGGGAGGGTGCATATTTATTAGAAAACAATTTGGAGCCAGATTAAAGGCCAAGTAATGTGGGATAGATTCAATAAAAAAAATGGACACATTTTGGAACACATTAGAGTAAAACCTCTCCAAACCGGAATTCTAATACAGAAGAATTTAGATACTTTCAGACAGGTGACTGCTTAATGCAAGGTGAAATTCATGCAGAAAACTCCTAGATTAGCTTTCTGCATGACTTTAACGATGTATTAAGCTGCAACCTGTCTCCAAAACCGATATTTATACCAAATTTAGTGTCCTGTTTAGAGAGGTTTTACTGCATTTCATTTTTTTCATTATATGTAAAACCCTTTCCTTCATATAAATGCCTTTTTTATGCCTTTAAACAGATTATACCCAGATCAGATGACTCCTATAGGACCCCATCTCATCAGGGTCTACTCTGTTTGCTTATGGTATAATAAACATCTGATTCTGCAGTATCTGCTTTAAAAAAGATGTCCCTTGTTCTTATGTCTAAACAGTCAGCAAATAAATATTCATGATGTCTTTTCTTACATGAATATTCAACGGGGAAAGGGTTAAAACACAAAGTTACAACAGTTTTGCAATGAAGTTTTGATATCCTAATCCTGACTTCACCATCACATTCTGACACCAAATTCAACCCATCCCCTCATATTGACACCTTTTGATGCCTCAGTAAAGGTCACTTTTTGAAACCATCATGATAAATAGAGCAATTGCTCCACAGGAGCAAATGCTCTATTTATCACAATGGTTTCAAAACTACACATTTATAATCAATTCTCCTTTTCGGTAGATTTACTAATTGAGGTTGGATCTAAAAATAGCCTACGAGGGAATGGGTTAAAAAGAGTTGACTAGTCAAATCTACTATGTATACATTCTAAAAGTAATGTTTTGCACTAATAGAATTGAAATTGTTGATAATGATTTCAAACTTAATAGTAACATGTACTTGCAATGTAATATATTATTTTTTTATTTATTTTTTTTTCTTCCATAACTTAACCCTTTAATACATATATACATATATCACTTTTTAACGTCTTCGCAAACAGAGCAGATCTAGATCAGGTGGCTACTGTAGGAGCTTTCTGATCTTGGTCTGTTCTGTTTGCTTATTTGATTGTATAATCATTTCAGAAGTAGTGACATCATTTTTGAAACTGTAGAATCATATCTACATGTATATTATTTTATAAGCAAACAGAGCAGACTGTGATTAACCCTTCGCTTGCTGTTCACGTCAATATACCTACCTGTAAATAGTGAAGACCCAGATGAGACAGCTCCTGCAGGAGCTGTCTCATCAGGGTCTGCACTATTTACAAGTTAATTGTGCAACCAGCGCACTCCACAGCAGTGATTTCACAGTGAAATACTTGTACACAGTGAAGATATATGTAATTATACAACAGGGCATGGATAAAGAAGGAAAAATGTATTTTAAAATTCAGCAAGAGAAGGGTTAAACAACTCCTACAAGAGCTGTCTGATATGGGTCTACTCTGCATATTTTTGGAGTAAAGGGTTAGCCCTTTGCCTGAGAAACCTTTTGACAGCTTAGCAAATAGAGTAGACCCAGATCAGACAGCTCCTTTTGGAACCAAGTTGTCTGATCAGGGTCTGCTGTGTTGGCTTATGGAATATGATAGATCTGTGCTATAATTTCAGTCATAGCCAAAACAATTAATATTCATCAGATGAAGGGATAGTCATTTTAATTCAAATAGAAGGCACCATAATATGGTATATACGGTTAAAACATATCTAAACCGGATGTTAAATTTAATATAAATACAGTAAAAACCCTCTAATGCTACCACTTAATGAATAAACATGGCTGTCTTTATAAGCAGGTGGTTGCTTAAGGCAGGAGCTTTCTGCATAACTTTCACCCTACATTAAGCTACCACCTGCCTTTGCCACTGTGAATTATGCATACCCCTTTTTGCTGGTCGCATTACCGGGGTTTTACTGTATTTGTATTGGAGACAGGTGGCAACTTAAGGCTGGGCAAACCTCATTCAGAAAGCTCATCTAGGAGCTTTCTGCATGACTCTTAAGCAGCCACCTGCCTAAAAAGTATCTAAATTGTTCTTCACTAGAAATTCCAGTTTAGAGAGGTTTTACTGTATTAACCCTTTCCTCCATAAATACGCCTTTCTACGCCTCTGTAAAATTCACTTCTTGAAACCATTGTGATAAATAGAGCATTTGCTCCACTGGAGCAAATGCTCTATTTATCAAAATAGTTTCGATACTATACAATTCTAAATTTTTCCTTTTCTCTAGTAAACGCTCCTTTTCGATAGATTTATTGAAAGCGGTTGAGTCTAAAAAGAGCCTATGAGGGAAAGGGTTAAAACATTCAGTAATTACCAAAAGTGTTCAGACAGACAAACTAAGACAGACAGTGCAGACCCAGATCACACAGCTCCTGAAGGGAGGCTCCTGTAGGGTCTTCACTATTTGTTACTATGTCAGTCTAATTAAAAGTTGTCAAAATGATATCAAGTAGAACCAGCTTTAAACACCTGTAAATATGGAGAGTGATTGTGTTAGCAGTCAGAATGTTTAGGGTAATTAGGAATCTGCATGATACGAATGATGTTACTTAACATAATTAGTTAATAACAAATAACGTCTATCATAAATGAATCAGAATATTTTTATTTTCTTTTACAAAAATCATTGACAAATATGACTAACTATCAGAACAATGATCTATTTGTATATTTACATATATTATTTATTGGTACACTATTTCCATGATTACAGTGACTTGATGTCAAGGGACAAAATCCGGGAGATAATCCGAAGGTTTATGCCTCCGCAGCTGGATAGAGGATATACAAATATGTCATTGGCTAGCAATGATCTCTTGCAACAAAAGAAACTCAATCTTCATGAAGGTCAGATATTAAACCTTTAAACTCCATGAATATTCTTGTGATAGATAATTACTTTATGAATATTAATTAGATTATTTTTTATATTGGCACATGGATACAAGAACTTTTTGCCATGGTAGAAACTGTAGAATCATATCTATATTATTTCATAAACAAACATAGCAGACCCTGATCAGACAGCTCCTATAGGAGCTGTCTGATCTGGGTTTACTCTTTTGGCAAAGACATAGAAATGCATACAGTAAAACCTCTCTATAACGACCATTAAATTACATCAAGTGTATTTTGTTTTAAAGGCAGATGGCTGCTTAAAGCAAGGTGAAAGTAAAACAGAACGCTCCTCAGGTGGCTGCTTAAAGCAAGGTGAAAGTAAAACAGAACGCTCCTATAGGAGCGTTTTACTTTCACCTTGCTTTAAGCAGCCACCTGCCCTAAATACCTAATAATTAACACAATTCAGTGGTCATTATAGAGAGGTTTTACTGTATATATACTACTTACAGTGGTTTACATAAAAATCTCCCAACAGGTAACTGGGAATCAAACTTTTCAATCCAGTCTACTGTCAATGTGTACACACAATTTATTTCATGCAGTCTGACAGAAATGGCAAGAAGATCTGATCTACTCTGTTGACCTATTCCCTCATATTGACACCCTTTGATGCCTCTCTAAAAGTCATTTTTGAAACAATTGTGATAAGTAAAGCATTTGCTCCATAGGAGAAAATGTTCTGTTTATATAACAGTGGTTTCAAAACTACATAAATTCTGATTTTTCCTTTTCTTTAGTAAATTCTTCATTTCAGATTTTTTTTTAAAGAGGTTGGGTCCTAAAATAACCTATGAGGGAATGGGTTAACATCTGGCAACAGACAAAAAAATATCAAAAACCTTCTTGGCTGGATCTTCTCTGTTAACTTATATAAACTTTCCAAAACCGAAATTCGATAGAGAATAATCTAGGTCTTTTAAGGCAGGTGGTTGCTTAATGCAGGGTGAAAAGCATTCAGAAAGCACCCACTGAGCTTTCTGCATAACTTTCAACCTGCACTAAGCTGCCACCTGTCTGAAAGATTGACAGTGATACTAATTTTAATGTCAAGTTAAGAGGAGTTTTATGAATGAGTGCCATTTTCTCTTCATTTGGCTCATTTTATGTGTAATTAAAGGCAACAAGAATCTGCGACAGCCACAGCTGATGGAGACCAAACCTGTGTTTTTTCTTGATGATGACGTAATGGACGAGCCAGAGGATGAAGACCTTCAGCGGAGTGCAAGTCCATACGGCTCACTGAAAGACCTGTACCTCGGGAGATTGTCACATTCCAGGGAGTTTGCAAAGTACAAGAAACCATTGCCCTCGATAACTGACAAAGGTATGTGAATGATAATGATTATTATAAAACTAATGGTTAGAAAACAAGCATGTTCAAATGCCATTATAAATCTTCAGCTGAAAAATATTCATGATGTCATTATTTCTTACATGAATATTCAATAGGGAAAGGGTTAATGCAGGATGAAGAAAATGTACAAAGCTGCCAGAGAGCTTTCTGTATTGCTTTTGTCCTGCATTTAGCTACCTGCTGTCTTAACCCTTTCCTCCATAAATACGCCTTTCTACGCCTCTGTAAAATTCACTTTATGAAACCATTGTGATAAATAGAGCATTTGCACCTATAGGAGCAAATGCTCTATTTATCACACTGGTTTAAAAACTACTCAATTCTAAACTTTTCCTTTTCTCTAGTAAATGCTCCTTTTCGGTAGATTGATTCAAAGGAGTGTCTTAAAATAGCCTATGAGGTAATGGGTTAAAGACTCAGAATTAGACTTTTCTTGACGGTCACTTTAAACAGGTTTTTCATTCTTGTATCTATTTTTTCTCACCAGGTGGCAGAGCAGTCAGTGCTGGTGAAGCGGGAACCAGCAAGATTCCTTCCATATCCCTTGGACTCCCAGAACTGCCCAGCGGTATTCGGCAAACAAAACCCTTTACATATAACAAGAAGAATGATTTTGACTTTACCCTTGGTAAGTTCTAATGTTTAAGACCTTTTTAGAATATTTTCAGCTAAATTGGATTCTGAATATTTCGCTTAACCCATTCCCTCATATTGACGCTTTTTGACGCCTCTTTAAAAGTCACTTTTTGAAACCGTTGTGATAAATAGAGCATTTGCTCCATAGGAGCAAATGCTCAATTTATCACAATGGTTTCAACATTACACAAATCTGAAAAAATCCTTTCCTTTAGTAAATGCTCCTTTTTGGTAGATGTATTCAAAGAGATAGGATCTAAAAATAGTCTATGAAGTAATGGGTTGAAAGTTGAATGTATTGTTATTGCAATATTTTGTAGCTAATAGACAGAGCTACAGATAAAGGTGCATACCCAAATACTAAAACAGTCATTTCTCCACCAAACCCTATACTGTGACCAATTTTAAAGAGTGGTGACAGTATAGGGTTTGTTGAAGAAATAAAGAAGTTATTTATTTAAAATGATTTGATTTATGCATCTTATCTGGACCTCTGTAATATATCAAAACAGGATTTTCTTTTAACCCTTTCCTCCATAAATACGCCTTTCTGCGCCTCTGTAAAAATCACCTGTTGAAACCATTGTGATAAATAGAGCATTTGCTCCTATAGGAGCAAATGCTCTATTTATCACAATGGTTTCAAACTACAAAATTCTAAAATGTTCCTTTTCTCTAGTAAATGCTCCTTTTTGGTAGATTTAGGTCTAAAAATAGCCTATAGAGGAATGGGTTAATATAACCTCTTTGTTAGTATGATAATATTCATTAGGATTCAATCTGTTTTATATTCTTGTCAAGTATATGAAAAGAATTTGATGAAAAAAAACTTCTTTGTCTGTTGTCATCATGATTTTGTTGTCATCTTCATCATCACACTTTCTTTGTTCGAGGCATATCACTTATACTTTGTTACTCAGGAATATCAATTTTGGTGTGTATGTACATTTTTACACTGTGAAGTTTCATTTGACCTTTACCTTGACCTCACTTTATTATACTTTCTTCATCAATAGCATAATTTTATATATCTTATGCTATGTCCCTTAAGAACATTAAATTTTGTATATGGGTACCTCTTAACAAATCCTTTCCAGTGGTCTGTGACATTGACCTTTGACTTCAGCAATTTAAAAAAAAACCAAACACTTTCTTTGTCTAGGTCATATTTGCTATAGTATGTCACATAGGAATATCAGATATGATGTGTGTATGCTAATGTTACACAGCCAGGAACATTACCTGTATGTCTGTGACTTTGTGCATCTCGATTGAACATGACACTTTCTAATGACAGCTGCGAAAGATACAGGCAATACAGGAGTTCCACGAACCACTTTTCTACTTGTATATAAAAGTTAATTGTGTTTAAAGTAATAAATTATGATTTCATGTTGTTTTCAGGAAGATCAATTGGTACATTAAAGACTTACATACATATTTCCAGAGTTCCAGATAAGATACTTAAATTGATATGCTGTCAAGAATATTTTCTTTATGGATAAAAACAACAACAAACATTTTCAAGAATATTTTTCTTTATTTCTCCACCAAACCCTATGTTGTGACCACTCTTTAGAATTGTCTCTTCAAAACCATTCTAAAGAGTGGTCACAACATAGGGTTTGGTGGAGAAAGGATGATTTTAGCATTTGAGTATGCACCTTTATCTGTTGCTCTGGTTTCCTAATTTCTCTAAGTATTTGGACACCGAATCTCCCCTCTCCACTTGTTTGTAAAGCTGAGTACATGTGTACTTCATTTTGGCTTCGATTTTACGCTAACATAATAGCAAATAGTGTCAACTGTGATTAACCCATTACCCCGTAGGCTATTTTTAGACCCAACCTCTTTGAATGAAGCTACCGAAAAGGAGCATTAACTAGAGAAAAGGAAAATTTTAGAATTTTGTAGTTTGAAACCATTGTAATAAATAGAGCATAAATTTTGCTCCTATAGGAGCAAATGCTCTATTTATCACAATGGTTTCACAAAGTAGCTTCTACAGAGTCGCCAAAGACGTCAATTTTAGGGAATGGGTTATACCACTCCTTCAGGTCTGCACTATTTGCCCATGTCTGTCTGAATACTTAAAGTAATTAGATTATCTGTTTTATTTGATGTGAAGGCTTTTTATTGCAAACGCGTAGAAAGGCGTATTTATGGAGTGACTGGTTTAAGACGATTTTAATGAGTAGTCATAACTTAGGAGTTGGTGGAGAAATTATGAAAGTTAGCTTTGAAATGTTTAGCTTTATCTTTTTATTTGTGATCTTTTATGTTGTTTGTATTTACTATTTTGTTTAGCGGAATACAGGGTTCATCTTGAGGGTAGACGAGCTTACTCTGAACCAGACAGAGGTGCTACTGACTATAGTATTCCATATACACCATTTTCAGTTTCCATGACAACATGTAGACCAAAACAAATCTGCTCAAATTGTAATACCTACCGAATCTTCATGAACAAAATAGCTATATTGAAATATGCAAGATGGAATATTGTATCCATTTTATAAACTAAAGAAACATATCAAATTCAATTAGCAAACAGAGCAGACACTGATCAGACGGCTCCTATAGGAGCCGTCTGATCTGGGTCTACTCTGTTTGCGTTTATACATATGCGTTTATATCAGGGAAAGGGTTAACTTATTTTCACATTCAAAAGGTTAAAATAATTATGGATTGAGTAACTGTTCTTGAATAAATTTTGTGCCTGTATAATGAGTAATGTTAATGTTTGAGCAGATTTATAGTCTTCCTACAAATTGAAAGTAAAAGGGATTGCTGAGAAAGTTTTGAAATCTGTCTCTTTCAACTCTTTGCAGGCTAAATAATGTTTCGTCTGCAACAATTTTTGTCTCCTTCAATTTTTTAAATAATTTTTTGAAGTAAAGTATGCAGATAAGAGGTTGTCTTCCCACTTTTGAAGACATGAAGTATAAACAGGTATTACATGTAACCATGGTGACAGTTTCAAAACTTTCTCATCTCATCCAGCACTCGTTCTTGCCACTGGTGATTTTGTTGTGACAGGGATATGGTTATAGAATCTACCTTGAGCACCATATAATGAATAAACATAGGAGTCTATAAGAACAGGTGGTTGCTTAACTCTTTGCACGCTAAGTAATTTCTCATCTGCAACAATTGTCATCTGCTTCAATTCTTAAAATAAACTTTCTCTCATTTTTTTTCAAAAATATGGTCCAGATGACAAACAGTTTGGATCCAGATGAGACGCCGCATAATGCGGTGTCTTATCAGGATCCAAACTCTTTTCTCTCATTTTTTTTATACGCCCACCTAATAAAGGTGGTCGTATATTGTCGTGGCCCTGTCCGTCCGTCCGTTCGTTCGTTCGTTCGTTCGTTCGTTCGTTCGTTCGTTCGTTCGTTTGTTTGTTTGTTTGTTCGTTCGTTCGTTCGTCCGTCAACATTTTGTTTGTCCGCTGTTTTCTGGGAAAACTATTTGACAGATATTAATGAAACTTCACACAAATGTTAAATGCATCAAGATCTGAAGCTGAGTTGATTCTGAGGTTCATTTGATTTTTCATTTCAGAGTTATGGCCCTTGTCCTTAAAAAATATGCAAATAGTTTGTCCGCTGTTTTCTGGGAAAACTATTTGAGAGATATTAATGAAACTTCACACAAATGTTTAATGCATCAAGATCTGAAGCTGATTCGATTCTGAGGTTCATTTGATTTGTCGTTTTGGAGTTATGGCCCTTTTACTTAAAAAATAATGCAAATACATGCAAATAGTTTGTCCGCTGTTTTCTGGAAAAACTATTTGAGAGATATTAATGAAACTTCACCCAAATGTTTAATGGATCAAGATCTGAAGCTGAGTTGATTCTGAGGATCATTTGATTTGTCGTTTCGGAGTTATGGCCCTTGTCCTTGAAAAATATGCAAATAGTTTGTCCGCTGTTTTCTGGGAAAACTATTTGAGAGATATTGATGAAACTTCACAAAAATGTTTAATGCATCAAGATCTGAAGCTGAGTTGATTGTGAGGTTCATTTGATTTGTCGTTTCGGAGTTATGGCCCTTTTACTTAAAAAATAATGCAAATACATGCAAATAGTTTGTCCGCTGTTTTCTGGGAAAACTTTTTGAGAGATATTAATGAAACTTCCCACAAATGTTTAATGCATCAAAGACCTGAAGCTAAGTTGATTCTGAGGTTCATTTGATTTTTAGCTCACCAGAGCACTTTGTGCTCAGGGTGAGCTTTTGTGATCGCCCGTTGTCCGTCGTGCGTCGTGCGTCGTGCGTCGTTCGTCGTTTGTCGTTCGTCGTTCGTCGTCCGTCGTCAACAATTTGAACCTTTAAAAATCTTCTCCTCTGAATCTACAGGGTTCTCATCTTTCATCTTTGGCACATAGTATCATCTTTAGGTCCTCTACAAAGTTATTTAAATTATTCCCCTGGGGTCAAAATTGGCCCCGCCCCAGGGGTGCCTTGTTTTCAGTAGAAACATATAGTAAAACTTTGAAAATCTTCTCCTCTTAAACCAGAAGGTTCTCAGCTTTCATATTTGGCACATAGCATCATGTTCATATCCTCTACAAAAGTTATATAAATTATGGCCCTGGGGTCAAAATTGGCCCCGCCCCAGGGGTGGGCAGTTTTAAATAGAAACAAATAGTGAAATCTTTGAAAATCTTCTTCTCTGAAACTGGAAGTCTCTCAGCTTTCATATTTGGCACAGAGCATCATGTTCAGGTGCTCTACAAAAGTTATATAAATTATGGCCCTGGGGTCAAAATTGGCCCCGCCCCAGGGGTGGGCAGTTTTAAATAGAAACAAATAGTGAAATCTTTGAAAATCTTCTTCTCTGAAACTGCAAGTCTCTCAGCTTTCATATTTGACACAGAGCATCATGTTCATGTCCTCTACAAAGTTATATAAATTATGGCCCTGGGGTCAAAATTGGCCCCGTCCCAGGGGTGCCTTGTTTTCAATAGAAACATATAGTAAAACTTTGAAAATCTTCTCCTCTTAAACCAGAAGGTTCTCAGCTTTCATATTTAGCACATAGCATCATGTTCAGGTCCTCTACAAAAGTTATATAAATTATGGCCCTGGGGTCAAAATTGGCCCCGCCCCGGGGGTTGGGCAGTTTTGAATAGAAACAAATAGTGAAATCTTTGAAAATCTTCTTCTTTGAAACTGGAAGGCTCTCAGCTTTCACCTTTGACACATAGCATCATGTTCAGGTCCTCTACAAAAGTTATATAAATTATGGCCCGGGGTCAAAATTGGCCCCGCCCCAGGGGTGGGCAGTTTTCAATAGAAACAAATAGTGAAATCTTTGAAAATCTTCTTCTCTGAAACTGGATGGCTCTCAGCTTTCATATTTGGCACAGAGCATCATGTTCAGGTCCTCTACAAAAGTCATATAAATTATGGCCCTGGGGTCAAAATTGGCCCCATCCCGGGGGTGGGCAGTTTTCAATAGAAATAAATGCATGTAGGGAAAACTTTGAAAACCTTCTCCTCTGAAACTTGAAGGTTTTCAGCTTTCATATTTGGCACATAGCATCATGTCCAGGTCCTCTACAAAAAATGTATAAAATATGGCCCCAGGGTCAAAATTCGCCCCACCCCAGGGTCAAAATTCGCCCCGCCCCAGGGGTGGGCAGTTTTCAATAGAAACAAATAGTGAAATCTTTGAATATCTTCTTCTCTGAAACTGGAAGGTTCTCAGCTTTCATATTTTGCACATAGCATCATGTTCAGGTCTTCCACAAAATTTATAGAAATTATGGCCCTTGGGTGAAAATTGGCCCGCCCCAGGGGTAGCCAGTTTTCAATAGAAACATATAGTGAAAACTTTGAAAATCTTCTCGTCTTAAACTGGAAGGTTCTCAGCTTTCATATTTGGCACATAGCATCATGTTCAGGTCCTCTACAAAAGTTATATAAATTGTGCCTCTTGGGTCAAAATTAGCCCCGCCCCAGGGCAGGCTAGTTTTCTATAGAAACATATAGTAAAAACTTTGAAAATCTTCTCCTCTGATTGTCTGGTGAGCGCTTCAGGGCCATTCTGGCCCTCTTGTTCATTTTAGAGTTATGGCCCTTGTCCTTAAAAAATATGGAAATAGTTTGTCCGCTGTTTTCTGGGAAAACTATTTGAGAGATATTAATGAAACTTCACACAAATGTTTAATGCATCAAGATCTGAAACTGAATTGATTCTGAGGATCATTTGGTTTTTCGTTTCAGAGTTATGGCCCTTGTCCTTAAAAAATAATGAAAATAGTTTGTCCGCTGTTTGCGGGAAAACTATTTGAGAAATATTAATGAAACTTCACAAAATTGTTTAATGCAGCAAGATCTGAAGCTGAGTCGATTTTGAGGTTTATTTGATTTTTCGTTTCGGAGATATTGCCCTTTTACTTAAAAAAAATTGCAAATATATGCAAATAGTTTGTCCGCTGTTTTCTGGCCAAACTGTTTGACAGATATTAATGAAACTTCATACACATGTTTAATGCATCAAGACCTGAAGCTGAGTTGATTCTGAGGATCATTTGATTTGTCGTTTCGGAGTTATGGCCCTTGCACTTAAAAAAATAATGCAAATCTATGCAAATATGAGGATGACCATAACTTTTTCATTTGAAATGATATTTACTTCAATTTTTAGCTCACCAGAGCACAAAGTGCTCAAGGTGAGCTTTTGTGATACCCCTGTGTCCGGCGTCCGGCGTCCGTCTGTCCGTCTGTCTGTCTGTCTGTCTGTCCGCACTCACCAATGGGTAGTTGTGTGACTTTTTCTAACTAGTCACACAAGTAAAATCATTAACCTGGCCATCTCTTGTGACATTAACCTGGCCATTTCTTGTGACATTAACCTGGCCAGTTGTGGGACATAGGGTTAGGGTTAGGGTTAGCTTCCAGATCATTCTTTTCCAAAGTTAGAGCCAAAAATAGTTTTTCTTGTGGGACTAGTCCCACAAGAAAAGATCAAAGGAAAAAGTCACACAACTACCCATTTGTTAGTATGTCCGTCTGTCTGTCCGTCAACAATTTCAAACGACTTCTTCTCTGAAACCGACTGCCCAATTGTAACCAAACTTGGTCAGATACATACTGTGGGTGGGTGCTTCAAAAGTTGTTAAAAGATAGTGGGCGGGGCCATCGGTCTTGTTGCCATGGCAACCGGACACAATATCTAGAAAAATCTTCTTCTCCAGAATGACTTGTTGGATTTGAATATAGTTTTCACCAAAATGTTTCTCAGTTGATAGACTTTAAAAGTTGTTAAAAGAATTTTGATCGGGCAAAAAACATGGCCGCCAGAGGGCGTGGTCAATATTTCCATATATGGTAATATGGAATTTTCATAGGAAAATCTTTAAAAATCTTCTTCTCTGAAACTGTAAAGCCTAGACCTTTGATATTTGGTATGTAGCCTGATCTTATGGTCCTCTACAAATATTGTTCAAATTATGACCCCCGGGCCAAAAATGGCCCCGCCCAAGGGCTTATCAGTTTTTCATAGGAAAATCTTTAAAAATCTTCTTCTCTGAAACTGTAAGGCTTAAACCTTTGATATTAGGTATGTAGCATGATCTTATGGTCCTCTACAAATATTGTTCAAATTATGACCCCTGGGCCAAATATGGCCCCGCCCAAGGGCTTATCAGTTTTTCATAGGAAAATCTTTAAAAATCTTCTTCTCTGAAACTGTAAGGCTTAAACCTTTGATATTAGGTATGTAGCATGATCTTATGGTCCTCTACAAATATTGTTCAAATTATGACCCCCGGGCCAAAAATGGCCCCGCCCAAGGGCTTATCAGTTTTTCATAGGAAAATCTTTAAAAATCTTCTTCTCTGAAACTGTAAGGCTTAAACCTTTGATATTAGGTATGTAGCATGATCTTATGGTCCTCTACAAATATTGTTCAAATTATGACCCCTGGGCCAAAAGTGGCCCCGCCCAAGGGCTTATTAGTTTTTCATAGGAAAATCTTTAAAAATCTTCTTCTCTGAAACTGTAAGGCTTAAACCTTTGATATTAGGTATGTAGCATGATCTTATGGTCCTCTACAAATATTGTTCAAATTATGACCCCTGGGCCAAAAATGGCCCCGCCCAAGGGCTTATCAGTTTTTCATAGGAAAATCTTTAAAAATCTTCTACTCTCAAACTGTAAGGCCTAGACCTTTGATATTTGGTATGTAGCATGATCTTATGGTCCTCTACAAATATTGTTCAAATTATGACCCCTAGGCCAAAAATGGCCCTGCCCAAGGGCTTATCAGTTTTTCATAGGAAAATCTTTAAAAATCTTCTTCTCTGAAACTGTAAGGCCTAGACCATTGATATTTGGTATGTAGCATGATTTATGGTCCTCTACAAATATTGTTCAAATTATGACCCCTGGGCCAAAAATGGCCCCGCCCAAGGGCTTATCAGTTTTTCATTGGAAAATCTTTAAAGATCTTCTTCTCTGAAGCTGTAAGGCCTAGACCCTTGATATTTAATATGTAGCATGATCTTACGGTCCTCTACAAATAGTGTTCAAATTATGACCCCCGGGCCAAAAATGGCCCTGCCCAAGGGCTTATCAGTTTTTCATAGGAAAATCTTAAAAAATCTTCTTCTCTGAAACTGTAAGGCCTAGACCTTTGATATTTGGTATGTAGCATGAACTTATGGTCCTCTTCAAATATTGTTCAAATTATGACCCCCGGGCCAAAAATGGCCCCGCCCAAGGGCTTATCAGTTTTTCATAGGAAAATCTTTAAAAAACTTCTGAAACTGTAAGGCCTAGACCATTGATATTTGGTATGACTAACATGATCTACTGGTCCTCTATAAATATGTAGCTGTGGCTTGTGGTCCTCTGCCAAGAATGTTTAACTTACGACCCTGACCACAGGGCGAAACTTGGCCCTGCCTGAGGGCTTATCAGTTTTTTCGATGGGAAAAATATGAAATATTACTTTTCTCTGAAATCATAAGGCTTAGACCTTTAATTAATGGCATACTGCTTTGCCTTGTGGTTCTCTACCAGGTTGTCCACATGATTTCTTGTGGTCAAAAAAGGCCCTGCCCCTGGTGTTATCTCAGGTGAGCGCTTCAGGGCCTCATGGCCCTCTTGTTTTATATGGTTAAACCTTAATGTGAATTTTCACATATATTGCGGGGTTTTGATATGTTATTTTATTCTAAAGTTATGGTCCTTGAACTTTGTGTGTTCGTTGCTTTGTTAGTCTGTCAACTTTTAGTTTGTCTGTTGTTTTCTGGGAAAACTATTAAAATGATATAAATGAAACTTTTAAGCAACACAATTTGAAGCTGAGTTTATTTTGAGGTTCATTCAGTTATGGCCGTTGCACTTTACAAAAATCTGCAAAAATGAGGATTAGCTGTAACTTTTTTATTTAATAAGATATTCAGTTCATTTTTTTAAAAAAATAGTATCACCTTAATATGGAAATCAAGATCTGAAGCACAGATTAGAAAATGTCAACATTTATAAGGCATGTTGAATCGGAGAAAGTTTGCAAGTGGGCGTATTATGTACTGTATGCGGTACTCTTGTTCAAAAATATGGCCCAGATGACAAACACTTTGGATCCTGATAAGACACCGCATTATGCGGCGTCTCATCTGGATCCAAACTGTTTGCATAGGTAATCGCAGTTTCACCTCTAGCGTGCAAAGAGTTAACCCATTTCCTCATAGGCTATTTTTAGACCTAACTTCTTTGAATAAATCTACTGAAAATGATCATTTACTAGAAAAAAGGAAAACTTTATAATGTGATAAATAGAGCATTTGCTCGCAATGGTTCCAAAAAGTGACTTTTACAAAAGCATCAATATGAAGGAATGGGTTAATGCAGGATGAAAGTAATGCAGAAAGTTCCTTTTAAAAAATGAAATGCCTCCAGGAGCATTTATTAGAGATAGTACAGTATGCTTCATAACTACAGCTCTGGTCAACAATATTAGGTGCAAATATCCAATGGTCTTTATTCGAGGGACACAGGCATTTATTATGTTAGTAGAATCATACGAGAAACAATCAACCAGGTAGAATAGAACAGCCTTGGTGACAGTGTGTGAAGAGAATATATATCCGATTGAGGAAGGGAGAATACTCCATACTAACACTTTAACAAAGTTCTCTGTCTTTAGTTTTAGGTTGTGGTATTCAAACATACTGGAAATAATTCAGATTTTTTTGCCCCAGTCATTGAAAGAATGATGGCACTTCATTAGCCTTTAGCCTGCTGAGCAAATTATTTTTACAGAATTTTTCACCTACTGCATTTTCAAAACTCAAGCTATAATCAATTTGTCTACCAAAATGCAATCAGGGTGTTAAACAGTTTGGATCCTGATGAGACGCCTAGTTACTCGGCGTCTCATCTGGATCCAAACTGTTTGCATTTATGTATTCACTCATTCAACCACAGCAGGCTAAAGGTTAGTCTTTTGCCAAATAGAGACACTTTTTGATGCCGTTGCAAATAGAGAAGACTTAGGGTTGTGGTCGGCTTAGAGGTTTTTTTCTGTACAGGTACATTTGTATATGGAAAAAATATTTAATTTTAATTTATAAGCCAAGTATACATGTAGAAATATATGTGGCTAATATATGTGTTTTAATGCTTAAGTCAATATATGTATTTAGTAGATGTGATGTAATGCTAAATTCAGTATATATGTCATTGTTTCATTCATTGTGCTAGATTTCACTGTTTGCTTTTTAAATGTAAAATCTAACATGTGACTGCTAAGCTATCACTTTTTAGCTCACCAGAGCACTTTTGTGCTCAGGGTGAGCTTTTGTGATCACTTGATGTCCGTCGTCCGTCGTCGTGCGTCGTGCGGTGTGCGTCGTCCGTCGTCGGGCGTCAACAATTTGAACCTTTAAAAATCTTCTCCTCTGAATCTACAGGGTTCTCAGCTTTCATCTTTGGTACATAGCATCATCTTTAGGTCCTCTACAAAAGTTATATAAATTTTGCCCCTGGGGTCAAAATTGGCCCCGCCCCAGGGGTGCCTTGTTTTCTATTGAAATATATAGTAAAACTTTGAAAATCTTCTCCTCTGAATCTACAGGGTTCTCAGCTTTCATATTTGGCACATAGCATCATGTTCAGGTCCTCTACAAAAGTTATATAAATTATGGCCCTGGGGTCAAAATTGGCCCCGCCCCAGGGGTAGCCAGATTTCATTAGAAACATATAGTGACAACTTTGAAAATTTTCTCCTCTGAATCTACAGCGTTCTCAGCTTTCATATTTGGCACATAGCATCATGTTCAGGTCCTCTACAAAAGTTATATAAATTATGCCCCTGGGGTCAAAATTGGCCCCGCCCCAGGGGTAGCCAGTTTTGAAAAGAAACATATAGTGACAACTTTGAAAATCTTTTCTTCTGAATCTACAGGGTTCTCAGCTTTCATATTTGGCACATAGCATCATGTTCAGGTCCTCTACAAAATTTATATAAATTATGCCACTAGGGTCAAAATTGGCCCCACCCCAGGGGTGGTCAGTTTTCAATAGAAACATATAGTGAAACTTTGAAAATCTTCTCCTCTGAAACTGGAAGGTTCTCAGCTTTCATATTTGGCACATAGCATCATGTTCAGGTTCTCTACAATTTTTTTTATAAATTATGCCCCTGGGGTCAAAATTGGCCCCGCCCCAGGGGTAGCCAGTTTTCAATAGAAATATATGGTAAAACTTTGAATATATTCTTCTCTGAAACTGAAAGGTTCTCAGCTTTCATATTTGGCACATAGCATCATGTTCAGGTCCTCTACAAAAGTTATATATATTATGCCCCTGGGGTCAAAATTGACCCCGCCCCAGGGGTGGCCAGTTTTCAATAGAAACATATAGTGAAAACTTTGAAAATCTTCTCCTCTAAATCTACAGGGTTCTTAGCGTTCATATTTGGCACATAGGATCATATTCAGGTCCTCTACAAAAGTTATATAAATTATGCCCCAGGGGTCAAAATTGGCCCCGCCCCAGGGGTAGCCATGTCTCAATAGAAACATATGGTGACAACTTTGAAAATCTTCTCCTCAGAAACTGGAAGGTTCTCAGCTTTCATATTTGACACATAACATCATGTTCAGGTCCTCTACAAGAGTTATATAAATTTTGCCCCTGGGGTCAAAATTGGCCCCGCCCCAGGGGTAGCCAGTTTGCAATAGAAACATAATTATAGTGTCAAATTTGAAAATATTTTCCTCAGAAACTGGAAGGTTCTCAGCTTTCATATTTGGCACATAGCATCATGTTTAGGTCCTCTACAAAAGTTGTATAAATTATGCCCCTTGGATCAAAATTGGCCCGCCCCAGGGGTGGCTAGTTTTCTCTAGAAACATATCGTGAAAACTTTGAACATCTTCTCCTCTGATTGCCTGGTGAGCGATGTCAGGGCCATTCTGGCCCTCTTGTTATTTGTTTTTGTATCATTCTGTCTGGCGACATGTCTTTACCCAGCAAAGACTGAAAACCAGTCTTCGATTATAAGATGTCACATGAATGATTCTTTCATTTTTAGCTCCTGTACCTACCCCTCCTACCAGTGTTCGCAGCACAGGCACACCTGGCTCAGATCATGGTACCACTATTCGTGTAAATATTCCCTCTCAGGCTTCCGACCGCAGTGAGAAAGGCAGCGGAGCCAAACAAGAGGACAGAGAAAGTCGGGGACAGGTAGGTGTCAGAACAGTTCAACATTCATCTAAAATTCCAAACAGGACAGAACATATTTTTTAATCCATTCCCTCATGTTCTATTTTTAGAGAAAAAAACTCTTTGAATAAATCTACCAAAAAGGAGTATTTACTAGTATAAAATTAAATTTTAGAATTGTCTAGTTTTGAAGCTCTTGTGATAAATGTAGCATTTGCTCCTCAGGAGCAAATGCTCTTTTTATCACAATGATTTCAAAAGGTGACTATTACAGAGGCGTCAAACAGGTGTCAATTTAAGGGAATGGGTTAACATACATTTTATTTGATTGAACTGTTTACCCAATGAATGTTCATGTCATTATGAATATCAATGGCATCATGAATATTCATTAGTTTAATTGTTATAATGGCACATGAACACAGGAAATATTGACAATGGCAGAAACTGTAGAATCATATCTATATTATTTCATGAGCAAACACTGATCAGACAGTCCTTTCCCTTTTCATTTGTTTTTACACCTTTTTACAGTTTTGCAACCAGAGTAGACCCAGATCAGATGGCTCATGTAGGGTCTGCTCTGTTTGCTCATAAAATTATATATCTGATTCAACAGTTTGCATTACAGCCAAAAATTCATGAGTTGATATACAATTATATTTACATTCGCCCTGCAACGTCCTTATATAACCTTATTCTAAAAAGAAAGTTGCATTTTCCCATGAATGTTCATTTCAATACCAGTTTGAGTCGGTTCTCCTTTTCCCAGAATTCCGCTCAAGCGGCCCTGAAAATTTGAAATGTGGCATCTTCTTACTGAGAATTATCGCTTGAATACATAATATTGCCAACTTTAACAGCCGTGGCGTATCAAAATATATTATCAAGTAATGAGTGAAGCATAAATAAGTCAATGTCCTTACCGTTAACAAAGAAAAATCCGAGAATAAAATCCAACGTTGTGACCCGCTTTCGATCAAGCATGGCGGGTGAGTAAATTGGCTTCGACACCGCGACCTACATTTAAGAAGATGCTTTAATACCAACATTTCGTAAATATATATGATTTGAAATATCTCGATAATCTTTTCTTTAAACATAGCTGGACAATTTACTGATTAAAATCTTGTATTCATTCTATATTTATAATATGTGTTTCGGACTATTTTTCATACCATGTATAGAGATCCTACTACGTTAGAAACGAACCTGGCAATGACCTAGATAGCGGCTATTACGTGACCGGTATATAATATTTTAAACAAATCCGTTGAAATATAAGAAATACAATGGAATATAAATATAAGAAATAAATGACGTGCTCCCGGTGTTCATGAGGTTATGCAACGCATAGCTTTACGAGTAAAGATTCGCGTGAAGCCCGAACTAACTTTGCTCATAAAGCTATGCGTTGCATAACCTCATGAACACCGGAAGCACGTCATTCATTTCTTAAATAAAAATACAATTAATGAATATTTATATTTTCATTATTTCTTACATGAATATTCAACAGGTGAAAGGTTAACAGGCAAATAGTTGGTACTTAATCCTTAACGCCATGAATATTCATGTAAGAAATATTGAAAGGCATTCATAAATATGAAGGAAAGGGTTAACCCTTTCCTTCATAAATACGCCTTTCTACGCCTCTGTAAAAATCACCTGTTGAAACCATTGTGATAAATAGAGTATTTGCTCCTATAGGAGCAAATGCTCTATTTACCACAATGGTTTCAAACTACAAAATTCTGAAATGTTCCTTTTCTCTAGTTAATGCTCTTTTTCGGTAGATTTATTCAAAGTAGTTGGATCTAAAATTAGCCTATCAGGGAATGGGTTAATATTGCATGTAATTTTTATAATGACACATGAGCATCTGAAATTCTGGCCATGGTAGAAACTGTAGTATTACTGCTCTGTTATTTCATAAGCAAACAGAGCATAGCCTGATCTGGGTCAACTCTGTTTGCAAAGCCATTTAAAGGTATATTTATGGAGTAAAAGGCTAAAATAACTGGTCCTGTTTTATTTTCTCTAGCCGTCTCCAGATCAGCCGCTGCATGCTGTGTCACCGACATTCTCTACTGGGGTACCCAAGGCTCCTGCCACCACCCCTGCCACATACCCACGGTCGCCCTCCAAGTTAACACCCATGGCAAGAGACCAATCAGGAAGTACCATGCCCACAGTCCCTAACACTCCCCAGGACTGGCCACCACAAGAAAAATCGGAGTCCCCCTCACAGATTTTACGGGCTCCTGTGAACACTCCTGGGAGTGTCCTACAGGATCAGATAGGTATGACAGACAATTACCAGGTAGTCTTGGAATAATGACTTTTCAAAGTTTAACCCTTCTCTTGCTGGATTTTAAAATACATTTCTCCTTCTTTACCCATGCCCTGTTGTATAATTACATTTATATTCACTGTGTACAGGTATTTCACTGTGCAATCACTGCTGTGGAGTGCACTGGTTGCACAATAAACTTGTAAATAGTGCAGACCCTGATGAGACAGCTCCTGCAGGAGCTGTCTCATCTGGGTCTTCACTAATTACAGGTAGGTATATTGACGTGAATAGCAAGCGAAGGGTTAACATTTCGCCATTGTTTAACCATTTCCCTGTTCTTTATTCATTCAAGAAATAATGACAACATGAATATTTATTAGCTCATTTTTAGCTCGTCTGTTTCGAAGAAAAGTCGAGCTATTGTAATCACTGGGACGAAGTCGTCGTTGTCGTTTTTGTTTTTTGTTGCAGCGTGCAAAAACTTTAATGTAGCTCATTACTCGGAAAGTATAAGAGGTATCAACATGAAACTTTATAGGTTAGTAGATCTCATTGAGGAAAAGGCCCCTACATAAGAATAATAACTCTTGATTTCAAAATTTTGGAGTTATGGCCCTTTACCGTTTTTAAAAATTGTTAATTTAGCTGGACAAGCACCAAATCAGATTAGCGTTGGCGCCGCACACGGCTCTTGTTTATAATACAAACTTTTAAAGGGAATTTTTTGCCTTAATAAAAAGCTGTAGAATCAGATATTTATCAAGCATACAGAGCAGACCCTGATCAGATGGCTCCTATAGGCTGCACATATGGCAGATCTCAGACTAGATCTCCACTATATTCTATTTTGAGAGACAGCCTTAACCCATTCCCTGATATTGACAACTTTTGACTACCTTGTAAAAGCCACTTTGTGAAACCAGTGTGACAAATAGAGCATTTCGAGGGCTTGGTGCAAAACTATTCTAACTCCTTCACTTTGTGAAGGAGTTAGAATAGTTTTGCACCAAACCCTCGATTTGCTCCTGTAGGAAGGCAAAATATTGTATCCAGTTTAGAAACTAAAGAAACAGATCTATCAAATTCCATTAGCAAATAGAGGAGACCCTGATCAGACGGCTCCCTGATCTGGGTCTACTCTGTTTGCAAATGCATGAAAACACATTTATATAAAGGAAAGGGTTAAATAAAGTTTGGATTAGCAAGGCTTTACTATTAAGGTTGAAAATTTTCTCCTTTACAGGACTGGGAACCATTCAAGAATCTGTGGTACAGGAAGACTTCACAACAGACCAACAGGTTCCTGTATCTAGAGGACGAAGTGTACGATTTGAGATTCCTGAGGTTCCACCTCCACCTTCTTCTCCTCAGCTGTCTGACAAAGATTCTACAGAAGATCAGAAGGAGCCAAGTCGAAATACTGTCACAGTCAATACATATATACCCAAGGAGACTCCCTCCACAAGCTCAAGGCCACCAGTGTCAGCATACACAATACGCTCCGATGCTAACACTATAAACACCAGCCTTAAGGAAGAAGACAGTAGTTTACAGTCTATAGGCCCAACAAGGGAAATCTCCATGGTATCATCTCCAGAACCCTGGCCGCAGGTCAACGAGGCAGACTTTGAATTAGCACCTGCACCATCTCAGGAAACCATGCTACACGAAACGCCTCATCAGGTGCCAGACAAAGAAATAGATAAATTGCGTGAGGAAGAAAATCATTCTCGAAATGCTGTTGATGAGAAACCAGTAGAAGAAAAACAAGACATGGAGAAACCAGTAACAACTGTTAAGGAACCAGACCAGGAGTATATAAATAAGAACATTGAGCAGACATCTGTAGTTAAGAAAATAATGGAAGAATCAAGAAAATCAGAGTCACCAGCACCTCCCCCACCCTCACCAGAAGCTAAGGAAGACAGTGAGATGAAGATTATAAATAAAACGAACAGTGTCATGACACCATTGTTAGAGGAAGCAGAGCAGGGAGATGCTTCAGGTGAAAAAGATGAAGAGTCTTCAATGACAGTGATGCAGATTGGTCCTACAGGTCCTATACCTGGAGTGAAGAAGTCAGAACACAGACAGATTGATACATTTGTAAATATTGACATTCCAGCCAGCTTTGAAGGTGCCTCTCAACCAAAGTCTGATGATAATCTGGATATAGAAAATCAGACAATATTGGAAGAGCCTGAACCATCCCCAGAGGACAGTAAGACCAGGGATGCCGCTCTTTCTGTACAAAGCACACTAGCAAATCGAACAATATCTGAAAGGGCTGACACAGAGTACACTACCTCAATGGTGGAACCAGCCATGTCCCAGGCTTCTCAGGGACCAGCTCTATCAGAGGACTTTTCCGATAAACCAGAAAAGTCGGACTTGCTCGGGGACTGGACTGGTATGATTGTCGGAACGTCTTCTGGACCTGACACTATGGCAATGTTAAGTTCAGATAAGCCGGACATGACGGAAGAGGGTGGAGACCATGAGGGGTTTAAAGATGACTTGAGAAGAGAGTACGAGAAAATGAAAAATGAAACTGAGGAAACGGAAGGCAGCAGTGAAGTCAATAGTTGAAGGAAACATTAAAAATATCTGAAGTTTTTCTTATTGTTGAAATTTTGATTGTTAAGATTTATAATCAGTTGTTTGGATTTGTGTCTAAGGCTTTATGTAAATTGGCATTAAGGATTTCTGTGATGTTTGTTAACTGATCCTACCAGTACTTTCATGGTCTGTCAAAGAGCTTTACTTAATGTGAAAATGTAAATATTGATTTATATATGGAATTTGTGTAAATTAAGTATTTTCAATAAATTATCAAATGAAAAGATGGTGTCGTAAAATCTGTATTAAAATATTTTTAACACCACAGGTATTTTATCCTCTACTTTACAAATTACGTTCCATTGAGATCTAAATCTTAATAACCCTTTCCCTGTTCTATGTTTATTCCGAATTTCAATACCTACTGAATATTCATGAACAAATTAATTATAATAAAATATGGAAGGTGGAACACTGTAGCCATTTTAGAAAGTAAAGAAACAGATATTTCAAATTCTATTAGCAAACAGAGCAGACCCTGATCAGATGACTCCTATAGGAGCCATCTGATCTGGGTCTACTCTGTTTGCAAAAGTGTGAAAACACGTTTTGATTTATGAAGGATAAGGTTAACCAGTTGAATTTGGTAAACTCATGTACTGGCATTTGCATACAGTGGAGGAGCCTTCTGATCAGGGTCTGCATTGTTTTTCATTCAAAATCCTCAAGCAAATTAAGTCTTTCATACTGAAAGGAATCTATAGTTAACCCTTTCCCTTATATAAACGCTTTTTTAGTCTTTTACAATCAGAGTAGACCCAGATCAGACACCTTTTGACACCTGTGTAAAAGTCACTTATGATATACATGTGGAGCATAAGTTTTGCTCCATAGGATCAGGGTCTGCTCTGTTTGCTAATGGAAGTTGATACATCTGTTTCTTTCGTTTCTAAAATAGCTAGAATGTTCCACCTTCCATATTTCATTATATCTATTTTGTTCATGAATATTTTAGTAGGTATTGAAATTTTTTAAGGTCCATATTATTTGTAAAGGACCTTTAGAACATCTGCCATAATGGCAATGCTTTTGTGTAAAGATGAATCACAAAATCTTCTATAACCTAATTACCCTACGGCTATCATCTTGTTTGTAAAGTTGAATAAGTCAGTTTGATGCCATTATGACTCTTTTAACGCTATACTCCAAAGAGACACCTTTTAATGCCTTTGAAAACAAATTAGACCCAGATTAGAGGACTCATATAGGAGCCGTCTGATCAGGGTCTGTTCTGCTCATTCAGAAGCAGTTTGATATGGGTCTGTACAATTTGTCAGAATATGTACAGTAATTATGGTATGCAAAATATGTACAATAATTATGGTATGCAATTTTGTATTTTTGTCTCTGCTTTCTGTATACCCAGTAGTTTAAAAAGTGCATTTATTTGTTTATTTTTATTCCTTGTGTAATTTCATAAAGTGATCACCATGTACACATGCTTTATAGAGGTTTAATATATTCTCAATTTTATTTTTGTTACTTTTATAACAAATGTTTATATGAATGTTCATCTTTGAAGAAACAATGCCATCATAAATAGTTTCTTAACCCATTATCTCATAGGTTATTTTTAGATCCAACTACTTTGAATAAATCTACCGAAAAGGAGCATTAACTAGAGAAATGGATTTTTTTTAGAATTTTGTAGTTTGAAACCATTATGATAAATAGAGCATTTGCTCCTATAGGAGCAAATGCCTTATTTGTCACAATGATTTCAACAGGCGACTCTTGCAGAGGTGTCAAAAGGCGTCAATATAAGGGAATGGGTTAATACAAATGCTTTTTCACACGTCTGCAAATAGAGTAGACTCAGATCAGATGGCTCCTGTAGACGCCATCCCATCAGGGTATTTTGTGTTTGCTAATGAAATTCTGGTAGATTATACCAATACCAAAAAGTTCTGTGTACATGTGCCATTATAAAAATTCAGCTAATACATATTCATGATGTCATTATTTCTTACATGAATATTGAACAGGGAAGGGGTTAACTGAAATTTCATAATATTATATGGACACAGGATGTTTTGGATATGGCAGAAACTGTGTCATATCATATCTATGGTGTAAAGGGTTAACTCTTTACTTCATGAATATTCATGTAAGAAATGATAACATCACGACTATTAATTAGATTATTTTTTAACATGTGATGGCATATGGACACAGGAATGAATTTTTTGAAGAAATTGTAGAATCATATCTATGTTATTTCATAATCAAACAGAGCTGACCCTGATCAGACGGCTATTACAGGATCACTCGGATCTTGGTCTACTCTGTTTGCATAGGTGTAGAAAGGCGTAATTATGGAGTAAAGGGGTAATGCAGAAAGCTCGTGTGGGAGCTTCCTGTTTTACTTTTGTCCTGCATTAAGTCATTCCCTGCCTTAAACCTTTTCCTCATGTAAACGCCGTAGCCTAGGCTATATGGGAATGGGCTTACTCTCCCACCTCCAGAAAGCTGAGATGGGCATAATTATCTGTGATAACCTTTGCAAAATGTTTGGATCCAGATGAGATGCTTGGCAATTATTCGACATCACATCAGGATCTGAACTGTTTGACACCCTACTTACGATTTGAGAAAAATTTAAGGAATTTTCGTTTTAAAGCTTAACCCTTTCCTCTATAAATACGCCTTTCTACGCCTCTGTAAAAGTCACTTTATGAAATCATTGTGGTCAATAGAGCATTTGCTCCATAGGAGCAAATGCTCTATTCATCACAATGGTTTCCAAACGACCAATTCTAAACTTTTCCTTTTCTCAAGTAAATGCACCTTTTCGGTAGATTTATTCAAAGAAATTTGATCTAAAAATAGCCTATGGAGGAAGGGGTTAAAGCATATGATATTATTGGCAGATAAGAAATATTGAAGGAATGTCCATTATAAAATTTAGTACTGGAAGATTTCTGGATTTATTGTCTGAAGTATAGACTGATCTAGCTAAGTTAAGCATAATAATTGATGCAATTTGAGTGAACAAGTGCAATTCCTTATCTAGTGATGACATTTTCTTCTAACTAAAACTAGCCTATAGAATTACAATTTGTGACTGAATGACATTAGCAAATATTTTGACATCCAGATAATATGCTGTGTAACTCCACAGAAGAGTTAATCCATTCCCTCATAGTGACGTCTTTTGACGCCTCTGTAAAAGTCACTTTTTGAAACCATTGTGATAAATAGAGCATTTGCTCCTATAGAGCTATTCACGTCAATATTCCTACCAGTAAATAGTGAAGACCCAGATGAGACAGCTCCTGCAGGAGCTGTCTCATCAGGGTCTGCACTATTTACAAGTTGATTGTGCAACCAGTGCACTCCACAGCAGTAATTGTACAGCGAAATACTTGTGCACAGTGAAGATATATGTAATTATACAACAGGGCATGGGCAAAGAAGGAGATATGTATTTTGAAATTCAGCAAGAGAAGGGTTAAGCAAATAGGAGCCATCTGATCTTGGTCTACTTTGTTTTCTATAAGGGAAAGGGTCATGGCAGATGGTAGCTAAATGAAAGATGAAAGTTATGCAGAGAACAGTATTACTTTTGTTCTGCATTAACCCTTTACTCCATGAATATTCATGTTAGAAATGATGACATCATGAATATTAAATAGGTTAGTTTTAAAATGGCATATTAACCCTTTCCTCCATAAGCTAGTTTTAGACTCAACCTCTTTGAATGGATCTACCCAAAAGGAGCATGTACTGGAGAAAAATAGAATTTTAGAATTTAGTAGTTTGAAACCATTGTGATAAATAGAGCATTTGCTCCTATAGGAGCATAGGAGCAAATGCTCTATTTATCACAATGTTTTCAAGAAGTGGTTATTACAAAGGCGTAGAAAGGCATATTTATGGAGGAAAGGGTTAACACATGGAATTTTTACAGAAGTGGAAACTGTAGAATCATATCTATATTATATCATAAGCAAACAGAGGCAGACCCTTGTCAGATGGCTCCTACAGGAGCAGTCTGATCTTGTTCTGCTCTGTTTGCAAGGTGTAGAAAGATGTATTTATGGAGTAAAGGGATAAGCAACCGCCTGAAGAATGCTCATTACAAACAGCCACCACAAGCTCCACCCATCATGAATATTAATTAATTAAATTTCTTAATAGTGTCATATGAAACAGGTGAATACAGTATAACCTCTTTATAACAGTCACTAAATTGTGTTAATTAGTTGGTATCTAGGGCAGGCGGCAGCTTAAAGCAAGGTGGATGTAAAACAGAACGCTCCTATAGGAGCGTTCTGTTTTACTTTCACCTAGCTTTAAACAGTCACTTGCATTTAACACAAAATATTTGATGTAATTTATTGGCTGTTATAGAGAGGTTTTACTGTACATTGCTATGACAATAAAATCAGATCAGAGATATTCTATAAACAAACAGAGCCGACCCTGATCCGACGACTCCTACAGGAACTGTCTGATTTGGGTCTACTCTATTTGCAAAGGCAGGAGAAAGGCGTCTGCTTCGGATAAACAGTTATCAAGAGCTGCAAAATTAATTCTGCAAACACTAGCAAAGATGTAATTACCTATTCAAACAGCCATGCTCCAGATGAGATGCTATGTAACTTGAATTCAGATCAGGATCCAATGTATTTTACAGGCTGATTATCATTTTAACCCTTTACTCCATGAATATTTATATAAGAAATAGTCACATCATGAATATTAATTAGATTCATTGTTATAACTGCACATGGACACAGGAATTTTTGGTCATGACAGAAACTGTAGATTCATATCAATATTATATCATAAGCAAACAGAGCAGACTCTGATCAGATGGCTCCTATAGGAACCGTCTGATCTTGGTCTACTCTGTTTGCAGAGGTGTGGAAAAGCATATTCATGGAGTAAAGTGCTGAAGAACAATGATGATAATCCACTTAAAGTCTTTACTCCAAAGAGATGCTTATTGCCACATTTACAAACAGAGTAGATCCAGATCAGATGGCTCCTGTAGGACCAAGGTCTGCTCTGTTTGCTTATGAAATAACACAGATCAGATTTTACAGTTTCTACTATAGTAATTATTTTACCTGAAAAGTATTAATAAATGTTAGGCTGATTCTGTGATATTGTCAACCTGTACAGTAAAACCTCTCCATAGCAGCCACTCAACAGAAACTGTATTCTGCTATAGGATAGGAACATATGTTTCACCTTCCAGCAGAAGAATAAAGGAAAACGTGTGACAGACAGATGCACAGACAATGTAGAATTGACAGACAGATGCACAGACAATGTAGAAGTGACAGACAGATGCACAGACAATGTAGAATTGACAGACAGATGCACAGACAATGTAGAAGTGAACCATAACCCTTTACTTCCTAAATACACCATTCTACTCCTTTACAAACAGAGTAGACCCAGACCAGGATCTATCTGATCATGGTCTGCTCTGTTTGCATATAAAATAATAAAGATACAGATTCTTCTGTGACCTAATATTGGATATGGATTAACCCATTCCTCCATAAATACTGTACGCATTTCTTCACCTCTGTAAAAGTCACTTCTTGAAACCATTGTGACAAATAGAGCATTTGCTCTATAGGAGCAAATGCCCTATTTATCACAATGGTTTCAAACTAAAAAATTCTAAAATTTTCATTTTCTCTAGTTAATGCTCCTTTCAAAAGAGGTTGTATCTAAAAATAGCCTATGAGGTAATGGGTTAAACTATGATTGCTAATTCCACTGTGACAAATTCAGTATGCAAGGGTTAACACATTCGCTTATATTCACGCCTTTTGAAACCATTGTGATAAAGACAGCAAATGCTCTATTTATTACAATGGTTTAAAAACTACAGAATTCTGAAAAATTTCCTTTTCTCTAGTAAATGCTCCTTTTCGGTAGATTTATTAAAAGAAGTTGGGTCTAAAAATAGCGTATGAGGTAATGGGTTAATTGTATTAATGCATAAAGTGGTCACCTTGAATGGAGTTTTATTATACATGTCATTTCCTGGGTATTATTGGAGTTATTTGTTGAAGTAAATAGTTTGTTATGCAGAATAAATATTTTCTAAGAGAATTTAATGCTCTGCTGTTGTTATTGTCGCACCTCGTTTTCAGAAAGATTCTCTCCCAACCGTTGTTTTTGGCCATCTGCCCCCATTGCTGTAAATGAATCAATGCTTATTTAAACATTTCATGCTGTTTTGAATTTTCAAGAATAACTCCTTTATTTCTCCACCAAACTCTATACTATGACCACTCTTTAGAATCGTCTCTTCGTGGTGATTCTAAAGAGTGGTCACAGTTTAGGGTTTGGTGGAGAAATAAGGATTTTAGTAGAAATTAGGATTTTAGTAGAGTAGAAAAGTAGAGTTTGGTGAAGAAATGACGATTTTAGTACTTGTGTACGCACCTTTATCTGTAACTCTGTTGACTCTTAAGCAATTTACCTCATTAATTATGCAAGAGTATATCACGTGATGAATATTCATTGGCTGGTTTTTATAATGGTACCTAAACAAGGTAACTTTTGCTTTAGACAGAAATCAGTTCTATTTAGTTCCATAAGGAAACAGATCAGACCTTGATCAGACAACACATGTGGGAGCTGTCCGATCTTAACCCATTCCCACATATTGACGCCTTTTGACACTTCTGTAAAAGTCACTTTATGAAACATTGTGATAAACAGAGCATTTGCTCCATAGGAGCAAATGCTCTATTTATCACAATGGTTTCAAAACTACACAATTCTAAAAAAATCCTTTTCTCTAGTTAATGCTCTTTTTTGGTAGATTTAATCAAAGATGTTAGGTCTAAAAATAGTCTTTTTCGTAGATTTAATCAAAGAGGTTAGGTCTAAAAATAGCCTAAGTGGGAATGGGTTAATATGCTCTCTTTGCAAATACATGTACATGTACATAAAATGCGTCTCTTGGAGGTAAATGCAATTTGAGCAGAAATGTTCTTTTGTATGCAAGCGATCATACTTATGAAGCAGTGTCTAAGGTGAGCGATGCAGGACTATCTTATGGTCCTCTTGTAACCATAAATCTTATCTGGATCTCTGAATATTCATGAGATTAATCATGAGATCAAGAGTTAACCCTTTCCCTTATGTAAGCGCATTTTGATGCATCTGCAAACAGAGTAAACCCAGATCAGGGTATGTTTTGTTTGCTTATGGTGTAATATAGATCTGATTCTACAGCTTCTGCCTGAGGTAAAATGTCCTGTGTTCATATACCATTATAAAAAAAATAATCTTATTAATATTAATGACAACATTATTTCCTACATGAATATTCATCAGGGAAATGGTTAATTGGTTGTTGTATGAGTCTTATGACACGTGACTACCTCGACACGTGACTCTACATAGTCTTGATCTGCACTGTCCTACAAACTATCTCTTATGATGTACCACTATTTTACCGGAGGTCCAAATAAGGTGCGTAAATTTACCCTTACTAATTGAATATTCATGGACACACTAGTTATAATGAAATAAGGAAGGTGGAACATTGTAGCCATTTTAAAAAGTAAAAACAGATTATATTTCATTAGCAAACAGAGCAGACCCTGATCAGACGGCTCCCATAGGAGCCGTCTGATCTGGATCTACTCTGTTTGCAAATGCGTGAAAACACGTTTATATATATGAGGGAAAGGGTTAAAAATATTTCCAATAATAACTTCTTTAATTTTTCTACCAAACCCTATATTGTGACCGCTCTTTAGAATCGTCTCTTCCCTGTGTTGTGGCCACTTTTTAGAATGTGGCACAACATATATAGGGTTTGGTGGAGAAATAAGGATTTTAGTATTTGAGTACGCACATTTATCTGTTTCTTTGCTGTAAGAAACGTTCCCCACGAAAAAATAACACAAAACACTTTTTTTTTTTTTATTTGAACATCCAGTTTAATTCCATCCATCTATACCCAATTCAGTTGTGGAATCTGTCGTAGAAGAAGGCGGCCCATCCGGCCTTAAGCTCTTTCTCGGACACCTCGCCGTTTCCTGTAAACGAGTTCAATGTTATTATGTTTTGGCCCATTCCCTCCTAGACTATTTTTAGACACAAAATCTACCGAGAAGGGGTACTAACTAGAGAAAAGGAAACTTTTTGAACTTTGTAGTTTTGAAACCATTTTGATAAATAGAGTATTTGTTTCTATGGAGCAAATGCTCTGTTTATCAATATAGTTTCAAAAATGACTTAAAAGGTGTCAGTAAGAGGGAAATAGTTAACCAACCTGCCTAATTAATATTTATGAAAGAAATAATGACAATATTAAAAAATAATATCAATATTTATCAACTGATTTTTTTAGTAATGATATACAAACTCATAATGTTTTTGCCTCGGCAGAAACTAATCGGATCTGTAAATTTCACTAGCAGATCCTGATCAGGCGATAGTAATCTAATCTTGGTCTACTCTGTTTGCAAGGGGTTAAATGGTGTATCTAACAGGTAAAGAATTAAACGTTCCACAGTCAATAGCGATTCAGTTTCCAAACCTTTCCAAACAGTTTAGATCTGGGTGAGATAATTTAGTATGTTGGATGACGAGCTACGGTCTAGGTAACGGTTCTCCCATGAATCTTTACCGTATCCATGCTTATAAAACTTTTTAGTTGCGTCTTTGGTCGTTCTCAAGTTTTTGATTGGTCAGATTTGAGCCTTTGGCTCAAATCTGACCAATCAAAAGTTTGAGAACAAACTCAGACTCAACTAAAAAGCTTTATAAGCATGGGCCCTGTTCATTCTTAGCACCATCGATGATTTTATCGGGAAGTCAATAATGAGAAGCACAACTGTGTCGCATAAGCTGCAACAAACCCAAGTGAGCAAGAGTTTCAACATTTTTAACTCGTCTGTTTCGAAGAAAAGTCGAGCTATTGTGATCACTGGGTCGTAGTCGTCGTCGTTGTCGTTGTCGTCGTTGTCATCGGCGTGCAAAACTTTAATGTAGCTCATTACTCGAAAAGTATAAGGGGTCTCAACATGAAACTTTATAAGGTAGTAGATCTCATTGAGGGGAAGGCCACTACATAAGAACCATAACTCTTGATTTCAAAATTTTGGAGTTATGGCCCTTTATCGTTTTCATTTTTTTATTACCTGGACAAGTACCAAATCAGACGAGCGTTGGCGCCGTACGCTGCTCTTGTATTGAGTATGAGATTTTCTCAAACTGAGATCGTTAGTGAAAGCAGGACCGGGGTCTACTCTGTTTGAAAACGGTAGAAAGGCGTATTGATGGAGTCAATGGTTAAAGTTCAAGCACCACATCATTTGTATTTGCAAACAGGCTTGGTCAAGATGAGAAAAACAACCATTTCCTTCAACGCGTTTCTATCGTGTTTCAACGCATTTGCAAACAAAGTAGGAGCCGTCTGATCAGGGTCTGCTCTGTTTGCTAATGAAATTTGAAATGTTTACATTCTAAAATGGCAACAAAGCCCCCACCCCTTTCATATTTTATTGTAACTATTTTTCCATGAATATTCAATAGGTATTGAAATTTGGAATACATGTAGAACAGGGAAAGGTTTAACTGGGGTCCTCATCATGATCTAAGCTCTTTGGCACTCGGCCAATGGTTGCTTAACCCTTTCCCTGATGGATATTCATGTAGGAAATAATGACGTCATGAATGATTATCTTTTTATAGTGGCATATGAATACATGACATTTTGGCTCAGGCAGAAGCTGTAGAATCAATCTACATGTATATTACACTATAAGCAAAGAAGACCCACATCAGACGGCTCCTATAGGAGACGTCTGATCTGGGTCTACTCTGTTTGCAGATGCATGAACTTTGCAAGCAAATGCCATTTTTGGACCCAGAATTGAAATTATTTTTATGCCATAATGGGGCATATTGTTTTTGCTCTGTCTGTCTGTTGGTTGGTTTGTCTGTTTAGCCCCAACTTTAACGTTGACGACACTTTTATCGCCATTGCACATACATACTTCAAACTTGGCATGCATGTGCAATTTATGGAGGCGAAACATTTAGGGGTGACTTATTAAGGTCAATGTCATACATCAAGGTCAAAGGTTTTATCGGGAGCATAGTGTTTACCAAACACATCTTGTTTGTCTAGATTTTACAACTCTTTCCAGGAAAGACACCATTGGGTACATTTAAAACCCTTTCCGCCATAAATACGCCTTTCTACGCCTCCTATAGGAGACGTCTGATCTGGGTCTACTCTGTTTGCAGATGCATGAACTTTGCAAGCAAATGCCATTTTTGGACCCAGAATTGAAATTATTTTTATGCCATAATGGGGCATATTGTTTTTGCTCTGTCTGTCTGTTGGTTGGTTTGTCTGTTTAGCCCCAACTTTAACGTTGACGACACTTTTATCGCCATTGCACGTACATACTTCAAACTTGGCATGCATGTGCAATTTATGGAGGCGAAACATTTAGGGGTGACTTATTAAGGTCAATGTCATACATCAAGGTCAAAGGTTTTATCGGGAGCATAGTGTTTACCAAACACATCTTGTTTGTCTAGATTTTACAACTCTTTCCAGGAAAGACACCATTGGGTACATTTAAAACCCTTTCCGCCATAAATACGCCTTTCTACGCCTCTTTAATAGTCACTTCTTGAAACCATTGTGATAAATAGAGCATTTGCTCCTATTTATCACAATGGTTTCAATACTACACAATTTCAACATTTTCCTTTTCTCTAGTAAATGCTTCTTTTCGGTAGATTCATTCAAAGAGGTTGGGTCTGAAAATAGCCTATGAGGGAATGGTTTAAACGTATATCTGATATGAGATGACAACTAGATAGCATTTGCAAGTGAGTACCAATGTTTGCTCTCAGAATTGTTTTCGTTTACATAGGCATCTTATAGGGAAAGACATATCTGGGTACTGGGTAGCCTTAGCAACTGATTTCTTATGAAGAAAATATTCCAAAAAAGGGGAATTAATAGGATACATAAATACTTGAATAGCTCTGATCCAATATTGCGACCACTAAGGACCTTTTTTCAAAGATTATCGTTTCAAAATACACGTCACATTTTTGTTACATGCATTCAGCCATAAAAATCAGTTTCATTATTTTGCATTTATGGTTTTTATCTTATCAAGGAAGACAACTATGGGTTAGATTTTGCGAGCAATGACCGATGTACTCAGAGTTATCACTCTTTTTGTCTTGGTTTCTGATCAAGAAAGACAAATCTGTATAGACTTTACATGATCGCCTACCATTCACATCCCAGAGGGTCTTTATATAAGCCATGTCGGCGGAAGTTACTGCATAATCACTGTTGATGTCGGTTTCCATGAAAAACACTGGGGCTCTGTACGTGTAGTCTAATCCGAAATGTTTCCAGGCAACCTCCATCTCATGTTCATCAACCTGGTTGTCATCTGGAATGTAGAACTAGTTTCAGTGTGCGCGTGCGTGTGTGTGTACGCATGCGTGCATGGGGTGCGTGCGTCCGGCACAGTCACACAGACACATAGATAGAGAGACAAACAGGCACAGAGAGACAGACAGACAGAAAAAGGCAGAAACAGAGAGGAATAACAGAGGCAAATGTAGAGATAGAAGGAGAGACAGCAAGAGAGAGAGAGAGACAGCAAGAGACTGAGAGAGAGAGAGAGAGAGACAGAAAGAGACTGAGAGAGAGAGAGAAAGAGAGAGAGAGAGAGAGAGAGAGAGAGAGGGGGGAGGGGAGACACAGAGAAAGCAAACAACCAATCGTAACTACTCGCCGTATTCCGTCAGAGTTCGGAATATATTTCGATAGAAATAGCTGAGGTGTTCCGAGTGAGCAAACAACCTCAAACAAATTGCTTGTTTAACCCTTTTCCTGATAGAGATGCATTTTGATGTTTTTCAAACAGAGTAGACTCAGATTAAAGGGCATGTAGGAGCAGTCTGATTAGAGTCTCCTCTGTTTGCTTATGGAATTCTGCAATTTCTGCATAGGTACAAATGTACCTTGTCCATATTCATGTTCGTTCCTGGAAAAAAATCAAACTCTAGACTAGACTTATATCCGGTTTCCAACAGTCATGTCGTTATAGTGAATGAAAAGATAAATCCTTAGGCGTTCCTTAATTTTCCCCAAGTCAGTGCTGGAATCTGAATATCCCGTTGTAATGAATGAAAAACAGAACTGTGCAGATTCACCCCATCTGTTTAATGTCATTAACCCTTTTCTTTCATATAAACGTGTGTTCGTGCTTTTGCAAACAGAGTAGACCTGGATCAGACGGCTCCTATAGGAACCGTCTGATCAGGGTCTGCTCTGTTTGCTGATGGAATTTGAGAGACATAGTTCTTTACTTTCTAAAATGACAACAATGTCCCACCTTCCATATTTCATTCTAATTATTTTTTTCACATGAATATTCAGTAGGTATTGGAATTTGGAATAAATTCAGAACAGGGTAAGAAGCGATTCACAAACGCAGTGGTCAACAGTACTGATTCGTAGAGATTGAATCCAGAGACCCTTGTCTGGAATCAAACTACACTGTATTAGATATAATGGTTTAACCCATTACTCCATAAGTACGTTTTCTACGCTTTTGCAAACAGAGTAGACCCAGATCAGACGGCTCCTATGGGAACCGTACCGCCAGGGTATGCTCTGTTTGCTCTTTGAATACCGGTGATATAGATGCCGTTTTACAGTTTCTGCAGTGGTATAAAATCACATGTTGATATGCCATCTTCAAAAAGTAATCTAATACGTGTGTTTGCATTATTTCTTGAATGAATATTCATGGAGTAAAGGGTTAACCCTTTCACCGCTAATGTCGCAAAAATGCACCACAACAAATAGTGCAGTCCCTGACCAGGGACTTCAATTTGTGTCTCAAACTCTATTTCTATATCTGTGCTTTATTCCTTGAAATTTGCATTTATTTATCTCATTTCCTTATTTTACCGAATGGTTTGCAGACGACGATTAGAAATTTGGCGCCGAAATGGTAAAAAAGATGTGGTGGCGGTGTTGGTGCTGGTGTGGGTAGGGGGGGGGGGGGGGGGCGATTTTAGTATTTTAGTACGCACCTTTATCTGTAGTTCCGTTGTCAAACAGTTTGTATTCTGACGCCATGTTGATTATTTCTGCATATGTTAATCCTTTACTAGAGGGAGCCGCCTTTTGAGACATTGGAAAACAGAGTAGACCCAGATCAGAAGGCCCCTGAAGGAGTCCTCTGAACACGGTCTGATCCGTAAAGTAATAAATCTGATTCTATAATTTCTGTTATGGCCAGTAAAACGACAAACAATAACATGGCTGTAATGTACGTACATGTATATAAGATGTGTATTTAGAGAACAGGGGTCCAGATATGATGCCTAAGTTACAATATTTTCAAGAATAACTTCTTCGTTTATCCACCAAACCCTATACTGTGACCACTCTTTAGAATGGTCTCGAAGAGACTATTCTAAAGAGGTGTAAGACCATATATAGGGTTTAGTGGAGAAAGAATATTTTTAGTATATGTGTACGCACTTTTATCTGTTGCTCTGAGAAAAGCTTACTAACATAATTCTATATTTGTCCGCCAAACCACTATCTTGTTGCAATTTATTAATGCATTCCCTCATAGGCTATTTTTAGACCCACCCTCTTTGATTAAATCAACCGAAAATGAACATTTACCACAGAAATGGACATTTTTAGAATTGTGTAGTTTTGAAACAATTGTGATAAATAGGAGCAAATGCTCTATTTATCACAATGGTTTCATAAAGTGACCTTTACAGAGGCGTCAAAAGGTGTCAATGCAAAGGTGTCTCTTTGATGTAATTCTAATGAGTTGCACTAAGATAGGGTGTAGCTGAGACATTGATAGAGCAGGACCCATCTTATGTACAGTACTGATTACTACTGAAAAAAAAAATACTTTGTGTAGACGGGGCTCATTTAGAGAAAAAAACATTCTACTCACAATTTGTGTCAAACTGCATGAAGAGGCAGTCAAACT
The DNA here is from genome assembly GCA_963576725.1 of Azorinus chamasolen. Taxonomy (NCBI): domain Eukaryota; kingdom Metazoa; phylum Mollusca; class Bivalvia; order Cardiida; family Solecurtidae; genus Azorinus; species Azorinus chamasolen. Next base: position 55,366,270 of record OY755241.1, read on the forward strand.
CTGTGCTGTCCAGGTCTTTGTCCTTGTTCTTGTCACAACGGTCCCTCAGCGTGGACCAGTCATTGGCCAAGGCTACTCTACATGGTTAGTACAAAGGTAAGCAAAGGGACCGTTCCTTATATTTAACCCTTTATCTCATGAATATTCATCATTAGATTATTTTTTTATATATAAAATGTTAGTGTACATGGTAGAAATTGAAGAATCAAATCTGTATTAACCTTTTCCCTTATGTAAGCGCATTTTGGCGCATCTGCAAACAGAGTAGAACCAGATCAGACGGCTCCTATAGGAGCTGTCTGATCAGGGTCTGCTCTGTTTGCTTATGGTATTATATAGATCTGATTCTACAGCTTCTGCCTGAGCCAAAATAATCTAATTAATATTCATGACGTCATTATTTCTTACATTAATATACAACAGGGAAAGGGTTAATCCGTATACAAACAGAACAGCTCCTGATTAGACGGTTCTTGCAGAAGGCGTCTGATTTGGGTCTACTCTGTTTGCAATGATGTACAATCAGATCTATATTACACCATAAGCAAACAGAGAAGACCCTGATCAGACGGCTCCTATATGATCTGATCTGATCTGGGTCTACTCTGTTTGCAGATGCGTCAAAATGCGCTTACATGAGGGAAAGGGTTAACATGCATGATGCCTTTTTATGCAGATTGACGGTTGTTTTTTGCAGGATGAGTCCTTCCCTTTGCTGTCACGTCTTAACCCTTTCCCAGTTCTATGTTTATTCAAAATTTCAATAACTACTTAATATTCATTAACAAATTAGTTATGAAGAAATATGGAATGTGGAACATTGTAGACATTTTTAGAAAGCAAATAAACCGATCTATCAAATTCTATTAGCAAACAGAGAAGACCCTGATCAGACGGCTCCTCTAGGAGCCGTCTGATCTGGATCTTCTCTGTTTGCAAATGCGTGAAAACACGTTTATATCAGGGAAAGGGTTAACCCTTTATTCCAGAAATATGCCTTTCTATCTCTTTGCAAACAGAGAAGACACAGAACAGACGGTTCCTACAGGAGACGTCTGATCAGGGTCTGCTCTGTGTGCGTATGGGATAATATAGAGCTGATTGTACCGTGTCTACCAATATCCAGTCTACATATGCAATTATAAAAACAGCTGATAAATATTCATGATGGCATCATGTCTCACGTGATTATTCAACAGAGAAATGGGTTAAAGAACGATAACGAGACTTATATGAGTGATGGGATTGGCGAGGTTATACTGCAGTTGACAGGCAATTTGATAAGAACAAAAAATGAAATACATGTATAGTAATCCATTCTCCCACTGTAAGAATGATGGTTGCCTGACCCATTCTCTCCTACTGACGTATTTTAACGCCTCTGTAGAAGTCAATTTTGGAATCCATTGTGATAAATAGAGCATTGGCTCCATAGGGGCAAATACTCTATTTATCACAATGGTTTCAAATCTACACAATTCTGAATTTTTCGTTTTCTCTAGTAAAATTTATGTTCCTTTTTGGTAGAATTATTCAACGAGGCTGGACCTCTTATAATGTATACAATAATATATACATGTATGATATTTTTATATATAATCTAGTTAAGGGAATGAGTTAACCTTTAGCCTACTATGGGCGAATGAGTGAATACCTATGCAAACAGTTTGGATCCAGATGAGACGCCGAGTAACTCGGCGTCTCATCAGGATCCAAACTGTTTGACACCCTGATTATATTTTGGTAGAAGATGAGCAAAATCAGACATCTAAATTTTGACCAATTACATGCCACCACCAGGTTTCCGTGACAACCAACACTCTTAAAACACATGCCATTAAGTTCTGGGTACCCATATAACCCTACTAATTTTCAGCATAAACTAATAATATCTAAATCGCGACCAATCAGAGATCACCGCTCTATTACCAGGGCAACGAACTCTTTCGAAACACCTACGATGGAGTTTGGGGTACCCAAATACCTCTTAATACCAAAGTCGATTATCTAAAATTTAAAAAAGGTAAAGGTGAGGTTTTTAATCTGGAACTATATACGTATCCCCCACCCCCTACTTTCGCATTTTACCCCCTGATCACTTGGATATAATTCGGCCATTTACATTCGGTGCCCAAGGCAGCCATGTCACATTGGTGTATTTCCCTCACATGTACCCATTTATACACCTGGTTAGAGAGGGGCTAAATTTAACTAGTCGGAACCCGCCAACTTAATTCGAAACACCAACTCATCAATTCGGAGTCTCGAAATATCAAAACACTTTCACAAAAATCGAACATTATCTAAATTTCAGCGAATAATATTCAAATTTCGACCTCTCAGAGTTCACCATTCGGTAACCTTTGCAGTAATACTTACGAAACATCTACCAATCAATTTGGAGTACCGAATATTCCGACACATCAATTTTCAGCAATATCGAACAATATCTAAATTTTGTCGAGCAATAGCTAAATTTCGATAAATCAGAGCCCACCATTCAGTCACCATGGCAACCAATACTTTCGAAACAACTACCAATCAATTCGCAGTATTGCAATATCCCGACATAGCAGTTTTCAACAGAAACGAGCTATATCTTACTTTCGTCGAACAATAAATTCGACCAAACAGAGCCCACCATTCGGTTACTATGACAAAGTTTTTTGTTAGAAACATGACTAGCGATATTCATGTGAAATTTCATTAAGATCGGACGACTATTTGCGGAGAAATATGTCGGACAAGTTCATGGTGGAAGAAGAAGAGTCAAAGAAATCGGCAGACGTAATAATAATAATAATAATAATGATAATTTATTATAATAATAATAATAATAACAATAACAACACAATAAACACAACAGTCTCCCACTTCTACTGTTGGCACCATTGAAAACAGTGCAGTCCCAGGTCAGATGCCACCTTTTCAAGGCGGCATCTGACCCGGGACTTCACTGTTTTATGTATTATTTTAGCCCAAGCATACAGGTTTTAAAACAAATGTTTACTAGTATACCTTTATTGTTTAGTTTAGAATTATATTTAATTTGAAATTATTGTTGCAGACGACACTTTTAAATTTGGCACCAAAAGAGTTAATGCATGACGAAAGTTTTCAAGTAAGCTCCTCTAGGACCTTTCTGCACTACTTCAATCAACTACTGTTATAAACCTACATGTTTATTCAGTATGGTCGTTATAGACAGTATAAATGTCTCGACCTCAAAATAATGCACCCAACAGACCAATCTATTAGCTATGTGCTGCAGAGATGAACTTCATTTCAACCTTTTCACTCTTTCCTTGATATAAACGTGTTTCACGCATTTGCAAACACAGTAGACCCAGACCAGACAGCTCCTATAGGAGCCGTCTGATCTGGATCTACCATGTTTGCCAATGGAATTGGATAGATATGTTTCTTTAGTTTTAAAATGTCTACAATCAATCCTCTGTTCATATGCAATCGTAAAACCCTCAGCTTATTTAACTAATTTCCTCCCACTGACGTCTTTTGACGCATCTGTAAAATACATTTTGGAAACCTTTGTGATAAATAAAGCGTTTGCTCTATAGGAGCAAATACTCTACATATCACAATGTTTAAAAAACCTACGCAAATTCAACTCTAAAAGTTTCCGTTTCTGTAGTAAATGCTCCTTTTCGGTAGATTTATTCAAAGAGACAATAGCCTATGAGGGAATGGGTTAATATTCATATATTCATATCCTACATGAATATTCATCCGTTTCAGATTTAATTCGTTCCTGTTTATTTTGTTTCTATGCGCGCATGGGGTGATATTTAACTCTTATCTCATGAATATTCATGTAAAGTAAACGTATGGATATTAATGTAAAGGAAAGTGAATGTATGGATATCAATAATATGAATATTTAAAACGACATTATGTACACATGACCTTTTGACAGACAGAGATTATGGAATCAGATCTATATAAAGCGATAAGAAAAAAGAATAAACTCTGCTCAGACGGTTCCCATAAGAGCCGTCTGATCTGGGTCTACTCTGTTTGCAAAGGCGTGAAAATGTATCTGTATCAGGTAAAACTTGCCATTACTTTCTTTACACAGTAACGACCACACTGGAACTTACCCAACGATCACGAAGAAAATCAAAACTCTCATTCTTATAATGTCCTGTGACTGGTCGAGACTTAACAACCAAAGACAAATACAGACCTCCTTGAAAATAGGTCAAATGCACAAACATATATATATTCATATACAGTAAAACATATCTTGATCGAACAGCAGAACCTCGTTTATCCGAAAATAGTATCTTCGCTTATCCGAACAACCAACATATTAACCCATAAATAACCCATTTCTACGTCTTTGCAAATAGAGTAGACCCAGATCAGACGGCTCCTATAGGAACCGTCTGATCAGGGTCTGCTCTGTTCGCTTTTGCTATAATATAGATATGATCTTACAATGTATGCCATGGTCAAATGTTCCCGTGTTAATGTGATATTGTAACAGTTAATCTAATTAATACCCATGATGTCATCATTTCAAACATGCATATTCAATGGGCTAATGCAGGGTGAAAGTTATGCTGGAAGCCCATTCAGGCAGCCATCTGTCAAAAAAGATCTTAAAGTTTTCTCTGCTAAAAGTTTGGTTAGGAGAGGTTTTACTGTGTGCACAGATAAGAAATCTACTGGTGAATTGTCACGTGTCCTTATCTCTGGGACATTTCGTGACATCACGACTTCACCTTTAACACGCAGAGCGGATTGTCGTCTGGAACGATTGCCACGTGCTTTAGTTCTAAAAATACAGTAAAACTCTTTACAACGACCAATACATACAAATCCAATTATCGGCTTTTGCAAACAGAGTAGACACAGATCAGAAATATCTGTAGGAGCTGACTGACCAGGGTCTCTGCGTATGAAATGCTTCAACCGCGTTTGTCATAGTACATATAGATAGGCTTCAACTGTTTCTGCCACAGTACAAAGTTCTTTGATCATAATGAAATAGTAAATTTCAGCTACAGTAAAATCTCGATTATTCGAACTTTTGTATAGAAGAATTTAGACCAGTTTAGTCATGTGTATGCTTAATGCATGGCGAAAGTCATGCAGACAGCTCCTGGGGGAGCTTTCTGCATGACTTTCACCATGCATTAAATTGCCACCTGTCTTAAAGCTCGATAATCATACGTTTTTAATGTTCGAATAATCGATATTATTCGAACACTAAAAACGTATCATTATCGAGCTTTAAGAAAGCTACTAGAGCATTAAGCAGCCACCAGTCTAAAAGGGTCTAAATTCTTCTATATATGCAGAGAATTCGATTAAACCAGATTTTACTGTTATTCATATGCATACGATCATATTCATCGGGTAAAATACTAGTACAGTTGGAAGTACAGTTGAACTTCGATATCTCGAACTCGGATAACTCGAACTTCGTGATAACTCGAACTTAAAGGTCGGTCCTTCTAATACAGAATTGCTCTTCAATGTATCACTATGGATATCTACTTTCTAAAAATACAATATTCCACCTACCGTATTTCATTATATCTGTTTTATCCATGATTATTCAGTAGGTATTGACATTTGGAATAAACATAGAACAGGGAAAGGGTTAAAGAGTTGTCACAACATAGTATTTGGTTGAGAAATAAAGGAGCAAATCTTGAAAATGTTGTGATAATAAACATATAACAGGGAAAGGGTTAAGGCTAGTCTATATCTGTATCTCTATACAGGATAACTTTGAATCTTACCTTGCTATGAAAATGCATGCAGTAAAACCCCGCTAATGCGACCACCTACAAGAGATATAATTCTGGGAGCTAGATGCGGGTGGTAGCTTAATGCAGGACAAAAGTAATGCAGAAAGCTCCTAGAGGAGCTTTCTGCATTACGTTTGCCCTGTATTAAGCAACCATCTGCTTATAAAGACAACCATGTGTATTTATCAAGTGGCCGCATTAGAGGGGTTCTACTGTAATGCCAACTCAAATATGAATTTTGACCAAGTTTTTGAGCAACAATTGACCGAGTGTCACACAGTTTGGATCCTGGTGAGACTGCAATCTACTCGACGTCTCATCTGGAGCCAATCTGTTTGCAAACTTGAGTCAGTGCGTTGATAGCGGGGATTAGAGTAAACCATTTCCCTGTTCTATGTTTATTCAACATTTTAATACCTACTGAATATTCATGGACAAAATAGTTATAATGAAATATGGAAGGTGGAACATTGTAGGTATTTTAGAAAGTAAAGAAATAGATATTTCAAATTCCTTTAGCAAACAGAGCAGACCCTGATCAGACGGCTCCTATAGGAGCCGTCTGAACTGGGTCTACTCTGTTTGCAAATGCATGAAAATACGCGTTTATACGAAGGAAAGAGTTAATACATGTAATTAACATGCTGAACTGTTCGAATGCGTGTCAAGTGTTGCATATGGTATGATTTACTACTTTGCACTGTACGGTAGAATACTCCGTTTGTCCTGTTCAACGTATATCCTTTATACCCCAGTTTTCCCTCATATTGACGTTTTTTGACGCCCTTTGAAACTATTGTGATAAATAGAGCATTTGCTCCATAGGAGCAAATGCTCTATTTATCACAATGGTTTCAGCACTGCTCAATTCTAAAACTTTCCTTTCGTCTAGTAAATGCTCCTTTTCTGTAAATTTGTTCAAAGCGGTTGGATCTAAAGATAGATTATGTGGGACTCGTTTAACCGTATATCCGCTCTTTATTCATGTAGGAAATAATGATACCATGAATAATTATAAGCTGTAATTTTAAATTGTAAACTTTTCAAGAAATCAAATCTTTGACAAAACTGTAGAATCAGCTCTATATATTGTCAAACGCAAACGGAGCAAGCTCTGTTTGCTTAAGACGTGATATAGATATGATTTTACAAGTTTTGGCAAAGCAAAAATTGCCTTGCAAATATTACGTTATAAAAACTAATCTTCATTAAAAATATCATTTAACCCTTCGCTTGCTATTCACGTCAATATACTTACTTGTAAATAGTGAAGACCCAGATGAGACAGATCCTGCAGGAGCTGTCTCATCAGGGTCTGCACTATTTACAAGTTGATTGTGCAACCAGTGCACTCCACAGCAGTGATTGCACAGTGAAGATATATGTAATTATACAACATGGCATGGGTAGAGAAGGAGAAATGTATTTTAAAATTCAGCAAGAGAAGGGTTAATCTTCATTCAAAAATTAATATTCATGATGTCATTAATTCTTAAATTAATTTTGATGAGGGTAAGGGTTAATACAGGACAAAGGTCACACAGAAAGCTTCCATACAGCCTTGTGTTACTCTTTTTTGCGTCAAGCAGTAAAGACGCCATTTACTTATGAAAAGTCCGGTCAACACCAAACTCAATCGTAACTACTCGATGGTTTCCGGTAAACTCACTCGGTTCTATAATACAGCCACTAGCCTTGTGTGTTTGGTCCCGGCGACGTTCGTGCTGGCACCGTGTATTACTCTAATAATCACAATAATTATTCATCTAGTATGACAAAGAAAATGATGCTACAAAATTAACCTGTTCCTTCATATAAAAGCATTTTCACGCATTTGCTAACAGGGTAGACCCAGATCAGATGGCTCCTATACAGGAGTCTTCTGATCAGGGTCTGCTCTGTTTGCTTGATATAGATCTGAATCTACAGAGTTTGGAAAAGAAATCCCTTGAAAACTATAGCATTTCAGCCATTACATATTTATGATGTCATTATTTCTTACTAAACATCAAGAAACATAATCACGGCATCAAACAGTTTGGATCCTGATGAGACACCGATTCATGCGACGTCTGAAATGGACCAAAACCGTTTCCGAAGGGTGAGCACTGATTCGCCATTTGCAATGGAAGGGTGTATCCTTTCATTTACACATTTTTCACGCATTTGCAAATGGAGTAGAATCAGATCAGACGGTTCCTATCAGGGTCTGTTCTGTTTGCTTTAGACATGACAAACATCTGATTCTGCAGATTTTGTCAGTGCAAAAATTCCTATGAAAAGTTTACTTTATAAAAATTCAGCTAATAAATATTCATGATGTCGTTTGTCCCTACATAATTATTGAACAGGGGAAGGGTTAAAAGCCGAATAAGTATATCATTGTATACATTAACCTCATTTCTCACTCTTAACAATGTTACCTACTTTTCTCCGCTATCATTATTGTTATTGAAATTGGGGAAAGTCCCCCTGTACTGAATTTCTCTTCCTTGTTCGTTCTTGAATTTATCACATAACTCTTTCGCTGCCAATGTCGCATCAGTGATTACCTATGCAAACAGAGACGCCGAGTTACTCGGCGTCTCATCGAGATCCAAACTGTTGTTTACTGTGATTGTTTCTTGAAACAAAAAATGAAGACAAATAAAAATGGAAAATTGTAGCAGACGACAAAGTTTGCAGACGATACAATTTGGGATGAAACCCCTGTCGATGAAACCCCTGTCTACGTCACACTTGAAATTTACCTCGGATTCAGGCGCAGTAATTCGGCGTCTCATCAGGATCCAATTTGCTTGTCACTTAGATGAGTTCATGCTTTAACGAATCTTAGTTAACCCATTACGTCATAGGCTATTTTTACACCCAGCCTCTTTGAATAAACCTACCATAAAGGAGCATTAACTAGAGAAAAGGAAAATTTTAGAATTGTGTAGTTTGAAACCATTGTGATAAATACAGCATTTGCTCCTATAGGAGCAAATGCTTTATTTATCACAATGGTTTCACATATTGACTTTTACAGAATCTTGAAATGTCGTCAATATGAGGGATGGGTTAAGCGGAAAATATAATACATATATATATTAATTGTGAGCAGACACTTGTTTGTCGTCAAGGTTACCACCGTTGGGGTTGAAGTACCCGAGGGGGAAAGATGGGATAGCAATATCTTCTCAAACTCTACAAAGCGGAAGAAGTTCGGTCTGGTCATGTTTCACCGAAAACATCCGATAGCCTACATTTACGGCTATAATACAATGCCAATTGTCACGTGATATCTGAAATATGTCAAAATTGTAGTTCATAAAAACTCTAACCGCAAATATCAATTAAGTCTGACCCACTAAAATGATAAAAAGGAAAAAAGACTATGATAGTTTAACATTATGAACTTTCTACGGCATTGAGAGTAGAGAGTAGAAACCCTTTCCCCGTTCTGTATTCAAGTAAGAAATAATGACAGCATGAATATGTATTTGTTCAATTTTTATAATGTAATTTTTTCAATGGAAGGTTTTGCTTTGGCAGAAACTGTAAAATCGATCTATATCACTCCTTAGGAAGTGTCTGATCAATGTCTTGTAGGTTTGCTTCTGTTTCAAGTGAACCTGTTGATCTACTGTTTGCCCAAAGCTACAGATAACGGTGCGTAATACTAAAAACGTCATTTTAAATGCTAAACATTTCAAATTCAAATACTAAAATTGTCATTTCTCTACCGAACCATATGCTGTGACCACTCTTTAGAATCGTCTCTTCGAGGCGATTCTAAAGAGTGGTCACAGTATAGGGCTTGGTGGAGAATTAAAGGAGCTACTGTAGAAAATGTTGCCAGTACAATAGATTTCCTTCTTTGATATTTTCAAACAATAATTATAGATACATACATTGCCGAGCCATGCATGAACAGAGATCCAGATAAGATGCGTACAGTAAAACAATTTCAAGAATAACTTCTCCGCCGAACCCTATGTTGTGACTCTTTAGAATCTTCTCGAAGAGACGATTCTAAAGAGTGGTCACAACACAAGTCGACTTTGGCAGTGAAAGAGTTCGGTGGTCACAACATAGGGTTTGGTGGAGAAATGACGATTTTCAGTATTTGAATACGCAGTCTAAACCCATTACATCATAGAGTCGTCTCCACGAGATCTAAACCGTTCCATACTAATTATATTTTATAAAACAAATAAAGAAACCTTCACTCTTAAACCCGAAGCAGACGACATTCTTAACAGATGACATCTGTATTTGGCTGCGGAAGGGTTTATACCCTTTTACCGCCAATGTCGCATAAATGCACCACGACAAAACGTGCAGTTCCAGATCAGACGCCGCCTTGAAAAGGCGGCGTCTGATGAGGGACTTCACTTTTTGTCTCAGTCTTTAGTTCTATATCTGTGGTTTATCCTTTGAAATTTATGTTTTTTAATATCGTTTCTTTAATTTATATTTTTACAAAACTTCGTTGCAGACGACAATTAGAAATTTGGCGCCCAAAGGGTTACGGTAATTAGGGTAACGCTCACAATCATGCACAATAAACCTGTTCAGTTTTAACAACCAATGGAGAGGTGAGATAGGGTGTCCGGTTACTCTGGGTAATAAGCACTATATAACGTTCACTCTGCTGGATGCGTCTGATCGAGATACATTAGAACTTATCTTAAGCGGCCATCAAAAAGAGGTCTGCGGCCATCAAAAAGAGGTCTAATTATGAGTCTGTAAGGCAGGTAATAGCTTAACGCAGGGCAAAAGTAATGCAGAAAGCTCCTATAGGAGCTTTCTGCATTACTTTTGTTCTGCATTAAGCAGCCATATGCTTTTTAAAACTCATATGTTCAATAAATGAATGGCCGCTTAGGACGTGTTCTACTGTATATGATACGCCAATTATTAGAAACATTAGCGTAGAATATTACGATCACCAAATAGGATAGACGCACACCAGAATCTGTGCATTTAACTTTTCTTCTTCTGCATTGTTTGCAAGGATAGTGTTTGCCAGTTGTGTCACAGACCTAGATATTCAACAACACCGTTGACACTTTCGCTGCCAATGCCGGATCTGTGATTACCTATGCAAACAGTTTGGATCCAGATGAGACACCGAGTAACTCGGCGTCTCATCAGGATCCAAACTGTTTGTTGCTGTTAGTACTATGAAGAAAATAAAAAAATGAAAATTTATAGCAGACGACAAAGTTAGCAGACGACAGAATTTGGCAACGAAAGGGTTAACACATGTCATCTGCTGAGGTTATCCTCTGTGACAGGTGTCAAAGAAGCAATTTCTTCAAAATCTATACCAAAAATATAACCCGTGTAAAACAATTTGGATCCTGGGGAGACGTTGAGTCAACTATCCGGCGTCTCCTCTGGACCCAAACTGGTTGCAAAGGCCTATCGAGGATGTGCCTAGTTTAAATAGTCACATGTCCTATCTTACCCAATCTCAATCCATTGCTGCATCAAATTTTAGTGCTTGTGCAGCCATGTGAATACCGTTAAATTTTTAACCTCTTCCTCGCTCGGCGCGACCTGTCTGCAATTAATGTTGCATAAGCTTGGATCCACACGCTACGCCAAATAATACGGTGTCTTATCAGGATTCCAAGCTGTTTGACACTCGGTAAATAAATTTCCCAAACGTTTAATCGAAGCGGGAGCAGTCATTATTTCATCCGATTAGACTTGGGGAGCAGACATTATTTTTACAGCGGGCCAAGGGTTAACCCTTTGACTGTGGGACATGCATGTACTGTCATTTGCAAACAGTGTAGACCCAGATCAGAGGGCTCCTCTAGGGCTGATCTGGGTCTACACTGTTTGTCCTCCTTAAATCCTATAGCAAGTTTATACCTTTCATACAAAGTAGATTCTTTAATTAAACGCTCATATACTATTTCATTCCTTTAACTGAGGGTTGAGTACGCATATATATACTCCAGTTACATAAGGATAACTCGCATTACTTTAATGTCTTCACTAAGAGTAGGGGACTGTTTCAATAAGTGACGTTGTTAAGGTAAGTAAAACAATAAAACATTTTCATGTTATGCGGTATTGTATCAAGTTTATAAATGTTTTCGTTTTATTTGTTAAATACTACTTTTTTTTAATTTGAATCCTTTATCCGCTATAAAACAACTCGCAACAGCGGACTAATCAATTACTTCAATTGCAAATATTTTGGACCCGGAAGTGACGAAACACGGCGTCTCATGAGGATCCAAACCTAAAATATACAAAACTCATTTGTTTATATGCTGAAAAGTAGTATATAGCAAGAAACCCTCTCCGATAAACGTTGAAAATGACAAAACATCCATGTGTTTGATACCGACGATCCGGATTTTATTCCCCGTTGTTTCAGTTTTATTCGGGTTTGGTTTTAGTTTTGTACCATTCGCGTCTCTCCGACCACTTCCGAAAAAAGGTTGTTACGTCAACAATATGGTGTGTGTGTGTGTGTGTGTGTGTGTGTGTGTGTGTGGGGGGGGGGGGGGGGGGGGGGGATAAAGTGTTCATCGGCAAAACGCGGAATTTTTGAACGGAAAAGGCCGATAATACTTTGTTGTAGAACATGCCCGATTACAATGCAAGGGGTCCCGGGTTCGATACCCCGCCGGACTAAGGTCCTTCAGATTCAAGACTTTATAAACTGAGATCCTATGTATTTATATTATTTACACTGATCATCTAAAGGAACCAGAGAAACTCTGTTGATAATAAGAGTAGGACATCTTTGTATCCGCCCCTCACTCTGGGGCGTCCAAATTACCCGTAGTTAGCAGAAATAGGCGTTAATCAACACAAAAACAACAACACATGCCTTATGGCCCTGTCACACTAAATAAAACAACCAAAACTCTGGCCACACGAGCGTGTGTCAAATTATGTCACCGTCAGTGTAGCGTATATCAGCGTCTAAGTAGAGTATGCGAGCATATGAGTAACGTATGCTTAGCGCACGAGTAGCGTATGAATAGCCAAGAACACGTTAAATACATTAGTCATTCGTCAGACTTAATGTGAAGCGTATTTGACCTATAACTATCGTATCATTACCGACACTCTAGCGTATTCACCGTGTCTTAGCGTATGATGAGCGTATGCGTAACGTATACATGTAATTCATACGCTCGTATACGCTGAACCTTTTTTTGAACATGTTCAAAAGCTATTTTCGGCATCTGCGTATGAGAACGTACACCGGCGCATGTCAGCGTACTTAAAACGTATACGACAAATGCCTAATCTACTCCTAGCGTATGTCTGCGTATGCGAGCGTATGAGATTTTTTTCTCATACGCTCGCATACGTTCGTGCAATACGCTCTAATGTGACACTCCATTAGACAAGTTAAGAGTCCCACTGGATTCTTTATGGTAAAGAGATATACACCATCAAGATGAATGTTAGAACGTAACGATTTCCATGGGGTTTTCGTTGTAGCATTCTCCACGTTAAGAATGGGAGCAGTTTCTAGCCGATATACTGTGGAGATATGCACAGGAGACAAACCGAAGAAAGGCCTAAGTGCTACATTGAACCTCATTCTACATGGAGATGAGAACGACTCGGAGAGGAATATGCTGCGCGTGAATTTCACTTCTGGTCTATCTACACGAGGCCAGTCTAACAAGTTCGACATTGAGGATGCAGAGGTACAATATAGTGATTTAACCTTTACTCCATGTAATAAACGATGACACCAAATAGTATAGTTCCAGAGCTACAGATAAACGTGCGAACTTAAATATTAAAATCGTCATTTCTCCACCAAACTCTATGTTGTGATCACTCTTTAGAATCGTCTCGAAAACATATTTGTTATTATTTTTTTTTTATACCTGTGGCATTTTTACCTCTGGCATTATTACCTAAGGCATTTTTACCTATGGCATATTTACCTAAGGCATTTTTACCTGTGGCATTTTTACCTACATTCGTTGAGAACTACTTTTACATTTAACAGTATACACATATAAATAACGGATACATGCTCATAAATATTATGCTTTGGAAACCTCTGAAAATGGGTTTAAATGTCGGAGCAAATAGTATAGTCCCAGGTCAGACGCCGCATTGGAATGGCGGCGTCTGACCATAGACTGCACTATTTGCAGTGTCGCATTTAGGCGACTTTGGCAGTGAAAGAGTTAAATAAAAACTACAGTAGAACCCGCCTTGAGCCGCCATCAAACAACGGTCAAAGTATAGGTATGTAAGGCAGGTGGTAGCTTAATGCAGGCCAAAAGTAATGCAGGAGCTTTCTGCATTACTTTTGCCCTGCATTAAGCAACCACCTGTGTTTTAAGATTCATGTGCCCACTCAATATAAGGTTCTAGTGTACAATATCGAATCTATTTAATTCCATAAGCAAACACAGCAGACCCAGATCAGACGGCTCCTATAGTTATACTCTTATAGCAAAGGTATGAACAGGTGTTTATATGGAGGAAAGAGCTAACTCGAAATTTACGTTACATGCACGATGCAGATGTGCATTGTATCACACCTACCGAAATAAAGTTAACCTTTTATTCGATGACTATTCATGTCAGATATTCATTATAAACTGTCTTAAGCGGCCATCAAAAAGATGTCTAATCAAAGGTCTATAAGGCAGGTGGCAACTTAATGCAGGTCAAAAGTAATGCAGAAAGCTCCTATTGAAGCTTTCTGCATTACTTTTGTCCTGTATTAAGTAACCACCTGTTTTTTAAAGACTCATATGTTCAACAAATGAATAACCGCTTAAGACATGTTCTATTGTAATGACATCATGCATATTATTTAGCTTAACCTTTAGCCTGCTATAGGCGGATGAGTGAATACCTATGCAAACAGTTTGGATCCAGGTGAGACGCCGAGTAACTCGGCGTCTCATCAGGGTCCAAACTGTTTGACGCCCAAACAGAACAAACCCTGATCAGACGGCTGCTATTTGATCCGTGTCTACTATGTTTACAAAGGCGTAAAATGAGTATATACGGAGTAAATGATTGTTTTATATTATTTCCAGCTGGTCTTGATTTTGTAGGTGCAGAATATTTCGTATGTTGAGTTTTGGCAGGACACGGCTTTAAAAGGCACGGACTGGTTTATTGACACCATCACTGTTACAGACAACCGGACGCAAAAAGCACTTCCGTTTCCGGTTTTCCAATGTATTCGTCCATATTTCCATTACAAAATAAAACCATACGACACAAGTCTACCACAAGATGTGACGGGTATATGGAAAGGTATATACAGTAAAACCTCGATTATTCGGATTTTCGTTATAGAAGAATTTAGACCCTTTTAGGCAGGTGACTGCTTAATGCATGGTGAAAGTCATGCAGAAAGCTCCTAGAGGAGCTTTCTGCATGACTTTCACCATGCATTAAGTTGCCACCTGTCTTAAAGATCGATAATAATACGTATTTTAGTGTTCGAATAATCGAAGTTTTACTGTACTCAGTTCATTGGAACCCAAACCAATGTTAAAAAAATAAGGTCTGCTCAAATTTGGATGTGATGTAATTATATCTATTTTCGATCGGATATTAACCCTTTCGCCCCAAACTCTGTCGTCTGCTAACTTTGTCGTCTGCTACAAAATTTCATTCTTTTGATTTTCTTCATTTTTGTTTCAAAACTATAGTAACAGTAACAAACAGTTTGGGTCCTGATGAGACGCCGAGTTACTCGGCGTCTCATCTGGATCCAAACTGTTTGCATAGGTAATCACAGATCCGGCATTGGCAGAGAAAGGGTTAACCCTTTCGGCATCAAATTTCTAATTGTCGCCTGCAAACCAATAGTGTTAAATCATTCGGTAAAATAAGGAAACGAGGTAAATAAATGCAAATTTCAGAGGAATAAGGCACAGATATAGATATAGAGTTTGAGACATAGAAGATTTGTCGCGAGTTGTCTTTTAAGATCACATGTTCCTAAACGAGCCTTAGAAAATGTTATTAAGCGAGCCTATTAAACGTATCTGATATATCCATCTAAAGAGGTCTAACTGTCTTATAAGCACAGTGCAGGACAACATCGTATACAGAGGAACATCTATATATCGAACTCGGATAACTCGAACTTCGAGATAACTCGAGCTAAAAGTTTGGTCCCTCTATACATGTATTTTAAAATAAAAACTGTTCTAAAATGTATCACTACACATATCTAGAAACACATATGACAGGCTCTAGTTCTTTAGTTCTAAAGTAATGCTAGGAACTTTCAGCATTACTAAGACCTACGTTAAACTGTGGACTTGGGAAACTGTCCAGATTATAAACTGGGTGACTCGAGCTTCTGTTATCTCGAAGTAATTTGTATGGTCCCTTGAAGTCGAAATATCGAAGTTCAACTGCAGCTATGTTCAGAAATATGTAAAAATAACGTATCTGTTGCAAAGCTTTATAGTAGAACTTCGATATCTCGAACTTCAAGGAACTGTACAAATTACCTCGAGATAAAACAGGTTCGAGTCTTCCGATTTCTAATATGAACAAAATCTCAAATTTACAGATTAATGTAGGTCTAAAATAATGCTGAAATTTAGAAGCTTTCATCATTACTGTCGACTTGCATTAAGCTGTCTCGTTGATTCTAGATATGCGCAGTGATACATTTTAGAAAAAATCGGTATCGTAAATTGTGGAAGGATCGAACTTTTACCTCGAGTTATCCGAGTTCGAGATATTGAAGTTCAACTGTACTTATTTCCCATTTGTTCAAGTTACAAGGAATGTGGAAGTCATAGACCGACTATCAAACAGATTGGGTCCTGATCAGACGTCATGTAAGAGCTTTCACCATTACTTTAGACCTACATTAAGCTGTCATATATGTGTCTATATATGCACAGTGATACATTTTAGAAAAAGAATCTGTATTGTAAATTGTGGAAGGACCGAACCTTTGCTTCGAGTTATCCGAGTTCGAGATATTGAAGTTCAACTGGTACTTTTTTAGTCCCATGTGTTCTGATTTTTTGGCATACATGTATACCAGTCAGGTCGCGCTTTGCAGAATACGCAATGTTATTTGTTTACCTTGCAGACCAAAGAAACAAAGAGCTTGAATGGAAAAGAGCAGCTTACATTCTTACGGAAGACTATAAAGTCAGAAACCTTCCTAGGAATGAAACCTTTTCCTTTAAATATTTCTCTCACACCCTGATTGAAACTGGAGTGAATGACATTTGGAAATCATTGTGCATTCCTAACCGGCCATGGAAAACTGTGGATAATGTCAAGAGCGACTTGTTTGGGCGTCACCGGTATAATCCCCCCTCGCAGTTGAACAGGTACCAGACAGATTACCCCCCACCCACCCCCATGATTACAGTAGAACCTGTCTTGACCCATTCCCTCATAGGCTATTTTTAGATCCAACCTCTTTGAATGAATCTACCCAAAAAGGAGCATTAACTAGAGAAAAGGAACTTTTCAGAATTGTGTAGTTTTGAAACCATTGTGATAAATAGAGCATTTGCTCCTGTGGAGCAAATGCTCTCTTTATCACAATGGTTTTACAAAGTGACTTTTACAGAAGCGTCAACAGGCATAAATATGCAGGAATGGGTTAAGCGTTCATCAAAAAGAGGTCTAATTATGGGTCTGTAAGGCAGGTGGTATATTAACCCATTCCATTCTATAAACTTGTTTTCATGCATTTGCAAACAGAGTAGATCCGGATCAGATGGCTCTTATAGCTGTCTGATAATGGTCTGTTGTGTTTGCTAATGGAATCTGATAGTTCTGTTTCTTTAGTTTCTAAAATGGCTACAATGTTCCACCTTCCATAGTTCATTATATCTATTTTGACCATGAATATTCAGTAGGTATTGGAATTTGGTATAAATAGAGAACATGGAAAAGGTTAATACAGGTCAAAAGTAATGCAGAAAACTCCTATAGGAGCTTTCTGCATTACTTTTGCCCTGCATTAAGAATCCATCTGCTTTTTAACACTCCTATGTTCAATAAATAATGGCCACTTAAGACAGGTTTTATTGTATTCATGTACATATCTAATCCTTTCCCTCATATTGACGACTTTTGACGACTCTGTAGAAGTGCCTTTGTGAAACCATTGTGATAAATAGAGCATTTGCTCCTATAGGAGCAAATGCTCTATTTATCACAATGGTTTCAAACTACTAAATTCTAAAATTTTCCTTTTCTCTAGTTAATGCTCCTTTTCGGTAGATTTATTAAAAGAGGCTGGGTCTAAAAATAGCTTATGAGGTAATAGGTTAATCTCTACATTATTATTCATTACATTTTATAATTACACACTACGAATGAACGTATGGGCCGTGTATCATCAGCAAACATGACAAATTCTGAAGGAGCTGTCTGATGAGAGCCCCACGGTTGTAAAACGTTTTCCTTTAGTCCGAGATCATTCTCAAGCATCTGATTGGTCAGATTCTAAGCTTGCTTAGAATCTGACCAATCAGATACTTGAGAATGATTTCAGACTGAGACTCAGAAGTTTAATAACCTTGCGACAGGGTCTATTATGTTTGTAAACGTGCCAAAAGGTCGTCTTTATTAGGGAAGGGGTTAATTTCATGTTCAGCCATAGCTCATTGTTATGGTATGATCTCATCTACTCTTTTATTTGTACTCTTTTGCAAACAGGGTAGACCCAGATCACACAACTTATGTATGAGCTGTTTGGTCATGGAACGCTTGTCAATTATTCCGATGTTTTGAAGGAATTATAGTAGATCTAAATTATACATTAACGCGTTGCTCGTGAAACAAAATACGTGATGAAATACTATATCCCCCCGAAAAAAACAACACCCCCCCCCCCAAAAAAAAGGTGTGATTTCAGTGAGAATATGGTCAGAAAAAGACCTCTAATACAACTGCCAAGCGATAGTTGATGCACCAATGAAGGAACTTCTATACAGAAAAAATTTACAGCAATAGTGGCAGCTGCAAACTTTTTAAGATTTCCCCTTTTTCTGTACAACATGCTAGTTTCACTCACTTGTACGGTAATCAGTTCCATATACAATTTGATCAATTCGATGCACTACATATTAGTTTTACTCCCGTGTAATTTGATCAATTCGATGCACTCCATACTAATTTTACTCACGAGCACAGTGGTCACTTCCATGCACATCATACTAGTTTTACTCACGAACACGGTGATCACTTCCATGCACATCATACTAGTTTTACTCACGAGTACAGTGATCAATTCCGTGCACACCATACTAGTTTTACTCACGTGTATAGTGATCAATTCCGTGCACACCTTACTAGTTTTACTCACGAGCACAGTGATAAATTCCATGTACACCATACTAGTTTTATTCACGTGTACAGTGCACACCATACTACTTTTACTCATATATACAGTGATCAATTCCATGCACACCTTCCTACTTTTACTCATATATACAGTGATCAATTCCATGCACATCATGCTAGTCTTACTGGCGAGCACAGTGATCACTTCCATGCACAGCTTGCTACTTTTACACACGTGTATAGTGATCAATTCCATGCACACCATACTACTTTTACTCACGTGTATAGTGATCAATTATAATGCATAACATACTAGCTTTACTCAAGTGCACCATCAAACTACATTGCTCCGTGCACAGAACACCCGGGTAGAAGCACCTACCTACCACAGAGGGGTCCTGCAAAAAGAAAATGTGAGAACCTTTAACGCTAACTGGCATAACAAACAGTACAGACCCTGGTCAGACGGACCCTCCAGGACATGCATGATCTGGGTTTACATTGTTTTCCAATGCCCCATTTTAAAACTACCACAAACAATTACGAACCTCTACGAAACCTTTTTCGACTCCATCTCGATCCTGTGATGGTTTATTTACAACAATGCTTAACTACTGGTGGTCTGAAACTATATTATTATATCATTCTACAAAACGCTGTCTATCACGTTTCATCTCGCGTGATTTTTGTATTTCAAATTATAACAGCAAATGTACTTGTCATTCATTGTTTTAAATATGTAAAGTGACTTTAATTACCTGTGGAGTGTTTCATTAAAATTTGATGGTCATTCATGGAATTCTTTGTATAGGCTTAGAAGGGCCTATGTTAAAGGATGACAGTCTCGCTTTCTAATATTCCGTTCGCATCCATATTCCATCTGCCAATCAGCTCGAATAATGAAAGTGACCAATCTGCTCGCTTATTATAATATACCAATTAACTTGAAGATGTTTATAAAAATACTTCTAATACATGAACAGAATTCAGTGACTGTAAATATATTACTGGTCATGTAAATGCATATACATGTACATGTACTAGTTGTGTTACTTAATAAACATGTTTTCTCAAAACATTCTTGTTGCCGGACTTTTCAAAGTAATTGAGATGTAGTTAATTACATTTGGCAAAGTAATTGTAATTTAAAATAATTACAGTCATAAACCTCATGTAATTGTAATTGTAATGTTAATTTGGCATTTTATGAAAGTAATTGTAATTCAATTAATTACATTGTCATGTAATTAACCCTAGGTATGTTATATTGTAGTTCTGAGTATTTATTACAAACCAAAAGGAAATGAAGTTCATTCATGAGTTACAGTTTGGACACATTCTTTCGTTTCTCTGCAAATTATGATATCTGACAGTCTCAATTAATAAATTATGGGAGGAAACCCTAAATCTAGTAAACGATGTTCTATTTTTTGTTTTCTTTTATGAAGTCCAAATGTTTTTCAAAATTTGTAAATATGTCCACTGATGGTGGCTTTGCCTAGTGGCTGAGCGTTGAGCAGATAACCCAGGGGTCCAGGGTTCGAAGCCCAGGTGGACCAGCTCGAAATTTCAGAGACGCTTTTCAATATCTCCCACCTGCACGAGGTTGCCTTCTCTTCGCCCAGTGTTTAAAATGGGTATCTGCATGTGAGGGTCTCTAGCCGGTACTGCGGCTGCGTAATCACACCATATGTTAGCAATGCTCAATATTGTAGGCGAATGGCTCAATGACCAGGAGAGTAAATGTACAGTCGGCCGAGCGGCCATTTGGACTGAAAGTAGACTATAACTACGTATTTAAATTAATCATGAATATTCATTAACTAAATTTGTATACTGTAAAAGTTTCAAGGGAAAAATTTAGCTTCGACAAAATCTATAGTTTACTATATTTTTAACCCATTTCCTGTTCAATATCCGAGTAAAAATAATGAGATCATGAATATTCATTGACGAATTTTTATAATATATTTTCTGAAAGTGGATGATCCTTCGAATGCAAAAGTAGAATGCATTTATGCAAAAAGAGAAAATTGCAGACTCGTTTTTATTGAGTCTGTTCACGAGTAGCAATTAAAATTGCAGCACTACTCATGCCCCTAGCACCGACTTAAGCCGTAATGTAAATTTTTCAAGGGAATTTTTTTATCTTCGACAAAAACTATAGAATCAGACCTTTATCATGCCAAAAGCAAACAGGAGTTGTCCGATATGGGTCTACTCTGTTTGCAAATGCGTGAAAATGTATTTATATGAGGGAAATGGCTAAACATCGTGAATAATCCATTTGCCCTTTTAAACAGCTTCCTTCATATAAATACCTTTTTCAGGCATTTGCAAACAGAGAATACCCATATTATGGTTATTGAACACTAACATTTTGTTCACAGATGGCAGAATGACGAGGAATTTGGGGCCCAAAGACTGAGAGGAACAAACCCGATGCAAATTTGTTTGTGCGAAGACATCCCCGACAAACTTGGCGTAAACAGTGACGATCTAGCAGATTTTCTGGACGGTCAGACTTTGCAGGATGCCATAAAGAGTAAAAGGATTTTCATCATTGATTACGCCATTCTTAAATCTCCTATCGCTCTGTTTTATCAACGAGACGATGGAAACCTGATTCCCATCGCCATACAGCTTTTTCAGGACAAGGCTGACGACAATCCGGTTTTCCTGCCCTCGGACCCCAAGTACACGTGGATTATAGCGAAAATGTGGTTCAACAACGCTGACGCACAGATACACCAGGCGGTCTCTCACCTCGGCTTCACCCATTTGTTGATGGAGGACATTATGATAGCTGCACATCGTACCATTTCACAGTCCCATCCAGTCTTCAAGCTCCTTGCGCCACACTTTCTCTATTTGATGGCAATCAATCATCTTGCGAGAAAAACACTGATTCCACCGAAAGGTTTGATTGACAATTTGATGGCCGCTGGAGCTGATGGAGTACACCATCTCTACACACAATCCAGAGCCAAATGGAGAATGGATGTGAATGGAACTCTGCCAGAAGATCTCAAACGACGAGGAGTCTTGGATGAAACACTTCTTCCTAACTACTACAGCCGGAATGACGCAATCAAAGTCTATGACGCCATGTACCAATACGTCACATCATACGTCAAGCTATACTACAAAGATGACAGTGTGATTCTGGCCGATGAAGAAATACAAGCATGGTTCAAAGAGATGGTGACACCACAGACAGATGGCGGAGCCGGTTTAAACGGCATCCCTGGAGAAGATGGCCAGTTTACGACCAGAGAACAGCTGATCATTGCCTTGACCAGTTTCATCTACACCTGTAGCGTTGACCATGCTATGGTTAACTTCCTGCAATACGATGCCTACGCATTTCCACCAAACTACCCCGCCATTATAACAGGAGATCCTCCAAAAAGTAAGAAACCGCTTTCGGAAAAAGACATAGTTTACGCTTTGTCTGGTAGACCAGAGGTCCTCAATTTGCTGAACTTAACAACTATTCTGAGCAAACGAGATACTAGATCGCTCGGCGATTTTGAAGTGAATTATGTGTATGACCCGAAAGCCTGTCAGATTGTCAACGACTTCAGAGATAATCTGAAAGCGGTCGGAACATTAATCGAGAATCGGAACAAGAAAAGACCCGTGCCTTATGACGTCCTCAATCCAAGTCAGATACCGAATGCTATAAGTATATAATGAAGTGTCGCACGGTATCTTCACTGTGTGTATTTCAATTTCATCTTTGAACAGACATCAAGGTCTCATTCAATAATGAGTGCATATAAACGGATTAAACGTAACCATTTCCTTGTTGAATATTCCTGTAAGAACTACTCGAACTGTAAGAATTCGTCTTTTTGGAACTTCAGAAAGTACGGTAGAAACGGTCTTACGATACCGTATATTAAATGGACACAACAATCGTAACCTTTAGCCTGCTGAGCAAATATTTTTACAGAATTTTTCACCTACTACATTTTCAAATTTCAAGCTTTAAGCAACTTGTCTACCAAAATGCAATACGGGTGTCAAACAGTTTGGATCCTGATGAGACGCCGAGTTACTCGGCGTCTCATCTGGATCCAAACTGTTTGCATAGGTATTCACTCATCCGCCCATAGCAGGCTAAATATCAAACAGCAGGTCGTTGCTAAATGCAGGGCAAAAATAATGTAGCTTTCTGCATTACTTTTGACCTGCATTAACCTACCACCTGCCTTACAGATCATTAATTAGACATATTTTTATTGGTCGCGCAAGACAGGTTCTACTGTATATAGAAAGGAAATGATAAGAAAAGAAACTAAGCGATACTCACTTTGCACGTGCGTAACATCAATCTGAAAGTTGAAAACATTATTATAGCCAAATGGATCAAAAACCAAAGACTCGCTGGGATAGACTTTGGTAAACGTTCTGTCTTGTCGTGTAAGCTTTAGCCCATTCTCCCATATTGACGCCATTTGATGCATCTCTATAAATCGCTATTTCTATCGCAATTGTTTCAAAAGGTTTTAAAATTCCCCAGGGGAGCATGCTCCCGGGCCCCTATAGCCACTGTAGTGTGCGTGCATTCCATTTGGATTCAGCTACGCTCCTGGTTACAAAAATATAACACACGAGTTTGAAACTTAACCCTTAGCCCGCCACATATTGTATCACATTGTAATTTTTGAATATTAATTAGTCAAATCTTTACAAGAATATACAGTATTTGTTGAAGGGGTTTTCCTAGGCAAAACCCTCTAGCACGCGGGCATGGATTTTCCATGACAACAGTGCAGACCCAGGTGAGAGAGCTCTTATAGGAAACTCTCATCTGGGTCTACCATGTTTGCAGATGCAACTATAGTGGTGACTGGCAGACTTAGAACATTAGAAGTCAAAATGGTTTGAGCTTTTAAGGGCAAATGTAATTTGACACTGTTCGTGATTGTTTTTCACTCTGAATTATCCGAAACGATGTATTTTGTAGTTATAATTATGAAATCGAACAAAACTGTATTTCACATGACTATGACCAGTCAAACCTAGCGTTTGGATGGACCGAACAATTTTTGCATTTTACGGCATAAGTGCAACATAATGTTTGAAATGTGGTAACATGTCTTTCAGGGTTGCCACAAACCAGAATAATGAAAATTCCCTGACAATTTTCTGACATAATTTCAAAATTTACTGACACGTTACATTGCGACATTTGGTCTCTCCGTCATAATTTATTTAATAATTTTTGGGATGATTAAATGGAAATGAATTTCACTTTTTTTTTCAAAATTCCCCAACGGTTCCCCGACATTTGCCTACATTTTCAAAATTCACTGGCAGTTCTAAAACTTCCCTGACCATGATAACATTCAATATCCCTGACCTTCTCCTGACGTGTGGCAACCCTGTATTTGCTTCATATTTATGACTTATGTATAACAATATAAATTGACAGAAGGTATTGTAATACCATTATATAAGAAATATATATATATCAAATTCAAAGAATACATGAATTTTGTTATGTAGTTGTCTAAACATTTTACTAATGTTGTCAATTAGCCATGTCCCTGTTAGAGACGTCTTTTCCGCGCCTTTGCAAACAGAAGAATCCCAGCTCAGACGACACTTATAGCAGCCGTTTGATCTTTATTAACCTCCAGTCATGGAGAGCTACATAGAACACATACATAGTATCGTTATAGAAAGTCAAAGTAAAGTAAGGACATGGCAATTCATATACAGAGACAGACATATGTGTATTATACAATCATGTAAATAATGATGAAATACAGTAGAACTTGTCTTAAGCGAGCGACCTTCACAAAGTGGTATAATTCAGACTAAGCATGGGTCTGAATAGTAGGTGGTAGCTTATTACAGGTCAAAATTAATACAGAAAGCTCCTATAGGAACTTTCTGCATTACTTTTGTCCCGCATTAAGCATCCATCCTTTTTTAAAGACTGCTATGTTAAAAAGTGGTCTAATTTAGACTATTTATGGATGTGTAAGGTAGGTGGTAGCTTAAGGCAGGTCAACATAATACAGAGCTTTCTGCATTACTTTTGCCCCACATTAAGCAATCACCTTCTTTTTAAGACTGCTTTGTTCAATAAATGAATGACCGCTTAAGACAAGTTCTACTGTATATTTACATATAGGTATATATAGCATGTTAAGTACAACATGGTATAAAGATACATAACAGGCAAATTCGCTGAATTTATATCCCCCGCCAAACAAGTGCCGACATCAGTATTAAACATGTTTTTCGCAAACAAAGTGCCATAACTCTTGTGTCACTGACCGTTCCAAGGCGGTACTTCCATCTTCCTCCTATTGTATGTTTGTTTTGTCTTTGTGCGTCTCTTGTTGTTTTTTCTACTTATGTACATTTGCTGTTTCCTTGTGTTGCTGTTGGGGCGAGTGTTTGTTCTGTATGTGGTGTTTCCTGCATGACTCATTTTTGTACTTTCAAGGTGCAGGACGGCATTTATTTATAGTGCTAAACATTTACACAAAGTTTCGCTGAAAATTCAAAATAGATATGATTTAGACGGACAAAAGTATTTCACAAAGGTCCATAGCTCTGGTGTTCTGAGTTTGATATGAGCGACACTTGCAGGTGCATTTCTTTTAGTTCTAAACATTTTCACTAAGTTTCAAAGAAAACTCCAAAACGGTCTCTGAGATTTGACTCCAGACATATAAAAGTTTTTGTTAAAGAAAAGACTAGCTCTGGTCCAAGATCAGTATAAGTGATACTGGCTGGTAGGAATATTTCCTCGCAGTATTTAATATTTACCCAAAGTTTCATAGTATAACTCCAAATATATAGGCTATTACTCGGTAACGGTAAGAGATAGAACTATATATGTATACATTTTCTTGATCTGCGCGACGAGATCTTTACAATGGTGCATCGTTTTATATTGTTTGAGGAGAATGAATTTTGAAGTTTAAAACCAATAAAGGATGATAACTACCGAACCGTAAACATTTATTGCGAGAACCCTATATTTAATTGAAAGGTTTTGATGAGTTTTAGGTGAACATGGTCTTGAAAGGGGTGTAGGGCAAAACCCCACTTGGACGTAACCCCACTAGAACGTTACCCCATAGGACAATACCCCACTAGGACCAAAGCCCAGTAGGACAATACCCCATGTGGACAAAACCCCATGTTAAACATAATTATGTATTTAATTAAGGAATTATATATACACATGACACTTCATAGCAATAGAAAGGGAGAATAAAACACACGAGAAAACTATTTAATTTCAATGGGAATAAAAGTAATAAATAACTATGTTGTTATGCATATGGTAATAACCTGATTTTCGCTAAAAGCATAAGTTGTATTATCACAAGGTTTTTTACAAACAGAATAGATCCAGATCATACAGATTCTAAAACAAAGCCATCTGATCAGGTTCTAACCTATTTGCTCACTGACAATTAATGAATATTTATTAGGTGAACCACATTCTATAAAAAGAAAAGCATACATGGTATAGCCACACTTAACTAATTCCTTTTCCTAACGTCCAAACACGGTAGACCCAAATCATTTTCAAAACTTTATGATCTGGCTCAACAATGTTTGCTTTGGTACAAATAATATAGATTCAATAGATATGGATAATGTAATATTAGCACATATTGCATATAAACTATTATAATTCTTCATTCTTCATTTATTCATAATTTTGACCTATTTTTAAATCTGCTTTAACGTCTATTTTTATTTGCAGATTGTAACTTTAAATTTGAAAATGGAAAAATCTTGCTTTGAATTTATATTCTGATTGAGTGTTTCTTCTTCAAATTATCTGAACGTTGATTTATAATCCATTTACGTTAACATATGGGGTTTTGTCCGCCATGACACATTTTGGCAGTGGGGTTGTGTCCTATGGGGTATTGTCCTATGGGGTTACGTCCTATTGGGGTTTTGTCCGTATACCCTCTTGAAAGATATTAAGTGCAAACTATTGATTTAAAATGGATTTAAGGGTTTACATTTACCTCTCTTGTAAATATTTGCTTTTTAAGGTAATAAATATAAAGTTTTCAAACCCCTTGTCTATTATACACATATCTATCTTTTTAGATCACCACATTTGTAGCAAAACATATTTCAGTCATGTATTTCACCTCGCTCTAAGCTCTGTATAAAGTTTGAGTCCAGTTTAATCCGTAACCATGGCTATTACAGTAGTTAGGTAAACATTGGCCAGGGTCCCTATAGAAATAGAGTAAGCCTAATCCAAGTCAACCAATAGTGACATATAAACTGCAGTGGTCCCTAAAATGAGCCCTCAATATCAATATTGAATTCACTATCTTCCAATACCTAAATCATCATATATAGTGAAAGGTAAAGTGAAAATTCAAGTCAATGCGAACAATCTCACAGTATCTGATCTAGATCTAAACTGTTTTTGCTTATTATGGCTGTATAAACATGTCTATATAGATCTGGTTAGTAGCGTAATGATTAATATCTTGTTGTTGTTTTTTATAAAATGTAAACCCCCCTGTAACGAGGCAAAACACAAAACTGATTTTTGTTTGATAAAGCAATGACAGCAGACGACAATCTACTGTGCATGTAAAGGTTTGACTGTCCAGCGTCAATGTATCATTATTAACACATTAAATAGCTTGCATCAACCGTGTGTCACTCTAATCAGTGCAATTATATGCACTAAATGTATGGGGTTAGTATATCGGTGGATTGCTCTTTAATTGTCATTTAATTGTTTCGAAGTTCTTGATGCACTTATAAATATGTACCTTCAAGTTAAGAGTGAATAGTGTGTTTATATATACACTTTTATTACGTTTCAATAGGGTAGAATCTGATCCAAGTTGCAATAGATTTTGGTACAAGTGCAATTTGTAATAATTTCTGTTATTACTTAACACGCAACTGTATTCCTTATATGCATATATTCAGTACTGCCTGTATGGTTAATATCAAAGTTGAGGTATGTAGTTTAACACTTTTTTGAATTTCAGTCCTTTTTAGGGTATCAAGCTTGATCTATCAGATGTTTAAATAGATCATTGTTAGATCATTCGGTCAAATTTCAATAGATCCCCAGACTGCATGGATACTTTAAAAGTTTAAAGGGATTAGCCCCGAGGTTTGAAAAGACCATTGTTAGGCTTTCCGGTCCAATATCAATAGATCCCCAGACTGTATGGAGACTTTAAGGGGATTAGCCCCGAGGTTTGAAAAGGCCATTGTTAGGCTTTCCGGTCCAATATTAATAGATCCCCAGACTGTATGGAAACTTTAAAGGGATTAGCCCCAAGGTTTGAAATGGCCATTGTTAGACTTGGCGGGTGCAATGATGGTGAAATATTGTAGCTTAAAAAAGCTATGATATCATTTTAAAAATAGATACACATACAGTGCCCTCTACCCACGCATGCGCTTGAAGTATAATATCATTGGTCATCTCAGTCATTTGATCTGAGGACGTCGAAGAGTATGCATGGTAGAAAGAGGTACCTTATTTATTTATTTATTAGACTAGTGTGTCTCTAATAGATGGTCTGATAAGGAAAGGACCTGACCCTCAATGCCCGTGAGTACTAAACAGATTGAGGTATACACGTCAGCTCTGTATACCATGTAGCTCCTGATCTTTCACAATTTAAATCTCATGTGACGTCATATATGACCGACTGTTATCCGCGAAATACCCGTGATAAACCACAATCTCCTTATATGCAAATGAGCTCCTCTCGTGTTACTAAATATAGATACAAAATGTCCGCTGATTACGCAAGATTACGTCATCTTTGTTTGGGTCCAAAGAGACCCATATACTACTTCATCAATTTCTAACATGGATATTCACGGAAGAAAGGGGTTTATAGAAATGAGCCACGAAAAAAGAATACACCGCGATTACTGATTTAAGCTGATGTACCATTAACAATAAGGAACTGTTCATTTCAAACTACAATGGCATATGTATACATAAATCTTTGGTATTGGTATAATTGTACATCCAGATCTATTACGAGTTCGTAAGCAAACATGAACAGTCTGGTCTGTGTCTACTCTGTTTGCAAAAACATGAAACTGCGTTTGTATAAAGGAAAAGGTTAATGCTAGGTTCTATGGAGGTAATCAATCGATAACCACAGGTTAACCACATAATAACAGGTGGTAGCTTGATGTAGGACAAAAGTTATACAAAAAGCTCCTATAGGAGCTTTCGGTATCACACGTACCTTGCAAATAGCAACCGCCTGTGTCCTATGACCGCTTAACCCTTTCCCTTATGTAAGCGCATTTTGACGCATCTGGAACAGAGTAGACCCAGATCAGACAGCTTTTATAGGAGCCGTCTGATCAGGGTTTGCTCTGTTTGCTTATGGTGTAATATAGATCTGATTCTACAGCTCTGAGCTTCTGCCAAAGCAAAAAATGCCATTATAAAAAACCAATTTTATTAATATTCATGACGTCAATATTTCTTACATGAATATGCAACAGGGAAAGGGTTAAGACGGGTTCTGCTGTATGTGTACGTTGTATATCATTGGACTGCGTGTGGATTTAACCCATTACCTCATAGGCTATGTTTAGACCCAACCTCTTTGAATAAATCTAGCGAAAAGGAGCATTAAGTAGAGAAAAGGATTTTTTTTAGAATTTTTTAGTTCTGAAACCATTGTGATAAAAAGAGCATTTGCTCCTATGGAGCAAATGCTCTTTTTATCACAATGGTTTCAAAACGTGACTTTTACAGGGGCGTCAAAAGGTGTCAATACGAGGGAATGGGTTAACACATTCACAATAGATGTCGTCGGAAAGCGACTCACCTTGCTGCAATGGGTTAACATGTAATTACCTGTGCAAATGGTGTGGATCCAGATGAGACGCCGAGTAATTCAGCTATCGCCAAGATCAAATCTGTTTGACACACCAATTGCATTTTACATTAAAAAAAATGAAGGAATGTCTACTATGAAACATAAAGCAGACGACATTGCAGCTGAAACTTATTCGGTGTCAAAAGAATTCAAACCATCATACATGGACAATTTGATTCTTATCTCTTTCTATAAAGGACAGACAACGGACATTACTTGAGATATTACAGTGCGCCAGCATTGTCGCCTGCTTCGAGTTTAGCCATTTACTCCATAAATACGCCTTTCCACGCATTTGCAAACAGAGTAGAACAAGATCAGGGTCTGGTCTATTTGCTTATAAATGCTATACTACAGATATGATTCTATAGTTTCTGCACGGGCCAGACATTCCTATGCCCATGTGCTATTATAATAATTAATATTCATGGTGTCATTATTTCTTTCATGAATATTAATGGAATACAGGATTAAGGGCGGCTTTTTCTTCATTGTTTTTAAATTAACTCATTCCCGCCTAAACTATATTTAGACCCAACCACTTTGAACAAATCTACCGAAAAGGAGCATTTACTGGAGAAAAGGATATTTTTAGAATTGTGTAGTTTTGAAACCATTGTGATAAATAGAGCAAATAGGAGCAAATGCTCTATTCATCACAATGGTTTCAACAGGTGACTTTTACAGAGACGCCAAAATTGCGTCACTAGGAGGCAATGTGTTAACAGATAAGCAGAGATTCAAGCGTTTGGGTCATGGAATCGCCGAGTCATCTGGATTCAAACCATTGTTCTGAGTCTGAGATCATTCTCAAGTATCTGATTGGTCAGATTCTGAGCAAGCTCAGAATCTGACCAATCAGATGATTGAGAATGAACTCAGATCCACCAGTGTTTTAACATTGGACCCAGTACTCATAGTTCTAAGTTTTCTCTGCAATGGCTTTTCCAAACAAATGAGTACATATGCACTTTTTAACCATTTCTCCTGCTATAAACGTGTTTTGCGCATTTGCAAACAGACTAGACCCAGATCAAAGGGCTCATATAGGAGTCTTCTGATCAGGGTTTGCTCTGTTTGTTTATGAAATTATAATATGTCTCACTCTACAGTTTCTACCAATACCAAAACAACCCTGTCTACAATTGCCGTTATAAAAAAAATCAGCTAATAAATATTCATGATGTTGTTACAGTAAAACCTCTCTATAGCGACCACTAAATTGTGTTAATTAGTTGGTATTTAGGGCAGGTGGATGATGGATGCTTAAAGCAAAATGAAAGTAAAACAGAACGCTCCTATAGGAGCGTTCTGTTTTACTTTTACCTTGCTTTAAGCAACCCCCTGCCTTTAACACAAAATACTTGATGTAATTTAGTGACTGTTATAGAGAGGTTTTACTGTATTTCTTACAGAAAAACTGAACAACGAAAGGGTTAATAACCGCTCATTTACAGACCCAATACAAACTGAGCAGAGTATCGAACTGTTTAGATCCTGATAAGACACCGAGTTACTCCCCGCGTGTTTGTCCCCAGTGTAACAATAGCCCTAGAGTTACGTCATAGATAAACCTCTGCTGACATACTTTAGTAAAGGTTTAAGAAACACTAAATATTTTAAGGAGACACTGTTTACAATAATTTCAAGTATGGTGATCCTAACCCAAGGTAAGTTTGGTAGTTTTCCTCTAAACGTTTCAACGTTGTTGTTTTTTTTCTCTTTTCGCATTGTTGCTCTCGCTGCCGAAGTCTTGCTGCCTCAGTGGTCAGAATTTGCGTACCGCACAACAGGTATTAGGTGCTTATGTGGCGATCGTAAAAATGTCGTCCCGTACTTCTTCTCAGTGTTCTCAGTGGTTCATTCGGAATCATGATTTCCACTGCTTTTAATAATGGAAAGTGAATGGCAGCTTAACCCATTCCCTCATATTGACGACTTTTGACGCCTCTGAAAAGTCACTTTGTGATACCATTGTGATAAATAGAGCATTTGCTCCTATAGGAGCAAATGCTCTATTTATCACAATGGTTTCAAACTACAAAATTCTAAAATGTTTCCTTATCTCTAGTTAATGCTCCTTTTCGGTAGATTTATACAAAGAGGTTGTATCTAAAATAGCCTATGACGTAATGCATCTAAAAATAGCCTATGCGGTAAAGGGTATGTTCACCCTGTATATGTTCATATTTCATGCAAGAATAATGATATCATTACTATTCGATTAATGGTATGTAAACGCGACATTTTTGTTCAGGCTGAAACTGTAGAATCATATCTATATTATGCTACATGTATAAGCAAACAGGGCAGACCCTGATCAGACGGCTCCTATAGGAGCCGTCTGATCTGGCTCTATTCGGTTTGCAAATGCGTGAAAATACGTATATTTTTATATGAGGGAAAGGGTTAAGCCGGTGCAAGGAACATAAGTAGTGATGTACTTCTAATATCTGCTATTTTATAGACTCAGTAAAACCGAATTCGCAATTTTCTATTTTCGCATAGCTGCTTTTGCTTTCGAAGGATTTCCTTCTTTCAGAATGTGTGTGAGTGTCAGTAAACTCCTGAATAAAGGTAGCATATGTCTTTAAGACTCTTTCCTCCATAAATACGCCTTTCTACGCCTCTGTAAAAGTCACTCTTTGTAACCATTGTGGTAAATAGAGCATTTGCTCCCTTGGAGCAAATGCTCTAATTATCACAAAGGTTTAAATACTACACAATTCTATTTGTTTCCTTTTCTCTAGTAAATTCTCGAGGCCGGATCTAAAAATAGCCTATGATGGAATGGGTTAAATAAGATCTGTCTTTGTAGGTCGCATTAGGAGGATAACTGTATTTTAAAACACAATTAACCCTTTCGCTGCCAATGCCGAGTAACTCGGCGTCTCATCAGGATCCAAATTGTTTATTACTGTTACTATATTTTTAAACAAAAATGTAGAAAAAAAAATGAAAATTTGTAGCAGACGACAAACTTAGCAGACGACAGAATTTGGCAGCGAAAGGGTTAAAGTCATAAAGTTTGGATCCTGATGAGACACCGAGATACTTGACGTCACATCTGGATCAAAACTGTTTGCAAAGGTTTACATATTCCAGACGACAAAATATGACAGCGAACGAGTTAAAATCTGAATTAGAATAAATTTTCTTTTAAAACGTTCTCGGCATACATACACACTATGAATAGAACATATATTAGATCAACATCTTAGAATGTACTATACACATATTCTGCATGACAAGAATATTATAAATAAAATGCATATGTAAAAACAATGAAGTATAAAACACTTATATTTGTTTTCAGTTTCAGCCATCTTAATGTTCTTCCTTACCCATTCAGGTGAGTTTTCTGGGCTTCTAACATCTCCCTCTCTCTTTCTCTCTGTCTCCGTCTCTGTCTTTCTCTGTCTCTGTCTGTCTCTTTCTCTGTCTGTCTCTTTCTGTCTCTGTCTCTGCCTTTGTCGCTGTCGCTGTCTCTGTCTCTGTCAGTCTCTGTCTGTCTCTGTCTCTGCCTTTGTCGCTGTCTCTGTCTCTGTCTGTCTCTGTCTCTGTCTGTCTCTGTCTCTGTCTGTCTCTGTCGCTGCCTTTGTCGCTGTCTCTGTCTGTCTCTGTCTGTCTCTGTCTCTGTCTGTCTCTGTCTGTCTATGTCTGTCTCTGTCTGTCTCTGTCTCTGTCTGTCTCTGTCGCTGCCTTTGTCGCTGTCTCTGTCTGTCTCTGTCTGTCTCTGTCTCTCTCTGTCTCTGTCTGTCTATGTCTGTCTCTGTCTGTCTCTGTCTCTGTCTGTCTCTGTCGCTGCCTTTGTCGCTGTCTCTGTCTGTCTCTGTCTCTGTCTCTGCCTTTGTCGCTGTCTCTGTCTGTCTGTCTCTGTCTCTGTCTCTGCCTTTGTCGCTGTCTCTGTCTCTGTCTGTCTCTGTCTGTCTCTGTGTGTCTCTGTCTCTGTCTGTCTCTGTCTCTGTCTGTCTCTGTCTGTCTATGTCTGTCTCTGTCTGTCTCTGTCTCTCTCTGTCTCTGTCTGTCTATGTCTGTCTCTGTCTGTCTCTGTCTCTGTCTCTGCCTTTGTCGCTGTCTCTGTCTCTGTCTGTCTCTGTCTGTCTCTGTGTGTCTCTGTCTCTGTCTGTCTCTGTCTCTGTCTGTCTCTGTCTCTGCCTTTGTCGCTGTCGCTGTCGCTGTCGCTGTCTCTGCCTCTGCCTCTGTCTGTCTCTGTCTGTCTATGTCTGCCTCTGTCTGTCTCGTCTCTGTCTCTGTCTCTGCCTTTGTCGCTGTCTCTGTCTCTGTCTGTCTCTGTCTGTCTCTGTGTGTCTCTGTCTCTGTCTGTCTCTGTCTCTGTCTGTCTCTGTCTCTGCCTTTGTCGCTGTCGCTGTCGCTGTCGCTGTCTCTGCCTCTGCCTCTGTCTGTCTCTGTCTGTCTCTGTCTGTCTCTGTCTGTCTCTGTCTCTGTCTGTCTCTGTCTGTCTATGTCTGCCTCTGTCTGTCTCTGTCTCTGTCTCTGTCTCTGCCTTTGTCGCTGTCTCTGTCTCTGTCTGTCTCTGTCTGTCTCTGTGTGTCTCTGTCTCTGTCTGTCTCTGTCTCTGTCTGTCTCTGTCTCTGCCTTTGTCGCTGTCGCTGTCGCTGTCGCTGTCTCTGCCTCTGCCTCTGTCTCTGTCTCTGTCTCTGTCTCGTCTCTGTCTCTGTCTCTGTCTCTGCCTGTCTCTGTCTCGTCTCTGTCTCTGTCTCTGCCTTTGTCGCTGTCGCTGTCTCTGTCTCTGTCTGTCTCTGTCTGTCTCTGGCCCTGTCTCTGTCTCTGTCTCTGTCTCTGTCTCTGCCTTTGTCTCTGTCGCTGTCTCTGTCTCTGTCTCGTCTCTGTCTCTGTCTGTCTCTGTCTCTGTCTCGTCTCTGTCTCTGTCTCTGTCTCTGTCTCTGTCTGTCTCTCTGTCTCTGTCTCTGCCTCTGTCTCTCTCTGTGTCTCTGTCTCTGTCTCTCTCTGTCTCTGTCTCTCTCTTTAGACAAGAATACTGATCTAGATATACATTGATTGCAAACCTACAATCCATATGTAGGCCTTTACCAAAACCCATATAAGGCCGTCACATTAGAATTTAATCTTAATATTTAATAATCCCGTCATATTAGAATTTAATCTTAATATTTGCTCGCTGATCGATCATGAACATGTGCTGATGATGTCCAGCGTAAATTGTTTTGGTCCGATTCCCATCACTACCAAACTGTATCCAACACTTATCAACGGCTATCACACTCACATATGGTGCCGTAAAGTTAATATCATCTTGCGATGCATTTAAAAACTTACTATGAATCCTTTCCCTTATGTAAGCGCATTTTCGCGTATCTGCAAACAGAGTAGACCCTGATCAGACGGCTCCTATAGGAACCGTCTGATCAGGGTCTGCTCTGTTTGCTTATGGTGTAATATAGATCTGATTCTACAGTTTCTGCCTCAGTCAAATGTCCTGTGTTCATATGGAATTATAAAATAAATATGTTATTAGTATTCATGACGTCATTATTTCTGACATGAATATACAACAGGGAAGGGTTAAGTATTTACTTCATCTACATTTGTGTTTTACATCTACACGTGTTTGCAAACAGAATACACCGAGATCAGAGTCTGCTCTATTTGCTATCGAAATACATATCAGAGCTGCAGGTACAGATACGTAAAGATGCTTACACGAATACTAAACTTGTCATTTCTCCACCAAACTCTATGTTGCGACCACTCTTTAGAATCGTCTCTTCGAGACGATTCTAAAGAGTGGTCACAACATAGGGTTTACTGGAAAAATAAAGAAGTTTTTTTTCTTCTAGAAAATGGTTTAATTTATGCATATTATCTGAACCTCTGCATATGTGATACAGATCTGATTCTACAGCTTATGCCATGCTCAAACATTGTGTGTTCATTCTCTATCATCAATAATCGTTTAATCAATATTGCGTCATGATGGTGTCATTCTTTTCCCTTACATGGATATCTTACATGTAATAAAGAGCTAAAGTAGATATCTGAATTTTGTTCAGCCTCAGGCGCAGCCCCACAGATGTGCTTCAACTGCACCAGGTCCAGTTCGACGCAATGCAAAGACTTCTACCCATGCGGAGCCGGTCAGGTACAGTCAAGGGACACCCCATCACTCTACTCCTACCATGAGAAACGCCTAATAGATTATATTAGATGGCA
The DNA here is from genome assembly GCA_963576725.1 of Azorinus chamasolen. Classification (NCBI taxonomy): domain Eukaryota; kingdom Metazoa; phylum Mollusca; class Bivalvia; order Cardiida; family Solecurtidae; genus Azorinus; species Azorinus chamasolen. Next base: position 55,402,424 of record OY755241.1, read on the forward strand.
TTCTGTCATTAACCATTTCCCTTATGTAAGCACATTTTAACGCACCTGCAAACAAAGTACACCCAGATCAGACAACTCCTATATGACTGCTCTGCTCTGTTTGCTATGTGTTATATATATCTGATTCTACAGCTGCTTCCTGAGCCAAAATGTCATGTATTCATATGCCATTATAAAAAATTCATTAGTATTCATGACGTCATTATTTCCCATTTGAATTATCATCAGGGAAAGGGTTAACCTATTCACTTATTTTACTATCATATTATATACAGTTGAACCTCGATATTACAAACTCGGATAACCCGAACTTCTATAGAACTTCGGTTAACCCTTCGCTTGCTGAATTTTAAAATACATTTCTCCTTCTTTACCCAAGCCCTGTTGTATAATTACATACATCTTCTCTGTGTACAAGTATTTCGCTATGCAATCACTGCTGTGGAGTGCACTGGTTGCACGATCATTTGTAAATAGTGCAGACCCTGATGAGACAGCTCCTGCAGGAGCTGTCTCATCTGGGTCTTCACTATTTACAGGTAGGTATATTGATGTGAACAGCAAGCGAAGAGTTAAAGATTATATCCTTTCACACTTTTGTAACACACAATAAATTCACGACGTTACATATCTATAAAGACATGCAACAGCTTGATGCAGGTCGCAATTAATGCTGAAAGCTCCTACGGGAGCTTTCAGCATTACTTGCAACCTGCAATAAGCTATTACAACGGGAATGGTTCCAAGATATGCATGAAGTAATATCTTCATGAATATTCATCACCTTGATTTAATAATGTAAACGTTTCAAGGAAATTGCAGGATCAGCTCTACATAAATCCATAACCAAACAGAGTAGACCATGACCAGGCGGTTCCTATTGGAGGTGTCTGGTCTGGGTCTACTCTGTTTGTGACAAGGCGTTACTGTGAGGGAAAGGGTTAGGTTAGTGGATGAATTTTATTGTTATTAACCCTTTCCTTCATATAAATGCGTGTTCAAGCATTTGCAAACAGAGTAGGCATAGATCAGACGGCACCTATAGGAGCCGTTTGATCAGGGTCTGCTCTGTTTGCTAATAGAATTTGAAATATCTGTTTCTTTACTTTATAAAATGGCTTCTGTCCACGAATATTCAATAGGTATTGGAATTTGTAAAATTCATAGAACAGTGACAGGGTTTAGCAAACAGTGCAAATCCTTAACTTGGTGAGCAATCTGATCTGGGTATACATGTACACTGTTTGTACGTGCCAGTAAACTCTTTTCCCACACTCAATGGGCTAAATCTGACTTTTGTAACATGCTTCGTTTCCACGTGAAGGAAATACATGCTGGTGATTGGTATAGCAAATATTGCAGGCCATTATCAAAGGGCTACTTTAGGGGCATTCTGGTTTGGATCACCGCTATTTGGCCGAACCCCTTTTTGTGGGATCGCAAGGGTAAATGGGGTTATAACATTACAGTAAAACCCCTCTAATACGACCATCTAAAAGAGGTATACTTCTGGGTGGTAGAGGCAGGTGGTAGCTTAATGCAGGACAAAGGTAATGCAGAAAGCTCCCAGAGGAGCTTTCTACATTACTTTTGCCCTGCATTAAGCAACCACCTGCTCATAAAGACACAAATGTTTATTCATTAAGTGGTCGCTTTAGAGGGGTTCTAATGTACAACATTAAGACAGAGCTGTTGAAAAGACACATATACAGAAAAACTCTCTAAACCGGACGTTCAAATTTGTATCAATGCCGGTCTTTAAGACAGGTGGAAGCTTAATGCAGGATGGGAGCTTTCTGCATGGCTCTCACCCTGCATTAAGCAACTACCTGCTTGACTATTTGCCCCATGAATATTAATGTAAGAAATTATGAAATCACGAATGCAATTTTAATCATGTTTTATAATGGCATATGAACAAAGCATATTTTGGCTCAGACAGAAACTGTAGAAACTTACAGTAACACTCCTCTAAACCGGATGTTATATTTAGTATAAAGATCGGTCTTGGAGACAAATGGCAGCTTAATGCGGGGTGAATGTCATGCAGAAAGCTCCTCTAGCATCTTCCTGCATGATTTTCACCCAACATTAAGCAACCACCTGCCTAGACGTATCTAAATTCTTCTCTACTAAAATACTGGTTTAGATAGGAATTTACTGTATATCTATATCAACCCTTCGCTTGCTATTCACTTCAATATAACTACCTGTAAATAGTGAAGACCCAGATGAGACAGCTCCTGTAGGAGCTGTCTCATCAGGGTATGCACTATTTACATTGATTGTGCAACAAGTGCACCCCACAGCAGTGATTGCACAGCGAAATACTTGTACACAGTGAAGATGTATGTAATTATACATCAGGGCATGTGTAAAGGAGAAATGTATTTTAAAATTCAACAAGTGAAGGGTTAAAGATACAGAAGTTGGTAGGAAAATTAATACAGCAACTGTTTTTGTTCGAGTCTATATTCAACTCGCATATGCAGCTGCAAGTTACCAGTTAATTGTTTACTGGTTGCGTTTGATTAAAAAAAGTGTGTCTAAATTCGCAACAAGTTCTATTTTCGTATCAGTTCCTTTAACCCATTCCCTCATAGGCTAATTTTAGATCCAACCTCTTTGAATAAATTTACCGAAAAGGAGAATTTACTAGAAAAAATGACACATTTAGAATTGTAGAGATTTGAAACAATTGTGATAAATACAGCATTTACTCCTAGGAGCAAATGCTCTATGTATCACACTGGTTTCAAAAAGTGATTTTTTTAAAGAGACGTCATGTTGAATGAATGGGTTAATGGTTTGCTGAGAACGAAGTACGTTTGCTTTACAGAAATGTTTCAAAGAAGTTGTGGAGACGGACACGGGTGATGCAAATTACGCTTGGGGTTGTGCCTCGTCACAGGTATCGTCAATATTCCTTAACAACATTATCTCATGAATGGATAGTCATGTCAGAAATAATGACGTCATAAATGTTTACTGGCTGACTATAAATGATAGATACACACATTATGGAAATTGTAGAATAAGACATACAGATGGGGCCGCACTCTTCTTGCAAAAGTGCTAAAAGGAGTCTTTATCAGGAAATAATAACAACGAACATATGAAAAAGTACAAACATGGAGGATCTTGCATGAATGTTCATTACAAATTGATTTTATGAAACGAGCTTACTATAATAATATGACACGAGCTTTCTATTTATCACATAGCCCTTAAAAGTGCCCTACAAAGTGAAACAGGCTATAGCTGACGCCATTGTTTAAAGCGTCGGCGCAAATGCAGCCCATCGATTGGCTAACGTTTAAATGACGTCAATGACGCCATGCAGGTGTTCTCTTTAATATTCATTATCTGCTCTGATCTAATATTTCGACAACTAAGGGCCTTTTTCAAAGATTATTATGAAATGATAATCTTTGGAAAAGGCCCTTAGTGGTCGAAATATTAGATCAGAGCAGTTCAAGTATTTATGTATTATATTAATTCCCTATTTTGGAATATTTTCTTCATTGTGTATTCGTTATCGACCGGATTCAAACTGCTCATTTGCATAAAAATGCACTAGTACTTTTCCTCGGTTTACGGCACTCTGTTTCGGCACTCCCACGCCGAAGATTATGTTATAAATATACTTTCGCCCCAATTAGTGATCAACTCTGTACACTTTACTTCATTGGCTGCTACAATGTGCATTTTTTCACAAGATAGGCTGCTATACTAACGCCAAATAATAGGCCAGCCATCGACCCTTAACGCTTTCCCTGTTCAATGTTTATTAAAAATTTCAATACCTATTGACTATTCATGGACAAAATGGGTTTAGTGAAATATGAAAGGTTGAACAATGTAGCCATTTTAAAAACTGAAGAAATAGATCTGTTCGTTAGCAAACAGAGCAGATCTTGGTCAGGCGGCACCTATAGGATCCGCCTGATCTGTGTCTTCTCCGTTTACAGATGTGTGAAAAGGTAAGGGTTACCTCCATCAATATTCATGTAGCAAATAATGATATTATGCATATTGATTAGCTAAATTCTTATAATGGCATATGAACGGAGGAGTGTTTTGCAAACAAAGCAGACCAAATCCTGCTGAAATTCCTCCTTAAGCAGGCGTCCGATCTGGTTCTGTTTTCAAAGGCGTTTAAAGACGCCAACATCAGACAAAGCGATGAACAAGTTACTATTGGCATATGTTATACATGTGTATGTATAACTAAAGAAATATGATTGAAAAAATGTCTATTTCTTGTTTGCTTGGTAGGGTAGGCATCTCTTCACAAGACAGTCACTCATACTATAAGATGCCAATATGTCTGTGACGTCACCTTATCAAGTCAAACAGAGGCTCTCTGCTCAAATTCAGATCTGTTTAATTTTGCTTACGTCCAATTCGATTAAGTTTTTGAGAAACAGGGGTATTTTTCGATATAAGTTTAAATTGACAACCTTCATAATAATGATAGAACATTACACTAATTAAGTTTTATGACATTATTGAAAATATGCGTTCATTGCAGGGACTTCCCCTTTAACAGTGGATTAAACAAATTATATCTCGATGAGATGGGATGCCGGATTACTCGTCGTCTCATCTGGATCAAATTCAGTGGGGGGGTTAGCTAGCGATACGCATTTACGCACGTGCGTAACGCACGTGCGTAACATCAATCAGAAAGGTGAAAACATTATTATGGCCAAAATTAAACAAAAACTCGAAGGCTATAGGGGTAGACGTTGATAAACGTTTTGCCTTGTCATGTAAGTTTTAACCAATTCCTTCATATTGACGCATTTTGACGCCTCTGTAAAAGCCACCTTTTGAAATTATTGTGATAAATAGAGCATTTGCTCATATAGGAGTAAATGCTCTATTTATCACAACGGTTTCAGAACTACACAATTCTAAATTTCTCCGAGGGAACATGCCCCCCGGAATCATATAACTATGTTGCGTACATTACTACGCTCCTGAAAGTTGTTTACAGATGTTAATTGGGTTGCTTTTAACGGTATAAGCGTTGATACATGTGTTTATTTATACAGCTCTGCAAGCTAGAGGAACACCTGAAGGAAACAAGGAAACGACTGAGCACGCAAAAATGCTTTCAATGCTGTGATGACAGCTTCTGCAACTTCGGACCCTGTACACAAGGTATTGACTCCGTTAACATTCATGTACCATGAAGCTTGTTACTTTATAAGTACAGAAAAACCTCTCTATAACGACCACTAAATTGTGTTAATTATTTGGTATTTAGGGCATGTGGCCGCTTAAAGCAAGGTAAAAGTAAAACTATAGGAGCGTTCTGTTTTACTTTCACAATGCTTTAAGCAGCCACCCGCCTTTAACACAAAATACTGGATGTAATCTAGTGGCCGTTATAGAGAGGTCTTACTGTATTCTTGTAACAGTTACGCGGCTATATGGATATCACTTAGCACTAAATTCTATCATTACTGTGATGTCAGCTTCTGCAACACCTGGCCCTGTACACAAGATATTGATCCCGTTGACAAGTATCAAAATTATGGCCCTTTACTTTGTGAATATTCATGTAATAATTCACAGCTTATGGATATATTAACCCTTTCCTCCATGAATATGCATGTAAGGAATAATGACGTCATGGGTAAAATTAATATATTTTTTTTATAATAGAACATAGACACGTGAAGTTTTGGCCATGGCAGAAACTGTAGAATCTTATCTCTATTATATCATAAGCAAACAGAGCAGACCCTGATCAGACGGCTCATATAGGAGCCGTCTGATCTGGGTCTACTCTGTTTGCGAAGGCGTAGAAATGTGTATTGATGGAGTACATGGTTAATTAACACTATAAACGCCTTTGAAACTAAATGAATATCATTTTCCATCTACCATTTATAATCAATGTACAGCTGATCTAATTATATGTATAGGTCTAGATCTTCTGTACAATGATGTTGAAACATTAAATTTGAAATGTGTTCCCAATTCTCGTCTATTCATCCTATTTCTGTCCTATGCTATTTGTAGACTTTTAGACCCAACATCTTTGAATAAATCTACCGAAAAGGAACATTAACTATAGAAAAGGAGAGTTTTAGAATTGTGTAGTCTTGAAACCATTGTGATACATAGAGCATTTGCTCCATATGAGCAAATGCTCTATTTATCACAATGGTTTAAAAAATGTGAATTTTATAGAGGCAAAAAAAGCGTCACTAGGGTGTAATGTGTTAACCAATTAATTGCCGTTAATGCAAACAGAGCAGGCCTTATCAGACGGCCCTGTAGGAACCTCTGGTTTGTCTCTACCCTGTTTGCAAATGGATGGTATACGTTTATATAAATAAAAAGGTTAAAAGATTAACTTCTTCATTTCTCCAACAAGCCCTATGTTATGTCCACTCTGTTCGTGACGATTAACCCTTTCGCCGCCAATGTCGCATAAATGCACCACGACAAATAGTGCAGTCCCAGATCAAACGCCGCCTTTTCAAGGCGGCGTCTGACCAGGGACTTCACTTTTCGTCTCAAATTTTATTTCTATATCTGTGCTTTATTCCTTTGAAATTTGCATTTGTTTATCTCATTGTCTTATTTTACCAAATGATTTAATAAAAGTGGTTTGCAGACGACAATAAGAAATTTGGCGGCGAAAGGGTTAAAGAGATTCACTCTTTAGTGGTCACATCATAGGGTTTGGTGGAGAAATGACGATTTTATTATTTGAACATGCGCCTTTATCTATTGCTCTGAGTTAAAGTATTTCATCTGTTAAGAGCAGACTACTAAAATGCATGACAAAATTCATAGCTGTAAGCTACTTTATGCTTTGTAGACCTCAGTTTGCTGGTCGCGTTATTTTTTTTCATTTTACTGTAATTCTCTCTTAGATTACTGCTCCAAGGTAACCTGTTATCAGAACTCCACCTGCACGAACACACCGATCGGTCACGTCTGCGCATGCCCGGCTGGATATACAGGGAGTCTTTGTGAAACGGGTTTGTAAATTTTCCACTATTATCTTAATACTGTTCTAAGACATCCACTAGTTTTTTATGGTTTTTTTTTAATTTTAACGCCTCTGTAAACGTCACTGATTGAAACCATTGTTATAAATAGCGCATTTGCTCCTATAGGAGCCCCGTGCACAGAAGAACCCCAGGAGACTTCCTCCACGTGTAATTATCTGGACGTCATGATATGACTGAAATATTATTAACCTTTCGCTTGCTATTCACGTCAATATACCTACCTGTAAGTAGTGAATACCCAGATGAGACAGCTCATACAGGAGCTGTCTCATCAGGGTCTGCACTATTTACAAGTTGATTGTGCCACCAGTGCACTCCACAGCAGCGATTGCACAGCGAAATACTTGTTCACAGTGGAGATATATGTAATTATACAACAAGACATGGGTTAAGAAGGAGAATTGTATTTTAAAATTCAGCAAGAGAAGGGTTAAAACGACGTTTAACCTAGTGAAAACCAAACCAAACCTTTTGGAGCCAATGCTCTATTTATCACAATGGTTTCAATGCTACAGGATTCTAATTTTTCCCTTTTAACTAGTAAATGCTCCTTTTTATTAGATTTACTCTAATAGAATGGCTCTAATATAGCATATGAGGGAATGGGTTAAAGATAGCCCGTGGAATGGGGGAATGCGTTAAATCAGTTCATTAATCCTTATCCTGCTGTAGAATAATAATGACTGCTCAAATCTGGACTTGGTGTAATTTTGACCATTTCCAACTTTATTATGCATTTAGTAAAGTATTGACAGACAACAGCTTTGTTCCTTAACCCATTCCTTCATAGGTTACTTTTAGACCCAACCTTTTTGAATAAATCTACCGAAAAGGAGCAATTACTAGAGAAATGGAAACTATTTTAGAATTTTGAAGTTCTGAAACCATTGTGGTAAATAGAGCATTTGCTCCATAGGAGCAAATGCTCTATTAATATTTTATCACAATGGTTTCAAAAAAAGTGATTTTTACAATGACGTGAAAAGGCTTCAATATAAAAAATGGATTTAAACAGCATTATTACCAAGGGCTTTTTATTGTGTCAGGGGCTGTAGAATCAGATTTGTATAATTCCATAAGCAAACAGGACAGACCCTGATCACGCGGCTCCTGTGGGAGACATCTGATCTATAGCTTTCTCTTTTTGTGAAAAAGATGTGCTTATAAGAGAAAGGATGAGGCTAGGCGCTAGACAAAAATGATACATAGAACTTCCAACGAAGATTTTTGATTTCCATTCGTTTTGCACTGAAACCGTCTCCTTGTAAATTCCATTCGTTGATATATATAAATTCACTAAATTGCCTCCTGTTTTTACTACAAATACGAGCAATGCGGTACTAAAACTATAACAACTAATGCCATATTGCCGTATCCATGACAACATCTATATTCAGTAAAACCTCGATAGTACGTAATATTAGTGTAGAAGAATTTAAATACTTTTAGTCATGTGGCTGCTTAATGCAGGGTGGAAGTCATATATGAGCTTTCTGCATGACTTTTACCCTGAATTAAGCTGTCACCTGTCTTAAAGATAACAAAATAACAATACATGTACATATTTTAGTGTTAGAATAATCGAGTTTTGACTGTACATGTAAATGCATTACAATCAGTGTAAACCTAAACCAAGTGTCTCATGGAAAGGTTCATATATTCCACAGAAATAGACGAGTGTGCCAGCTCGCCGTGCGTGAATGGTGGTTTATGTGTGGACCAGGTGGGCAATTACACGTGCTACTGCCGGGATGGGTTTATAGGAGCCAACTGCGAAATCAGTACGTGTAATTTGTAATAACTTATCTTACTCATACCTGTTTAAATGAACCCTTTGAAAGAAGCCTTTCTATACCCCCCCCTTCATTGAATGAACCCTTTGAGCGAACCCTTTGAATGAATCCTTCTTTTGAAGGAACCCATTTATTTGAAGGAACCCTTTATTTGAATGAATCCTTTATTTGAATGAACCCTTTGAATGGACTCCTTCTTTGAAGGAATCCTTTCTTTGATTGAACTCTTTCTTTGAATAAACCTTATCTTTGAATGAACCCTTTATTTGAATGAACCCTTCGAATGGACCCTTTTTGAAGGAATCCTTACTTTGATTGAACCCTTTCTTTGAATGAACCTTATGTTTGAATGAACCCTTTATTTGAATGAACCCTTTCTTTTGAACATGTACTATGATTAACTTTCATCTAAAAAATATTTATCAAGCCATCATTTCTTACATGAATATTCACCGGGTAAAGGGTTAACTCTTTATACACTATATGCGAATATGATCCAGATAAGACGCATTGAAACCCGCGTCTCGGCAGGATCCAAACAATTCACCACGTTCATTGTACTATTAATAACTATAAGAAGTGTTGCAGATGACAATTGTAACAGATGACAATCATTGCAGACGACAATTGTGACAGACGACAATCATTACAGACGACAACTGTAACAGACGACAATCATTGCAGACGACACTTGTTGCAGATTACAATTATTTGAAAGAGGGTCGCGACAACTATGTTCAATATAAAATTTTTGGTTTTCCTTTTTCAGACATAGATGAATGTGCGTTAAGTCCATGTATGCACGGGGCCACGTGTGTTGATGGCATCGCAAACTACACCTGCATCTGCAACCCTGGGTTTACAGGGAAAAACTGTGAAATAGGTGACAATTCTCTCTCTCTCGCTCTCTCCCTCTCTATCTCTCTGTTTATCTCTCTCCCCCTACCCCCCTCTCTCTCTCTCTCTCTCTCTGTGTTTATCTCTCTCTCTCCTCTCTGTTTTTGTATGTCGTATGTCTGTCTGTGGCTATGGCTGTGTCTCTCTGTCTCTCTCTGTCTGTATCTCTGTTTCTCTCTCTCCATCTTCCTTTCTCTCCTCTGTCTCTCTGACGGGCGCAGTCTAGTCAGGGTCTGCTCTGTTTGAAAAGGACGTTTAGACTGTAGCCGTTAGAACAAGTCGGCCATCAGAATACAGTAGAACCTGTCTTAAGCGGCCACCAAAAAGAGGTCTAATTGTGGGTCTGTAAGACAGGTGGTAGCTTAATATCGATAATATCAATAAATGAATGGCTGCTTAGGACATATTCTACTGTTTAGCCATTAGAAAATAACCGTTACCGTTAGAAGAATTTAACCGTTAGAAGAACATTGCCGTAAGACGAACGTAGCTATTAGAATATAGCCGTTAGACGAATATAGCCGTTATAATATAGCAAAAACACTATATAACCGTCAGACTAATATAGCAATTAGAGTATAACTGTTGGATGAATATAACAATCATAACATACAAGTAAGAATATAGCTGTTAAACTGCTTTTGAGTGGCTCCATTGAAAAAGGTATATTTATTATGCGTTCTTAGATATTGACGAGTGCATGAGTTCCCCGTGTTCCTATGGTGGCACGTGCACGGACTTGGCCAACGGCTACCACTGCGACTGCATAGCTGGTATAACTGGAAAATCATGTGAAACCAGTAAGTATAGCGCGCCGATGGTAATTTGAACATGCAAATCAAATGATTCGGTTTACCTGTTAGTAATATTGAAAACGATGAATAAAAGTGAAATGCGATGCTTACAGTAACCGTGTGAAGAAAGAGGCTACATATAATACTCATATAATACTCGTCAATGTTTGTCATATAATTGTCAATGATGGCCGAAACAGAAATGAACAAAATATTGATAAATACGATTGTGCAGTTGAGGGAAAAAATATCTGGTCAATACTATTGAGTTAATAATATTGTCAGCTTTGCAGAGAGCTGGGTGTGCTCACTAAACCTAAATGCATTCTAGTAGAAACTTCCATTCATCACATTTGGTGTCGATTTTGCCATGTTGATGGTATGGTAATTTCAACAAGAATGAAATATTGATCAATACAATTGATGAGGCATAATACAGAATATAAAACAACTGTATTAACCCTTTCCCTCATATAAACGTGTTTTACGCCTTTGCGAACAGAGTAGACCCAGATCAGACGGCTCCTAGAGGAGCCGTCTGACTAGGGTCTGCTCTGTTTGCTAATGGAATTGGATAGAACTGTTTCTTTGCTTTTTAAAATGTCTACAATGTTTCACCTTCCCTATTTCATTATAATTATTTTGTTAATGAATATTCAGTAGGTTTTGAAATTTGGAACAAATACAGAACAGGGAAAGGGTTAATCATTTACTCCATGAATATTCAGTAAGAAATAATGACATTATGAATATTAATTAGACAAACGCCTACAAATATGATCTTCTTTCATAAATTCTATACATATGTTATCTATGCCTTTTCAAAAATATTGTCAGAATGCCATAGCAGTTCGGATCCTCCCCGAGATAAGCAATGTCTCATCTGGATCTAAATTACAGTTGAATTTCGATATCTCGAACTCCAGGGGACTGTACGAATTAGTTCGAGATAACAGACTTTCGAGTTATCCGAATCCTAATTTGGACAAGTTTTCAAGTTCAAAGCTTAATATAAATCTAAAGTAATGCTGAAAGCTCCTATAGGAGCTTTCAGCATTACTTTAGACTTACATTAAGCTGTTACACATGTTTCTCCATATGCAAAGTTAGAAATTGTGTAATGAAAGTTTTTGAAGGACCGAACTTTTAGTTCGAGTTATCCCGAGTTCAAGTTATAAGAGTTCGAGATATCGGAGTTAAACATGTATGTACCATTCGAGGGCTTGGTGCAAAACTATTTTAACTCCTTCACAGGAGTTAGAATAGTTTTGCACCAAGTCCTCGAATTGTCGTCAAAAATGTTGGTAGGACGAGTAACACTATAATGACACCATTCTGTTGTGTTTTTTCTTCTCGTAGATATCGACGACTGCGCAAATGTCACCTGTTTGAATAAAGGAATCTGTTCAGACTCCATAGGATACTTCGAATGTAAATGTCCATTGGGCTTCACCGGAAAATACTGCGAAACTTGTAGGTTGATGCTTTTTTCTTTTTTTATTTTTCATATTGATCGACTATACCAGATGTTTAGATAAGATGGAGTAAATTCAGTCACTTTTCAAGAATAACTCCTTTTTAATTTGTTCCTCTTGGGTCAGCTCAAAGTTGGACCGGCGCAATTTTGACTACTTCCGATTCGGTCAAGCTTTTAAAAAGATATTGATCGAATGTCGAACAGCTTGGATTCTGATGTGACGCCGTTTTAACCCTTTCACCGCCAATGTCGCATAAATGTACCACGACAAGGCGACGTGTGATCAGGGACTTCACTTTTTGTCTTAAACTCTTATTTCTATATTTGTGCTTTACTCCTTTGAAATTTACATTTATTTATCTCATTTCCTTATTTTTCCAAATGATTTAACAAAAGTGGTTTGCAGACGACAATTAGAAATTTGACGTCGTTTTAAACGTTGTCTTTTACTTATCTAATCTGGTTCTCTGATTATTAACCATTTTGCTGGACGATTTACTCTTGACTGAGATTAACTACAGTGAAACCTCCCTATAACGGCCACTAAATTACATTAAGTATTTTGTGTTAAAGGTACGTGACTTCTTAAAGCAAGGTGAAAGTAAAACAGAACGCTCCTATAGGAGCGTTCTGTTTTACTTTCACCTTGCTTCAAGCAGCCACCTGTCCTAAATACTAACTAGTTAACACAATTTAGTGGTCGTTATAGAGAGGTTTTACTGTATTTAATTAACCAGTCTATGGTCCGATGCTATAAAACTCCTCAGTCTGAGTTCATTCTCAAGTATCGTATTGGTCATATTTTGATAAAGCTCTACCGAATGAGATGCATGACTACGATTTCAGACTCAAGAACCTTGGCAATATCACAGGTAGATCGATGTCCCTTTTGAGATTTTATCCATTTTATTTTCAGCCGTTGGTCGAGTGTGTTACAGTTGCCTTGATTTGACTGACGTCACTTCCTGTGCCAATGAGACAATATGTGGTGCAGGGCAGGTAACCAAGTGGTTTTTATTTTTAACCCTTTCCTTCATGTAAACGTGTTAAACGCATTTGCAAACAGAGTAGACCCAGATCATATAGGAGCCGTCTGATCAGGGTCTGCTCCGTTTGCTAATTGAATTTGAAAGATCTGTTTATTTACTTTCTAAAGTGGCCACACTTCATTTTAACTGTTTTGTCCACGACTATTAAGTACGTATTGGAATACACATAGAACAGGAAAAGGTTAACATTTCATTCTATTTTACACAAGATTATCGTTAGCGTGTTAAAATTTACACGTTCTAATTCAAATCCCTTCATCATTCTATTTGCCACATAATGTTCATTTGCATGTCAAAATTTACCTAGATAAACCCATTGTCAAAACAATTGTAAACTTTCATTAATCCTTTCCCTTATATAAACCCGTTTCATGCATTTGCAAACAGAGTAGACCCAAATCAGACGGCTCCCGTAGGAGCCGTCTGAACAGGGTCTGCTCCGTTTGCTACTAGAATTCGATAGATCTGTTTCTTTACTTTCTAAAATGACTCTAATGTCCCATCTTTCATATTTCATTATAACTATTTAGTCCATGAATATTCAGTAGATATTAACATTTCAAATAAGCATAGAACATGGAAAGGGTTAAATTTCATTGAATCATCTTATACCTACATGTAGTCATTGCACTAAGGCAGACGTGTAGTCAATAACCGTTTTAATATGTTTTGTGTCGTCTGTTCGTGCGTTACATCACGTTTTGGTTTTGGCGCCGAGCTCTTTTGTGTGTGGCGCTATCTGTATGAATTTTTATACACTTAGTTTTAAAATCAATTTGCAACGAAATTAGTGGTTCGCTCCTGTGTTATCGGAAACATATGATATTATTATATAAGTTAGCGTCAACATCAATATACTATCATCATTTGTGTTTTATATGGTGGATGTTTTGTGTCGCCTGCTTGTGCGTTACGCCACGTTTTGGTTTTGGTGCAGCACCCTTTTGTGTGTGGCGCTGTCTATGATTTTTTATACACTTAGTTTTTAAAATCAATTTGCAACGACATTCGTGGTTCGCTCCTGTATTAGCATAAACATAGGCCAATAATATATAAGTTAGCGTTAACATCAATATGATATCATCAAGGTTTGCGCCTCTCAGTACAGATCAATACGTACAATATCAAACCCTTTGGTATGTATTATGAGGGCCATTTTTAAGACATTTTTTCACAGGAATGTTTCCCTGAGCACAAGCCTATCGATTAACCATTTATACGCCTTTGCAAACAAAGTAGACCCAGATCAGACGGCCCCTACAGGGGCCATCTGATCAGGGTCTGCTCTGTTTGCTTATGAAATTATATCGGTATGATTCTACAGTTTCGGTCATGGACAAAAATTCCCGTGTTCATGTGTCATTTTAAACATAAACTCTTTTGGTGCCAAATTTAAAAGTGTCGTCTGCAATAATAATTTTATATTAAATAGAATTCTAAACTAAATAAAGGTATATTAGTAAAACATTTTTTTTTTAAAAGCTGTATGCATGGGCTAAAATAATACTGAAAACCGTGAAGTCCCAGGTCAGATGCCGCCTTGAAAAGGCGGCATCTGACCTTGGACTGCACTGTTATCAGTGGTGCCAACAGGCGACATTGGCGCCGAAAGAGTTAATCTAATTTATAATTTCAGGATATCATTATTTCTTACATTAATATTCATGAAATAAATATGTTTAAGGGTTACGTAGATTTTTCAGTTCTCGTAAAAGCTTGATAGAACTAGCAACGTACACAGCTCCAGATAAGATGCGTAAATTAAAACATTTTCAAGAATAACTCCTATAGTTCTCCACCAAACCCTTTGTTATGACTACGCTTTATAATCGTCTCTCCAAGACGATTATAAAGAGTAGTCACAGCATAGGGTTTGGTGGCTAAATGACGATTTTTAGTGTCTGAATACGCATATTTATCTGTTTTTGAACATTTTTCAAGAAGAGCTCCTTTATTTCTGCACCAAACCCTATGTTATGACCACTGTTTTTAATCGTCTCAGTGGGGAGACGATTTTAAAGAGTCGTCACACCATAGTGTTTGGTGGAGAAATGACGATTTCTAGTATCTGGGTACGCATATTTACCTTTTGCACTGAACTTTTATTTTATGAGTTAATACCTTTCTTTACAGGAATGTTTCCTTGAACACGAACTTGTTTCTCCTGGCGTATTTAACTTTAACATGGGCTGTGTACCGACAAAGATGTGCGACTACTTGCAATCCCATGGGCATGCCAGGCGCGGCGATAACGCAATTCAGCTATGCTATGAGTGTTGTGACATTAACGGATGTAACAAGCACGCATGTTCCAGTTAACGGACGTAAACTGTTAACCCTTCGCTTGCTGAATTTTAAAATACATTTCTCCTTCTTTACCCATACCTTGTTGTATAATCACATATATCTTCACTGTGTACACGTATTTCGCTGTGCAATCACTGCTGTGGAGTGCACTGGTTGCACAATCAACTTGTAAATTGCAGGAGCTGTCTCATCTGGGTCTTCACTATTTACAGGTAGGTATATTGACGTGAATAGCAAGCGAAGGGTTAAAATGATTAACTCTTTACTCCGTGAAATTAATGTAAGAATTAATGACATCATGGATATTTATAAGCTGCATTTCTATCAGGAATTTGTTTTGTTTTGACAAAAATTGCAAAATCAGGTCTTTATCATGTCAAAAGCAAACAGAGCATACCCTGAATAGACGGCTCCTATAGGAACCGTCTGATCTGGGTCTGCTCTGTTTGCAAATGCGTGAAAAACACGTTTATATGAGGGAAACGTTTAAGAGGTCGACCCACAGGTATTCAGGTTGACTCACAGGTGTCTGTATCAAACTAATTTTGCAGTGTAAACACAGGTACCTGTGGGAACTTCTCCTGAAAGCCACACCTTTACCTTTGACTCGGTTACTTCTCCTTACGTCACAAAACACTACAGGCATACATACGATAGATATAAAGTAGAACCTGTCTGAACCCATTCCCTCATATTGACGACTTTTGACGACTCTGTAAAAGTCACCTTGTGAAGCCATTGTGATAAATAGAGCATTTGCTCCTATATGAGCAAATGCTCTATTTATCACAATGGTTTCAATCTACAAAATTCTATGTTTTTCGTTTTCTCTGGTTAATGCTCCTTTTTTGGTAGATTTATTCAAAGAGGTGATATCTAAAAATAGCCTATCAGGTAACGGGTTAAGCTGCCATGAAAAAGAGGTCTAATTATGGGTATGTAGGGCAAATGGTCGCTTAAATGTAATTCAAAAGAAATCCAGAAAGCTCATATATGAGCTTTCTGCATTACTTTTGCACTACATTAAGCAACCACCTGCGTTTTCATACTCCCTTGATCAATACATGACTGGCCGCTTAAGACAAGTTTTACTGTATAGAAATGAAACATTTATTCAAGAATGTCACATGGACTTCTTCTCAAACCCCACACTGTGAGAATTCTTTAGACACCAGTCATACCTCTATTGCTCTCTTTGTAACAAGCGCACATTCATCCTCAACGTTTTACCACAAGCGCACATTCATCTTCAACGTTTTACCACAAGCGCACATTCACCCAGTACCTTTTACTACATTCTACACAATTTATACGGCTCCTACTTGCGCCGTGTGTTCAGTGTTTGCTTATGGAATACCGTAAAACCTCTCTATAACGTCCACTAAATTACACCAAGTATTTTGTGTTAAAGGCAGGTGGATGCTTTAAGCAGCCACCTGCCCAATATACCAACTAATTAACAGAATTTAGTGGTCGTTATAGAGAGGTTTTACTGTAATAAATATTTAATGCTGCTTCCAGAATCAAACATTCGCTTGTTCATGATGCAATTATAAAATCAAGCACAACCGGGCGTTTTATCTGCACTATGTTGGAACCAAACACACAAGCATTTTATCTGCACCATGGTAGAACCAAGAAAAAGCAGTTGTTTTACCAACAGTGTAGGGGAACCAATCACATGCAGGCGTTTTATCTGCACTATGTTGGAATCAAACACATGCAAGCGTTCCACTAGCACTATGTTAGAACCAAACATACGCAAGCGTTTTATCTGCACTATGTAAGAACCAATCATAGGTGTCTGTATCGCTTCATGGGAGTCTACATGTAATATATAATAACAAGGGTTCCAGTTGGCAAAGCGGACACCCGTGTATCACAGGTACAAATATGACTGTAACTCTTACAATTTAAATGATAATTACGCAATTCTTTCGGCTATTAAAAGCCAATATATTTTACTACCAAATAAATATAATCTGACGGTAACTTATACACTATTACCAATCTACCATTTTTCTCAAAATGTCGAGTGTTTTCTGGGTCATTGACAAATGTTCGTTCAACTCAGTCTCACCCTATCACAGCAATTACCTGGCGATTTCCAGTTCAAAAGATGGCGTGGTTCAATAATGCACTCAATATGTTTTGTCCTCCTAATAAGTAAGCAGCTGGTAGCAGCGGCCTTTCCGTCTGTCGTTATGTTTCTGTTTCGGATGATGCCATTTTGCAACAAATGTGAATGGAGTCATTTCATTGGATGAGCGAGTGAAAACATGGGAAATCCGTGACGTCACATACAATGGCTTCTTTCTCGGATATTTGAAGCTAACCAGCAAATCTCGTTTGTTTTACATCGTCGCTTTGATCATTGAGACTAAAAAGATGGAGATTGGTGATAGAATCGAGTCGTTTAAATGAATATTTTGAACTGCATATGATCGGGTTATCGCTGTTATAGGGTGAGACCGGGATGAACGAACATTTGTCAATGACCCAGAAAACCCGTACAATTTTGGGGAAATCATTGTTGAATTTATAATAATGCATACGATGTCGTCAGAAGATTAATCTTGTTTGGTAGTGAAATATCTTGGTTTTCAATAGCCGAAAGAATTACGAACTTGT
The DNA here is from genome assembly GCA_963576725.1 of Azorinus chamasolen. NCBI lineage: Eukaryota > Metazoa > Mollusca > Bivalvia > Cardiida > Solecurtidae > Azorinus > Azorinus chamasolen. Next base: position 55,420,412 of record OY755241.1, read on the forward strand.
CATATAAATTGTAAGAGTTACATACAGTAAAACCTCGATTATTCGAATTTTCGTTATAAACGAAGTTAGACCCTTTTAGGCAGGTGGCTGCTTAATGAATGATGAAAGTCATGCAGAAAGCTCCTAGAGGAGCTTTCTGCATGACTTTCACCATGCATTAAACTGCCACCTGTCTTAAAGATCGATAATAATACGTATTTTAGTGTTCGGATAATCGAGGTCTTACTGTACTTGTTTGTACCTGAGGTCAGGTGGAACCCATGTTTATACTCCCATGAAGCACAGACCCCTATGGAACCAAGCAGATACATGCGTTTTATATGCACTATGGTAGATCCAAGCACACGCAAGCGTTTTATTAACACTATGGTAGAACCAAACGCACACAAGCGTTTGTCTGCATTATGATGGAAGCAAGAACAGGCGGATGTTTTATTAACAATATGGTAGAACCAAGCAAATACAAGCGTTTATCTGCACTATGGTGGAACTCAGCAAAAGCAGACTTTAATTAGCATTATGGAATAACCAAGCACAATCAGTCGTTTTATTAGCAGTATGGTGGAACCAAGCGCATTCATGCGTTTATCTGCACTATGGTATAACCAAGTACAAGCAGGTGTTTTATTAGCACTATGCTGTAACTAAGCACAAGCAGACGTTTTATTTGCATTATGGTAGAGCGAAGCACAAACAAACGTTTAATAAGCAGTATTGGTTCAAATGAACAATACGTATTTATCAAACACATAGACGGAGCTTGGAAATATACGTACATGTATACGTAAAAGATGAGTTCGAAACAAATTTCAGACAGCATGAAGAGAAAACGAAAGATTAAAACCAAACAGTTTTATTACAAAGGAATTTCGATATGTCGAAGTTGGATAACCCGGACTTAAATATATCTCGAGATAAATTGGGATCCTTTCCAAAATTTTGATACATAACTGTTTTAAAATACAGAAGAACCCCTCTAATGTGACCACTTAATGAATAAACATGGGTGTCTTGATAAGCAGGTGGTTGCTTAAAGCAGGACAAAAGTAATGCAGAAAGCTCCTCTTGGAGCTTTCTGTATTACTTTTGTTCTGCATTAAGCTACCACCTGTCTCTACCGCCCAGAATTATACCACTTTTAGGTGGTCGCATTAGCGGGGTTTTACTGTATTGACAGCTCGATGCAGGTCGTTAGTATCGGGAGTTTTCAGCATTATTTACGACCTGTCACATCGAGAGAGTTTCCAAGTTAGATAAACGCTGACTCGAACTCCGGTTTTCTCGAAGTAATTTGTATGGTACATTAAACCTTCCCCTGTTCTATGTTTATTACAATTTTCAATACCTATTGACCATTCATGGACAAAATAGTTATACTGAAATATGGAAGGTGGAACATTGTAGCCATTTTAGAAAGTAAAGAAACATACTTATCCAATTCCAGTAGCAAACAGAGCAGACCCTGATCAGACCGCTCCTATGGGAACCGTCTGATCTGGGTCTAGATTGTTTGCAAATGCGTGAAAATACGTTTGTATGAGGGAAAGGGTTAAACATTTCCTCCATAAATACGCCTTTCTTTCTACGCCTTTGCAAACAAAGTAGACCTATAGGTAGTCGTTTGATCAGGGTCTGCTCTGTTTCCTAATGTTATAATTCTACTGTTTCTGCCATAGCCAGAAATTCACGTGTCCATGTGCTATTATAACCATTAATCTAAATAATATTGATTGAATACATGTATATACATTTCATTAATTATGTTACACGTCGTCCCGTTTGTATTCTGTCTAGTTGCATTGCTTATTAGACAATTACATATACGACCTTAGCACAGAGAGAGTTAATGAAGTAAGCATGGACGTATTAAAACCCTTTTAAAACAGATTAATTACTTTTCTCTTATGTCTATTACTTGCATGTGAAATACTTATACAATGATGAAAGAGGTATGCAACAAAATAACTAAATTTAGGCGAACATATGTTCTGCGTTTTCATGCAACGAGGTTTGTATGCATGCTATTGCTAAGGGCATTATTCAGCAGAAAATACATTAACAGCATTATAAAATTACAGAAGAACCTGTCTTAAGCGGCCATTGAAAGACAGGTTCTTCAGGTTCTTTACCACTCTTCAGAATTTTAATTATGGTTTTTTTGACATGTGTAGCTTAAAGCCAAACGTAATGCAAAAAGCTCCTGTAGGAGCTTTCTGCGTTACTTTTGCCCTGTATTAAGCAACCACCTGTTTTTAAGACACTTATGTTCAATTAAAGAATGTTCGCTTAGGACAGTTTCTACTGCATATATTTAACTTGAAAGTCAATGCAAGATGATTTAGGTACAGTAAAACCTCTCTATAACGGCCACTTAATTACATCAAGTATTTTGTGTTAAATACAGGTGGCTGCTTAAAGCAAGGTGAAAGTAAAACAACGCTCTTATAGGAGCGTTCCGTTTTACTTTCACCTTGCTTTAAGTAGCCACTTGCCCTAAATACCAACTAATTAACCGCTTTAGTGGCCATTATAGAGAGGTTTTACTGTATTTGATTCCAGTCGTTATTCACATAGTTCTTGTCACACAGCTCAACGTACACTTAAAGGTAGGAAGTTCGTGGGCTTCAGGAAGAACGCTTGACAGTGAGTTTGACTTTACCCATTATGTTCTATGCATCTAAAAGCAAAGTGACAGCTAAGGGTACATACTCAAATATTAACCCATTTGCCCCATGTGGATTCTTCCATGCTTATATTGGATTAGTCTATCTTTTATATAAGGGATGTCTGGTCTAAATTTTCATTTTTGTTTTGTTTTACAGTGCTCCCTCCCTACAACGGCCCTCTCAATAACGCTTCCCTCCTTACAACAACGCATGTCACTGTTTCCGAAACAACAAGGCTCCAGAAACAACCTTTTTCCATCGTATTTTCTTTATGACTCCATCAAACCCTATGTTGTGACCACTCTTTAGAATCGTCACAAAGTGACGATTCTAAAGAGTGGTCACAACATAGGGTTTGATTGAGGCATGACGGTTTTAGTTCTCGAAATACACCTATATATCTGGGGATCTGCACACAAGCTAATTATATTTGATTTTCCCTCCCTATAACAACTCCCTCTGAACAACACATACAATATTCGTATCCCAAAGGGTCTCGTTGTAGAGAGGGACCACTGTAATTTCCTCTCAGCAAACAGTGTATACTCTGATCAGACGCCGTATGATGCGGCGTCTGATCAGAGTCTACACTGTTTGCCTACGTCCCGTATATGGGATCGTGGGAGCAAATGGGTAAACATCGTCATTTCTCCACCAAATTCTATGTTGTGACCACTCTTTAAAGTCGTTTAGAAGATAACGATTCTAAAGAGTAGATACACTATAGGGTTCGGCTGAAAAAAAGTTATTATTGAAAATGTTTTAATTTAGGCATCTTAAGCTCGACCTCTATAGAAGTCTTCTTAGGTTCAACATATGGAGAATTGAACATGATAAGAGATTGTTTGTCACCAGATTCACTCTAGCTGAGGACCTGGCTATTAAGTGCTGCAATTTAACAAATTCTGCTTTAGATATTCTACAGTTTCTTTGACTCATATTTGTACTTTTATATATAATCAGAATGCGTCATGCTGTATATAATATGCAATTGAACTTCGATATCTCGAACTCGGATAATACATAAATGAAGTTTTCGCATTCCAGTCCATGCCTGTTACAGATATAACATATGGAAACATTTAGGCATTATCGAGAAGGTCCAATAAGATTCTGTGATGTAGCGTGCTCCTCATAAATACGTTTGCAATTTACCCGTGCAGTAAATTCGTTCGACAGCGAAGGGTGATCAGGCGCGGATTTAGAGGGGTTGGAGCCGGCGTACGCCACCCTCCACCCCCACTTAATTGCCAAAACAATTTACCTTATATAGATCTGAAATATTACTAATATATATATATTACTGAAATATATAGATCTGAAATATTACTAAAACACTTCATAACGACCACTAAATTGTGCTAATTAGTTGGTTTTCAGAGCAGATGTCTGCTTAAAGCAAGGTGACCTTCAGCTTGCTTTAAGCAGCCACCTGCCTTTGACACAGCTCTTTTTCAACATGTATTTCAAACACACTATTTATTTATGTCATCAAAATCTACCCCCACCAAATAAAAACAAAACTTCTACCTCCACCCCTAATTTGAAATCCTGGACCCGCACCTGTAATCTGATCAATATCTATAACGCAACAATTTCTTACAAACATATTCATGGAGTAAAGGGTTAAATGACTTAATCCATTTTTTTCAGACGGGGATTACTAACTGGATTTGAAGTGATGATGAAGTTTTTCAGGATACCCAACAGGAACCATGTATTCCGCGTGTTTGTTCTACTTTGTTTGATGATATTTGTGATTACATGCGGACAACTATATAGGAAGTTTCATTGCCACTTAGAAACGAATCCTAAAACCTTTCCTAGTGAAGGAGTAGGTATGACTATAACTGTCACGGATGATTTCTACCCTTTTGGTTTTAATTCACTTTGTAACGTGTCCAATTTAACAGCCATAATTCCTATAAATAGCGCTGTCCAGAATTTCAACAAGAGACGTGTTCTCAGAGAAGCCCTGGGTCACGTTTGTCACGCTCACATCTGCAGATTCTTCTTCCTTGTTGGCGCCTCCTTGAATGAAACTGTTATGGCAAGAGTAAAACAGGAAATACAAACGCACAAAGATATCTTGATGATTTGTAAAAAGGACACCTACAAAACTACAACCAACAAACTCACGACAATGCTTCAGTGATTACACAGATATTGTATGACGCCGAACTATGTCATCTTCATGAATGACGACACGTTTATGAACTTTGACCTCGTTATGTCAGAATTAGAAGCGTCTGCAGGCGCGCATTGTAACTGTATCCTTTGTCACGCTAATCCATTTCTACACGCTAACAGAACCACGTCTAGCAAATGGTATATCACAGAGGACGAATATCCTTGCACCTTGTATCCCAAATATTGCTCAGGAGCTGTTTATGCTTTCCCAATCTCTGTAACAACAAAACTTCTTTCCGGCGTCTTCAACGCACCATATGTATGGCTCGATGATGTTTGGTTAACTGGCATTGTAAGAGATCACGTGGGTGTGCGACTTGTTCAAAGTGCAATCCAAGTTATGAAACAATACGATGACGTTTATATAGACGTTAAATATTTTCACCGATATTTCTACGTGCATAATGTGTCCAACGAACAAATGAGAATAGTACACGAGTTCATGTGAAAGCAATGACGTCTAAAATTAAACTTTAATGTACTTGAACCGAGTATAAAATACCTTTGCGAACAGTGTAGATCCGTGTCAAAGGGTTTCCTTGGGGCCTTTGATCAAGTTCCGCACTGTTTATTATAAAGCAATGTGCCGTTTGGACCCATATGAAATGGTTCCTTGGGGACATTTGATCGGGGTCTGCATGATTTGTTAATAAGATGTTTTTCTTCTGTGATAAATTCGATGCAGGTTTTCGCTTAATTAGATCTAATATTCCTTAATATACGGAGAAGTTTTTATTTATCAGCAGATTAGCACATTCCCTCATAGGCTATGTTTAGAACACCCTTTTTGAATAAATCTACCGAAAAGGAGCATTTATTTAATATAGAAAAGGGCGATTTTAGAAATGTGTAGTTCAGAAAACATTGTGACAAACAGAGCATTAATGATTGCTCTTATGGAGTAAATGCTCCATTTATCAAACTGGTTTCAAAACGTTACTTTAACAGATGCGTCAAATGGCGTAAATATGGTGGGAGTGGTTAAAGGTCAATGCTGTGTCAATACTGTTGATTGTTTCAGCCATTGCGTTCATTACAAAGCTTTTAACTGAGTATAGTAAATGCAAAAGTATTTAAGACAAGTAGGAAAATACACATGTATACAAAATGCAACCAACACTAAAGCACCAAACGAAAGCAAGCAAAACACACACACGCACACACGCACGTGTGCGCAACACACAAACACACAAGAAAAAACATCAAACGCGAACAAAAGCACAAACACAAAGGCACACAACAAACACAAAAGCAAGAATGACTCAGAGAGTACCGCCTTGGAACGGTCAGTGGCAAAACCACCAATGAGGGAATAAACCGGTTCACGGACATCCTAACCTCACACTTATCTCAAAGGCACTCTCGTTTAACAAATAGTGTAAATTAAGGTATCCCCGCCAGACTTAAATATACAGTGGGTCAGAAAATTATGATATAGAATGCAGTAAACCCTCGATAATTCGAAAGTTTAGTATATAAGAATTTAGACTCTTTTAGGCTGATGAATGCGAGCTTTCTGCAAGACTTTCACTCTTAAGCTGCAAATCTCTATTACAGATCGATAATGATATGTATTTTAGTGCTCGCACAATCGAGAATTTACTGTACATAGTAAAACTCCTATAAACTCCTATAAACCGGAATTGTAGTGGAGAATAATTAAGATAATTTTAGGCATGTTTCTGCTTAATTCAAGGTGAAAGTCATGCAAAAAGCTCCTATGGACAAGGTTTTCTATAACTAAGATCAAAGGTCAATGTCAAGGAGACCTGAAAATGGTACTTGACATTTACCAATCCGGAATTGTACTTACACACCAAATTCCTACCTCAAGTAATATAGGGTTATGTTCTGGACAAGCTGTACACGGAGACACGGACACACTGGGACAGTTAAATTACTAAATGCTACCAAAGCAAGCTTTGTGGGCATAGCCAATATAACAAATTAAGACAATATCTAACTATCGACCACTAACAGGTAACCACCCGGTTATCATGGCAACCAACACGTTTTTGAAAGACCTGGCATTAACGTAAAGGTACCTAATACCCATACATAGCAATTTTTAGTAAATTGAGAACAACGAGGTCATCACTCCGTTACCATTGCAACCAACTCTTTTTAAACACCTACTAATGAATATGGTTGGTCCTTCGCGATCATTAGTTTTCTTGTTATTAGTTTTGAAAATTGAATACTTTTAATTACTACTCATGAACAGACTCAATAAAACCGAGTCTGCAATTTTCTCTTTTTGCATTTCTACTTTTGCTTTCGAGGGATCACCCAGTTCAGAATATATTTACCCCAATACCCCCTATCTTTTTAAGCCAAATTGAACAATCAGTGTCCACCAATCAGTTACCATTTCACAACACATACCAATCAATTCGGAGTACTAAGATATCCCAACATACACATTTTCAGCAATTTGAACAATATCTAAATTTTTACTAAGGAACAGTTCACAGTTCAGTTACTTTGGCAATAATAATGTAACATGTTCAATTTCTTTCTTGGTTTTCGACTTTGACTTGGACTTTGAAACTTGTCACTTAACTCTTTTGGCGCCAAATTTAAAAGTGTCGTCTGCAATAATAATTTCATATTAAATATAATTCTAAACTAAATAATAAAGGTATATTAGTAAAGCATTCTTCTTCTAAAAACCTATATGCTTGGGCTAAAAGTGAAGTCCTAGGTCAGATGCCGCCTTGAACTGTTTTCAATGGTTCCAACAGGCGACATTGGCGCCAAAAGAGTTGAGGGGTTGGACAATTTTTAAAAAGTCTTTTGATAAAACGCCTGTAATAGCCAACAAAACTCGGGAATTGCCTAAGTTATTTGACATTCTTTGGAGCTGACCAGGAGCTGTCCAGAATTTAACCGCTAACGTTCTAATTGGGTCCGTTTCTATACCTTTATACGAAACAACGTAACCAAGGTAATGTTCTGAAAATGGGTGATCTTTTGAAAGCAAAAGAAGAAACGCTAAAAAAGAGAAAATTGCAAACTCGGTTTTGTTAAGTCTGTTCACGAGTAGTAATTAAAATATCACATTTTGAATACCGATTCAAGTCTTTGAAGATGTTCTTTGAATATTTTTTAGAATATTAGGATGTCTTCAAGGAAAATCAGATGCTCATCTCTCAGATGCCTTTCACCCATACATTTACCATTAATATTAAAAATATTAAAAAATGTAGCTGGTGCATTCTTGAAACCGAAACTCATACTATTACATTCAAAGAATCCCAAATTACTGACTGAAAATGCCGTCTTTGCTTTGTCTTTCTCATCTATTTTAACTTGCCAATAGCAAGATCTAAATCTAACTTGGAGAAAAACTTTGCACCATTAATCCTATCAATGATGTCATAAAATCTGGGTAACATGTATGCACCTTTGCGTGTTTTACTGTTTAAAATACGACAGTCTGTGCAGAAACGTAGATTACCGTTATATTCTTATTTGACATCAGAATTCTACATGTCCTTGACATGCTGATACATTTCCACTTTCCAGGAAGAATGCGTCAATGAGGCTGCTTAAAAGGTTTAAAAGGTCTATCAACTTCTAAAACCGTTTTGTGGTTAACAAGATCAGTCCTCCAATATCGTTTGGACCTTTTGAAAAGAATTTGTTCCAACTGCCAAACATTTGCTTCACTTTCAGTAACTGTGCCTTGGTTACATTAGACTCACCAATACTAAAACCTAAATCTACCCACAGGACGCCGTACGCGGTTACCTCCTTGTTGAGAATATGACTGTTGTGAGGAATCTAATTAAGTTAAAATTTGGTTATTTTATATACTATTATATAGTATTTCGATATTGTTTTTCTAAATTAGAACCAATCTTGTTCTAATGTGTGACCTGAGAGCTGGGGTGCACACTTTTTGTTTTCTCAGATTAAACCTGTTTTCCTGTTTGATAAAGAGATATTCCAAATTGCTTCTCAATCATTCTTACATCAGCAAGTAATTTGATTAAAATCTGTGATATAATATTTATGGAAAAGTAGTAAAGTCAAGCAGGCAAAGCCACATGCAAGACGCAACCACCACCAAAACTAGTCTAGTTTGTGATTTTAACCCCCTCACCGCTGTGGGTACGAATCCCGGTCAGCGCATTTAGATTTTTAATGTGAGGAAGCCTTCCATCTGGCTTGCGGTAGGTCGCTGGTTCTACCTTGATGTTCTTCTGTGCTAGAAACAATGTAATTTCTTCCTTGCACAGAAGAGCATCTAGGGTCTTCCTCCACCTGTAATTAGCTTGGCGTCGTGATATTACTGGAATACTTTTAATACAAAAACAAACTAAAACTTTGCCAAAACGTGTGCCGCAACATACCATTTTCTGAAGATTCTTCTATATAACCATGATCTACAGTTAAAAGCAATTCTGTGACACTCAGGTTTCTGACTAGCATTAAACATTTCTTGCATTATCATTTCATTAGTGGAGGGGTCACCAAAGAAAATATCTAATATATCTAACATTTTCGAGTGTCGCCCTCTCACAAAGGCGTATAGAAATGCGCTTTGCAGTGCCTTTTAACGAACGTCTGCGTCCATGCTTATAAAACTTTTAGTTGAGTCTGAGTTCGTTCTCAAGTTTTTGATTGGTCAGATTTGAGACTCTGTCTCAAATCTGACCAATCAAAAGCTTGAGAACTCAAATCTGATCAATCAAAAGCTTGAGAACGACCCAGATTGAAGTTATGATAGAGGATACCTTAACATCAGGTTCATGGCGTAAAAAATGACCTCATATCGCCATTCTCTGTATAACACTTATATTGAAATATTTGCTTTCGGGGGATCGCCTCCCTTTAGAATTTTTAATTTCACCTTGCCAGGGGGTTAATCTCCAGAGAATGGGAAAATGTTAGGGGTGAATATGAGTCTTGTGTGGCGAGTGTAGTTAACTGAAATCACATTTGATGGACTTATATTTTCTTCACATCAATAATCCTATTTCTGGAAAAATAGAAAACAGAGTCCTCTCAGTATTTACACAATATTTCAAAAACAATTAAAAGCATTTAAGATGTAATTTTACACAAATGTGAGCCATTGTTGTACCTAAAAACTGGCTTATAAAACTTTCCTATCGGTTGAATAAATTTAGTGAAAAAAGGAATTTAAATTGGGTTGCATTTATTCTAGGACACCCTGTAGTGACTCTTAAACTGAGCAAAACAGCATTAGACTAGATCTATTTTAAGTCTCGCTGACTTTTAAACTAAACAAAACTCGTGTGTACCAGTGACGATATTACAATGAAAGCAGACAGTGACTAAGGGTTGAGTGAACCTTTAAAATTAATGTCATTGTCTCATGCTGTCCTTGTTGGGGACTCAATGTTAGCTGGGTTTGACTGGCATGTTCGACCATCTGGATTTAGACTTTGTGATCAAAAGGGGAGGGGGGTTGTGAAGAGGATCTGATTGAACCAAACTTGCAGCTTCTGCAGCGAGAGCAGTTCAAAGCATCAGGCATCATCATTGATAATGTTGCGACAGGTATAAACAACTTTACATCCATTGAATCTCATCACGAAGGAAGAGAGCTAGTATTTTCACATTGAATCTCATCACGAGGGTAGAGAGCTAGTATTTTCACACACTAGTGATATGAGTGCTACGTTTGAATCCACAATCATAAGATGTCATAAAAGCCTTCAATGACATTTCTCGATATTTGGATGATATTGTGAACTCAGACAACCCTTTCTCTGGGTACATGCTTATAAAGCTTTTTAGTTGAGTCTGAGTTCGTTCTCAAGCTTTTGATTGATGAGATTTGACCAGTCAAAAACTTGAGAACGAACTCAGACTCAACTAAAAGTTTTATAAGTATGGACCCTGATGTTCTGATTCCTACACGTTACCCAAAACATATCAAATTGAATAAAGTGTCAGGACGGGCCAGAGTGTAGACAAAAAGACAATTATTTTATTTATTCTTTATTTTCTTCTATTATCATGTTTCCACATTAAATATCTGATAACATTTAAATATAGATCTATATTTATGTTTAAATACATATGGAACTGTATACATTTATACACAAGCAATACCTTTCCACAATAATTCATCATAAACACTTTCAAAATCTAATATCGTTGTGAACGGTTCTTAAATTTAAGAACACTTTCAAATATCGCTGTCAATAGTTTCCAAATTTGAGAACCCTTTCAAAAACAATATCGCTCTAACGGACCGTTTGAAATTCGCCCGATTTATTCGGAAAGCGCAGATCGAAGAATAGATTGAAATCTCCGGTTGCTAAGCATCGCAGAGGCTTCAAAGTGAAAGTATTCATTAGCCAATCAGAGACGAGATAACAAATAATTCCACTTCCGCTTCAATCGGTCGATTAAAGTTGTGTTTGTTGACAGATACAAATTCATGAATTATAACAAATTCAGAGACAATAATGACGAATAAAAAGTATAGATCGATTGTACAACTTGTATGTGAAAGGATCATATAGGTCGTAGACATTGTCATGCGGGTTTAAAGAAATACGAGGTAAAAATGTATGGAATTGACTTGCTGGCACAATCGGTTTTCGTGCATGCAGCAGGCGACATCAAGAGGGAAGAGGGCTGGCATTTTCACACACTAGTGATCCGAGTGCTACGTTTGAATCCACAATCATAAGATGTCATGAAAGCCTTCAATGACATTCCTCGGTATTTGGATGATATTGTGAACTCAGATAACCCTTTCTCTGATGTTCTGAATCGTAAACGTTACCCAAAACATATCAAATTGAATAAAGCTTACCCTTCCGACACTTATGCAGCTTTTCTTGATCTAGACCTTAAACTTGACAATGGAATGATTTCATCTAAAATATATGACAAACGAGATGATTTTGATTTTAATATTGTAAAAATTCCCTCATCTTGACGGAAATGTTCCCGTGACCCCTCTTACGGGGTTTATATACTCAGCGTCACTAGAAAGTTACCACCATATATACCCCTATATCTTTTGAAATAGTAGTATCATATGCAAAATACTAGTACGATGTTGTTCTTTATTCAAATGTGTAGTAAAAGGCGCTTATATTGTCCCGATACGGTTCTCTCCTTTTTCGACCACGGACTGCACGTGCGAATTGACGTTTTCGTACAAAGTCGACAAGTTTATCACGAACCATTTGTGGTTTATGAAAGTCAGAGTTCATGCCAAAATAAAGAAGCTAAATTTCGTTAGAGATTTGCTCAAAATTGGACGTTTGACAGACGCCCAACGTCAGCAGGCCGTCGGTATGGTCGACGCTGGATTATCGTATCGAGATATAGCAGGTCGAATGGGGTGTTCTCACCAAACGATCATGAAACTCGTCCAGAAACACCATCAGATAGGGTCTGTGGGTGATAGGTCGCACCCAGGACGTCCAAAGGTGACGTCAAGGCGTACTGAACGTCAAATCGTCCTCTCGCACCTTCGCAATAGGTTCCTGTCGACTACAAAGACGGCCCGAGAGACAACATGACCGGATATGCGCATCTACTGTGCGCCGTCGCTTAAAGTGGACAGCGTTACGTGCTTACCGGGGTAACGTTTTGACGCCAGAGCGTCGAGAAAACGGGTAAATTTGTGAACGTTGCACCGAAGATGGCTTAATCGGCAGTGGCAATGTGTACTTTTTACCAACGAATCGAGATTTTGTTTAGATATGGTCGACGGGAGAAAGAATGTATGGAAATGGGGAGAACGGTATGCGGACTGTCGTGTGAGACAGGCTATGCGACTGGGTTCGAGCAGTGAAATGGTGTGGGCAGACATCTCTTGGAGGCATAAAACACCACTCACCGTGGTTGACAGAAATTTGACGGCACAGCGGTATGTTGACATCTTAAGACCAGTTGTCCCTTTTCTACAGACACACAGTGACGTTAATGTTTACCAACAAGACAATGCCCGGCCTCATTCTGCAAGGTTAACACAGGGTTTCCTGAGAATGTTAATACACTCTCTTGACCTACTCGCCAGATTTCAGTCCTATTGAGCATTTGTGGGATCAATTAGGACGTGCAGTGTATGACGGTCGACGTCACATCGCGAACTGTCAGCAGCTCATCCAGGCCCTCATAGGCGAATGGGAGGCTATCCTCCAGTACCGTATACGGCGTCTGATACAGAGTATGCGGCGCAGAATCACCGCAGTCCTTCGTGCACAAGGAGGCCATACCCGTTACTGAGGTTTGTGACTTTTGTTTTTCCGGTGACCTTCTTAAAGCAAAGAATTGTCACTTGTTTCGGAAAAATGGGTACCAAACCATGTTTATCATTTTCATAACACTTCACCGTGTACAATATAAAATTACATCTATATGTAATGTAGTAAAGCAATTATGGACATACATATGGGTGGTAACTTTCTAGTGACGCTAAGTATATTTGTATATATGTCACCTTATTCGTTTTGCTAGATCTTGTTCATCTGTTGACAATTTTAACAGTCGAAATATAATTTTAACTGAAAGGCTGCTTAAGCAAGGATATAGATACCATAAACTAAGAAAAACATTCCCTAAATTTTATCATCGAAGTCTCTCAATAAGTACAAATGTAATCTCAAGGCGCTCCGGCGACACAGTATTTCACATCTTGAATTTTATGGTGGTGTCATTTACAAATTTTGTAAGATTATTGGACATACCCATGATCTCACTTTGTTCATCAAATATTTTAGAAAAAAGTAAAAAGGGATATGATCCTATAGTAATACAACATACTGTATGTCTGGTTGTCAACCCTTTTACAGTTAGCAATCACGCTGTCCTCTTTCAATGTACACCGACAAGAAAGGTTTCGTACTCTATGAAAGCGACTTCTAAAATCCGGAAACGAAAGGAGGACGTCGGATATCTGTACTATTTCGTTTTTGTCGTACCCTTTATGGCTTTTCTACAATTACTCTGTTTGCAGCTCAATCATTGAGTGCACTAGCGATAGGTGGATAAAGATTGTTTCACTTTTCGTTTTAAATGCACTTTACCACTGTATTTGCCATCGCGGTTTTTGTAGATAAGTCGGAGATACGTTTATTTACACTGTTTGTCTTTTAGGATGGGGATGGAATAAGTGTGAGGTTGTGCACCCATAAGCCGGTTTAAGCCCCCAGTAACTTTGTCACTGACCGTTCCAAGGCGGTAGATGTACTTCCATCTTCCCCTATTGTTTGTTTGTTTTGTCTTTGTGCGTCTCTTTATGGTTTGGCAGTTAAGTACATTTGCTGTGTTTTCGTGTGTTGCTGTTCGGGTGGCTGTTTGTTCTGTATGTGGTGTTTCCTGCATGACTCATATTTGTACTTTAAAGAAAAGGGTAAAGAAGTCTGCTCTCAAGCTCTTGTAGATTTTGCCGCCGTACGCCCATTGTCCTTTCTGAAAAAACATCCAATATAGAATCCAGGAAGGAAACTTGCACAAATCAAATTACTTGATTAGAGATAATTTGCGTTTTCAGCAAGAGCTTGACGAGAAAATAAAAAAAAACAGTTTTAGGGCACAGGGGATGTTGAAATTATCCTCTCAGACAAGAACTAAACGGACGGCCGGTCAGTGGATTTAATCCCATGCGCTGCTTTGCAGCAAATGAGATTAGCTGAAATCATCTTCCTGAAACCATCCCTCATCATCATGTCATTTCATCATTCATGACATAGCGGAAGATGGAAGTACCCCCTTGGAACTGTCAGTGACAAATGTCAATGGGGGGGGGGGGGGTAAGCCGATTTCGGGGCGCCCAACCTCACACTTATTCCATTCCCATCCTAAAACACAAACAGTGTTAACAACTGCGATGGCAAATACAGTGGTAAAGTGCATGTAAAACGAAAACAAGTGAATCAAACTGTATCCACCTATCGATAATGTGCTCAATGATTGAGCTACGAACAGAGTAACTGTAGAAAAGTAATAAAGGGTGCGACAAAAACGAAATAGTACAGATATCCGACGTCCTCCTTCCGTTTCCGGATTTTAAAAGTCGCTTTCATAGAGTACTAAACCTTCTTGTCGATGTACATTCAAAGTGGACAGCGTGATTGCTAACTGTTTCTAAAATGGCTACAATGTTCCACCTTTCATATTGCATTATGAATTTTGTGCCACTAGTGTGTGAGGATAATCTTCCGGATTTAAGAGGTTGCCGTCTGCAATTTTCTCTTTTTACATTTCTACTTTCACTTTCGAAGGATCACCAATTTTCAGAATGTATTTCACCAGCTTCTTTATTAAATTCATCCGATTATAAAGATTGCAACATGTTGCCCAGACTTTGTTGTATATGTTTGAATTACAACACCTAAACGTGCCGCTTGCTGGCATTTATAGCCAATGTTATCTACCCTTTTGACTGGCTGTGAGAACAGACTCTTGGATTTACATTTGGAAAAAGCTGTTTTGTTCCCAAAGTGAGGCAAAAAATGCAAGTCTTATTCAAAAGCGAAAAAACATTCGAACATGTCGTTTGCATGTGGTTTAGGTGGAAGTAGACTAACGGTGCGTTGGTAAAAGTTTTACTTCCGGTTGGGTAAAGTCTAATAAGCGGATTAGGAAAAGAGAATCCTCATGTTCATACCAAGTAAGTTTAATTATGAAATGAAACCTGCTGTTGTAGTCCCGATGACCCACGTACTCGTGCTTACGCGCTGTTTTGAACCCGTTTAGATTATACCTTTGCATGGCCTAACGTCAACAGTAGACGAGAGTACTACAGCGTTTTAACAGTGCTCCAGTAACTGCACAAATGAAATGAGTACTGGAAAGCAGCTAAAACGTTTCATTCGAGAATAACGATAATACACGTTTGTGTTCGGCAATAACATCTGAAGTGTCCCTTGGGACTGTTTGCCCTGGCTCTTCGGGCTCGGGACAACAACAGCCTCTCGGGACACTGCAGATGTTATTGCCCCAAAAAGTGTATTAACCCTCTAGTAAATGAAAAGGGCGTGAGTTGTAACGTACAATAGGTGTAAAGAGAAACGGAATTAGATAAGTATAAATTTCCACTTGATAAATAAACCAATGTCGTTTTCATACAAATTAAGAGAGCAAAGAGACCGAAAATAAAGACGTACAACATGTACAATAGATAAAAGAAAACAGTATCACAGTCAATGTCAGAACACGATAGTTTAAAACAATGCTTTATCTGTACATCGCCGTCACTACAATGTAAATTTCTGGGATTTACACTCGCCGTGTCCCTCGCTTATATAATACACATAATTATGTATAGTGCACACACAAGCAGAACACACAGGTGAATTGGAGTACAACATCTGTTGGACTAGCCACGTTTTACATAAATCAATCATACATGTAATCCTAAACTGTTTGATGAATAATATACCCAGGTATTATTTCGGCTTGTAATAAAATACTGGACCCAATCTTACTAATGCAAAGTTCAAGTACGCTGTTTCAACAAGGTGCCGTTCTACGTGTTGCAAACAACAACATTACAGGCTACATGGCCAAAACCAACCTCCAACGCAGTTATCTCCCCTAATCGCCACGCTGAAGATATCCCTGCCGCCACAACATTCACGTGACCATGGTGTACATTATGTGATCAAACTATAACAGACGCTATCTATGTCAGCTGCCAACTCTTACCGTAGCGAATCGGTAAATTTACTATTAAGATCTACATCATACAACAAATGTAGCTAAAATCCACCTAAAAACTTGTGGTGGCAGTGATTACCGCATGTAATGACAAGGGAGATCACTGAGGAGTATAGGCCAAAACATAAACGTTGGTTGCCATTTGTAGACGGTGGGAAGAAACTAGTCTGGCATGGATTACCTACTCTGACACTACGTATCTTGAAGTGCGGCGGGGAACCATACTAGAAGCAAGTAGTCGTTTGTTCTATATCGTAAATCTTTACCTTTCCAAAGCGTTCAAATGGCCAAGCAGCTCTTCTCACAAGTGTTGCGTTCCAACCCTTGGCAGTGCAGATCTTGCCAGCTGGAGAGAGTGTCCGGGCGTGAAGGGAGTGCAATGATACGGAATGTAGCGCATGCGTGCAATCGCTCTCTCACTGTTCACTCAACCGTGACATACCACATGTACACGTATCGATTTATACATGCCACTGGACTGCTATACTTATTGTACATTGACAGTATGACTGGGTACAGATGTTACCATAATTACTTTAACCCTTCCTCTGTATATTCCAAATTTCATTACCTCAGTTTTAATATTCATGGACACAAAATTTATAATGAAATATGAATGGTGGAACATTGTAGCCATTTTAGAAAGTATATAAACAGATTTATCAAATTCCATTGGCAAGCAGAACCTGATCTAACGGCCCCTATAGGAACCATCTGATCGGGGGTCTCATCTGTTTGCAATAGCATTAAAATGCGTTTGTATGAAGGTAAGGATTAGGTCTTACATAACATAATGTCGCTCTAATCTAGATGTGGCGAAATTTTAACCATTCACTTGCTGTTCACGTCAATATACCTACCTGTAAATAGTGAAGACCCAGATGAGACAGCTCCTGCAGGAGCTGTCTCATCAGGGTCTGCACTTTTTTTATAAGTTGATTGTGCAACCAGTGCTCTCCAGTGAATACTTGTAAACAGTGAATATATATGTAATTATACAACAGGGCATAGGTAAAGAAGGAGAAATGTATTTTAAAATTCTGCAAGAAAAGGGTTAACTACATCCGTCTCGATAAAGCTTTTAAGAAACTACAGACCGAGTGTCAAACAGCTTGGATCCTGATGAAACGCCGAGTTCCCCCCCCCTCTCATCAGGATCATAGATGTTTGTAAATGCCGACAAGCAGACAAAGCGCTAGCATTTTACATGCTGGGCAAACCTCTTCGTTAGATATTACATCTTCAGACTCTGAAGCAGTTTTTCCCCCAATTTCTTTTCATTTTTAATCAGAGTGTCCGGCAGTTTTGATACTGATGAAACGAGTTACTCCGCCTCTCACCTGGATCCAAACCGTTTGCAAATGGTAGTCATGTCATGTTTAGTGGGATATTGGTTGATACAGTAAAACCTCTCTACAACGGCCACTAAATTACATACATTATTTTGTGTAAACAGCAGGTGGCTGCTTAAAGCAAGATGCTAGGAAAACAGAACGCTCCTATAGGAGCGTTCTGTTTTACTTTCACCTTGCTTTAAGCAGCCACCTGCCCTAACAATACCAACTAATTAACACAATTTAGTGGCCGTTATAGAGAGGTTTTACTGATATCATAATCTATCAGACAGCATTGTTTGCCGAGGCAGTAGAGACAATACACGTACATGTACAGCGAGCTCTCGCCTGATTAGTTTTCCTCCTGTATAGAGAAAGTCTCTATAATGAACACAAATTTTCAATAATATCATAAGACTTGGTAATTGTTCTGTTTAATCATTATTATGAAGATTGTCAATTTGAACTTATATCGAAAAATACCCAGTGAAACAAAATAAACCGATTTCATCAATACTTATGATTTTTGTTCAACAACAAAGTATTATCAGCCTTTTCCGTTCCAGATTTTACGCGTATTGCCGATGATCACTCGGTCCATCAATTGTTTACGTAACATTTTCCCCGAAGTAGCGCGACCAGATACGTAACTAAACCCCAACCCGAATAAAATTGAATCGGCGAATACCATCGGCTTTTTCGATATCAAACACATGAGAGTTCTGTCACTTTTACGTAATTACGATATACTTTTTTTCAGTATATAAACAAATGAGTTTTGCATATTTTAGGCATTTTTGAAACGCGTCGAATGTAGGGACATCATCTTTAAAGACAGACATTGAAGTTTGATGTCGCAAAATTGCTTAACCCTTAATTATGACGTCATCAATATTAAGTAGTTGATTTTTTAAATGACGTAGTAACACTTAAAGATTGAATTACATTTTGGTTGTGTTCATCGATGTATAAATCCAGACCTGATCACACACAACTTGCATCAATTCCGAAGGAATTCATGTAAAAAGGTGTGTGTGATCAGGTCTGGATTTATACATCGATGAACACAACCAAAATGTAATTCAATCTATATAATTCCACCCATCTGTCCTTTTAAAGTGTTGCCTGTTGACATAAAAACAAATTTGACATTGTCTATTTTAAGTGCCGTGCGTAGGAATTCAATCAATACACATTCTAACAACTATGTCACTTTGTGTACTGTATCCTACGTCATAGATGACGTATCATAGACTGTTCTCAAGTATTTGACCTAGTTGCAACAAATCGAAGTAATAAACAGAATTATTTCAATACATGTCCTACCTTACTACTTTGTCATATTTCCTCTTAATCGATTATATTGCATAATCCTCCTTGGAATCGATCTGTATAAGCTCTGAACATAGACCAGTGGAATGCGTGTCCAGATCCTCAAATTCTCATGAACAAATCCCTTTTATTTTCAATAAAATGCACTCTACATGAAAGTTTACCTTTGATATACAGCCCAAGTTGATCTATTCTCAATTATGTTCAAATCCCGGTGACTGTCCAGGCCAAGAATTGGACCTAGAATGTTATTTCTGGCCTGGTAAACAGCTATCCTACCAGTACGTTGTCGTCCTGAAATAACTGATTTCGAGGGGAGGTGTCTTGTTATTACTAGCAGAGTGGACATGCCACTTTGACACTAAGTCTGGTATGTAGCACTCGCTTTGTTTTCTCCAAATCAACACAGGTTATCAAGGATCACCACTTTACTTCCATCCGGAAAAACACACACTTTATCCCACCTCCCAGAAGTTCACCTCGTCCTTTTCTCTCTACACCGAGCCGCCTGGCTCTGCTGGCTCTTGGTATTAATACAATCACTTGCTTTTTACCATACATTTCACTCTTAACACTTAAATTTCAAAATACGCGCTCCACAAAACTTAAAAACAATATTTTCTCCCAATAATTCTACGTCAACATGGTTTCAAGGAATTTGTCTATAAATAGAACTTCATGCATAGTAGCATGGTCTCACCGTCTATTGAACCTCTTAACCTTTGACCAGGAACAGAAAACGTTTACTGTGAATATTGAAGAAAAAAATAAATCGTCAGTTCAAAATAATCTTTTATACATACCTTGAAACAATTAAGTAATTTTATTCTCATCTATTAATCCCCAAACAATCCAGTGTTCCCCACCACCCGCATAACAAAAACAAAAATGGCTGCCAGAAAAATATCACCTGCTTATCGAACCTTTATTTTAGAAACTGTTTACTGTAACATAATACTCATAATCACGTGATTTTATCATGGGCATGTGACCTTTGCATAAGCTGAAGGGGTCAGAGCTGTCAAACATTTTAATGTGGTACACTTTTCAATTTATGTTGATATTCTATAACGTATGAAGAGTTGTCTCGTGTTTAGCATAGTTGAAGGAAAACTAAACTGTATTGACCTGTTTATGACGCATAATTCGTTTTTAAGGCTACGAGGCGTTGTTTACAGACAAAGCAACGGTACTCATGATATTATGACGTAGTGTGCACTTGTTCATGCGTTAAAACACAAAAAAATGAAAGGTTTGGAAAACAGGTGAGGTTCGATAGAAGGTGAGTCTACGATAAAAAGAAGTAGTTCCATAGTGTATCGGCTACTGGTTACCGACTTCATGTAAATCATGGAGCAACGACAGAGAACCAGCTCTTTACATTCATTGAAAAATGAATGTCAAATTTCAACAATCAGAATCGGCGATTTTGTGTAAACGTCACTGGATTGGAATTATATGAACTTGTTACTAAATCAGAAACTGTAGACTCAGATCTTTATTATTTCATAAGAAAACAGAGCAGATCGTGATCAAAATGCTCCTGTAGGAGCCGTCTGATCTAGGTGTACTCTATTTGCAAAGGAATTCAGAGGCGTTTTCATGGAGGAACGGGTTAATAAATTACACTTACAAAACTATGCTAAAACATTACAACGGGAATTATCCCATTACCTCGTAGGCTAATTTTAGATCCAACCTCTTCGAATAAATCTACAGAAAATGAGCATTAACTAGAGAAAATGAATTAGAATTTTGTAGTTTGAAACCATTGTGATAAATAGAGGCGTGAATATGAGGGAATGGGTTATATACATCAATGTCTGTCTCATGCAATATTGATGTTTCATTTCATATTATGTGTATCAGTCAGTAGACTTTGCCACTCAAGCAATATTGGGGGTTTGTTTGTATCAGCAATAGCTGGGCAGATTTCAAGTGATTTGAATGTGTTCAAGTGCTCTGTTTGCTGACATACTACAGATATAATTCTACATACAGTTTCTGTCCCTAGCCATAAGGTCAGGTGTGTCCAAGAGCTATTATAACAATCTGATTAATATTCATGATACAATTAGTTCTTACAAACATATTCATGGAGTAGATGTTTCATGATTTTTCAGACGTGGATTACTAACTGGATTTGAAGTGATATTGAAAACAATGAAGAGGAAACATGTATTCTGCGTATTTGTTCTACTTGTGATATTGGTGGTTAAATGCGGACAACTATATAGGAAGTTTCATTGCCACTTAGAAACGAATCCTAAAACCTTTCCTAGTGAAGGAGTAGGTATGACTATAACTATCACGGATGATTTCTACCCTATTGGTTTTAATTTACTTTGTAACGTGTCCAATTTAACAGCCATAATTCCTATAAATAGCGCTGTCCAGAATTTCAACAAGAGACGTGTTCTCAGAGAAGCCCTGGGTCACGTTTGTCATGCTCACATCTGCAGATTCTTCTTCCTTGTTGGCGCCTCCTTGAATGAAACTGTTATGGCAAGAGTAAAACAGGAAATACAAACACACAAAGATATCTTGATGATTGGTAAAAAGGACACCTACAAAACTATCACCAACAAACTCACGACAATGCTTCAGTGGTTACACAGATATTGTATGACGCCGAACTACGTCATCTTCATGAATGACGACACGTTTATGAACTTTGACCTCGTTGTGTCTGAATTAGAAGCGTCTGGTGGCGTACACTGTAACTGTTTCGTTTGCAACGTTCTTACATTCCAGCCCGTTGAAAGAGACCCGTCTAGCAAATGGTATACCACAGAAGACGAGTATTCTTGCACCTTGTATCCCAGATATTGCACAGGACCTGTTTATGGTTTCCCAATCACCGTAACAACAACACTTCTTTCCGGCGTCTTCAACGCACCGTACGTATGGCCCGACGATGCCTGGTTAACTGGTCTTGTTAGAGATCACGTGGGTGTGAGACTTGTTCCAAGTGCAAAAGAAATTATGAATCAATACGATGACATTTATATAGACGTTAGATATTTTCACAGATATTTCTACGTACATAATGTGTCATACGAACAAATGAGGATGGTACACAAGTTCATGGGAAAGCAATGACGTTTGAAATTAACTCTTAAATGTGCGTGAGCTGAGTATATAAAACCTTTGCAAACAGTGTAGATCCGTGTGAATGTGTTCTTCCGGTTCTTTGGTAATCGGGTTTGTTAATAAACGCAAGATATATAATAAGTGACGATGAACGTTTTTTAATATTCCAAAACGAAGGGACCAGTTTAGTTATTCAGCAGAGTAACATATTCCATCATAGACTATATTTAGACCCAATCTCTTTGAATAAATCAACCGAAAATGAGCATTTACTAGAGAAAAGGGAAATTTAACTATTCAGCCACCTAGAAATACCGATTAAGGTTATCACATTCAACCCTAGCCACGAGTTCATTAATAGATAGTGTACATGTGAATAGTACATTTGTGCTATGCAAACAGTATAGACCCGATAAGGGGGCTTCTACAGGAGCCCTCTGGTTTGAGTATGCCTTGTTTGTCATTTGGTTATATATTATTAAAAGCAATTATATATGTACAAACGGACTAGAGTTGGTGAAACTGCATGCTCACTTCACGTTTCAGGGGTGGCTTAGTTAAAACATAGAATTACCACTAGATTATTACTATTCGGCATTCATATAAAATTACTATTGCCGAAAAAATATATTATTATATTTAACATACAGGCGATCACTCATTGCAAGACAGAAGCAATGGCTAACGGTCTTTGCGCCCTGCACCAACTCCGACCTGCAACACGGTATCGCAATCACAAAGACAACCAAGCTTTCGATAATCGCTGAACAAAAGTCCGACTAAATTATTCAACTGCTCGGCCTTATTTATAATAATTTCTCCACTGCTCTGTTAAATCCCTTGTGTCTCTATACAAAATCCCATCGAATTTTATTCCTGCTCCAAGTGTCGATTTACTCTTGCCTCCCCGACCCTTGATAACATTCCAAAAGAGAACATTGTATGTTTGAGCAGCATGTTCAAGTTCTCCGTGCAGTGAAGAACTATACTTTAGGACACATGTCTGTGTGCCCGTCTAAAGTCGGCTTTCTCGTCCTTGTACACCCGGTATTCTGTTATATTGGGGTCACGCGGTCTGCCTGCTTGACACCAGGACGCATGAGACTCTTTCATGTTTGCGCGTAGAGCGATGAGCTCCTCGCGTCAGTAAGGTTTAAGAAAAAATTGTATTTTTTGGTTGAGAAAGTACGCTCAGCACAAATCACAAGCATTTCACTCAATTTACTGTATGCCATACCGATTCCATCTTCACTTATCTGACCATTCGGTAAAGTAACATATTATATTGTTCAATAGATTCAGCATCAGCCCTTTTCCAAGTAATATTGGGGCGTGTACATGAATTACTTAATTGAGCATCTATTACAGTATTGTCACTACGACAGTGGACTGCGGTGGTCTAGTGGTAACGCGCTTGATTACCAATCCGGAGGTCCGGGGTTCAATTCCCGGTCCCTCCAGGAAATTTCAGAGACGCTTTTCAGTGTCTCACACCCGCACCTCCTCTCCACCCAAGGGGTTAAAATGGGTACCTGTGATGATCACTAGCGGTTACTGCGGCTACATGATTGCGCCATATGTTAGCAGTGCTCAATATTGTAGGCGAATGACTCAATGACCAAGGGAGTAAATGAACATTCGGTTGAGCGGTCCTTCGGACTGAAAGTAGACTATAACTAGTTTTTAAGTCTATACAATACCATATCGGCTTGTGTCTTGATACATTTAAACAATGGTCACCAACAACTTTCTCTTTATGTTTTTGTAGTTATGTACATTTGCTGCTTTCATTCTATTGCTATTCGGGTGGCTGTTTGTTCTGTATGTGGTGTTTCCTGAATGACTCGTATTTGTACTTTCACTGTGTACAACCTTACTTACCCTTACCAATTCTACCGGGACAATGATATAATCAGCTTTGGTGCATAAGTTTCACAATCAGTAATTACCAATTGTTTGCAATGCAAACACCAAACAGCATGCGCGCGACAGCTTAATTAAGTCTAGCAGCGTTTGAAAGCGGATAAACACATTAATTGGTGTTACTTATTCACGACTGTAGAGCAAGGTAAAAGTTAAGTCTATAGTAACATGGACAATAATGTTGGTTTCACGCGAATGATGCACATTGTAGACCTTGTCAGGTAAAGCTGCTGATACGGAATTTACAGACTCACTAAATTACGACCTTGATAAACGATCCATTCTGTACATATGAATGTCCGTGTGAAAACGCTTTACATTACTTTCTGGAATGTCCAAACTATGTACATATGCGGAAGATTTTATTCAGTGATATTATACCTATAATAACTGTCAATTTAACTATTTTACTTTCTGGAAGTTCAAACTGTTCGTTTGATTGCTACAAAGTTCTCTCCGAGCCTCCAACCGAGTTTTAGAATTTAATATAAGCACTTTCCTTTCTTAATCTCTTTCTTTACTTTCTTTGCTGTTGCCTACATGACAGTTTGATTTCAAATTACTATGTTATTTATACTGTATTTACTGATGTTCTTATGTTCACCTCTATTATTGTCATGTCACTGTTTTGCTAATATATGGGGAGTGGGCATTAAATAATGTTGCAATAATGTGTAGCCCAATCCCCCTTGCATGTATATTGTATGTTTAACCCATTCCCTCATATTGATGACTTTTGACGACTTTATAAAAGCCACGTTGTGAAACCATTGTGATAAATAGAGCATTTGCTCCTATAGGAGCAAATGTATTTATCATAATGGTTTCAAACTACAAATTCTAAAATTTTCCTTTCCTCGATTTAGTGCTCCTTTTCGGTAGATTTATTCAAAGAGATTGTATCTAAAATAGCCTATGAGGTAATGGGTTAAATAAAAAGGTTCCTGGGGTATCAAGGTATGCATGGTTTGTTATTAAAACTATTTTCTTCAGTGATAAATTTCGATGAAGGCTTTTTGTTTAATATTCCAAAACGAGACACCAGTTTCAATTATTAAATGCTCCAAACAAGCTGTACACAGATTCATGTATACACGGACAGTGGGATTACTAAATACAGCTGAACTTCGATATATCGAACTGGGATAACGTATATTTAGAAACAAGTGTGACAGCATAATGAAGGTCTAAAGTAATGTTGAAAGCTCCTACAGGAGCATTTAGCATTACTTTAGATCTGCATTAAGCTGTGAACTTAAAACATTATCTAGATCAGAAATCGGATAACTCGAACTTCTGTTATCTCGAACTAATGTACGTGGTCCCTTGGAGTTCGAGACACATGTTCTACCAAAGCAAGCTTTGTGGACATAGAACAAAACTTCATTGCACATGAAAAAGAAGACGAAATATAATAAGAAGAACGAATATATAACGGGTAACGGGTTCTGTTACATGATGTCCTCAAACGAAGCGTATGTAACAGGTAAAGATGGAAAAATTCTAACATTATCTAACTATTTAACAATCACAGGTAATCACCTGATTACCATGACAACCAACACTTTTGAAACACCTGCCATTAACATACAGGTACCTCAAACCCCTACAAACAAATTTTCAGCAAAAATGGAGTATCTAAATTGGGAACAATCAGGCTACCACTATGTTATCATGGCAACCAACTTTTTATAAAAGTACAAAAATAAGTCAAGCAGGAAACACCACATACAGAACAAAAAGTCGCCCGAACAGCAACACAAGGAAACAGCAAATGTACATAACTATAAAAACATCAAGAGACACACAAAGACAAAACAAACATACAATAGGGAGAAGATGGAAGTACCGCATCTAACAATTCTAACAACTACAATTGAGTTTATGTTACCTAAATACCCCTACATACCTATTTTCAGCCAATGTCCATAGTTCAGTTACCGTTTAAAAACGCCTACCCTTCAATTCGAAGTACTAAAATATACCTACATACCAAATTTTAGAAATTTGAACAATATCTTTGCTTTGACCAATAAGAGCCCACAGTGCAGTTGCTTTGACAAATGTTTAAAAAGTTGAATGCACATCATCAATAAGAAACAAGTCAACACAATATGTTCCCCAACATCGTTTGGAGGATATAACCAGAACTCCAGATAAGATGCGTAAATCTTTCTCCAACAAACCCAATACTGTGACCACTCTTAGTGCATTAACCCATTCCTTCATAGGTTTCTTTTATATACAACCTCCTTGAATTAATCTACCGAAAATGAGCATTAATAAGAAAAAAGGAAAGTTTTAGAATTTTGTATTTTTAAACCATTGTGATAAATAGAGCAAATGCTTTATTTATCACAATGGTTTCACAAAGTGACTTTCTACAATGTATTGGTTACCAAAATTACATAAAAACCATATAAAGCGCGTTTCATTGCAAGTTCTAGCTCATGTACAACTACTAAATTGTCTATACTTTTGACTTCTTGTTTACCGAAGGTAAAAGAACATGTAAACTTCTACTGTGATAAGACTTATGACAATTCTGGAATAAACCTCTTCTGGTGTATTAAGAACTCTTCAGAAGTCTTAAACAAGCTAAAGACCAAAACGTATCTTGCCAACCGGTTTAACCCCAGTGACTTTTGTCACTGACCGTTCCAAGACGGTACTTCAATCTTCCCCCTATTGTATGTTTGTTTTTTCTTTGTGCGTCTCTTGATGTTTTTATAGTTATGTACATTTGCTGTTTCCTTGTGTTGCTGTTCGGGCGACTGTTTGTTCTGTATGTGGTGTTTCCTGCATGACTCATTTTTGTAAAAAAAATTGCATCCACTGTAAGCACGTACGATTTTTCAACTCTGTGCACAACTCTTCCTTATATTTTAATTAAAGTACAAAAATGAGAAAAAAAGACAAAACAAACACACAATAGGGGGAAGATGGAAGCACCGCCTTGGAACGGTCAGTGACAAAAGTCACTGGGTGGTTAAACCGGCTTATGGGCGCCCAACCTCACACTTATTCCATCCCCACCCTAAAAGACAAACAGTGTAAATAAACGTATCCCCTCTCCGACTAATCTACAACAACCGCGACGGCAAATACAGTGGTAAAGTGCATGTATAACGAAAACATTTAAGTGAACAAACTGTATCCAACTATCGCTAGTGTACTCAATGATTGAGCTGCAACCAGAGTAACTGTAGAAAAGTAATAAAGGGTACGACAAAAACGAAATAGTACAGATATCCGACGTTCTCCTTCCATTTCTGGATTTAAGAGGTCGCCTTCTTAGAGTACTAAACCTTTCCTGTCGGCGTACATGCAAAGAGGCCAGCGTGATTTCCAACTGTAAAAGGGTTGACAACCAAACATGCAGTACGTTGTAGTACTACAGGATCATATCCCTTTTTAATGATTTTTTTTAACATATTTGATGAACAAAGTCAGAAAATGGGTATGTCCAATAATTTTACGAAGTTTGTAAATTACATCACCATAAAATTCAGGATGTGAAACACCGTGTCGCAGAAGCTCCTTGAGATTAGATTGGTACTTGCCAATAAGCGAGAGATTTCGATAGTAAAAATTTAGAAAAAGGTTTTCTTAGTTTATGGTATCTATATCCTTGCTTAGGCAGTTTTTCAGTTAAAATGAGATTTCGACTGTTAAAATCGTCAATAGATGAACAAGCTCTAGCAAAACGAATAAGTTGAGATATATAAACCCCGTAAGATGGAGCACGGGGAACATCCCCGTCAAGATGAGGAAAATTAACAATATTAAAATCAAAATCATCTCTTTTGTCATATATTTTAGAAGAGATCATTCCATTATCAATTTTAAGGTCGAGATCAAGAAACGCTGCATAATTGTCGGACGGGTTAGCTTTATTCAATTTGAGCAAGTCCAATTGGTGTAATATTTCATCTGCTCGTCAGTAAAGAAAGCTTTTTCAGCATTATATGCCAAGAACGATGTTTTTTCCCGGGCAAATACTTTCTGGTTAAACTTAAATCTTTTTTACTGATGAGCAAATGAAATATTGCACCAATTGGACTTGCTCAGAAGTTTGCTAATCACTAACCTTTCTTTTGGATAACATATGTGTACGTTATGGGAATGTTATATACCGTCAGGTAATTGGTATTCCTATGGGTACGAATTGTGCACCACTTGTCGCAAATTTGTTGTTTGTACTGATATGAGGGAGATTTCATGTTGCGTTTGAATCCACAATCACAAAAAGATGTTATAAAAGCCACCAATGAAACTTCTCAATATTTGGGTAATATTTTAACTTAGATAACCCTTTCTTTGATGCTCTGATTCCAACAATTTATCCTAAAGAACTCAAATTGAATAAAGCTAACCCGTCCGACAATTATGCAGCTTTTCTTGATCTAGACCTTAAAATTGATCATGGAATGATTTCTTCCAATATATATGACATAGAGATGAGTTTGATTTTAATATTGTAAATTTCCCTCATCTTGACCGAGATGTTTCCCGTGCCCCGACTTACGGGGTTTATATATCTCAACTTATTCGTTTTGCTAGAGCTTGTTCATCTATTGACGATTTTGATAGTCGAAATTTCATTTTAACTGAAAAGCTGCTTAAGCAAGGATATAGATACTATAAACCAAGAAAAACTTTCTCTAAATTTTACTATCGAAATCTCTCACTTATTGGCAAGTACAAATGTATTTCCAAGGCACTTCTGCGACAAGGTATTTCACATCCTGAATTTTATGATGATGTGATTTACAAACTTCGTAAAATTATTGGACATACCCATTTTCTCACTTTGTTCATCAAATGTGTTAAAAAAATCAGTAAAAAGGTATATGATACTATAGTACTACACCATACTTCATGTTTGGTTGTCAGCTCTTTACAGTTGGCAATCACGCTGGCCTCTTTGCATGTACGCCGACAAGAAAGGTTTAGTACTCTATGAAGGTGACCTCTTAAATCCAGAAACGGAAGGAGAACGTCGGATATCTGTACTATTTGGTTTTTGTCGTATCCCTTAATTACCTTTCAACAGTTACTCTGTTTGCAGTTCAATCATTGAATATACTAGCGATAGGTGGATACAGTTTGTTCACTTAAAACGTTTTCGTTATTATACATATGCAATTTACCACTGCATTTGTCATCGCGGTTGTAGTAGATTAGTGGGAGGGGGAATACGCTTATTTGCACTGTTTGTCTTTTAGGGGGTGGAATAAGTGTGAGGTTGGGCGCCCCAAAACCGGTTTAACCCCCAGTGACTTTTGTCACTAACTGTTCTAAGGCGGTACATCCATCTTCCCGTAGTGTATGTTTGTTTTGTCTTAGTGCGTCTCTTGATGTTTTTATAGTATGTACATTTGCTGTTTCCTTGTGTTGCTGTTCGGGCGACTGTTTGTTCTGTATGTGGTGTTTCCTGCATGACTCATTTTGTACGTTTACAGAGTCGTCAAAAGTCGTTATAATGAGTGAATGGGTGAAAGAGGGTTCACAGTATAGGATTTGGTGGAGAAATGATGATTTTAGAAAGTAGGTACGCATCTTTATATGTCGCTATGTTAAACAACAATAAGAAACGGAATAAACACAATATGTCCCCACTTCATTTGGTCGTGAACCAAGTTGGTCGATTAGTTGGTCCACATAATATTATTGCATGAACTGCTGATACAGGTTTTAATGCATTTTTAATTTATTTCAATGAAACATTATTCTTGTGCATGACATACTTTTTGACTCATCAAGTTTGAATTTCGTTATGCTTCATTGATTTTTCACGGAAATACAGTGATTTTACTTCGAAAATTTCCGGAAATTCAGGTTTTCCGCAATTTTGTCAGATTCGCCATTGCAGAGCTATAGCCCACAGAGAAGGGCAAACACTGAGAGAGAAAAGAATGTGCAGCGAGCTTTTTATACAGTTTAAAAGAGATTTGAATGAGACTTCCTACACATAGTCACTATCGAGTGAACTTGTGCAGGGTGTACGTTTTAATGGATCAGAATTGAAATTGAAGAGTAATGGTCCTTGTTCCAATATACCTCGTTGCTGACATGTTGCTGTTCTTAATATGAAAAGGCTTTATTTTATATCAATGTGGGTTCGGGGGGCATTTTGTCTTACCAGCAACTGCGCTCTAGATAACATTTAGCATTCCATAAAAATCTGCGCATACGCAGACTCTCGTCTGCTTCATCTTTAAAGCTTTACAAACTGGTTTGGTTTCCCATACACATGTTGATTGAGTGTCACACAGCTTTTATCCGGATAAGTTACTCGACGTCTTATCTCGATACAGGCTGTTTGAACATGTAAACCACCGGCCAGCATAGCCTAGGAGTTGCGGTGCAGAAATAGCTTCCCTCCTTGGCGCCCAGGATATAATGGATAGTATTACGACTGATTCGTCAGTGTCAGTATGAAGTGAATAACTGGATTAAATCCACCGGCGGACAACTAAAGTAACAGAACTGTTAAAATATTGGTCCGCAATGCACCTGCAAAATCGGCGAAAGAGTTTTGGCAAATATAAAAGCCGACAAACTTTAAATGAGTTTAAGAGCAACGACGTATAGGTTAGATGACATAGTCAAGCGATTCAGAGACGTGTTATTTAGTGAAGGGGTCGTCATCATTTAACCTTTTCATTGTTGTTTGAGTTGGGTCTAACGTTCCACAAACACAGAAAGATTATACGGAGACGTGGACCTCGGTTTAAAGAAAGTCTGAAAGACTGGTCGCCGGACCGCTCCATATTTTAGATCTTTTTTGTTTACGAATATTCTGGTCTGCTGCACATTTCAGAATATGCTAAAATATATATATTACAAGTACAAATGTTGCTGTAAAAACAGAAAAGGAGAAGCTCCGCGCAAAAAACCCCCAGACAAATCACAAATGACTCATCTGTCCAGGATCTGCTCTGATTGGTTATGGAATGATATAGAGATCAAATTCTACAGTTTCTGCCATGGAAAAATCATCGCAGTTTCATTTATTTTGTTAGGGGACCGGGGGGCTATTAAAATATTGGCACATTTTAAAAAAAAAAAAAACACAAAAAATATTTCTGAATTTTAAAATACATTTCTCCTTCTTTACCCATGTCCTGTTGTATAATTACATACATCTTCTCTGTGTACAAGTATTTCGCTGTGCAATCACTGCTGTGGAATGCACTGGTTGCACAATCATTTGTAAATATTGCAGACCCTGATGAGACAGCTCCTGCAGGAGCTGTCTCATCTGGGTCTTCCCTATTTACAGGTAGGTATATTGATGTGAACAGCAAGCGAAGAGTTAAAGATTATATCCTTTCACACTTTTGTAACACAAAATTCACCACGTTACATATCTATAAAGACATGCAACAGCTTGATGCAGGTCGCAATTAATGCTGAAAGGTTCCACGGTATGCATTAAGTAATATCTTCATGAATATTCATCCCCTTGATTTTATAATGTAAACGTTTCAAGGAAATTGCAGGATCTGCTCTACATAAATCCATAACCAAACAGAATAGATCATGACCAGGCGGTTCCTATTGGAGGCGCCTGGTCTGTGTCTACTCTGTTTGTGACAAGGCGTTACTGTGAGGGAAAGAGTTAATTTAGTGGATGAATTTTATTGTTATTAACCCTTTCCTTCATATAAATGCGTTTTCAAGCATTTGCAAACAGAGTAGGCCTAGATCAGACGGCACCTATAGGAGCCGTCTGATCAGGGTCTGCTCTGTTTGCTAATAGAATTTGAAATATCTGTTTCTTTACTTTTTAAAATGGTTTCTGTCCACGAATATTCAATAGGTATTGGAATTTGTAAAATTCATAGAACAGTGACAGGGTTTAGCAAACAGTGCAAATCCTTAACTTGGTGAGCAATCTGATCTGGGTATACATGTACACTGTTTTCCCGCACTCAATGGGCTAAAATTGACTTTTGTAACCTGTTTCGTTTCCACGTGAAGGATCTCTTGCAAAAGAAATACATGCTGGTGATTGGTATAGCAAATACTGCAGACCATTATCAAAGGGCTACTTTAGGGGCATTCTGGTTTGGATCACCGCTATTTGGCCAAACCCCTTTTTGTGGGATCGCAAGGGTAAATGGGGTCATAACATTACAGTAAAACCCCTCTAATACGACCATCAAAAAGAGATATACTTCTGGGTGGTAGAGGCAGGTGTACCACCTGCTCATAAAGACACAAATGTTTATTCATTAAGTGGTCGCTTTAGAGGGGTTCTAATGTAAAACATTTAGACAGAGCTGTTGAAAAGACACATATACAGTAAAACTCCCTAAACCGGACGTTCAAATTTGTATCAATGCCGGTCTTTAAGACAGGTGGAAGCTTAATGCAGGATGGGAGCTTTCATGGCTCTCACCCTGCATTAAGCAATTACCTGCTTGACCATACAATTTTAATCATGTTTTATAATGGCATATGAACAAAGTATATTTTGGCTCAGACAGAAACTGTAGAAACTTACAGTAACACTCCTCTAAACCGGATGTTATATTTAGTATAAAGATCGGTCTTGGAGACAAGTGGCAGCTTATTGCGGGGTGAATGTCATGCAGAAAGCTCCTCTAGCATCTTCCTGCATGATTTTCACCCAACATTAAGCAACCACCTGCCTAGACGTATCTAAATTCTTCTCTACTAAAATACTGGTTTAGATGGGATTTTACTGTATATCTATATCACAGATATAGAAGTTGGTGGGAAAATTAATACAGCAACTGTTTTTGTTCGAGTCTATATTCAAATCGCATATGCAGCTACAAGTTACCAGTTAATTGTTTACTGGTTCCGTTTGATTTACAAAATTGTGTCTAAATTCGCAACAAGTTCTATTTTCTTATCATTTCCTTTAATCCATTCCCTCATATGCTACTTTTAGATCCAACCTCTTTGAATAAATTTACCGTAAAGGAGAATTTACTAGAAAAAAGGACACATTTAGAATTGTGAAGATTTGAAACAATTGTGATAAATACAGCATTTACTCCTAGGAGCAAATGCTCTATGTATCACACTGGTTTCAAAAAGTGACTTTTTTTTAAGGAATGGGATAATTGTTTGCTGAGAACGAAGTACGTTTGCTTTACAGAAATGTTTCAAAGAAGTTGTGGAGACGGACACGGGTGAGGCAAATTACGCTTGAGACTGTGCCTCGTCACAGGTATCGTCAATATTCCTTAACAACATTATCTCATGAATGGATAGTCATGTCAGAAATAATGACGTCATAAATGTTTACTGGCTGACTATAAATGATAGATGAACATATTATGGAAATTGTAGAATCAGACATACAGATGGGGTCGCACTCTGCTTGCAAAAGTTCTAAAAGGCGTCTTTATCAGGAAATAATAACAACAAACATATGAAGAAGTACAAACATGGAGGACCTTGCATGAATGTTCATTACAAATTAATTTTATGAAACGAGTTTACTATAATAATATGACACCAGCTTTCTATTTATCACATAGCCCTTAAAAGTGCCTTAGAAAGTGAAACAGGCTATAGCTGACGCCATTGTTTAAAGCGTCGACGCAAATGCAGCCCATCGATTGGCTAACGTTTAAATGACGCCATGCATTGATTCCAGGTGTTGTCTTTAATATTCATTATCGACCGGATTCAAAGTGCTCATTTGCATAAGAATGCACTAGTACTTTTCCTCGGTTTACGGCACTCTGTTTCGGCACTCCCACGCCGAAGATTATGTGATAAATATACTTTCGCCCCAAGTAGTGATAAAATCTGTACACTTTACTTCATTGGCTGCTACAATGTGCATTTTTCAGTCTGTTATACTAACGCCAAATAGTAGGCAAGCCATCGACCCTGAACTCTTTCCCTGTTCAATGTTTATTAAGAATTTCAGTACCTACTGACTATTCATGGACAAAATGGGTTTAGTTAAATATGAAAGGTTGAACACTGTAGCCAATTAAACTGAAGAAAGAGATCTGTTCGTTAGCAAACAGAGCAGACCTTGGCCAGGCGGCACCTATAGGAGCCGCCTGATCTGTGTCTACTCCGTTTGCAGATGTGTGAAAAGGTAAGGGTTACCTCCATCATTATTCATGTAGCAAATAATATTATGAATATTGATAAGCTAAATTCTTATGATGGCATGTGAACGGAGGAGTGTTTTGCAAACAAAGCAGATCAAATCCTGCTCAAATTCCTCCTTAAGCAGTCGCCCGATCTGGTTATACTCTGTTTTCAAAGGCGTTTAAAGGCACCAACATCAGACAAAGCGATGAACAAGTTACTATTGGCATATGTTATACATGTGTATATATAATTAAAGAAATATGATTGAAAAAATGTTTGCTTGGTAGGGTAGGCATCTCTTCACAAGACAGTCACTCATACTATAAGATGCCAATATGTCTGTGACGTCACCTTATCAAGTCAAACAGATTCATCAACCCGTTGTAGAAAATAATCTTTGCTCAAATTCAGATCTGTTTAATTTTGCTTACGTCCAATTCGATTAAGTTTTTGAGAAACAGGGGCGATTTTCGATATAAGTTTAAATTGACAATCTTCATAATAATGGTAGAACATTACGCTAATTAAGTTTTATGACATTATTGAAAATATGCGTTCATTGCAGGGACTTCCCCTTTAACAGTGGATTAAACAAATTATATCTCGATGAGATGGGATGCCGGATTACTCGTCGTCTCATCTGGATCAAATTCAAGGGGGGGGGGGGTTAGCTAGCGATACGCATTTACGCACGTGCGTAACGCACGTGCGTAACATCAATCAGAAAGGTGAAAACATTATTATGGCCAAAATTAAACAAAAACTCGAAGGCTATAGGGGTAGACGTTGATAAACGTTTTGCCTTGTCATGTAAGTTTTAACCAATTTCTTCATATTGACGCATTTTGACGCCTCTGTAAAAGCCACCTTTTGAAATAATTGTGATAAATAGAGCATTTGCTCCTATAGGAGTAAATGCTCTATTTATCACAACGGTTTCAGAACTACACAATTCTAAATTTCTCCGAGGGAGCATGCCCCTCCCCCCCCCGGAACCATATAACTATGTTGCGTACATTACTACGCTCCTGAAAGTTGTTTACAGATGTTAATTGGGTTGCTTTTAACGGTATAAGCGTTGATACATGTGTTTATTTATACAGCTCTGCAAGCTAGAGGAACACCTGAAGGAAACAAGTAAACGACTGAGCACGCCAAAATGCTTTCAATGCTGTGATAACAGCTTCTGCAACTTCGGACCCTGTACACAAGGTATTGACTCCGTTAACATTCATGTACCATGAAGCTTGTTACTTTATAAGTACAGAAAAACCTCTCAATAACGACCACTAAATTGTGTTAATTATTTGGTATTTAGGGCATGTGGCCGCTTAAAGCAAGGTAAAAGTAAAACAGAACGCTCCTATAGGAGCGTTCTGTTTTACTTTCACCTAGCTTTAAGCAGCCACATGCCTTTAACACAAACTACTTGATGTAATTTAGTGGCCGTTATAGAGAGGTTTTACTGTAATTTAGTGGCCGTTATAGAGAGGTTTTACTGTATTCTTGTAACAGTTAAGCGGCTATATGGATATTACTTAGCACTAAATTCTATCATCGCTGTGATGTCAGCTTCTGCAACACCTGGCCCTCCCTGTACGCAAGATATTGATCCCGTTAACAAGTATCATAATTATGGCCATATTTACTTTGTGAATGTAATAATTCACAGCTTATGGATATATTAACCCTTTACTCCATGAATATGCATGTAAGGAATAATGAAGTCATGGGTAAAATTAATATAATTTGTTATAATAGAACATAGACACGTGAAGTTTTGGCCATGGCAGAAACTGTAGAATCTTATATCTATTATATCATAAGCAAACAGAGCAGACCCTGATCAGACAGCTCATATAGAAGCCGTCTGATCTGGGTCTACTCTGTTTGCAAAGGCGTAGAAATGTGTATTGATGGAGTACATGGTTAATTAACACTATAAACGCCTTTGAAACTAAATGAATATCATTTTCCATCTACCATTTATAATCAATGTACAGCTGATCTCATTCTATGTATAGGTCTAGATCTACTGTACAATGATGTTGAAACATTAAATTTGAAATTTGTTCCCAATTCTCGTTTATTCGTCCTATTTCTGTCCTATGCTATTTTAGACTTTTAGACCCAACATCTTTGAATAAATCTACAGAAAAGGAACATTAACTATAGAAAGGGAGAGTTTTAGAATTGTGTAGTCTTGAAACCATTGTGATACATAGAGCATTTGCTCCATATGAGCAAATGCTCTATTTATCACAATGGTTTAAAAAATGTGAATTTTATAGAGGCAAAAAAGCGTCACTAGGGGGTAAAGTGTTAACCAATTAATTCAAATTAACCGTTAATGCAAACAGAGCAGGCCTTATCAGACGGCCCTGTAGGAACCTCTGGTTTGTCTCTACCCTGTTTGCAAATGGATGGTATACGTTTATATAAATAAAAAGGTTAAAAGATTAACTTCTTCATTTCTCCAACAAGCCCTATAAGTTATGACCACTCTGTTCGTGACGATTAACCCTTTCACCGCCAATGTCGCAGAAATGCACCACAACAAATAGTGCAGTCCCAGATCAAACGCCGCCTTTTCAAGGCGGCGTCTGATCAGGGACTTCACTTTTTGTCTCAAACTTTATTTCTATATATGTGCTTTATTCCTTTGAAATTTGCATTTATTTATCTCATTACCTTATTTTACCAAATGATTTAATAAAAGTGGTTTGCAGACGACAATAAGAAATTTGGCGGCGAAAGGGTTAAAGAGATTCACTCTTTAGTGGTCACATCATAGGGTTTGGTGGAGAAATGACGATTTTATTATTTGAACATGCGCCTTTATCTGTTGCTCTGAGTTAAAGTATTTCATCTGCTAAGAGCAGACTACTAAATGCATGACAAAATTCATAGCTGTAAGCTACTTTATGCTTTGTAGACCTCAGTTTGTTGGTCGCGTTAATTTTTTCATTTTACTGTAATTCTCTCTTAGATTACTGCTCCAAGGTAACCTGTTATCAGAACTCCACTTGCACGAACACACCGATCGGTCACGTCTGCGCATGCCCGGCTGGATATACGGGGAGTCTTTGTGAAACGGGTTTGTAAATTGTCCACTATTATCTTAACCCTTTCCCTGTTCTATGTTTATTCCAAATTTCAATACCTACTGAATATTTATGAACAAAATAATTATAATGAAATGTGGAAGGTGGTACATTTTAGCCATTTTTGAAAGTAAAAACACAGATCTTTCAAATTCCATAAGCAAACAGAGTAGACCCTGATCAGAGCCGTCTGATCTGGGTCTACTCTGTTTGCATATGCGTGAAAGCACGTTTATATGAGGGAAATGGTTAATACTGTTCCAAGACATCCACTAGTTTTGATGGTGTTTTTTTTTAAAAAAAATAAATTTTTTTTTAAAAATTAACGGAACACCGGTCACGTGAACCAGTCAGCTTGTTTTTATTTTGCTCGCTAAGAGATTGCTTAAAATTATGTGATTTTGTGGATAATATTTATCCATTTGTGGTGGACTATAGTGAAATGTGATTGTGAGAAGTAAGCAATTGCAGTAATTGACTGATCTTGTAACTTCGTGAGTACTTGCGACGTTTTTGTTCTATCGGTTACGGTAGTCTAGGCTAAGGGGAAAGGCTAAGGGTGATATTTCTTGCTCACAATCTCCTCGTGCACCCACATTCCTTTCTTTGTGTAAATCTCACGGAAAACGTATTCTATCGGCCACCGGTTTAATAGAAAGGAAAGGACATATAAGGGCCGCAATAGACACATATTGGCCGCAATAGGAAATATATTTGGAAAGGTCCCGCATATTTGTTTGTTTTCGCTATTTTCAAATGGATACATCGACTCCCGTATCTGTCACGTCAAAGAAACGGTTCTTGACGTCGCCGGAGGAACAAGCTGGTGTGAAAAAACAGTTACTCTCTACCTCTGGGCAGTCTCTGCCTAGTTTGCCGCCCTCCCCTACGTCTGCTGTTAGGGACGTCAATTCCGGTTCGTCTGCTGAGACTGTCGGGATGTCTGAGACGCCGAGCCTACCGGACATTTCTTCTACAGTCGGGGCGGTGCCATATATGCCTAGTATTTCGCTTGGGATCGATGAATGTCGGGCCATAGCTTCTGCAATTAAGGACTCTTTTCGGGACGATATTCCTGGCATGCTAAAGGTCATTATGTCCGACTCAGTAAAGTCAATTGTTGACGGCGTCCTCGCAGGCCTTAACGAGAAGATTTCGGCTCTTGAGTCTTCGAACCAAGATCTTATCGAAGAAAACGGGCGGCTTAAGGCTAGGGTCTTAAGTCTTGAGCAATCGGCAGATGATCTGGAGCAGTACAGCAGAAGGAACTGTTTACGTATTATTGGCGTTCCTGAGTCTCCGGATCCAGATGCTGAGGACACTGACGCTTACGTCACACAGATGTGCTCCGATTTGGAGGTTGGAGTCGACCAGTGCCACATCGACAGGTCACACCGACTAGGTAAGCTTGATAGGTCTAGGCCCAGGGCTATCATTGTTAAATTTGCTACCTATCGTGCCAGGGAAAATTTGTACAGGGCTAGACCGCACTTGCGCAACATAGGCTATAAAGATGTATTCGTCAACGAGGACCTAACGAAATTTCGCAGTTCGTTGCTGTATTCGGCACGCCATCTGGTGAAGCAGGGTAAAATCCTTGGTGCGTGGTCCTCGGACGGCAACATATTGATTAAGGATTCAAAGGGCGCTACGAAACGCGTCCGTCACGGACAGGACCTCAGCAAATACGAGAAGGTACCTGAGTCTGCCAAACAGAAGTCAGAGTGATTGATAATGTGTAAAATGTATATAAGTGTTCTTCAGTTATACATCAGTTCAATGCCGTTTCAGTTCGGTTTCTGTGACGTCATTAGTTTTGCATGATACTTCTTCGTGTGCTTAGTGGCGATTTGTCGACAAATGTTTTCGGCGGCTAAACATGTACCGGATATTAGAGTGCTTAATGTGTTGTCGACATTCGCAAATGCCATCAGCTTAAACTTCAGGATACGTGTGACTTCTAGCCTAGCTCATACTTAACAGTAGACGGGTATCTCTAACTTCTAGCATGATGTCATGATTTGTTGATCTTAAGTACCGTACTCAGTCCTAAGATCTCTGTTAGATTCTAATGGTGTAATACGCATTTGAACTTCGATATCTCGAACCTCAAGTTTCTTACTGGTTAGTTCGAATTAACAGGGGTTTTGATTATTCAATTTCTAAGCTGGGCAACTTCCCGGATTCAACAGTTTTGTGCAGGTCTAAAGTTGTGCTGAGATCTCCTGTAGGAGATTTCAGCATTACTTTCGTCCTGGGTTGAGCTGTTACAATCGCTTCTAGATATGCGCATTGATACATTTTGGAATGATTCTGTATTATAACTTTGGGGGGGGGGGGGAGGGCGCGAACGTTTGGTTTGAGTTTCCACCTAATTTCGAGTCATCCGAGTTTGAGATATCGAGGTTCAACTGTAGTTGTTAGTGGTTAACTTTCAGCGAATTGTTTTCTTGTATACAAGTATACCGTCACTCATATAACTCTGCATGGAGTAATATAGCTGTAAGTACAAAGCACGTGCTATTTTCTTTATGTTACATGTAGGAGCGATCTGATCGGATGAGATGTCATGTGACTGCTTCTCGTCTGAATTAGAGCTAGTTGATATTCGAACAAGTGTTTCTCACATGCTCTGACATATCGTAACTAAATATATGTCATTACGACAGATCAGAGCTTGCGTAGATGGGTATTTCTTAGTGTGATCTCCGTTACTGGTCATCTTGCATACGATGCTTATCTTGTTACATCGGTATATACATGTAGTTAAAATAGTATCGGCATCATGGTGTTGTCGCGGTGGCTTAGTTTTAATTTTAGTTTTGATTCAGTTTACGGTCAGTTTGCAAGCGGAATGGATCCTGATGAAACGCTGAGACTCTCGGCGTTGGATCTGGACCCAGTCCGCTTGAATTAATCGTGAGTTAATCTTGATTTAATCTAGATCCCGTTTGCTGATACCTCGCTAATTGTGTGTAGGTAATTGGTACAGGTTTACAGTTAAGCCTCTCGAAACTGAAGTTTCGGTTTGGTATCGATTTTCAATCGTTACAGCAAACGGCGTCTTAGTTCGGGGTGGCAGTCGTGCAAAAGGCTCTGAAAGGAGGTTTTTGTACAGCTTTCTCCTTAAACAGACCAGCGTGGATTCTTCTTTATAAGGGGTTTATTTGTAGTGCATTAACCCTTCGCTTGCTATTCACGTCAATATACCTACTTGCACGTCAATATACCTACCTGTAGATAGTGAAGACCCAGATGAGACAGCCCCTGCAGGAGCTGTCTCATCAGGGTCTGCACTATTTACAAGTTGATTGTGCTACCAGTGCACTCCACAACAGTGATTGCACAGCGAAATACTTGTACACAGTGAAGATATATGTAATTATACAACAGGGCATGGGTAAAGAAGGAGAAATGTATTTTAAAGTTCAGCAAGAGAAGGGTTAACACGAATATAACATTTGTTATATTTAACTGAAATATTTATGCTTTATATATGTATGCTTGCAAACGTTTTAGGAAATAATATATATGTAATATGACGTTAGGAACTAGCTGATAAAGTTCCCAATCGTTTTCTTGAAGTGTCACTTGATCTGAGTGTAGATACTGGCGATGGATCGTTTTATAAATAGTTGCATCTGAATCATTTCTTAATGCAAATATCCAGGGTCATTCACCTATTCGGAGTACCATGTTTCGATATTACAAATTGTTTCTGTGTTATGGATGAGTTTTCTCATGAACAACTCGCCAGTAACACAGAAATAATTAAAAGCCTTGGTCAATTCCTTTCAGATATGTGGTCAATCTCAGTGTGACGTCACTATACATAACGTCACGAATGTGGTCTAGTTTATTACATAGATCTATACGTTTTGTTCTTGTTTCTTAACCTTTACCCTGCTGTTCACGGCCTGATTCTAACTCACAAACAGCTTGGATCCAGATGAGATGACGTTTAACTCAGCATCTTTAGGGACCTATGCTATTTGACACCCAATCTATGGTTACTCGAATTGTTGGTCCAGACATCGCTCCAGATCGGAATGTGAGTAGCTCTAGAACCTACTCTACCACAACCCAGGGTAGGGGGTAATGTGTTTTATCGAGAGTTGACCGGTTATTATACAGTTGGGATCTGTCAGCCTAATGAGTAATTCAGCTTGCGTGTGGGGAAGTCCAAATAGTTTACTTAACGTGTACATTATATATGTCATGTATATATCGATATATTTACTATGGATGTCATTTATGTAACGCGCTTTTACTTTTATTTGATAAATGTCTATCAACACTAAGGATGCATTAAACAGTCGTACTGTCATTTGCAAACAGTGATACCTCATATAAGAGGACTTCCCCGGGAGGCCACTTTTCAGGTTACATACTGCTTGTCATTATACTTAAAGTAGTTCATTTATGAATAGACTATGGACTCTTCAGTTGGACAGTGATGGGTATTTCCATTTTCAGTTTTCAGCATTTAAAGGGTTCATGCTTGGGTAGTTAGCTAGATGCGGGCCTTATTTATACTTGAATACACATAGAGGGTAGTGTACGGAAACTGTGGCCGTTGTAGTCTAAGAGGGGAATTCTTGTAAACCTCAACAGGCTGGATGGAACCGGATGTGACACCGAGTGACTCGGAGTCTCATCAGGATCCAAACGGTTGGTTTCTGTAAACGTGTTTTTGTAAAAGATTGAATGACGTATTGCTATTAGAGCGGAGAGATTATGTAATCCTAGTAACATGCAGTTTTGACTGACCCGCCCAACCCCTCATACACATGCACCTTTATATGTGTTCTAAATATGTGTTCTAAATTGGTGTGCCATTATAGTAGAAATAGTCTTCGGTGTAACTTTGAGTGTGAGTTGTTCTTTTCCATATTTATGTGTTGATTATAATGTTAACTCGTTCCCCTAACACAACTGCGTTTTCACTCATTTGCTAGCAGACTAAAGCCTGATCAGATTGCTCCTATGGGGGCCTTCTGATCAGGGTCTGTTCTGTTAGCTCTCGACGTATAGATCTCTTCCTACTTTTTGTCAAAGTAAAAAATTTCTTTGTAACTTTTGCCTTAAGTTGTGCGCAACTGCTTCGACACTCAACGTTCCTAAAAAAAGGCTGTTATATGCGCTTTTTATCAGTCTGTACTCGTATTGTGAGATTGTCAATCTGCGGGGAGGATTCTCGCATAGGGCAACTCTTTTGGGTTTCGATTTGTATTTAATGTTGATTTAACCTTTCTAGTTGTTAATTGGCACTTTATATTCATTTTCTGGAAAGTATTGACATATGCTTACTTTTAAAGCGTAACACAACCACTCACAAATTGGATTTTGTCTTTATATACTTATTTTTTATTTGGTTATGCGTTTGATTAATATATATTTTCTTTCTGTTTTTCTTTTCGAAATGTTTTGGAAACGAATTGACGCACATATTTGGAGGATTGGATTCTGTGACAGAAGTATGCATCCAGTTGTTAGTATTTTCGTCTTAGTGTTGGCAATTGTGAAATACATGTATCTGCAATTTTCGGTGACATGATTAATCGTGGATCCAAATTATCTGCCAGCGCTAAGACATATTGCGGGTATTACCGTTTCTCGATGTTGATTACCCTAACTGTTATCACTTATATTATAAATTACGATTTATATATATATTCTGTAAAGGAAAACATGGATAAACCACACGAAATTAGCTGTAAGATAGCCCATCGCGTCAACAATTATTGGAAATCAACATCCGTTGGCCTCATACGACAGCAAAATGCTTGCTTTGCTCTTAATGTTCTTATCTGTTTCATATTATTTACCATAATAGTGCTATGGGTGTTGATTCTGATTATAATTTCTGGCGATGTCCACCCTAACCCCGGTCCTTCTTTTGTATCGTTCATGTCTGATACAAATTCCTCCTCATTTTCTAGTAAAGTAGATACTATAGATCCTACTAAGCATTTATCTTTCGTACATTACAATGTGCAAAGCATTTATCATAAACTTGACATTTTGAGTACTGAATTACAAGTTTTTGATATTCTTGGCTTCTCTGAAACCTGGTTGGACTCTTCAGTTTTAACCAACGATCTGATGATTGAATCCTATTCAATTCCTGAGCGTAAAGATCGAGTTGGTGATAGTCACGGAGGCCTCCTATTATATACTAAAGACTTAGTGCATTATACAAGAAGAAAAGATCTTGAACCCTTGGGAATTGAATGTATTTGGATCGAAATTTTCCTCAAAACCAAAAGTATACTTTTTGGTCTTTTTTACAGGCCACCTAACATTAATCGAAACTATGATAGTATCATCGAAGACTCCTTTCATCTTGCTTTTGATACTGGTTGTACCGATATTATAATTACCGGTGACTTTAATTATAACTTAGCAAATGAATATTCTCGCAGGACAATAAGCTCCTTGTGTACCCAGTTTACCTTAGTACAATGTATAGATGAACCGACCCATTTTACAGAAAACTCCTCCTCTATCATCGACATCATTCTGGTAAATAACAGCGACAGTTTAATTTTATCCGGCGTTGGTGACCCTTTTCTAGACCAAAATGTTCGATATCATTGTCCTATTTTTGGCATCTTAAATTTCAAAGTACATAAGACTAAGTCATTTAAAAGACGCATATGGAATTACAATACTGGGCGATATGATCAGCTGAGGGAAATGGCCAACCAGTCAGACTGGAAATCAATGTATGACTCGGATATTAATACGCATGCAATTAACATTAGCGAACACATTATGAGCATTACCAAACAATGTGTTTTTAATAAAACAGTTACTATAAAATCAAATGAGCCCTGTTGGATCACCTCTGAGATAAAACGCTACATTAGAAAACGTAAACGCGCCTACAAACAAGCTAAACGTACCAACAATATTCGTCACTGGCAAAACTTTAGGAAAGTTAGAAACGAAACTACGTCCATGATAAGAAAGTGCAAATTGGAAAACCAACAGAAATTAGTGAGGGAAATAAATACTGGTAATCGCTCTTCCAAATCCTGGTGGAATACCCTCAAACAGTTTATTTGCCCTCGTCGTAAAGAGAGCATACCTCCACTAAAGTCTGGAAATCAAGTGATAATGAGTGACATTGATAAAGCTAACCATCTGAACGACTTCTTTGAGGAACAGTCGCATATAGACGACTCGCACACGTCT
This sequence comes from Azorinus chamasolen, assembly GCA_963576725.1. Taxonomy (NCBI): domain Eukaryota; kingdom Metazoa; phylum Mollusca; class Bivalvia; order Cardiida; family Solecurtidae; genus Azorinus; species Azorinus chamasolen. Next base: position 55,465,016 of record OY755241.1, read on the forward strand.
CTTCAACAATTATTAGCTCCGGATTTTAGTCTTTCTTCCATTGTAATTACATCACAAGAGGTGGATGAGATATTGCAATCCCTATCAACAGGGAAAGCTGTCGGCCCTGATGAAATCAGTAATCGTGTTTTAAAGGAAATGGCTAGTGAAATATCTCGACCTCTTAGTGGTTTGTTCAATCAGAGCCTCACATATTCTAAAGTTCCTAATTGTTGGAAAGAGGCTCATGTTTGTCCAATCTTTAAGGCAGGCGATCCCTCGATCGCTTCAAACTACAGGCCTGTCTCTCTACTAAGCTATATTGTAAAGGTTTTTGAAAAAATTCTGTTTAGACATCTTTACAATTTCTTTCGTGCCAACAATGTCATCTCAGACGTCCAATCAGGCTTCACCCCTGGTGATTCTACCACCAATCAACTTGCCTATCTGTACAATACCTTTTCGAAGGCTGTTGATTCTGGGCTAGAGGTTAGGGTTATCTTTTGCGATATCAGCAAAGCATTTGATAGAGTCTGGCATAAAGGTTTATTGGAAAAACTCAAGGCTGCAGGAGTTGCAGGTGGTCTGTTGGATTGGTTTTCCAGCTATCTTACTGAAAGAAAACAACGTGTAATTTTACCTGGTACCTTCTCTGACTGGAAATACACCAAAGCTGGTGTACCACAAGGATCTATTCTAGGTCCATTGTTGTTTCTTGTTTTTATAAATGACATTGTTAACGACATTGGCTGTAACATTCGTTTGTTTGCTGACGACACTAGCTTGTTTATTGTAGGTAACAATCCCATACATATGGCAACAAACATCAATAATGATATACTAAAAGTTACCTCATGGGCAGAGAAATGGCTAGTTAAATTCAATCCTAAAAAGACAGAGTCGTTAATCATCTCGAGAAAAATGTCTCGAAATGTTCACCCATCTGTATATATGCAAGACCAGCAAATTCCTGAAGTAGATTCACATAAGCACCTTGGCGTTCATCTCTCACGTGATCTAACATGGCAGTGTCATATCGAATATATTGCTACTAAGGCATGGGCAAGAATAAATGTCATGCGAAAGCTTAAATTCACTTTGGACAGATCTTCCCTTGAAACAATCTACATATCTTTCATTAGACCTATTTTAGAATACGGTGATACAATATTTGATAACTGTAATGTCAGAGAATCTAACAGTTTGGAAAAAATTCAATATGAGGCTGCCCGGATAGTAACTGGGACAACTAAATTGGTTTCTATTGATAAATTATTGCATGAAGTTGGATGGGAACGCCTTGAAACCAGACGTAAAAAACACAGACTTATTCTCTTTTATAAAATGGTGTTTCATTTAACTCCACAATACCTCACGGAACTGGTACCTGGAGTGGTTGGAAGTGTTTCTCGATATAATTTAAGAAACGCTGGGGATATTCAATCTCTTGCCTGTCGCATAACCCATTATAGCAACTCTTTCCTCCCTGCAACAATACAGGAATGGAACAATCTCCCCGAAAATGCAAAGCAATCTTCTACTCTATATGCATTCAAAAAGTATTTGAATAGCAATCTGCCAACTGTTCCTAAACATTTTTATTACGGTGTCAGAAAACAGCAGCTCATGCACACAAGGCTTCGTACAAACTGCAGTTCCTTGAACTATGACCTCTTCTCAAAGAACATATCTGACACTGCCTTGTGTACTTGTGGCCTTGTTGAGAACGCATCGCACTTCTTCCTAAGCTGCTGCAAATATACCAACCAAAGGAAACAACTTTTTGATGATGTTGCCAGATTCACTACTCCGTCCCTTTCTGTCTTTCTGTTTGGTGACCCTCTTTTAAATTATGATACAAACATCATTATAGTTGAAGCCGTACATCGGTTTATCCAATCCTCAGAACGATTCTAATAAATTCGGTAACGGTCATCTTCTCTCGAATACCGGTATGCTTGTTCTGCTCAGAATCCTAGAGCTCTCCACATATGTGTGTCAACTATCGTTTCTTTTTTACCTATTTATTTTTTATTTTTTCTTCAAATTTATCTTTCTCTAAAACATTTTTGTGTTAGCTGATATATTCGGCTGAACTAATTTAGTTTTTTCAGTGCAATTAACATAGTTCAATAGCTTGCAGTCATTTCTGCATAAAGCGAGTGTAGTTTTTTACGGTGTTGGGAGAGAAACACAATAAGCAGTATTGCTTTCGTTTCCATCCTTTTCTTTTCCTTTGTGTTATCATTACAATATTCATGTAAATATTTATAAATAAAATATGTTTAAACCAACAAATAGTGCAGTCCCAGATCAAACGCCGCCTTTTCAAGGCGGCGTCTGATCAGGGACTTCACTTTTTGTCTCAAACTTTATTTCTATATATGTGCTTTATTCCTTTGAAATTTGCATTTATTTATCTCATTACCTTATTTTACCAAATGATTTAATAAAAGTGGTTTGCAGACGACAATAAGAAATTTGGCGCCGAAAGGGTTAAAGAGATTCACTCTTTAGTGGTCACATCATAGGGTTTGGTGGAGAAATGACGATTTTATTATTTGAACATGCGCCTTTATCTGTTGCTCTGAGTTAAAGTATTTCATCTGCTAAGAGCAGACTACTAAATGCATGACAAAATTCATAGCTGTAAGCTACTTTATGCTTTGTAGACCTCAGTTTGTTGGTCGCGTTAATTTTTTCATTTTACTGTAATTCTCTCTTAGATTACTGCTCCAAGGTAACCTGTTATCAGAACTCCACTTGCACGAACACACCGATCGGTCACGTCTGCGCATGCCCGGCTGGATATACGGGGAGTCTTTGTGAAACGGGTTTGTAAATTGTCCACTATTATCTTAACCCTTTCCCTGTTCTATGTTTATTCCAAATTTCAATACCTACTGAATATTTATGAACAAAATAATTATAATGAAATGTGGAAGGTGGTACATTTTAGCCATTTTTGAAAGTAAAAACACAGATTTTTCAAATTCCATAAGCAAACAGAGTAGACCCTGATCAGAGCCGTCTGATCTGGGTCTACTCTGTTTGCATATGCGTGAAAGCACGTTTATATGAGGGAAATGGTTAATACTGTTCCAAGACATCCACTAGTTTTGATGGTGTTTTTTTTTAAAAAAATAAAAAAAATTAACGCCTCTGTAAAAGTCAGTGATTGAAACCATTGTTTTAAATAACGCATTTGCTCCTATAGGAGCCCCGTGCACAGAAGTACCACAGGAGACTTCCTCATGTGTAATTATCTGGACGTCGTGATATGACTGAAAGAAAGACTATTAACCCTTCTCTTGCTATTCACGTCATTATACCTAACTGTAAGTAGTGAATACCCAGATGAGAAGCTCCTACAGGAGCGGTCTCATCAGGGTCTGCACTATTTACAAGTTGATTGTGCAACCAGTGCACTCCACAGCACAGCACAGCAATGGTTTCAAAGCTACACGATTCTAATTTTTCCCTTTTAACTAGTAAATGCTCCTTTTTAATAGATTTACTCTAATAGAATGGGTCTAATATAGCATATGAGGGAATGGGTTAAAGATAGCCCAGGGAATGGGGGAATGCGTTAAATCAGTTCATTAATCCTTATCCCGCTGTAGAATAATAATGGCTGCTCAAATCTGGACTTGGTGTAATTTTGACCATTCCCAACTTTATTACGCATTTGGTAAAGTATTGACAGACAACAGCTTTGTTCCTTAACCCATTCCTTCATAGGTTACTTTTAGACCCAACCTCTTTGAATAAATCTACCGAAAAGGAGCCATTACTAGAGATACGGAAACTATTTTAGAATTTTGAAGTTCTGAAACCATTGTGGTAAATAGAGCATTTGCTCCTCTGGAGCAAATGCTCTATTTATCACAATGGTTTCAAAAAAATGATTTTTACAATGACGTGAAAAGGCTTCAATATAAACAAAACGGATTTAAACAGCATTATTACCAAGGGCTTTTTATTGTGTTGGAGGCTGTAGAATCAGATCTGTATAATTCCATAAGCAAACAGGGCAGACCCTGATCACGTGGCTCCTGTGGGAGTCATCTGATCTATATCTTTACCTTTTTGTGAAAAAAATGTGCTTATAAGAGAAAGGATGAAGCTAGGCGCTAGACAAAAATGATACATAGAACTTCCAAAGAAGATTTTTGATTTTCATTCGTTTTGCACTGAAACCGTCTCCTTGTAAATTCCATTCGTTGATATATATATAAATTCACTAAATTGCCTGTTGTTTTTACTACAAATACGAGCAATGCTGTACTACAACAACAACAACTAATGCCATATTGCCGTATCCATGACAAAATCTATATACAGTAAAACTCTATAGTTCGTAACATTTAGATACTTTTAGGCATGTGGCTGCTTAATGCAGGGTGGAAGTCATGCAGAAAGCTCCTATATGAGCTTTCTGCATGACTTTTACCCTGAATTAAGCTGTCACCTGTCTTAAAGATAACAAAATAACAATACATGTACATATTTTAGTGTTCGAATAATCGAGTTTTGACTGTACATGTAAATGCATTACAGTGTAAACCTAAACCAAGTGTGACATGGAAAGGTTCATATATTCCACAGAAATAGACGAGTGTGCCAGCTCGCCGTGCGTGAATGGTGGTTTATGTGTGGACCAGGTGGGCAATTACACGTGCTACTGCCGGGATGGGTTTATAGGAGCCAACTGCGAAATCAGCACGTGTAATTTGTAATAACTTATCTTACTCATACCTGTTTAAATGAACCCTTTGAAAGAAGCCTTTCTATACCCCCCCTTCATTGAATGAACCCTTTGAGCGAACCCTTTGAATGAATCCTTCTTTTGAAGGAACCCATTTATTTGAAGGAACCCTTTATTTGAATGAATCCTTTATTTGAATGAACCCTTTGAATGGACTCCTTCTTTGAAGGAATCCTTTCTTTGATTGAACTCTTTCTTTGAATAAACCTTATCTTTGAATGAACCCTTTATTTGAATGAACCCTTCGAATGGACCCTTTTTGAAGGAATCCTTACTTTGATTGAACCCTTTCTTTGAATGAACCTTATGTTTGAATGAACCCTTTATTTGAATGAACCCTTTCTTTTGAACATGTACTATGATTAACTTTCATCTAAAAAATATTTATCAAGCCATCATTTCTTACATGAATATTCACCGGGTAAAGGGTTAACTCTTTATACACTATATGCGAATATGATCCAGATAAGACGCATTGAAACCCGCGTCTCGGCAGGATCCAAACAATTCACCACGTTCATTGTACTATTAATAACTATAAGAAGTGTTGCAGATGACAATTGTAACAGATGACAATCATTGCAGACGACAATTGTGACAGACGACAATCATTACAGACGACAACTGTAACAGACGACAATCATTGCAGACGACACTTGTTGCAGATTACAATTATTTGAAAGAGGGTCGCGACAACTATGTTCAATTTAAAATTTTTGGTTTTCCTTTTTCAGACATAGATGAATGTGCGTTAAGTCCATGTATGCACGGGGCCACGTGTGTTGATGGCATCGCAAACTACACCTGCATCTGCAACCCTGGGTTTACAGGGAAAAACTGTGAAATAGGTGACAATTCTCTCTCTCTCTCTCGCTCTCTCCCTCTCTATCTCTCTGTTTATCTCTCTCCCCCTACCCCCCCTCTCTCTCTCTCTCTCTCTCTCTCTGTTTATCTCTCTCTCTCCTCTCTGTTTTTGTATGTCGTATGTCTGTCTGTGGCTATGGCTGTGTCTCTCTGTCTCTCTCTGTCTGTATCTCTGTTTCTCTCTCTCCATCTTCCTTTCTCTCCTCTGTCTCTCTGACGGGCGCAGTCTAGTCAGGGTCTGCTCTGTTTGAAAAGGACGTTTAGACTGTAGCCGTTAGAACAAGTCGGCCATCAGAATACAGTAGAACCTGTCTTAAGCGGCCATCAAAAAGAGGTCTAATTGTGGGTCTGTAAGACAGGTGGTAGCTTAATATCAATAAATGAATGGCCGCTTAGGACATATTCTACTGTTTAGCTATTAGAAAATAACCGTTACCGTTAGAAGAATTTAACCGTTAGAAGAACATTGCCGTAAGACGAACGTAGCTATTAGAATATAGCCGTTAGACGAATATAGCCGTTATAATATAGCCAAAACACTATATAACCGTCAGACTAATATAGCAATTAGAGTATAACTGTTGGATGAATATAACAATCATAACATACACGTAAGAATATAGCTGTTAAACTGCTTTTGAGTGGCTGAATTGAAAAGTGAAATGCGATGATTACAGTAACCGTGTGAAGAAAGAGGCTACATATAATACTCATATAATACTCGTCAATGTTTGTCATATAATTGTCAATGATGGCCGAAACAGAAATGAACAAAATATTGATCAATACGATTGTGCAGTTGAGGGAAAATATCTGGTCAATACTATTGAGTTAATAATATTGTCAGCTTTGCAGAGAGCTGGGTGTGCTCACTAAACCTAAATGCATTCTAGTAGAAACTTTGGTGTCGATTTTGCCATGTTGATGGTATGGTAATTTCAACAAGAATGAAATATTGAGCAATACAATTGATGAGGCATAATACAGAATATAAAACAACTGTATTAACCCTTTCCCTCATATAAACGTGTTTTACGCCTTTGCGAACAGAGTAGACCAGACCAGACGGCTCCTAGAGGAGCCGTCTGACTAGGGTCTGCTCTGTTTGCTAATGGAATTGGATAGAACTGTTTCTTTGCTTTTTAAAATGTCTACAATGTTTCACCTTCCCTATTTCTTTATAATTATTTTGTTAATGAATATTCAGTAGGTTTTGAAATTTGGAACAAATACAGAACAGGGAAAGGGTTAATCATTTACTCCATGAATATTCAGTAAGAAATAATGACATTATGAATATTAATTAGACAAACGCCTACAAATATGATCTTCTTTCATAAATTCTATACATATGTTATCTATGCCTTTTCAAAAATATTGTCAGAATGCCATAGCAGTTCGGATCCTCCCCGAGATAAGCAATGTCTCATCTGGATCTAAATTACAGTTGAATTTCGATATCTCGAACTCCAGGGGACTGTACGAATTAGTTCGAGATAACAGACTTTCGAGTTCAAAGCTTAATATAAATCTAAAGTAATGCTGAAAGCTCCTATAGGAGCTTTCAGCATTACTTTAGACTTACATTAAGCTGTTACACATGTTTCTCCATATGCAAAGTTAGCAATTGTGTAATGAAAGTTTTTGAAGGACCGAACTTTTAGTTCGAGTTATCCCGAGTTCAAGTTATAAGAGTTCGAGATATCGGAGTTAAACATGTATGTACCATTCGAGGGCTTGGTGCAAAACTATTTTAACTCCTTCACAGGAGTTAGAATAGTTTTGCACCAAGTCCTCGAATTGTCGTCAAAAATGTTGGTAGGACGAGTAACACTATAATGACACCATTCTGTTGTGTTTTTTTCTTCTCGTAGATATCGACGACTGCGCAAATGTCACCTGTTTGAATAAAGGAATCTGTTCAGACTCCATAGGATACTTCGAATGTAAATGTCGATTGGGCTTCACCGGAAAATACTGCGAAACTTGTAGGTTGATGCTTTTTTATTTTTTTATTTTTCATATTGATCGACTATACCAGATGTTTAGATAAGATGGAGTAAATTCAGTCACTTTTCAAGAATAACTCCTTTTTAATTTGTTCCTCTTGGGTCAGCTCAAAGTTGGACCGGCGCAATTTTGACTACTTCCGATTCGGTCAAGCTTTTAAAAAGCTATTGATCGAGTGTCGAACAGCTTGGATTCTGATGTGACGCCGTTTTAACCCTTTCACCGCCAATGTCGCATAAATGTACCACGACAAGGCGACGTGTGATCAGGGACTTCACTTTTTGTCTTAAACTCTTATTTCTATATTTGTGCTTTACTCCTTTGAAATTTACATTTATTTATCTCATTTCCTTATTTTTCCAAATGATTTAACAAAAGTGGTTTGCAGACGACAATTAGAAATTTGACGTCGTTTTAAACGTTGTCTTTTACTTATCTAATCTGGTTCTCTGATTATTAACCATTTTGCTGGACGATTTACTCTTGACTGAGATTAACTACAGTGAAACCTCCCTATAACGGCCACTAAATTACATTAAGTATTTTGTGTTAAAGGCACGTGACTTCTTAAAGCAAGGTGAAAGTAAAACAGAACGCTCCTATAGGAGCGTCCTGTTTTACTTTCACCTTGCTTCAAGCAGCCACCTGTCCAATTTAGTGGTCGTTATAGAGAGGTTTTACTGTATTTAATTAACCAGTCTATGGTCCGATGCTATAAAACTTCTCAGTCTGAGTTCATTCTCAAGTATCGTATTGGTCATATTTTGATAAAGCTCTACCGAATGAGATGCATGACTACGATTTCAGACTCAAGAACCTTGGCAATATCACAGGTAGATCGATGTCCCTTTTGAGATTTTATCCATTTTATTTTCAGCCGTTGGTCGAGTGTGTTACAGTTGCCTTGATTTGACTGACGTCACTTCCTGTGCCAATGAGACAATATGTGGTGCAGGGCAGGTAACCAAGTGGTTTTTATTTTTAACCCTTTCCTTCATGTAAACGTGTTAAACGCATTTGCAAACAGAGTAGACCCAGATCATATAGGAGCCGTCTGATCAGGGTCTGCTCCGTTTGCTAACTGAATTTGAAAGATCTGTTTATTTACTTTCTAAAGTGGCCACACTTCATTTTAACTGTTTTGTCCACGAATATTAAGTACGTATTGGAATACACATAGAAGAGGAAAAGGTTAACATTTCATTCTATTTTACACAAGATTATCGTTAGCGTGTTAAAATTTACACGTTCTAATTCAAATCCCTTCATCATTCTATTTGCCACATAATGTTCATTTGCATGTCAAAATTTACCTAGATAAACCCATTGTCAAAACAATTGTAAACTTTCATTAATCCTTTCCCTTATATAAACCCGTTTTCATGCATTTGCAAACAGAGTAGACCCAAATCAGACGGCTCCTGTAGGAGCCGTCTGAACAGGGTCTGCTCCGTTTGCTACTAGAATTCGATAGATCTGTTTCTTTACTTTCTAAAATGACTCTAATGTCCCATCTTTCATATTTCATTATAACTATTTAGTCCATGAATATTCAGTAGATATTAACATTTCAAATAAGCATAGAACATGGAAAGGGTTAAATTTCATTGAATCATCTTATACCTACATGTAGTCATTGCACTAAGGCCCGGATAGTAACTGGGACAACTAAATTGGTTTCTATTGATAAATTATTGCATGAAGTTGGATGGGAACGCCTTGAAACCAGACGTAAAAAACACAGACTTATTCTCTTTTATAAAATGGTGTTTCATTTAACTCCACAATACCTCACGGAACTGGTACCTGGAGTGGTTGGAAGTGTTTCTCGATATAATTTAAGAAACGCTGGGGATATTCAATCTCTTGCCTGTCGCATAACCCATTATAGCAACTCTTTCCTCCCTGCAACAATACAGGAATGGAACAATCTCCCCGAAAATGCAAAGCAATCTTCTACTCTATATGCATTCAAAAAGTATTTGAATAGCAATCTGCCAACTGTTCCTAAACATTTTTATTACGGTGTCAGAAAACAGCAGCTCATGCACACAAGGCTTCGTACAAACTGCAGTTCCTTGAACTATGACCTCTTCTCAAAGAACATATCTGACACTGCCTTGTGTACTTGTGGCCTTGTTGAGAACGCATCGCACTTCTTCCTAAGCTGCTGCAAATATACCAACCAAAGGAAACAACTTTTTGATGATGTTGCCAGATTCACTACTCCGTCCCTTTCTGTCTTTCTGTTTGGTGACCCTCTTTTAAATTATGATACAAACATCATTATAGTTGAAGCCGTACATCGGTTTATCCAATCCTCAGAACGATTCTAATAAATTCGGTAACGGTCATCTTCTCTCGAATACCGGTATGCTTGTTCTGCTCAGAATCCTAGAGCTCTCCACATATGTGTGTCAACTATCGTTTCTTTTTTACCTATTTATTTTTTATTTTTTCTTCAAATTTATCTTTCTCTAAAACATTTTTGTGTTAGCTGATATATTCGGCTGAACTAATTTAGTTTTTTCAGTGCAATTAACATAGTTCAATAGCTTGCAGTCATTTCTGCATAAAGCGAGTGTAGTTTTTTACGGTGTTGGGAGAGAAACACAATAAGCAGTATTGCTTTCGTTTCCATCCTTTTCTTTTCCTTTGTGTTATCATTACAATATTCATGTAAATATTTATAAATAAAATATGTTTAAACCAACAAATAGTGCAGTCCCAGATCAAACGCCGCCTTTTCAAGGCGGCGTCTGATCAGGGACTTCACTTTTTGTCTCAAACTTTATTTCTATATATGTGCTTTATTCCTTTGAAATTTGCATTTATTTATCTCATTACCTTATTTTACCAAATGATTTAATAAAAGTGGTTTGCAGACGACAATAAGAAATTTGGCGCCGAAAGGGTTAAAGAGATTCACTCTTTAGTGGTCACATCATAGGGTTTGGTGGAGAAATGACGATTTTATTATTTGAACATGCGCCTTTATCTGTTGCTCTGAGTTAAAGTATTTCATCTGCTAAGAGCAGACTACTAAATGCATGACAAAATTCATAGCTGTAAGCTACTTTATGCTTTGTAGACCTCAGTTTGTTGGTCGCGTTAATTTTTTCATTTTACTGTAATTCTCTCTTAGATTACTGCTCCAAGGTAACCTGTTATCAGAACTCCACTTGCACGAACACACCGATCGGTCACGTCTGCGCATGCCCGGCTGGATATACGGGGAGTCTTTGTGAAACGGGTTTGTAAATTGTCCACTATTATCTTAACCCTTTCCCTGTTCTATGTTTATTCCAAATTTCAATACCTACTGAATATTTATGAACAAAATAATTATAATGAAATGTGGAAGGTGGTACATTTTAGCCATTTTTGAAAGTAAAAACACAGATTTTTCAAATTCCATAAGCAAACAGAGTAGACCCTGATCAGAGCCGTCTGATCTGGGTCTACTCTGTTTGCATATGCGTGAAAGCACGTTTATATGAGGGAAATGGTTAATACTGTTCCAAGACATCCACTAGTTTTGATGGTGTTTTTTTTAAAAAAAATAAAAAAAATTAACGCCTCTGTAAAAGTCAGTGATTGAAACCATTGTTTTAAATAACGCATTTGCTCCTATAGGAGCCCCGTGCACAGAAGTACCACAGGAGACTTCCTCATGTGTAATTATCTGGACGTCGTGATATGACTGAAAGAAAGACTATTAACCCTTCTCTTGCTATTCACGTCATTATACCTAACTGTAAGTAGTGAATACCCAGATGAGAAGCTCCTACAGGAGCGGTCTCATCAGGGTCTGCACTATTTACAAGTTGATTGTGCAACCAGTGCACTCCACAGCAGCGATTGCACAGCGAAATACTTGTTCACAGTGGAGATATATGTAATTAGACGACAGTGCATGGGTAAAGAAGGAGAAATGTATTTTAAAATTCAACAAGAGAAGGGTTAAAACGACGTTAAACCTGATGAAAACCAAACAAAACCTTTTGGAGCCAATGTTCTATTTATCACAATGGTTTCAAAGCTACACGATTCTAATTTTTCCCTTTTAACTAGTAAATGCTCCTTTTTAATAGATTTACTCTAATAGAATGGGTCTAATATAGCATATGAGGGAATGGGTTAAAGATAGCCCAGGGAATGGGGGAATGCGTTAAATCAGTTCATTAATCCTTATCCCGCTGTAGAATAATAATGGCTGCTCAAATCTGGACTTGGTGTAATTTTGACCATTCCCAACTTTATTACGCATTTGGTAAAGTATTGACAGACAACAGCTTTGTTCCTTAACCCATTCCTTCATAGGTTACTTTTAGACCCAACCTCTTTGAATAAATCTACCGAAAAGGAGCCATTACTAGAGATACGGAAACTATTTTAGAATTTTGAAGTTCTGAAACCATTGTGGTAAATAGAGCATTTGCTCCTCTGGAGCAAATGCTCTATTTATCACAATGGTTTCAAAAAAATGATTTTTACAATGACGTGAAAAGGCTTCAATATAAACAAAACGGATTTAAACAGCATTATTACCAAGGGCTTTTTATTGTGTTGGAGGCTGTAGAATCAGATCTGTATAATTCCATAAGCAAACAGGGCAGACCCTGATCACGTGGCTCCTGTGGGAGTCATCTGATCTATATCTTTACCTTTTTGTGAAAAAAATGTGCTTATAAGAGAAAGGATGAAGCTAGGCGCTAGACAAAAATGATACATAGAACTTCCAAAGAAGATTTTTGATTTTCATTCGTTTTGCACTGAAACCGTCTCCTTGTAAATTCCATTCGTTGATATATATATAAATTCACTAAATTGCCTGTTGTTTTTACTACAAATACGAGCAATGCTGTACTACAACAACAACAACTAATGCCATATTGCCGTATCCATGACAAAATCTATATACAGTAAAACTCTATAGTTCGTAACATTTAGATACTTTTAGGCATGTGGCTGCTTAATGCAGGGTGGAAGTCATGCAGAAAGCTCCTATATGAGCTTTCTGCATGACTTTTACCCTGAATTAAGCTGTCACCTGTCTTAAAGATAACAAAATAACAATACATGTACATATTTTAGTGTTCGAATAATCGAGTTTTGACTGTACATGTAAATGCATTACAGTGTAAACCTAAACCAAGTGTGACATGGAAAGGTTCATATATTCCACAGAAATAGACGAGTGTGCCAGCTCGCCGTGCGTGAATGGTGGTTTATGTGTGGACCAGGTGGGCAATTACACGTGCTACTGCCGGGATGGGTTTATAGGAGCCAACTGCGAAATCAGCACGTGTAATTTGTAATAACTTATCTTACTCATACCTGTTTAAATGAACCCTTTGAAAGAAGCCTTTCTATACCCCCCCTTCATTGAATGAACCCTTTGAGCGAACCCTTTGAATGAATCCTTCTTTTGAAGGAACCCATTTATTTGAAGGAACCCTTTATTTGAATGAATCCTTTATTTGAATGAACCCTTTGAATGGACTCCTTCTTTGAAGGAATCCTTTCTTTGATTGAACTCTTTCTTTGAATAAACCTTATCTTTGAATGAACCCTTTATTTGAATGAACCCTTCGAATGGACCCTTTTTGAAGGAATCCTTACTTTGATTGAACCCTTTCTTTGAATGAACCTTATGTTTGAATGAACCCTTTATTTGAATGAACCCTTTCTTTTGAACATGTACTATGATTAACTTTCATCTAAAAAATATTTATCAAGCCATCATTTCTTACATGAATATTCACCGGGTAAAGGGTTAACTCTTTATACACTATATGCGAATATGATCCAGATAAGACGCATTGAAACCCGCGTCTCGGCAGGATCCAAACAATTCACCACGTTCATTGTACTATTAATAACTATAAGAAGTGTTGCAGATGACAATTGTAACAGATGACAATCATTGCAGACGACAATTGTGACAGACGACAATCATTACAGACGACAACTGTAACAGACGACAATCATTGCAGACGACACTTGTTGCAGATTACAATTATTTGAAAGAGGGTCGCGACAACTATGTTCAATTTAAAATTTTTGGTTTTCCTTTTTCAGACATAGATGAATGTGCGTTAAGTCCATGTATGCACGGGGCCACGTGTGTTGATGGCATCGCAAACTACACCTGCATCTGCAACCCTGGGTTTACAGGGAAAAACTGTGAAATAGGTGACAATTCTCTCTCTCTCTCTCGCTCTCTCCCTCTCTATCTCTCTGTTTATCTCTCTCCCCCTACCCCCCCTCTCTCTCTCTCTCTCTCTCTCTCTCTCTCTGTTTATCTCTCTCTCTCCTCTCTGTTTTTGTATGTCGTATGTCTGTCTGTGGCTATGGCTGTGTCTCTCTGTCTCTCTCTGTCTGTATCTCTGTTTCTCTCTCTCCATCTTCCTTTCTCTCCTCTGTCTCTCTGACGGGCGCAGTCTAGTCAGGGTCTGCTCTGTTTGAAAAGGACGTTTAGACTGTAGCCGTTAGAACAAGTCGGCCATCAGAATACAGTAGAACCTGTCTTAAGCGGCCATCAAAAAGAGGTCTAATTGTGGGTCTGTAAGACAGGTGGTAGCTTAATATCAATAAATGAATGGCCGCTTAGGACATATTCTACTGTTTAGCTATTAGAAAATAACCGTTACCGTTAGAAGAATTTAACCGTTAGAAGAACATTGCCGTAAGACGAACGTAGCTATTAGAATATAGCCGTTAGACGAATATAGCCGTTATAATATAGCCAAAACACTATATAACCGTCAGACTAATATAGCAATTAGAGTATAACTGTTGGATGAATATAACAATCATAACATACACGTAAGAATATAGCTGTTAAACTGCTTTTGAGTGGCTGAATTGAAAAAGGTGTATTTATTATGCGTTCTTAGATATTGACGAGTGCATGAGTTCCCCGTGTTCCTATGGTGGCACGTGCACGGACTTGGCCAACGGCTACCACTGCGACTGCATAGCTGGTATAACTGGAAAATCATGTGAAACCAGTAAGTATAGCGCGCCGATGGTAATTTGAACATGCAAATCAAATGATTCGGTTTACCTGTTAGTAATATTGAAAACGATGAATAAAAGTGAAATGCGATGATTACAGTAACCGTGTGAAGAAAGAGGCTACATATAATACTCATATAATACTCGTCAATGTTTGTCATATAATTGTCAATGATGGCCGAAACAGAAATGAACAAAATATTGATCAATACGATTGTGCAGTTGAGGGAAAATATCTGGTCAATACTATTGAGTTAATAATATTGTCAGCTTTGCAGAGAGCTGGGTGTGCTCACTAAACCTAAATGCATTCTAGTAGAAACTTTGGTGTCGATTTTGCCATGTTGATGGTATGGTAATTTCAACAAGAATGAAATATTGAGCAATACAATTGATGAGGCATAATACAGAATATAAAACAACTGTATTAACCCTTTCCCTCATATAAACGTGTTTTACGCCTTTGCGAACAGAGTAGACCAGACCAGACGGCTCCTAGAGGAGCCGTCTGACTAGGGTCTGCTCTGTTTGCTAATGGAATTGGATAGAACTGTTTCTTTGCTTTTTAAAATGTCTACAATGTTTCACCTTCCCTATTTCTTTATAATTATTTTGTTAATGAATATTCAGTAGGTTTTGAAATTTGGAACAAATACAGAACAGGGAAAGGGTTAATCATTTACTCCATGAATATTCAGTAAGAAATAATGACATTATGAATATTAATTAGACAAACGCCTACAAATATGATCTTCTTTCATAAATTCTATACATATGTTATCTATGCCTTTTCAAAAATATTGTCAGAATGCCATAGCAGTTCGGATCCTCCCCGAGATAAGCAATGTCTCATCTGGATCTAAATTACAGTTGAATTTCGATATCTCGAACTCCAGGGGACTGTACGAATTAGTTCGAGATAACAGACTTTCGAGTTCAAAGCTTAATATAAATCTAAAGTAATGCTGAAAGCTCCTATAGGAGCTTTCAGCATTACTTTAGACTTACATTAAGCTGTTACACATGTTTCTCCATATGCAAAGTTAGCAATTGTGTAATGAAAGTTTTTGAAGGACCGAACTTTTAGTTCGAGTTATCCCGAGTTCAAGTTATAAGAGTTCGAGATATCGGAGTTAAACATGTATGTACCATTCGAGGGCTTGGTGCAAAACTATTTTAACTCCTTCACAGGAGTTAGAATAGTTTTGCACCAAGTCCTCGAATTGTCGTCAAAAATGTTGGTAGGACGAGTAACACTATAATGACACCATTCTGTTGTGTTTTTTTCTTCTCGTAGATATCGACGACTGCGCAAAGTCACCTGTTTGAATAAAGGAATCTGTTCAGACTCCATAGGATACTTCGAATGTAAATGTCGATTGGGCTTCACCGGAAAATACTGCGAAACTTGTAGGTTGATGCTTTTTTATTTTTTTATTTTTCATATTGATCGACTATACCAGATGTTTAGATAAGATGGAGTAAATTCAGTCACTTTTCAAGAATAACTCCTTTTTAATTTGTTCCTCTTGGGTCAGCTCAAAGTTGGACCGGCGCAATTTTGACTACTTCCGATTCGGTCAAGCTTTTAAAAAGCTATTGATCGAGTGTCGAACAGCTTGGATTCTGATGTGACGCCGTTTTAACCCTTTCACCGCCAATGTCGCATAAATGTACCACGACAAGGCGACGTGTGATCAGGGACTTCACTTTTTGTCTTAAACTCTTATTTCTATATTTGTGCTTTACTCCTTTGAAATTTACATTTATTTATCTCATTTCCTTATTTTTCCAAATGATTTAACAAAAGTGGTTTGCAGACGACAATTAGAAATTTGACGTCGTTTTAAACGTTGTCTTTTACTTATCTAATCTGGTTCTCTGATTATTAACCATTTTGCTGGACGATTTACTCTTGACTGAGATTAACTACAGTGAAACCTCCCTATAACGGCCACTAAATTACATTAAGTATTTTGTGTTAAAGGCACGTGACTTCTTAAAGCAAGGTGAAAGTAAAACAGAACGCTCCTATAGGAGCGTCCTGTTTTACTTTCACCTTGCTTCAAGCAGCCACCTGTCCAATTTAGTGGTCGTTATAGAGAGGTTTTACTGTATTTAATTAACCAGTCTATGGTCCGATGCTATAAAACTCCTCAGTCTGAGTTCATTCTCAAGTATCGTATTGGTCATATTTTGATAAAGCTCTACCGAATGAGATGCATGACTACGATTTCAGACTCAAGAACCTTGGCAATATCACAGGTAGATCGATGTCCCTTTTGAGATTTTATCCATTTTATTTTCAGCCGTTGGTCGAGTGTGTTACAGTTGCCTTGATTTGACTGACGTCACTTCCTGTGCCAATGAGACAATATGTGGTGCAGGGCAGGTAACCAAGTGGTTTTTATTTTTAACCCTTTCCTTCATGTAAACGTGTTAAACGCATTTGCAAACAGAGTAGACCCAGATCATATAGGAGCCGTCTGATCAGGGTCTGCTCCGTTTGCTAACTGAATTTGAAAGATCTGTTTATTTACTTTCTAAAGTGGCCACACTTCATTTTAACTGTTTTGTCCACGAATATTAAGTACGTATTGGAATACACATAGAAGAGGAAAAGGTTAACATTTCATTCTATTTTACACAAGATTATCGTTAGCGTGTTAAAATTTACACGTTCTAATTCAAATCCCTTCATCATTCTATTTGCCACATAATGTTCATTTGCATGTCAAAATTTACCTAGATAAACCCATTGTCAAAACAATTGTAAACTTTCATTAATCCTTTCCCTTATATAAACCCGTTTTCATGCATTTGCAAACAGAGTAGACCCAAATCAGACGGCTCCTGTAGGAGCCGTCTGAACAGGGTCTGCTCCGTTTGCTACTAGAATTCGATAGATCTGTTTCTTTACTTTCTAAAATGACTCTAATGTCCCATCTTTCATATTTCATTATAACTATTTAGTCCATGAATATTCAGTAGATATTAACATTTCAAATAAGCATAGAACATGGAAAGGGTTAAATTTCATTGAATCATCTTATACCTACATGTAGTCATTGCACTAAGGCAGACGTGTAGTCAATAACCGTTTTAATATGTTTTGTGTCGTCTGTTCGTCATCACGTTTTGGTTTTGGCGCCGAGCTCTTTTGTGTGTGGCGCTATCTGTATGAATTTTTATACACTTACTTTTAAAATCAATTTGCAACGAAATTAGTGGTTCGCTCCTGTGTTATCGGAAACATATGATATTATTATATAAGTTAGCGTCAACATCAATATACTATCATCATTTGTGTTTTATATGGTGGATGTTTTGTGTCGCCTGCTTGTGCGTTACGCCACGTTTTGGTTTTGGTGCAGCACCCTTTTGTGTGTGGCGCTGTCTATGATTTTTTATACACTTAGTTTTTAAAATCAATTTGCAACGACATTCGTGGTTCGCTCCTGTATTAGCATAAACATAGGCCAATAATATATAAGTTAGCGTTAACATCAATATGATATCATCAAGGTTTGCGCCTCTCAGTACAGATCAATACGTACAATATCAAACCCTTTGGTATGTATTATGAGGGCCATTTTTAAGTCATTTTTTCACAGGAATGTTTCCCTGAGCACAAGCCTATCGATTAACCATTTATACGCCTTTGCAAACAAAGTAGACCCAGATCAGACGGCCCCTACAGGGGCCATCTGATCAGGGTCTGCTCTGTTTGCTTATGAAATTATATCGGTATGATTCTACAGTTTCGGTCATGGACAAAAATTCCCGTGTTCATGTGTCATTTTAAACATAAACTCTTTTGGTGCCAAATTTAAAAGTGTCGTCTGCAATAATAATTTCATATTAAATAGAATTCTAAACTAAATAAAGGTATATTAGTAAAACATTTGTTTTTTAAAAGCTGTATGCATGGGCTAAAATAATACTGAAAACAGTGAAGTCCCAGGTCAGATGCCGCCTTGAAAAGGCGGCATCTGACCTTGGACTGCACTGTTATCAGTGGTGCCAACAGGCGACATTGGCGCCGAAAGAGTTAATCTAATTTATAATTTCAGGATATCATTATTTCTTACATTAATATTCATGAAATAAATATGTTTAAGGGTTACGTAGATTTTTCAGTTCTCGTAAAAGCTTGATAGAACTAGCAACGTACACAGCTCCAGATAAGATGCGTAAATTAAAACATTTTCAAGAATAACTCCTATAGTTCTCCACCAAACCCTTTGTTATGACTACGCTTTATAATCGTCTCTCCAAGACGATTATAAAGAGTAGTCACAGCATAGGGTTTGGTGGCTAAATGACGAGTTTTAGTGTCTGAATACGCATATTTATCTGTTTTTGAACATTTTTCAAGAAGAGCTCCTTTATTTCTGCACCAAACCCTATGTTATGACCACTGTTTTTAATCGTCTCAGTGGGGAGACGATTTTAAAGAGTCGTCACACCATAGTGTTTGGTGGAGAAATGACGATTTCTAGTATCTGGGTACGCATATTTACCTTTTGCACTGAACTTTTATTTTATGAGTTAATGCCTTTCTTTACAGGAATGTTTCCTTGAACACGAACTTGTTTCTCCTGGCGTATTTAACTTTAACATGGGCTGTGTACCGACAAAGATGTGCGACTACTTGCAATCCCATGGGCATGCCAGGCGCGGCGATAACGCAATTCAGCTATGCTATGAGTGTTGTGACATTAACGGATGTAACAAGCACGCATGTTCCAGTTAACGGACGTAAACTGTTAACCCTTCGCTTGCTGAATTTTAAAATACATTTCTCCTTCTTTACCCATACCTTGTTGTATAATCACATATATCTTCACTGTGTACACGTATTTCGCTGTGCAATCACTGCTGTGGAGTGCACTGGTTGCACAATCAACTTGTAAATTGCAGGAGCTGTCTCATCTGGGTCTTCACTATTTACAGGTAGGTATATTGACGTGAATAGCAAGCGAAGGGTTAAAATGATTAACTCTTTACTCCGTGAAATTAATGTAAGAATTAATGACATCATGGATATTTATAAGCTGCATTTTTTATAAGGAATTTGTTTTGTTTTGACAAAAATTGCAAAATCAGGTCTTTATCATGTCAAAAGCAAACAGAGCATACCCTGAATAGACGGCTCCTATAGGAACCGTCTGATCTGGGTCTGCTCTGTTTGCAAATGCGTGAAAAACACGTTTATATGAGGGAAACGTTTAAGAGGTCGACCCACAGGTATTCAGGTTGACTCACAGGTGTCTGTATCAAACTAATTTTGCAGTGTAAACACAGGTACCTGTGGGAACTTCTCCTGAAAGCCACACCTTTACCTTTGACTCGGTTACTTCTCCTTACGTCACAAAACACTACAGGCATACATACGATAGATATAAAGTAGAACCTGTCTGAACCCATTCCCTCATATTGACGACTTTTGACGACTCTGTAAAAGTCACCTTGTGAAGCCATTGTGATAAATAGAGCATTTGCTCCTATATGAGCAAATGCTCTATTTATCACAATGGTTTCAATCTACAAAATTCTATGTTTTTCGTTTTCTCTGGTTAATGCTCCTTTTTTGGTAGATTTATTCAAAGAGGTGATATCTAAAAATAGCCTATCAGGTAACGGGTTAAGCTGCCATGAAAAAGAGGTCTAATTATGGGTATGTAGGGCAAATGGTCGCTTAAATGTAGTTCAAAAGAAATCCAGAAAGCTCATATATGAGCTTTCTGCATTACTTTTGCACTACATTAAGCAACCACCTGCGTTTTCATACTCCCTTGATCAATACATGACTGGCCGCTTAAGACAAGTTTTACTGTATAGAAATGAAACATTTATTCAAGAATGTCACATGGACTTCTTCTCAAACCCCACACTGTGAGAATTCTTTAGACACCAGTCATACCTCTATTGCTCTCTTTGTAACAAGCGCACATTCATCCTCAACGTTTTACCACAAGCGCACATTCATCTTCAACGTTTTACCACAAGCGCACATTCACCCAGTACCTTTTACTACATTCTACACAATTTATACGGCTCCTACTTGCGCCGTGTGTTCAGTGTTTGCTTATGGAATACCGTAAAACCTCTCTATAACGTCCACCAAATTACACCAAGTATTTTGTGTTAAAGGCAGGTGGATGCTTTAAGCAGCCACCTGCCCAATATACCAACTAATTAACAGAATTTAGTGGTCGTTATAGAGAGGTTTTACTGTAATAAATATTTAATGCTGCTTCCAGGATCAAACATTCGCTTGTTCATGATGCAATTATAAAATCAAGCACAACCGGGCGTTTTATCTGCACTATGTTGGAACCAAACACACAAGCATTTTATCTGCACCATGGTAGAACCAAGAAAAAGCAGTTGTTTTACCAACAGTGTAGGGGAACCAATCACATGCAGGCGTTTTATCTGCACTATGTTGGAATCAAACACATGCAAGCGTTCCACTAGCACTATGTTAGAACCAAACATACGCAAGCGTTTTATCTGCACTATGTAAGAACCAATCATAGGTGTCTGTATCGCTTCATGGGAGTCTACATGTAATATATAATAACAAGGGTTCCAGTTGGCAAAGCGGACACCCGTGTATCACAGGTACAAATATGACTGTAACTCTTACAATTTAAATGATAATTACGCAATTCTTTCGGCTATTAAAAGCCAATATATTTTACTACCAAATAAATATAATCTGACGGTAACTTATACACTATTACCAATCTACCATTTTTCTCAAAATGTCGAGTGTTTTCTGGGTCATTGACAAATGTTCGTTCAACTCAGTCTCACCCTATCACAGCAATTACCTGGCGATTTCCAGTTCAAAAGATGGCGTGGTTCAATAATGCACTCAATATGTTTTGTCCTCCTAATAAGTAAGCAGCTGGTAACAGCGGCCTTTCCGTCTGTCGTTATGTTTCTGTTTCGGATGATGCCATTTTGCAACAAATGTGAATGGAGTCATTTCATTGGATGAGCGAGTGAAAACATGGGAAATCCGTGACGTCACATACAATGGCTTCTTTCTCGGATATTTGAAGCTAACCAGCAAATCTCGTTTGTTTTACATCGTCGCTTTGATCATTGAGACTAAAAAGATGGAGATTGGTGATAGAATCGAGTCGTTTAAATGAATATTTTGAACTGCATATGATCGGGTTATCGCTGTTATAGGGTGAGACCGGGATGAACGAACATTTGTCAATGACCCAGAAAACCCGTACAATTTTGGGGAAATCATTGTTGAATTTATAATAATGCATACGATGTCGTCAGAAGATTAATCTTGTTTGGTAGTGAAATATCTTGGTTTTCAATAGCCGAAAGAATTACGAACTTGTCATATAAATTGTAAGAGTTACATACAGTAAAACCTCGATTATTCGAATTTTCGTTATAAACGAAGTTAGACCCTTTTAGGCAGGTGGCTGCTTAATGAATGATGAAAGTCATGCAGAAAGCTCCTAGAGGAGCTTTCTGCATGACTTTCACCATGCATTAAACTGCCACCTGTCTTAAAGATCGATAATAATACGTATTTTAGTGTTCGGATAATCGAGGTCTTACTGTACTTGTTTGTACCTGAGGTCAGGTGGAACCCATGTATATAATCCCATGAAGCACAGACCCCTATGGAACCAAGCAGATACATGCGTTTTATATGCACTATGGTAGATCCAAGCACACGCAAGCGTTTTATTAACACTATGGTAGAACCAAACGCACACAAGCGTTTGTCTGCATTATGATGGAAGCAAGAACAGGCGGATGTTTTATTAACAATATGGTAGAACCAAGCAAATACAAGCGTTTATCTGCACTATGGTGGAACTC
The DNA here is from genome assembly GCA_963576725.1 of Azorinus chamasolen. NCBI lineage: Eukaryota > Metazoa > Mollusca > Bivalvia > Cardiida > Solecurtidae > Azorinus > Azorinus chamasolen. Next base: position 55,487,529 of record OY755241.1, read on the forward strand.
AGCAAAAGCAGACTTTAATTAGCATTATGGAATAACCAAGCACAATCAGTCGTTTTATTAGCAGTATGGTGGAACCAAGCGCATTCATGCGTTTATCTGCACTATGGTATAACCAAGTACAAGCAGGTGTTTTATTAGCACTATGCTGTAACTAAGCACAAGCAGACGTTTTATTTGCATTATGGTAGAGCGAAGCACAAACAAACGTTTAATAAGCAGTATTGGTTCAAATGAACAATACGTATTTATCAAACACATAGACGGAGCTTGGAAATATACGTACATGTATACGTAAAAGATGAGTTCGAAACAAATTTCAGACAGCATGAAGAGAAAACGAAAGATTAAAACCAAACAGTTTTATTACAAAGGAATTTCGATATCTCGAAGTTGGATAACCCGGACTTAAATATATCTCGAGATAAATTGGGATCCTTTCCAAAATTTTGATACATAACTGTTTTAAAATACAGAAGAATCCCTCTAATGTGACCACTTAATGAATAAACATGGGTGTCTTGATAAGCAGGTGGTTGCTTAATGCAGGACAAAAGTAATGCAGAAAGCTCCTCTTGGAGCTTTCTGTATTACTTTTGTTCTGCATTAAGCTACCACCTGTCTCTACCGCCCAGAATTATACCACTTTTAGGTGGTCGCATTAGCGGGGTTTTACTGTATATGACAGCTCGATGCAGGTCGTTAGTATCGGGAGTTTTCAGCATTATTTACGACCTGTCACATCGAGAGAGTTTCCAAGTTAGATAAACGCTGACTCGAACTCCGGTTTTCTCGAAGTAATTTGTATGGTACATTAAACCTTCCCCTGTTCTATGTTTATTACAATTTTCAATACCTATTGACCATTCATGGACAAAATAGTTATACTGAAATATGGAAGGTGGAACATTGTAGCCATTTTAGAAAGTAAAGAAACATACTTATCAAATTCCAGTAGCAAACAGAGCAGACCCTGATCAGACCGCTCCTATGGGAACTGTCTGATCTGGGTCTAGATTGTTTGCAAATGCGTGAAAATACGTTTGTATGAGGGAAAGGGTTAAACATTTCCTCCATAAATACGCCTTTCTTTCTACGCCTTTGCAAACAAAGTAGACCTATAGGTAGTCGTTTGATCAGGGTCTGCTCTGTTTCCTAATGTTATAATTCTACTGTTTCTGCCATAGCCAGAAATTCATGTGTCCATGTGCTATTATAACCATTAATCTAAATAATATTGATTGAATACATTTCATTAATTATGTTACACGTCGTCCCGTTTGTATTCTGTCTAGTTGCATTGCTTATTAGATAATTACATATACGACCTTAGCACAGAGAGAGTTAATGAAGTAAGCATGGACGTATTAAAACCCTTTTAAAACAGATTAATTACTTTTCTCTTATGTCTATTACTTGCATGTGAAATACTTATACAATGATGAAAGAGGTATGCAACAAAATAACTAAATTTAGGCGAACATATGTTCTGCGTTTTCATGCAACGAGGTTTGTATGCATGCTATTGCTAAGGGCATTATTCAGCAGAAAATACATTAACAGCATTATAAAATTACAGAAGAACCTGTCTTAAGCGGCCATTGAAAGACAGGTTCTTCAGGTTCTTCACCACTCTTCAGAATTTTTAATTATGGTTTTTTTGACATGTGTAGCTTAAAGCCAAACGTAATGCAAAAAGCTCCTGTAGGAGCTTTCTGTGTTACTTTTGCCCTGTATTAAGCAACCACCTGTTTTTAAGACACTTATGTTCAATTAAAGAATGGTCGCTTAGGACAGTTTCTACCTCATATATTTAACTTGAAAGTCAATGCAAGATGATTTAGGTACAGTAAAACCTCTCTATAACGGCCACTTAATTACATCAAGTATTTTGTGTTAAATACAGGTGGCTGCTTAAAGCAAGGTGAAAGTAAAACAACGCTCTTATAGGAGCGTTCCGTTTTACTTTCACCTTGCTTTAAGTAGCCACTTGCCCTAAATACCAACTAATTAACACGCTTTAGTGGCCATTATAGAGAGGTTTTACTGTATTTGATTCCAGTCGTTATTCACATAGTTCTTGTCACACAGCTCAACGTACACTTAAAGGTAGGAAGTTCGTGGGCTTCAGGAAGAACGCTTGACAGTGAGTTTGACTTTACCCATTATGTTCTATGCATCTAAAAGCAAAGTGACAGCTAAGGGTACATACTCAAATATTAACCCATTTGCCCCATGTGGATTCTTCCATGATTATATTGGATTAGTCTATCTTTTATATAAGGGATGTCTGGTCTAAATTTTCATTTTTGTTTTGTTTTACAGTGCTCCCTCCCTACAACGGTCCTCTCAATAACGCTTCCCTCCTTACAACAACGCATGTCACTGTTTCCGAAACAACAAGGCTCCAGAAACAACCTTTTTCCATCGTATTTTCTTTATGACTCCATCAAACCCTATGTTGAGACCACTCTTTAGAATCGTCACAAAGTGACGATTCTAAAGAGTGGTCACAACATAGGGTTTGATTGAGGCATAACGGTTTTAGTTCTCGAAATACACCTATATATCTGGGGATCTGCACACAAGCTAATTATATTTGATTTTCCCTCCCTATAACAACTCCCTCTGAACAACACATGCAATATTCGTATCCCAAAGGGTCTCGTTGTAGAGAGGGACCACTGTAATTTCCTCTCAGCAAACAGTGTATACTCTGATCAGACGCCGCATGATGCGGCGTCTGATCAGAGTCTACACTGTTTGCCTACGTCCCGTATATGGGATCGTGGGAGCAAATGGGTTAAAATCGTCATTTCTCCACCAAATTCTATGTTGTGACCACTCTTTAAAATCGTTTAGAAGAGAACGATTCTAAAGAGTAGATACACTATAGGGTTCGGCTGAAAAAAAGGAGTTATTATGGAAAATGTTTTAATTAAGGCATCTTAAGCTCGACCTCTATAGAAGTCTTCTTAGGTTCAAAATATGGAGAATTGAACATGATAAGAGATTGTTTGTCACCAGATTCACTCTAGCTGAGGACCTGGCTATTAAGTGCTGCAATTTAACAAATTCTGCTTTAGATATTCTACAGTTTCTTTGACTCATATTTGTACTTTTAGATATAATCAGAATGCGTCATACTGTATATAATATGCAATTGAACTTCGATATCTCGAACTCAGATAATACATAAATGAAGTTTTCGCATTCCAGTCCATGCCTGTTACAGATATAGCATATGGAAACATTTAGGCATTATCTAGAAGGTCCAATAAGATTCTGTGATGTAGCGTGCTCCTCATATATACGTTTGCAATTTACCCGTACGATAAAATTCGTTCGACAGCGAAGGGTGATCAGGCGCGGATTTAGAGGGGTTGGAGCCGGCGTACGCCCCCCATTCTCCCTTAAAATTGCCAAAACAATTTATTGTATATAGATCTAAAATATTACTAAAACACTCTATAACGACCACTAAATTGTGCTAATTAGTTGGTTTTCAAAGCAGATGGCTGCTTAAAGCAAGGTGACCTTCACCTAGCTTTAAGCAGCCACCTGCCTTTGACACAGCTCTTTTTCAACATGTATTACAAACACACTATTTATTTATGTCATCAAACATAAAAATCTACCCCCACCAAATAAAAACAAAACTTCTACCCCCACCCCTAATCTGAAAACCTGGATCCGCACCTGTAATCTAATCAATATCTATAACGCAACAATTTCTTACAAACATATTCATGGAGTAAAGGGTTAAATGATTTAATCCATTTTTTTTCAGACGGGGATTACTAACTGGATTTGAAGTGATGATGAAGTTTTTCAGGATACCTAACAGGAACCGTGTATTCCGCGTGTTTGTTCTACTTTGCATAAATACTTGACCTGCTCTGATCTAATATTTCGACCACTAAGGGCCTTTTTCAAAGATTATCATGTCAAAATACACGTCACATTTTGACGTGTATTTTGACATGATAATCTTTGAAAAAGGCCCTTAGTGGTCGAAATATTAGATCAGAGCAGTTTCAGTATTTATGTATTATATTAATTCCCTATTTCTTCATTGTGTTCTACTTTGTTTGGTGATATTGGTGGTTAAATGCGGACAACTATATAGGAAGTTTCATTGCCACTTAGAAACAAATCCTAAAACCTTTCCTACTGAAGGAGTAGGTATGACTGTAAATATCACGGATGATTTCTACCCTATTGGTTTTAATTCACTTTGTAACGTGTCCAATTTAACAGCCATAGTTCCTATAAATAGTGTTGTCCAGAATTTCAACAAGAGACGTGTTCTCAGAGAAGCCCTGGGTCACGTTTGTCACGCTCACATCTGCAGATTCTTCTTCCTTGTTGGCGCCTCCTTGAATGAAACCGTTATGGCAAGAGTAAAACAGGAAGTACAAACGCACAAAGATATCTTGATGATTGGTAAAAAGGACACCTACAAAACTGTCACCAACAAACTCACGACAATGCTTCAGTGGTTACACAGATATTGTATGACGCCGAACTACGTCATCTTCATGAATGACGACACGTTTATGAACTTTGACCTCGTTATGTCAGAATTAGAAGCGTCTGCATGCGCGCATTGTAACTGTATCCTTTGTCACGCTAATCCATTTCTACACGCTATGCTTTCCCAATCTCTGTAACAATAAAACTTCTTTCCGGCGTCTTCAACGCACCATATGTACGGCCCGATGATGTTTGGTTAACTGGCCTTGTTAGAGATCACGTGGGTGTGCGACTTGTTCCAAGTGCAAACCAAGTTATGAAACAATACGATGACGTTTATATAGACGTTAAATATTTTCACCGATATTTCTACGTGCACAATGTGTCCAACGAACAAATGAGAATAGTACACGAGTTCATGGGAAAGCAATGACGTCTAAAATTAAACTTTAATGTACTTGAACCGAGTATAGAATACCTTTGCAAACAGTGTAGATCCGTGTCAAAGGGTTTCCTTGGGGCCTTTGATCAAGTTCCGCACTGTTTATTATAAAGCAATGTGCCGTTTGGACCCATATGAAATGGTTCCTTGGGGACATTTGATCGGGGTCTGCATGATTTGTTAATAAGATTTTTTTCTTCTGTGATAAATTCGATGCAGGTTTTCGCTTAATTAGATCTAATATTACTTAATATACGGAGAAGTTTTTTATTTATCAGCAGATTAGCACATTCCCTCATAGGCTATGTTTAGAACACCCTTTTTGAATAAATCTACCGAAAGGGAGCATTTATTTACTAGGGAAAAGGACAATTTTAGAAATGTGTAGTTCAGAAAACATTGTGACAAACAGAGCATTAATGTTTGCTCTTATGGAGTAAATGCTCTATTTATCAAACTGGTTTCAAAACGTTACTTTAACAGAGGCGTCAAATGGCGTAAATATGGTGGGAGTGGTTAAGGGTCAATGCTGTGTCAATACTGTTGATTGTTTCAGCCATTGCGTTCATTACAAAGCTTTTAACTGATTATAGTAAATGGAAAAGTAGTTAAGACAAGTAAGAAAATACACATGTATACAAAATGCAACCAACACTAAAGCACCAAACGAAAGCAAGCAAAACACACACACGCACACACGCACGTGTGCACAACACACAAACACACAAGAAAAAACATCAAACACGAACAAAAGCACAAACACAAAGGCACACAACAAACACAAAAGCAAGAATGACAAAGAGAGTACCGCCTTGGAACGGTCAGTGGCAAAACCACCAATGAGGGAATAAACCGGTTCACGGACGTCCTAACCTCACACTTATCTCAAAGTCACTCTCGTTTAACAAATAGTGTAAATTATGGTATCCCCGCCAGACTTAAATATACAGTGGGTCAGAAAATTATTATATAGAATGCAGTAAACCTCGATAATTCGAAAGTTTAGTATATAAGAATTTAGACTCTTTTAGGCTGATGAATGCGAGCTTTCTGCAAGACTTTCACTCTTAAGTTGCAAATCTCTATTACAGATCGATAATGATACGTATTTTAGTGCTCGCACAATCGAGAATTTACTGTACATAGTAAAACTACTATAAACCGGAATTCTAGTGGAGAATAATTTAGATACTTTTAGGCATGTTTCTGCTTAATGCAAGGTGAAAGTCATGCAAAAAGCTCCTATGGACAAGGTTTTCTATAACTGAGATCAAAGGTCAATGTCAAGGAGACCTGAAAATGGTACTTGATATTTACCAATCCGGAATTGTACTTACACACCAAATTCCCACCTCATGTAATATAGGGTTATGTTCTGGACAAGCTGTACACGGAGACACGGACACACTGGGACAGTTAAATTACTAAATGCTACCAAAGCAAGCTTTGTGGGCATAGCCAATATAACAAATTAAGACAATATCTAACTATCGACCACTAACAGGTAACCACCCGGTTATCATGGCAACCAACACGTTTTTAAAAGACCTGGCATTAACGTAAAGGTACCTAATACCCCTACATAGCAATATTTAGTAAATTGAGAACAACGAGGTCACCACTCCGTTACCATTGCAACCAACTCTTTTTTAAACACCTACTAATGAATATGGTTGGTCCTTCGGGATCATTAGTTTTCTTGTAATTAGTTTTGAAAATTGAATACTGCTTAAGCCGGTGCTAGGGGGCGTGAGTAGTGTTGCACTTTTAATTACTACTCATTAACAGACTCAATAAAACCGAGTCTGCAATTTTCTCTTTTTGTATTTCTGCTTTTGCTTTCGAGGGATCACCCATTTTCAGAATATATTTACCCAAATACCCCCTATCTTTTTAAGCCAAATTGAACAATCAGTGTCCACCAATCAGTTACCATTTCACAACACATACCAATCAATTCGGAGTACTAAGATATCCCAACATACACATTTTCAGCAATTTGAACAATATCTAAATTTTTACTAAGGAACAGTTCACAGTTCAGTTACTTTGGCAATAATAATGTAACATGTTCAATTTCTTTCTTGGTTTTCGACTTTGACTTGGACTTTGAAACTTGACCCTTAACTCTTTTGGCGCCAAATTTTAAAGTGGCGTCTGCAATAATAATTTCATATTATGTAAATATAATTCTAAACTAAATAATAAAGGTATATTAGTAAAGCATTCTTTTTCTAAAAACCTATATGCTTGGGCTAAAAGTGAAGTCCTAGGTCAGATGCCGCCTTGAACTGTTTTCAATGGTGCCAACAGGCGACATTGGCGCCAAAAGGGTTAAGGGGGTTGACAATTTTTAAAAAGTCTTTTGATAAAACGCCTGTAATAGCCAACAAAACTCGGGAATTGCCTAAGTTCTTTGACATTCTTTGGAGCTGACCAGGAGCTGTCCAGAATTTAACCGCTAACGTTCTATCTGGGTCCGTTTCTATACCTTTATACGAAACAACGTAACCAAGGTAATGTTCTGAAAATGGGTGATCTTTTGAAAGCAAAAGAAGAAACGCAAAAGAGAAAATTGCAAACTCGGTTTTGTTAAGTCCACGAGTAGTAATTAAAATATCACATTTTGAAGGCGTTAAGCGAGAGAATACCGACTCAAGTCTTTGAAGATGTTCTTTGAATATTTTTTTAGAATATTAGGATGTCTTCAAGGAAAATCAGATGCTCATCTCTCAGATGCCTTTCACCCATACATTTTCCATTAATATTAAAAAATGTAGCTGGTGCATTCTTGAAACCGAAACTCATACTATTACATTCAAAGAATCCCAAATTACTGACTGAAAATGCCGTCTTTGCTTTGTCTTTCTCATCTATTTTAACGTGCCAATAGCAAGATCTAAATCTAACTTGGAGAAAAACTTTGCACCATTAATCCTATCAATGATGTCATAAAATCTGGGTAACATGTATGCACCCTTGCGTGCTTTACTGATTAAAATACGAAAGTCTGTGCAGAAACGCAGACTACCGTTAGATTCTTATTTGACATCAGAATTCTACATGTCTTTGACATGCTGATACATTTCCACATTCCAGGAAGAATGCGTCAGTGAGGCTGCTTAAAAGGTTTAATAGGTCTATCAACTTCTAAAACCGTTTTGTGGTTAACAAGATCAGTCCTCCAATATCCTTTGGACCTTTTGAAAAGAATTTGTTCCAACTGCCAAACATTTGCTTCACTTTCAGTAACTGTGCCTTGGTTACATTAGACTCACCAATACTAAAACCTAAATCTACCCACAGGACGCCGTACGCGGTTACCTCCTTGTTGAGAAAATGACTGTTGTGAGGAATCTAATTAAGTTAAAATTTGGTTATTTTATATATTATTATATAGTATTTCGATATTGTTTTTCTAAATTAGAACCAATCTTGTTCTAATGTGTGACCTGAGAGCTGGGGTGCACACTTTTTGTTTTCTCAGATTAAACCGGTTTTCCTGTTTGATAAAGAGATATTCCAAATGGCTTCTAAATCATTCTTACATCAGCAAGTAATTTGATTAAAATCTGTGATATAATATTTATGTCTAGTTTGTGATTTTAACCCCCTCACCGCTGTGGGTACGAATCCCGGTCAGCGCATTTAGATTTTTAATGTGAGGAAGCCTTCCATCTGGCTTGCGGTAGGTCGGTGGTTCTACCTTGATGTTCTTCTGTGCTAGAAACAATGTAATTTGTTCCTTGCACAGAAGAGCATCTAGGGTCTTCCTCCACCTGTAATTAGCTTGGCGTCGTGATATTACTGGAATACTTTTAATACGACGTAACACCCGATAAAACAAAAACAAACTAAAACTTTGCCAAAACGTGTGCCGCAACATACCATTTTCTGAAGATTCTTCTATATAACCATGATCTACAGTTAAAAGCAATTCTGTGACACTCAGGTTTCTGGCCATTCCCGAGGTTCTCCAATACAAACGAACCTCCTTTGGAACAGTTGTCGCAGTCGTTGCACCACAGCTCGCAAGATAACGGCATTGCAGCATACAAGGATGACAAGAAGGACTGTGTGTTGTATGCGTAATCGGGTAAAACCTGTTTGAATCTAAATGGTGCTCAAGTATAAGGTCGTGCTGGTGGAAACTGAACATTATACAAATGTTTTTACAAGTGCTTTATAAACTGCGTTACTGGTATAACGTGTGATTACATGTAATACTTAAAGTACTTCTGTGATACAAATTTATTAGGACTTCAGTTAATTAAATGAAATCACATTTGATGGACATATTTTCTTCACATCAATAATCCTATTTCTGGGAAAATAGAAAACAGAGTGCTCTCAGTATTTACGCAATATTTCAAAAACAATTAAAAGCATTTAAGCTGTAATTTTACACAAATGTGAGCCATTGTTGTACCTAAAAACTGGCATATAACACTTTTCTATCTGTTGAATAAATTTAGTGAAAAAAGGAATTTAAACTGGGTTGCATTTATTCTGGGACACCCTGTAGTGACTCTTAAACTGAGCAAAACAGTATTAGACAAGATCTATTTTAAGTCTCGCTGACTTTTAAACTAAACAAAACTCGTGTGTACCAGTGACGTTATTACAATGAAAGCAGACAGTGACTAAGGGTTGAGTGAACCTTTAAAATTAATGTCACTGTCTCATCCTGTCCTTGTTGGGGACTCAATGTTAGCTGGATTTGACTGGCATGTTAGACCATCTGGATTTAGACTTTGTGATCAAAAGGGGAGTGGGGTTGTGAAGAGGATCTGATTGAACCAAACTTGCAGCCTCTGCAGCGAGAGAAGTTCAAAGCATCAGGCATCATCTTTGATAATGTTGCGACAGGAATAAACAACTTTACATCCATTGAATCTCATCACGAGGGAAGAGAGCTAGTATTTTCACATTGAATCTCATCACGAGGGTAGAGAGCTAGTATTTTCACACACTAGTGATCTGAGTGCTACGTTTGAATCCACAATCATAAGATGTTATAAAAGCCTTCAATGACATTTCTCGATATTTGGATGATATTGTGAACTCAGACAACCCTTTCTCTGGGTCCATGCTTATAAAGCTTTTTAGTTGAGTCTGAGTTCGTTCTAAAGCTTTTGATTGGTCAGATTTGAGTTCTCAAGCTTTTGATTGATCAGATTTGACCAGTCAAAAACTTGAGAACGAACTCAGACTCAACTAAAAGTTTTATAAGCATGGACCCTGATGTTCTGATTCCTACACGTTTCCCAAAACATATCAAATTGAATAAAGTGTCAGGACGGGCCAGAGTGTGGACAAAAATACAATTATTTTATTTATTCTTTATTTTCTTCTATTATCATGTTTCCACAATAAATATCTGATAACATTTAAATATAGATCTATATTTATTTTTAAATAAATATGGAACTGTATACATTTATACACAAGCAATACCTTTCCACAATAATTCATCATGAACACTTTCAAAATCTAATATCGTTGTGAACGGTTCTTAAATTTAAGAACACTTTCAAATATCGCTGTCAATAGTTTTCAAATTTGAGAACCCTTTAAAAAAACAATATCGCTCTAACGGACCGTTTGAAATTCGCCCGATTTATTCGGAAAGCGCAGATCGAAAAATAGATTGAAATATCGGATTGCTAAGCATCGCAGAGACTTCAAAGTGAAAGTATTCATTAGCCAATCAGAGACGAGATAACAAATAATTCCACTTCCGCTTTCAGTCGGTCGATTAAAAGTTGTGTTTGTTGACAGATACAAATTCATGAATTATAACAAATTCAGAGACAATAATGACGAATAAGAAGTATAGATCGATATACAACTTGTATTTGAAAGGATCATATAGGTCGTAGACATTGTCATGTGGGTTTAAAGAAATACGAGGTAAAAATGTATGGAATTGACTTGCTGGCACAATCGGTTTTCGTGCATGCAGCAGGCGACATCAAGAAGGAAGAGAGCTGATATTTTCACACACTAGTGATCTGAGTTCTACGTTTGAATCCACAATCATAAGATGTCATAAAAGCCTTCAATGACATTTCTCGATATTTGGATGATATTATGAACTCAGACAACTCTTTCTCTGATGTTCTGAATCGTAAACGTTACCCAAAACATATCAAATTGAATAAAGCTTACCCTTCCGACACTTATGCAGCTTTTTTTTATCTAGACCTTAAACTTGACAATGGAATGATTTCTTCTAAAATATATCACAAACGAGATGATTTTGATTTTAATATTGTAAAAATTCCCTCATCTTGACGGAAATGTTCCCGTGACCCCTCTTACGGGGTTTATATACTCAGCGTCACTAGAAAGTTACCACCATATATACCCCTATATCTTTTGAAATAGTAGTATCATATGCAAAATACTAGTACGATGTTGTTCTTTATTTAAATGTGTAGTAAAAGTCGCTTATATTGTCCCGATACGGTTCTCTCCTTTTTCGACCACGGACTGCACGTGCGAATTGACGTTTTCGTACAAAGTCGACAAGTTCATCACGAACCATTTGTGGTTTATGAAAGTCAGAGTTCATGCCAACATAAAGACGCTAAATTTCGTAAGAGATTTGCTCAAAATTGGACGTTTGACAGATGCCCAACGTCAGCAGACCGTCGGTATGGTCGACGCTGGATTATCGTATCGAGATATAGCAGGTCGAATGGGGGTGTTCTCACCAAACGATCATGAAACTCGTCCAGAAACACCATCAGATAGGGTATGTGGGTGATAGGCCGCACCCAGGACGTCCAAAGGCGACGTCAAGGCGTACTGAACGTCAAATCGTCCTCTCGCACCTTCGCAATAGGTTCCTGTCGACTACAAAGACGGCACGAGAGACACCAGGACACCAGGAATTCGCAATGACCCGATAAGCGCATCTACTGTGCGCCGTCGCTTAAAGTGGACAGTGTTACGTGCTTACCGGGGTAACGTTTTGACGCAAGAGCGTCGAAAAAACGGGTTAATTTGTGAACGTTGCACCGAAGATGGCTTAATCGGCAGTGGCAATGTGTACTTTTTACCAACGAATCGAGATTTTGTTTAGATATAGTCGACGGGAGAAAGAATGTATGTAAATGTCGGGGAGAACGGTATGCGGACTGTCGTGTGAGACAGGCTATGCGGCTGTGTTCGAGCAGTGAAATGGTGTGGGCAGACATCTCTTGGAGGCATAAAACACCACTCACCGTGGTTGACAGAAATTTGACGGCACAGCGGTATGTTGACATCTTAAGACCAGTTGTCCCTTTTCTACAGACACACAGTGACGTTAATGTATACCAACAAGACAATGCCCGGCCTCATTCTGCAAGGTTAACACAGGGTTTCCTGAGAAACAATAATGTCAATACACTCTCTTGGCCTACTTACTCGCCCGATTTCAGTCCTATTGAGCATTTGTGGGATCAATTAGGACGTGCAGTGTATGACGGTCGACGTCACATCGCGAACTGTCAGCAGCTCATCCAGGCCCTCATAGGCGAATGGGAGGCTATCCCCCAGTACCGTATACGGCGTCTGATACAGAGTATGCGGCGCAGAATCACCGCAGTCCTTCGTGCACAAGGAGGCCATACCCGTTACTGAGGTTTGTGACTTTTGTTTTTCCGGTGACCTTCTTAAAGCAAAGAATTGTCACTTTTTTCGGAAAAATGGGTACCAAACAAATTTTCATAACACTTCACCGTGTACAATATAAAATTACATCTATATGTAATGTAGTAAAGCAATTATGGACATACATATGGGTGGTAACTTTCTAGTGACGCTGAGTATATTTGTATATATGTCAACTTATTCGTTTTGCTAGATCTTGTTCATCTGTTGACAATTTTAACAGTCGAAATATAATTTTAACTGAAAGGCTGCTTAAGCAAGGATATAGATACCATAAACTAAGAAAAACATTCCCTATATTTTATCATCGAAATCTCTCAATAAGTACAAATGTAATCTCAAGGCGCTCCGGCGACACAGTATTTCACATCTTGAATTTTATGGTGGTGTCATTTACAAATTTTGTAAGATTATTGGACATACCCATGATCTCACTTTATTCATCAAATATTTTAGAAAAAAGTAAAAAGGGATATGATCCTATAGTAATACAACATACTGTATGTCTGGTTGTCAACCCTTTTACAGTTAGCAATCACGCTGTCCTCTTTCAATGTACACCGACCAGAAAGGTTTCGTACTCTATGAAAGTGACTTCTAAAATCCGGAAACGAAAGGAGGACGTCGGATATCTGTACTATTTCGTTTTTGTCGTACCCTTTATGGCTTTTCTACAATTACTCTGTTTGCAGCTCAATCATTGAGTACACTAGCGATAGGTGGATAAAGATTGTTTCACTTTTCGTTTTAAATGCACTTTACCACTGTATTTGCCATCGCGGTTTTTGTAGATAAGTCGGAGATACGTTTATTTACACTGTTTGTCTTTTAGGGTGGGGATGGAATAAGTGTGAGGTTGTGCCCCATAAGCCGGTTTAAGCCCCCAGTAACTTTGTCACTGACCGTTCCAAGGCGGTAGATGTACTTCCATCTTCCATAATTGTTTGTTTGTTTTGTCTTTGTGCGTCTCTTTATGTTTTGGTAGTTAAGTACATTTGCTGTGTTTTCGTGTGTTGCTGTTCGGGTGGCTGTTTGTTCTGTATGTGGTGTTTCCTGCATGACTCATATTTGTACTTTAAAGAAAAGGGTAAAGAAGTCTGCTCTCAAGCTCTTGTAGATTTTGCCACCGTACGCCCATTGTCCTTTCTGAAAAAACATCCAATATAGAATCCAGGAAGGAAACTTGCAGAAATCAAATTACTTGATTAGAGAGAATTTGCGTTTTCAGCAAGAGCTTGACGAGAAAATATTAAAAAAAACAGTTTTAGGGCACATGGGATGTTGAAATAATCCTCTCAGACAAGAACTAAACGGATGGCCGGTCGGTGGATTTGATCCCATGCGCTGCTCTGCAGCAAATGAGATTAGCTGAAATCATCTACCTGAAATAATCCCTCATCATCATGTCATTTCATCATTCATGACATAGCGGAAGATGGAAGTACCCCCTTGGAACTGTCAGTGACAAATGTCAATGTGTGGGGGGGGGGGGTAAGCCGGTTTCGGGGCGCCCAACCTCACACTTATTTCATCCCCATCCTAAAACACAAACAGTGTTAAAAACTGCGATGGCAAATACAGTTGTAAAGTGCATGTAAAACGAAAACAAGTGAATCAAACTGTATCCACCTATCGATAATGTGCTCAATGATTGAGCTACAAACAGAGTAACTGTAGAAAAGTAATAAAGGGTACGACAAAAACGAAATAGTACAGATATCCGACGTCCTCCTTCCGTTTCCGGATTTTAAAAATCGCTTTCATAGAGTACTAAACCTTTCTTGTCGGTGTAAATTGAAAGAGGACAGCGTGATTGCTAACTGTTTCTAAAATGGCTACAATGTTCCACCTTTCATATTGCATTATAAATTGTGTGCCACTAGTGTGTGAGGATAATCTTCCGGATTTAAGAGGTCGCCGTCTGCAATTTTCTCTTTTTACATTTCTACTTTCACTTTCGAAGGATCACTAATTTTCAGAATGTATTTCACCTGCTTCTTTATTAAATTCATCCGATTATAAAGATTGCAACATGTTGCCCAGACTTTGTTGTATATGTTTGAATTACAACACCTAAACGTGCCGCTTGCTGGCATTTATAGCCAATGTTCTCTACCCTTTTGACTGGCTGTGAGAACAGACTCTTGTATTTACATTTGGAAAAAGCTGTTTTGTTCCCAAAGTGAGGCAAAAAATGCAAGTCTTATTCAAAAGCGAAAAAACATTCGAACACTTTCGCAGGAAAAGAGAAACTGTCGTTTGCATGTGGTTTAGGTGGAAGTAGACTAACGGTGCGTTGGTAAAAGTTTTACTTCCGGTTGGGTAAAAGTACAAAAATGAGTCATGCAGGAAACACCACATACAGAACAAACAGTCGCCCGAACAGCAACACAAGGAAACAGCAAATGTACATAACTAGAAAAAACAACAAGAGACGCACAAAGACAAAACAAACATACAATAGGAGGAAGATGGAAGTACCGCCTTGGAACGGTCAGTGACAAAAGTCACTGGGGGTTAAACCGGTTTATGGGCGCCCAACCTCACTCTTATTCCATCCCCACCCTAAAAGACAAACAGTGTAAATAAACGTATCCCCTCTCCGACTAATCTACAACAACCGCGACAGCAAATACAATGGTAAAGTGCATGTATAACGAAAAAACATTTAATTGAACATACTGTATCCACCTATCGCTAGTGTACTCAATGATTGAGCTGCAAACAGAGTAACTGTAGAAAAGTAATAAAGGGTACGACAAAAATGAAATAGTACAGATATCCGACGTTCTCCTTCCATTTCTGGATTTAAGAGGTCGCCTTCATAGAGTACTAAACCTTTCTTGTCGGCGTACATGCAAAGAGGCCAGCGTGATTGCCAACTGTAAAAGGGTTCACAACCAAACATGCAGTATGTTGTAGTACTACAGGATCATATCCCTTTTTAATGAATTGTTTAAAGTCTAATAAGCGGATTAGGAAAAGAGAATCCTCATGTTCATACCAAGTAAGTTTAATTATGAAATGAAACCTGCTGTTGTAGTCCCGATGACCCACGTACTCGTGCTTACGCGCTGTTTTGAACCCGTTTAGATTATACCTTTGCATGGCCTAACGTCAACAGTAGTCGAGAGTACTACAGCGTTTTAACAGTGCTCCAGTAACTGCACAAATGAAATGAGTACTGGAAAGCAGCTAAAACGTTTCATTCGAGAATAACGATAATACACGTTTGTGTTCGGCAATAACATCTGAAGTGTCCCTTGGGACTGTTTGCCCTGGCTCTTCGGGCTCGAGACAACAACAGCCTCTCGGGACACTGAAGATGTTATTGCCCCAAAAAGTGTATTAACCCTCTAGTAAAGGAAAAGGGCGTGAGTTGTAACGTACAATAGGTGTAAAGAGAAACGGAATTAGATAAGTATAAATTTCCACTTGATAAATAAACCAATGTCGGTTTCAAGAGAGCAAAGAGACCGAAAAAAGACGTACAACATGTACAATAGATAAAACAAAACAGTATCACAGTCAATGTCAGAACAAGATTGTTTAAAACAATGCTTTATCTGTACATCGCCGTCACTACACTGTAAATTTCTGGGATTTACACTCGCCGTGTCCCTCGCTTATATAACACACATAATTATGTCTAGTGCACACACAAGCATAACACACAGGTGAATTGGAGTACAACATCTGTTGGACTAGCCACGTTTTACATAAATCAACCACCATGTAATCCTAAACTGTTTGATGAATAATATACCCAGGTATTATTTCGGCTGGTAATAAAATACTGGACCCAGTCTTACTAATGCAAAGTTCAAGTACGCTGTCTCAACAAGGTGCCGTTCTACGTGTTGCAAACAACAACAGTACAGGCTACATGGCCAAAACCAACCTCCAACGCAGTTATCTCCCCTAATCGCCACGCTGAAGATACCCCTGCCACCACAACATTCACGTGACCATGGTGTACATTATGTGATCAAACTGTAACAGACGCTATCTATGTTAGCTGCCAACTCTTACCGTAGCGAATCGGTAAATTTACTATTAAGATCTACATCATACAACAAATGTAGCTAAAATTCACCTAAAAACTTGTGGTGGCAGTGATTACCGCATGTAATGACAAGGGATATCACTGTGAGGAGTATAGGCCAAAACATAAACGTTGGGTGCCATTTGTAGACGGTGGGAAGAAGCTAGTCTGGTATGGATTACCTACTCTGACACTACGTATCTTGAAGTGCGGCGGGGAACCATACTAGGAAGAAGCAGGTAGTCGTTTGTTCTATATCGTAAACCTTTACCTTTCCAAAGCATTCAAATGGCCAAGCAGCTCTTCTCACAAGTGTTGCGTTCCAACCCTTGGCAGTGCAGATCTTGCCAGCTGGAGAGAGTGTCCGGGCGTGAAGGAAGTGCAATGATACGGAATGTAGCGCATGCTTGCAATCGCTCTCTCACTGTTCACTCAACCGTGACATACCACATGTACACGTATCGATTTATACATGCCACTGGACTGCTATACTTATTGTACATTGACAGTATGACTGGGTACAGATGTTACTATAATTACTTTAACCCTTCCTCTGTATATTCCAAATTTCATTACCTCAGTTTTAATATTCATGGACACAAAATTTATAATGAAATATGAATGGTGGAACATTGTAGCCATTTTAGAAAGTATATAAACAGATTTATCAAATTCCATTGGCAAGCAGAACCTTATCTAACGGCCCCTATAGGAACCATGTGATCGGGGGTCTCATCTGTTTGCAATAGCATTAAAATGCGTTTGTATGAAGGTAAGGATTAGGTCTTACATAACATAATGTCGCTCTAATCTAGATGTGGCGAAATTTTAACCATTCACTTGCTGTTCACGTCAATATACCTACCTGTAAATAGTGAAGACCCAGATGAGACAGCTCCTGCAGGAGCTGTCTCATCGGGGTCTGCACTGTTTTATAAGTTGATTGTGCAACCAGTGCTCTCCAGTGAATACTTGTAAACAGTGAATATATATGTAATTATACAACAGGGCATAGGTAAAGAAGGAGAAATGTATTTTAAAATTCTGCAAGAAAAGGGTTAACTACATCCGTCTAGATAAAGCTTTTAGGAAACTACAGACCGAGTGTCAAACAGCTTGGATCCTGATGAAACGCCGAGTTTCTCCCCTCCCCTCTCATCAGGATCATAGATGTTTGTAAATGCCGACAAGCAGACAAAGCGCTAGCATTTTACATGCTGGGCAAACCTCTTCGTTAGATATTACATTTTCAGACTCTGAAGCAGTTTTTCCCCCAATTTCTTTTCATTTTTAATCATGAGTGTCCGGCAGTTTTGATACTGATGAAACGAGTAACTCCGCCTCTCATCTGGATCCAAACCGTTTGCAAATGGTAATCAGGTCATGTTTAGTGGGATATTGGTTGATACAGTAAAACCTCTCTACAACGGCCACTAAATTACATACATTATTTTGTGTAAACAGCAGGTGGCTGCTTAAAGCAAGGTGCTAGGAAAACAGAACGCTCCTATAGGAGCGTTCTGTTTTACTTTCACCTTGCTTTAAGCAGCTACCTGCCCTAACAATACCAACTAATTAACACAATTTAGTGGCCGTTATAGAGAGGTTTTACTGATATAATAATCTATCAGACAGCATTGTTTGCCGAGGCAGTAGAGACAATACACGTACATGTACAGCGAGCTCTCGCCTGATTAGTTTTCCTCCTGTATAGAGAAAGTCTCTATAATGAACACAAATTTTCAATAATATCATAAGACTTGGTAATTGTTCTGTTTAATCATTATTATGAAGATTGTCAATTTGAACTTATATCGAAAAATACCCAGTGAAACAAAATAAACCGATTTCATCAATACTTATGATTTTTGTTCAACAACAAAGTATTATCAGCCTTTTCCGTTCCAGATTTTACGCGTATTGCCGATGATCACTCGGTCCATCAATTGTTTACGTAACATTTTCCCCGAAGTAGCGCGACCAGATACGTAACTAAACCCCAACCCGAATAAAATTGAATCGGCGAATACCATCGGCTTTTTCGATATCAAACACATGAGAGTTCTGTCACTTTTACGTAAATACGATATACTTCTTTTCAGTATATAAACAAATGAGTTTTGCATATTTTAGGCATTTTTGAAACGCGTCGAATGTAGGGACATCATCTTTAAAGACAGACATTGAAGTTTGATGTCGCAAAATTGCTTAACCTTTAATTATGACGTCATCAATATTAAGTAGTTGATTTTTTAAATGACGTAGTAACACTTAAAGATTGAATTACATTTTGGTTGTGTTCATCGATGTATAAATCCAGACCTGATCACACACAACTTGCATCAATTCCGAAGGAATTCATGTAAAAAGTTGTGTGTGATCAGGTCTGGATTTATACATCGATGAACACAACCAAAATGTAATTCAATCTATATAATTCCACCCATCTGTCCTTTTAAAGTGTTGCCTGTTGACATAAAAACAAATTTGACATTGTCTATTTTAAGTGCCGTGCGTAGGAATTCAATCAATACACATTCTAACAACTATGTCACTTTGTGTACTGTATCCTACGTCATAGACTGTTCTCAAGTATTTGACCTAGTTGCAACAAATCGAAGTTAACAATAACTAAAAAGCAATAAACAGAATTATTTCAATACATGTCCTACCTTACTACTTTGTCATATTTCCTCTTAATCGATTATATTGCATAATCCTCCTTGGAATCGATCTGTATAAGCTCTGAACATAGACCAGTGGAATGCGTGTCCAGATCCTCAAATTCTTATGAACAAATCCCTTTTATTTTCAATAAAATGCACTCTACATGAAAGTTTACCTTGATATACAGCCAAGTAGATCTATTCTCAATTATGTTCAAATCCCGGTGACTGTCCAGGCCAAGAATTGGACCTAGAATGTTATTTCTGGCCTGGTAAACAGCTATCCTACCAGTACGTTGTCGTCCTGAAATAACTGATTTCGAGGGGAGGTGTCTTGTTATTACTAGCAGAGTGGCCATGCCACTTTGACACTAAGTCTGGTATGTAGCACTCGTTTTGTTTTCTCCAAATCAACACAGGTTATCAAGGATCACCACTTTACTTCCATCCGGAAAAACACACACTTTATCCCACCTCCCAGAAGTTCACCTCGTCCTTTTCTCTCTACACCGAGCCGCCTGGCTCTGCTGGCTCTTGGTATTAATACAATCACTTGCTTTTTACCATACATTTCACTCTTAACACTTAAATTTCAAAATACGCGCTCCACAAAACTTAAAAACAATATTTTCTCCCAATAATTCTACGTCAACATGGTTTCAAGGAATTTGTCTATAAATAGAACTTCATGCAGAGTAGCATGGTCTCACCGTCTATTGAACCTCTTAACCTTTGACCAGGAACAGAAAACGTTTACTGTGAATATTGAAGAAAAAAATAAATCATCAGTTCAAAATAATATTTTATACATACCTTTAAACAATTAAGTAATTTTATTCTCATCTATTAATCCCCAAACAATCCAGTGTTCCCCACCACCCGCATAACAAAAACAAAAATGGCTGCCAGAAAAATATCACCTGCTTATCGAACCTTTATTTTAGAAACTGTTTACTGTAACATAATACTCATAATCACGTGATTTTATCATGGGCATGTGACCTTTGCATAAGCTGAAGGGGTCAGAGCTGTCAAACATTTTAATGTGGTACACTTTTCAATTTATGTTGATATTCTATAACGTATGAAGAGTTTTCTCGTGTTTAGCATAGTTGAAGGAAAACTAAACTGTATTGACCTGTTTATGACGCATAATTCGTTTTTAAGGCTACGAGGCGTTGTTTACAGACAAAGCAACGGTACTCATGATATTATGACGTAGTGTGCACTTGTTCATGCGTTAAAACACAAAAAAATGAAAGGTTTGGAAAACAGGTGAGGTTCGATAGAAGGTGAGTCTACGATAAAAAGAAGTAGTTCCATAGTGTATTGGCTACTGGTTACCGACTTCATGTAAATCATGGAGCAACGACAGAGAACCAGCTCTTTACATTCATTGAGAAATGAATGTCAAATTTCAACCAATCAGAATCGGCGATTTTGTGTAAACGTCACTGGATTGGAATTATATGAACTTGTTACTAAATCAGAAACTGTAGACTCAGATCTTTATTATTTCATAAGAAAACAGAGCAGACCGTGATCAAAATGCTCCTGTAGGAGCATCTGATCTAGGTGTAATCTATTTGCAAAGGAATTCAGAGGCGTTTTCATGGAGGAACGGGTTAATAAATTACACTCACAAAACTATGCTAAAACATTACAACGGGAATTATCCCATTACCTCGTAGGCTAATTTTAGATCCAACCTCTTCGAATAAATCTACAGAAAATGAGCATTAACTAGAGAAAATGAATTAGAATTTTGTAGTTTGAAACCATTGTGATAAATAGAGGCGTGAATATGAGGGAATGGGTTATATACATCAATGTCTGTCTCATGCAATATTGATGTTTCATTTCATATTATGTGTATCAGTCAGTAGACTTTGCCACTCAAGCAATATTGGGGGTTTGTTTGTATCAGCAATAGCTGGGCAGATTTCAAGTGATTTGAATGTGTTCAAGTGCTCTGTTTGCTGACATACTACAGATATAATTCTACATACAGTTTCTGTCCCTAGCCATAAGGTCAGGTGTGTCCAAGAGCTATTATAACAATCTGATTAATATTCATGATACAATTTGTTCTTACAAACATATTCATGGAGTAGATGTTTCATGATTTTTCAGACGTGGATTACTAACTGGATTTGAAGTGATATTGAAAACAATGAAGAGGAAACATGTATTCTGCGTATTTGTTCTACTTGTGATATTGGTGGTTAAATGCGGACAACTATATAGGAAGTTTCATTGCCACTTAGAAACGAATCCTAAAACCTTTCCTAGTGAAGGAGTAGGTATGACTATAACTATCACGGATGACTTCTACCCTATTGGTTTTAATTTACTTTGTAACGTGTCCAATTTAACAGCCATAATTCCTATAAATAGCGCTGTCCAGAATTTCAACAAGAGACGTGTTCTCAGAGAAGCCCTGTCTCTCAGAGAAGTCACGTTTGTCATGCTCACATCTGCAGATTCTTCTTCCTTGTTGGCGCCTCCTTGAATGAAACTGTTATGGCAAGAGTAAAACAGGAAATACAAACACACAAAGATATCTTGATGATTGGTAAAAAGGACACCTACAAAACTATCACCAACAAACTCACGACAATGCTTCAGTGGTTACACAGATATTGTATGACGCCGAACTACGTCATCTTCATGAATGACGACACGTTTATGAACTTTGACCTCGTTGTGTCTGAATTAGAAGCGTCTGGTGGCGTACACTGTAACTGTATCGTTTGCAACGTTCTTACATTCCAGCCCGTTGAAAGAGACCCGTCTAGCAAATGGTATACCACAGAAGACGAGTATTCTTGCACCTTGTATCCCAGATATTGCACAGGACCTGTTTATGGTTTCCCAATCACCGTAACAACAACACTTCTTTCCGGCGTCTTCAACGCACCGTACGTATGGCCCGACGATGCCTGGTTAACTGGTCTTGTTAGAGATCACGTGGGTGTGAGACTTGTTCCAAGTGCAAAAGAAATTATGAATCAATACGATGACATTTATATAGACGTTAGATATTTTCACAGATATTTCTACGTACATAATGTGTCATACGAACAAATGAGGATGGTACACAAGTTCATGGGAAAGCAATGACGTTTGAAATTAACTCTTAAATGTGCGTGAGCTGAGTATATAAAACCTTTGCAAACAGTGTAGATCCGTGTGAATGTGTTCTTCTGGTTCTTTGGTAATCGGGTTTGTTAATAAACACAAGATATATAATAAGTGACGATGCACGTTTTTTAATATTCCAAAACGAAGGGACCAGTTTAGTTATTCAGCAGAGTAACATATTCCATCATAGACTATATTTAGACCCAATCTCTTTGAATAAATCAACCGAAAATGAGCATTTACTAGAGAAAAGGGAAATTTAACTATTCAGCCACCTAGAAATACCGATTAAGGTTATCACATTCAACCCTAGTCACGAGTTCATTAATAGATAGTGTACATGTGAATAGTACACTTGTGCTATGCAAACAGTATAGACCCGATAAGGGGGCTTCTACAGGAGCCCTCTGGTTTGAGTATGCCTTGTTTGTCATTTGGTTATATATTATTAAAAGCAATTATATATGTACAAACGGACTAGAGTTGGTGAAACTGCATGCTCACTTCACGTTTCAGGGGTGGCTGAGTTAAAACATAGAATTACCACTAGATTATTACTATTCGGCATTCATATAAAATTACTATTGCCGAAATAATATATTATTATATTTAACATACAGGCGATCACTCATTGCAAGACAGAAGCGATGGCTAACGGTCTTTGCGCCCTGCACCAACTCCGACCTGCAACACGGTATCGCAATCACAAAGACAACCAAGCTTTCGATAATCGCTGAACAAAAGTCCGACTAAATGATTCAACTGCTCGGCCTTATTTATAATAATTTCTCCACTGCTCTGTTAAATCCCTTGTGTCTCTATACAAAATCCCATCGAATTTTATTCCTGCTCCAAGTGTCGATTTACTCTTGCCTCCCCGACCCTTGATAACATTCCAAAAGAGAACATTGTATGTTTGAGCAGCATGTTCAAGTTCTCCGTGCAGTGAAGAACTATACTTTAGGACACATGTATGTGTGCCCGTCTAAAGTCGGCTTTCTCGTCCTTGTACACCCGGTATTCTGTTATATTGGGGTCACGCGGTCTGCCTGCTTGACACCAGGACGCATGAGACTCTTTCATGTTTGCGCGTAGAGCGGTGAGCTCCTCGCGTCAGTAAGGTTTAAGAAAAAATTGTATCTTTTGGTTGAGAAAGTACGCTCAGCACAAGTCACAAGCATTTCACTCAATTTACTGTATGCCATACCGATTCCATCTTCACTTATCTGACCATTCGGTAAAGTAACATATTATATTGTTCAATAGATTCAGCATCAGCCCTTTTCCAAGTAATATTGGGGCGTGTACATGAATTACTTAATTGAGCATCTATTACAGTATTGTCACTACGACAGTGGACTGCGGTGGTCTAGTGGTAACGCGCTTGATTACCAATCCGGAGGTCCGGGGTTCAATTCCCGGTCCCTCCAGGAAATTTCAGAGACGCTTTTCAGTGTCTCACACCCGCACCTCCTCTCCACCCAAGGGGTTAAAATGGGTACCTGTGATGATCACTAGCGGTTACTGCGGCTACATGATTGCGCCATATGTTAGCAGTGCTCAATATTGTAGGCGAATGACTCAATGACCAAGGGAGTAAATGAACAGTCGGCTGAGCGGTCCTTCGGACTGAAAGTAGACTATAACTAGTTTTTAAGTCTATACAATACCATATCGGCTTGTGTCTTGATACATTTAAACAATGGTCACCAACAACTTTCTCTTTATGTTTTTGCAGTTATGTACATTTGCTGCTTTCATTCTATTGCTATTCGGGTGGCTGTTTGTTCTGTATGTGGTGTTTCCTGAATGACTCGTATTTGTACTTTCACTGTGTACAGCCTTACTTACCCTTACCAATTCTACCGGGACAATGATATAATCAGCTTTGGTGCATAAGTTTCACAATCAGTAATTACCAATTGTTTGCAATGCAAACACCAAACAGCATGCGCGCGGCGACAGCTTAATTAAGTCTAGCAGCGTTTGAAAGCGGATAAACACATTAATTGGTGTTACTTATTCACGACTGTAGAGCCAGGTAAAAGTTAAGTCTATAGTAACATGGACAATAATGTTGGTTTCACGCGAATGATGCACATTGTAGACCTTGTCAGGTAAAGCTGCTGATACGGAATTTACAGATTCACTAAAGTACGACCTTGATAAGCGATCCATTCTGTACATATGAATGTCCGTGTGAAAACGCTTTACATTACTTTCTGGAGTGTCCAAACTATGTACATATGCGGAAGATTTTATTCAGTGATATTATACCTATAATAACTGTCAATTTAACTATTTTACTTTCTGGAAGTTCAAACTGTTCGTTTGATTGCTACAAAGTTCTCTCCGAGCCTCCAACCGAGTTTTAGAATTTAATATAAGCACTTTCCTTTCTTAATCTCTTTCTTTACTTTCTTTGCTGTTGCCTACATGACAGTTTGATTTCAAATTACTATGTTATTTATACTGTATTTACTGATGTTCTTATGTTCACCTCTATTATTGTCATGTCACTGTTTTGTTAATATATGGGGAGTGGGCATTAAATAATGTTGCAATAATGTGTAGCCCAATCCCCCCTGCATGTATATTGTATGTTTAACCCATTCCCCCATATTGATGACTTTTGACGACTTTATAAAAGCCACGTTGTGAAACCATTGTGATAAATAGAGCATTTGCTCCTATAGGAGCAAATGTATTTATCATAATGGTTTCAAACTACAAATTCTAAAATTTTCCTTTCCTCGATTTAGTGCTCCTTTTCGGTAGATTTATTCAAAGAGATTGTATCTAAAATAGCCTATGAGGTAATGGGTTAAATAAAAAGGTTCCTGGGGTATCAAGGTATGCACGGTTTGTTATTAAAACTATTTTCTTCAGTGATAAATTTCGATGAAGGCTTTTTGTTTAATATTCCAAAACGAGACACCAGTTTCAATTATTAAATGCTCCAAACAAGCTGTACACAGATTCATGTATACACGGACAGTGGGATTACTAAATACAGCTGAACTTTGATATATCGAACTGGGATAACGTATATTTAGAAACAAGTGTGACAGCATAATGAAGGTCTAAAGTAATGTTGAAAGCTCCTACAGGAGCATTCAGCATTACTTTAGATCTGCATTAAGCTGTGAACTTAAAACATTATCTAGATCAGAAATCGGATAACTCGAACTTCTGTTATCTCGAACTAATGTACGTGGTCCCTTGGAGTTCGAGACACATGTTCTACCAAAGCAAGCTTTGTGGACATAGAACAAAACTTCATTGCACATGAAAAAGAAGAAGAAATATAATAAGAAGAACGAATATATAACGGGTAACGGGTTCTGTTACATGATGTCCTCAAACGAAGCGTATGTAACAGGTAAAGATGGAAAAATTCTAACATTATCTAACTATTTAATAATCACAGGTAATCACCTGATTACCATGACAACCAACACTTTTGAAACACCTGCCATTAACATACAGGTACCTCAAACCCCTACAAACAAATTTTCAGCAAAAATGGAGTATCTAAATTGGGAACAATCAGGCTACCACTATGTTATCATGGCAACCAACTTTTTATAAAAGTACAAAAATAAGTCAAGCAGGAAACACCACATACAGAACAAAAAGTCGCCCGAACAGCAACACAAGGAAACAGCAAATGTACATAACTATAAAAACATCAAGAGACACACAAAGACAAAACAAACATACAATAGGGAGAAGATGGAAGTACCGCATCTAACAATTCTAACAACTACAATTGAGTTTATGTTACCTAAATACCCCTACATACCTATTTTCAGCCAATGTCTATCATTCAGTTACCGTTTAAAAACGCATACCCTTCAATTCGAAGTACTAAAATATACCTACATACCAAATTTTAGAAATTTGAACAATATCTTTGCTTTGACCAATAAGAGCCCACAGTGCAGTTGTTGACAAATGTTTAAAAAATTGAATGCACATCATCAATAAGAAAGAAGTCAACACAATATGTTCCCCAACATCGTTTGGAGGATATAACCAGAACTCCAGATAAGATGCGTAAATCTTTCTCCAACAAACCCAATACTGTGACCACTCTTAGTGCATTAACCCATTCCTTCATAGGTTTCTTTTATATACAACCTCCTTGAATTAATCTACCGAAAATGAGCATTAATAAGAAAAAAGGAAAGATTTAGAATTTTGTATTTTTAAACCATTGTGATAAATAGAGCAAATGCTTTATTTATCACAATGGTTTCACAAAGTGACTTTCTACAATGTATTGGTTACCAAAATTACATAAAAACCATATAAAGCGCGTTTCATTGCAAGTTCTAGCTCATGTACAACTACTAAATTGTCTATACTTTTGACTTCTTGTTTACCGAAGGTAAAAGAACATGTAAACTTCTACTGTGATAAGACTTATGACAATTCTTGAATAAACCTCTTCTGGTGTATTAAGAACTCTTCAGAAGTCTTAAACAAGCTAACGACCAAAACGTATCTTGCCAACCGGTTTAACCCCAGTGACTTTTGTCACTGACCGTTCCAAGACGGTACTTCCATCTTCCCCCTATTGTATGTTTGTTTTTTCTTTGTGCGTCTCTTGATGTTTTTATAGTTATGTACATTTGCTGTTTCCTTGTGTTGCTGTTCGGGCGACTGTTTGTTCTGTATGTGGTGTTTCCTGCATGACTCATTTTTGTAAAAAAATTGCATCCACTGTAAGCACGTACGATTTTTCAACTCTGTGCACAACTCTTCCTTATATTTTAATTAAAGTACAAAAATGAGAAAAAAAGACAAAACAAACACACAATAGGGGGAAGATGGAAGCACCGCCTTGGAACGGTCAGTGACAAAAGTCACTGGGTGGTTAAACCGGTTTATGGGCGCCCAACCTCACACTTATTCCATCCCCACCCTAAAAGACAAACAGTGTAAATAAACGTATCCCCTCTCCGACTAATCTACAACAACCGCGACGGCAAATACAGTGGTAAAGTGCATGTATAACGAAAACATTTAAGTGAACAAACTGTATCCAACTATCGCTAGTGTACTCAATGATTGAGCTGCAACCAGAGTAACTGTAGAAAAGTAATAAAGGGTACGACAAAAACGAAATAGTACAGATATCCGACGTTCTCCTTCCATTTCTGGATTTAAGAGGTCGCCTTCATAGAGTACTAAACCTTTCTTGTCGGCGTACATGCAAAGAGGCCAGCGTGATTTCCAACTGTAAAAGGGTTGACAACCAAACATGCAGTACGTTGTAGTACTACAGGATCATATCCCTTTTTAATGATTTTTTTAACATATTTGATGAACAAAGTCAGAAAATGGGTATGTCCAATAATTTTACGAAGTTTGTAAATTACATCACCATAAAATTCAGGATGTGAAACACCGTGTCGCAGAAGCTCCTTGAGATTAGATTGGTACTTGCCAATAAGCGAGAGATTTCGATAGTAAAAATTTAGAAAAAGGTTTTCTTAGTTTATGGTATCTATATCCTTGCTTAAGCAGTTTTTCAGTTAAAATGAGATTTCGACTGTTAAAATCGTCAATAGATGAACAAGCTCTAGCAAAACGAATAAGTTGAGATATATAAACCCCGTAAGATGGAGCACGGGGAACATCCCCGTCAAGATGAGGAAAATTAACAATATTAAAATCAAAATCATCTCTTTTGTCATATATTTTAGAAGAGATCATTCCATTATCATTTTTTAGGTCGAGATCAAGAAACGCTGCATAATTGTCGGACGGGTTAGCTTTATTCAATTTGAGCAAGTCCAATTGGTGTAATATTTCATCTGCTCGTCAGTAAAGAAAGCTTTTTCAGCATTACATGCCAAGAACGATGTTTTTTCCCGGGCAAATACTTTCTAGTTAAACTTAAATCTTTTTTACTGATGAGCAAATGAAATATTACACCAATTGGACTTGCTCAGAAGTTTGCTAATCACTAACCTTTCTTTTGGATAACATATGTGTACGTTATGGGAATGCTATATACCGTCAGGTAATTGGTATTCCTATGGGTACGAATTGTGCACCACTTGTCGCAAATTTGTTGTTTGTACTGATATGAGGGAGATTTCATGTTGCGTTTGAATCCACAATCACAAAAAGATGTTATAAAAGCCATCAATGAAACTTCTCAATATTTGGGTGATATTTTAACTTAGATAACCCTTTCTTTGATGCTCTGATTCCAACAATTTATCCTAAAGAACTCAAATTGAATAAACCTAACCCGTCCGACAATTATGCAGCTTTTCTTGATCTAGACCTTAAAATTGATCATGGAATGATTTCTTCCAATATATATGACATAGAGATGAGTTCGATTTTAATATTGTAAATTTCCCTCATCTTAACGGGGATGTTTCCCGTGCCCCGACTTACGGGGTTTATATATCTCAACTTATTCGTTTTGCTAGAGCTTGTTCATCTATTGACGATTTTGATAGTCGAAATTTCATTTTAACTGAAAAGCTGCTTAAGCAAGGATATAGATACTATAAACTAAGAAAAACTTTCTCTAAATTTTACTATCGAAATCTCTCACTTATTGGCAAGTACAAATGTATTTCCAAGGCGCTTCTGCGACAAGGTATTTCACATCCTGAATTTTATGGTGATGTGATTTACAAACTTCGTAAAATTATTGGACATACCCATTTTCTCACTTTGTTCATCAAATGTGTTAAAAAATCAGTAAAAAGGTATATGATACTATAGTACTACACCATACTGCATGTTTGGTTGTCAGCCCTTTACAGTTGGCAATCACGCTGGCCTCTTTGCATGTACGCCGACAAGAAAGGTTTAGTACTCTATGAAGGTGACCTCTTAAATCCAGAAACGGAAGGAGAACGTCGGATATCTGTACTATTTGGTTTTTGTCGTATCCCTTAATTACATTTCAACAGTTACTCTGTTTGCAGTTCAATCATTGAATATACTAGCGATAGGTGGATACAGTTTGTTCACTTAAAACGTTTTCGTTATTATACATATGCACTTTACCACTGCATTTGTCATCGCGGTTGTAGTAGATTAGTCTGAGGGGGAATACGCTTATTTGCACTGTTTGTCTTTTAGGGGGTGGAATAAGTGTGAGGTTGGGCGCCCCAAAACCGGTTTAACCCCCAGTGACTTTTGTCACTAACCGTTCTAAGGCGGTACATCCATCTTCCCGTAGTGTATGTTTGTTTTGTCTTTGTGCGTCTCTTGATGTTTTTATAGTATGTACATTTGCTGTTTCCTTGTGTTGCTGTTCGGGCGACTGTTTGTTCTGTATGTGGTGTTTCCTGCATGACTCATTTTATACGTTTACAGAGTCGTCAAAAGTCGTTATAATGAGGGAATGGGTGAAAGAGGGTTCACAGTATAGGATTTGGTGGAGAAATGATGATTTTAGAAAGTAGGTACGCATCTTTATATGTCGCTATGTTAAACAACAATAAGAAACGGAATAAACACAATATGTCCACACTTCATTTGGTCGTGAACCAAGTTGGTCGATTAGTTGGTCCACATAATATTATTGCATGAACTGCTGATACAGGTTTTAATGCATTTTTAATTTATTTCAATGAAACATTATTCTTGTGCATGACATACTTTTTGACTCATCAAGTTTGAATTTCGTTATGCTTCATTGATTTTTCACGGAAATACAGTGATTTTACTTCGAAAATTTCCGGAAATTCAGGTTTTCCGCAGTTTTGTCAGATTCGCCATTGCAGAGCTATAGCCCACAGAGAAGGGCAAACACTGAGAGAGAAAAGAATGTGCAGCGAACTTTTTATACAGTTTAAAAGAGATTTGAATGAGACTTCCTACACATAGTCACTATCGAGTGAACTTGTGCAGGGTGTACGTTTTAATGGATCAGAATTGAAATTGAAGAGTAATGGTCCTTGTTCCAATATACCTCGTTGCTGACATGTTGCTGTTCTTAATATGAAAAGGCTTTATTTTATATCAATGTGGGTTCGGGGGGCATTTTGTCTTACCAGCAACTGCGCTCTAGATAACATTTAGCATTCCATAAAAATCTGCGCATACGTAGACTCTCGTCTGCTTCATCTTTAAAGCTTTACAAACTGGTTTGGTTTCCCATACACATGTTGATTGAGTGTCACACAGCTTTTATCCGGATAAGTTACTCGACGTCTTATCTCGATACAGGCTGTTTGAACATGTAAACCACCGGCCAGCATAGCCTAGGAGTTGCGGTGCAGAAATAGCTTCCCTCCTTGGCGCCCAGGATATAATGGATAGTATTATGACTGATTCGTCAGTGTCAGTATGAAGTGAATAACTGGATTAAATCCACCGGCGGACAACTAAAGTAACAGAACTGTTAAAATATTGGTCCGCAATGCACCTGCAAAATCGGCGAAAGAGTTTTGGCAAATATAAAAGCCGACAAACTTTAAATTAGTTTAAGAGCAACGACGTATAGGTTAGATGACATAGTCAAGCGATTCAGAGACGTGTTATTTAGTGAAGGGGTCGTCATCATTTAACCTTTTCATTGTTGTTTGAGTTGGGTTTAACGTTCCACAAACACAGAAAGATTATACGGAGACGTGGACCTCGGTTTAAAGAAAGTCTGAAAGACTGGTCGCCGGACCGCTCCATATTTTAGATCTTTTTTGTTTACGAATATTCTGGTCTGCTGCACATTTCAGAATATGCTAAAATATATATATTACAAGTACAAATGTTGCTGTAAAAACAGCAAAGGAGAAGCTCCGCGCAAAAAAACCCCCAGACAAATCACAAATGACTCATCTGTCCAGGATCTGCTCTGATTGGTTATGGAATGATATAGAAATCAAATTCTACAGTTTCTGCCATGGAAAAATCATCGCAGTTTCATTTATTTTGTTAGGGGACCGGGGGGCTATTAAAATATTGGCACATTTTTAAAAAACAAAAAAAAACAAAAAAAATATTTCTATAGACAGGGAATCATCAAGGTATTTTATTCTTGTCTAGACAAAACACTAGTCTTTTAAAATACTAAAAGATGAATAATTTGTTATTATTGGTACATATATCTGGAAGTATATAAATCTTGAAGTATCTGAATTTCCTGAATGTCCATATGGAAAAACCTCGTTCGTCGACCTTATTTAAATGATACAATAAAATATGTCATAAGTGGTAATTCATTTATTAAACATATTAGTCGTAAAAAACAGGTGGCTGCATAGTACAGGGCAAAATTAATGCGTAGAACTTCTATAGGCGCTTTCTGTATTACTTTTGTTCTGTTTTAAGCTACCACCTGCCTTACAGACCTAACAATAGACATTTTTGATGGCCGCTTACGACAGGCTCTACTGTAGGCCTAAAGTCGTTTCGTCTTTGACTTGGACTAGGTTCGGGCCGGTTCGACCCGTTTCCGTCCGATTGTTATTGTAGTGACAAACAGCACAATGCTTCCCAGAAATACTTTCGTATGGCATTATGACTTATTAGTCTATACAATGTCATAGAAGGGCTTTCGTAAAACAAGTACACACAAACAAAAATCTTTATTAATCAGCAGAACTTAGCAATCCACAACATCACCTTATTGGAGAGATTAACAGTGGCAGTTAACTCTGTAAACATATTGACGTGAACACGAAAAGGAGTGCCCTGTAAAACTCGTGTCCGACAAAATCGCGACATATTCGGATAGTGTAAATATTGTTAATTATAATTATTACCATTGCATACATCTCAAATATATTTATGAAAAGTATTGAAAATAGAAACTGAATTAACTCATGCAAAGTATACACGTTAATCACGGATACTTGAGCATTGATCAAAAGGGTTAAAATATAAAATCCGGATCCATGAACCAAAAATATCGTAAATACAATAGGCTCCGCGCCTTTTTAGACAAAAGGCCTGAGAAAATCCTTAAGACCTTAGAAATGCCTGATATTTGATTTTTAATATAGAATATATAGGCAGAAAAACGAGGAAAATGCATGAGAATTGAAATTGGTACATAAAAATGTAGGTAAAAACAGGACATTAGGATTAGACAATAACAAAGTAAAGTGTTTTATTAATTTCACAAAATTGTTACATATATATTCAAGTGTTGATAGGGTCTACTTAATTATTTTGGATTCCTTCTCTGAACCGCGGATTCCTAAGTGCCCCGGTCAGGTACGGTAAAGGGACACCCCATCCCTCTACTCCTACCCAGAGAAACGTCTAATAGATTATATTAGATGGCATTCTGTCATTATCCCTTTCCCTTATGTAAGCACATTTTAACGCACCTGCAAACAAAGTACACCCAGATCAGACAACTCCTATATGACTGCTCTGCTCTGTTTGCTATGTGTTATATAGATCTGATTCTACAGCTACTTCCTGAGCCAAAATGTCATGTATTCATATGCCATTATAAAAAATTCATTAGTATTCATGACGTCATTATTTCCTATTTGAATTATCATCAGGGAAAGGGTTAACCTATTCACTTATTTTACTATCATATTACATAGAGTTGAACCTCGATATTACAAACTCGGATAACCCGAACTTCTATAGAACTTCGGTTAACCCTTCGCTTGCTGAATTTTAAAATACATTTCTCCTTCTTTACCCATGTCCTGTTGTATAATTACATACATCTTCTCTGTGTACAAGTATTTCGCTGTGCAATCACTGCTGTGGAATGCACTGGTTGCACAATCATTTGTAAATAGAGCAGACCCTGATGAGACAGCTCCTGCAGGAGCTGTCTCATCTGGGTCTTCACTATTTACAGGTAGGTATATTGATGTGAACAGCAAGCGAAGAGTTAAAGATTATATCCTTTCACACTTTTGTAACACAAAATTCACCACGTTACATATCTATAAAGACATGCAACAGCTTGATGCAGGTCGCAATTAATGCTGAAAGGTTCCACGGTATGCATTAAGTAATATCTTCATGAATATTCATCCCCTTGATTTTATAATGTAAACGTTTCAAGGAAATTGCAGGATCTGCTCTACATAAATCCATAACCAAACAGAATAGATCATGACCAGGCGGTTCCTATTGGAGGCGCCTGGTCTGTGTCTACTCTGTTTGTGACAAGGCGTTACTGTGAGGGAAAGGGTTAATTTAGTGGATGAATTTTATTGTTATTAACCCTTTCCTTCATATAAATGCGTTTTCAAGCATTTGCAAACAGAGTAGGCCTAGATCAGACGGCACCTATAGGAGCCGTCTGATCAGGGTCTGCTCTGTTTGCTAATATAATTTGAAATATCTGTTTCTTTACTTTTTAAAATGGTTTCTGTCCACGAATATTCAATAGGTATTGGAATTTGTAAAATTCATAGAACAGTGACAGGGTTTAGCAAACAGTGCAAATCCTTAACTTGGTGAGCAATCTGATCTTGGTATACATGTACACTGTTTGTACATGCCAGTAAACTCTTTTCCCGCACTCAATGGGCTAAAATTGACTTTTGTAACCTGTTTCGTTTCCACGTGAAGGATCTCTTGCAAAAGAAATACATGCTGGTGATTGGTATAGCAAATACTGCAGACCATTATCAAAGGGCTACTTTAGGGGCATTCTGGTTTGGATCACCGCTATTTGGCCAAACCCCTTTTTGTGGGATCGCAAGGGTAAATGGGGTCATAACATTACAGTAAAACCCCTCTAATACGACCATCTAAAAGAGGTATACTTCTGGGTGGTAGAGGCAGGTGCACCACCTGCTCATAAAGATACAAATGTTTATTCATTAAGTGGTCGCTTTAGAGGGGTTCTAATGTACAACATTTAGACAGAGCTGTTGAAAAGACACATATACAGTAAAACTCCCTAAACCGGACGTTCAAATTTGTATCAATGCCGGTCTTTAAGACAGGTGGAAGCTTAATGCAGGATGGGAGCTTTCATGGCTCTCACCCTGCATTAAGCAACTACCTGCTTGACCATACAATTTTAATCATGTTTTATAATGGCATATGAACAAAGTATATTTTGGCTCAGACAGAAACTGTAGAAACTTACAGTAACACTCCTCTAAACCGGATGTTATATTTAGTATAAAGATCAGTCTTGGAGACAAATGGCAGCTTAATGCGGGGTGAATGTCATGCAGAAAGCTCCTCTAGCATCTTCCTGCATGATTTTCACCCAACATTAAGCAACCACCTGTCTAGACGTATCTAAATTCTTCTCTTCTAAAATACTGGTTTAGATGGGATTTTACTGTATATCTATATCACAGATATAGAAGTTGGTGGGACAATTAATACAGCAACTGTTTTTGTTCGAGTCTATATTCAAATCGCATATGCAGCTACAAGTTACCAGTTAATTGTTTACTGGTTCCGTTTGATTTACAAAATTGTGTCTAAATTCGCAACAAGTTCTATTTTCTTATCATTTGCTTTAATCCATTCC
Organism: Azorinus chamasolen; assembly: GCA_963576725.1. Taxonomy (NCBI): domain Eukaryota; kingdom Metazoa; phylum Mollusca; class Bivalvia; order Cardiida; family Solecurtidae; genus Azorinus; species Azorinus chamasolen. Next base: position 55,522,415 of record OY755241.1, read on the forward strand.
CTCATATGCTACTTTTAGATCCAACCTCTTTGAATAAATTTACCGAAAAGGAGAATTTACTAGAAAAAAGGACACATTTAGAATTGTGGAGATTTGAAACAATTGTGATAAATACAGCATTTACTCCTAGGAGCAAATGCTCTATGTATCACACTGGTTTCAAAAAGTGACTTTGTTTTAAAGAGACGTCATGTTGAAGGAATGGGTTAATTGTTTGCTGAGAACGAAGTACGTTTGCTTTACAGAAATGTTTCAAAGAAGTTGTGGAGACGGACACGGGTGATGCAAATTACGCTTGGGGCTGTGCCTCGTCACAGGTATCGTCAATATTCCTTAACAATTTTATCTCATGAATGGATAGTCATGTCAGAAATAATGACGTCATAAATGTTTACTGGCTGACTATAAATGATAGATGAACATATTATGGAAATTGTAGAATCAGACATACAGATGGGGTCGCACTCTGCTTGCAAAAGTTCTAAAAGGCGTCTTTATCAGGAAATAATAACAACAAACATATGAAGAAGTACAAACATGGAGGACCTTGCATGAATGTTCATTACAAATTGATTTTATGAAACGAGTTTACTATAATAATATGACACGAGCTTTCTATTTATCACATAGCCATTAAAAGTGCCCTAGAAAGTGAAACAGGCTATAGCTGACGCCATTGTTTAAAGCGTCGACGCAAATGCAGCCCATCGATTGGCTAACGTTTAAATGACGCCATGCATTGATTCCAGGTGTTGTCTTTAATATTCATTATCGACCGGATTCAAAGTGCTCATTTGCATAAGAATGCACTAGTACTTTTCCTCGGTTTACGACACTCTGTTTCGGCACTCCCACGCCGAAGATTATGTGATAAATATACTTTCGCCCCAAGTAGTGATAAAATCTGTACACTTTACTTCATTGGCTGCTACAATGTGCATTTTTCAGTCTGCTATACTAACGCCAAATAGTAGGCAAGCCATCGACCCTTAACTCTTTCCCTGTTCAATGTTTATTAAGAATTTCAGTACCTACTGACTATTCATGGACAAAATGGGTTTAGTTAAATATGAAAGGTTGAACACTGTAGCCAATTAAACTGAAGAAAGAGATCTGTTCGTTAGCAAACAGAGCAGACCTTGGCCAGGCGGCACCTATAGGAGCCGCCTGATCTGTGTCTACTCCGTTTGCAGATGTGTGAAAAGGTAAGGGTTACCTCCATCATTATTCATGTAGCAAATAATATTATGAATATTGATAAGCTAAATTCTTATGATGGCATATGAACGGAGGAGTGTTTTGCAAACAAAGCAGATCAAATCCTGCTCACATTCCTCCTTAAGCAGTCGCCCGATCTGGTTATACTCTGTTTTCAAAGGCGTTTAAAGGCACCAACATCAGACAAAGCGATGAACAAGTTACTATTGGCATATGTTATACATGTGTATATATAATTAAAGAAATATGATTGAAAAAATGTCTACTTCTTGTTTGCTTGGTAGGGTAGGTATCTCTTCACAAGACAGTCACTCATACTATAAGATGCCAATATGTCTGTGACGTCACCTTATCAAGTCAAACAGATTCATCAACCCGTTGTAGAAAATAATCTTTGCTCAAATTCAGATCTGTTTAATTTTGCTTACGTCCAATTCGATTAAGTTTTTGAGAAACAGGGGCGATTTTCGATATAAGTTTAAATTGACAATCTTCATAATAATGGTAGAACATTACGCTAATTAAGTTTTATGACATTATTGAAAATATGCGTTCATTGCAGGGACTTCCCCTTTAACAGTGGATTAAACAAATTATATCTCGATGAGATGGGATGCCGGATTACTCGTCGTCTCATCTGGATCAAATTCAGGGGGGGGGGTAGCTAGCGATACGCATTTACGCACGTGCGTAACGCACGTGCGTAACATCAATCAGAAAGGTGAAAACATTATTATGGCCAAAATTAAACAAAAACTCGAAGGCTATAGGGGTAGACGTTGATAAACGTTTTGCCTTGTCATGTAAGTTTTAACCAATTTCTTCATATTGACGCATTTTGACGCCTCTGTAAAAGCCACCTTTTGAAATAATTGTGATAAATAGAGCATTTGCTCCTATAGGAGTAAATGCTCTATTTATCACAACGGTTTCAGAACTACACAATTCTAAATTTCTCCGAGGGAGCATGCCCCTCCCCCCCCGGAACCATATAACTATGTTGCGTACATTACTACGCTCCTGAAAGTTGTTTACAGATGTTAATTGGGTTGCTTTTAACGGTATAAGCGTTGATACATGTGTTTATTTATACAGCTCTGCAAGCTAGAGGAACACCTGAAGGAAACAAGTAAACGACTGAGCACGCCAAAATGCTTTCAATGCTGTGATAACAGCTTCTGCAACTTCGGACCCTGTACACAAGGTATTGAGTCCGTTAACATTCATGTACCATGAAGCTTGTTACTTTATAAGTACAGAAAAACCTCTCTATAACGACCACTAAATTGTGTTAATTATTTGGTATTTAGGGCATGTGGCCGCTTAAAGCAAGGTAAAAGTAAAACAGAACGCTCCTATAGGAGCGTTCTGTTTTACTTTCACCTAGCTTTAAGCAGCCACATGCCTTTAACACAAACTACTTGATGTAATTTAGTGGCCGTTATAGAGAGGTTTTACTGTAATTTAGTGGCCGTTATAGAGAGGTTTTACTGTATTCTTGTAACAGTTAAGCGGCTATATGGATATTACTTAGCACTAAATTCTATCATCGCTGTGATGTCAGCTTCTGCAACACCTGGCCCTCCCTGTACGCAAGATATTGATCCCGTTAACAAGTATCATAATTATGGCCATATTTACTTTGTGAATGTAATAATTCACAGCTTATGGATATATTAACCCTTTCCTCCATGAATATGCATGTAAGGAATAATGAAGTCATGGGTAAAATTAATATAATTTGTTATAATAGAACATAGACACGTGAAGTTTTGGCCATGGCAGAAACTGTAGAATCTTATATCTATTATATCATAAGCAAACAGAGCAGACCCTGATCAGACAGCTCATATAGAAGCCGTCTGATCTGGGTCTACTCTGTTTGCAAAGGCGTAGAAATGTGTATTGATGGAGTACATGGTTAATTAACACTATAAACGCCTTTGAAACTAAATGAATATCATTTTCCATCTACCATTTATAATCAATGTACAGCTGATCTCATTCTATGTATAGGTCTAGATCTACTGTACAATGATGTTGAAACATTAAATTTGAAATTTGTTCCCAATTCTCGTTTATTCGTCCTATTTCTGTCCTATGCTATTTTAGACTTTTAGACCCAACATCTTTGAATAAATCTACAGAAAAGGAACATTAACTATAGAAAGGGAGAGTTTTAGAATTGTGTAGTCTTGAAACCATTGTGATACATAGAGCATTTGCTCCATATGAGCAAATGCTCTATTTATCACAATGGTTTAAAAAATGTGAATTTTATAGAGGCAAAAAAGCGTCACTAGGGGGTAAAGTGTTAACCAATTAATTCAAATTAACCGTTAATGCAAACAGAGCAGGCCTTATCAGACGGCCCTGTAGGAACCTCTGGTTTGTCTCTACCCTGTTTGCAAATGGATGGTATACGTTTATATAAATAAAAAGGTTAAAAGATTAACTTCTTCATTTCTCCAACAAGCCCTATAAGTTATGACCACTCTGTTCGTGACGATTAACCCTTTCACCGCCAATGTCGCAGAAATGCACCACAACAAATAGTGCAGTCCCAGATCAAACGCCGCCTTTTCAAGGCGGCGTCTGATCAGGGACTTCACTTTTTGTCTCAAACTTTATTTCTATATATGTGCTTTATTCCTTTGAAATTTGCATTTATTTATCTCATTACCTTATTTTACCAAATGATTTAATAAAAGTGGTTTGCAGACGACAATAAGAAATTTGGCGCCGAAAGGGTTAAAGAGATTCACTCTTTAGTGGTCACATCATAGGGTTTGGTGGAGAAATGACGATTTTATTATTTGAACATGCGCCTTTATCTGTTGCTCTGAGTTAAAGTATTTCATCTGCTAAGAGCAGACTACTAAATGCATGACAAAATTCATAGCTGTAAGCTAATTTATGCTTTGTAGACCTCAGTTTGTTGGTCGCGTTAATTTTTTCATTTTACTGTAATTCTCTCTTAGATTACTGCTCCAAGGTAACCTGTTATCAGAACTCCACTTGCACGAACACACCGATCGGTCACGTCTGCGCATGCCCGGCTGGATATACGGGGAGTCTTTGTGAAACGGGTTTGTAAATTGTCCACTATTATCTTAACCCTTTCCCTGTTCTATGTTTATTCCAAATTTCAATACCTACTGAATATTTATGAACAAAATAATTATAATGAAATGTGGAAGGTGGTACATTTTAGCCATTTTTGAAAGTAAAAACACAGATCTTTCAAATTCCATAAGCAAACAGAGTAGACCCTGATCAGAGCCGTCTGATCTGGGTCTACTCTGTTTGCATATGCGTGAAAGCACGTTTATATGAGGGAAATGGTTAATACTGTTCCAAGACATCCACTAGTTTTGATGGTGTTTTTTTTTAAAAAAAATTAAAAAAAAATTAAAAATTAACGGAACACCGGTCACGTGAACCAGTCAGCTTGTTTTTATTTTGCTCGCTAAGAGATTGCTTAAAATTATGTGATTTTGTGGATAATATTTATCCATTTGTGGTGGACTATAGTGAAATGTGATTGTGAGAAGTAAGCAATTGCAGTAATTGACTGATCTTGTAACTTCGTGAGTACTTGCGACGTTTTTGTTCTATCGGTTACGGTAGTCTAGGCTAAGGGGAAAGGCTAAGGGTGATATTTCTTGCTCACAATCTCCTCGTGCACCCACATTCCTTTCTTTGTGTAAATCTCACGGAAAACGTATTCTATCGGCCACCGGTTTAATAGAAAGGAAAGGACATATAAGGGCCGCAATAGACACATATTGGCCGCAATAGGAAATATATTTGGAAAGGTCCCGCATATTTGTTTGTTTTCGCTATTTTCAAATGGATACATCGACTCCCGTATCTGTCACGTCAAAGAAACGGTTCTTGACGTCGCCGGAGGAACAAGCTGGTGTGAAAAAACAGTTACTCTCTACCTCTGGGCAGTCTCTGCCTAGTTTGCCGCCCTCCCCTACGTCTGCTGTTAGGGACGTCAATTCCGGTTCGTCTGCTGAGACTGTCGGGATGTCTGAGACGCCGAGCCTACCGGACATTTCTTCTACAGTCGGGGCGGTGCCATATATGCCTAGTATTTCGCTTGGGATCGATGAATGTCGGGCCATAGCTTCTGCAATTAAGGACTCTTTTCGGGACGATATTCCTGGCATGCTAAAGGTCATTATGTCCGACTCAGTAAAGTCAATTGTTGACGGCGTCCTCGCAGGCCTTAACGAGAAGATTTCGGCTCTTGAGTCTTCGAACCAAGATCTTATCGAAGAAAACGGGCGGCTTAAGGCTAGGGTCTTAAGTCTTGAGCAATCGGCAGATGATCTGGAGCAGTACAGCAGAAGGAACTGTTTACGTATTATTGGCGTTCCTGAGTCTCCGGATCCAGATGCTGAGGACACTGACGCTTACGTCACACAGATGTGCTCCGATTTGGAGGTTGGAGTCGACCAGTGCCACATCGACAGGTCACACCGACTAGGTAAGCTTGATAGGTCTAGGCCCAGGGCTATCATTGTTAAATTTGCTACCTATCGTGCCAGGGAAAATTTGTACAGGGCTAGACCGCACTTGCGCAACATAGGCTATAAAGATGTATTCGTCAACGAGGACCTAACGAAATTTCGCAGTTCGTTGCTGTATTCGGCACGCCATCTGGTGAAGCAGGGTAAAATCCTTGGTGCGTGGTCCTCGGACGGCAACATATTGATTAAGGATTCAAAGGGCGCTACGAAACGCGTCCGTCACGGACAGGACCTCAGCAAATACGAGAAGGTACCTGAGTCTGCCAAACAGAAGTCAGAGTGATTGATAATGTGTAAAATGTATATAAGTGTTCTTCAGTTATACATCAGTTCAATGCCGTTTCAGTTCGGTTTCTGTGACGTCATTAGTTTTGCATGATACTTCTTCGTGTGCTTAGTGGCGATTTGTCGACAAATGTTTTCGGCGGCTAAACATGTACCGGATATTAGAGTGCTTAATGTGTTGTCGACATTCGCAAATGCCATCAGCTTAAACTTCAGGATACGTGTGACTTCTAGCCTAGCTCATACTTAACAGTAGACGGGTATCTCTAACTTCTAGCATGATGTCATGATTTGTTGATCTTAAGTACCGTACTCAGTCCTAAGATCTCTGTTAGATTCTAATGGTGTAATACGCATTTGAACTTCGATATCTCGAACCTCAAGTTTCTTACTGGTTAGTTCGAATTAACAGGGGTTTTGATTATTCAATTTCTAAGCTGGGCAACTTCCCGGATTCAACAGTTTTGTGCAGGTCTAAAGTTGTGCTGAGATCTCCTGTAGGAGATTTCAGCATTACTTTCGTCCTGGGTTGAGCTGTTACAATCGCTTCTAGATATGCGCATTGATACATTTTGGAATGATTCTGTATTATAACTTTGGGGGGGGGGGCGCGAACGTTTGGTTTGAGTTTCCACCTAATTTCGAGTCATCCGAGTTTGAGATATCGAGGTTCAACTGTAGTTGTTAGTGGTTAACTTTCAGCGAATTGTTTTCTTGTATACAAGTATACCGTCACTCATATAACTCTGCATGGAGTAATATAGCTGTAAGTACAAAGCACGTGCTATTTTCTTTATGTTACATGTAGGAGCGATCTGATCGGATGAGATGTCATGTGACTGCTTCTCGTCTGAATTAGAGCTAGTTGATATTCGAACAAGTGTTTCTCACATGCTCTGACATATCGTAACTAAATATATGTCATTACGACAGATCAGAGCTTGCGTAGATGGGTATTTCTTAGTGTGATCTCCGTTACTGGTCATCTTGCATACGATGCTTATCTTGTTACATCGGTATATACATGTAGTTAAAATAGTATCGGCATCATGGTGTTGTCGCGGTGGCTTAGTTTTAATTTTAGTTTTGATTCAGTTTACGGTCAGTTTGCAAGCGGAATGGATCCTGATGAAACGCTGAGACTCTCGGCGTTGGATCTGGACCCAGTCCGCTTGAATTAATCGTGAGTTAATCTTGATTTAATCTAGATCCCGTTTGCTGATACCTCGCTAATTGTGTGTAGGTAATTGGTACAGGTTTACAGTTAAGCCTCTCGAAACTGAAGTTTCGGTTTGGTATCGATTTTCAATCGTTACAGCAAACGGCGTCTTAGTTCGGGGTGGCAGTCGTGCAAAAGGCTCTGAAAGGAGGTTTTTGTACAGCTTTCTCCTTAAACAGACCAGCGTGGATTCTTCTTTATAAGGGGTTTATTTGTAGTGCATTAACCCTTCGCTTGCTATTCACGTCAATATACCTACTTGCACGTCAATATACCTACCTGTAGATAGTGAAGACCCAGATGAGACAGCCCCTGCAGGAGCTGTCTCATCAGGGTCTGCACTATTTACAAGTTGATTGTGCTACCAGTGCACTCCACAACAGTGATTGCACAGCGAAATACTTGTACACAGTGAAGATATATGTAATTATACAACAGGGCATGGGTAAAGAAGGAGAAATGTATTTTAAAGTTCAGCAAGAGAAGGGTTAACACGAATATAACATTTGTTATATTTAACTGAAATATTTATGCTTTATATATGTATGCTTGCAAACGTTTTAGGAAATAATATATATGTAATATGACGTTAGGAACTAGCTGATAAAGTTCCCAATCGTTTTCTTGAAGTGTCACTTGATCTGAGTGTAGATACTGGCGATGGATCGTTTTATAAATAGTTGCATCTGAAACATTTCTTAATGCAAATATCCAGGGTCATTCACCTATTCGGAGTACCATGTTTCGATATTACAAATTGTTTCTGTGTTATGGATGAGTTTTCTCATGAACAACTCGCCAGTAACACAGAAATAATTAAAAGCCTTGGTCAATTCCTTTCAGATATGTGGTCAATCTCAGTGTGACGTCACTATACATAACGTCACGAATGTGGTCTAGTTTATTACATAGATCTATACGTTTTGTTCTTGTTTCTTAACCTTTACCCTGCTGTTCACGGCCTGATTCTAACTCACAAACAGCTTGGATCCAGATGAGATGACGTTTAACTCAGCATCTTTAGGGACCTATGCTATTTGACACCCAATCTATGGTTACTCGAATTGTTGGTCCAGACATCGCTCCAGATCGGAATGTGAGTAGCTCTAGAACCTACTCTACCACAACCCAGGGTAGGGGGTAATGTGTTTTATCGAGAGTTGACCGGTTATTATACAGTTGGGATCTGTCAGCCTAATGAGTAATTCAGCTTGCGTGTGGGGAAGTCCAAATAGTTTACTTAACGTGTACATTATATATGTCATGTATATATCGATATATTTACTATGGATGTCATTTATGTAACGCGCTTTTACTTTTATTTGATAAATGTCTATCAACACTAAGGATGCATTAAACAGTCGTACTGTCATTTGCAAACAGTGATACCTCATATAAGAGGACTTCCCCGGGAGGCCACTTTTCAGGTTACATACTGCTTGTCATTATACTTAAAGTAGTTCATTTATGAATAGACTATGGACTCTTCAGTTGGACAGTGATGGGTATTTCCATTTTCAGTTTTCAGCATTTAAAGGGTTCATGCTTGGGTAGTTAGCTAGATGCGGGCCTTATTTATACTTGAATACACATAGAGGGTAGTGTACGGAAACTGTGGCCGTTGTAGTCTAAGAGGGGAATTCTTGTAAACCTCAACAGGCTGGATGGAACCGGATGTGACACCGAGTGACTCGGAGTCTCATCAGGATCCAAACGGTTGGTTTCTGTAAACGTGTTTTTGTAAAAGATTGAATGACGTATTGCTATTAGAGCGGAGAGATTATGTAATCCTAGTAACATGCAGTTTTGACTGACCCGCCCAACCCCTCATACACATGCACCTTTATATGTGTTCTAAATATGTGTTCTAAATTGGTGTGCCATTATAGTAGAAATAGTCTTCGGTGTAACTTTGAGTGTGAGTTGTTCTTTTCCATATTTATGTGTTGATTATAATGTTAACTCGTTCCCCTAACACAACTGCGTTTTCACTCATTTGCTAGCAGACTAAAGCCTGATCAGATTGCTCCTATGGGGGCCTTCTGATCAGGGTCTGTTCTGTTAGCTCTCGACGTATAGATCTCTTCCTACTTTTTGTCAAAGTAAAAAATTTCTTTGTAACTTTTGCCTTAAGTTGTGCGCAACTGCTTCGACACTCAACGTTCCTAAAAAAAGGCTGTTATATGCGCTTTTTATCAGTCTGTACTCGTATTGTGAGATTGTCAATCTGCGGGGAGGATTCTCGCATAGGGCAACTCTTTTGGGTTTCGATTTGTATTTAATGTTGATTTAACCTTTCTAGTTGTTAATTGGCACTTTATATTCATTTTCTGGAAAGTATTGACATATGCTTACTTTTAAAGCGTAACACAACCACTCACAAATTGGATTTTGTCTTTATATACTTATTTTTTATTTGGTTATGCGTTTGATTAATATATATTTTCTTTCTGTTTTTCTTTTCGAAATGTTTTGGAAACGAATTGACGCACATATTTGGAGGATTGGATTCTGTGACAGAAGTATGCATCCAGTTGTTAGTATTTTCGTCTTAGTGTTGGCAATTGTGAAATACATGTATCTGCAATTTTCGGTGACATGATTAATCGTGGATCCAAATTATCTGCCAGCGCTAAGACATATTGCGGGTATTACCGTTTCTCGATGTTGATTACCCTAACTGTTATCACTTATATTATAAATTACGATTTATATATATATTCTGTAAAGGAAAACATGGATAAACCACACGAAATTAGCTGTAAGATAGCCCATCGCGTCAACAATTATTGGAAATCAACATCCGTTGGCCTCATACGACAGCAAAATGCTTGCTTTGCTCTTAATGTTCTTATCTGTTTCATATTATTTACCATAATAGTGCTATGGGTGTTGATTCTGATTATAATTTCTGGCGATGTCCACCCTAACCCCGGTCCTTCTTTTGTATCGTTCATGTCTGATACAAACTCCTCCTCATTTTCTAGTAAAGTAGATACTATAGATCCTACTAAGCATTTATCTTTCGTACATTACAATGTGCAAAGCATTTATCATAAACTTGACATTTTGAGTACTGAATTACAAGTTTTTGATATTCTTGGCTTCTCTGAAACCTGGTTGGACTCTTCAGTTTTAACCAACGATCTGATGATTGAATCCTATTCAATTCCTGAGCGTAAAGATCGAGTTGGTGATAGTCACGGAGGCCTCCTATTATATACTAAAGACTTAGTGCATTATACAAGAAGAAAAGATCTTGAACCCTTGGGAATTGAATGTATTTGGATCGAAATTTTCCTCAAAACCAAAAGTATACTTTTTGGTCTTTTTTACAGGCCACCTAACATTAATCGAAACTATGATAGTATCATCGAAGACTCCTTTCATCTTGCTTTTGATACTGGTTGTACCGATATTATAATTACCGGTGACTTTAATTATAACTTAGCAAATGAATATTCTCGCAGGACAATAAGCTCCTTGTGTACCCAGTTTACCTTAGTACAATGTATAGATGAACCGACCCATTTTACAGAAAACTCCTCCTCTATCATCGACATCATTCTGGTAAATAACAGCGACAGTTTAATTTTATCCGGCGTTGGTGACCCTTTTCTAGACCAAAATGTTCGATATCATTGTCCTATTTTTGGCATCTTAAATTTCAAAGTACATAAGACTAAGTCATTTAAAAGACGCATATGGAATTACAATACTGGGCGATATGATCAGCTGAGGGAAATGGCCAACCAGTCAGACTTGAAATCAATGTATGACTCGGATATTAATACGCATGCAATTAACATTAGCGAACACATTATGAGCATTACCAAACAATGTGTTTTTAATAAAACAGTTACTATAAAATCAAATGAGCCCTGTTGGATCACCTCTGAGATAAAACGCTACATTAGAAAACGTAAACGCGCCTACAAACAAGCTAAACGTACCAACAATATTCGTCACTGGCAAAACTTTAGGAAAGTTAGAAACGAAACTACGTCCATGATAAGAAAGTGCAAATTGGAAAACCAACAGAAATTAGTGAGGGAAATAAATACTGGTAATCGCTCTTCCAAATCCTGGTGGAATACCCTCAAACAGTTTATTTGCCCTCGTCGTAAAGAGAGCATACCTCCACTAAAGTCTGGAAATCAAGTGATAATGAGTGACATTGATAAAGCTAACCATCTGAACGACTTCTTTGAGGAACAGTCGCATATAGACGACTCGCACACGTCTCTTCAACAATTATTAGCTCCGAATTTTAGTCTTTCTTCCATTGTAATTACATCACAAGAGGTGGATGAGATATTGCAATCCCTATCAACAGGGAAAGCTGTCGGCCCTGATGAAATCAGTAATCGTGTTTTAAAGGAAATGGCTAGTGAAATATCTCGACCTCTTAGTGGTTTGTTCAATCAGAGCCTCACATATTCTAAAGTTCCTAATTGTTGGAAAGAGGCTCATGTTTGTCCAATCTTTAAGGCAGGCGATCCCTCGATCGCTTCAAACTACAGGCCTGTCTCTCTACTAAGCTATATTGTAAAGGTTTTTGAAAAAATTCTGTTTAGACATCTTTACAATTTCTTTCGTGCCAACAATGTCATCTCAGACGTCCAATCAGGCTTCACCCCTGGTGATTCTACCACCAATCAACTTGCCTATCTGTACAATACCTTTTCGAAGGCTGTTGATTCTGGGCTAGAGGTTAGGGTTATCTTTTGCGATATCAGCAAAGCATTTGATAGAGTCTGGCATAAAGGTTTATTGGAAAAACTCAAGGCTGCAGGAGTTGCAGGTGGTCTGTTGGATTGGTTTTCCAGCTATCTTACTGAAAGAAAACAACGTGTAATTTTACCTGGTACCTTCTCTGACTGGAAATACACCAAAGCTGGTGTACCACAAGGATATATTCTAGGTCCATTGTTGTTTCTTGTTTTTATAAATGACATTGTTAACGACATTGGCTGTAACATTCGTTTGTTTGCTGACGACACTAGCTTGTTTATTGTAGGTAACAATCCCATACATATGGCAACAAACATCAATAATGATATACTAAAAGTTACCTCATGGGCAGAGAAATGGCTAGTTAAATTCAATCCTAAAAAGACAGAGTCGTTAATCATCTCGAGAAAAATGTCTCGAAATGTTCACCCATCTGTATATATGCAAGACCAGCAAATTCCTGAAGTAGATTCACATAAGCACCTTGGCGTTCATCTCTCACGTGATCTAACATGTCAGTGTCATATCGAATATATTGCTACTAAGGCATGGGCAAGAATAAATGTCATGCGAAAGCTTAAATTCACTTTGGACAGATCTTCCCTTGAAACAATCTACATATCTTTCATTAGACCTATTTTAGAATACGGTGATACAATATTTGATAACTGTAATGTCAGAGAATCTAACAGTTTGGAAAAAATTCAATATGAGGCTGCCCGGATAGTAACTGGGACAACTAAATTGGTTTCTATTGATAAATTATTGCATGAAGTTGGATGGGAACGCCTTGAAACCAGACGTAAAAAACACAGACTTATTCTCTTTTATAAAATGGTGTTTCATTTAACTCCACAATACCTCACGGAACTGGTACCTGGAGTGGTTGGAAGTGTTTCTCGATATAATTTAAGAAACGCTGGGGATATTCAATCTCTTGCCTGTCGCATAACCCATTATAGCAACTCTTTCCTCCCTGCAACAATACAGGAATGGAACAATCTCCCCGAAAATGCAAAGCAATCTTCTACTCTATATGCATTCAAAAAGTATTTGAATAGCAATCTGCCAACTGTTCCTAAACATTTTTATTACGGTGTCAGAAAACAGCAGCTCATGCACACAAGGCTTCGTACAAACTGCAGTTCCTTGAACTATGACCTCTTCTCAAAGAACATATCTGACACTGCCTTGTGTACTTGTGGCCTTGTTGAGAACGCATCGCACTTCTTCCTAAGCTGCTGCAAATATACCAACCAAAGGAAACAACTTTTTGATGATGTTGCCAGATTCACTACTCCGTCCCTTTCTGTCTTTCTGTTTGGTGACCCTCTTTTAAATTATGATACAAACATCATTATAGTTGAAGCCGTACATCGGTTTATCCAATCCTCAGAACGATTCTAATAAATTCGGTAACGGTCATCTTCTCTCGAATACCGGTATGCTTGTTCTGCTCAGAATCCTAGAGCTCTCCACATATGTGTGTCAACTATCGTTTCTTTTTTACCTATTTATTTTTTATTTTTTCTTCAAATTTATCTTTCTCTAAAACATTTTTGTGTTAGCTGATATATTCGGCTGAACTAATTTAGTTTTTTCAGTGCAATTAACATAGTTCAATAGCTTGCAGTCATTTCTGCATAAAGCGAGTGTAGTTTTTTACGGTGTTGGGAGAGAAACACAATAAGCAGTATTGCTTTCGTTTCCATCCTTTTCTTTTCCTTTGTGTTATCATTACAATATTCATGTAAATATTTATAAATAAAATATGTTTAAACCAACAAATAGTGCAGTCCCAGATCAAACGCCGCCTTTTCAAGGCGGCGTCTGATCAGGGACTTCACTTTTTGTCTCAAACTTTATTTCTATATATGTGCTTTATTCCTTTGAAATTTGCATTTATTTATCTCATTACCTTATTTTACCAAATGATTTAATAAAAGTGGTTTGCAGACGACAATAAGAAATTTGGCGCCGAAAGGGTTAAAGAGATTCACTCTTTAGTGGTCACATCATAGGGTTTGGTGGAGAAATGACGATTTTATTATTTGAACATGCGCCTTTATCTGTTGCTCTGAGTTAAAGTATTTCATCTGCTAAGAGCAGACTACTAAATGCATGACAAAATTCATAGCTGTAAGCTACTTTATGCTTTGTAGACCTCAGTTTGTTGGTCGCGTTAATTTTTTCATTTTACTGTAATTCTCTCTTAGATTACTGCTCCAAGGTAACCTGTTATCAGAACTCCACTTGCACGAACACACCGATCGGTCACGTCTGCGCATGCCCGGCTGGATATACGGGGAGTCTTTGTGAAACGGGTTTGTAAATTGTCCACTATTATCTTAACCCTTTCCCTGTTCTATGTTTATTCCAAATTTCAATACCTACTGAATATTTATGAACAAAATAATTATAATGAAATGTGGAAGGTGGTACATTTTAGCCATTTTTGAAAGTAAAAACACAGATTTTTCAAATTCCATAAGCAAACAGAGTAGACCCTGATCAGAGCCGTCTGATCTGGGTCTACTCTGTTTGCATATGCGTGAAAGCACGTTTATATGAGGGAAATGGTTAATACTGTTCCAAGACATCCACTAGTTTTGATGGTGTTTTTTTTAAAAAAAATAAAAAAAATTAACGCCTCTGTAAAAGTCAGTGATTGAAACCATTGTTTTAAATAACGCATTTGCTCCTATAGGAGCCCCGTGCACAGAAGTACCACAGGAGACTTCCTCATGTGTAATTATCTGGACGTCGTGATATGACTGAAAGAAAGACTATTAACCCTTCTCTTGCTATTCACGTCATTATACCTAACTGTAAGTAGTGAATACCCAGATGAGAAGCTCCTACAGGAGCGGTCTCATCAGGGTCTGCACTATTTACAAGTTGATTGTGCAACCAGTGCACTCCACAGCAGCGATTGCACAGCGAAATACTTGTTCACAGTGGAGATATATGTAATTAGACGACAGTGCATGGGTAAAGAAGGAGAAATGTATTTTAAAATTCAACAAGAGAAGGGTTAAAACGACGTTAAACCTGATGAAAACCAAACAAAACCTTTTGGAGCCAATGTTCTATTTATCACAATGGTTTCAAAGCTACACGATTCTAATTTTTCCCTTTTAACTAGTAAATGCTCCTTTTTAATAGATTTACTCTAATAGAATGGGTCTAATATAGCATATGAGGGAATGGGTTAAAGATAGCCCAGGGAATGGGGGAATGCGTTAAATCAGTTCATTAATCCTTATCCCGCTGTAGAATAATAATGGCTGCTCAAATCTGGACTTGGTGTAATTTTGACCATTCCCAACTTTATTACGCATTTGGTAAAGTATTGACAGACAACAGCTTTGTTCCTTAACCCATTCCTTCATAGGTTACTTTTAGACCCAACCTCTTTGAATAAATCTACCGAAAAGGAGCCATTACTAGAGATACGGAAACTATTTTAGAATTTTGAAGTTCTGAAACCATTGTGGTAAATAGAGCATTTGCTCCTCTGGAGCAAATGCTCTATTTATCACAATGGTTTCAAAAAAATGATTTTTACAATGACGTGAAAAGGCTTCAATATAAACAAAACGGATTTAAACAGCATTATTACCAAGGGCTTTTTATTGTGTTGGAGGCTGTAGAATCAGATCTGTATAATTCCATAAGCAAACAGGGCAGACCCTGATCACGTGGCTCCTGTGGGAGTCATCTGATCTATATCTTTACCTTTTTGTGAAAAAAATGTGCTTATAAGAGAAAGGATGAAGCTAGGCGCTAGACAAAAATGATACATAGAACTTCCAAAGAAGATTTTTGATTTTCATTCGTTTTGCACTGAAACCGTCTCCTTGTAAATTCCATTCGTTGATATATATATAAATTCACTAAATTGCCTGTTGTTTTTACTACAAATACGAGCAATGCTGTACTACAACAACAACAACTAATGCCATATTGCCGTATCCATGACAAAATCTATATACAGTAAAACTCTATAGTTCGTAACATTTAGATACTTTTAGGCATGTGGCTGCTTAATGCAGGGTGGAAGTCATGCAGAAAGCTCCTATATGAGCTTTCTGCATGACTTTTACCCTGAATTAAGCTGTCACCTGTCTTAAAGATAACAAAATAACAATACATGTACATATTTTAGTGTTCGAATAATCGAGTTTTGACTGTACATGTAAATGCATTACAGTGTAAACCTAAACCAAGTGTGACATGGAAAGGTTCATATATTCCACAGAAATAGACGAGTGTGCCAGCTCGCCGTGCGTGAATGGTGGTTTATGTGTGGACCAGGTGGGCAATTACACGTGCTACTGCCGGGATGGGTTTATAGGAGCCAACTGCGAAATCAGCACGTGTAATTTGTAATAACTTATCTTACTCATACCTGTTTAAATGAACCCTTTGAAAGAAGCCTTTCTATACCCCCCCTTCATTGAATGAACCCTTTGAGCGAACCCTTTGAATGAATCCTTCTTTTGAAGGAACCCATTTATTTGAAGGAACCCTTTATTTGAATGAATCCTTTATTTGAATGAACCCTTTGAATGGACTCCTTCTTTGAAGGAATCCTTTCTTTGATTGAACTCTTTCTTTGAATAAACCTTATCTTTGAATGAACCCTTTATTTGAATGAACCCTTCGAATGGACCCTTTTTGAAGGAATCCTTACTTTGATTGAACCCTTTCTTTGAATGAACCTTATGTTTGAATGAACCCTTTATTTGAATGAACCCTTTCTTTTGAACATGTACTATGATTAACTTTCATCTAAAAAATATTTATCAAGCCATCATTTCTTACATGAATATTCACCGGGTAAAGGGTTAACTCTTTATACACTATATGCGAATATGATCCAGATAAGACGCATTGAAACCCGCGTCTCGGCAGGATCCAAACAATTCACCACGTTCATTGTACTATTAATAACTATAAGAAGTGTTGCAGATGACAATTGTAACAGATGACAATCATTGCAGACGACAATTGTGACAGACGACAATCATTACAGACGACAACTGTAACAGACGACAATCATTGCAGACGACACTTGTTGCAGATTACAATTATTTGAAAGAGGGTCGCGACAACTATGTTCAATTTAAAATTTTTGGTTTTCCTTTTTCAGACATAGATGAATGTGCGTTAAGTCCATGTATGCACGGGGCCACGTGTGTTGATGGCATCGCAAACTACACCTGCATCTGCAACCCTGGGTTTACAGGGAAAAACTGTGAAATAGGTGACAATTCTCTCTCTCTCTCTCGCTCTCTCCCTCTCTATCTCTCTGTTTATCTCTCTCCCCCTACCCCCCCTCTCTCTCTCTCTCTCTCTCTCTCTGTTTATCTCTCTCTCTCCTCTCTGTTTTTGTATGTCGTATGTCTGTCTGTGGCTATGGCTGTGTCTCTCTGTCTCTCTCTGTCTGTATCTCTGTTTCTCTCTCTCCATCTTCCTTTCTCTCCTCTGTCTCTCTGACGGGCGCAGTCTAGTCAGGGTCTGCTCTGTTTGAAAAGGACGTTTAGACTGTAGCCGTTAGAACAAGTCGGCCATCAGAATACAGTAGAACCTGTCTTAAGCGGCCATCAAAAAGAGGTCTAATTGTGGGTCTGTAAGACAGGTGGTAGCTTAATATCAATAAATGAATGGCCGCTTAGGACATATTCTACTGTTTAGCTATTAGAAAATAACCGTTACCGTTAGAAGAATTTAACCGTTAGAAGAACATTGCCGTAAGACGAACGTAGCTATTAGAATATAGCCGTTAGACGAATATAGCCGTTATAATATAGCCAAAACACTATATAACCGTCAGACTAATATAGCAATTAGAGTATAACTGTTGGATGAATATAACAATCATAACATACACGTAAGAATATAGCTGTTAAACTGCTTTTGAGTGGCTGAATTGAAAAGTGAAATGCGATGATTACAGTAACCGTGTGAAGAAAGAGGCTACATATAATACTCATATAATACTCGTCAATGTTTGTCATATAATTGTCAATGATGGCCGAAACAGAAATGAACAAAATATTGATCAATACGATTGTGCAGTTGAGGGAAAATATCTGGTCAATACTATTGAGTTAATAATATTGTCAGCTTTGCAGAGAGCTGGGTGTGCTCACTAAACCTAAATGCATTCTAGTAGAAACTTTGGTGTCGATTTTGCCATGTTGATGGTATGGTAATTTCAACAAGAATGAAATATTGAGCAATACAATTGATGAGGCATAATACAGAATATAAAACAACTGTATTAACCCTTTCCCTCATATAAACGTGTTTTACGCCTTTGCGAACAGAGTAGACCAGACCAGACGGCTCCTAGAGGAGCCGTCTGACTAGGGTCTGCTCTGTTTGCTAATGGAATTGGATAGAACTGTTTCTTTGCTTTTTAAAATGTCTACAATGTTTCACCTTCCCTATTTCTTTATAATTATTTTGTTAATGAATATTCAGTAGGTTTTGAAATTTGGAACAAATACAGAACAGGGAAAGGGTTAATCATTTACTCCATGAATATTCAGTAAGAAATAATGACATTATGAATATTAATTAGACAAACGCCTACAAATATGATCTTCTTTCATAAATTCTATACATATGTTATCTATGCCTTTTCAAAAATATTGTCAGAATGCCATAGCAGTTCGGATCCTCCCCGAGATAAGCAATGTCTCATCTGGATCTAAATTACAGTTGAATTTCGATATCTCGAACTCCAGGGGACTGTACGAATTAGTTCGAGATAACAGACTTTCGAGTTCAAAGCTTAATATAAATCTAAAGTAATGCTGAAAGCTCCTATAGGAGCTTTCAGCATTACTTTAGACTTACATTAAGCTGTTACACATGTTTCTCCATATGCAAAGTTAGCAATTGTGTAATGAAAGTTTTTGAAGGACCGAACTTTTAGTTCGAGTTATCCCGAGTTCAAGTTATAAGAGTTCGAGATATCGGAGTTAAACATGTATGTACCATTCGAGGGCTTGGTGCAAAACTATTTTAACTCCTTCACAGGAGTTAGAATAGTTTTGCACCAAGTCCTCGAATTGTCGTCAAAAATGTTGGTAGGACGAGTAACACTATAATGACACCATTCTGTTGTGTTTTTTTCTTCTCGTAGATATCGACGACTGCGCAAATGTCACCTGTTTGAATAAAGGAATCTGTTCAGACTCCATAGGATACTTCGAATGTAAATGTCGATTGGGCTTCACCGGAAAATACTGCGAAACTTGTAGGTTGATGCTTTTTTATTTTTTTATTTTTCATATTGATCGACTATACCAGATGTTTAGATAAGATGGAGTAAATTCAGTCACTTTTCAAGAATAACTCCTTTTTAATTTGTTCCTCTTGGGTCAGCTCAAAGTTGGACCGGCGCAATTTTGACTACTTCCGATTCGGTCAAGCTTTTAAAAAGCTATTGATCGAGTGTCGAACAGCTTGGATTCTGATGTGACGCCGTTTTAACCCTTTCACCGCCAATGTCGCATAAATGTACCACGACAAGGCGACGTGTGATCAGGGACTTCACTTTTTGTCTTAAACTCTTATTTCTATATTTGTGCTTTACTCCTTTGAAATTTACATTTATTTATCTCATTTCCTTATTTTTCCAAATGATTTAACAAAAGTGGTTTGCAGACGACAATTAGAAATTTGACGTCGTTTTAAACGTTGTCTTTTACTTATCTAATCTGGTTCTCTGATTATTAACCATTTTGCTGGACGATTTACTCTTGACTGAGATTAACTACAGTGAAACCTCCCTATAACGGCCACTAAATTACATTAAGTATTTTGTGTTAAAGGCACGTGACTTCTTAAAGCAAGGTGAAAGTAAAACAGAACGCTCCTATAGGAGCGTCCTGTTTTACTTTCACCTTGCTTCAAGCAGCCACCTGTCCAATTTAGTGGTCGTTATAGAGAGGTTTTACTGTATTTAATTAACCAGTCTATGGTCCGATGCTATAAAACTTCTCAGTCTGAGTTCATTCTCAAGTATCGTATTGGTCATATTTTGATAAAGCTCTACCGAATGAGATGCATGACTACGATTTCAGACTCAAGAACCTTGGCAATATCACAGGTAGATCGATGTCCCTTTTGAGATTTTATCCATTTTATTTTCAGCCGTTGGTCGAGTGTGTTACAGTTGCCTTGATTTGACTGACGTCACTTCCTGTGCCAATGAGACAATATGTGGTGCAGGGCAGGTAACCAAGTGGTTTTTATTTTTAACCCTTTCCTTCATGTAAACGTGTTAAACGCATTTGCAAACAGAGTAGACCCAGATCATATAGGAGCCGTCTGATCAGGGTCTGCTCCGTTTGCTAACTGAATTTGAAAGATCTGTTTATTTACTTTCTAAAGTGGCCACACTTCATTTTAACTGTTTTGTCCACGAATATTAAGTACGTATTGGAATACACATAGAAGAGGAAAAGGTTAACATTTCATTCTATTTTACACAAGATTATCGTTAGCGTGTTAAAATTTACACGTTCTAATTCAAATCCCTTCATCATTCTATTTGCCACATAATGTTCATTTGCATGTCAAAATTTACCTAGATAAACCCATTGTCAAAACAATTGTAAACTTTCATTAATCCTTTCCCTTATATAAACCCGTTTTCATGCATTTGCAAACAGAGTAGACCCAAATCAGACGGCTCCTGTAGGAGCCGTCTGAACAGGGTCTGCTCCGTTTGCTACTAGAATTCGATAGATCTGTTTCTTTACTTTCTAAAATGACTCTAATGTCCCATCTTTCATATTTCATTATAACTATTTAGTCCATGAATATTCAGTAGATATTAACATTTCAAATAAGCATAGAACATGGAAAGGGTTAAATTTCATTGAATCATCTTATACCTACATGTAGTCATTGCACTAAGGCCCGGATAGTAACTGGGACAACTAAATTGGTTTCTATTGATAAATTATTGCATGAAGTTGGATGGGAACGCCTTGAAACCAGACGTAAAAAACACAGACTTATTCTCTTTTATAAAATGGTGTTTCATTTAACTCCACAATACCTCACGGAACTGGTACCTGGAGTGGTTGGAAGTGTTTCTCGATATAATTTAAGAAACGCTGGGGATATTCAATCTCTTGCCTGTCGCATAACCCATTATAGCAACTCTTTCCTCCCTGCAACAATACAGGAATGGAACAATCTCCCCGAAAATGCAAAGCAATCTTCTACTCTATATGCATTCAAAAAGTATTTGAATAGCAATCTGCCAACTGTTCCTAAACATTTTTATTACGGTGTCAGAAAACAGCAGCTCATGCACACAAGGCTTCGTACAAACTGCAGTTCCTTGAACTATGACCTCTTCTCAAAGAACATATCTGACACTGCCTTGTGTACTTGTGGCCTTGTTGAGAACGCATCGCACTTCTTCCTAAGCTGCTGCAAATATACCAACCAAAGGAAACAACTTTTTGATGATGTTGCCAGATTCACTACTCCGTCCCTTTCTGTCTTTCTGTTTGGTGACCCTCTTTTAAATTATGATACAAACATCATTATAGTTGAAGCCGTACATCGGTTTATCCAATCCTCAGAACGATTCTAATAAATTCGGTAACGGTCATCTTCTCTCGAATACCGGTATGCTTGTTCTGCTCAGAATCCTAGAGCTCTCCACATATGTGTGTCAACTATCGTTTCTTTTTTACCTATTTATTTTTTATTTTTTCTTCAAATTTATCTTTCTCTAAAACATTTTTGTGTTAGCTGATATATTCGGCTGAACTAATTTAGTTTTTTCAGTGCAATTAACATAGTTCAATAGCTTGCAGTCATTTCTGCATAAAGCGAGTGTAGTTTTTTACGGTGTTGGGAGAGAAACACAATAAGCAGTATTGCTTTCGTTTCCATCCTTTTCTTTTCCTTTGTGTTATCATTACAATATTCATGTAAATATTTATAAATAAAATATGTTTAAACCAACAAATAGTGCAGTCCCAGATCAAACGCCGCCTTTTCAAGGCGGCGTCTGATCAGGGACTTCACTTTTTGTCTCAAACTTTATTTCTATATATGTGCTTTATTCCTTTGAAATTTGCATTTATTTATCTCATTACCTTATTTTACCAAATGATTTAATAAAAGTGGTTTGCAGACGACAATAAGAAATTTGGCGCCGAAAGGGTTAAAGAGATTCACTCTTTAGTGGTCACATCATAGGGTTTGGTGGAGAAATGACGATTTTATTATTTGAACATGCGCCTTTATCTGTTGCTCTGAGTTAAAGTATTTCATCTGCTAAGAGCAGACTACTAAATGCATGACAAAATTCATAGCTGTAAGCTACTTTATGCTTTGTAGACCTCAGTTTGTTGGTCGCGTTAATTTTTTCATTTTACTGTAATTCTCTCTTAGATTACTGCTCCAAGGTAACCTGTTATCAGAACTCCACTTGCACGAACACACCGATCGGTCACGTCTGCGCATGCCCGGCTGGATATACGGGGAGTCTTTGTGAAACGGGTTTGTAAATTGTCCACTATTATCTTAACCCTTTCCCTGTTCTATGTTTATTCCAAATTTCAATACCTACTGAATATTTATGAACAAAATAATTATAATGAAATGTGGAAGGTGGTACATTTTAGCCATTTTTGAAAGTAAAAACACAGATTTTTCAAATTCCATAAGCAAACAGAGTAGACCCTGATCAGAGCCGTCTGATCTGGGTCTACTCTGTTTGCATATGCGTGAAAGCACGTTTATATGAGGGAAATGGTTAATACTGTTCCAAGACATCCACTAGTTTTGATGGTGTTTTTTTTAAAAAAAATAAAAAAAATTAACGCCTCTGTAAAAGTCAGTGATTGAAACCATTGTTTTAAATAACGCATTTGCTCCTATAGGAGCCCCGTGCACAGAAGTACCACAGGAGACTTCCTCATGTGTAATTATCTGGACGTCGTGATATGACTGAAAGAAAGACTATTAACCCTTCTCTTGCTATTCACGTCATTATACCTAACTGTAAGTAGTGAATACCCAGATGAGAAGCTCCTACAGGAGCGGTCTCATCAGGGTCTGCACTATTTACAAGTTGATTGTGCAACCAGTGCACTCCACAGCAGCGATTGCACAGCGAAATACTTGTTCACAGTGGAGATATATGTAATTAGACGACAGTGCATGGGTAAAGAAGGAGAAATGTATTTTAAAATTCAACAAGAGAAGGGTTAAAACGACGTTAAACCTGATGAAAACCAAACAAAACCTTTTGGAGCCAATGTTCTATTTATCACAATGGTTTCAAAGCTACACGATTCTAATTTTTCCCTTTTAACTAGTAAATGCTCCTTTTTAATAGATTTACTCTAATAGAATGGGTCTAATATAGCATATGAGGGAATGGGTTAAAGATAGCCCAGGGAATGGGGGAATGCGTTAAATCAGTTCATTAATCCTTATCCCGCTGTAGAATAATAATGGCTGCTCAAATCTGGACTTGGTGTAATTTTGACCATTCCCAACTTTATTACGCATTTGGTAAAGTATTGACAGACAACAGCTTTGTTCCTTAACCCATTCCTTCATAGGTTACTTTTAGACCCAACCTCTTTGAATAAATCTACCGAAAAGGAGCCATTACTAGAGATACGGAAACTATTTTAGAATTTTGAAGTTCTGAAACCATTGTGGTAAATAGAGCATTTGCTCCTCTGGAGCAAATGCTCTATTTATCACAATGGTTTCAAAAAAATGATTTTTACAATGACGTGAAAAGGCTTCAATATAAACAAAACGGATTTAAACAGCATTATTACCAAGGGCTTTTTATTGTGTTGGAGGCTGTAGAATCAGATCTGTATAATTCCATAAGCAAACAGGGCAGACCCTGATCACGTGGCTCCTGTGGGAGTCATCTGATCTATATCTTTACCTTTTTGTGAAAAAAATGTGCTTATAAGAGAAAGGATGAAGCTAGGCGCTAGACAAAAATGATACATAGAACTTCCAAAGAAGATTTTTGATTTTCATTCGTTTTGCACTGAAACCGTCTCCTTGTAAATTCCATTCGTTGATATATATATAAATTCACTAAATTGCCTGTTGTTTTTACTACAAATACGAGCAATGCTGTACTACAACAACAACAACTAATGCCATATTGCCGTATCCATGACAAAATCTATATACAGTAAAACTCTATAGTTCGTAACATTTAGATACTTTTAGGCATGTGGCTGCTTAATGCAGGGTGGAAGTCATGCAGAAAGCTCCTATATGAGCTTTCTGCATGACTTTTACCCTGAATTAAGCTGTCACCTGTCTTAAAGATAACAAAATAACAATACATGTACATATTTTAGTGTTCGAATAATCGAGTTTTGACTGTACATGTAAATGCATTACAGTGTAAACCTAAACCAAGTGTGACATGGAAAGGTTCATATATTCCACAGAAATAGACGAGTGTGCCAGCTCGCCGTGCGTGAATGGTGGTTTATGTGTGGACCAGGTGGGCAATTACACGTGCTACTGCCGGGATGGGTTTATAGGAGCCAACTGCGAAATCAGCACGTGTAATTTGTAATAACTTATCTTACTCATACCTGTTTAAATGAACCCTTTGAAAGAAGCCTTTCTATACCCCCCCTTCATTGAATGAACCCTTTGAGCGAACCCTTTGAATGAATCCTTCTTTTGAAGGAACCCATTTATTTGAAGGAACCCTTTATTTGAATGAATCCTTTATTTGAATGAACCCTTTGAATGGACTCCTTCTTTGAAGGAATCCTTTCTTTGATTGAACTCTTTCTTTGAATAAACCTTATCTTTGAATGAACCCTTTATTTGAATGAACCCTTCGAATGGACCCTTTTTGAAGGAATCCTTACTTTGATTGAACCCTTTCTTTGAATGAACCTTATGTTTGAATGAACCCTTTATTTGAATGAACCCTTTCTTTTGAACATGTACTATGATTAACTTTCATCTAAAAAATATTTATCAAGCCATCATTTCTTACATGAATATTCACCGGGTAAAGGGTTAACTCTTTATACACTATATGCGAATATGATCCAGATAAGACGCATTGAAACCCGCGTCTCGGCAGGATCCAAACAATTCACCACGTTCATTGTACTATTAATAACTATAAGAAGTGTTGCAGATGACAATTGTAACAGATGACAATCATTGCAGACGACAATTGTGACAGACGACAATCATTACAGACGACAACTGTAACAGACGACAATCATTGCAGACGACACTTGTTGCAGATTACAATTATTTGAAAGAGGGTCGCGACAACTATGTTCAATTTAAAATTTTTGGTTTTCCTTTTTCAGACATAGATGAATGTGCGTTAAGTCCATGTATGCACGGGGCCACGTGTGTTGATGGCATCGCAAACTACACCTGCATCTGCAACCCTGGGTTTACAGGGAAAAACTGTGAAATAGGTGACAATTCTCTCTCTCTCTCTCGCTCTCTCCCTCTCTATCTCTCTGTTTATCTCTCTCCCCCTACCCCCCCTCTCTCTCTCTCTCTCTCTCTCTCTCTCTCTGTTTATCTCTCTCTCTCCTCTCTGTTTTTGTATGTCGTATGTCTGTCTGTGGCTATGGCTGTGTCTCTCTGTCTCTCTCTGTCTGTATCTCTGTTTCTCTCTCTCCATCTTCCTTTCTCTCCTCTGTCTCTCTGACGGGCGCAGTCTAGTCAGGGTCTGCTCTGTTTGAAAAGGACGTTTAGACTGTAGCCGTTAGAACAAGTCGGCCATCAGAATACAGTAGAACCTGTCTTAAGCGGCCATCAAAAAGAGGTCTAATTGTGGGTCTGTAAGACAGGTGGTAGCTTAATATCAATAAATGAATGGCCGCTTAGGACATATTCTACTGTTTAGCTATTAGAAAATAACCGTTACCGTTAGAAGAATTTAACCGTTAGAAGAACATTGCCGTAAGACGAACGTAGCTATTAGAATATAGCCGTTAGACGAATATAGCCGTTATAATATAGCCAAAACACTATATAACCGTCAGACTAATATAGCAATTAGAGTATAACTGTTGGATGAATATAACAATCATAACATACACGTAAGAATATAGCTGTTAAACTGCTTTTGAGTGGCTGAATTGAAAAAGGTGTATTTATTATGCGTTCTTAGATATTGACGAGTGCATGAGTTCCCCGTGTTCCTATGGTGGCACGTGCACGGACTTGGCCAACGGCTACCACTGCGACTGCATAGCTGGTATAACTGGAAAATCATGTGAAACCAGTAAGTATAGCGCGCCGATGGTAATTTGAACATGCAAATCAAATGATTCGGTTTACCTGTTAGTAATATTGAAAACGATGAATAAAAGTGAAATGCGATGATTACAGTAACCGTGTGAAGAAAGAGGCTACATATAATACTCATATAATACTCGTCAATGTTTGTCATATAATTGTCAATGATGGCCGAAACAGAAATGAACAAAATATTGATCAATACGATTGTGCAGTTGAGGGAAAATATCTGGTCAATACTATTGAGTTAATAATATTGTCAGCTTTGCAGAGAGCTGGGTGTGCTCACTAAACCTAAATGCATTCTAGTAGAAACTTTGGTGTCGATTTTGCCATGTTGATGGTATGGTAATTTCAACAAGAATGAAATATTGAGCAATACAATTGATGAGGCATAATACAGAATATAAAACAACTGTATTAACCCTTTCCCTCATATAAACGTGTTTTACGCCTTTGCGAACAGAGTAGACCAGACCAGACGGCTCCTAGAGGAGCCGTCTGACTAGGGTCTGCTCTGTTTGCTAATGGAATTGGATAGAACTGTTTCTTTGCTTTTTAAAATGTCTACAATGTTTCACCTTCCCTATTTCTTTATAATTATTTTGTTAATGAATATTCAGTAGGTTTTGAAATTTGGAACAAATACAGAACAGGGAAAGGGTTAATCATTTACTCCATGAATATTCAGTAAGAAATAATGACATTATGAATATTAATTAGACAAACGCCTACAAATATGATCTTCTTTCATAAATTCTATACATATGTTATCTATGCCTTTTCAAAAATATTGTCAGAATGCCATAGCAGTTCGGATCCTCCCCGAGATAAGCAATGTCTCATCTGGATCTAAATTACAGTTGAATTTCGATATCTCGAACTCCAGGGGACTGTACGAATTAGTTCGAGATAACAGACTTTCGAGTTCAAAGCTTAATATAAATCTAAAGTAATGCTGAAAGCTCCTATAGGAGCTTTCAGCATTACTTTAGACTTACATTAAGCTGTTACACATGTTTCTCCATATGCAAAGTTAGCAATTGTGTAATGAAAGTTTTTGAAGGACCGAACTTTTAGTTCGAGTTATCCCGAGTTCAAGTTATAAGAGTTCGAGATATCGGAGTTAAACATGTATGTACCATTCGAGGGCTTGGTGCAAAACTATTTTAACTCCTTCACAGGAGTTAGAATAGTTTTGCACCAAGTCCTCGAATTGTCGTCAAAAATGTTGGTAGGACGAGTAACACTATAATGACACCATTCTGTTGTGTTTTTTTCTTCTCGTAGATATCGACGACTGCGCAAAGTCACCTGTTTGAATAAAGGAATCTGTTCAGACTCCATAGGATACTTCGAATGTAAATGTCGATTGGGCTTCACCGGAAAATACTGCGAAACTTGTAGGTTGATGCTTTTTTATTTTTTTATTTTTCATATTGATCGACTATACCAGATGTTTAGATAAGATGGAGTAAATTCAGTCACTTTTCAAGAATAACTCCTTTTTAATTTGTTCCTCTTGGGTCAGCTCAAAGTTGGACCGGCGCAATTTTGACTACTTCCGATTCGGTCAAGCTTTTAAAAAGCTATTGATCGAGTGTCGAACAGCTTGGATTCTGATGTGACGCCGTTTTAACCCTTTCACCGCCAATGTCGCATAAATGTACCACGACAAGGCGACGTGTGATCAGGGACTTCACTTTTTGTCTTAAACTCTTATTTCTATATTTGTGCTTTACTCCTTTGAAATTTACATTTATTTATCTCATTTCCTTATTTTTCCAAATGATTTAACAAAAGTGGTTTGCAGACGACAATTAGAAATTTGACGTCGTTTTAAACGTTGTCTTTTACTTATCTAATCTGGTTCTCTGATTATTAACCATTTTGCTGGACGATTTACTCTTGACTGAGATTAACTACAGTGAAACCTCCCTATAACGGCCACTAAATTACATTAAGTATTTTGTGTTAAAGGCACGTGACTTCTTAAAGCAAGGTGAAAGTAAAACAGAACGCTCCTATAGGAGCGTCCTGTTTTACTTTCACCTTGCTTCAAGCAGCCACCTGTCCAATTTAGTGGTCGTTATAGAGAGGTTTTACTGTATTTAATTAACCAGTCTATGGTCCGATGCTATAAAACTCCTCAGTCTGAGTTCATTCTCAAGTATCGTATTGGTCATATTTTGATAAAGCTCTACCGAATGAGATGCATGACTACGATTTCAGACTCAAGAACCTTGGCAATATCACAGGTAGATCGATGTCCCTTTTGAGATTTTATCCATTTTATTTTCAGCCGTTGGTCGAGTGTGTTACAGTTGCCTTGATTTGACTGACGTCACTTCCTGTGCCAATGAGACAATATGTGGTGCAGGGCAGGTAACCAAGTGGTTTTTATTTTTAACCCTTTCCTTCATGTAAACGTGTTAAACGCATTTGCAAACAGAGTAGACCCAGATCATATAGGAGCCGTCTGATCAGGGTCTGCTCCGTTTGCTAACTGAATTTGAAAGATCTGTTTATTTACTTTCTAAAGTGGCCACACTTCATTTTAACTGTTTTGTCCACGAATATTAAGTACGTATTGGAATACACATAGAAGAGGAAAAGGTTAACATTTCATTCTATTTTACACAAGATTATCGTTAGCGTGTTAAAATTTACACGTTCTAATTCAAATCCCTTCATCATTCTATTTGCCACATAATGTTCATTTGCATGTCAAAATTTACCTAGATAAACCCATTGTCAAAACAATTGTAAACTTTCATTAATCCTTTCCCTTATATAAACCCGTTTTCATGCATTTGCAAACAGAGTAGACCCAAATCAGACGGCTCCTGTAGGAGCCGTCTGAACAGGGTCTGCTCCGTTTGCTACTAGAATTCGATAGATCTGTTTCTTTACTTTCTAAAATGACTCTAATGTCCCATCTTTCATATTTCATTATAACTATTTAGTCCATGAATATTCAGTAGATATTAACATTTCAAATAAGCATAGAACATGGAAAGGGTTAAATTTCATTGAATCATCTTATACCTACATGTAGTCATTGCACTAAGGCAGACGTGTAGTCAATAACCGTTTTAATATGTTTTGTGTCGTCTGTTCGTCATCACGTTTTGGTTTTGGCGCCGAGCTCTTTTGTGTGTGGCGCTATCTGTATGAATTTTTATACACTTACTTTTAAAATCAATTTGCAACGAAATTAGTGGTTCGCTCCTGTGTTATCGGAAACATATGATATTATTATATAAGTTAGCGTCAACATCAATATACTATCATCATTTGTGTTTTATATGGTGGATGTTTTGTGTCGCCTGCTTGTGCGTTACGCCACGTTTTGGTTTTGGTGCAGCACCCTTTTGTGTGTGGCGCTGTCTATGATTTTTTATACACTTAGTTTTTAAAATCAATTTGCAACGACATTCGTGGTTCGCTCCTGTATTAGCATAAACATAGGCCAATAATATATAAGTTAGCGTTAACATCAATATGATATCATCAAGGTTTGCGCCTCTCAGTACAGATCAATACGTACAATATCAAACCCTTTGGTATGTATTATGAGGGCCATTTTTAAGTCATTTTTTCACAGGAATGTTTCCCTGAGCACAAGCCTATCGATTAACCATTTATACGCCTTTGCAAACAAAGTAGACCCAGATCAGACGGCCCCTACAGGGGCCATCTGATCAGGGTCTGCTCTGTTTGCTTATGAAATTATATCGGTATGATTCTACAGTTTCGGTCATGGACAAAAATTCCCGTGTTCATGTGTCATTTTAAACATAAACTCTTTTGGTGCCAAATTTAAAAGTGTCGTCTGCAATAATAATTTCATATTAAATAGAATTCTAAACTAAATAAAGGTATATTAGTAAAACATTTGTTTTTTAAAAGCTGTATGCATGGGCTAAAATAATACTGAAAACAGTGAAGTCCCAGGTCAGATGCCGCCTTGAAAAGGCGGCATCTGACCTTGGACTGCACTGTTATCAGTGGTGCCAACAGGCGACATTGGCGCCGAAAGAGTTAATCTAATTTATAATTTCAGGATATCATTATTTCTTACATTAATATTCATGAAATAAATATGTTTAAGGGTTACGTAGATTTTTCAGTTCTCGTAAAAGCTTGATAGAACTAGCAACGTACACAGCTCCAGATAAGATGCGTAAATTAAAACATTTTCAAGAATAACTCCTATAGTTCTCCACCAAACCCTTTGTTATGACTACGCTTTATAATCGTCTCTCCAAGACGATTATAAAGAGTAGTCACAGCATAGGGTTTGGTGGCTAAATGACGAGTTTTAGTGTCTGAATACGCATATTTATCTGTTTTTGAACATTTTTCAAGAAGAGCTCCTTTATTTCTGCACCAAACCCTATGTTATGACCACTGTTTTTAATCGTCTCAGTGGGGAGACGATTTTAAAGAGTCGTCACACCATAGTGTTTGGTGGAGAAATGACGATTTCTAGTATCTGGGTACGCATATTTACCTTTTGCACTGAACTTTTATTTTATGAGTTAATGCCTTTCTTTACAGGAATGTTTCCTTGAACACGAACTTGTTTCTCCTGGCGTATTTAACTTTAACATGGGCTGTGTACCGACAAAGATGTGCGACTACTTGCAATCCCATGGGCATGCCAGGCGCGGCGATAACGCAATTCAGCTATGCTATGAGTGTTGTGACATTAACGGATGTAACAAGCACGCATGTTCCAGTTAACGGACGTAAACTGTTAACCCTTCGCTTGCTGAATTTTAAAATACATTTCTCCTTCTTTACCCATACCTTGTTGTATAATCACATATATCTTCACTGTGTACACGTATTTCGCTGTGCAATCACTGCTGTGGAGTGCACTGGTTGCACAATCAACTTGTAAATTGCAGGAGCTGTCTCATCTGGGTCTTCACTATTTACAGGTAGGTATATTGACGTGAATAGCAAGCGAAGGGTTAAAATGATTAACTCTTTACTCCGTGAAATTAATGTAAGAATTAATGACATCATGGATATTTATAAGCTGCATTTTTTATAAGGAATTTGTTTTGTTTTGACAAAAATTGCAAAATCAGGTCTTTATCATGTCAAAAGCAAACAGAGCATACCCTGAATAGACGGCTCCTATAGGAACCGTCTGATCTGGGTCTGCTCTGTTTGCAAATGCGTGAAAAACACGTTTATATGAGGGAAACGTTTAAGAGGTCGACCCACAGGTATTCAGGTTGACTCACAGGTGTCTGTATCAAACTAATTTTGCAGTGTAAACACAGGTACCTGTGGGAACTTCTCCTGAAAGCCACACCTTTACCTTTGACTCGGTTACTTCTCCTTACGTCACAAAACACTACAGGCATACATACGATAGATATAAAGTAGAACCTGTCTGAACCCATTCCCTCATATTGACGACTTTTGACGACTCTGTAAAAGTCACCTTGTGAAGCCATTGTGATAAATAGAGCATTTGCTCCTATATGAGCAAATGCTCTATTTATCACAATGGTTTCAATCTACAAAATTCTATGTTTTTCGTTTTCTCTGGTTAATGCTCCTTTTTTGGTAGATTTATTCAAAGAGGTGATATCTAAAAATAGCCTATCAGGTAACGGGTTAAGCTGCCATGAAAAAGAGGTCTAATTATGGGTATGTAGGGCAAATGGTCGCTTAAATGTAGTTCAAAAGAAATCCAGAAAGCTCATATATGAGCTTTCTGCATTACTTTTGCACTACATTAAGCAACCACCTGCGTTTTCATACTCCCTTGATCAATACATGACTGGCCGCTTAAGACAAGTTTTACTGTATAGAAATGAAACATTTATTCAAGAATGTCACATGGACTTCTTCTCAAACCCCACACTGTGAGAATTCTTTAGACACCAGTCATACCTCTATTGCTCTCTTTGTAACAAGCGCACATTCATCCTCAACGTTTTACCACAAGCGCACATTCATCTTCAACGTTTTACCACAAGCGCACATTCACCCAGTACCTTTTACTACATTCTACACAATTTATACGGCTCCTACTTGCGCCGTGTGTTCAGTGTTTGCTTATGGAATACCGTAAAACCTCTCTATAACGTCCACCAAATTACACCAAGTATTTTGTGTTAAAGGCAGGTGGATGCTTTAAGCAGCCACCTGCCCAATATACCAACTAATTAACAGAATTTAGTGGTCGTTATAGAGAGGTTTTACTGTAATAAATATTTAATGCTGCTTCCAGGATCAAACATTCGCTTGTTCATGATGCAATTATAAAATCAAGCACAACCGGGCGTTTTATCTGCACTATGTTGGAACCAAACACACAAGCATTTTATCTGCACCATGGTAGAACCAAGAAAAAGCAGTTGTTTTACCAACAGTGTAGGGGAACCAATCACATGCAGGCGTTTTATCTGCACTATGTTGGAATCAAACACATGCAAGCGTTCCACTAGCACTATGTTAGAACCAAACATACGCAGGCGTTTTATCTGCACTATGTAAGAACCAATCATAGGTGTCTGTATCGCTTCATGGGAGTCTACATGTAATATATAATAACAAGGGTTCCAGTTGGCAAAGCGGACACCCGTGTATCACAGGTACAAATATGACTGTAACTCTTACAATTTAAATGATAATTACGCAATTCTTTCGGCTATTAAAAGCCAATATATTTTACTACCAAATAAATATAATCTGACGGTAACTTATACACTATTACCAATCTACCATTTTTCTCAAAATGTCGAGTGTTTTCTGGGTCATTGACAAATGTTCGTTCAACTCAGTCTCACCCTATCACAGCAATTACCTGGCGATTTCCAGTTCAAAAGATGGCGTGGTTCAATAATGCACTCAATATGTTTTGTCCTCCTAATAAGTAAGCAGCTGGTAACAGCGGCCTTTCCGTCTGTCGTTATGTTTCTGTTTCGGATGATGCCATTTTGCAACAAATGTGAATGGAGTCATTTCATTGGATGAGCGAGTGAAAACATGGGAAATCCGTGACGTCACATACAATGGCTTCTTTCTCGGATATTTGAAGCTAACCAGCAAATCTCGTTTGTTTTACATCGTCGCTTTGATCATTGAGACTAAAAAGATGGAGATTGGTGATAGAATCGAGTCGTTTAAATGAATATTTTGAACTGCATATGATCGGGTTATCGCTGTTATAGGGTGAGACCGGGATGAACGAACATTTGTCAATGACCCAGAAAACCCGTACAATTTTGGGGAAATCATTGTTGAATTTATAATAATGCATACGATGTCGTCAGAAGATTAATCTTGTTTGGTAGTGAAATATCTTGGTTTTCAATAGCCGAAAGAATTACGAACTTGTCATATAAATTGTAAGAGTTACATACAGTAAAACCTCGATTATTCGAATTTTCGTTATAAACGAAGTTAGACCCTTTTAGGCAGGTGGCTGCTTAATGAATGATGAAAGTCATGCAGAAAGCTCCTAGAGGAGCTTTCTGCATGACTTTCACCATGCATTAAACTGCCACCTGTCTTAAAGATCGATAATAATACGTATTTTAGTGTTCGGATAATCGAGGTCTTACTGTACTTGTTTGTACCTGAGGTCAGGTGGAACCCATGTATATAATCCCATGAAGCACAGACCCCTATGGAACCAAGCAGATACATGCGTTTTATATGCACTATGGTAGATCCAAGCACACGCAAGCGTTTTATTAACACTATGGTAGAACCAAACGCACACAAGCGTTTGTCTGCATTATGATGGAAGCAAGAACAGGCGGATGTTTTATTAACAATATGGTAGAACCAAGCAAATACAAGCGTTTATCTGCACTATGGTGGAACTCAGCAAAAGCAGACTTTAATTAGCATTATGGAATAACCAAGCACAATCAGTCGTTTTATTAGCAGTATGGTGGAACCAAGCGCATTCATGCGTTTATCTGCACTATGGTATAACCAAGTACAAGCAGGTGTTTTATTAGCACTATGCTGTAACTAAGCACAAGCAGACGTTTTATTTGCATTATGGTAGAGCGAAGCACAAACAAACGTTTAATAAGCAGTATTGGTTCAAATGAACAATACGTATTTATCAAACACATAGACGGAGCTTGGAAATATACGTACATGTATACGTAAAAGATGAGTTCGAAACAAATTTCAGACAGCATGAAGAGAAAACGAAAGATTAAAACCAAACAGTTTTATTACAAAGGAATTTCGATATCTCGAAGTTGGATAACCCGGACTTAAATATATCTCGAGATAAATTGGGATCCTTTCCAAAATTTTGATACATAACTGTTTTAAAATACAGAAGAATCCCTCTAATGTGACCACTTAATGAATAAACATGGGTGTCTTGATAAGCAGGTGGTTGCTTAATGCAGGACAAAAGTAATGCAGAAAGCTCCTCTTGGAGCTTTCTGTATTACTTTTGTTCTGCATTAAGCTACCACCTGTCTCTACCGCCCAGAATTATACCACTTTTAGGTGGTCGCATTAGCGGGGTTTTACTGTATATGACAGCTCGATGCAGGTCGTTAGTATCGGGAGTTTTCAGCATTATTTACGACCTGTCACATCGAGAGAGTTTCCAAGTTAGATAAACGCTGACTCGAACTCCGGTTTTCTCGAAGTAATTTGTATGGTACATTAAACCTTCCCCTGTTCTATGTTTATTACAATTTTCAATACCTATTGACCATTCATGGACAAAATAGTTATACTGAAATATGGAAGGTGGAACATTGTAGCCATTTTAGAAAGTAAAGAAACATACTTATCAAATTCCAGTAGCAAACAGAGCAGACCCTGATCAGACCGCTCCTATGGGAACCGTCTGATCTGGGTCTAGATTGTTTGCAAATGCGTGAAAATACGTTTGTATGAGGGAAAGGGTTAAACATTTCCTCCATAAATACGCCTTTCTTTCTACGCCTTTGCAAACAAAGTAGACCTATAGGTAGTCGTTTGATCAGGGTCTGCTCTGTTTCCTAATGTTATAATTCTACTGTTTCTGCCATAGCCAGAAATTCATGTGTCCATGTGCTATTATAACCATTAATCTAAATAATATTGATTGAATACATTTCATTAATTATGTTACACGTCGTCCCGTTTGTATTCTGTCTAGTTGCATTGCTTATTAGATAATTACATATACGACCTTAGCACAGAGAGAGTTAATGAAGTAAGCATGGACGTATTAAAACCCTTTTAAAACAGATTAATTACTTTTCTCTTATGTCTATTACTTGCATGTGAAATACTTATACAATGATGAAAGAGGTATGCAACAAAATAACTAAATTTAGGCGAACATATGTTCTGCGTTTTCATGCAACGAGGTTTGTATGCATGCTATTGCTAAGGGCATTATTCAGCAGAAAATACATTAACAGCATTATAAAATTACAGAAGAACCTGTCTTAAGCGGCCATTGAAAGACAGGTTCTTCAGGTTCTTCACCACTCTTCAGAATTTTTAATTATGGTTTTTTTGACATGTGTAGCTTAAAGCCAAACGTAATGCAAAAAGCTCCTGTAGGAGCTTTCTGTGTTACTTTTGCCCTGTATTAAGCAACCACCTGTTTTTAAGACACTTATGTTCAATTAAAGAATGGTCGCTTAGGACAGTTTCTACCTCATATATTTAACTTGAAAGTCAATGCAAGATGATTTAGGTACAGTAAAACCTCTCTATAACGGCCACTTAATTACATCAAGTATTTTGTTAATAAATACAGGTGGCTGCTTAAAGCAAGGTGAAAGTAAAACAACGCTCTTATAGGAATGTTCCGTTTTACTTTCACCTTGCTTTAAGTAGCCACTTGCCCTAAATACCAACTAATTAACACGCTTTAGTGGCCATTATAGAGAGGTTTTACTGTATTTGATTCCAGTCGTTATTCACATAGTTCTTGTCACACAGCTCAACGTACACTTAAAGGTAGGAAGTTCGTGGGCTTCAGGAAGAACGCTTGACAGTGAGTTTGACTTTACCCATTATGTTCTATGCATCTAAAAGCAAAGTGACAGCTAAGGGTACATACTCAAATATTAACCCATTTGCCCCATGTGGATTCTTCCATGATTATATTGGATTAGTCTATCTTTTATATAAGGGATGTCTGGTCTAAATTTTCATTTTTGTTTTGTTTTACAGTGCTCCCTCCCTACAACGGTCCTCTCAATAACGCTTCCCTCCTTACAACAACGCATGTCACTGTTTCCGAAACAACAAGGCTCCAGAAACAACCTTTTTCCATCGTATTTTCTTTATGACTCCATCAAACCCTATGTTGAGACCACTCTTTAGAATCGTCACAAAGTGACGATTCTAAAGAGTGGTCACAACATAGGGTTTGATTGAGGCATAACGGTTTTAGTTCTCGAAATACACCTATATATCTGGGGATCTGCACACAAGCTAATTATATTTGATTTTCCCTCCCTATAACAACTCCCTCTGAACAACACATGCAATATTCGTATCCCAAAGGGTCTCGTTGTAGAGAGGGACCACTGTAATTTCCTCTCAGCAAACAGTGTATACTATGATCAGACGCCGCATGATGCGGCGTCTGATCAGAGTCTACACTGTTTGCCTACGTCCCGTATATGGGATCGTGGGAGCAAATGGGTTAAAATCGTCATTTCTCCACCAAATTCTATGTTGTGACCACTCTTTAAAATCGTTTAGAAGAGAACGATTCTAAAGAGTAGATACACTATAGGGTTCGGCTGAAAAAAAGGAGTTATTATGGAAAATGTTTTAATTAAGGCATCTTAAGCTCGACCTCTATAGAAGTCTTCTTAGGTTCAAAATATGGAGAATTGAACATGATAAGAGATTGTTTGTCACCAGATTCACTCTAGCTGAGGACCTGGCTATTAAGTGCTGCAATTTAACAAATTCTGCTTTAGATATTCTACAGTTTCTTTGACTCATATTTGTACTTTTAGATATAATCAGAATGCGTCATACTGTATATAATATGCAATTGAACTTCGATATCTCGAACTCAGATAATACATAAATGAAGTTTTCGCATTCCAGTCCATGCCTGTTACAGATATAGCATATGGAAACATTTAGGCATTATCTAGAAGGTCCAATAAGATTCTGTGATGTAGCGTGCTCCTCATATATACGTTTGCAATTTACCCGTACGATAAAATTCGTTCGACAGCGAAGGGTGATCAGGCGCGGATTTAGAGGGGTTGGAGCCGGCGTACGCCCCCCATTCTCCCTTAAAATTGCCAAAACAATTTATTGTATATAGATCTAAAATATTACTAAAACACTCTATAACGACCACTAAATTGTGCTAATTAGTTGGTTTTCAAAGCAGATGGCTGCTTAAAGCAAGGTGACCTTCACCTAGCTTTAAGCAGCCACCTGCCTTTGACACAGCTCTTTTTCAACATGTATTACAAACACACTATTTATTTATGTCATCAAACATAAAAATCTACCCCCACCAAATAAAAACAAAACTTCTACCCCCACCCCTAATCTGAAAACCTGGATCCGCACCTGTAATCTAATCAATATCTATAACGCAACAATTTCTTACAAACATATTCATGGAGTAAAGGGTTAAATGATTTAATCCATTTTTTTTCAGACGGGGATTACTAACTGGATTTGAAGTGATGATGAAGTTTTTCAGGATACCTAACAGGAACCGTGTATTCCGCGTG
This sequence comes from Azorinus chamasolen, assembly GCA_963576725.1. NCBI lineage: Eukaryota > Metazoa > Mollusca > Bivalvia > Cardiida > Solecurtidae > Azorinus > Azorinus chamasolen. Next base: position 55,560,463 of record OY755241.1, read on the forward strand.
TTTGTTCTACTTTGCATAAATACTTGACCTGCTCTGATCTAATATTTCGACCACTAAGGGCCTTTTTCAAAGATTATCATGTCAAAATACACGTCACATTTTGACGTGTATTTTGACATGATAATCTTTGAAAAAGGCCCTTAGTGGTCGAAATATTAGATCAGAGCAGTTTCAGTATTTATGTATTATATTAATTCCCTATTTTGGAATATTTTCTTCATTGTGTTCTACTTTGTTTGGTGATATTGGTGGTTAAATGCGGACAACTATATAGGAAGTTTCATTGCCACTTAGAAACAAATCCTAAAACCTTTCCTACTGAAGGAGTAGGTATGACTGTAAATATCACGGATGATTTCTACCCTATTGGTTTTAATTCACTTTGTAACGTGTCCAATTTAACAGCCATAGTTCCTATAAATAGTGCTGTCCAGAATTTCAACAAGAGACGTGTTCTCAGAGAAGCCCTGGGTCACGTTTGTCACGCTCACATCTGCAGATTCTTCTTCCTTGTTGGCGCCTCCTTGAATGAAACCGTTATGGCAAGAGTAAAACAGGAAGTACAAACGCACAAAGATATCTTGATGATTGGTAAAAAGGACACCTACAAAACTGTCACCAACAAACTCACGACAATGCTTCAGTGGTTACACAGATATTGTATGACGCCGAACTACGTCATCTTCATGAATGACGACACGTTTATGAACTTTGACCTCGTTATGTCAGAATTAGAAGCGTCTGCATGCGCGCATTGTAACTGTATCCTTTGTCACGCTAATCCATTTCTACACGCTATGCTTTCCCAATCTCTGTAACAATAAAACTTCTTTCCGGCGTCTTCAACGCACCATATGTACGGCCCGATGATGTTTGGTTAACTGGCCTTGTTAGAGATCACGTGGGTGTGCGACTTGTTCCAAGTGCAAACCAAGTTATGAAACAATACGATGACGTTTATATAGACGTTAAATATTTTCACCGATATTTCTACGTGCACAATGTGTCCAACGAACAAATGAGAATAGTACACGAGTTCATGGGAAAGCAATGACGTCTAAAATTAAACTTTAATGTACTTGAACCGAGTATAGAATACCTTTGCAAACAGTGTAGATCCGTGTCAAAGGGTTTCCTTGGGGCCTTTGATCAAGTTCCGCACTGTTTATTATAAAGCAATGTGCCGTTTGGACCCATATGAAATGGTTCCTTGGGGACATTTGATCGGGGTCTGCATGATTTGTTAATAAGATTTTTTTCTTCTGTGATAAATTCGATGCAGGTTTTCGCTTAATTAGATCTAATATTACTTAATATACGGAGAAGTTTTTTATTTATCAGCAGATTAGCACATTCCCTCATAGGCTATGTTTAGAACACCCTTTTTGAATAAATCTACCGAAAGGGAGCATTTATTTACTAGGGAAAAGGACAATTTTAGAAATGTGTAGTTCAGAAAACATTGTGACAAACAGAGCATTAATGTTTGCTCTTATGGAGTAAATGCTCTATTTATCAAACTGGTTTCAAAACGTTACTTTAACAGAGGCGTCAAATGGCGTAAATATGGTGGGAGTGGTTAAGGGTCAATGCTGTGTCAATACTGTTGATTGTTTCAGCCATTGCGTTCATTACAAAGCTTTTAACTGATTATAGTAAATGGAAAAGTAGTTAAGACAAGTAAGAAAATACACATGTATACAAAATGCAACCAACACTAAAGCACCAAACGAAAGCAAGCAAAACACACACACGCACACACGCACGTGTGCACAACACACAAACACACAAGAAAAAACATCAAACACGAACAAAAGCACAAACACAAAGGCACACAACAAACACAAAAGCAAGAATGACAAAGAGAGTACCGCCTTGGAACGGTCAGTGGCAAAACCACCAATGAGGGAATAAACCGGTTCACGGACGTCCTAACCTCACACTTATCTCAAAGTCACTCTCGTTTAACAAATAGTGTAAATTATGGTATCCCCGCCAGACTTAAATATACAGTGGGTCAGAAAATTATTATATAGAATGCAGTAAACCTCGATAATTCGAAAGTTTAGTATATAAGAATTTAGACTCTTTTAGGCTGATGAATGCGAGCTTTCTGCAAGACTTTCACTCTTAAGTTGCAAATCTCTATTACAGATCGATAATGATACGTATTTTAGTGCTCGCACAATCGAGAATTTACTGTACATAGTAAAACTACTATAAACCGGAATTCTAGTGGAGAATAATTTAGATACTTTTAGGCATGTTTCTGCTTAATGCAAGGTGAAAGTCATGCAAAAAGCTCCTATGGACAAGGTTTTCTATAACTGAGATCAAAGGTCAATGTCAAGGAGACCTGAAAATGGTACTTGATATTTACCAATCCGGAATTGTACTTACACACCAAATTCCCACCTCATGTAATATAGGGTTATGTTCTGGACAAGCTGTACACGGAGACACGGACACACTGGGACAGTTAAATTACTAAATGCTACCAAAGCAAGCTTTGTGGGCATAGCCAATATAACAAATTAAGACAATATCTAACTATCGACCACTAACAGGTAACCACCCGGTTATCATGGCAACCAACACGTTTTTAAAAGACCTGGCATTAACGTAAAGGTACCTAATACCCCTACATAGCAATATTTAGTAAATTGAGAACAACGAGGTCACCACTCCGTTACCATTGCAACCAACTCTTTTTTAAACACCTACTAATGAATATGGTTGGTCCTTCGGGATCATTAGTTTTCTTGTAATTAGTTTTGAAAATTGAATACTGCTTAAGCCGGTGCTAGGGGGCGTGAGTAGTGTTGCACTTTTAATTACTACTCATTAACAGACTCAATAAAACCGAGTCTGCAATTTTCTCTTTTTGTATTTCTGCTTTTGCTTTCGAGGGATCACCCATTTTCAGAATATATTTACCCAAATACCCCCTATCTTTTTAAGCCAAATTGAACAATCAGTGTCCACCAATCAGTTACCATTTCACAACACATACCAATCAATTCGGAGTACTAAGATATCCCAACATACACATTTTCAGCAATTTGAACAATATCTAAATTTTTACTAAGGAACAGTTCACAGTTCAGTTACTTTGGCAATAATAATGTAACATGTTCAATTTCTTTCTTGGTTTTCGACTTTGACTTGGACTTTGAAACTTGACCCTTAACTCTTTTGGCGCCAAATTTTAAAGTGGCGTCTGCAATAATAATTTCATATTATGTAAATATAATTCTAAACTAAATAATAAAGGTATATTAGTAAAGCATTCTTTTTCTAAAAACCTATATGCTTGGGCTAAAAGTGAAGTCCTAGGTCAGATGCCGCCTTGAACTGTTTTCAATGGTGCCAACAGGCGACATTGGCGCCAAAAGGGTTAAGGGGGTTGACAATTTTTAAAAAGTCTTTTGATAAAACGCCTGTAATAGCCAACAAAACTCGGGAATTGCCTAAGTTCTTTGACATTCTTTGGAGCTGACCAGGAGCTGTCCAGAATTTAACCGCTAACGTTCTATCTGGGTCCGTTTCTATACCTTTATACGAAACAACGTAACCAAGGTAATGTTCTGAAAATGGGTGATCTTTTGAAAGCAAAAGAAGAAACGCAAAAGAGAAAATTGCAAACTCGGTTTTGTTAAGTCCACGAGTAGTAATTAAAATATCACATTTTGAAGGCGTTAAGCGAGAGAATACCGACTCAAGTCTTTGAAGATGTTCTTTGAATATTTTTTTAGAATATTAGGATGTCTTCAAGGAAAATCAGATGCTCATCTCTCAGATGCCTTTCACCCATACATTTTCCATTAATATTAAAAAATGTAGCTGGTGCATTCTTGAAACCGAAACTCATACTATTACATTCAAAGAATCCCAAATTACTGACTGAAAATGCCGTCTTTGCTTTGTCTTTCTCATCTATTTTAACGTGCCAATAGCAAGATCTAAATCTAACTTGGAGAAAAACTTTGCACCATTAATCCTATCAATGATGTCATAAAATCTGGGTAACATGTATGCACCCTTGCGTGCTTTACTGATTAAAATACGAAAGTCTGTGCAGAAACGCAGACTACCGTTAGATTCTTATTTGACATCAGAATTCTACATGTCTTTGACATGCTGATACATTTCCACATTCCAGGAAGAATGCGTCAGTGAGGCTGCTTAAAAGGTTTAATAGGTCTATCAACTTCTAAAACCGTTTTGTGGTTAACAAGATCAGTCCTCCAATATCCTTTGGACCTTTTGAAAAGAATTTGTTCCAACTGCCAAACATTTGCTTCACTTTCAGTAACTGTGCCTTGGTTACATTAGACTCACCAATACTAAAACCTAAATCTACCCACAGGACGCCGTACGCGGTTACCTCCTTGTTGAGAAAATGACTGTTGTGAGGAATCTAATTAAGTTAAAATTTGGTTATTTTATATATTATTATATAGTATTTCGATATTGTTTTTCTAAATTAGAACCAATCTTGTTCTAATGTGTGACCTGAGAGCTGGGGTGCACACTTTTTGTTTTCTCAGATTAAACCGGTTTTCCTGTTTGATAAAGAGATATTCCAAATGGCTTCTAAATCATTCTTACATCAGCAAGTAATTTGATTAAAATCTGTGATATAATATTTATGTCTAGTTTGTGATTTTAACCCCCTCACCGCTGTGGGTACGAATCCCGGTCAGCGCATTTAGATTTTTAATGTGAGGAAGCCTTCCATCTGGCTTGCGGTAGGTCGGTGGTTCTACCTTGATGTTCTTCTGTGCTAGAAACAATGTAATTTGTTCCTTGCACAGAAGAGCATCTAGGGTCTTCCTCCACCTGTAATTAGCTTGGCGTCGTGATATTACTGGAATACTTTTAATACGACGTAACACCCGATAAAACAAAAACAAACTAAAACTTTGCCAAAACGTGTGCCGCAACATACCATTTTCTGAAGATTCTTCTATATAACCATGATCTACAGTTAAAAGCAATTCTGTGACACTCAGGTTTCTGGCCATTCCCGAGGTTCTCCAATACAAACGAACCTCCTTTGGAACAGTTGTCGCAGTCGTTGCACCACAGCTCGCAAGATAACGGCATTGCAGCATACAAGGATGACAAGAAGGACTGTGTGTTGTATGCGTAATCGGGTAAAACCTGTTTGAATCTAAATGGTGCTCAAGTATAAGGTCGTGCTGGTGGAAACTGAACATTATACAAATGTTTTTACAAGTGCTTTATAAACTGCGTTACTGGTATAACGTGTGATTACATGTAATACTTAAAGTACTTCTGTGATACAAATTTATTAGGACTTCAGTTAATTAAATGAAATCACATTTGATGGACATATTTTCTTCACATCAATAATCCTATTTCTGGGAAAATAGAAAACAGAGTGCTCTCAGTATTTACGCAATATTTCAAAAACAATTAAAAGCATTTAAGCTGTAATTTTACACAAATGTGAGCCATTGTTGTACCTAAAAACTGGCATATAACACTTTTCTATCTGTTGAATAAATTTAGTGAAAAAAGGAATTTAAACTGGGTTGCATTTATTCTGGGACACCCTGTAGTGACTCTTAAACTGAGCAAAACAGTATTAGACAAGATCTATTTTAAGTCTCGCTGACTTTTAAACTAAACAAAACTCGTGTGTACCAGTGACGTTATTACAATGAAAGCAGACAGTGACTAAGGGTTGAGTGAACCTTTAAAATTAATGTCACTGTCTCATCCTGTCCTTGTTGGGGACTCAATGTTAGCTGGATTTGACTGGCATGTTAGACCATCTGGATTTAGACTTTGTGATCAAAAGGGGAGTGGGGTTGTGAAGAGGATCTGATTGAACCAAACTTGCAGCCTCTGCAGCGAGAGAAGTTCAAAGCATCAGGCATCATCTTTGATAATGTTGCGACAGGAATAAACAACTTTACATCCATTGAATCTCATCACGAGGGAAGAGAGCTAGTATTTTCACATTGAATCTCATCACGAGGGTAGAGAGCTAGTATTTTCACACACTAGTGATCTGAGTGCTACGTTTGAATCCACAATCATAAGATGTTATAAAAGCCTTCAATGACATTTCTCGATATTTGGATGATATTGTGAACTCAGACAACCCTTTCTCTGGGTCCATGCTTATAAAGCTTTTTAGTTGAGTCTGAGTTCGTTCTAAAGCTTTTGATTGGTCAGATTTGAGTTCTCAAGCTTTTGATTGATCAGATTTGACCAGTCAAAAACTTGAGAACGAACTCAGACTCAACTAAAAGTTTTATAAGCATGGACCCTGATGTTCTGATTCCTACACGTTTCCCAAAACATATCAAATTGAATAAAGTGTCAGGACGGGCCAGAGTGTGGACAAAAATACAATTATTTTATTTATTCTTTATTTTCTTCTATTATCATGTTTCCACAATAAATATCTGATAACATTTAAATATAGATCTATATTTATTTTTAAATAAATATGGAACTGTATACATTTATACACAAGCAATACCTTTCCACAATAATTCATCATGAACACTTTCAAAATCTAATATCGTTGTGAACGGTTCTTAAATTTAAGAACACTTTCAAATATCGCTGTCAATAGTTTTCAAATTTGAGAACCCTTTAAAAAAACAATATCGCTCTAACGGACCGTTTGAAATTCGCCCGATTTATTCGGAAAGCGCAGATCGAAAAATAGATTGAAATATCGGATTGCTAAGCATCGCAGAGACTTCAAAGTGAAAGTATTCATTAGCCAATCAGAGACGAGATAACAAATAATTCCACTTCCGCTTTCAGTCGGTCGATTAAAAGTTGTGTTTGTTGACAGATACAAATTCATGAATTATAACAAATTCAGAGACAATAATGACGAATAAGAAGTATAGATCGATATACAACTTGTATTTGAAAGGATCATATAGGTCGTAGACATTGTCATGTGGGTTTAAAGAAATACGAGGTAAAAATGTATGGAATTGACTTGCTGGCACAATCGGTTTTCGTGCATGCAGCAGGCGACATCAAGAAGGAAGAGAGCTGATATTTTCACACACTAGTGATCTGAGTTCTACGTTTGAATCCACAATCATAAGATGTCATAAAAGCCTTCAATGACATTTCTCGATATTTGGATGATATTATGAACTCAGACAACTCTTTCTCTGATGTTCTGAATCGTAAACGTTACCCAAAACATATCAAATTGAATAAAGCTTACCCTTCCGACACTTATGCAGCTTTTTTTTATCTAGACCTTAAACTTGACAATGGAATGATTTCTTCTAAAATATATCACAAACGAGATGATTTTGATTTTAATATTGTAAAAATTCCCTCATCTTGACGGAAATGTTCCCGTGACCCCTCTTACGGGGTTTATATACTCAGCGTCACTAGAAAGTTACCACCATATATACCCCTATATCTTTTGAAATAGTAGTATCATATGCAAAATACTAGTACGATGTTGTTCTTTATTTAAATGTGTAGTAAAAGTCGCTTATATTGTCCCGATACGGTTCTCTCCTTTTTCGACCACGGACTGCACGTGCGAATTGACGTTTTCGTACAAAGTCGACAAGTTCATCACGAACCATTTGTGGTTTATGAAAGTCAGAGTTCATGCCAACATAAAGACGCTAAATTTCGTAAGAGATTTGCTCAAAATTGGACGTTTGACAGATGCCCAACGTCAGCAGACCGTCGGTATGGTCGACGCTGGATTATCGTATCGAGATATAGCAGGTCGAATGGGGGTGTTCTCACCAAACGATCATGAAACTCGTCCAGAAACACCATCAGATAGGGTATGTGGGTGATAGGCCGCACCCAGGACGTCCAAAGGCGACGTCAAGGCGTACTGAACGTCAAATCGTCCTCTCGCACCTTCGCAATAGGTTCCTGTCGACTACAAAGACGGCACGAGAGACACCAGGACACCAGGAATTCGCAATGACCCGATAAGCGCATCTACTGTGCGCCGTCGCTTAAAGTGGACAGTGTTACGTGCTTACCGGGGTAACGTTTTGACGCAAGAGCGTCGAAAAAACGGGTTAATTTGTGAACGTTGCACCGAAGATGGCTTAATCGGCAGTGGCAATGTGTACTTTTTACCAACGAATCGAGATTTTGTTTAGATATAGTCGACGGGAGAAAGAATGTATGTAAATGTCGGGGAGAACGGTATGCGGACTGTCGTGTGAGACAGGCTATGCGGCTGTGTTCGAGCAGTGAAATGGTGTGGGCAGACATCTCTTGGAGGCATAAAACACCACTCACCGTGGTTGACAGAAATTTGACGGCACAGCGGTATGTTGACATCTTAAGACCAGTTGTCCCTTTTCTACAGACACACAGTGACGTTAATGTATACCAACAAGACAATGCCCGGCCTCATTCTGCAAGGTTAACACAGGGTTTCCTGAGAAACAATAATGTCAATACACTCTCTTGGCCTACTTACTCGCCCGATTTCAGTCCTATTGAGCATTTGTGGGATCAATTAGGACGTGCAGTGTATGACGGTCGACGTCACATCGCGAACTGTCAGCAGCTCATCCAGGCCCTCATAGGCGAATGGGAGGCTATCCCCCAGTACCGTATACGGCGTCTGATACAGAGTATGCGGCGCAGAATCACCGCAGTCCTTCGTGCACAAGGAGGCCATACCCGTTACTGAGGTTTGTGACTTTTGTTTTTCCGGTGACCTTCTTAAAGCAAAGAATTGTCACTTTTTTCGGAAAAATGGGTACCAAACAAATTTTCATAACACTTCACCGTGTACAATATAAAATTACATCTATATGTAATGTAGTAAAGCAATTATGGACATACATATGGGTGGTAACTTTCTAGTGACGCTGAGTATATTTGTATATATGTCAACTTATTCGTTTTGCTAGATCTTGTTCATCTGTTGACAATTTTAACAGTCGAAATATAATTTTAACTGAAAGGCTGCTTAAGCAAGGATATAGATACCATAAACTAAGAAAAACATTCCCTATATTTTATCATCGAAATCTCTCAATAAGTACAAATGTAATCTCAAGGCGCTCCGGCGACACAGTATTTCACATCTTGAATTTTATGGTGGTGTCATTTACAAATTTTGTAAGATTATTGGACATACCCATGATCTCACTTTATTCATCAAATATTTTAGAAAAAAGTAAAAAGGGATATGATCCTATAGTAATACAACATACTGTATGTCTGGTTGTCAACCCTTTTACAGTTAGCAATCACGCTGTCCTCTTTCAATGTACACCGACCAGAAAGGTTTCGTACTCTATGAAAGTGACTTCTAAAATCCGGAAACGAAAGGAGGACGTCGGATATCTGTACTATTTCGTTTTTGTCGTACCCTTTATGGCTTTTCTACAATTACTCTGTTTGCAGCTCAATCATTGAGTACACTAGCGATAGGTGGATAAAGATTGTTTCACTTTTCGTTTTAAATGCACTTTACCACTGTATTTGCCATCGCGGTTTTTGTAGATAAGTCGGAGATACGTTTATTTACACTGTTTGTCTTTTAGGGTGGGGATGGAATAAGTGTGAGGTTGTGCCCCATAAGCCGGTTTAAGCCCCCAGTAACTTTGTCACTGACCGTTCCAAGGCGGTAGATGTACTTCCATCTTCCCCAATTGTTTGTTTGTTTTGTCTTTGTGCGTCTCTTTATGTTTTGGTAGTTAAGTACATTTGCTGTGTTTTCGTGTGTTGCTGTTCGGGTGGCTGTTTGTTCTGTATGTGGTGTTTCCTGCATGACTCATATTTGTACTTTAAAGAAAAGGGTAAAGAAGTCTGCTCTCAAGCTCTTGTAGATTTTGCCACCGTACGCCCATTGTCCTTTCTGAAAAAACATCCAATATAGAATCCAGGAAGGAAACTTGCAGAAATCAAATTACTTGATTAGAGAGAATTTGCGTTTTCAGCAAGAGCTTGACGAGAAAATATTAAAAAAAACAGTTTTAGGGCACATGGGATGTTGAAATAATCCTCTCAGACAAGAACTAAACGGATGGCCGGTCGGTGGATTTGATCCCATGCGCTGCTCTGCAGCAAATGAGATTAGCTGAAATCATCTACCTGAAATAATCCCTCATCATCATGTCATTTCATCATTCATGACATAGCGGAAGATGGAAGTACCCCCTTGGAACTGTCAGTGACAAATGTCAATGTGTGGGGGGGGGGGGGTAAGCCGGTTTCGGGGCGCCCAACCTCACACTTATTTCATCCCCATCCTAAAACACAAACAGTGTTAAAAACTGCGATGGCAAATACAGTTGTAAAGTGCATGTAAAACGAAAACAAGTGAATCAAACTGTATCCACCTATCGATAATGTGCTCAATGATTGAGCTACAAACAGAGTAACTGTAGAAAAGTAATAAAGGGTACGACAAAAACGAAATAGTACAGATATCCGACGTCCTCCTTCCGTTTCCGGATTTTAAAAATCGCTTTCATAGAGTACTAAACCTTTCTTGTCGGTGTAAATTGAAAGAGGACAGCGTGATTGCTAACTGTTTCTAAAATGGCTACAATGTTCCACCTTTCATATTGCATTATAAATTGTGTGCCACTAGTGTGTGAGGATAATCTTCCGGATTTAAGAGGTCGCCGTCTGCAATTTTCTCTTTTTACATTTCTACTTTCACTTTCGAAGGATCACTAATTTTCAGAATGTATTTCACCTGCTTCTTTATTAAATTCATCCGATTATAAAGATTGCAACATGTTGCCCAGACTTTGTTGTATATGTTTGAATTACAACACCTAAACGTGCCGCTTGCTGGCATTTATAGCCAATGTTCTCTACCCTTTTGACTGGCTGTGAGAACAGACTCTTGTATTTACATTTGGAAAAAGCTGTTTTGTTCCCAAAGTGAGGCAAAAAATGCAAGTCTTATTCAAAAGCGAAAAAACATTCGAACACTTTCGCAGGAAAAGAGAAACTGTCGTTTGCATGTGGTTTAGGTGGAAGTAGACTAACGGTGCGTTGGTAAAAGTTTTACTTCCGGTTGGGTAAAAGTACAAAAATGAGTCATGCAGGAAACACCACATACAGAACAAACAGTCGCCCGAACGGCAACACAAGGAAACAGCAAATGTACATAACTAGAAAAAACAACAAGAGACGCACAAAGACAAAACAAACATACAATAGGAGGAAGATGGAAGTACCGCCTTGGAACGGTCAGTGACAAAAGTCACTGGGGGTTAAACCGGTTTATGGGCGCCCAACCTCACTCTTATTCCATCCCCACCCTAAAAGACAAACAGTGTAAATAAACGTATCCCCTCTCCGACTAATCTACAACAACCGCGACAGCAAATACAATGGTAAAGTGCATGTATAACGAAAAAACATTTAATTGAACATACTGTATCCACCTATCGCTAGTGTACTCAATGATTGAGCTGCAAACAGAGTAACTGTAGAAAAGTAATAAAGGGTACGACAAAAATGAAATAGTACAGATATCCGACGTTCTCCTTCCATTTCTGGATTTAAGAGGTCGCCTTCATAGAGTACTAAACCTTTCTTGTCGGCGTACATGCAAAGAGGCCAGCGTGATTGCCAACTGTAAAAGGGTTCACAACCAAACATGCAGTATGTTGTAGTACTACAGGATCATATCCCTTTTTAATGAATTGTTTAAAGTCTAATAAGCGGATTAGGAAAAGAGAATCCTCATGTTCATACCAAGTAAGTTTAATTATGAAATGAAACCTGCTGTTGTAGTCCCGATGACCCACGTACTCGTGCTTACGCGCTGTTTTGAACCCGTTTAGATTATACCTTTGCATGGCCTAACGTCAACAGTAGACGAGAGTACTACAGCGTTTTAACAGTGCTCCAGTAACTGCACAAATGAAATGAGTACTGGAAAGCAGCTAAAACGTTTCATTCGAGAATAACGATAATACACGTTTGTGTTCGGCAATAACATCTGAAGTGTCCCTTGGGACTGTTTGCCCTGGCTCTTCGGGCTCGAGACAACAACAGCCTCTCGGGACACTGAAGATGTTATTGCCCCAAAAAGTGTATTAACCCTCTAGTAAAGGAAAAGGGCGTGAGTTGTAACGTACAATAGGTGTAAAGAGAAACGGAATTAGATAAGTATAAATTTCCACTTGATAAATAAACCAATGTCGGTTTCAAGAGAGCAAAGAGACCGAAAAAAGACGTACAACATGTACAATAGATAAAACAAAACAGTATCACAGTCAATGTCAGAACAAGATTGTTTAAAACAATGCTTTATCTGTACATCGCCGTCACTACACTGTAAATTTCTGGGATTTACACTCGCCGTGTCCCTCGCTTATATAACACACATAATTATGTCTAGTGCACACACAAGCATAACACACAGGTGAATTGGAGTACAACATCTGTTGGACTAGCCACGTTTTACATAAATCAACCACCATGTAATCCTAAACTGTTTGATGAATAATATACCCAGGTATTATTTCGGCTGGTAATAAAATACTGGACCCAGTCTTACTAATGCAAAGTTCAAGTACGCTGTCTCAACAAGGTGCCGTTCTACGTGTTGCAAACAACAACAGTACAGGCTACATGGCCAAAACCAACCTCCAACGCAGTTATCTCCCCTAATCGCCACGCTGAAGATACCCCTGCCACCACAACATTCACGTGACCATGGTGTACATTATGTGATCAAACTGTAACAGACGCTATCTATGTTAGCTGCCAACTCTTACCGTAGCGAATCGGTAAATTTACTATTAAGATCTACATCATACAACAAATGTAGCTAAAATTCACCTAAAAACTTGTGGTGGCAGTGATTACCGCATGTAATGACAAGGGATATCACTGTGAGGAGTATAGGCCAAAACATAAACGTTGGGTGCCATTTGTAGACGGTGGGAAGAAGCTAGTCTGGTATGGATTACCTACTCTGACACTACGTATCTTGAAGTGCGGCGGGGAACCATACTAGGAAGAAGCAGGTAGTCGTTTGTTCTATATCGTAAACCTTTACCTTTCCAAAGCATTCAAATGGCCAAGCAGCTCTTCTCACAAGTGTTGCGTTCCAACCCTTGGCAGTGCAGATCTTGCCAGCTGGAGAGAGTGTCCGGGCGTGAAGGAAGTGCAATGATACGGAATGTAGCGCATGCTTGCAATCGCTCTCTCACTGTTCACTCAACCGTGACATACCACATGTACACGTATCGATTTATACATGCCACTGGACTGCTATACTTATTGTACATTGACAGTATGACTGGGTACAGATGTTACTATAATTACTTTAACCCTTCCTCTGTATATTCCAAATTTCATTACCTCAGTTTTAATATTCATGGACACAAAATTTATAATGAAATATGAATGGTGGAACATTGTAGCCATTTTAGAAAGTATATAAACAGATTTATCAAATTCCATTGGCAAGCAGAACCTTATCTAACGGCCCCTATAGGAACCATGTGATCGGGGGTCTCATCTGTTTGCAATAGCATTAAAATGCGTTTGTATGAAGGTAAGGATTAGGTCTTACATAACATAATGTCGCTCTAATCTAGATGTGGCGAAATTTTAACCATTCACTTGCTGTTCACGTCAATATACCTACCTGTAAATAGTGAAGACCCAGATGAGACAGCTCCTGCAGGAGCTGTCTCATCGGGGTCTGCACTGTTTTATAAGTTGATTGTGCAACCAGTGCTCTCCAGTGAATACTTGTAAACAGTGAATATATATGTAATTATACAACAGGGCATAGGTAAAGAAGGAGAAATGTATTTTAAAATTCTGCAAGAAAAGGGTTAACTACATCCGTCTAGATAAAGCTTTTAGGAAACTACAGACCGAGTGTCAAACAGCTTGGATCCTGATGAAACGCCGAGTTTCTCCCCTCCCCTCTCATCAGGATCATAGATGTTTGTAAATGCCGACAAGCAGACAAAGCGCTAGCATTTTACATGCTGGGCAAACCTCTTCGTTAGATATTACATTTTCAGACTCTGAAGCAGTTTTTCCCCCAATTTCTTTTCATTTTTAATCATGAGTGTCCGGCAGTTTTGATACTGATGAAACGAGTAACTCCGCCTCTCATCTGGATCCAAACCGTTTGCAAATGGTAATCAGGTCATGTTTAGTGGGATATTGGTTGATACAGTAAAACCTCTCTACAACGGCCACTAAATTACATACATTATTTTGTGTAAACAGCAGGTGGCTGCTTAAAGCAAGGTGCTAGGAAAACAGAACGCTCCTATAGGAGCGTTCTGTTTTACTTTCACCTTGCTTTAAGCAGCTACCTGCCCTAACAATACCAACTAATTAACACAATTTAGTGGCCGTTATAGAGAGGTTTTACTGATATAATAATCTATCAGACAGCATTGTTTGCCGAGGCAGTAGAGACAATACACGTACATGTACAGCGAGCTCTCGCCTGATTAGTTTTCCTCCTGTATAGAGAAAGTCTCTATAATGAACACAAATTTTCAATAATATCATAAGACTTGGTAATTGTTCTGTTTAATCATTATTATGAAGATTGTCAATTTGAACTTATATCGAAAAATACCCAGTGAAACAAAATAAACCGATTTCATCAATACTTATGATTTTTGTTCAACAACAAAGTATTATCAGCCTTTTCCGTTCCAGATTTTACGCGTATTGCCGATGATCACTCGGTCCATCAATTGTTTACGTAACATTTTCCCCGAAGTAGCGCGACCAGATACGTAACTAAACCCCAACCCGAATAAAATTGAATCGGCGAATACCATCGGCTTTTTCGATATCAAACACATGAGAGTTCTGTCACTTTTACGTAAATACGATATACTTCTTTTCAGTATATAAACAAATGAGTTTTGCATATTTTAGGCATTTTTGAAACGCGTCGAATGTAGGGACATCATCTTTAAAGACAGACATTGAAGTTTGATGTCGCAAAATTGCTTAACCTTTAATTATGACGTCATCAATATTAAGTAGTTGATTTTTTAAATGACGTAGTAACACTTAAAGATTGAATTACATTTTGGTTGTGTTCATCGATGTATAAATCCAGACCTGATCACACACAACTTGCATCAATTCCGAAGGAATTCATGTAAAAAGTTGTGTGTGATCAGGTCTGGATTTATACATCGATGAACACAACCAAAATGTAATTCAATCTATATAATTCCACCCATCTGTCCTTTTAAAGTGTTGCCTGTTGACATAAAAACAAATTTGACATTGTCTATTTTAAGTGCCGTGCGTAGGAATTCAATCAATACACATTCTAACAACTATGTCACTTTGTGTACTGTATCCTACGTCATAGACTGTTCTCAAGTATTTGACCTAGTTGCAACAAATCGAAGTTAACAATAACTAAAAAGCAATAAACAGAATTATTTCAATACATGTCCTACCTTACTACTTTGTCATATTTCCTCTTAATCGATTATATTGCATAATCCTCCTTGGAATCGATCTGTATAAGCTCTGAACATAGACCAGTGGAATGCGTGTCCAGATCCTCAAATTCTTATGAACAAATCCCTTTTATTTTCAATAAAATGCACTCTACATGAAAGTTTACCTTTGATATACAGCCAAGTAGATCTATTCTCAATTATGTTCAAATCCCGGTGACTGTCCAGGCCAAGAATTGGACCTAGAATGTTATTTCTGGCCTGGTAAACAGCTATCCTACCAGTACGTTGTCGTCCTGAAATAACTGATTTCGAGGGGAGGTGTCTTGTTATTACTAGCAGAGTGGCCATGCCACTTTGACACTAAGTCTGGTATGTAGCACTCGTTTTGTTTTCTCCAAATCAACACAGGTTATCAAGGATCACCACTTTACTTCCATCCGGAAAAACACACACTTTATCCCACCTCCCAGAAGTTCACCTCGTCCTTTTCTCTCTACACCGAGCCGCCTGGCTCTGCTGGCTCTTGGTATTAATACAATCACTTGCTTTTTACCATACATTTCACTCTTAACACTTAAATTTCAAAATACGCGCTCCACAAAACTTAAAAACAATATTTTCTCCCAATAATTCTACGTCAACATGGTTTCAAGGAATTTGTCTATAAATAGAACTTCATGCAGAGTAGCATGGTCTCACCGTCTATTGAACCTCTTAACCTTTGACCAGGAACAGAAAACGTTTACTGTGAATATTGAAGAAAAAAATAAATCATCAGTTCAAAATAATATTTTATACATACCTTTAAACAATTAAGTAATTTTATTCTCATCTATTAATCCCCAAACAATCCAGTGTTCCCCACCACCCGCATAACAAAAACAAAAATGGCTGCCAGAAAAATATCACCTGCTTATCGAACCTTTATTTTAGAAACTGTTTACTGTAACATAATACTCATAATCACGTGATTTTATCATGGGCATGTGACCTTTGCATAAGCTGAAGGGGTCAGAGCTGTCAAACATTTTAATGTGGTACACTTTTCAATTTATGTTGATATTCTATAACGTATGAAGAGTTTTCTCGTGTTTAGCATAGTTGAAGGAAAACTAAACTGTATTGACCTGTTTATGACGCATAATTCGTTTTTAAGGCTACGAGGCGTTGTTTACAGACAAAGCAACGGTACTCATGATATTATGACGTAGTGTGCACTTGTTCATGCGTTAAAACACAAAAAAATGAAAGGTTTGGAAAACAGGTGAGGTTCGATAGAAGGTGAGTCTACGATAAAAAGAAGTAGTTCCATAGTGTATTGGCTACTGGTTACCGACTTCATGTAAATCATGGAGCAACGACAGAGAACCAGCTCTTTACATTCATTGAGAAATGAATGTCAAATTTCAACCAATCAGAATCGGCGATTTTGTGTAAACGTCACTGGATTGGAATTATATGAACTTGTTACTAAATCAGAAACTGTAGACTCAGATCTTTATTATTTCATAAGAAAACAGAGCAGACCGTGATCAAAATGCTCCTGTAGGAGCCGTCTGATCTAGGTGTACTCTATTTGCAAAGGAATTCAGAGGCGTTTTCATGGAGGAACGGGTTAATAAATTACACTCACAAAACTATGCTAAAACATTACAACGGGAATTATCCCATTACCTCGTAGGCTAATTTTAGATCCAACCTCTTCGAATAAATCTACAGAAAATGAGCATTAACTAGAGAAAATGAATTAGAATTTTGTAGTTTGAAACGATTGTGATAAATAGAGGCGTGAATATGAGGGAATGGGTTATATACATCAATGTCTGTCTCATGCAATATTGATGTTTCATTTCATATTATGTGTATCAGTCAGTAGACTTTGCCACTCAAGCAATATTGGGGGTTTGTTTGTATCAGCAATAGCTGGGCAGATTTCAAGTGATTTGAATGTGTTCAAGTGCTCTGTTTGCTGACATACTACAGATATAATTCTACATACAGTTTCTGTCCCTAGCCATAAGGTCAGGTGTGTCCAAGAGCTATTATAACAATCTGATTAATATTCATGATACAATTTGTTCTTACAAACATATTCATGGAGTAGATGTTTCATGATTTTTCAGACGTGGATTACTAACTGGATTTGAAGTGATATTGAAAACAATGAAGAGGAAACATGTATTCTGCGTATTTGTTCTACTTGTGATATTGGTGGTTAAATGCGGACAACTATATAGGAAGTTTCATTGCCACTTAGAAACGAATCCTAAAACCTTTCCTAGTGAAGGAGTAGGTATGACTATAACTATCACGGATGACTTCTACCCTATTGGTTTTAATTTACTTTGTAACGTGTCCAATTTAACAGCCATAATTCCTATAAATAGCGCTGTCCAGAATTTCAACAAGAGACGTGTTCTCAGAGAAGCCCTGGGTCACGTTTGTCATGCTCACATCTGCAGATTCTTCTTCCTTGTTGGCGCCTCCTTGAATGAAACTGTTATGGCAAGAGTAAAACAGGAAATACAAACACACAAAGATATCTTGATGATTGGTAAAAAGGACACCTACAAAACTATCACCAACAAACTCACGACAATGCTTCAGTGGTTACACAGATATTGTATGACGCCGAACTACGTCATCTTCATGAATGACGACACGTTTATGAACTTTGACCTCGTTGTGTCTGAATTAGAAGCGTCTGGTGGCGTACACTGTAACTGTATCGTTTGCAACGTTCTTACATTCCAGCCCGTTGAAAGAGACCCGTCTAGCAAATGGTATACCACAGAAGACGAGTATTCTTGCACCTTGTATCCCAGATATTGCACAGGACCTGTTTATGGTTTCCCAATCACCGTAACAACAACACTTCTTTCCGGCGTCTTCAACGCACCGTACGTATGGCCCGACGATGCCTGGTTAACTGGTCTTGTTAGAGATCACGTGGGTGTGAGACTTGTTCCAAGTGCAAAAGAAATTATGAATCAATACGATGACATTTATATAGACGTTAGATATTTTCACAGATATTTCTACGTACATAATGTGTCATACGAACAAATGAGGATGGTACACAAGTTCATGGGAAAGCAATGACGTTTGAAATTAACTCTTAAATGTGCGTGAGCTGAGTATATAAAACCTTTGCAAACAGTGTAGATCCGTGTGAATGTGTTCTTCTGGTTCTTTGGTAATCGGGTTTGTTAATAAACACAAGATATATAATAAGTGACGATGCACGTTTTTTAATATTCCAAAACGAAGGGACCAGTTTAGTTATTCAGCAGAGTAACATATTCCATCATAGACTATATTTAGACCCAATCTCTTTGAATAAATCAACCGAAAATGAGCATTTACTAGAGAAAAGGGAAATTTAACTATTCAGCCACCTAGAAATACCGATTAAGGTTATCACATTCAACCCTAGTCACGAGTTCATTAATAGATAGTGTACATGTGAATAGTACACTTGTGCTATGCAAACAGTATAGACCCGATAAGGGGGCTTCTACAGGAGCCCTCTGGTTTGAGTATGCCTTGTTTGTCATTTGGTTATATATTATTAAAAGCAATTATATATGTACAAACGGACTAGAGTTGGTGAAACTGCATGCTCACTTCACGTTTCAGGGGTGGCTGAGTTAAAACATAGAATTACCACTAGATTATTACTATTCGGCATTCATATAAAATTACTATTGCCGAAATAATATATTATTATATTTAACATACAGGCGATCACTCATTGCAAGACAGAAGCGATGGCTAACGGTCTTTGCGCCCTGCACCAACTCCGACCTGCAACACGGTATCGCAATCACAAAGACAACCAAGCTTTCGATAATCGCTGAACAAAAGTCCGACTAAATGATTCAACTGCTCGGCCTTATTTATAATAATTTCTCCACTGCTCTGTTAAATCCCTTGTGTCTCTATACAAAATCCCATCGAATTTTATTCCTGCTCCAAGTGTCGATTTACTCTTGCCTCCCCGACCCTTGATAACATTCCAAAAGAGAACATTGTATGTTTGAGCAGCATGTTCAAGTTCTCCGTGCAGTGAAGAACTATACTTTAGGACACATGTATGTGTGCCCGTCTAAAGTCGGCTTTCTCGTCCTTGTACACCCGGTATTCTGTTATATTGGGGTCACGCGGTCTGCCTGCTTGACACCAGGACGCATGAGACTCTTTCATGTTTGCGCGTAGAGCGGTGAGCTCCTCGCGTCAGTAAGGTTTAAGAAAAAATTGTATCTTTTGGTTGAGAAAGTACGCTCAGCACAAGTCACAAGCATTTCACTCAATTTACTGTATGCCATACCGATTCCATCTTCACTTATCTGACCATTCGGTAAAGTAACATATTATATTGTTCAATAGATTCAGCATCAGCCCTTTTCCAAGTAATATTGGGGCGTGTACATGAATTACTTAATTGAGCATCTATTACAGTATTGTCACTACGACAGTGGACTGCGGTGGTCTAGTGGTAACGCGCTTGATTACCAATCCGGAGGTCCGGGGTTCAATTCCCGGTCCCTCCAGGAAATTTCAGAGACGCTTTTCAGTGTCTCACACCCGCACCTCCTCTCCACCCAAGGGGTTAAAATGGGTACCTGTGATGATCACTAGCGGTTACTGCGGCTACATGATTGCGCCATATGTTAGCAGTGCTCAATATTGTAGGCGAATGACTCAATGACCAAGGGAGTAAATGAACAGTCGGCTGAGCGGTCCTTCGGACTGAAAGTAGACTATAACTAGTTTTTAAGTCTATACAATACCATATCGGCTTGTGTCTTGATACATTTAAACAATGGTCACCAACAACTTTCTCTTTATGTTTTTGCAGTTATGTACATTTGCTGCTTTCATTCTATTGCTATTCGGGTGGCTGTTTGTTCTGTATGTGGTGTTTCCTGAATGACTCGTATTTGTACTTTCACTGTGTACAGCCTTACTTACCCTTACCAATTCTACCGGGACAATGATATAATCAGCTTTGGTGCATAAGTTTCACAATCAGTAATTACCAATTGTTTGCAATGCAAACACCAAACAGCATGCGCGCGGCGACAGCTTAATTAAGTCTAGCAGCGTTTGAAAGCGGATAAACACATTAATTGGTGTTACTTATTCACGACTGTAGAGCCAGGTAAAAGTTAAGTCTATAGTAACATGGACAATAATGTTGGTTTCACGCGAATGATGCACATTGTAGACCTTGTCAGGTAAAGCTGCTGATACGGAATTTACAGATTCACTAAAGTACGACCTTGATAAGCGATCCATTCTGTACATATGAATGTCCGTGTGAAAACGCTTTACATTACTTTCTGGAGTGTCCAAACTATGTACATATGCGGAAGATTTTATTCAGTGATATTATACCTATAATAACTGTCAATTTAACTATTTTACTTTCTGGAAGTTCAAACTGTTCGTTTGATTGCTACAAAGTTCTCTCCGAGCCTCCAACCGAGTTTTAGAATTTAATATAAGCACTTTCCTTTCTTAATCTCTTTCTTTACTTTCTTTGCTGTTGCCTACATGACAGTTTGATTTCAAATTACTATGTTATTTATACTGTATTTACTGATGTTCTTATGTTCACCTCTATTATTGTCATGTCACTGTTTTGTTAATATATGGGGAGTGGGCATTAAATAATGTTGCAATAATGTGTAGCCCAATCCCCCCTGCATGTATATTGTATGTTTAACCCATTCCCTCATATTGATGACTTTTGACGACTTTATAAAAGCCACGTTGTGAAACCATTGTGATAAATAGAGCATTTGCTCCTATAGGAGCAAATGTATTTATCATAATGGTTTCAAACTACAAATTCTAAAATTTTCCTTTCCTCGATTTAGTGCTCCTTTTCGGTAGATTTATTCAAAGAGATTGTATCTAAAATAGCCTATGAGGTAATGGGTTAAATAAAAAGGTTCCTGGGGTATCAAGGTATGCACGGTTTGTTATTAAAACTATTTTCTTCAGTGATAAATTTCGATGAAGGCTTTTTGTTTAATATTCCAAAACGAGACACCAGTTTCAATTATTAAATGCTCCAAACAAGCTGTACACAGATTCATGTATACACGGACAGTGGGATTACTAAATACAGCTGAACTTTGATATATCGAACTGGGATAACGTATATTTAGAAACAAGTGTGACAGCATAATGAAGGTCTAAAGTAATGTTGAAAGCTCCTACAGGAGCATTCAGCATTACTTTAGATCTGCATTAAGCTGTGAACTTAAAACATTATCTAGATCAGAAATCGGATAACTCGAACTTCTGTTATCTCGAACTAATGTACGTGGTCCCTTGGAGTTCGAGACACATGTTCTACCAAAGCAAGCTTTGTGGACATAGAACAAAACTTCATTGCACATGAAAAAGAAGAAGAAATATAATAAGAAGAACGAATATATAACGGGTAACGGGTTCTGTTACATGATGTCCTCAAACGAAGCGTATGTAACAGGTAAAGATGGAAAAATTCTAACATTATCTAACTATTTAATAATCACAGGTAATCACCTGATTACCATGACAACCAACACTTTTGAAACACCTGCCATTAACATACAGGTACCTCAAACCCCTACAAACAAATTTTCAGCAAAAATGGAGTATCTAAATTGGGAACAATCAGGCTACCCCTATGTTATCATGGCAACCAACTTTTTATAAAAGTACAAAAATAAGTCAAGCAGGAAACACCACATACAGAACAAAAAGTCGCCCGAACAGCAACACAAGGAAACAGCAAATGTACATAACTATAAAAACATCAAGAGACACACAAAGACAAAACAAACATACAATAGGGAGAAGATGGAAGTACCGCATCTAACAATTCTAACAACTACAATTGAGTTTATGTTACCTAAATACCCCTACATACCTATTTTCAGCCAATGTCTATCATTCAGTTACCGTTTAAAAACGCATACCCTTCAATTCGAAGTACTAAAATATACCTACATACCAAATTTTAGAAATTTGAACAATATCTTTGCTTTGACCAATAAGAGCCCACAGTGCAGTTGTTGACAAATGTTTAAAAAATTGAATGCACATCATCAATAAGAAAGAAGTCAACACAATATGTTCCCCAACATCGTTTGGAGGATATAACCAGAACTCCAGATAAGATGCGTAAATCTTTCTCCAACAAACCCAATACTGTGACCACTCTTAGTGCATTAACCCATTCCTTCATAGGTTTCTTTTATATACAACCTCCTTGAATTAATCTACCGAAAATGAGCATTAATAAGAAAAAAGGAAAGATTTAGAATTTTGTATTTTTAAACCATTGTGATAAATAGAGCAAATGCTTTATTTATCACAATGGTTTCACAAAGTGACTTTCTACAATGTATTGGTTACCAAAATTACATAAAAACCATATAAAGCGCGTTTCATTGCAAGTTCTAGCTCATGTACAACTACTAAATTGTCTATACTTTTGACTTCTTGTTTACCGAAGGTAAAAGAACATGTAAACTTCTACTGTGATAAGACTTATGACAATTCTTGAATAAACCTCTTCTGGTGTATTAAGAACTCTTCAGAAGTCTTAAACAAGCTAACGACCAAAACGTATCTTGCCAACCGGTTTAACCCCAGTGACTTTTGTCACTGACCGTTCCAAGACGGTACTTCCATCTTCCCCCTATTGTATGTTTGTTTTTTCTTTGTGCGTCTCTTGATGTTTTTATAGTTATGTACATTTGCTGTTTCCTTGTGTTGCTGTTCGGGCGACTGTTTGTTCTGTATGTGGTGTTTCCTGCATGACTCATTTTTGTAAAAAAATTGCATCCACTGTAAGCACGTACGATTTTTCAACTCTGTGCACAACTCTTCCTTATATTTTAATTAAAGTACAAAAATGAGAAAAAAAGGCAAAACAAACACACAATAGGGGGAAGATGGAAGCACCGCCTTGGAACGGTCAGTGACAAAAGTCACTGGGTGGTTAAACCGGTTTATGGGCGCCCAACCTCACACTTATTCCATCCCCACCCTAAAAGACAAACAGTGTAAATAAACGTATCCCCTCTCCGACTAATCTACAACAACCGCGACGGCAAATACAGTGGTAAAGTGCATGTATAACGAAAACATTTAAGTGAACAAACTGTATCCAACTATCGCTAGTGTACTCAATGATTGAGCTGCAACCAGAGTAACTGTAGAAAAGTAATAAAGGGTACGACAAAAACGAAATAGTACAGATATCCGACGTTCTCCTTCCATTTCTGGATTTAAGAGGTCGCCTTCATAGAGTACTAAACCTTTCTTGTCGGCGTACATGCAAAGAGGCCAGCGTGATTTCCAACTGTAAAAGGGTTGACAACCAAACATGCAGTACGTTGTAGTACTACAGGATCATATCCCTTTTTAATGATTTTTTTAACATATTTGATGAACAAAGTCAGAAAATAGGTATGTCCAATAATTTTACGAAGTTTGTAAATTACATCACCATAAAATTCAGGATGTGAAACACCGTGTCGCAGAAGCTCCTTGAGATTAGATTGGTACTTGCCAATAAGCGAGAGATTTCGATAGTAAAAATTTAGAAAAAGGTTTTCTTAGTTTATGGTATCTATATCCTTGCTTAAGCAGTTTTTCAGTTAAAATGAGATTTCGACTGTTAAAATCGTCAATAGATGAACAAGCTCTAGCAAAACGAATAAGTTGAGATATATAAACCCCGTAAGATGGAGCACGGGGAACATCCCCGTCAAGATGAGGAAAATTAACAATATTAAAATCAAAATCATCTCTTTTGTCATATATTTTAGAAGAGATCATTCCATTATCATTTTTTAGGTCGAGATCAAGAAACGCTGCATAATTGTCGGACGGGTTAGCTTTATTCAATTTGAGCAAGTCCAATTGGTGTAATATTTCATCTGCTCGTCAGTAAAGAAAGCTTTTTCAGCATTACATGCCAAGAACGATGTTTTTTCCCGGGCAAATACTTTCTAGTTAAACTTAAATCTTTTTTACTGATGAGCAAATGA
This sequence comes from Azorinus chamasolen, assembly GCA_963576725.1. Classification (NCBI taxonomy): domain Eukaryota; kingdom Metazoa; phylum Mollusca; class Bivalvia; order Cardiida; family Solecurtidae; genus Azorinus; species Azorinus chamasolen. The sequence continues at coordinate 55,584,971 of OY755241.1, forward strand.
AATATTACACCAATTGGACTTGCTCAGAAGTTTGCTAATCACTAACCTTTCTTTTGGATAACATATGTGTACGTTATGGGAATGCTATATACCGTCAGGTAATTGGTATTCCTATGGGTACGAATTGTGCACCACTTGTCGCAAATTTGTTGTTTGTACTGATATGAGGGAGATTTCATGTTGCGTTTGAATCCACAATCACAAAAAGATGTTATAAAAGCCATCAATGAAACTTCTCAATATTTGGGTGATATTTTAACTTAGATAACCCTTTCTTTGATGCTCTGATTCCAACAATTTATCCTAAAGAACTCAAATTGAATAAACCTAACCCGTCCGACAATTATGCAGCTTTTCTTGATCTAGACCTTAAAATTGATCATGGAATGATTTCTTCCAATATATATGACATAGAGATGAGTTCGATTTTAATATTGTAAATTTCCCTCATCTTGACGGGGATGTTTCCCGTGCCCCGACTTACGGGGTTTATATATCTCAACTTATTCGTTTTGCTAGAGCTTGTTCATCTATTGACGATTTTGATAGTCGAAATTTCATTTTAACTGAAAAGCTGCTTAAGCAAGGATATAGATACTATAAACTAAGAAAAACTTTCTCTAAATTTTACTATCGAAATCTCTCACTTATTGGCAAGTACAAATGTATTTCCAAGGCGCTTCTGCGACAAGGTATTTCACATCCTGAATTTTATGGTGATGTGATTTACAAACTTCGTAAAATTATTGGACATACCCATTTTCTCACTTTGTTCATCAAATGTGTTAAAAAATCAGTAAAAAGGTATATGATACTATAGTACTACACCATACTGCATGTTTGGTTGTCAGCCCTTTACAGTTGGCAATCACGCTGGCCTCTTTGCATGTACGCCGACAAGAAAGGTTTAGTACTCTATGAAGGTGACCTCTTAAATCCAGAAACGGAAGGAGAACGTCGGATATCTGTACTATTTGGTTTTTGTCGTATCCCTTAATTACATTTCAACAGTTACTCTGTTTGCAGTTCAATCATTGAATATACTAGCGATAGGTGGATACAGTTTGTTCACTTAAAACGTTTTCGTTATTATACATATGCACTTTACCACTGCATTTGTCATCGCGGTTGTAGTAGATTAGTCTGAGGGGGAATACGCTTATTTGCACTGTTTGTCTTTTAGGGGGTGGAATAAGTGTGAGGTTGGGCGCCCCAAAACCGGTTTAACCCCCAGTGACTTTTGTCACTAACCGTTCTAAGGCGGTACATCCATCTTCCCGTAGTGTATGTTTGTTTTGTCTTTGTGCGTCTCTTGATGTTTTTATAGTATGTACATTTGCTGTTTCCTTGTGTTGCTGTTCGGGCGACTGTTTGTTCTGTATGTGGTGTTTCCTGCATGACTCATTTTATACGTTTACAGAGTCGTCAAAAGTCGTTATAATGAGGGAATGGGTGAAAGAGGGTTCACAGTATAGGATTTGGTGGAGAAATGATGATTTTAGAAAGTAGGTACGCATCTTTATATGTCGCTATGTTAAACAACAATAAGAAACGGAATAAACACAATATGTCCACACTTCATTTGGTCGTGAACCAAGTTGGTCGATTAGTTGGTCCACATAATATTATTGCATGAACTGCTGATACAGGTTTTAATGCATTTTTAATTTATTTCAATGAAACATTATTCTTGTGCATGACATACTTTTTGACTCATCAAGTTTGAATTTCGTTATGCTTCATTGATTTTTCACGGAAATACAGTGATTTTACTTCGAAAATTTCCGGAAATTCAGGTTTTCCGCAGTTTTGTCAGATTCGCCATTGCAGAGCTATAGCCCACAGAGAAGGGCAAACACTGAGAGAGAAAAGAATGTGCAGCGAACTTTTTATACAGTTTAAAAGAGATTTGAATGAGACTTCCTACACATAGTCACTATCGAGTGAACTTGTGCAGGGTGTACGTTTTAATAGATCAGAATTGAAATTGAAGAGTAATGGTCCTTGTTCCAATATACCTCGTTGCTGACATGTTGCTGTTCTTAATATGAAAAGGCTTTATTTTATATCAATGTGGGTTCGGGGGGCATTTTGTCTTACCAGCAACTGCGCTCTAGATAACATTTAGCATTCCATAAAAATCTGCGCATACGTAGACTCTCGTCTGCTTCATCTTTAAAGCTTTACAAACTGGTTTGGTTTCCCATACACATGTTGATTGAGTGTCACACAGCTTTTATCCGGATAAGTTACTCGACGTCTTATCTCGATACAGGCTGTTTGAACATGTAAACCACCGGCCAGCATAGCCTAGGAGATGCGGTGCAGAAATAGCTTCCCTCCTTGGCGCCCAGGATATAATGGATAGTATTATGACTGATTCGTCAGTGTCAGTATGAAGTGAATAACTGGATTAAATCCACCGGCGGACAACTAAAGTAACAGAACTGTTAAAATATTGGTCCGCAATGCACCTGCAAAATCGGCGAAAGAGTTTTGGCAAATATAAAAGCCGACAAACTTTAAATTAGTTTAAGAGCAACGACGTATAGGTTAGATGACATAGTCAAGCGATTCAGAGACGTGTTATTTAGTGAAGGGGTCGTCATCATTTAACCTTTTCATTGTTGTTTGAGTTGGGTTTAACGTTCCACAAACACAGAAAGATTATACGGAGACGTGGACCTCGGTTTAAAGAAAGTCTGAAAGACTGGTCGCCGGACCGCTCCATATTTTAGATCTTTTTTGTTTACGAATATTCTGGTCTGCTGCACATTTCAGAATATGCTAAAATATATATATTACAAGTACAAATGTTGCTGTAAAAACAGCAAAGGAGAAGCTCCGCGCAAAAAACCCCCCAGACAAATCACAAATGACTCATCTGTCCAGGATCTGCTCTGATTGGTTATGGAATGATATAGAAATCAAATTCTACAGTTTCTGCCATGGAAAAATCATCGCAGTTTCATTTATTTTGTTAGGGGACCGGGGGGCTATTAAAATATTGGCACATTTTTAAAAAAAAAAAAAAAAAAAAAAATATTTCTATAGACAGGGAATCATCAAGGTATTTTATTCTTGTCTAGACAAAACACTAGTCTTTTAAAATACTAAAAGATGAATAATTTGTTATTATTGGTACATATATCTGGAAGTATATAAATCTTGAAGTATCTGAATTTCCTGAATGTCCATATGGAAAAACCTCGTTCGTCGACCTTATTTAAATGATACAATAAAATATGTCATAAGTGGTAATTCATTTATTAAACATATTAGTCGTAAAAAACAGGTGGCTGCATAGTACAGGGCAAAATTAATGCGTAGAACTTCTATAGGCGCTTTCTGTATTACTTTTGTTCTGTTTTAAGCTACCACCTGCCTTACAGACCTAACAATAGACATTTTTGATGGCCGCTTACGACAGGCTCTACTGTAGGCCTAAAGTCGTTTCGTCTTTGACTTGGACTAGGTTCGGGCCGGTTCGACCCGTTTCCGTCCGATTGTTATTGTAGTGACAAACAGCACAATGCTTCCCAGAAATACTTTCGTATGGCATTATGACTTATTAGTCTATACAATGTCATAGAAGGGCTTTCGTAAAACAAGTACACACAAACAAAAATCTTTATTAATCAGCAGAACTTAGCAATCCACAACATCACCTTATTGGAGAGATTAACAGTGGCAGTTAACTCTGTAAACATATTGACGTGAACACGAAAAGGAGTGCCCTGTAAAACTCGTGTCCGACAAAATCGCGACATATTCGGATAGTGTAAATATTGTTAATTATAATTATTACCATTGCATACATCTCAAATATATTTATGAAAAGTATTGAAAATAGAAACTGAATTAACTCATGCAAAGTATACACGTTAATCACGGATACTTGAGCATTGATCAAAAGGGTTAAAATATAAAATCCGGATCCATGAACCAAAAATATCGTAAATACAATAGGCTCCGCGCCTTTTTAGACAAAAGGCCTGAGAAAATCCTTAAGACCTTAGAAATGCCTGATATTTGATTTTTAATATAGAATATATAGGCAGAAAAACGAGGAAAATGCATGAGAATTGAAATTGGTACATAAAAATGTAGGTAAAAACAGGACATTAGGATTAGACAATAACAAAGTAAAGTGTTTTATTAATTTCACAAAATTGTTACATATATATTCAAGTGTTGATAGGGTCTACTTAATTATTTTGGATTCCTTCTCTGAACCGCGGATTCCTAAGTGCCCCGGTCAGGTACGGTAAAGGGACACCCCATCCCTCTACTCCTACCCAGAGAAACGTCTAATAGATTATATTAGATGGCATTCTGTCATTATCCCTTTCCCTTATGTAAGCACATTTTAACGCACCTGCAAACAAAGTACACCCAGATCAGACAACTCCTATATGACTGCTCTGCTCTGTTTGCTATGTGTTATATAGATCTGATTCTACAGCTACTTCCTGAGCCAAAATGTCATGTATTCATATGCCATTATAAAAAATTCATTAGTATTCATGACGTCATTATTTCCTATTTGAATTATCATCAGGGAAAGGGTTAACCTATTCACTTATTTTACTATCATATTACATAGAGTTGAACCTCGATATTACAAACTCGGATAACCCGAACTTCTATAGAACTTCGGTTAACCCTTCGCTTGCTGAATTTTAAAATACATTTCTCCTTCTTTACCCATGTCCTGTTGTATAATTACATACATCTTCTCTGTGTACAAGTATTTCGCTGTGCAATCACTGCTGTGGAATGCACTGGTTGCACAATCATTTGTAAATAGAGCAGACCCTGATGAGACAGCTCCTGCAGGAGCTGTCTCATCTGGGTCTTCACTATTTACAGGTAGGTATATTGATGTGAACAGCAAGCGAAGAGTTAAAGATTATATCCTTTCACACTTTTGTAACACAAAATTCACCACGTTACATATCTATAAAGACATGCAACAGCTTGATGCAGGTCGCAATTAATGCTGAAAGGTTCCACGGTATGCATTAAGTAATATCTTCATGAATATTCATCCCCTTGATTTTATAATGTAAACGTTTCAAGGAAATTGCAGGATCTGCTCTACATAAATCCATAACCAAACAGAATAGATCATGACCAGGCGGTTCCTATTGGAGGCGCCTGGTCTGTGTCTACTCTGTTTGTGACAAGGCGTTACTGTGAGGGAAAGGGTTAATTTAGTGGATGAATTTTATTGTTATTAACCCTTTCCTTCATATAAATGCGTTTTCAAGCATTTGCAAACAGAGTAGGCCTAGATCAGACGGCACCTATAGGAGCCGTCTGATCAGGGTCTGCTCTGTTTGCTAATATAATTTGAAATATCTGTTTCTTTACTTTTTAAAATGGTTTCTGTCCACGAATATTCAATAGGTATTGGAATTTGTAAAATTCATAGAACAGTGACAGGGTTTAGCAAACAGTGCAAATCCTTAACTTGGTGAGCAATCTGATCTTGGTATACATGTACACTGTTTGTACATGCCAGTAAACTCTTTTCCCGCACTCAATGGGCTAAAATTGACTTTTGTAACCTGTTTCGTTTCCACGTGAAGGATCTCTTGCAAAAGAAATACATGCTGGTGATTGGTATAGCAAATACTGCAGACCATTATCAAAGGGCTACTTTAGGGGCATTCTGGTTTGGATCACCGCTATTTGGCCAAACCCCTTTTTGTGGGATCGCAAGGGTAAATGGGGTCATAACATTACAGTAAAACCCCTCTAATACGACCATCTAAAAGAGGTATACTTCTGGGTGGTAGAGGCAGGTGCACCACCTGCTCATAAAGATACAAATGTTTATTCATTAAGTGGTCGCTTTAGAGGGGTTCTAATGTACAACATTTAGACAGAGCTGTTGAAAAGACACATATACAGTAAAACTCCCTAAACCGGACGTTCAAATTTGTATCAATGCCGGTCTTTAAGACAGGTGGAAGCTTAATGCAGGATGGGAGCTTTCATGGCTCTCACCCTGCATTAAGCAACTACCTGCTTGACCATACAATTTTAATCATGTTTTATAATGGCATATGAACAAAGTATATTTTGGCTCAGACAGAAACTGTAGAAACTTACAGTAACACTCCTCTAAACCGGATGTTATATTTAGTATAAAGATCAGTCTTGGAGACAAATGGCAGCTTAATGCGGGGTGAATGTCATGCAGAAAGCTCCTCTAGCATCTTCCTGCATGATTTTCACCCAACATTAAGCAACCACCTGTCTAGACGTATCTAAATTCTTCTCTTCTAAAATACTGGTTTAGATGGGATTTTACTGTATATCTATATCACAGATATAGAAGTTGGTGGGACAATTAATACAGCAACTGTTTTTGTTCGAGTCTATATTCAAATCGCATATGCAGCTACAAGTTACCAGTTAATTGTTTACTGGTTCCGTTTGATTTACAAAATTGTGTCTAAATTCGCAACAAGTTCTATTTTCTTATCATTTGCTTTAATCCATTCCCTCATATGCTACTTTTAGATCCAACCTCTTTGAATAAATTTACCGAAAAGGAGAATTTACTAGAAAAAAGGACACATTTAGAATTGTGGAGATTTGAAACAATTGTGATAAATACAGCATTTACTCCTAGGAGCAAATGCTCTATGTATCACACTGGTTTCAAAAAGTGACTTTGTTTTAAAGAGACGTCATGTTGAAGGAATGGGTTAATTGTTTGCTGAGAACGAAGTACGTTTGCTTTACAGAAATGTTTCAAAGAAGTTGTGGAGACGGACACGGGTGATGCAAATTACGCTTGGGGCTGTGCCTCGTCACAGGTATCGTCAATATTCCTTAACAATTTTATCTCATGAATGGATAGTCATGTCAGAAATAATGACGTCATAAATGTTTACTGGCTGACTATAAATGATAGATGAACATATTATGGAAATTGTAGAATCAGACATACAGATGGGGTCGCACTCTGCTTGCAAAAGTTCTAAAAGGCGTCTTTATCAGGAAATAATAACAACAAACATATGAAGAAGTACAAACATGGAGGACCTTGCATGAATGTTCATTACAAATTGATTTTATGAAACGAGTTTACTATAATAATATGACACGAGCTTTCTATTTATCACATAGCCATTAAAAGTGCCCTAGAAAGTGAAACAGGCTATAGCTGACGCCATTGTTTAAAGCGTCGACGCAAATGCAGCCCATCGATTGGCTAACGTTTAAATGACGCCATGCATTGATTCCAGGTGTTGTCTTTAATATTCATTATCGACCGGATTCAAAGTGCTCATTTGCATAAGAATGCACTAGTACTTTTCCTCGGTTTACGACACTCTGTTTCGGCACTCCCACGCCGAAGATTATGTGATAAATATACTTTCGCCCCAAGTAGTGATAAAATATGTACACTTTACTTCATTGGCTGCTACAATGTGCATTTTTCAGTCTGCTATACTAACGCCAAATAGTAGGCAAGCCATCGACCCTTAACTCTTTCCCTGTTCAATGTTTATTAAGAATTTCAGTACCTACTGACTATTCATGGACAAAATGGGTTTAGTTAAATATGAAAGGTTGAACACTGTAGCCAATTAAACTGAAGAAAGAGATCTGTTCGTTAGCAAACAGAGCAGACCTTGGCCAGGCGGCACCTATAGGAGCCGCCTGATCTGTGTCTACTCCGTTTGCAGATGTGTGAAAAGGTAAGGGTTACCTCCATCATTATTCATGTAGCAAATAATATTATGAATATTGATAAGCTAAATTCTTATGATGGCATATGAACGGAGGAGTGTTTTGCAAACAAAGCAGATCAAATCCTGCTCACATTCCTCCTTAAGCAGTCGCCCGATCTGGTTATACTCTGTTTTCAAAGGCGTTTAAAGGCACCAACATCAAACAAAGCGATGAACAAGTTACTATTGGCATATGTTATACATGTGTATATATAATTAAAGAAATATGATTGAAAAAATGTCTACTTCTTGTTTGCTTGGTAGGGTAGGTATCTCTTCACAAGACAGTCACTCATACTATAAGATGCCAATATGTCTGTGACGTCACCTTATCAAGTCAAACAGATTCATCAACCCGTTGTAGAAAATAATCTTTGCTCAAATTCAGATCTGTTTAATTTTGCTTACGTCCAATTCGATTAAGTTTTTGAGAAACAGGGGCGATTTTCGATATAAGTTTAAATTGACAATCTTCATAATAATGGTAGAACATTACGCTAATTAAGTTTTATGACATTATTGAAAATATGCGTTCATTGCAGGGACTTCCCCTTTAACAGTGGATTAAACAAATTATATCTCGATGAGATGGGATGCCGGATTACTCGTCGTCTCATCTGGATCAAATTCAGGGGGGGGGTAGCTAGCGATACGCATTTACGCACGTGCGTAACGCACGTGCGTAACATCAATCAGAAAAGTGAAAACATTATTATGGCCAAAATTAAACAAAAACTCGAAGGCTATAGGGGTAGACGTTGATAAACGTTTTGCCTTGTCATGTAAGTTTTAACCAATTTCTTCATATTGACGCATTTTGACGCCTCTGTAAAAGCCACCTTTTGAAATAATTGTGATAAATAGAGCATTTGCTCCTATAGGATTCTAACAATTCTAAATTTCTCCGAGGGAGCATGCCCCCCGGAACCATATATCTATGTTGCGTACATTACTACGCTCCTGAAAGTTGTTTACAGATGTTAATTGGGTTGCTTTTAACGGTATAAGCGTTGATACATGTGTTTATTTATACAGCTCTGCAAGCTAGAGGAACACCTGAAGGAAACAAGTAAACGACTGAGCACGCAAAAATGCTTTCAATGCTGTGATAACAGCTTCTGCACCTTCGGACCCTGTACACAAGGTATTGACTCCGTTAACATTCATGTACCATGAAGCTTGTTACTTTATAAGTACAGAAAAACCTCTCTATAACGGCCACTAAATTGTGTTAATTATTTGGTATTTAGGGCATGTGGCCGCTTAAAGCAAGGTAAAAGTAAAACAGAACGCTCCTATAGGAGCGTTCTGTTTTACTTTCACCTAGCTTTAAGCAGCCACCTGCCTTTAACACAAACTACTTGATGTAATTTAGTGGCCGTTATAGAGAGGTTTTACTGTAATTTAGTGGCCGTTATAGAGAGGTTTTACTGTATTCTTGTAACAGTTAAGCGGCTATATGGATATTACTTAGCACTAAATTCTATCATCGCTGTGATGTCAGCTTCTGCAACACCTGGCCCTCCCTGTACACAAGATATTGCTTCCCGTTAACAAGTATCATAATTATGGCCATATTTACTTTGTGAATGTAATAATTCACAGCTTATGGATATATTAACCCTTTCCTCCATGAATATGCATGTAAGGAATAATGACGTCATGGGTAAAATTAATATAATTTGTTATAATAGAACATAGACACGTGAAGTTTTGGCCATGGCAGAAACTGTAGAATCTTATCTCTATTATATCATTAGCAAACAGAGCAGACTCTGATCAGACAGCTCATATAGGAGCCGTCTGATCTGGGTCTACTCTGTTTGCAAAGGCGTAGAAATGTGTATTTATGGAGTACATGGTTAATTAACACTATAAACGCCTTTGAAAATAAATGAATATCATTTTCCATCTACCATTTATAATCAATGTACAGCTGATCTAATTCTATGTATTGGTCTAGATCTAGTGTACAATGATGTTGAAACATTAAATTTGAAATGTGTTCCCAATTCTCGTTTATTCATCCTATTTCTGTCCTATGCTATTTGTAGACTTTTAGACCCAACATCTTTGAATAAATCTACAGAAAAGGAACATTAACTATAGAAAAGGAGAGTTTTAGAATTGTGTAGTCTTGAAACCATTGCTCTATTTATCACAATGGTTTAAAAAATGTGAATTTTATAGAGGCAAAAAAGCGTCACTAGGGGGTAAAGTGTTAACCAATTAATTCAAATTAACCGTTAATGCAAACAGAGCAGGCCTTATCAGACGGCCCTGTAGGAACCTCTGGTTTGTCTCTACCCTGTTTGCAAATGGATGGTATACGTTTATATAAATAAAAAGGTTAAAAGATTAACTTCTTCATTTCTCCAACAAGCCCTATAAGTTATGACCACTCTGTTCGTGACGATTAACCCTTTCACCGCCAATGTCGCATAAATGCACCACAACAAATAGTGCAGTCCCAGATCAAACGCCGCCTTTTCAAGGCGGCGTCTGATCAGGGACTTCACTTTTTGTCTCAAACTTTATTTCTATATATGTGCTTTATTCCTTTGAAATTTGCATTTATTTATCTCATTACCTTATTTTACCAAATGATTTAATAAAAGTGGTTTGCAGACGACAATAAGAAATTTGGCGCCGAAAGGGTTAAAGAGATTCACTCTTTAGTGGTCACATTATAGGGTTTGGTGGAGAAATGACGATTTTATTATTTGAACATGCGCCTTTATCTGTTGCTCTGAGTTAAAGTATTTCATCTGTTAAGAGCAGACTACTAAATGCATGACAAAATTCATAGCTGTAAGCTACTTTATGCTTTGTAGACCTCAGTTTGTTGGTCGCGTTAATTTTTTCATTTTACTGTAATTCTCTCTTAGATTACTGCTCCAAGGTAACCTGTTATCAGAACTCCACTTGCACGAACACACCGATCGGTCACGTCTGCGCATGCCCGGCTGGATATACGGGGAGTCTTTGTGAAACGGGTTTGTAAATTGTCCACTATTATCTTAACCCTTTCCCTGTTCTATGTTTATTCCAAATTTCAATACCTACTGAATATTTATGAACAAAATAATTATAATTAAATGTGGAAGGTGGTACATTTTAGCCATTTTTGAAAGTAAAAACACAAATCTTTCAAATTCCATAAGCAACAGAGTAGACCCTGATCAGACGGCTCCTCTAGGAGCCGTCTGATCTCGGTCTACTCTGTTTGCATATGCGTGAAAACACGTTTATATGAGGGAAAGGGTTAATACTGTTCTAAGACATCCACTAGTTTTGATGGTATTTTTTTGTTTAACGCCTCTGTAAAAGTCACTGATTGAAACCATTGTTATAAATAGCGCATTTGCTCCTATAGGAGCCCCGTGCACAGAAGAACCCCAGGAGACTTCCTTCACGTGTAATTATCTGGACGTCGTGATATGACTGAAAGAAAGACTATTAACCCTTCTCTTGCTATTCACGTCAATATACCTAACTGTAAGTAGTGAATACCCAGATGATAAGCTCCTACAGGAGCTGTCTCATCAGGGTATGCACTATTTACAAGTTGATTGTGCAACCAGTGCACTCCACAGCAGCGATTGCACAGCGAAATACTTGTTCACAGTGGAGATATATGTAAATATACAACAGGACATGGGTAAAGAAGGAGAAATGTATTTTAAAATTCAGCAAGAGAAGGGTTAAAACGACGTTAAACCTGATGAAAACCAAACCGAACCTTTTGGAGCCAATGCTCTATTTATCACAATGGTTTCAAAGCTACACGATTCTATTTTTTCCCTTTTACCTAGTAAATGCTCCTTTTTATTAGATTTACTCTAATAGAATGGGTCTAATATAGCATATGATGGAATGGGTTAAAGATAGCCCAGGGAATGGGGGAATGCGTTAAATCAGTTCATTAATCCTTATCCCGCTGTAGAATAATAATGGCTGCTCAAATCTGGACTTGGTGTAATTTTGACCATTCCCAACTTTATTACGCATTTGGTAAAGTATTGACAGACAACAACTTTGTTCCTTAACCCATTCCTTCATAGGTTACTTTTAGACCCAACCTCTTTGAATAAATCTACCGAAAAGGAGCAATTACTAGAGATACAGTAACTATTTTAGAATTTTGAAGTTCTGAAACCATTGTGGTAAATAGAGCATTTGCTCCTATGGAGCAAATGCTCTATTTATAACAATGGTTTCAAAAAACTGATTTTTACAGTGACGTCAAAAGGCTTCACTATAAGAGAATGGGCCAAACAGCATTATTACCAAGGGCTTGTTATTGTGTCAAAGACTGTAGAATACGATCTGTATAATTCCATAAGCAAACAGAGCAGACCCTGATCACGCGGCTCCTGTGGGAGACATCTGATCTATGTCTTCTCTGTTTGCGAAAAAGATGTGCTTATAAGAGAAATGATAGAGCTAGGCGCTAGACTACAGTGATACAGAGAACTTCCAAAGAAGATTTTTGATTTTCATTCGTTTTGCACTGAAACCGTCTCCTTGTAAATTCCATTCGTTGATATATATAAATTCACTAAATTGCCTCCTGTTTTTACTACAAATACGAGCAATGCGGTACTAAAACTATAACAACTAATGCCATATTGCCGTATCCATGACAACATCTATATTCAGTAAAACCTCGATAGTACGTAATATTAGTGTAGAAGAATTTAAATACTTTTAGTCATGTGGCTGCTTAACCCTTTCCCTCATAGGCTATTTTTAGATACATCTTTGAATGAATCTACCGAAAAGGAGCATTAACTAGAGAAAAGGAAAATTTTAGAATTTTGTAGTTTGAAACCATTGTGATAAATAGAGCATTTGCTCCTATAGGAGCAAATGCTCTGTTTATCACAATGATTTCACAAAGTGACTTTTACAGAGTCGTCAAAAGTCGTCAATATGAGGGAAAGGGTTAATACAGGGTGGAAGTCATGCAGAAAGCTGCTGTATGAGCTTTCTGCATGACTTTTACCCTGAAACAAGCTGTCACCTGTCTTAAAGATAAAAAAATAACAATACATGTACATATTTTAGTGTTAGAATAATCGAGTTTTGACTGTACATGTAAATGCATTACAATCAGTGTAAACCTAAACCAAGTGTGACATGGAAAGGTTCATATATTCCACAGAAATAGACGAGTGTGCCAGCTCGCCGTGCGTGAATGGTGGTTTATGTGTGGACCAGGTGGGCAATTACACGTGCTACTGCCGGGATGGATTTATAGGAGCCAACTGCGAAATCAGTACGTGTAATTTGTAATAACTTTTCTCGCTTCTCAGTCGTGCTAGATAAGCTGAGTTACTAAAAATAACCGTACTAGAAATCCTTATCTAGAACACCCCGTGACTAGTGTATTCATACGCGCGATTGGGTAAAATCAATACAAGGGAAGGAATTCTTACAGAATTATACCAACATTTCTATAGGCAACAGCCTTATGAATTGAAATTAATATAAGTAATTAGCACGAATATGAAATTCTATTAATCATATAAACACTTTAAAAGCCTATTTAATTAACTAAAGACGTTGTTTTGTAGTCACTCAGTCATTTATATGTACGCCAAAATGTAACGTTTGTGGTTGTCATTACAAATGACGTCATTTTGGTGTCACGCCTAAAGTTATGCTGCAGTCTGTTGCTATTAGATATGGACGTCGAAATACGCAATGTAAAGTAGTACTTCACAAAATGCGTTAATTTACTTGGTATTATGGCGTATATCGGCCAGAAAAATAATCAAGCATTGATTCTATTAATCTTACTCATACCTGTTTGAATGAACTCTTTGAAAGAAGCCTTTCTATACCCCCCCCTTCATTGAATGAACCCTTTGAGCGAACCCTTTGAATGAATCCTTCCTTTGAAGGAACCCTTTATTTGAAGGAACCCTTTATTTGAACGAATCCTTTATTTGAATGAACCCTTTGAATGGACCCTTTCTTTGAAGGAATCCTTTCTTTGAATGAACCTTATCTTTGAATGAACCCTTTATTTGAATGAACCCTTTCTTTTGAACATGTACTATGATTAACTTTCATCTAAAAATATTTATCAAGCAATCATCTTTACATGAATATTCACCGGGTAAAGGGTTAACTCTTTATACACTATATGCGAACATGATCCAGGTAAGACGCATTGGAACCCGGCGTCTCGGCAGGATCCAAACAATTCACCACGTTCATTGTACTATTAATAACTATAGGAAGTGTTGCAGATGACAATTGTAACAGACGACAATCATTGCAGACGACAATTGTGACAGACGACAATCATTACAGACGACAATTGTAACAGACGACACTCATTGCAGACGACAATTGTTGCAGATTACAATTATTTGAAAGAGGGTCGCGACAACTATGTTCAATATAAACATTTTGGTTTTCCTTTTCCAGACATAGATGAATGTGCGTTAAGTCCATGTATGCACGGGGCCACTTGTGTTGATGGCATCGCAAACTACACCTGCATCTGCAGCCCTGGGTTTACAGGGAAAAACTGTGAAATAGGTGACAACTCTCTCTCTCTCTCGCTCTCTCCTCTATCTCTCTGTTTATCTCTCTCCCCCTACCCCTCTCTCCCCCTACCTCTCTCTCTCTCTCTCTCTCTCTGTTTATCTCTCTCTCCCCTATCTGTTTTTGTATGTCGTATGTCTGTCTGTGGCTATGGCTGTGTCTCTCTGTCTCTCTCTGTCTGTGTCTCTGTTTTTCTCTCTCCATCTTCCTTTCTCTCCCTCTCCTCTGTCTCTCTGACGGGCGCAGTCTAGTCAGGGTCTGCTCTGTTTGAAAAGAACGTTTAGACTGTAGCCGTTAGAACAAGTCGGCCATCAGAATACAGTAGAACCTGTCTTAAGCGGCCATCAAAAAGAGGTCTAATTGTGGGTCTGTAAGACAGGTGGTAGCTTAATATCAATAAATGAATGGCCGCTTAGGACATATTCTACTGTTTAGCTATTAGAAAATAACCGTTACCGTTAGAAGAATTTAACCGTTAGAAGAACATTGCCGTAAGTCGACCGTAGCTATTAGAATATAGCCGTTAGACGAATATAGCCGTTATAATATAGCAAAAACACTATATAACCGTCAGACTAATATAGCAATTAGAGTATAACTGTTGGATGAATATAACAATCATAACATACACGTAAGAATATAGCTGTTAAACTGCTTTTGAGTGGCTCCATTGAAAAAGGTATATTTATTATGCGTTCTTAGATATTGACGAGTGCATGAGTTCCCCGTGTTCCTATGGTGGCACGTGCACGGACTTGGCCAACGGCTACCACTGCGGCGACTGCATAGCTGGTATAACTGGGAAATCATGTGAATACAGTAAGTATAGAGCGCCGATGGTAATTTGAACATCCAATCAAATGATTCGGTTTACCTGTTAGTAATATTGAAAACGATGAATAAATGTGAAATGCGATGATTACAGTAACCGTGTGAAGAAAGAGGCTACATATAATACTCATATAATACTCGTCAATGTTTGTCATATAATTGTCAATGATGGCCGAAACAGAAATGAATAAAATATTGATCAATACGATTGTGCAGTTGAGGGAAAAATATCTGGTCAATACTATTGAGTTAATAATATTGTCAGCTTTGCAGAGAGCTGGATGTGCTCAATAAACCTAAATGCATTCTAGTAGAAACTTCCATTCATCACCTTTGGTGTCGATTTTGCCATGTTGATGGTATGATAATTTCAACAAGAATGAAATATTGATCAATACAATTGATGAGGCATAATACAGAATATAAAACAACTGTATTAACCCTTTCCCTCATATAAACGTGTTTTACGCCTTTGCGAACAGAGTAGACCCAGATCAGACGGCTCCTACTGGAGCCGTCTGACCAGGGTCGGCTCTGTTTGCTAATAGAATTGGATAGAACTGTTTCTTTGCTTTTTAAAATGTCTACAATGTTTCACCTTCCTTATTTCTTTATAACTATTTTGTTAATGAATATTCAGTAGGTTTTGAAATTTGGAACAAATACAGAACAGGGAAAGGGTTAATCATTTACTCCATGAATATTCAGTAAGAAATAATGACATTATGAATATTAATTAGACAAACGCGTACAAATATGATCTTCTTTCATGAATTCTATACATATGTCATCTATGCCTTTTCAAAAATATTGTCAGAATGCCATAGCAGTTCGGATCCTCCCCGAGATAAGCAATGTCTCATCTGGATCAAAATTACAGTTGAACTTCGATATCTCGAACTCCAGGGGACTATACGAATTAGTTCGAGATAACAGACTTTCGAGTTATCCGAATCCTAATTTGGACAAGTTTTCAAGTTCAAAGCTTAATGTAAATCTAAAAGTACAAAAATGAGTCATGCAGGAAACACCACATACAGAACCAACACTCGCCCAAACAGCAACACAAGGAAACAACAAATGTACATAACTAGAAAAAACAACAAGAGACGCACAAAGACAAAACAAACATACAATAGGAGGAAGATGGAAGTACCGCCTTGGAACGGTCAGTGACAAAAGTCACTGGGGGGTTAAACCGGTTTATGGGCGCCCAACCTCACTCTTATTCCATCCCCACCCTAAAAGACAAACAGTGTAAATAAACGTATCCCCTCTCCGACTAATCTACAACAACCGCGACGGCAAATACAATGGTAAAGTGCATGTATAACGAAAACACATTTAATTGAACATACTGTATCCACCTATCGCTAGTGTACTCAATGATTGAGCTGCAAACAGAGTAACTGTAGAAAAGTAATAAAGGGTACGACAAAAATGAAATAGTACAGATATCCGACGTTCTCCTTCCATTTCTGGATTTAAGAGGTCGCCTTCATAGAGTACTAAACCTTTCTTGTCGGAGCTTTCAGCATTACTTTAGACTTACATTAAGCTGTTACACATGTTTCTCCATATGCAAAGTGAGCAATTGTGTAATGTATGTTTTTAAAGGACCGAACTTTTAGTTCGAGTTATCCCGAGTTCGAGTTATAAGAGTTCGAGATATCGGAGTTAAACATGTATGTACCATTCGAGGGCTTGGTGCAAAACTATTTTAACTCCTTCACAGGAGTTAGAATAGTTTTGCACCAAGTCTTCGAATTGTCGTCAAAACATGTTGGTAGGACGAGTAACACTGTAATGACACCATTCTGTTGTCGTTTTTTCTTCTCGTAGATATCGACGACTGCGCAAATGTCACCTGTTTGAATAAAGGAATATGTTCAGACTCCATAGGATACTTCGAATGTAAATGTCCATTGGGCTTCACCGGAAAATACTGCGAAACTTGTAGGTTGATGCTTTTTTCTGTTTTTATTTTTCATATTGATCGACTATACCAGATGTCTAGATAAGATGGAGTAATTTCAGTCACTTTTCAAGAAAAACTCCTTTTTAATTTGTTCCTCTTGGGTCAGCTCAAAGTTGGACCGGCGCAATTTTGACTACTTCCGATTCGGTCAAGCTTTTAAAAAGCTATTGATCGAGTGTCGAACAGCTTGGATTCTGATGTGACGCTGTTTTAACCCTTCCACCGCCAATGTCGCATAAATGTACCACGACAAATAGTGCAGTCCCAGATCAGACGCCGCCTTTTCAAGGCGGCGTCTGATCAGAGACTTCACTTTTTGTCTTAAACTCTTATTTCTACATTTGTGCTTTACTCCTTTGAAATTTACATTTATTTATCTCATTTCCTTATTTTACCAAATGATTTAACAAAAGTGGTCTGATTATAAACCATTTTGCTTGACGATTTACTTTTGACTGAGATTTACTACATGTATTTAATTGAACAGCCTATGGTCCGATGCTATAAAACTTCTCAGTCTGAGTTCATTCTGAAGTATCTTATTGGTCATATTTTGATAAAACTCTACCGAATTAGATGCATGACTACGATTTCAGACTCAAGAACCTTGGCAATATCACAGGTAGATCGATGTCCCTTTTGAGATTTTATCCATTTTATTTTCAGCCGTTGGTCGAGTGTGTTACAGTTGCCTTGATTTGACTGACGTCACTTCCTGTGCCAATGAGACAATATGTGGTGCAGGGCAGGTAACCAAGTGGTTTTTATTTTTAACCCTTTCCTTCATGTAAACGTGTTAAACGCATTTGCAAACAGAGTAGACCCAGATCATATAGGAGCCGTCTGATCAGGGTCTGCTCCGTTTGCTAATTGAATTTGAAAGATCTGTTTATTTACTTTCTAAAGTGGCCACACTTCATTTTAACTGTTTTGTCCACGACTATTAAGTACGTATTGGAATACACATAGAACAGGAAAAGGTTAACATTTCATTCTATTTTACACAAGATTATCGTTAGCGTGTTAAAATTTACACGTTCTAATTCAAATCCCTTCATCATTCTATTTGCCACATAATGTTCATTTGCATGTCAAAATTTACCTAGATAAACCCATTGTCAAAACAATTGTAAACTTTCATTAATCCTTTCCCTTATATAAACCCGTTTTCATGCATTTGCAAACAGAGTAGACCCAAATCAGACGGCTCCTGTAGGAGCCGTCTGAACAGGGTCTGCTCCGTTTGCTACTAGAATTCGATAGATCTGTTTCTTTACTTTCTAAAATGACTCTAATGTCCCATCTTTCATATTTCATTATAACTATTTAGTCCATGAATATTCAGTAGATATTAACATTTCAAATAAGCATAGAACATGGAAAGGGTTAAATTTCATTGAATCATCTTATACCTACATGTAGTCATTGCACTAAGGCAGACGTGTAGTCAATAACCGTTTTAATATGTTTTGTGTCGTCTGTTCGTCATCACGTTTTGGTTTTGGCGCCGAGCTCTTTTGTGTGTGGCGCTATCTGTATGAATTTTTATACACTTACTTTTAAAATCAATTTGCAACGAAATTAGTGGTTCGCTCCTGTGTTATCGGAAACACATGATATTATTATATAAGTTAGCGTCAACATCAATATACTATCATCATTTGTGTTTTATATGGTGGATGTTTTGTGTCGCCTGCTTGTGCGTTACGCCACGTTTTGGTTTTGGTGCAGCACCCTTTTGTGTGTGGCGCTGTCTATGATTTTTTATACACTTAGTTTTTAAAATCAATTTGCAACGACATTCGTGGTTCGCTCCTGTATTAGCATAAACATAGGCCAATAATATATAAGTTAGCGTTAACATCAATATGATATCATCAAGGTTTGCGCCTCTCAGTACAGATCAATACGTACAATATCAAACCCTTTGGTATGTATTATGAGGGCCATTTTTAAGTCATTTTTTCACAGGAATGTTTCCCTGAGCACAAGCCTATCGATTAACCATTTATACGCCTTTGCAAACAAAGTAGACCCAGATCAGACGGCCCCTACAGGGGCCATCTGATCAGGGTCTGCTCTGTTTGCTTATGAAATTATATCGGTATGATTCTACAGTTTCGGTCATGGACAAAAATTCCCGTGTTCATGTGTCATTTTAAACATAAACTCTTTTGGTGCCAAATTTAAAAGTGTCGTCTGCAATAATACTTTCATATTAAATAGAATTCTAAACTAAATAAAGGTATATTAGTAAAACATTTGTTTTTTAAAAGCTGTATGCATGGGCTAAAATAATACTGAAAACAGTGAAGTCCCAGGTCAGATGCCGCCTTGAAAAGGCGGCATCTGACCTTGGACTGCACTGTTATCAGTGGTGCCAACAGGCGACATTGGCGCCGAAAGAGTTAATCTAATTTATAATTTCAGGATATCATTATTTCTTACATTAATATTCATGAAATAAATATGTTTAAGGGTTACGTAGATTTTTCAGTTCTCGTAAAAGCTTGATAGAACTAGCAACGTACACAGCTCCAGATAAGATGCGTAAATTAAAACATTTTCAAGAATAACTCCTATAGTTCTCCACCAAACCCTTTGTTATGACTACGCTTTATAATCGTCTCTCCAAGACGATTTTAAAGAGTAGTCACAGCATAGGGTTTGGTGGCTAAATGACGATTTTTAGTGTCTGAATACGCATATTTATCTGTTTTTGAACATTTTTCAAGAAGAGCTCCTTTATTTCTGCACCAAACCCTATGTTATGACCACTGTTTTTAATCGTCTCAGTGGGGAGACGATTTTAAAGAGTCGTCACACCATAGTGTTTGGTGGAGAAATGACGATTTCTAGTATCTGGGTACGCATATTTACCTTTTGCACTGAACTTTTATTTTATGAGTTAATGCCTTTCTTTACAGGAATGTTTCCTTGAACACGAACTTGTTTCTCCTGGCGTATTTAACTTTAACATGGGCTGTGTACCGACAAAGATGTGCGACTACTTGCCATGCCAGGCGCGGCGATAACGCAATTCAGCTATGCTATGAGTGTTGTGACATTAACGGATGTAACAAGCACGCATGTTCCAGTTAACGGACGTAAACTGTTAACCTTTCGCTTGCTGAATTTTAAAATACATTTCTCCTTCTTTACCCATACCTTGTTGTATAATCACATATATCTTCACTGTGTACACGTATTTCGCTGTGCAATCACTGCTGTGGAGTGCACTGGTTGCACAATCAACTTGTAAATTGCAGGTGCTGTCTCATCTGGGTCTTCACTATTTACAGGTAGGTATATTGACGTGAATAGCAAGCGAAGGGTTAAAATGATTAACTCTTTACTCCGTGAAATTAATGTAAGAATTAATGACATCATGGATATTTATAAGCTGCATTTTTATCAGGAATTTGTTTTGTTTTGACAAAACTTGCAAAATCAGGTCTTTATCATGTCAAAAGCAAACAGAGCATACCCTGAATAGACGGCTCCTATAGGAACCGTCTGATCTGGGTCTGCTCTGTTTGCAAATGCGTGAAAAACACGTTTATATGAGGGAAACGTTTAAGAGGTCGACCCACAAGTATTCAGGTTGACTCACAGGTGTCTGTATCAAACTAATTTTGCAGTGTAAACACAGGTACCTGTGGGAACTTCTCCTGAAAGCCACACCTTTACCTTTGACTCGGTTACTTCTCCTTACGTCACAAAACACTACAGGCATACATACGATAGATATAAAGTAGAACCTGTCTGAACCCATTCCCTCATATTGACGACTTTTGACGACTCTGTAAAAGTCACCTTGTGAAGCCATTGTGATAAATAGAGCATTTGCTCCTATATGAGCAAATGCTCTATTTATCACAATGGTTTCAATCTACAAAATTCTATGTTTTTCGTTTTCTCTGGTTAATGCTCCTTTTTTGGTAGATTTATTCAAAGAGGTGATATCTAAAAATAGCCTATCAGGTAACGGGTTAAGCTGCCATGAAAAAGAGGTCTAATTATGGGTATGTAGGGCAAATGGTCGCTTAAATGTAGTTCAAAAGAAATCCAGAAAGCTCATATATGAGCTTTCTGCATTACTTTTGCACTACATTAAGCAACCACCTGCGTTTTCATACTCCCTTGATCAATACATGACTGGCCGCTTAAGACAAGTTTTACTGTATAGAAATGAAACATTTATTCAAGAATGTCACATGGACTTCTTCTCAAACCCCACACTGTGAGAATTCTTTAGACACCAGTCATACCTCTATTGCTCTCTTTGTAACAAGCGCACATTCATCCTCAACGTTTTACCACAAGCGCACATTCATCTTCAACGTTTTACCACAAGCGCACATTCACCCAGTACCTTTTACTACATTCTACACAATTTATACGGCTCCTACTTGCGCCGTGTGTTCAGTGTTTGCTTATGGAATACCGTAAAACCTCTCTATAACGTCCACTAAATTACACCAAGTATTTTGTGTTAAAGGCAGGTGGATGCTTTAAGCAGCCACCTGCCCAATATACCAACTAATTAACAGAATTTAGTGGTCGTTATAGAGAGGTTTTACTGTAATAAATATTTAATGCTGCTTCCAGGATCAAACATTCGCTTGTTCATGATGCAATTATAAAATCAAGCACAACCGGGCGTTTTATCTGCACTATGTTGGAACCAAACACACAAGCATTTTATCTGCACCATGGTAGAACCAAGAAAAAGCAGTTGTTTTACCAACAGTGTAGGGGAACCAATCACATGCAGGCGTTTTATCTGCACTATGTTGGAATCAAACACATGCAAGCGTTCCACTAGCACTATGTTAGAACCAAACATACGCAAGCGTTTTATCTGCACTATGTAAGAACCAATCATAGGTGTCTGTACCGCTTCATGGGAGTCTACATGTAATATATAATAACAAGGGTTCCAGTTGGCAAAGCGGACACCCGTGTATCACAGGTACAAATATGACTGTAACTCTTACAATTTAAATGATAATTACGCAATTCTTTCGGCTATTAAAAGCCAATATATTTTACTACCAAATAAATATAATCTGACGGTAACTTATACACTATTACCAATCTACCATTTTTCTCAAAATGTCGAGTGTTTTCTGGGTCATTGACAAATGTTCGTTCAACTCAGTCTCACCCTATCACAGCAATTACCTGGCGATTTCCAGTTCAAAAGATGGCGTGGTTCAATAATGCAACTCAATATGTTTTGTCCTCCTAATAAGTAAGCAGCTGGTAACAGCGGCCTTTCCGTCTGTCGTTATGTTTCTGTTTCGGATGATGCCATTTTGCAACAAATGTGAATGGAGTCATTTCATTGGATGAGCGAGTGAAAACATGGGAAATCCGTGACGTCACATACAATGGCTTCTTTCTCGGATATTTGAAGCTAACCAGCAAATCTCGTTTGTTTTACATCGTCGCATTGATCATTGAGACTAAAAAGATGGAGATTGGTGATAGAATCGAGTCGTTTAAATGAATATTTTGAACTGCATATAATCGGGTTATCGCTGTTATAGGGTGAGACCGGGGTGAACGAACATTTGTCAATGACCCAGAAAACACGTACAATTTTGGGGAAATCATTGTTGAATTTATAATAATGCATACGATGTCGTCAGAAGATTAAACTTGTTTGGTAGTGAAATATCTTGGTTTTCAATAGCCGAAAGAATTACGAACTTGTCATATAAATTGTAAGAGTTACATACAGTAAAACCTCGATTATTCGAATTTTCGTTATAAACGAATTTAGACCCTTTTAGGCAGGTGGCTGCTTAATGAATGATGAAAGTCATGCAGAAAGCTCCTAGAGGAGCTTTCTGCATGACTTTCACCATGCATTAAACTGCCACCTGTCTTAAAGATCGATAATAATACGTATTTTAGTGTTCGGATAATCGAGGTCTTACTGTACTTGTTTGTACCTGAGATCAGGTGGAACCCATGTATATACTCCCATGAAGCACAGACCCCTATGGAACCAAGCAGATACATGCGTTTTATATGCACTATGGTAGATCCAAGCACACGCAAGCGTTTTATTAACACTATGGTAGAACCAAACGCACACAAGCGTTTGTCTGCATTATGATGGAAGCAAGAACAGGCGGATCTTTTATTAACAATATGGTAGAACCAAGCAAATACAAGCGTTTATCTGCACTATGGTGGAACTCAACAAAAGCAGACTTTAATTAGCATTATGGAATAACCAAGCACTATCAGTCGTTTTATTAGCAGTATGGTGGAACCAAGCGCATTCATGCGTTTATCTGCACTATGGTATAACCAAGCACAAGCAGGTGTTTTATTAGCACTATGCTGTAACTAAGCACAAGCAGACGTTTTATTTGCATTATGGTAGAGCGAAGCACAAACAAACGTTTAATAAGCAGTATTGGTTCAAATGAACAATACGTTTATGTCAAACACATAGATGGAGCTTGGAAATATACGTACATGTATACGTAAAAGATGAGTTCGAAACAAATTTCAGACAGCATGAAGAGAAAACGAAAGATTAAAACCAAACAGTTTTATTACAAAGGAATTTCGATATCTCGAAGTTGGATAACCCGGATTTAAATATATCTCGAGATAAATTGGGATCCTTTCCAAAATTTTGATACATAACTGTTTTAAAATACAGAAGAACCCCTCTAATGTGACCACTTAATGAATAAACATGGGTGTCTTGATAAGCAGATGGTTGCTTAATGCAGGACAAAAGTAATGCAGAAAGCTCCTCTTGGAGCTTTCTGTATTACTTTTGTTCTGCATTAAGCTTCCACCTGTCTCTACCGCCCAGAATTATACCACTATTAGGTGGTCGCATTAGCGGGGTTTTACTGTATATGACAGCTCGATGCAGGTCGTTAGTATCGGGAGTTTTCAGCATTATTTACGACCTGTCACATCGAGAGAGTTTCCAAGTTAGATAAACGCTGACTCGAACTCCGGTTTTCTCGAAGTAATTTGTATGGTACATTAAACCTTCCCCTGTTCTATGTTTATTACAATTTGCAATACCTATTGACCATTCATGGACAAAATAGTTATACTGAAATATGGAAGGTGGAACATTGTAGCCATTTTAGAAAGTAAAGAAACATACTTATCAAATTCCAGTAGCAAACAGAGCAGACCCTGATCAGACGGCTCCTATGGGAACCGTCTGATCTGGGTCTAGATTGTTTGCAAATGCGTGAAAATACGTTTGTATGAGGGAAAGGGTTAAACATTTCCTCCATAAATACGCCTTTCTTTCTACGCCTTTGCAAACAAAGTAGACCTATAGGTAGTCGTTTGATCAGGGTCTGCTCTGTTTCATAATGTTATAATTCTACTGTTTCTGCCATAGCCAGAAATTCATGTGTCCATGTGCTATTATAACCATTAATCTAAATAATATTGATTGAATACATGTATATACATTTCATTAATTATGTTACACGTCGTCCCGTTTGTATTCTGTCTAGTTGCATTGCTTATTAGATAATTACATATACGACCTTAGCACAGAGAGAGTTAATGAAGTAAGCATGGACGTATTAAAACCCTTTTAAAACAAGTTAATTACTTTTCTCTTATGTCTATTACTTGCATGTGAAATACTTATACAATGATGAAAGAGGTATGCAACAAAATAACTAAATTTAGGCGAACATATGTTCTGCGTTTTCATGCAACGAGGTTTGTATGCATGCTATTGCTAAGGGCATTATTCAGCAGAAAATACATTAACAGCATTATAAAATTACAGAAGAACCTGTCTTAAGCGGCCATTGAAAGACAGGTTCTTCAGGTTCTTCACCACTCTTCAGAATTTTTAATTATGGTTTTTTTGACATGTGTAGCTTAAAGCCAAACGTAATGCAAAAAGCTCCTGTAGGAGCTTTCTGTGTTACTTTTGCCCTGTATTAAGCAACCACCTGTTTTTAAGACACTTATGTTCAATTAAAGAATGGTCGCTTAGGACAGTTTCTACTGCATATATTTAACTTGAAAGTCAATGCAAGATGATTTAGGTACAGTAAAACCTCTCTATAACGGCCACTTAATTACATCAAGTATTTTGTGTTAAATACAGGTGGCTGCTTAAAGCAAGGTGAAAGTAAAACAACGCTCTTATAGGAGCGTTCCGTTTTACTTTCACCTTGCTTTAAGTAGCCACTTGCCCTAAATACCAACTAATTAACACGCTTTAGTGGCCATTATAGAGAGGTTTTACTGTATTTGATTCCAGTCGTTATTCACATAGTTCTTGTCACACAGCTCAACGTACACTTAAAGGTAGGAAGTTCGTGGGCTTCAGGAAGAACGCTTGACAGTGAGTTTGACTTTACCCATTATGTTCTATGCATCTAAAAGCAAAGTGACAGCTAAGGGTACATACTCAAATATTAACCCATTTGCCCCATGTGGATTCTTCCATGCTTATATTGGATTAGTCTATCTTTTATATAAGGGATGTCTGGTCTAAATTTTCATTTTTGTTTTGTTTTACAGTGCTCCCTCCCTACAACGGCCCTCTCAATAACGCTTCCCTCCTTACAACAACGCATGTCACTGTTTCCGAAACAACAAGGCTCCAGAAACAACCTTTTTCCATCGTATTTTCTTTATGACTCCATCAAACCCTATGTTGTGACCACTCTTTAGAATCGTCACAAAGTGACGATTCTAAAGAGTGGTCACAACATAGGGTTTGATTGAGGCATAACGGTTTTAGTTCTCGAAATACACCTATATATCTGGGGATCTGCACACAAGCTAATTATATTTGATTTTCCCTCCCTATAACAACTCCCTCTGAACAACACATACAATATTCGTATCCCAAAGGTTCTCGTTGTAGAGAGGGACCACTGTAATTTCCTCTCAGCAAACAGTGTATACTCTGATCAGACGCCACATGATGCGGCGTCTGATCAGAGTCTACACTGTTTGCCTACGTCCCGTATATGGGATCGTGGGAGCAAATGGGTTAAAATCGTCATTTCTCCACCAAATTCTATGTTGTGACCACTCTTTAAAATCGTTTAGAAGTGAACGATTCTAAAGAGTAGATACACTATAGGGTTCGGCTGGAAAAAAGGAGTTATTATGGAAAATGTTTTAATTTAGGCATCTTAAGCTCGACCTCTATAAAAGTCTTCTTAGGTTCAACATATGGAGAATTGAACATTATAAGAGATTGTTTGTCTCCAGATTCACTCTAGCTGAGGACCTGGCTATTAAGTGCTGCAATTTAACAAATTCTGCTTTAGATATTCTACAGTTTCTTTGACTCATATTTGTACTTTTAGATATAATCAGAATGCGTCATACTGTATATAATATGCAATTGAACTTCGATATCTCGAACTCAGATAATACATAAATGAAGTTTTCGCATTCCAGTCCATGCCTGTTACAGATATAGCATATGGAAACATTTAGGCATTATCTAGAAGGTCCAATAAGATTCTGTGATATAGAGTGCTCCTCATATATACGTTTGCAATTTACCCGTACGATAAAATTCGTTCGACAGCGAAGGGTGATCAGGCGCGGATTTAGAGGGGTTGGAGCCGGCGTACGCCCCCCCCCCCATTCTCCCTTAAAATTGCCAAAACAATTTACTGTATATAGATCTAAAATATTACTAAAACACTCTATAACGACCACTAAATTGTGCTAATTAGTTGGTTTTCAGAGCAGATGGCTGCTTAAAGCAAGGTGACCTTCACCTAGCTTTAAGCAGCCACCTGCCTTTGACACAGCTCTTTTTCAACATGTATTACAAACACACTATTTATTTATGTCATCAAACATAAAAATCTACCCCCAGAAATAAAAACAAAACTTCTACCCCCACCCCTAATCTGAAAACCTGGATCCGCACCTGTAATCTAATCAATATCTATAACGCAACAATTTCTTACAAACATATTCATGGAGTAAAGGGTTAAATGATTTAATCCATTTTTTTCAGACGGGGATTACTAACTGGATTTGAAGTGATGATGAAGTTTTTCAGGATACCTAACAGGAACCGTGTATTCCGCGTGTTTGTTCTACTTTGCATAAATACTTGAACTGCTCTGATCTAATATTTCGACCACTAAGGGCCTTTTTCAAAGATTATCATGTCAAAATACACGTCACATTTTGACGTGTATTTTGACATGATAATCTTTGAAAAAGGCCCTTAGTGGTCGAAATATTAGATCAGAGCAGTTTCAGTATTTATGTATTATATTAATTCCCTATTTTGGAATATTTTCTTCATTGTGTTCTACTTTGTTTGGTGATATTGGTGGTTAAATGCGGACAACTATATAGGAAGTTTCATTGCCACTTAGAAACAAATCCTAAAACCTTTCCTACTGAAGGAGTAGGTATGACTGTAAATATCACGGATGATTTCTACCCTATTGGTTTTAATTCACTTTGTAACGTGTCCAATTTAACAGCCATAGTTCCTATAAATAGTGTTGTCCAGAATTTCAACAAGAGACGTGTTCTCAGAGAAGCCCTGGGTCACGTTTGTCACGCTCACATCTGCAGATTCTTCTTCCTTGTTGGCGCCTCCTTGAATGAAACCGTTATGGCAAGAGTAAAACAGGAAGTACAAACGCACAAAGATATCTTGATGATTGGTAAAAAGGACACCTACAAAACTGTCACCAACAAACTCACGACAATGCTTCAGTGGTTACACAGATATTGTATGACGCCGAACTACGTCATCTTCATGAATGACGACACGTTTATGAACTTTGACCTCGTTATGTCAGAATTAGAAGCGTCTGCATGCGCGCATTGTAACTGTATCCTTTGTCACGCTAATCCATTTCTACACGCTAACAGAATCACGTCTAGCAAATGGTTTATCACAGAGGACGAATATCCTTGCACCTTGTATCCCAGATATTGCTCAGGAGCTGTTTATGCTTTCCCAATCTCTGTAACAATAAAACTTCTTTCCGGCGTCTTCAACGCACCATATGTATGGCCCGATGATGTTTGGTTAACTGGCCTTGTTAGAGATCACGTGGGTGTGCGACTTGTTCCAAGTGCAAACCAAGTTATGAAACAATACGATGACGTTTATATAGACGTTAAATATTTTCACCGATATTTCTACGTGCATAATGTGTCCAACGAACAAATGAGAATAGTACACGAGTTCATGGGAAAGCAATGACGTCTAAAATTAAACTTTAATGTAATTGAACCGAGTATAGAATACCTTTGCATACAGTGTAGATCCGTGTCAAAGGGTTTCCTTGGGGCCTTTGATCAAGTTCCGCACTGTTTATTATAAAGCAATGTGCCGTTTGGACCCATATGAAATGGTTCCTTGGGGACATTTGATCGGGGTCTGCATGATTTGTTAATAAGATTTTTTTCTTCTGTGATAAATTCGATGCAGGTTTTCGCTTAATTAGATCTAATATTACTTAATATACGGAGAAGTTTTTTATTTATCAGCAGATTAGCACATTCCCTCATAGGCTATGTTTAGAACACCCTTTTTGAATAAATCTACCGAAAGGGAGCATTTATTTACTAGGGAAAAGGACAATTTTAGAAATGTGTAGTTCAGAAAACATTGTGACAAACAGAGCATTAATGTTTGCCCTTATGGAGTAAATGCTCTATTTATCAAACTGGTTTCAAAACGTTACTTTAACAGAGGCGTCAAATGGCGTAAATATGGTGGGAGTGGTTAAGTGTCAATGCTGTGTCAATACTGTTGATTGTTTCAGCCATTGCGTTCATTACAAAGCTTTTAACTGATTATAGTAAATGCAAAAGTAGTTAAGACAAGTAAGAAAATACACATGTATACAAAATGCAACCAACACTAAAGCACCAAACGAAAGCAAGCAAAACACACACACGCACACACGCACGTGTGCACAACACACAAACACACAAGAAAAACATCAAACACGAACAAAAGCACAAACACAAAGGCACACAACAAACACAAAAACAAGAATGACAAAGAGAGTACCGCCTTGGAACGGTCAGTGGCAAAACCACCAATGAGGGAATAAACCGGTTCACGGACGTCCTAACCTCACACTTATCTCAAAGTCACTCTCGTTTAACAAATAGTGTAAATTATGGTATCCCCGCCAGACTTAAATATACAGTGGGTCAGAAAATTATTATATAGAATGCAGTAAACCTCGATAATTCGAAAGTTTAGTATATAAGAATTTAGACTCGTTTAGGCTGATAAATGCGAGCTTTCTGCAAGACTTTCACTCTTAAGTTGCAAATCTCTATTACAGATCGATAATGATACGTATTTTAGTGCTCGCACAATCGAGAATTTACTGTACATAGTAAAACTCCTATAAACCGGAATTCTAGTGGAGAATAATTTAGATACTTTTAGGCATGTTTCTGCTTAATGCAAGGTGAAAGTCATGCAAAAAGCTCCTATGGACAAGGTTTTCTATAACTGAGATCAAAGGTCAATGTCAAGGAGACCTGAAAATGGTACTTGATATTTACCAATCCGGAATTGTACTTACACACCAAATTCCTACCTCATGTAATATAGGGTTATGTTCTGGACAAGCTGTACACGGAGACACGGACACACTGGGACAGTTAAATTACTAAATGCTACCAAAGCAAGCTTTGTGGGCATAGCCAATATAACAAATTAAGACAATATCTAACTATCGACCACTAACAGGTAACCACCCGGTTATCATGGCAACCAACACGTTTTTGAAATACCTGGTATTAACGTAAAGGTACCTAATACCCCTACATAGCAATTTGTAGTAAATTGAGAACAACGAGGTCACCACTCCGTTACCATTGCAACCAACTCTTTTTTAAACACCTACTAATGAATATGGTTGGTCCTTCGGGATCATTAGTTTTCTTGTAATTAGTTTTGAAAATTGAATACTGCTTAAGCCGGTGCTAGGGGGGCGTGAGTAGTGTTGCACTTTTAATTACTACTCATGAACAGACTCAATAAAACCGAGTCTGCAATTTTCTCTTTTTGCATTTCTGCTTTTGCTTTCGAGGGATCACCCATTTTTAGAATATATTTACCCAAATACCCCCTATCTTTTTAAGCCAAATTGAACAATCAGTGTCCACCAATCAGTTACCATTTCACAACACATACCAATCAATTCGGAGTACTAAGATATCCCAACATACACATTTTCAGCAATTTGAACAATATCTAAATTTTTACTAAGGAACAGTTCACAGTTCAGTTACTTTGGCAATAATAATGTAACATGTTCAATTTCTTTCTTGGTTTTCGACTTTGACTTTGACTTTGAAACTTGACCCTTAACTCTTTTGGCGCCAAATTTTAAGGTGTCGTCTGCAATAATAATTTTATATTAAATATAATTCTAAACTAAATAATAAAGGTATATTAGTAAAGCATTCTTTTTCTAAAAACCTATATGCTTGGGCTAAAAGTGAAGTCCTAGGTCAGATGCCGCCTTGAACTGTTTTCAATGGTGCCAACAGGCGACATTGGCGCCAAAAGGGTTAAGGGGTTTGACAATTTTTTTAAAAGTCTTTTGATAAAACGCCTGTAATAGCCAACAAAACTCGGGAATTGCCTAAGTTCTTTGACATTCTTTGGAGCTGACCAGGAGCTGTCCAGAATTTAACCGCTAACGTTCTGTCTGGGTCCGTTTCTATACCTTTATACGAAACAACGTAACCAAGGTAATGTTCTGAAAATGGGTGATCTTTTGAAAGCAAAAGAAGAAACGCAAAAGAGAAAATTGCAAACTCGGTTTTGTTAAGTCCACGAGTAGTAATTAAAATATCACATTTTGAAGGCGTTAAGCGAGAGAATACCGATTCAAGTCTTTGAAGATGTTTTTTGAATATATTTTTAGAATATTAGGATGTCGTCAAGGAAAATCAGATGCTCATCTCTCAGATGCCTTTCACCCATACATTTACTATTAATATTAAAAATATTTAAAAATGTAGCTGGTGCATTCTTGAAACCGAAACTCATACTATTACATTCAAAGAATCCCAAATTACTGACTGAAAATGCCGTCTTTGCTTTGTCTTTCTCATCTATTTTAACTTGCCAATAGCAAGATCTAAATCTAACTTGGAGAACAACTTTGCACCATTAATCCTATCAATGATGTCATAAAATCTGGGTAACATGTATGCACCCTTGCGTGCTTTACTGTTTAAAATACGAAAGTCTGTGCAGAAACGCAGACTACCGTTATATTCTTATTTGACATCAGAATTCTACATGTCTTTGACATGCTGATACATTTCCACTTTCCAGGAAGAATGCGTCAGTGAGGCTGCTTAAAATGTTTCAACTTCTAAAACCGTTTTGTGGTTAACAAGATCAGTCCTCCAATATCGTTTGGATCTTTTGAAAAGAATTTGGTCCAACTGCCAAACATTTGCTTCACTTTCAGTAACTGTGCCTTGGTTACATTAGACTCACCAATACTAAAACCTAAATCTACCCACAGGACGCCGTACGCGGTTACCTCCTTGTTGAGAATGTGACTGTTGTGAGGAATCTAATTAAGTTAAAATTTTGTTATTTTATATTTTATTATATAGTATTTCGATATTGTTTTTCTAAATTAGAACCAATCTTGTTCTAATGTGTGACCTGAGAGCTGGGGTTCACACTTTTTGTATTCTCAGATTAAACCTGTTTTCCTGTTTGATAAAGAGATATTCCAAATGGCTTCTCAATCATTCTTACATCAGCAAGTAATTTGATTAAAATCTGTGATATAATATTTATGTCTAGTTTGTGATTTTAACCCCCTCACCGCTGTGGGTACGAATCCCGGTCAGCGCATTTAGATTTTTAATGTGAGGAAGCCTTCCATCTGGCTTGCGGTAGGTCGGTGGTTCTACCTTGACGTTCTTCTGTGCTAGAAACAATGTAATTTGTTCCTTGCACAGAAGAGCATCTAGGGTCTTCCTCCACCTGTAATTAGCTTGGCGTCGTGATATTACTGGAATACTTTTAATACGACGTAACACCCGATAAAACAAAAACAAACTAAAACTTTGCCAAAACGTGTGCCGCAACATACCATTTTCTGAAGATTCTTCTATATAACCATGATCTACAGTTAAAAGCAATTCTGTAACACTCAGGTTTCTGACTAGCATTAAACATTTCTTGCATTATCATTTCATTAGTGGAGAGGTCACCAAAGAAAATATCTAATATATCTAACATTTTCGAGTGTCGCCCTCTCACAAAGGCGTATAATAATGCGCTTTGCAGTGCCTTTTAACGAACGTCTGGGTCCATGCTTATAAAACTTTTAGTTGAGTCTGAGTTCGTTCTCAAGTTTTTGATTGGTCAGATTTGAGACTCTGGCTCAAATCTGACCAATCAAAAGCTTGAGAACTCAAATCTGATCAATCAAAAGCTTGAGAACGACCCAGATTGAAGTTATGATAGAGGATACCTTAACATAACATCAGGTTCATGACGTAAAAAATGACCTCATATCGCCATTCTCTGTATAAAACTTATATTGAAATATTTGCATTCGGGGGATCACCTCCCTTTAGAATTTTTAATTTCACCTTGCCAGGGGGTTAATCTCCAGAGAATGGGAAAATGTTAGGGGTGAATATGAGTCTTGTGTGGCGAGTGTTAGTTGGGCGAGAGAATTGGATGACGAGCCCATGAACATTGTGTGAAAGACGTAAGCGATTTATGCGGCGTGCATAGTTATTGCGGTGGTCAGATAATTTGAGCGTTAATGGCTAATGGTTGTGGAACGTGCTTGGAAGAGAACATAGACTCTAATATCTAGAGTTGTCGAGTACCATAATTAAAGTTTCAACAATTCGTCGGTATCGTTATAGATCCGGTCTACGTTACAACTGGTTCAACAGAAAAGGGAAGTAAAAGATTGTTGTCATTGCTGCAATATTCTGACCTTATATATACAGGGTGTCCCAGAAAAATGCAACCCAATTTCAATTCCTTATTACTCTAAATGTATTCAACCGATAGACAAGTTTTATAAACTAGTGTTTTGGTACAACAGTGGAGTACATTTGTGTAAAATTACAAGTTAAATGCTTTTATAATTATTTAGATATTGCGTAAATACTGAAGGTACCCTGTTTTCAGTTTTCCCAGATATAGGATTATGGAGGTAAGAAGTTCATTTGAATAGAATTTGACATTTTATCTCATTTATTCATAAACAAGAGATGTCACAGTCACGTGGCAAATGCCCCCAAAAATTGTACCCTGTGACCTTGACCTTTGACCCATGGACCATGGAGTTGACACATCGTCTTGTGTGGTGAACATTTGTGCCAGGTTCCTTTGAAATCCATTCACAGATAAACAAGTAATTGTACCCTGTGACCTTGACCTTTGACATATGGACCAGGGAGCTGAACGCGACACATCGTCTTTGTCTGGTGAACATCTGTGCCAAGTTATATTGAAATCCATTGATAGATAAAGGTGTTACAGACCGGACACCAAATTTGTGACAAAGTAATTGTACCCTGTGACCTTGACCTTTGACCCATTGACCAAGGAGTTGAAAGCTACACATCATCTTTGTCTGGTGAACATTTGTGCCAAATCATATTGAAATCTATTGATAGATGAAGAAAATACTGACCGGACACAAAAATTGGTGACAAAGTAATTGTACCCTGTGACCCTGACCTTTGACCCATGGACCTGGGAGTTAAACGCGACACATTGTCTCTGTCTGGTGAACATTTGTGTGAAGTTATATTGAAATCCATTGATAGATGAGGAAGTTACAGACCGGACACGAAATTTGTGACAAAGTAATTGTACCCTGTGACCTTGACCTTTGACCCATGGACCAGGGAGTTGAACGCGACACATCGTCTCTGTCTGGTTAACATTTGTGGCAAGTTATATTGAAATCCATTGATTGATGAAGAAGTTACAGACCGGACACGAATTTGGGACGGACGGAAGGACGGAAGGACAGACGGACAGACGGAAGGACGGACGGACAGACGGAAGGATGGACAATGCGACTACTATATGCCCACCGATGGGGCATAAAAATGTGTCACCAATGTTTATTAAACAAAACAAGTTGTTACAAATGTAAAGTTCTGTAATACACTTGTAAACCATTACATTTAAAGAAAATATAACAGCTGAACAAGTCTATCAAATGTGATCTCATTTGATTAACTGAAAACCTAATGAATTTGTGCCACAGATATGTTTCAAGTATTACATTTCACGTGTTATTAAAAACTTTTGTATAATGTTCAGTTTCCACCAGCACGACCCCTCTACATCAGCACCATTTAGATTCAAACATGTTTGAGCCCGTTTGCGAATAGAACACACATCCCTTCTTGTCATCCTTGTGCGCTGCAACGCAGTTATCCCGTGCCTTATTCTAGCCTGAAGGACATTCAGATATGCTGGTACTGTCGTATAAACCTTATCTTTAAATAACCCCAAAGGAAACAGTCCAGTGGTATCAGATCAGTAGATGGTCATTGCCGGGGTGGCCATCCCGAGGTTCTCCAATACAAACGAACCTCCTTTGGAACAGTTGTCGCAGTCGTTGCACCACAGCTCGCAAGATAACGGCATTGCAGCATACAAGGATGACAAGAAGGACTGTGTGTTGTATGCGTAATCGGGTAAAACCTGTTTGAATCTAAATGGTGCTCAAGTATAAGGTCGTGCTGGTGGAAACTGAACATTATACAAATGTTTTTACAAGTGCTTTATAAACTGCGTTACTGGTATAACGTGTGATTACATGTAATACTTAAAGTACTTCTGTGATACAAATTTATTAGGACTTCAGATAATTAAATGAAATCACATTTGATGGATTTTCTTCACATCAATAATCCTATTTCTGGGAAAATAGAAAACAGAGTGCTCTCAGTATTTACGCAATATTTCAAAAACAATTAAAAGCATTTAAGCTGTAATTTTACACAAATGTGAGCCATTGTTGTACCTAAAAACTGGCATATAAAACTTTTCTATCGGTTGAATAAATTTAGTGAAAAAAGGAATTTAAATTGGGTTGCATTTATTCTGGGACACCCTGTAGTGACTCTTAAACTGAGCAAAACAGTATTAGACTAGATCTATTTTAAGTCTCGCTGACTTTTAAACTAAACAAAACGCGTGTGTACCAGTGACGATATTATAATGAAAGCAGACAGTGACTAAGGGTTGAGTGAACCTTTAAAATTAATGTCACTGTCTCATGCTATCCTTGTTGGGGACTCAATGTTAGCTGGATTTGACTGGCATGTTAGACCATCTGGATTTAGACTTTGTTATCAAAAGGGGAGGGGGTTGTGAAGAGGATCTGATTGAACCAAACTTGCAGCTTCTGCAGCGAGAGGAGTTCAAAGCATCAGGCATCATCTTTGATAATGTTGCGACAGGAATAAACAACTTTACATCCATTGAATCTCATCACGAGGGAAGAGAGCTAGTATTTTCACATTGAATCTCAT
This sequence comes from Azorinus chamasolen, assembly GCA_963576725.1. Taxonomy (NCBI): domain Eukaryota; kingdom Metazoa; phylum Mollusca; class Bivalvia; order Cardiida; family Solecurtidae; genus Azorinus; species Azorinus chamasolen. The sequence continues at coordinate 55,620,647 of OY755241.1, forward strand.
CACGAGGGTAGAGAGCTAGTATTTTCACACACTAGTGATCTGAGTGCTACGTTTGAATCCACAATCATAAGATGTTATAAAAGCCTTCAATGACATTTCTCGATATTTGGATGATATTGTGAACTCAGACAACCCTTTCTCTGGGTCCATGCTTATAAAGCTTTGTAGTTGAGTCTGAGTTCGTTCTAAAGCTTTTGATTGGTCAGATTTGATTTCTGAAGCTTTTGATTGATCAGATTTGACCAGTCAAAAACTTGAGAACGAACTCAGACTCAACTAAAAGTTTTATAAGCATGGACCCTGATGTTCTGATTCCTACACGTTACCCAAAACATATCAAATTGAATAAAGTGTCAGGACGGGCCAGAGTGTGGACAAAAATACAATTATTTTATTTATTCTTTATTTTCTTCTATTATCATGTTTCCACAATAAATATCTGATAACATTTAAATATAGATCTATATTTATTTTTAAATAAATATGGAACTGTATACATTTATACACAAGCAATACCTTTCCACAATAATTCATCATGAACACTTTCAAAATCTAATATTGTTGTGAACGGTTCTTAAATTTAAGAACACTTTCAAATATCGCTGTCAATAGTTTTCAAATTTGAGAACCCTTTAAATAACAATATCGCTCTAACGGACCGTTTGAAATTCGCCCGATTTATTCGGAAAGCGCAGATCGAAGAATAGATTGAAATCTCCGATTGCTAAGCATCGCAGAGGCTTCAAAGTGAAAGTATTCATTAGCCAATCAGAGACGAGATAACAAATAATTCCACTTCCGCTTCAATCGGTCGATTAAAGTTGTGTTTGTTGACAGATACAAATTCATGAATTATAACAAATTCAGAGACAATAATGACGAATAAGAAGTATAGATCGATTGTACAACTTGTATTTGAAAGGATCATATAGGTGGTAGACATTGTCATGCGGGTTTAAAGAAATACGAGGTAAAAATGTATGGAATTGACTTGCTGGCACAATCGGTTTTCGTGCATGCAGCAGGCGACATCAAGAAGGAAGAGAGCTAGTATTTTCACAGACTAGTGATCTGAGTGCTACGTTGGAATCCACAATCATAAGATGTCATAAAAGCCTTCAATGACATTTCTCGATATTTGGATGATATTGTGAACTCAGACAACTCTTTGTCTGATGTTCTGAATCGTAAACGTTACCCAAAACATATCAAATTGAATAAAGCTTACCCTTCCGACACTTATGCAGCTTTTCTTGATCTAGACCTTAAACTTGACAATGGAATGATTTCTTCTAAAATATATGACAAACGAGATGATTTTGATTTTAATATTGTAAAAATTCCCTCATCTTGACGGAAATGTTCCCCTGACCCCTCTTACGGGGTTTATATACTCAGCGTCACTAGAAAGTTACCACCATACATACCCCTATATCTTTTGAAATAGTAGTATCATATGCCAAATACTAGTACGATGTTGTTCTTTATTTAAATGTGTAGTAAAAGGCGCTTATATTGTCCCGATACGGTTCTCTCCTTTTTCGACCACGGACTGCACGTGCGAATGACGTTTTCGTACAAAGTCGACAAGTTTATCACGAACCATTTGTGGTTTATGAAAGTCAGAGTTCATGCCAACATAAAGACGCTAAATTTCGTAAGAGATTTGCTCAAAATTGGACGTTTGACAGACGCCCATCGTCAGCAGGCCGTCGGTATGGTCGACGCTGGATTATCGTATCGAGATATAGCAGGTGGAATGGGGGTGTTCTCACCAAACGATCATGAAACTCGTCCAGAAACACCATCAGATAGGGTCTGTGGGTGATAGGCCGCACCCAGGACGTCCAAAGGCGACGTCATGGCGTACTGAACGTCAAATCGTCCTCTCGCACCTTCGCAATAGGTTCCTGTCGACTACAAAGACGACACGAGAGACATCAGGACATCAGGAATTCGCAATGACCCGATAAGCGCATCTACTGTGCGCCGTCGCTTAAAGTGGACAGTGTTACGTGCTTACCGGGGTAACGTTTTGACGCAAGAGCGTCGAAAAAACGGGTCAATTTGTGAACGTTGCACCGAAGATGGCTTAATCGGCAGTGGCAATGTGTACTTTTTACCAACGAATCGAGATTTTGTTTAGATATGGTCGACGGGAGAAAGAATGTATGGAAATGTCGGGGAGAACGGTATGCGGACTGTCGTGTGAGACAGGCTATGCGGCTGGGTTCGAGCAGTGAAATGGCGTGGGCAGACATCTCTTGGAGGCATAAAACACCACTCACCGTGGTTGACAGAAATTTGACGGCACAGCGGTATATTGACATCTTAAGACCAGTTGTCCCTTTTCTACAGACACACAGTGACGTTAATGTATACCAACAAGACAATGCCCGGCTTCATTCTGCAAGGTTAACACAGGGTTTCCTGAGAAACAATAATGTCAATACACTCTCTTGGCCTACTTACTCGCCAGATTTCAGTCCTATTGAGCATTTGTTGGATCAATTAGGACGTGCAGTGTATGACGGTCGACGTCACATCGCGAACTGTCAGCAGCTCATCCAGGCCCTCATAGGCGAATGGGAGGCTATCCCCCAGTACCGTATACGGCGTCTGATACAGAGTATGCGGAGCAGAATCACCGCAGTACTTCGTGCACAAGGAGGCCATACCCGTTACTGAGGTTTGTGACTTTTGTTTTTCCGGTGACCTTCTTAAAGCAAAGAATTGTAACTTTTTTGGGAAAAATGGGTACCAAACAAATTTTCATAACACTTCACCGTGTACAATATAAAATTACATCTATATGTAATGTAGTAAAGCAATTATGGACATACATATGGCTGGTAACTTTCTAGTGACGCTGAGTATATTTGTATATATGTCAACTTATTCGTTTTGCTAGATCTTGTTCATCTGTTGACAATTTTAACAGTCGAAATATAATTTTAACTGAAAGGCTGCTTAAGCAAGGATATAGATACCATAAACTAAGAAAAACATTCCCTAAATTTTATCATCGAAGTCTCTCAATAAGTACAAATGTAATCTCAAGGCGCTCCGGCGACACAGTATTTCAGATCTTGAATTTTATGGTGGTGTCATTTACAAATTTTGTAAGATTATTGGACATACCCATGATCTCACTTTATTCATCAAATATTTTAGAAAAAAGTAAAAAGGGATATGATCCTATAGTAATACAACATACTGTATGTCTGGTTGTCAACCCTTTTACAGTTAGCAATCACGCTGTCCTCTTTCAATGTACACCGACAAGAAAGGTTTCGTACTCTATGAAAGCGACTTCTAAAATCCGGAAACGAAAGGAGGACGTCGGATATCTGTACTATTTCGTTTTTGTCGTACCCTTTATGGCTTTTCTACAATTACTCTGTTTGCAGCTCAATCATTGTGTACACTAGCGAAAGGTGGATAAAGATTGTTTCAATTTTCGTTTTAAATGCACTTTACCACTGTATTTGCCATCGCGGTTTTTGTAGATAAGTCGGAGATACGTTTATTTACACTGTTTGTCTTTTAGGGTGGGGATGGAATAAGTGTGAGGTTGTGCCCCCATAAGCCGGTTTAAGCCCCGAGTAACTTTGTCACTGACCGTTCCAAGGCGGTAGATGTACTTCCATCTTCCCCTATTGTTTGTTTGTTTTGTCTTTGTGCGTCTCTTTATGTTTTGGTAGTTAAGTACATTTGCTGTGTTTTCGTGTGTTGCTGTTCGGGTGGCTGTTTGTTCTGTATGTGGTGTTTCCTGCATGACTCATATTTGTACTTTAAAGAAAAGGGCAAAGAAGTCTGCTCTCAAGCTCTTGTAGATTTTGCCGCCGTACGCCCATTGTCCTTTCTGAAAAAACATCCAATATAGAATCCAGGAAGGAAACTTGCAGAAATCAAATTACCTGATTAGAGAGAATTTACGTTTTCAGCGAGAGCTTGACGAGAAGATATTAAAAAAACAACAGTTTTAGGGCACAGGGGATGTTGAAATAATCCTCTCAGACAAGAACTAAACGGATGGCCGGTCGGTGGATTTGATCCCATGCGCTGCTTTGCAGCAAATGAGATTAGCTGAAATCATCTACCTGAAATCATCCCTCATCATCATGTCAGTTCATCATTCATGACATAGCGGAAGATGGAAGTACCCCCTTGGAACTGTCAGTGACAAATGTCAATGGGGGGGGGGGTAAGCCGGTTTCGGGGCGCCGAACCTCACACTTATTTCATCCCCATCCTAAAACACAAACAATGTTAACAACTGCGATGGCAAATACAGTGGTAAAGTGCATGTAAAACGAAAACAAGTGAATCAAACTGTATCCACCTATCGATAATGTGCTCAATGATTGAGCTACAAACAGAGTAACTGTAGAAAAGTAATAAAGGGTACGACAAAAACGAAATAGTACAGATATCCGACGTCCTCCTTCGGTTTCCGGATTTTAAAAATCGCTTTCATAGAGTACTAAACCTTTCTTGTCGGTGTACATTCAACGAGGACAACGTGATTGCTAACTGTTTCTAAAATGGCTACAATGTTCCACCTTTCATATTGCATTATAAATTTTGTGCCACTAGTGTGTGAGGATAATCTTCCGGATTTAAGAGGTCGCCGTCTGCAATTTTCTCTTTTTACATTTCTACTTTCACTTTCGAAGGATCACCAATTTTCAGAATGTATTTCACCTGCTTCTTTATTAAATTCATCCGATTATAAAGATTGCCCAGACTTTGTTGTATATGTTTGAATTACAACACCTAAACGTGCCGCTTGCTGGCATTTATAGCCAATGTTCTCTACCCCTTTGACTGGCTGTGAGAACAGACTCTTGGATTTACATTTGGAAAAAGCTGTTTTGTTCCCAAAGTGAGGCAAAAAATGCAAGTCCTATTCAAAAGCGAAAAAACATTCGAACACTTTCGCAGGAAAAGAGAAACTGTCGTTTGCATGTGGTTTAGGTGGAAGTAGACTAACTGTGCGTTGGTAAAAGTTTTACTTCCGGTTGGGTAAAGTCTAATAAGCGGATTAGGAAAAGAGAATCCTCATGTTCATACCAAGTAAGTTTAATTATGAAATGAAACCTGCTGTTGTAGTCCCGATGACCCACGTACTCGTGCTTACGCGCTGTTTTGAACCCGTTTAGATTATACCTTTGCATGGCCTAACGTCAACAGTAGACGAGAGTACTACAGCGTTTTAACAGTGCTCCAGTAACTGCACAAATGAAATGAGTACTGGAAAGCAGCTAAAACGTTTAATTCGAGAATAACGATAATACACGTTTGTGTTCGGCAATAACATCTGAAGTGTCCCTTGGGACGTTTCATTCGAGAATAACGATAATACACGTTTGTGTTCGGCAATAACATCTGAAGTGTCCCTTGGGACTGTTTGCCCTGGCTCTTCGGGCTCGGGACAACAACAGCCTCTCGGGACACTGCAGATGTTATTGCCCCAAAAAGTGTATTAACCCTCTAGTAAAGGAAAAGGGCGTGAGTTGTAACGTACAATAGGTGTAAAGAGAAACGGAATTAGATAAGTATAAATTTCCACTTGGCAAATTAAGAGAGCAAAGAGACCGAAAAAAGACGTACAACATGTACAATAGATAAAATAAAACAGTATCACAGTCAATGTCAGAACAATATAGTTTAAAACAATGCTTTATCTGTACATCGCCGTCACTACAATGTAAATTTCTGGGATTTACACTCGCCGTGTCCCTCGCTTATATAACACATATAATTATGTCTAGTGCACACACAAGCAGAACACACAGGTGAATTGGAGTACAACATCTGTTGGACTAGCCACGTTTTACATAAATCAACCACCATGTAATCCTAAACTGTTTGATGAATAATATACCCAGGTATTATTTCGGCTTGTAATAAAATACTGGACCCAGTTATACTAATGCAAAGTTCAAGTACGCTGTCTCAACAAGGTGCCGTTCTACGTGTTGCAAACAACAACAGTACAGGCTACATGGCCAAAACCAACCTCCAACGCAGTTATCTCCCCTAATCGCCACGCTGAAGATATCCCTGCCGCCACAACATTCACGTGACCATGGTGTACATTATGTGATCAAACTATAACAGACGCTATCTATGTCAGCTGCCAACTCTTACCGTAGCGAATCGGTAAATTTACTATTAAGATCTACATCATACAATAAATTTAGCTAAAATCCACCTAAAAACTTGTGGTGGCAGTGATTACCGCATGTAATGACAAGGGAGATCACTGTGAGGAGTATAGGCCAAAACATAAACGTTGGTTGTCATTTGTAGATGGTAGGAAGAAGCTAGTCTGGTATGGATTACCTACTCTGACACTACGTATCTTGAAGTGCGGCGGGGAACCATACTAGGAGAAGCAAGTAGTCGTTTGTTCTATATCGTAAACCTTTACCTTTCCAAAGCATTCAAATGGCCAAGCAGCTCTTCTCACAAGTGTTGCGTTCCAACCCTTGGCAGTGCAGATCTTGCCAGCTGGAGAGAGTGTCCGGGCGTGAAGGGAGTGCAATGATACGGAATGTAGCGCATGCGTGCAATCGCTCTCTCACTGTTCACTCAACCGTGACATACCACATGTACACGTATCGATTTATACATGCCACTGGACTGCTATACTTAGTGTACATTGACAGTATGACTGGGTACAGATGTTACCATAATTACTTTAACCCTTCCTCTGTATATTCCAAATTTCATTACCTCAGTTTTAATATTCATGGACACAAAATTTATAATGAAATATGAATGGTGGAACATTGTAGCCATTTTAGAAAGTATATAAACAGATTTATCAAAGTCCATTGGCAAGCAGAACCTGATCTAACGGCCCCTATAGGAACCATCTGATCGGGGGTCTCATCTGTTTGCAATAGCATTAAAATGCGTTTGCATGAAGGTAAGGATTAGGTCTTACATAACATAATGTCGCTCTAATCTAGATGTGTTGAAATTTTAACCATTCACTTGCTGTTCACGTCAATATACCTACCTGTAAATAGTGAAGACCCAGATGAGACAGCTCCTGCAGGAGCTGTCTCATCAGGGTCTGCACTTTTTTATAAGTTGATTGTGCAACCAGTGCTCTCCAGTGAATACTTGTAAAAAGTGAATATATATGTAATTATACAACAGGGCATAGGTAAAGAAGGAGAAATGTATTTTAAAATTCTGCAAGAAAAGGGTTAACTACATCCGTCTCGATAAAGCTTTTAGGAAACTACAGACCGAGTGTCAAACAGCTTGGATCCTGATAAAACGCCGAGTTTCTCCCCCCCCCCCCCTCTCATCAGGATCATAGCTGTTTGAAAATGCCGACAAGCAGACAAAGCGCTAGCATTTTACATGCTGGGCAAACCTCTTCGTTAGATATTACATCTTCAGACTCTGAAGCAGTTTTTCCCCCAATTTCTTTTCATATTAAATCAGAGTGTCCGGCAGTTTTGATACTGATGAAACGAGTTACTCCGCCTCTCACCTGGATCCAAACCGTTTGCAAATGGTAGTCATGTCATGTTTAGTGGGATATTGGTTGATACAGTAAAACCTCTCTACAACAGCCACTAAATTACATACATTATTTTGTGTAAACAGCGGGTGGCTGCTTAAAGCAAGGTGCAAGGAAAACAGAACGCTCCTATAGGAGCGTTCTGTTTTACTTTCACCTTGCTTTAAGCAGCCATCTGCCCTAACAATACCAACTAATTAACACAATTTAGTGACCGTTATAGAGAGGTTTTATTGATATAATAATCTATCAGACAGCATTGTTTGCCGAGGCAGTAGAGACAATACACGTACATGTACAGCGAGCTCTCGCAAATTAGTTTTCCTCCTGTATAGAGAAAGTCTCTACAATGAACACAAATTTTCATTAATATCATAAGACTTGGTAATTGTTCTGTTTAAACATTATTATGAAGATTGTCAAATTGAACTTATATCGAAAAATACCCAGTGAAACAAAATAAACCGATTTCATCAATACTTATGATTTTTGTTCAACAACTAAGTATTATCAGCCTTTTCCGTTCCAGATTTTACGCGTATTGCCGATGATCACTCGGTCCATCAATTGTTTACGTAACATTTTCCCCGAAGTAGCGCGACCAGATACGTAACTAAACCCCAACCCGAATAAAATTGAATCAGCGAATACCATCGGCTTTTTCGATATCAAACACATGAGAGTTCTGTCAATTTTTACGTAAATATGATATACTTCTTTTCAGTATATAAACAAATGAGTTTTGCATATTTTAGGCATTTTTGAAACGCGTCGAATGTAGGGACATCATCTTTAAAGGCAGACATCGAAGTTTGATGTTGCAAAATTGCTTAACCCTTAGTTATGACGTCATCAATATAAAGTAGTTGATTTTTTAAATGACGTAGTAACACTTAAAGATTGAATTACATTTTGGTTGTGTTCATCGATGTATAAATCCAGACCTGATCACACACAATTTGCATGAATTCCGAAGGAACTCATGTAAAAAGTTGTGTGTGATCAGGTCTGGATTTATACATCGATGAACACAACCAAAATGTAATTCAATCTTTATAATTCCATCCATCTGTCCTTTTAAAAAGTGTTGCCTGTTGACATAAAAACAAATTTGACATTGGCTATTTTAAGTGCCGTGCGTAGGAATTCAATCAATACACATTCTAACAACTATGTCACTTTGTGTACTGTATCCTACGTCATAGATGACGTATCATAGACTGTTCTCAACTATTTGACCTAGTTGCAACAAATCGAAGTTAACAATAACTAAAAAGCAATAAACAGAAATATTTCAATACATGTCCTACCTTACTACTTTGTCATATTTCCTCTTAATCGATTATATTTCATAATCCTCCTTGGAATCGATCTGTATAAGCTCTTAACATAGACCAGTGGAATGCGTGTCCAGATCCTCAAATTCTCATGAACAAATCCCTTTTATTTTCAATAAAATGCACTCTACATGAAAGTTTACCTTTGATATACAGCCAAGTAGATCTATTCTCAATTATGTTTAAATCCCGGTGACTGTGCAGGCCAAGAATTGGACCTAGAATGTTATTTCTGGCCTGGTAAACAGCTATCCTACCAGTACGTTGTCGTCCTGAAATAACTGATTTCGAGGGGAGGTGTCTTTTTATTACTAGCAGAGTGGCCATGCCACTTTGACACTAAGTCTGGTATGTAGCACTCGCTTTGTTTTCTCCAAATCAACACAGGTTATCAAGGATCACCACTTTACTTCCATCCGGAAAAACACACACTTTATCCCACCTCCCAGAAGTTCACCTCGTCCTTTTCTCTCTACAACGAGCCGCCTGGCTCTGCTGGCTCTTGGTATTAATACAATCACTTGCTTTTTACCATACATTTCACTCTTAACACTTAAATTTCAAAATACGCGCTCCACAAAACTTAAAAACAATATTTTCCCCCAATAATTCTACGTCAACATGGTTTCAAGGAATGTGTCTATAAATAGAACTTCATGCATAGTAGCATGGTCTCACCGTCTATCGAACCTCTTAACCTTTGACCAGGAACAGAAAACGTTTACTGTGAATACTGAAGAAAAAAATATATCATCAGTTCAAAATAATCTTTTATACATACCTTGAAACAATTAAGTAATTTTATTCTCATCTATTAATCCCAAAACAATCCAGTGTTCCCCACCACCCGCATAACAAAAACAAAAATGGCTGCCAGAAAAATATCACCTGCTTATCGAACCTTTATTTTAGAAACTGTTTACTGTAACATAATACTCATAATCACGTGATTTCATCATGGGCATGCGTCCTTTGCATAAGCTGAAGGGGTCAGAGCTGTCAAACATTTTAATGTGGTACACTTTTCAATTTATGTTGATATTCTATAACGTATGAATAGTTGTCTCGTGGTTAGCATAGTTGAAGGAAAACTAAACTGTATTGACCTGTTTATGACGCATAATTCGTTTTTAAAGCTACGAGGCGTTGTTTACAGACAAAGCAACGGTACTCACGATATTATGACGTAGTGTGCACTTGTTCATGCGTTAAAACACAAAAAAATGAAAGGTTCGGAAAACAGGTGAGGTTCGATAGAAGGTGAGTCTACGATAAAAAGAAGTAGTTCCATAGTGTATCGGCTACTGGTTACCGACTTCATGTAAATCATGGAGCAACGACAGAGAACCAGCTCTTTACATTCATTGAGAAATGAATGTCAAATTTCAACCAATCAGAATCGGCGATTTTGTGTAAACGTCACTGGATTGGAATTATATGAACTTGTTACTAAATCAGAAACTGTAGACTCAGATCTTTATTATTTCATAAGAAAACAGAGCAGACCGTGATCAAAATGCTCCTGTATGAGCCGTCTGATCTAGGTGTACTGTATTTGCAAAGGAATTCAGAGGCGTTTTCATGGAGGAACGGGTTAATAAATTACACTCACAAAACTATGCTAAAACATTACAACGGGAATTATCCCATTACCTCGTAGGCTAATTTTAGATCCAACCTCTTCGAATAAATCTACAGAAAATGAGCATTAACTAAAGAAAATGAATTAGAATTATGTAGTTTGAAACCATTGTGATAAATAGAGGCGTGAATATGAGGGAATGGGTTATATACATCAATGTCAGTCTCATGCAATATTGATGTTTCATTTCATATTATTTGCATCAGTCAGTAGACTTTGCCACTCAAGCGATATTGGGGGTTTGTTTGTATCAGCAATAGCAGGGCAGATTTCAAGTGATTTGAAAGTGTTCAAGTGCTCTGTTTGCTGACATACTACAGTTCTGTCCCTAGCCATAAGGTCAGTTGTGTCCAAGAGCTATTATAACAATCTGATTAATATTCATGATACAATTAGTTCTTACAAACATATTCATGGAGTAGATGTTTCATGATTTTTCAGACGTGGATTACTAACTGGATTTGAAGTGATATTGAAAACAATGAAGAGGAAACATGTATTCTGCGTATTTGTTCTACTTGTGATATTGGTGGTTAAATGCGGACAACTATATAGGAAGTTTCATTGCCACTTAGAAACGAATCCTAAAACCTTTCCTAGTGAAGGAGTAGGTATGACTATAACTATCACGGATGATTTCTACCCTATTGGTTTTAATTTACTTTGTAACGTGTCCAATTTAACAGCCATAATTCCTATAAATAGCGCTGTCCAGAATTTCAACAAGAGACGTGTTCTCAGAGAAGCCCTGGGTCACGTTTGTCATGCTCACATCTGCAGATTCTTCTTCCTTGTTGGCGCCTCCTTGAATGAAACTGTTATGGCAAGAGTAAAACAGGAAATACAAACACACAAAGATATCTTGATGATTGGTAAAAAGGACACCTACAAAACTATCACCAACAAACTCACGACAATGCTTCAGTGGTTACACAGATATTGTATGACGCCGAACTACGTCATCTTCATGAATGACGACACGTTTATGAACTTTGACCTCGTTGTGTCTGAATTAGAAGCGTCTGGTGGCGTACACTGTAACTGTATCGTTTGCAACGTTCTTACATTCCAGCCCGTTGAAAGAGACCCGTCTAGCAAATGGTATACCACAGAAGACGAGTATTCTTGCACCTTGTATCCCAGATATTGCACAGGACCTGTTTATGGTTTCCCAATCACCGTAACAACAACACTTCTTTCCGGCGTCTTCAACGCACCGTACGTATGGCCCGACGATGCCTGGTTAACTGGTCTTGTTAGAGATCACGTGGGTGTGAGACTTGTTCCAAGTGCAAAAGAAATTATGAATCAATACGATGACATTTATATAGACGTTAGATATTTTCACAGATATTTCTACGTACATAATGTGTCATACGAACAAATGAGGATGGTACACAAGTTCATGGGAAAGCAATGACGTTTGAAATTAACTCTTAAATGTGCGTGAGCTGAGTATATAAAACCTTTGCAAACAGTGTAGATCCGTGTGAATGTGTTCTTCTGGTTCTTTGGTAATCGGGTTTGTTAATAAAAACAAGATATATAATAAGTGACGATGCACGTTTTTTAATATTCCAAAACGAAGGGACCAGTTTAGTTATTCAGCAGAGTAACATATTCCATCATAGACTATATTTAGACCCAATCTCTTTGAATAAATCAACCGAAAACTAGAGGTTTTTGTCAAAAAAACGGATGTCTCCCCTCTAATAAAAGCAATATGTAAAGGGAAATCACTAAAAATGTTATGGTCTTGACGAATGATACTTCCCCTCATTATGCCTTTTCCACACTACATTTTTCAAGAAGAAAATGATAACAGCTAATAACTCCAAAAATACTGATACCAGATTTATGGCCCTTGTGCATGACACTTTCTTTCATCATGCTCTTTCCAAAAATAAAACGTCATTCCAATAGCATCAGTCAATAGGAGTTATTGATCGGCCAAAAAATGTAACAAAGGGCAATAACTCCAAAAGTATTGAAGCCAGAATTATGGCCCTTGTTCATGACACTTTCTCTCATCATGCTCTTTCCATATATGAAGTTTCAATACGATGGCAAGAGCCATGTAGGAGTTATCGTCCGGACAAGAAAGAATTAAACAAATGTACAAGGGGCAATAACTCTAAATTTATTGAAGCTGGAGTTAAGGATCTTATGCATGACACTTTCTCTTATTATGATTGTTCCATGTATGAAGTTTCACTCCAATGGCATGTGTCACATAGGAGTAATCATCCGGACAAAAAATTGTGATTGTTTTTAAAAAGGGCAATAACTCCAATATCAGTGAAGCCAGAGTTATGGACCTTGTGCATGACACTTCCTCTCGTTATGATCTTTCCATATATGAAGTTTCAATCCAATGGCATGAGCCATATAGAAGTTATCGTCCGGACATAAAAGTGTGATTTTTTTTACAAAGGGCAATAACTCCTATATTAGTGAAGCCAGAGTTATGTACCTTCTGCATGACACTTCCTCTCGTTATGATCTTTCCATATATGAAGTTTCAATCCAATGGCATCAGGCATATTGAAGTTATTGTCCGGACAAAAAATTATAATATTTTTTACAAAGGGCAATAACTCCAATATTAGTGAAGCCAGAGTTATGGACCTGGTGCATGACACTTCCTCTCATTATGCTCTTTCCATATATGAAGTTTCAATCCAATGGCATCAGGCATGTAGGAGTTATCGTCCGGACAAAAAAGTGTGATTTTGTTTTACAAAGGGCAATAACTCCAATATTAGTGAAGCCAGAGTTATGGACCTTGTGCATGACACTTCCTCTCATTATGCTCTTTCCATATATGAAGTTTCAATCAACTGGCATCAGGCATATTGAAGTTATCGTCCGGACAAAAAGTGTGACAGACAGACGGACAGACGGACAGACGGACAGACAGACAGACGGACAGACGGACAGACGGACAGACAGACAACTCTCACAAAAACAATATGTCTCCCCCATATAAATATGGGGGGAGACATAATGAGCATTTACTAGAGAAAAGGGAAATTTAACTATTCTGCCACCTAGAAATACCGATTAAGGTTATCACATTCAACCCTAGCCACGAGTTCATTAACAGATAGTGTACATGTGAATAGTACACTTGTGCTATGCAAACAGTATAGACCCGATAAGGGGGCTTCTACAGGAGCCCTCTGGTTTGAGTATGCCTTGTTTGTCATTTGGTTATATATTATTAAAAGCAATTATATATGTACAAACGGACTAGAGTTGGTGAAACTGCATGCTCACTTCACGTTTCAGGGGTGGCTGAGTTAAAACATAGAATTACCACTAGATTATTACTATTCGGCATTCATATAAAATTACTATTGCCGAAATAGTATATTATTATATTTAACATACAGGCGATCACTCATTGCAAGACAGAAGCGATGGCTAACGGTCTTTGCGCCCTGCACCAACTCCGACCTGCAACACGGTATCGCAATCACAAAGACAACCAAGCTTTCGATAATCGCTGAACAAAAGTCCGACTAAATGATTCAACTGCTCGGCCTTATGTATAATAATTTCTCCACTGCTCTGTTAAATCCCTTGTGTCTCTATACAAAATCCCATCAAATTTTATTCCTGCTCCAAGTGTCGATTTACTCTTGCCTCCCCGACCCTTGATAACATTCCAAAAGAGAACATTGTATGTTTGAGCAGCATGTTCAAGTTCTCCGTGCAGTGAAGAACTATACTTTAGGACACATGTATGTGTGCCCGTCTAAAGTCGGCTTTCTCGTCCTTGTACACCCGGTATTCTGTTATATTGGGGTCACGCGGTCTGCCTGCTTGACACCAGGACGCATGAGACTCTTTCATGTTTGCGCGTAGAGCGGTGAGTTCCTCGCGTCAGTAAGGTTTAAGAAAAATTGTATCTTTTGGTTGAGAAAGTACGCTCAGCACAAGTCACAAGCATTTCACTCAATTTACTGTATGCCATACCGATTCCATCTTCACTTATCTGACCATTCGGTAAAGTAACATATTATATTGTTCAATAGATTCAGCATCAGCCCTTTTCCAAGTAATATTGGGGCGTGTACATGAATTACTTAATTGAGCATCAATTACAGTATTGTCACTACGACAGTGGATTGCGGTGGTCTAGTGGTAACGCGCTTGATTACCAATCCGGAGGTCCGGGGTTCAATTCCCGGTCCCTCCAGGAAATTTCAGAGACGCTTTTCAGTGTCTCACACCCGCACCTCCTCTCACCCAAGGGGTTAAAATGGGTACCTGTGATGATCACTAGCGGGTACTGCGGCTACATGATTGTGCCATATGTTAGCAGTGCTCAATATTGTAGGCGAATGACTCAATGACCAAGGGAGTAAATGAACAGTCGGCTGAGCGGTCCTTCGGACTGAAAGTAGACTATAACTAGTTTTTAAGTCTATACAATACCATATCGGCTTGTGTCTTGATACATTTAAACAATGGTAACCGCCAACTTTCTCTTTATGTTTTGGTAGTTATGTACATTTGCTGCTTTCATTCTATTGCTGTTCGGGTGGTTGTTTGTTCTGTATGTGGTGTTTCCTGAATGACTCATATTTGTACTTTCACTGTGTACAGCCTTACTTACCCTTACCAATTCTACCGGGACAATGATATAATCAGCTTTGGTGCATAAGTTTCACAATCAGTAATTACCAATTGTTTGCAATGCAAACACCAAACAGCATGCGCGCGACAGCTTAATTAAGTCCAGCAGCGTTTGAAAGCGGATAAACACATTAATTGGTGTTACTTATTCACGACTGTAGAGCCAGGTAAAAGTTAAGTCTATAGTAACATGGACAATAATTTTGGTATGTTGGTTTCACGCGAATGATGCACATTGTAGACCTTGTCAGGGAAAGTTGCTGATACGGAATTTACAGACTCACTAAATTACGACCTTGATAAACGATCCATTCTGGACATATGAATGTCCGTGTGAAAACGCTTTACATTACTTTCTGGAGTGTCCAAACTATGTACATATGCGGAAGATTTTATTCAGTGATATTATACCTATAATAACTGTCAATTTAACTATTTTAATTTCTGGAAGTTCAAACTGTTCGCTTGATTGCTACAGTTCTCTCCGAGCCTCCAACCGAAATTTAGAATTTAATATAAGCACTTTCCTTTCTTAATCTCTTTCTTTACTTTCTTCGTTGTTGCCTACATGACAGTTTGATTTCAAATTACTATGTTATTTATACTGTATTTACTGATGTTCTTATGTTCACCTCTATTATTGTCATGTCACTGTTTTGTTAATATCTGGGGAGTGGGCATTAAATAATGTTGCAATAATGTGTAGCCCAATCCCCCCTGCATGTATAGTGTATGTTTAACCCATTCCCTCATATTGATGACTTTTGACGACTTTATAAAAGCCACGTTGTGAAACCATTGTGATAAATAGAGCATTTGCTCCTATAGGAGCAAATGTATTTATCATAATGGTTTCAAACTACAAATTCTAAAATTTTCCTTTCCTCGATTTAGTGCTCCTTTTCGGTAGATTTATTCAAAGAGATTGTATCTAAAATAGCCTATGAGGTAATGGGTTAAATAAAAGGTTCCTGGGGTATCAAGGTATGCACGGTTTGTTATTAAAACTATTTTCTTCAGTGATAAATTTCGATGAAGGCTTTTTTTTAATATTCCAAAACGAGAGACCAGTTTCAATTATTAAATGCTCCAAACAAGCTGTATAACAGATTCATGTATACACGGACAGTGGGATTACTAAATACAGCTGAACTTCGATATATCGAACTGGGATAACGTTTATTTAGAAACAAGTGTGACAGCATAATGAAGGTCTAAAGTAATGTTGAAAGCTCCTACAGGAGCATTTAGCATTACTTTAGATCTGCATTAAGCTGTGAACTTAAAAAATTATCTAGATCAGAAATCGGATAACTCGAACTTCTGTTACCTCGAACTAATGTACGTGGTCCCTTGGAGTTCGAGACACACGTGCTACCAAAGCAAGCTTTGTGGACATAGAACAAAACTTCATTGCACATGAAAAAGAAGAAGAAATATAATAAGAAGAACGAATAGATAACGGGTAACGGGTTCTGTTACATGATGTCCTCAAACGAAGCGTATGTAACAGGTAAAGATGGACAAATTTTAACATTATCTAACTATTTAACAATCACAGGTAATCACCTGTTTACCATGACAACCAACACTTTTTAAACACCTGCCATTAACATACAGGTAGGCCTACCTCAAACCCCTACAAACAAATTTTCAGCAAAAATGGAGTATCTATATTGGGAACAATCAGGCTACCACTATGTTATCATGGCAACCAACTTTTTATAAAAGTACAAAAATAAGTCAAGCAGGAAACACCACATACAGAACATACAGTCGCCCGAACAGCAACACAAGGAAAGAGCAAATGTACATAACTATAACAAGAGATGTCACAGTCACGTGACAAATGCCCCCAAAAATTGTACCCTGTGACCTTGACCTTTGACCCATGGACCAGGGAGTTGACACATCGTCTTTGTGTGGTGAACATTTGTGCCAGGTTCCTTTGAAATCC
The DNA here is from genome assembly GCA_963576725.1 of Azorinus chamasolen. Taxonomy (NCBI): domain Eukaryota; kingdom Metazoa; phylum Mollusca; class Bivalvia; order Cardiida; family Solecurtidae; genus Azorinus; species Azorinus chamasolen. The sequence goes on from OY755241.1 coordinate 55,637,776, forward strand.
ATTCACAGATAAACAAGTAATTGTACCCTGTGACCTTGACCTTTGACATATGGACCAGGGAGCTGAACGCGACACGTCGTCTTTGTCTGGTGAACATCTGTGTCAAGTTATATTGAAATCTGTTGATAGATAATGATGTTACAGACCGGACACGAAATTTATGACAAAGTAATTGTATTCTGTGACCTTGACCTTTGACCCATGGACCAGGGAGTTGAAAGCGACACATCATCTTTGTCTGGTGAACATTTGTGCCAAATCATATTGAAATCCATTGACATATAAAGAAGTTACAGACCGGACACGAAATTTGTCACAATGTAATTGTAGCCTGTGACCTTGACCTTTGACCTGGGAGTTGAAAGCGACACATAGTCTTTGTGTGGTGAACATTTTTGGCAAGTTATATTGAGATCCATTGATAGATGAAGAAGTTACAGACCGGACACGAAATTTGTGACAAAGTAATTGTACCCTGTGACATTGACCTTTGACCCATGGACCAGGGAGTTGAACGCGACACATCGTCTTTGTGTGGTGAACATTTGTGGCAAGTTATATTGAGATCCATTGATAGATGAAGAAGTTACAGACCGGACACGAAATTTGTGACGAAGTAATTGTAGCCTGTTACCTTGACCTTTGACTCATGGACCAGGGAGTTGAATGCGACACATCGTCTCTGTCTGGTGAACATTTGTGGCAAGTTATATTGAAATCCATCCATAGATGAAGAAGTTACAGACCGGACACGAATTTGGGACGGATGGAAGGACAGACGGACGGACAGACGGACGGACGGACAGACAGACAGACAGACGGACAGACGGAAGGACGGACAATGCGATTACTATATGCCCGCCTTTGGGGGGCATAAAAACATCAAGAGACACACAAAGACAAAACAAACATACAATAGGGAGAAGATGGAAGTACCGCATCTAACAATTCTAACAACTACAATTGAGTTTATTTCCTTGTGTTGCTGTTCGGGCGAGTGTTTGTTCTGTATGTGGTGTTTCCTGCATGACTCATTTTTGTACTTTTATGTTACCTAAATACCCCTACATACCTATTTTCAGCCAATGTCCATCATTCAGTTACCATTTAAAAATGCCTACCCTTCAATTCGAAGTACTAAAATATACCTACATACCAAATTTTAGCAATTTGAACAATATCTTTACTTTGACCAATTAGAGCCCACAGTGCAGTTGCTTTGACAAATGTTTAAAAAGTTGAATGCACATCATCAATAAGAAACAAGTCAACACAATATGTTCCCCAACATCGTTTTGAGGATATAACCAGAACTCCAGATAAGATGCGTAAATCTTTCTCCAACAAACCCAATACTGTGACCACTCTTAGTGCATTAACCCATTCCCTCATAGGTTTCTTTTATATACAACCTCCTTGAATTAATCTACCGAAAATGAGCATTAATAAGAAAAAAGGAAAGTTTTAGAATTTTGTATTTTTAAACTATTGTGATAAATAGAGCAAATGCTTTATTTATCACAGTGGTTTCACAAAGTGACTTTCTACAATGTATTGGTTACCAAAACTACATAAAAAACATATAAAGCACGTTTCATTGCAAGTTCTAGCTCATGTACAACTACTAAATTGTCTATACTTTTGACTTCTTGTTTACCGAAGGTAAAAGAACATGTAAAATTCTACTGTGATAAGACTTATGACAATTCTGGAATAAACCTCTTCTGGTCTATTAAGAACTCTTCAGATGTTTTAAACAAGCTTAAGACCAAAACGTATCTTGCCAACCGGTTTAACCCCCAGTGACTTTTGTCACTGACCGTTCCAAGACGGTACTTCCATCTTCCCCCTATTGTATGTTTGTTTTTTCTTTGTGCGTCTCTTGATGTTTTTATAGTTATGTACATTTGCTGTTTCCTTGTGTTGCTGTTCGGCCGACTGTTTGTTCTGTATGTGGTGTTTCCTGCATGACTCATTTATGTAAAAAAAATTGCATCCACTGTAAGCACGTACGACTTTTTTTTCAACTCTGTGCACAACTCTTCCTTATATTTTAATTAAAGTACAAAAATGAGAAAAAAAAACGACAAAACAAACACACAATAGGGGGAAGATGGAAGCACCGCCTTGGAACGGTCAGTGACAAAAGTCACTGGGTGGTTAAACCGGTTTATGGGCGCCCAACCTCACACTTATTCCATCCCCACCCTAAAAGACAAACAGTGTAAATAAACGTATCCCCTCTCCGACTAATCTACAACAACCGCGACGGCAAATACAGTGGTAAAGTGCATGTATAACGAAAACATTTAAGTGAACAAACTGTATCCACCTATCGCTAGTGTACTCAATGATTGAGCTGCAAACAGAGTAACTGTAGAAAAGTAATAAAGGGTACGACAAAAACCAAATAGTACAGATATCCGACGTTCTCCTTCCATTTCTGGATTTAAGAGGTCGCCTTCATAGAGTACTAAACCTTTCTTGTCGGTGTACATGCAAAGAGGCCAGCGTGATTGCCAACTGTAAAAGGGTTGACAACCAAACATGCAGTATGTTGTAGTACTACAGGATCATATCCCTTTTTAATGATTTTTTAACATATTTGATGAACAAAGTGAGAAAATGGGTATGTCCAATAATTTTACGAAGTTTGTAAATTACATCACCATAAAATTCAGGATGTGAAACACCGTGTCGCAGAAGCTCCTTGAGATTAGATTGGTAATTGCCAATAAGCGAGAGATTTCGATAGTAAAATTTAGAAAAAGTTTTTCTTAGTTTATGGTATCTATATCCTTGCTTAAGCAGTTTTTGAGTTAAAATGAGATTTCGACTGTTAAAATCGTCAATAGATGAACAAGCTCTAGCAAAACGAATAAGTTGAAATATATAAACCCCGTAAGATGGAGCACGGGGAACATCCCCGTCATGATGAGGAAAATTAACAATATTAAAATCAAAATCATCTCTTTTGTCATATATTTTAGAAGAGATCATTCCATTATCAATTTTAAGGTCGAGATCAAGAAACGCTGCATAATTGTCGGACGGGTTAGCTTTATTCAATTTGAGCAAGTCCAATTGGTGTAATATTTCATCTGCTCGTCAGTAAAGAAAGCTTTTTCAGCATTACATGCCAAGAACGATGTTTTTTCCCGGGCAAATACTTTCTGGTTAAACTTAAAGCTTTTTAACTGATGAGCAAATGAAATATTACACCAATTGGACTTGCTCAGAAGTTTACTAATCACTAACCTTTCTTTTGGATAACATATGTGTACGTTATGGGAATGCTATATACCGTCAGGTAATTGGTATTCCTATGGGTACGAATTGCGCACCACTTGTCGCAAATTTGTTTTTTGTACTGATATGAGGGAGATTTCATGTTGCGTTTGAATCCACAATCACAAAAAGATGTTATAAAAGCCATCAATGAAACTTCTCGATATTTGGGTGATAGTTTAACTTAGATAACCCTTTCTTTGATGCTCTGATTCCAACAATTTATCCTAAAGAACTCAAATTGAATAAAGCTAACCCGTCCGACAATTATGCAGCTTTTCTTGATCTAGACCTAAAATTGATCATGGAATGATTTCTTCCAATATATATGACATAGAGATGAGTTTGATTTTAATATTGTAAATTTCCCTCATCTTGACCGAGATGTTTCCCGTGCCCCGACTTACGGGGTTTATATATCTCAACGTATTCGTTTTGCTAGAGCTTGTTCATCTATTGACGAGTTTGATAGTCGAAATCTCATTTTAACTGAAAAGCTGCTTAAGCAAGGATATAAATACTATAAACTAAGAAAACTTTCTCTAAATTTTACTTATTGGCAAGTACAAATGTAATCCCAATGCGCTTCTGCGACAAGGTATTTCACATTCTGAATTTCATGGTGATGTGATTTACAAACTTCGTAAAATTATTGGACATACCCATTTTCTCACTTTGTTCATGAAATGTGTTAAAAAAAATTCAGTAAAAAGGGATATGATCCTATAGTACTACACCATACTGCATGTTTGGTTGTCAAAACTTTACAGTTGGCAATCACGCTGGCCTCTTTGCATGTACGCCGACAAGAAAGGTTTAGTACTCTATGAAGGTGACCTCTTAAATCCAGAAACGGAAGGAGAACGTCGGATATCTGTACTATTTGGTTTTTGTCGTATCCCTTAATTACTTTTCAACAGTTACTCTGTTTGCAGCTCAATCATTGAATATACAAGCGATAGGTGGATACAGTTTGTTCACTTAAAACGTTTTCGTTATTATATATATATATATATATGCACTTTACCACTGTATTTGTCGTCGCGGTTGTTGTAGATTAGTCGGAGGGGGGATACGCTTATTTTCACTGTTTGTCTTTTAGGGGGTGGAATAAGTGTGAGGTTGGGCGCCCAAAACCGGTTTAACCCCCAATGACTTTTGTCACTGACCGTTCTAAGGCGGTACATCCATCTTCCCGTATTGTATGTTTGTTTTGTCTTTGTGCGTCTCTTGATGTTTTTTTAGTTATGTACATTTGCTGTTTCCTTGTGTTGCTGTTCGGGCGACTGTTTGTTCTGTATGTGGTGTTTCCTGCATGACTCATTTTGTACGTTTACAGAGTCGTCAAAAGTCGTTATAATGAGGGAATGGGTTAAAGAGGGGTCACAGTATAGGATTTGGTGGAGAATTGAGGATTTTAGAAAGTAGGTACGCATCTTTATCTGTCGCTATGTTAAACAACAATAAGAAACGAAATAAACACAATATGCCCCCACTTCGTTTGGTCGTGAACCAAGTTGGTCCACATAATATGATTGCATGAACTGCTGATACAGATTTTAATGCATTTTTAATTTATTTCAATGAAACATTATTCTTGTGCATGACATACGTTTTGACTCATCAAGTTTGAATTTCGTTATGCTTCATTGATTTTTCACGGAAATACAGTGATTTTACTTAGAAATTCCGGAAATTCAGGTTTTCCACAGTTTTGTCAGATTCGCCATTGTAGAGCTAATATAGCCCTAGAGATCAAATTCTACAGTTTCTGCTATAGAAAAATCATCGCAGTTTCATTTATTTTGTTAAGGGACCTGGGGCTATTCAAATATTGGCACATTTTTTAAAAAAAAAAAATACAAAAAATATTTCTATAGACAGGGAATTATCAAGGTATTTTATTCTTGTCTAGACAAAACACAAGTCTTTTAAAATACTAAAAGATGAATAATTTGTTATTATTGTTACATATATCTTGAAGTATATAAATCTTGAAGTATCTGAATTTCCTGAATGTCCATATGGGAATATGGTCGTTTCGTCGACCACCTCGTTCGTCGACCTTATTTGAATGATACAATAAAATCTGTCATAAGTGGTAATTCATTTATTAAATATATTAGTCGTAAAAACCAGGTGGCTGCATAGTACAGGGCAAAAATAATGCGTAAAACTTCTATAGGCGCGTTCTGTATTACCTTTGTTCTGTTTTAAGCTACCACCTGCCTTACAGACCTAACAATAGACATTTTTGATGGCCGCTTACGACAGGCTCTACTGTAGGCCTAAAGTTGCTTCGTCTTTGATCTGGACCAAGTTCGGGCCGGTTCGACCCGTTTCCGTCCGATTGTTATTGTAGTGAAAAACAGCACAATGCTTCCCAGAAATACTTTCGTATGGCATTATGACTTATTAGTCTATACAATGTCATAGAAGGACTTTCGTAAAACAAGTACACACAAACAAAAATCTTTATTAATCAGCAGAACTAAGCAATCCACAACATCACCTTATTGGAGAGATTAACAGTGGCAGTTAACTCTGTAAACATATTGACGTGAACACGAAAAGGAGTGCCCTGTAAAACTCGTGTCCGACAAAATCGCGACATATTCGGATAGTGTAAATATTGTTAATTATAATTATTACCATTGCATACATCTCAAATACATTTATGAAAAGTATTGAAAATAGAAACTGAATTAACTCATGCAAAGTATACACGTTAACCACGGATACTTGAGCATTGATCAAAAGGGTTAAAATATAAAATCCGGATCCATGAACCAAAAATATCGTAAATACAATAGGCTCCGCACCTTTTTAGACAAAAGGCCTGAGAAAATCCTTAAGACCTTAGAAATGCCTGATATTTGATTTTTAATATAGAATATATAGGCAGAAAAACGAGGAAAATGCATGAGATTTGATATTGGTACATAAAAATGTAGGTAAAAACAGGACATTAGGATTAGACAATAACAAAGTAAAGTGTTTTATTAATTTCACAAAATTGTTACATATATATTCAAGTGTTGATAGGGTCTACTTAATTATTTTGGATTCCTTCTCTGAACCGCGAACTCCTAAGTGCCCCACGCCTGGTGTCATATAACTATTCCTCGTTACAAATGTTTTGGGGCGATCCAGATGCTTGCACCAATGTTTAAATTGTAGTTTGTATGTGAACACTACAGGCACCATTACCTTACAGACGCCTCAATGATTGTTCTTGAAATAAATTCTAGTTGATCCCTTTGAAGTTTAAGTTACAACAGCTACATATATACACTGCTGTGCTGCAGCAATAATAAACAATACGTAAAATCTAAGAAGCAGGAAGTCTGTCATAAAGGTGTTATTGCCATATAATAAATATTTAGTCCCTTGTTGGGGATTTGACAAAGGACTGACATATGGAGGCTAGGGACACAGTGGGGCATTTATTCCATGCGTAATATGCCTACATTTTTACTTTTGACCTAGCCTCACCAATACCAAAGCTTGATCAAGATATCATCAAGACAAACAGCCTGAGCAAGTACATGTATGAGGGAGATTGGATCAAAAGTATGGCCCCTAGAGTGTAAAAAAGGTTTAACTTTTATTAGATCTAGTGACATACTTTTTGACTCCTCATCTTGAGCAAGCTTAAGTAATGACTGCATCAAAATTGTGACCTCTACATTGTAAACAAGATTTGGCATTTATTTGATCTAGTGGCCTAGGTTTTATCCTGGCCCACCAACAATCAAACTTAATGATATATATTAGTATTTTGATGCCATTTTGTAATCAAAAGCATACCGATTATGGTAGTCATTTTAGGCAGTAAAGCAACAAATCTATCAAATTCCATTAGCACCAAAGCAGACCTTGTTCAGACGGTTCCTACAGGAGCCGTCTGATCTGGGTCTACCCTGTTTACAGATACAGGAAACACATTTATATGAAGGAAAGGGTTAGGAAACTGCAGACTGAGTGTCAAACAGCTAGGATCCTTAAGATACATCGAGCTACTCAGTGTCAAATCTGGATCGAAGCTGTTTGTAAATGCAGATGAGCAGACAAAGCGCCAGCATTTTACATGCTGGGCAAACCTCTTCGTTAGAAATTACATATTCAGACTTTGAAGTAGATTTTTCCACAGTTGTTTTCATTTTTATAAGAGTGTCAGGCAGTTGTGATACTGATGAAACGATATACTCGGTCTCTCATATATAGTCAAACTGTTTGCAAACGCTAGTAAGATTGCATATAGTTAGATAGGGGCTGATAATAATAATCTACCAGACAGCATTGTTTGCCGAGGCAGTAGACACAATACACGTACATGTACAGCGGGCTCTCGCAAATTACTTTTCGTCCTGTGTCCAGATATCGAAGTTTGATGTTGTAAAATTGTTTAACCCTTTACTCCATGAATAATGATGGAATAAATGATGACATCATCAATATTAATTATTTTTAATGGTGTACATGATGTACATATTTGACGGATTGTCACAGTTATTATGCTATGTTTTACATGTTGTCCTGTGTTCACCGTCGTCTATGTTGTGGGTAAGTCCAGCGGGGATACCTTTATTTACAATATTTGTAAAGCTAGGGTGACTTTGAGAGAAGTGTGAGGTTAGGACGTCCGTAAACCGGTTTAAACCCCCAGTGGTGTTTTTGCTGCTGACCGTGCCAAGGCGGTACTCTCTTTGTCACCCTTCCTTTTGTTTGCCTTGCGTCTTTGTGCTTGTGGTTTGTTCATGTTGTGGAACGTTTGTCCCTGTTTCTTGTGTGTCTTTTGGTGTTTTCTGTGTTCATTTCGTATGTGTGTGTGCGTGTGCGTTTGGGTGTGTGGTTGTGTGTGTGTGTGTCATGCTGTCTATCGGTGTTTTGGTGGTGGTTGCGTCTTGCATGTGGCTTTGCCTGCTTGACTTTACTACTTTTCCATTTGTACTAAATCAGAAACTGTAGAATCAGATCTCCATTATTGCATAAGAAAACAGCAGACCCTGATCTGACGGCTCCTGTAGGAGCTGTCTGATCTGAGTCTACTCCGTTTGCAAAGACGTTGAAAGACGTATTCAAAAGAGTAAAGGGTTAATGAATTACATTTACGAAACTATGCAAAAATATTTCTTTTATAAAAGGAAATATCATTATCTTATTATCTCATAGGCTATTATTTAGATCCAACCTAAATCTACAGAAAATGAGCATTAACTAGAAAAAAGGCAGTGGCGTATCTTCCTATTAGGCACAAAGGCACGGGCCTACACTTTTTTTCAGAAGGCGAAAATTAAAACAGGCTAAAAATGCCGAAAATGCAATAAAAATTTTGACTAAGGGGGTTTAGGGGTTGACCCCTTATATACAGGATCGATGACACGCTCAAGTTCTGAATGTCAAGATAAATTAGAAAATATGTCGGTATATATTCGTATAGGCCTGTGCGTCTAGGTTTTTTTTTATTTTAGTTTATAGAATCCTATATATTCTATAAACTAAAATAGTCTTTATTATTATCAGAAGATCTAGAATTATCCTATCAGTCTGTTTCAGTCATAATCAATGGGCCAGAGAAAATCTCGTTTCGCAATTGTCAGCGAATTATACAATGTCTATTGTATCCCGGCGCTGACAAGTTTTCTTGGCGCGTATATATTATCCATTCAAAAAACAACAACACGTAAACATTTAACATGAATGATCGCGACCCTCCATACCCTGATATTGGAGATCCCAACTTCAGAATCACAGATGAAAACACGAAATTTCTCATCCTTAGTAAATCATGAGAATCGTGCCTTTCTTACCCATTCCCGATCAGGTAAGAAGCCTTTTTTCTATCAAAAATATTGACAGGGCGGAAAAATAGATCTAGCTATTTCAAACATTACATGTATCAGTTGGAAAAAACACATAGATGAAGAAAGTGCCAAATATATCTGTTTACAAATATATATATGTATATTTTATTTTATAAATATATATGTGAAAAAATAATGAGTTAGACTAGTAACGCTCGCACACGATGCTTGACAATTTCACTTTAATATATGCGATAAATCGGCTAAAGTGTACGCAGATTGTGGTCTAGGGGTAAAATGTCGCACTGCCATTCTAGCGGCTCGAGTTCGATTCTCGGCTGTGCCACTCTTTTTTTTAAATCTTTTTTTATTATTTGTTTATATCATTATTATAGATCTATCATTATTATTTATTATTATAAGCATCGTTACTTATAAGAGTACTACTAGTTCACTTGTAGACTAGATTATAATAAATTATGACAAGAAAAATGCCGCCGGCAATAATTTTAGAATAGCGGCCTTCTATTTCTGATGACCGACTTTTAGACCCTGGTTACTTTTAGCTCGAAGAGACATCAGCCTACACAGGCTAGCAGACTGCATCAAAAGTCTTAGGTTACCGGAGCAATTTCTTTTCTAAATGCCAGTATATGTTCAAATCTTGTTGTTAACATCCAATTGTTCTGAAAGTAAAAACGCGAGTTGCGTTTTGTCAGTTTAAGATACGATTGTAATTATTTTTAAAAAGGTGTTCTGATAATGATATCTGCGGTGCAGCGTCTACCCATAATAGTTTGCAGACAGTATTTATCCATATCATATACTTCCTATCGGTTTACTTTCAGAACTATTGGAAGCAAGCAACGAAAACTGAATGGGAGATGGCTACTAGAGAACAAATGGCTTCGCTATTCTAAGACTAAATATGCAGTCTACTGTGTGAGTTGCTGCCTCTTCTGGGGAACCGACGGACGAGCGAAAACGTTTGTGGACGGTACGTCCGATTGGAAAAACTTGCCGGCCTTGGTAAAGCGGCATGAGAATGAGGAATATCATGAGTGCGCATCATCACGGGCAACTAGTTACCTAAACGTACGAAAAGGAAATGAAGAGTCTATCACCCAAAAGCTATCAAAATCAGCCGAGTTGGCAATTGACAACAACAGACACATCTTAAGGAAAATTCTTGAGGTAATAATTCTCTGTGGCAAACAAACTATTCCGCTCCGGGGGCATACAGAAGACAGCAGTAACTTTTTAGCAATATTATCAACATTTGCAAAGAAGGATGCAGTCCTCTCTGGACATTTAGCCAACTCAAAATATAACTCTAAGTACACATCTCCCGAAGTTCAAAAAGAACTGATTGGTATATGTTCTGACCAAGTGAAAGAAGTTATTCTGCGAAGTTGCCGTGCTAGTTCTTATTTTGCACTGATCATAGACGAAGCGACGGACAAATCAACGAAAGAAGAATTATCAATATGCGTCAGGTACATCGAAAATGTGGATGTACGTGAAGAGTTTCTAGGATTCGTCCAATGCAATTCAATAAAAGGCAAAGATCTTTTTGCAGTCATCTTAGAATTTCTCAAACGATCCGGCCTCGATTGTCTTGAAAATCCGTGCACAATGCTACGACGGTGCTGCAAACATGTCATGAAAATATCGTGGCGTTCAAGCGCTTATTCGCGAGCGGTCCCCACATGCGAATTATGTCCACTGTAAATCTCACTGTTTGAATTTGGCACTCGTACAGAGCTCAAATATTCCGTGCATCAGGACGATGATGTCAACGGTTCAGGACGTCAGTTTTCTGTTTGCGTATTCAGCCAAGCGTTTGACGGCATTCCTAGATGAGCTATCAAGATACGTAACTGCAAAGCAGCAACTGGAGCGACGGCAAAAACTCCATACCCTTTGTGAAACCAGGTGGTCAACTCGCGCCTATGCACTGGGAAAATTTAATAACTCCTATTCAGTAGTGGTACATGCACTTGAGTCACTAGAGGCTGATGGAGATTACAAGGCGGGTCAGTATCTAGCGGCAATTCTGCGATTTGAATTCATCGTAGCTCCGATTGTTGCTGAGCATTTACTTAGCTCTACGGTTGCACTGACCAATCTTCTACAGAACGAGGACAACGATCTTCTGAACGCGGTAGGGGAAACGAGGGTTATTATTCAGTTGATGAACAATGAGCGCAACGATCCGCAAGTGTCGGATGCTTTGTATGAGAAAGCAACGGAAGTAGCCGTCGAGTTTGAAATTGTCCCGACAAGACCACGCAGAGCCGGTCGTCAAATTCACCGTGCAAATCCAGATGTTGGCACAGTTTCAGACTACTGGAGAGTAACACTTTTCAATACCTTTCTGGACCATCTGGTGAACGAGATGGATGTACGCATCTTTAGCAACGAGGACCGGTTTGTTGCGCATCATTTACTTCCTCGCTACCTACCAGACCTGCGTGACGAAACACTGCCTACCATATATGCAGCATATGCACAGGGCCTCCAGGGCTCATACGACGACTTCACAAACGAAATAAGACGATGGCATGTGCGCTGGAATATGGAGGAGAACGGTCCTGTACGTCTTCAAGACACTTTTCGCCAAACAAGCAAGGATCTGTGCCCATGCATTCATACAATACTCGCCGTACTTCTCACAATGCCACCTACGTCTGCATAATGCGAGCGTTCTTTCAGCGCTATGAAAAGAATTAAAAATCACATGAGGTCTACCATGACGTTGGCTTTGCTCCACACTCACAAGGACATAGACGTCGACATTGAATTTGCCATCAATACATTTGCGTCGCGCAAATTTAGACACATGCAGTTTTTCTAAACAAAAACAATGAATGGAACGTTCTTGAATTTTTGTACCGAGAAGTTACATACTGAGAATCACCGACCACAAAAAGTCATGTTGTGTTACAGGGGCACATTTCTAGTCTATGTATAAATTCAACTATTATACTGATATACTCGGGTGAATCCTTTTGTGAAAGCCGCGCAAACCCTGATCCCGTGTTTACGAACTATCTCAGACTCAACCTCAAGTTAACACTCAACTTTTAAAATGTCACCTTCTGTAACAGAGTTTACAGACGCTTTTATGCTCATTCTCAAACTGAAAGTGTTGAAGTTGAGACGAAGCTTGAAAGCGCCAATAAACTAAATGACTTGGTTTTGTTTTATCGGGTTTTACATCGCTTTATCACTTTCCCTGAACTATGTTTATATCAACTTTCAATACCTACCGAATATTCATGAACAAAATAGTTATAATGAATTATGGAAGGTGGATCATTGTCCATTTTTAGAACCTAAAGAAACAGATTTATCAAATTCCAGAGAGTTATTTAGTTTTTTGTTATCAGTTTGAGTATTTTTAAGAGTGGGTGCTTATTCAATTTCTTTATAAACCAATAAACAAACAGTCAAACAGTTTGGATCCTGATAAGACGCCGAGTTACTCAGTGTCTCATCTGGATCCAAACTGTTTGCATATATTACAGATCTGTCTTCATATCACTGAAGGGGTTAATTATGTTGTGCTATATCAATTTTTAACTTGTTTCGAAAATTAAGTGTCAGTAACTTATACGTTTTAAATAGTGAGTTTGTCTATAGGTAAAAAAGACATAAGTCAAGGATCACCTAATTGACGGAAAGAAAATCTATGAATCTACAAAAGCGTTTTTCTGACAAAATTAGCTAACATAGTTCAGTCCCAAAATGTAAATTCTCTCGCATTTGAAGGATTTTATAGTGTTTACATTTTATATAAATTTCTTAACCAGAACCCCCTAAAATGCGCCTCCAGCGTTATACAATTTCAAAATTTTCCGGGGGAGCATGCCCCCGGACCCCCCCCCCCCCCTACAAAACCTGTGACTATGCATTTCTATCAGGCAAGCTACGCCCCTGAAAGGAATTAGATTTTTGTAGTTTGACACCATTGTGATAAATAGAGCATTTGCTCCTAAAGGAGCAAATGCTCTAGTTTTCACAATGGTTTCAATTGGTAACTTTTACAGAGGCGTAAATATGAGGGAATGGGTTATATACATCAATGTCTGACTCTTAAACATCTGTTTCATGCAATATTGATGTTTTATTTCATACTATTTGTATCAGCCAGTATATTATGCCACTCAGGCAATATTGGGGGTTTGTTTGTATCATCAATAGCAGGGCAGATTTCAAGTGCTTTAAAAGTGTTCAAGTGCTCTGTTTGCTGACATGCTACAGATATAATTCTACATGCAGTTTCTGTCCCTAGCCATAACGGCAGGTGTGTCCAAGAGCTATTATAACAATCTGATTAATATTCATGATGCCATTAGTTCTTACAAACATATTCATGGAGTAGATGTTTCATGATTTTTCAGACGTGGATTACTAACTGGATTTGAAGTGATATTGAAAACAATGAAGAGGAAACATGTATTCTGCGTATTTGTTGTACTTGTGATATTGGTGGTTAAATGCGGACAACTATATAGGAAGTTTCATTGCCACTTAGAAACGAATCCTAAAACCTTTCCTAGTGAAGGAGTAGGTATGACTGTAAATATCACGGATGATTTCTACCCTATTGGTTTTAATTCACTTTGTAACGTGTCCAATTTAACAGCCATAATTCCTATAAATAGCGCTGTCCAGAATTTCAACAAGAGACGTGTTCTCAGAGAAGCCCTGGGTCACGTTTGTCACGCTCACATCTGCAGATTCTTCTTCCTTGTTGGCGCCTCCTTGAATGAAACCGTTATGGCAAGAGTAAAACAGGAAATACAAACGCACAAAGATATCTTGATGATTGGTAAAAAGGACACCTACAAAACTATCACCAACAAACTCACGACAATGCTTCAGTGGTTACACAGATATTGTATGACGCCGAACTACGTCATCTTCATGAATGACGACACGTTTATGAACTTTGACCTCGTTGTGTCTGAATTAGAAGCGTCTGGTGGCGTACACTGTAACTGTTTCGTTTGCAACGTTCTTACATTCCAGCCCGTTGAAAGAGACCCGTCTAGCAAATGGTATACCACAGCGGACGAGTATTCTTGCACCTTGTATCCCAGATATTGCAGAGGACCTGTTTATGGTTTCCCAATCAACGTAACAACAAAACTTCTTTCTGGCGTCTTCAATGCACCGTACGTATGGCCCGACGATGCCTGGTTAACTGGTCTTGTCAGAGATCACGTGGGTGTGAGACTTGTTTCAAGTGCAAAAGAAGCTATGCATCAATACGATGGCTTTTATATAGACGTTAAATATTTTCACAGATATTTCTACGTGCATAATGTGTCATACGAACAAATGAGGATGGTACACAAGTTCAAGGATGAACAATGACGTTTGAAATTAACCCTTAAATGTGCGTGAGCTGAGTAGATCTATATAAAATATTTGCAAACAGTGTAGATCTATCCGTGTGAATGTGTTCTTCTGGTTCTTTGGTAACCGGGTTTCTTAATTAAAACAATATATATAATAAGTTTCGATACACGTTTTTTAATATTCCAAAACGGAGGGACCAGTTTAGTTATTCAGCAGAGTAACATATTCCATCATAGGCTATATTTAGACCCAACCACTTAGAATAAATCTACCGAAAAGGAGCATTAACTAGAGAAAGAGGAAAATTTAAGAAAGTTGTAGTTCAGAAACAATTGTGATAAATATAGCATTTGCTCCTCGGGGGCAAATGCTCTATTTATCACACTAGTTTTGAAAGGTGACCTTCACAGAGGCGTCAAATGGCGCATATGAGGGAATGTATTTAGTGTCAAAGTTGTGTCAATACTGTAAAGTGTCAAGTGTTTCTGTCACTGTCTGTGTGTCCGTCTAAAGTCGGTTTTCTCGTCCTTGTACACCCGGTATTCTGTTATATTTGGGTCACGCAGTCTGCCTGCTCGACACCAGGACGCACGAGACTGTAGAACGGTAAGCTCCTCGCACCAGTAAGGTTTAAGAAAAGATGTGTATCTTTTGGAGGCGAAAGTACGAAAGTCACAAGCATTTCACTGGATTTACTGAGTCTGTATGCCATATCGATTCCATCTTCACTTATCTGACCATTCGAAATCTGACACAATTCAACGTTATTGTAAAGTAACATATTATATTATTCAATATATTCAGCACCAGTCCTTTTCCAAGTAATATTGGGACGTGTACAGAATTACGTAATTGGGCAACTATTACAGTAGTGTCACTACGACAGTGATGTACGATGGTCTAGTGCTAACGCGTTTGATTACCAATGCGGAGGTCCGGGGTTCAAGTCCCGGTCCCTCCCGGATATTTCAGAGACTCCCATCCGCACTTCCTCTCCACCCAGGGGTTAAAATGACCAGGGGAGTAAATGTACAGTCGGCTGCGCGGTCCTTCGGACTGTCTCTTTATGTTTTTGGTAGTTATGTACATTTGCTGTGTTTTATTGTGTTGTTGTTCGGGCGGCTGTTTGTTCTGTATGTGGTGTTTCCTGAATGACTCATATTTGTACTTTCACTGTGGATAACATTACTTACCCTTACCATTTCTACCGGGACAAGAATATATAATCAGCTTTGGTGCATATATTTCACAATCGGTAATTACGAGTTGTTTGCAACGCAAACACCAAACAGCATGCGCGCGACAGCTTAATTAAGTCTAGCAGCATTGGAAAGCGGACAAACATATTAATTGGTGTTACTTATTCACGACTGTAAACGTCTAACAGATGTATATTCAAAAATGGGTTTCTGATATTTATAATAACAGCAAATTGTTATTGTATAAAAATATGAAATTACTTTTTTGAGATGGAAGATTGTTTAATATTTATTACAAGCAAACAAAATAAATTCATATCAACAAAACTCAGATTTTCAGCACGTTTTTTAAGAGTTGAAACAGGAAGATATGCTAGAGAAGCACTTTTTGTGATAAATATGTAGTCGAAGACGAGTATCATTTTTATTATGGAATGCCCGATGTATACTGAAATTAGGAGAAAATCTCTTAAGAAATATTATATTACTAGACCGAGTATGTATAAATTTGTACAATTGTTTGATTTATCAAATAGGAAAATTTAGAATTTGAGTAAATATAGCAATGAAGCGTATAAAAAACGTAAATCTGTCCAATTCACTTGACTTTATTCCATCCTCTAATTGTTATTTGTTTTAAGGAGATCTGTTGAACTTTAAAATGGTATTATAAATGTATACACGTGATTGTGATATGTTTTACACGGTTTATATTAAACTTGTCTGTCACGTGTACCAATACTATTTACTGTTTGTATTGTAGTTATTGACATGATGGTGAACTGTATACAGTTTAAGTCAATAAATATCATCTATCGTATCTATCTATATTTGAACGACATTATCTTTTAGAGCCAGGTAATAGTTAAAGCCTTTATAGTAACATGGACAATAATTTTGGTATGTTTGTCTCTGACGAATGATGCACTTTGTAGACATTGTCAGGGAAATTTACTGATATATATGGAATTTACAGACTCACAAAATTACGACCTGTTCAGGTATACTTTGACAAACGAGCCAGTCTGTACATGTGAATATCCGTGTAAAAACGCTTTACATTACTTTCTACTTTTCTAGAGTGTCCAAACTATGTATATATGCGGGAGATTCTATTCAGTGATATTATATCTATAACAACTGTCAATTTAGAATTTTTACTTTCTGGAAGTCCAAACTGTTCTCCTGATTGCAACAAAGTTCTTTCTGATGCAGTTCATCGTTACACCCGAGCCTCCAACCGAATTTAATATAAGCACTTTCCTTTCTTATTCTCTTTCTTTACTTTCTTTGTTGTTGTCTAGTTTGATTTCAAATTACTATGTTATTTATACTGTATTTACTGATGTTCTTATGTTCACCTCTATTATTGTCATGTCACTGTTTTGTTAATATCTGGGGAGTGGGCATTAGATAATGTTGCAAAAATGTGTAGCCCAATCCCCCTGCATGTATACTGTATGCAATAAGTATGTTTAAATTAAAGGTTTCTTGGGGATCAATGTATGTCCAATGTTAGTGTAAATAGTGTTGATGTTCTTTTGTTATCTAGTCGGGGGTTTATTCTTAATGTAGTCTCTAGTAGCCAGTTTATCCCAAATTTCATTTGGAGCGGTACATGTTTTTTATGGACATTTCCTAAGGCGGTGCCTTTATATTTTATTGTAAAGAATGCCGTAACGCATGTTTAAGTACTTGTCTTTTATTTCAGGTACTTAGTCTCTGTTAATCAGTTTATCTCAGATCTGATTTGAGGTGATAATCGTTTTCTTAAGGACATTTTGTAATATGGCTTGTTTGGCCTTTTTTCTCAATTCAGTTTTTTAACTTCTTTCTGGTTTAAGTAGTTTTTAATAAAAACAGACATATGTGTTCGTAAATATGCGTACGCGCGTGTGTTTGTTAGATTAACAGTCTTTATACTCTTTAACTTTAACTTATATGTACATATAGTGCAAAATGTATGGAATTGTATTGTGATATACTTGTAGTTATAGTCTCTTATAATTCATATATGAATGACATAGTTTCTTTATATGTATATATTGGTCTTTGTATGATTGTAACCATGAAGAGACTCTTATAAATATTATAATATATGCACAGTTTGTTAATAAAACTATTTTCTTCATTGATTTAGAAATTTATCCGAGAAATAGTAAATTGCAATAATCTTATTGCCTGAATGTAATGTAAACTTCTGTCTGTCTTTGACCTGTCTCCAATAAAGTGGGGGTATATTGCTTTGCACATGTCGGTCGGTCGGTCGGTCGGTCGGTCGGTCGGTAGATCGATGGTTTTCGAATGATAACTAATAAACAACTTGGCCTAGAATCTTCAAACTTGCTGTGGTGGTTGGTCATGACAAGTAGATGACCCCTATTGTTTTTGAGGTCACTAGGTCAAAGGTCAAGGTCACCATGACCTAAAATGGTGAAATAGTTTCCGATCAATAACTGCTCAAGGGTTTGGCTTGGGATCTTCAAACTTGCTGTGGTGGTTGGTCATGACCACTAGATGACCCCTATTGATTTTGAGGTCACTAGGTCAAAGGTCAAGGTCACCATGACCTTAAATGGTTAAATTGTTTCCGATCAATAACTGCTCAAGGGTTTAGCTTAGAATCTTCAAACTTGCTGTGGTAGTTGGTCATGACAACTGGATGACCCCTATTGATTTTGAGGTCACTAGGTCAAAGGTCAAGGTCACCATGACCTTAACTGGTAAAATGGTTTCTGATCAATAACTGCTCAAGGGTTTGGCCTAGGATCTTCAAATTTGCTTAGGTGGTTGGTCGTGACAACTAGATGAGTCCTATAGTTTTTTAGGTCACTAGGTCAAAGGTCAAGGTCACCATGACCTTAAAGGGTGAAATGGTTTGCGATCAATAACTGCTCAAGGGTTTGGCCTAGGATCTTCAAATTTGGTGTGGTGGTTTGTCATGACCACTAGATGACCCCTATTGCTTTTTAGGTCACTAGGTCAAAGGTCAAGGTCACCATGCTCTTAACTGATCAAATGGTTTCCGATCAATAACTGCTCAAGGGTTTGGCTTAGAATCTTCAAACTTGCTGCAGTAGTTGGTCATGACAACTGGATGACCCCTATTGTATTTGAGGTCACTAGGTCAAAGGTCAAGGTCACCATGACCTTAACTTGTAAAATGGTTTCTGATCAATAACTGCTCAAGGGTTTGGCTTAGGATCTTCCAATTTGCTTAGGTGGTTGGTCATGACAACTAGATGAGCCCTATTGTTTTTTAGGTCACTAGGTCAAAGGTCAAGGTCACCATGACCTTAACTGGTGAAATGGTTTGCGATCAATAACTGCTCAAGGGTTTGGCTTAGGATCTTCAAACTTCCTGTGGTGGTTGGTCATGACCAGTAGATAACCCCTATTATTTTTGAGGTCACTAGGTCAAAGGTCAAGGTCATCATGACCTTAACTGGTGAAATGGTTTGCGATCAATAACTGCTCAAGGGTTTGGCTTAGGATCTTCAAACTTGCTGTGGTGGTTGGTCATGACAACTAGATGACCCCTATTGATTTTGAGGTCACTAGGTCAAAGACCAAGGTCATCATGACCTTAACTGATGAAATGGTTTCCAATTAATAACTGCTCAATGGTTTGGTTCGGGATCTTCAAACTTGCTGTGGTAGTTGGTTGTGACCACTTGATGAACCCTATAGTTGCTGAGGTCACTAGGTCAAAGGTCAAGGTCACCATGACCTTAATATGTGAAATGTTTTCAGATCAATAAATGATCAGTGGTTTGGCTTAGGATCTTCAAAGTTGCTGTGGTGATTAGTCATGACCGCTAGATGACCTCTATAGTTGAGGTCACTAGATCAAAGGTCAGGGGGTCTGGGGGGTATACATGTTTTACAAACATCTCTTGTTATTCTACCTTCTGATTATCTATTTTCCGATGGCAGATGTGGTTGTAATGTGCAGAAGCCTGTTTCTTGAAATAGAATTAATTCACCTATATACTATACTGAAGAGCAATAAAACTCAAACAAGCCCATCTGTTAGAATCATATACACCAAATTTAATGTAGAGCAAGCTCGTTACTGGTAGCAGACCGTTTCCTGAATTATATTTAACCCTTCGCTTGCTGAATTTTAAAATACATTTCTCCTTCTTTACCCATGCCCTGTTGTATAATTACATATAACTTCACTGTGTACAAGTATTTCGCTGTGCAATCACTGCTGTGGAGTGCACTGGTTGCACAATCAACTTGTAAATAGTGCAGACCCTGATGAGACAGCTCCTGCAGGAGCTGTCTCATCTGGGTCTTCACTATTTACAGATACGTATATTGACGTGAATAGCAAGCGAAGGGTTAACTAGAACTCAGCTGATATACTCTTAAACCCAGAAACAGGACGATCTTACCAGACTCGTGTATCTGTCGTGCCCTTAATGGTTGCTCTGACTTCATCTAAGTCATTGAGTACATATTTGACGGACTTTCAAAATTGTTGTCAGACTATGTTATAATACATATTGCCCTGTGTTTACCGTCTTCTATGCTGTTGGGCAGTCTGGCGGGGATACCTTTATTTACACTATTTGTTAAGCTAGAATGGCTTTGAGATAAGTGTGAGGTTAGGGCGTCCGTGAACCGGTTTAAATCCCAAGTGGTGGTTTTGTCACTTGCCGTTCCAATGCGGTACTCTCTTTGTCACCCTTACTTTTATGTTTGTTGGGTGTCTTTGTGTTTGTGCTTTAATTCGTGTTTGATGTTTTCGTCTTGTGTTTGTGTGGGGGGGGGGGGGGGGATTGCGTGCGTGCGTGCGCGCGCATGCGTGTGTGTGAATGTGTGGATGTGTTGCTTGCTTTCTGTTGGTGTTTTGGTGTTGTTTGCGTTTTGTGTGTCTTTTCCTGTTTGATTTTACTACTTTTTCATTAATCAATTTATCATCTATTTTTTTCTGTATTTAGCTCAAATCTGGCCAATCTGAACAAACTCAGACTCAACTAAAAAGCTTTATAAGCATGGAACCTGATCTGGACAGATTTGCTAATGAGCTGGGCCATAACCAGATTCTAATAGTTTTTCAATAGAGTAAATTCAAAATACTATATGATTTTAATAAAATTAATTATTAGATGTTAAATGTCAAGTATCATATTGTATTTCACACCTCAAAGAAACACCACACCCCATAAACAGTTCCCCTACTCACTCCTATGGCTAATCCATAAACTTAATGTCTAGAAAAATGTGGTAATAATTTTGGTATTTGTAGAAAGTCAGATTTGTCATAATTTTATCAGCAAACCGCAAATTCTGATCAGACGGTTACTGTAGGATCTGATCTAAATATATTTTGTTTGCAGACATTGAACTGTTTGTCTCTGTGCACTGGACCAGGCTGCATTGGAAACTGGAATTGTCCAGTGAAAGTTTCAGGAGTGAATGGGTTAAATGTTGCATTTGACATTGTGGGCATGTAGTATACCTTGCTGTTTTCAATGTATAACTGACAGGGGTGAATGGGTTGGATGATGAATTTGACTCGCTATAAATGTACAGTGCTCCCTCCCTACAACGACCCTCTCAATAACGATTCCCTCCTTACAACAACGCATGTCACTGTTTCCGAAACAACAAGGCCCCAGAAGAACCTTTTTCCATCGTATTTTCTTTATGCCTCCATAAAACCCTATGTTGTGACCACTCTTTAGAATCGTCACTTTGTGACGATTCTAAAGAGTGGTCACAACATAGGGTTTGATTGAGGCATAACGGTTTTAGTTCTCGAAATACGCCTTATCTGGGGATCTGCAAACAAGCTAATTGTGTTTGATTTCCCCTCCCTATAACAACTCCCCCTGAACAACACATACAATATTCGTATCCCAAAGGGTGTCGTTGTAGAGAGGGAGCACTGTAGTATTCCCTGCTGTGTTAGGTGCATTGGCGCTTTCAGCCATGATGGCGAGTATACTCGTCCTTAACAGGCAGTGTACCTGTGAAGAATGCACTGGTCCTATGCAAACAGTGTAGACACAGATCAAAGGCTTCCCAAGAGCCCTCTGAGCAGGGGCTGCACTGTTTGTCAGTGTGCAAAATACTGATTTTGACACTGTATACGTGTAGTATCCCATGTTGTTTCCTGTGCATTTGGCACTTTCGGCTCTAATGATGAGTGTACTCTTCCCTAATAGTAAGTACATACATGAAAAGTGCACTTGTCCTATGCAAACATTGTAGACACAGACCGAATAACTCCTAAGGGAGTCCTCTGATCAGGGTCTGTACTGTTTGTCACTGCATGATATTGTGGGGAAATATCGGCCGTAAATAGCCAGACATGGACGGGGCTATTTTGGAGACTGGAAATGTACAGTGAGGGTTGCAGGGGTGAAGGAGTTAAATGCAGGCTAATCTTAATCATTCATACGGATATGTGCAATGTGATTGTTAGACAATTGTTAAGCTGTGCAATATAAAACTGTCTATCCATTGGATGAAATGTGAAGCAGTATGTGATGCTGGCATATTAAGCTGTATAAGTGCACAATGACGATGGTAAGGACTGCATGAAAGTGCATTGGCGTCCATCACCATTCTGCACATTGGGCAGCAAATGTGCATTTTGCACCAGTACTCGAACCGATAGGCAATATCTGTGAAAATATATGGCTTAAAATGCTCACTATGAACATATCTGTGAATTGTATGTTTTATTTTTGTAAAATAGTCTCTTATAATTCAGTAATGAATGGCATGGTTTTTATATACATGTATAAATGTATAATATGATGTTTTTTGTAAACTATGTAACCATGAAGAGACTCAAATAAAGATTATACATGTATATATATTGAAGGAAAAGGTCAAGTTTCTGTGTAAATTCCTCCCTCTCAATGGGAGTGGTACCCCTAGCTGGCGAGTGTCACGATCAAAGGGAATTTATCGAGTACCCGAATGGCCAAAGGCACGGTACGCAGTACAATAAATTCACGTATTAAGTCAAAATTAGACGAAAATTTTAAGATTTTTGGTAGTATTTTATTAATGTTTAATTAACTGTATACTATCAGAATTTGACGAAACCCCAATCTCTTTACTTGACCTTTAACCCATTACCTCATAGGCTATTTTTAGATCCAACCTATTTGAATGAATCTACCGAAAAGAATCATTAACTATAGAAAAGGATTTTTTTATAATTTTGAAGTATGAAACCAATGTGATATATAGAGTGTTTGCTCCTATAGGAGCAAATGCTCTATTTATCACAATGGTTTCAACAGTTGACTTTTGCAGAGGTGTCAATATGAGGGAATGGGTTAAGGATCATTACAATTCTAAGACTAGACAAGAGCTGCGTGCAGCGCCAACGCTCGTCTGATTTGGTGCTTGTCCAGCTCATTCTAGAGTGTCTAGGGCAATCTTGCTGGTTATCGAACTTGACTGAGACATGGTAATATACATGCTGACACAATTTGAAAAGGATTGGATTGCATTTGTTTGAGTTAGAGAGCGGACAAGCAAAAATTCACGGACGGACAGATGGACAGACAGCGCCACGACATAATATGTCCCATCTGAAGACAGGCGTATAAAAAGGAGTAAAACTTCCATCCTTTAAGTACATCTTCATATCAACTTTGTTCATTTGTGAAAATTTGAAGGAACTCCATCCATTGGTGTGTGAGGGGTTGGATACACTAGAGGTTTTCACTATATGTTAGTGAAGAAATTTCGTAGTCCTGTCACTCTAGTAAAAATGGTCGGAGTGAAAATTCCATTCTTTACCTACATCTTCACATCAATGTTGTTCATCTGTGAAAGTTTGAAATTAATCCTGTCATTGATGTATGAGGAGTTAGACACACAGGTTTTTCAGGAAATGTACAGAAAGACGAATGGACGAACAAGAGCAAGGCTTATGTGTCAAAAATGAACACCAAACAAGAGTACTTTTTACATAAAAGTTTATTTCATCAGATGAGACAAGCTTCCTAGAAATCAAAAGATAAACAGTGGGAAAAATCCACAATACTTTCCCTGGCATCTCTCTCAGTCATGCCCCACCCCCAATAACCACTCTAATACAACAACAACAGTTCAAGGATTTGTTGCAAAACTGTTGTTCTGCTTTCCCTGACCTTAACCCATTACCTCATAGGCTATTTTTAGATCCAACTTCTTTGAACAAATCTACTGAAAAGGAGCATCAACTAAACAGGATTTTTTTTAAAGAATTTTGTAGTCTGAAACCATTGTGATAAATTATTATCACAATGGTTTCAGCAGGTGACTTTTGCAGAGGCATCAAAAGGCGTCAATATGAGGAAATGGGTTAATTCAAAGACCGTTTAACCCATTCCCGCATATAGACGCCTTTTGACACCTCTGTAAAAGTCACTTTGTGAAACCATTGTGATAAATAGAGCATTTGCTCCATATGAGCAAATGCTCTATTTATCACAATGGTTTCAACATTACACAATTCTAAAAAGTTTCCTCTTTAGTAGTAAATGCTCCTTTTCGGTAGATTTTTTCAAAGAGGTTTAAACTAAAAATAGCCTATACAGGAATGGGTTAATATTGTAGGTTTTTTATTTGAATAACCCATCGGTGATTAACTATGGAATTTAACCCTTTCCTCCATAAATATGCTTTTCTACGTCTCTGTAAAAGTCACTTTATGAAAACCATTGTGATGAATATAGCATTTGCTCCTATAGGAGCAAATGCTCTATTTATCACAATGGTTTCAAACTACAAAATTCTAAAAATTTCCTTTTCTCTAGTTAATGCTCCTTTTCGGTAGATTTATTCAAAGTGGTTGGATCTAAAAATAGCCTATGGAGGAATGGGTTAAACCTTAAAAACTATCTTTGCAGCAACCAGAGCACCTCTCCTCTATCCAAACATCGTTTCATCTGAACTGGTAGACAATGATAGTTTTTTATGAAAAAAAAAAGTTTAAAAAAAAAACTGTTTTCATAAAAAACCAATTTGACTATATACTCTGTGCAACACTTCATTGTGTGTGTTACTGGTATAAGTATTACTACTGTTATCAGAGGTCTAGAAAAGATGCTTAAAGTCAAACGTTTTCAACAATAGCTTCTTTATTTCTCCAACAAACCCTATACTGTGACCCACTCTTTAGAATCGTCTCGAAGAGACAATTCAAAATAGTGGTCACAGTATAGGGTTTGGTGCAGAAATGACGATTTTATATACTGTGTCATAATGCTGAGCTCTGAATTATAATGAATGTCATTATCAGTATTATGACACATTTTAGATCTTATTCTAAGCCCTGACCAAAACCTCCAGTGTTCATAGGCCATTCATAAACAAGAGGGCCAGAAAGGCCCTGATATTGCTCACCAGACAATCAGAGGAGAAGATTTTCAAAGTTTTCCTATATGTTTCTATAGAAAACTAGCTGGCCCTGGGTCAATTTTAATTCAGAAAGAATAAATTAATCCATGCTTATGTTCATAATTTCAGATATTTTCATTACACCTTTATGAGTTCATATTATTATTCAGATCTTATTTTTAACCCTTCCCCTGTTCTATGTTTATTCAAATTTCCAATACCTACTGAATATTCATGGACAAAATAGTAATAATGAAAAAGGGAAGGTGGGACAGTGTAGCCATTTTAGAAAGTAAAGAAATATCTTTCAAATTCCATTGATCAGACAGCTGCTATAGGAGGCATCTGATCTTGGCCTGCTCTGTTTGCAAATGCGTGAAAAGGTGTTTATATGAGGGGAAGGGTTAAGTTAACATAATATTATTATAAGTACACAAAATGAAATCAATTTAATGCAATTTGCACTATATTATATCATAAGCAAACAGAGCAGATTGATCAGATGGCTACTACATGAGCCATCTTATCTGGGTCTACTATGGTTGCAAAGGTGTAGAAAGGCGTATTTATGGAGTGAACGGTTGTCCTATTTACTGTGCAGCAGGCCAGATCTAAATTGCATCTGCCATTACCAAGAAGGGAGGCAATCCAGTTATCAAAAAGTGCAAAGGGAGATAACCTACATTTTATGTATGCTAATAATAGCTAGCTAAAAATAGCCACTGTTAAAAACAACAGCCAGCTTTGGAAAACTGGCCACCCCTGGGGTTTGTCCAATTTTGACCCCAGGGGCATGATTTATATAACTTGTACAAGACCTAAACATGATGTTATGTGCCAAATATGTAAGCTGAGCACCTTCCAGTTTCAAAGGAGAATAGTTTCAAAGTTTTCACTATATGTTTCTATTGAAAACTGGCCACCCCTGGGGCAGGACCAATTTTGACCCCAGGGACATAATTTATATCACTTTTGTAGAGGACCTACAGATGATGCTATGTGCCAAGATGAAAGCTGAGAACCCTGTAGATTGAAAAGAGAAGATTTTTAAAGGTTCAAATTGTTGACGACTGATGACACACGCCGACGGACATCAGGCGATCACAAAAGCTCATCCTGAGCACTTTGTGCTCTGGTGAGCTAAAAATCATGAAATTAACCCTTTCCTTCATATATCCTCCTTTTTACACATTTTCACGGCTCTTATTTGATCAGGATCTGGGTCCATGCTTATAAAACTTTTAGTAGAGTCTGAGTTTCGTTCTCAAGCTTTTGATTGGTCAGATTTGAGTTCTCAAGCTTTTGATTGGTCAGATTTGAGCCAGAGGCTCAAATCTGACCAATCAAAAGCTTGAGAACGTACTCAGACTCAACTAAGAGTTTTATAAGCATGGACACAGGTCTGTTTGCTAATGGAAATTCATAATTCTGATTAAAGCCCTTTTCCATGTTCCATTTTGTTGATTCTATGCATGAATGTTCATCAGGTGAATAAATTTTCAGAGCTACAGATAAAGGTTCATTTTCAAATACTATAATCATCACCAAGTGACGAAGAGACGATTCTAAAGAGTGGTCACAGTATAGTGTTTGGTGGAGAAATAAAGAAGTTATTCTTGGAACTGTTTTATCTGGAGCTCTGAATTTTGAATAAACATAGAACAGCGATAGGGTTAATGTTCACAAAGTCATTATTTCTTACATGAATATTCATGGAGTAATAAGGAATAAGAATTAACCATTTCCTCCATAAATAAGCCTTTCTATGCCTCTGTAAACGTCACTTTTTGAAACCATTGTGACAAATAGAGCATTTGCTCCTATAAAGGAGCAAATACTCTATTTATCACAATGGTTTCAGAACTAACAAAATTCTAAAAGTTTCCTTTTTTCTATTTAATGCTACTTTTTTGTAGATTTATTCAAAGAGGTTGGATCTAAAAATAGCCTATAAGGGAATGGGTTAATAAAGCTTGTTTTGCAGATAAGAATTTACTCAACAAGCTAAAGGCTGCAGGTTTATAATGAAGTTATCAATTCTATTCGACAGCGACGTCTTTGTCCTTCCCACCTTTGTCCCATATAACCCTGAGGGCTCCACCCACAAGGTGGATACTGCCTGTGATAAGCACCTGTAAGTGCTGCCCATCAGATATATGCTCCCCCCCTCCACAATCACCATTCTTAATGTTTTCACAGTCTAGCTTTGGTTTCTTTATCACAGATTCTGCATCAGTTGAATTAAAGTTGTCCTTGATTTCTGACAAATACCCGTTCCAAGTCAATATATCCCCTGCCCCACTTGGTTCTGATCCTCTCTGCTTTAGAACCCAATTAATACAGTGTTCAATAGAGCCCAATGTCTCTACACTGCACTGGTGCCCAGGATTTGTAATGCCACATGTATCTCCATCTGCTGCAGTTCCATTTGAACATGCATGTCCATTGACAGGTTTGGTAGTTGTGGTCAGCTGCTGCCATGTATGTTTGTTGGTATCACAGCGGCCAAACTGACTCTCCTTTGTGACTGTATTGTTTGTTTGGTCTAAGAAATAAGAAAAATGTCATAACTGAAACTCGTTGCCAAAATGCATCACGACAAACAGTGCAAGCCCATATCAGACACCACCTTTTCAAGAAGGCATCTGACCAGGGACTTATGGAAATTTATAAATCTGTACAGTAAAACTCTATAACGACCACTAAATTACGTCAAGTATTCTGTGTTAAAGGCAGGTGGATGCTTAAAGCAAGGTGAAAGTAAAACAGAATGCTCCTATGGGAGCGTTCTGTTTTACTTTCACCTTGCTTTAAGCAACCACCTGCCCAAAAAACCATCTAATTAACACAATTTAGTGGTCATTATACAGAGGTTTTACTGCATATATATAAATTTATAAACACTCTTTGTTTCAACCTCAGTCTGCAGTATATTCCTATGAAACCTCCATTCATTTATCTCAAATTTTCATTTTAACAAAATTGGGGTGTAGACGACAATTAGAAATTTAGCGTTGAAAATGGTATAAACACTATTTCAACACAAAGTAACTTCTGCTACAAACCTGAACCTTTTTTCAAAGGTGTTCAAAGGAACTTATGTGTCATCTGATGACAAAAGTATTGCAAAGAAAAGCTTAACCCTTCCCTTGCTATTCACGTCAATATACCTACTCCTGCAGGAGCTGTCTCATCTGGGTCTTCACTATTTACAAGTTGATTGTGCAACCTATGCACTCCACAGCAGTGATTGCACAGCGAAATACATGTAAACAGTGAAGATATATGTAATTATACAACAGGGCATGGGTAAAGAAGGAGAAATGTATTTTAAAATTCAGCAAGAGAAGGGTTAACAGACAGAAGGATGAATAGTCGATGGAAAAGTAATCCCTCTGTTTCAACAAGTTAAAACTTGACAGACAGAAGGATAAAAAGACAATGGAAAATGAATGAATGGTGTTTTACCGCCCATCGACCCTGATGGTCATTTAGAGCCGATGAGGCGATGGAGATGGAGATGGAAAAGTAATCCCTATGTTTCAACAAGTTTACCCTTTCCCTCATATTGATGACTCTGTCGAAGTCACTTTGTGAAACCATTGTGATAAATAGAGCATTTGCTCCTATAGGAACAAATGCTCTATTTATCACAATGGTTTCAAACTACAAATTTCTAAAAGTTTCCTTTTCTCTAGTTAATGCTCCTTTTTGGTAGATTTATTCAAAGTGATTGGATCTTAAAATAGCCTATGAGGTAATGGGTTAAAGTTTGATAGACAGAGGGATGGAGAAATGGATGGAGAAGTAATCCCTGTTTCAACCTGTTAAATCAGGTGACACAAAGAGTGTCTTTGTGTCAAAGAGTCTGGATCCAAAAACTAACATGAGCACTACTAAATAACTAAAATTATTCCTAACCCTTTCCTTCATATAAACGCCTTTTTACACCATTGCAACCAGAGGTTACCCAGATCTGGATCCATCTGATCAGGATCTGCTGTTTTCTAATGGAATTTGATAGATCGGTTTCTTTAATTTCTAAAATGACTACAATGTTCCACTTTTCACAATCCATTATAGCCATTTTGTCCATGAATATTCAGTAAGTATTGAAATTTGGAATAAACATAGTACAGAAAAAGGGTTAAACGACATGAACATTGCTACATTGCCTCTATAATTATTCCATAGCTAACATCAGCACTGCTGAACAACTAAATGCTAGATAACTACACTTATTTTATAAGGGACATAATCATTTCTACATGCCTCCACTGAAAAACACAACAAAGTAACTGCTACATGTAGCTACATGTAATTTAACCCTTACGCTGCCGATGTTGCATTTGTAATTACCTATGCAAACAGTTTGGATCCAGATGAGACGCCGAGAAAATCGGCGTCTCATTAGGATCAAAACTATTTGTTACTGTGACCATGTTTATTTAAACACAAGAGTGTTCAGAGGAACACAGTCATGTGTCACCTGCTCGCAACTGACATTAAAACTGTTAATATGCTGGAGTGCGAATATCAGAACAAAGGGGAACTAGAGGTTTTTGTCAAAAAAACGGATGTCTCCCCTCTAATAAAAACAATATATAAAGGGAAATCACTAAAAATGTTATGGTCTTGATGAATGATACTTCCCCTCATTATGCGTTTTCCACACTACATTTTTCAAGAAGAAAATGATAACAGCTAATAACTCCAAAAATACTGATACCAGATTTATGGCCCTTGTGCATGACACTTACTTTCATCATGCTCTTTCCAAAAATAAAATGTCATTCCAATAGCATCAGTCGAACAGGAGTTATTGATCGGCCAAAAAATGTAACAAAGGGCAATAACTCCAAAAGTATTGAAGCCAGAATTATGGCCCTTGTTCATGACACTTTCTCTCATCATGCTCTTTCCATGTATGAAGTTTCAATACGATGGCAAGAGCCATGTAGGAGTTATTGTCCGGACAAGAAAGAATTAAACAAATTGAATTAAATTAAATTAAATTTATTGAAGCTCGAGTCTTTATTGAAGCTCGATCTTATGCATGACACTTTCTCTTATTATGATCGTTCCATGTATGAAGTTTCACTCCAATGGCATGTGTCACATAGGAGTAATCATCCGGACAAAAAATTGTGATTGTTTTTACAAAGGGCAATAACTCCAATATTAGTGAAGCCAGAGTTATGGACCTTGTGCATGACACTTCCTCTCGTTATGATCTTTCCATATATGAAGTTTCAATCCAATGGCATGAGCCATATAGAAGTTATCGTCCGGACAAAAAAGTGTGATTTTTTTTTTACAAAGGGCAATAACTCATATATTAGTGAAGCCAGAGTTATGTACCTTCTGCATGACACTTCCTCTCGTTATGATCTTTCCATATATGAAGTTTCAATCCAATGGCATCAGGCATATTGAAGTTATTGTCCGGACAAAAAATTATGATATTTTTTACAAAGGGTAATAACTCCAATATTAGTGAAGTCAGAGTTATGGACCTTGTGCATGACACTTCCTCTCATTATGCTCTTTCCATATATGAAGTTTCAATCAACTGGCATCAGGCATATTGAAGTTATTGTCCGGACAAAAAATTATGATTTTTTTTTACAAAGGGCAATAACTCCAATATTAGTGAAGCCAGAGTTATGGACCTTGTGCATGACACTTCCTCTCGTCATGATCTTTCCATATATGAAGTTTCAATCCAATGGCATGAGCCATATAGGAGTTATCGTCCGGACAAAAAAGTGTGATTTTTTTCTACAAAGGGCAACAACTCCAATATTAGTGAAGCCAGAGTTATGGACCTTGTGCATGACACTTCCTCTCATTATGCTCTTTCCATATATGAAGTTTCAATCAACTGGCATCAGGCATATTGAAGTTATTGTCCGGACAAAAAGTGTGACAGACAGACGGACAGACGGACAGACAGACAGACGGACAGACGGACAGACAGACAACTCTCACGAAAACAATATGTCTCCCCCATATAAATATGGGGGGAGACATAATAACTCAAAAACTATTGCATGCAGAGTGATGGACCTTTGTTACATCAATGGTCCTCTATGAGAAAAAGATACATGTGAAATTTGAAAGCTCTATAATGATTAGCTTAGAAATTACAGCCAAAAAACGAAAGTGTGACAGACAGACGGCAGGACAGACAGACAGACACAGACAGACAGACGACGGAAAAGTGATCCCTAAGTGACTCACTGCCTCTCAGCAGGTGACACAAGAAATGAAGAAAAATAAAACATGAAAATTGTAGCAGACGTCAAATGTTGCAGACGACAAAATTTGGCAGCAAAAGGGTTTAAAGTGAGAAGAGCTCAGTTTAGGGATCTTGGCCTTTTACTCCATGAATATCCTCGTAAGAAATAATGACACCATGAACATTAACCCTTCACTTGCTATTCACGTCAATATACCTACCTGTAAATAGTGAAGACCCAGATGAGACAGCTCCTGCAGGAGCTGTCTCATCAGAGTCTGCACTATTTACAAGTTGATTGTGCAACCAGTGCACTCCACAGCAGTGATTGCATAGAGAAATATTTGTAGACAGTGAAGATATATGTAATATAACACAGGGCATGAATAAAGAAGAAGAAATGTATTATCAAAATTCAGCAAGAGAACAGTTAATTAGATTAACTGTTATGATAGCAAAAGGACACAGGATTGTTTGGGCTTGGCAGAAACTGTAGAATCCTATCTATATTATATCAGAACAGATCCTGCTCAGAGTAGAGCCATCTGATTTGAGTCTACTCTCAAAAGCAAATAGTAAAGATGCTGATCAGACAGCTTCTACAGGAGCTGTCTGATCTGGGTCTACTCTGTTTGCAAAGGGGTGTAGAAAGGTGTAGTGATGGATTAAAAGGTTAACACTCCTATGTTCAATAAAAGATTAGCTGCTTAGGACAAGTTTAACTGCTATACCTTCCACTCATTTGATACAATAGTTTTGTATTATCTTACCTGCACTCATAGCAGTCTCATAGGCTATGTTGGGACAGAACAAGGCAGAATTAAACTGGCAACTCTGAAAGAATACATAAAATGGTACTGAATTATCTCTATTAAACATTCTTCAACCCTTTACTCCATAAATACACCTTTCTATGCCTTTGCAAACAGAATAATCCCAGATAAGATGGCTCCATCTGATCAGGGTCTGCACTGTTTGCTTATGAAATAATATAGATATAATTCTATAGTTTTAGCCATGCACAAAAGGGCCCTTGATTACAGTGCTTTTATAGCAATTAATCTAATTAATATTCATGATGTTATTATTTCTTGCATGAATATTCATGGAGTAAAGGGTTAAAAGGAGCTTCTTGCATTTGGTACACAGGTGGTTGCTTAATGCAAAGTTAAAAAAATGCAGAAAGCTCCAAGGGAAGCTTTCTGCATTGCTTTTAGTCTGTATTTGCTTACTATCTGTATTTTGCAAAACCTATATTTTGTTATTATTATATAGGGTTTTAGTTGTTTTCTTGACAGTTCCCCCCCCCCGCCCTTTGCGAGAAGTAAGGGGTGTTTATTACAGTGGGGGTGTTTATTAGGGAGAATATGTTACCGGTATTTACAAGTGACTTGACCCATTCCTTCATACTGAAGCCTTTTGAAGCCTCTGTAAAACTCACCTTTGGAAACCATAGTTATAAATTATTTATACTATTTATCAGTATGGTTTCAAAACTACACAATTCCAAATTTTTCATCTTCCCTTGTAGATGCTCCTTTTGGTAGATATATCACATTCCAAGAGCAAACAGAGCAGACCCTGATCAGACGGCTCCTATAGGAGCAATCTGATCTGGGTCTACTCTGTTTGCAGATGCGTGAAAACACGTTTATATGAGGGAAAGGGTTAACAATTGTTTCAATCTTTCTTGTATCCTCAACTCTCTGATAACCTTTTACTCCATATTGTAGTATCAATATTTCTTGAGAAAAATATAAAAGATAGATGCGATTTTTTTTTTATCCAAAGCTAGTTTTTAAGCACCAGAAAATAAAATGCCTGAAAATGTTTCATTTCGATGAAATGAATGGGACTTACCATGTGACAGATTGTCCACTAAATGCAAATGATCTACTGTAACTTGATTATCACATGACGTCTGTGCTCAAAGAAACTAAACAAAACGTGGCGACTATCAAGTTGCATATGACACTGCAGAGTTACATTCAAGGCTGATATCCTACATGTATGTGAATAAACAAAAACATAAGAGACAGCCTTTCCTGTCTATACACATTATCTTCCCTGTTCAATATTCATGTAACAAATAATGACATCATGAATATTTATGAGATGAAAGTTTATGATGCCAAAGGTACACAGGATTGTCTTGGTATTGTTAACCCTTCGCTTGCTATTCACGTCAATATACCTACCTGTAAATAGTGAAGACCCAGATGAGACAGCTCCTGCAGGAGCTGTCTCATCAGGGTCTGCACTATTTACAAGTTGATTGTGCAACCAATGCACTCCACAGCAGTGATTGCACAGCGAAATACTTGTACACAGTGAAGATATATGTAATTATACAACAGGGCATGGGTAAAGAAGGAGAAATGTATTTTAAATTTCAGCAAGAGAAGTGTTAAATCTTTGCATTCTAGTGGTGAAACCAGGATTACCAATGCAAACAGTTTGGATCCAGATGAGACGCCGCATAATCAGGATCCAAACTGATTGTCACTTTAACCATATTTTTGCAAAGAAATGAGAGAAACTTTATTTTTAAAATTGAAGCAGACGACAATTGTTACAGACGATAAATTACTTAGCGTGCAGAGTTAAACGATGTAGAGTCAGCTCTACAATAATTCCATAAGCAAACAGAGCAGACCCTGATCAGACATCTCCTACAGCAGCCGTCTGAGCTAGGTGTACTGTTTGCAAAGGCATGAAAAGGTGTTTATATGAGGGAAAGGGTCACGGTGTCTTTTATCAACAGCTAAACAGAGAAAGCTGGAGACAATAAACCTACCAGTAGAGGTGTCATAAGCTTGGTCGTGTCCCTGTCACCTGTTGTGTTGAAGATTAATACCTTGTGCACAATCCTGAAAAATAAATTTATTGAAAATTATACAAACACTCAAATACTTATCATTGTCAATCTTTAAGACAGGTGGCAGCTTAATGCAGCCACCTGGCTATAAAGACAAAAATTCTTCATTACTACGGTAAACTTTTGTAGTACACATTGTAGTATCCAGTTTGTACTGTTATTGAATATAGCTTTCCTAAACTCATGCATGCTAGCTGTGAAGCACGATAGCTATTTATATCCAGATCAGATATAAAATTCCTAAAATTCTCATCAACATCAAAATGTTTGAAATTCATATTGGATATGGTGAAATTTGGATTTTCATTTTTATGCCCCCATAGACGATAGTCTGGGGGCATATTGTTTTTGCCCTGTCTGTCTGTCTGTTTGTCTGTTTGTTTGTCAGCAACTTTAACATTGGTCATAACTTTTGAGCCAGTATAGATAGAGACTTGATATTTGGCATACATATGTATCTCATGAAGCCGCACATTTTGAGGGGTGACGTGTCAAGGTCAAGGTCATCCTTCAAGGTCAGAGGTCAAATATATGGGTCAAATCGCCGACTTTAACATTGGCCATAACTTTTGGACCAGTAGAGATAGAGACTTGATATTTGGCATGCTTGTGTATCTCATGAGGCTGCACATTTTGAGTGGTGACATGTCAAGGTCAAGGTCAGAGGTCAAATATATGAGGGGGCATAGTGTTTCACAAACACATCTTGTTTTAAGCTATTAATGTATGTCATCACATTGTAAGGCCTATGTTGAAATTTATGTTTTTTCTTGTAAACATCCCAGTCATAAGACTTCTTCTTTTGTAATTTTAACCCATAGGAGCCATCTGATCAGGGACTGCTCTGTTTGATTATAAAATAATATGCATCCGATTCTACGGTTTCTACCAATCACAACAATTCGTTGTATATGTGTAAGACTCAAATCGTGGGTCGGCTCCAGATCGAGGGCCGATTCAAAAATTGTGGGCCGATCCAAAATCGTGACCTGTTTTCTGAAATCTTGAAAGGCGCTTTAGCCCCCACATAGGATTTTAAGCCTTCAATCACGCAACTTCTGTTATAAAATCCATCTCTTTCCTGGAGCAATTGGGGTTCGGATCTTTTGACATTGGTTCTCTCCGGTTCTGAACTAGATCTAATTTCACACCGACATCTACGGTTGAAAAAATATGACGTCATTTACGCAAAACGTCGTCCATTTTGACGTCATATCATTTAGCGCCACCATTATTTGGACATTTTATTTTCTTTAACTCCGCCAGTCTATATAGATCTATATTTTTAAATTTTTAGATATATTTGCAGTTTTTAATGAGCATGGAACGCCTTTACTTTGCCATGGGCATTTAGATCTATATCAAATTTGTGATCTGTGTATTTTGTCAGGTAGGATGTGTTTTTTGTGGGTTATAAATCGGCCCATGATATGGGAGCAAATGGCCCATGATTTTGGATCGGCCCGCGATTTTCGAATCGGCCCTTGGTCTGGGATCAGCCCTCGATTTGAGTCTTACATATATACAAAAATACTGCTTATTAATATTCATACTGTCATCATTTCCTCAAAGCAACAGAGAGAGAGAGCTACAGATAAAGGTGCATACTCAAATATTGAAATCGCCATTCCTCCACTAAACCCTATGTTGTGACCACTCTCTAGAATTGTCTCGTGGTGGAGAAATAAAGAAGTTATACTTGAAAATATTTTAACTCATTTCCTCCTAGGCTATTTTTAGATCCAACCTGTTTTAATTAATCTACCAAAAACGAGCATTAACTAGAGAAAAGGAAACTTTTAATTAATCTACCAAAAAGGAGCATTAACTAGAGAAAAGGAAGCTTTTAGAATTTTGTAGTTTGAAACCATTGTGATAAATAGAGCATTTGCTCCTATAGGAGCAAATGCTCTATTTATCACAATGGTTTCACAATGTGAATTTTATAGAGGCGCAAAAATGCGTCACTAGGGGATAATGTGTTAATTTACACATCTTATCTGGAGCTCTGTTTCCTCCATGAATATTAAACAGGAAAGGGTTACAGCTAGACTGGTTCAGAAGACTTGTATTTTAAAAGAACTTACTTGTGTTTCTTGGCTTCTCTGTCAGATTGGGTGTTAAACCAGTCTACACACTGCTGCTTGAAAGAAAAGGAACATTAACAAACAGTTTAGAAGGCTTGGATTTACTTATACATTTTGAGCCTAGAGACAATAGAATATTCGTAAACATGTTTACTTGGCCTTATATATTTAGGGTTAACGCTTTACTCAAATAATACGCCTTTGCAAACAGAGTAGAACCAGATCAGACGGCTCCGATAGGATCTGCTCTGTTTGCTTATAAAACAATATAGATCTGGGTCCATGCTTATAAAGCTTTTAGTTGAGTCTGAGTTTCGTTCTCAGGCTTTTGATTGGTCAGATTTGAGTTCTCAAGCTTTTGATTGGTCAGATTTGAGCCAAAGGCTCAAATCTGACCAATCAAAAGCTTGAGAACGATCTCAGACTCAACTAAAAGCTTTATAAGCATGGACCCTGGTTTAATTGCCATTTAAAAAATTAAATTAATCTTATTAATATTCATCATGTCATCAGTTCTTTCATGGAGTAAAGTGTTAAAATATTCGGCCAAACAATATGTAAAAACAAAATGTCTCCCCAGTACACTGGGGGAGACATAAATACTGTAGACCAAGATCAAACTGCTCCTGTAGGAGTCATCTGATCTAGGTCTACTTTATTTACAAAGACAAATCTAACCCTTTCAACTCTCAGTAATCTTAACCTGATAAACTTGCCATCAGCTTCAACTCTACAAGTTCATCTGTCTTCCATTCCTTGAAAACTAACGTGTTTTTGTCCAATGCTTTGTCCTTGTTTTGTCCAATGACAATGATGAAATCTCATTTGGATCCAACTGTTTACAAAGATTATTACATTTTTGTCCATAGTACTGAAAAGGGTGAATCAAACTTGACCTTAATAGTAACACTGTATCAGAAACACAGATAAAGGTGTGTACTCAAATATTAATATTGTCATTTCTCCATCAAACCCTATGTTGTTATCACTCTTTAGAATCATCTCTTCGAGACGATTCTAAACAGTGGTCACAACATAAGGTTTGGTGGAGAAATAATGAAGTTATTCTTGTAAATGTTTTAATTTATGCATCTCATCTGGACCTCTGGCTGTATAGTAGAATAAAGTAAGCTACAAGAAATGGAGCACATGGCTATTGGCAAACACTGTCTACCGTCTCTACCTTGAATATTAACCCTTTCCCTCATAGGCTATTTTTAGATCCAACCTCTTCGAATAAATCTACCAAAAAGGAGCATTAACTAGAGAAAAGGATTTTTTTTTAGAATTTTGTAGCTTGAAACCATTGTGATAAATAGAGCATTTGTTCCTATAGGAGCAAATGCTCTATTTATCACAATGGTTTCAAAAATTAACTTTTACAGAGGCGTAGAAAGACGTATTTATGGAGGAAAGGGTTTGCCCAGACAAGCACAGGCCATTGTTTTGGCCCAGATCTGGGTGTAGTCTGTAGCCTTTGCAAGAATAGTTAACCCTTTCCTTCATTTAAACGCCTTTTCACGCATGTACAAACAAAGTAGGCCCAGATCAGACAGCTCCTCTATGAGCCATCTGATCAGGGTCTGCTATGTTTGCTAATGGAATTTGATAGACCTGTTTCTTTACTTTCTAAAATGGCTAGTATGTTTCACCTTCCATATTTCATTATAACTATTTTGCCCATGAATGTTCAGTATGTATTGACAGTTGGAATAAATGTAGATCAAGTGAAAGATCTAAGGTATTTACTGTAATCTATTTTACAAGGCTGAGATTTGCCTCAAAATTAACCCTTCGCTTGCTATTCACGTCAATATACCTACCTGTAAATAGTGAAGACTCAGATGAGACAGCTCCTGAAGGTCTCAACAGGGTCTGCACTATTTACAAGTTGATTGTGCAACCAGTGCACTCCACAGCAGTGATTGCACAGTGAAATATTTGTACACAGTGAAGATATATGTAATTATACAACAGGGCATGGGTAAAGAAGGAGAAATGTGTTTTAAAATTCAGCAAGCGAAGGGTTAAGATCTGGGATCTTGTTCACCATGCTAATCCACGACCTCATGAATATTTATGTTAGAAACAACATCATGAATATTACTCTGATCATTTTTCTGACAAGAAATTTGAGAAACTTGAGCACCAATGAAGCAGGCGACAATATTTGCTGAACCCTTTCCTCCATAGGCTATTTTTAGACGAATCTACTCAAAATGAGCATTTACTAGAGAAAAGTAAAATTTTAGAATTTTGTAGTTTGAAACTATTGTGATAAATAGAGCACTTGCTCCTATAGGAGCAAATGCTCTATTTATCACAATGGTGTCAAGAAGTGGTTATTACAGAGGCGTAGAGAGGCATATTTATGGAGGAAAGGGTTAAGAGTGATTTTTTACAATTGCGGATCAAATGAGGGAATATTTGATCATGACAGAAACTGAAGAATCAGCAAGCAGCAAGTCTGATCTGGATCTACTCTGTTTGCAAAGGCATACACAGACATATCCATGGAGTAAAGGGTGACAAGGTAGGAGGAGGAGTTAGGAATACTGCACCCAACCCTGTCATGTTGGCAAACATGTAACCCTTTCCCTTTTGAATATTCATGTAAGAAATAATGACATGAATATTAATGAGCCAAACTATTTTAAGTCATTGTTAACAAAAGAAGTTATAACTGTGGCAGGGAGAGCAGATTTAGATCTTATCCAATTCCATAAGCAAACAGAGCAGACCCTGATAAGACAACTCCTACAGTCTACTCTGTTTGCAAATGCGTTAAAAGGCATTTATATGAAGGAAAGGGTTAACCCCTTTCCCCCATTAAAAACCATTTTCAACTACCCATGTTCAAATGCGGACAGATGGATGGACCACCCAATCGACCACTGGACAGGCTGATTCCAGTATTAAATATAAAAATAAAAAACATGTGCATATGCTATTGATAAAAATTCAAAACGTAAATATTCATGATATCATTATTTCCTACATAAATATTCAACAGAGAAAGGTCTAATCATCTGGAAAAGGTTATTATAACCCTTTCCCTTATATAAATGCATTTTCATGTATTTGCCTACAGAGTAGACCCAGATCAGATAGCTCCTAGGAGTTGTCTGATCAGGGTCTGCTCTGTTTGCTAATGGAATTTGATAGGTTTGTTTCTTTAGTTTCTAAAATGGCTACAGTCTACAAATACTAAAATCGTCATTTATCCACCAAACTCTATTATAAGGAGTTGTCAGAGTAAAGGATTTGGTGGAGATTTAACCCATTACCTCATAGGCTATATTTAGATACAACCTCTTTGAATAGGTCTACCGAAAAGGAGCATTAACTAGAGAAAAGGAAAATTTAAGAATTTTGTAGTTTGAAACCATTGTGATAAATAGAGCATTTGCTCCTATAGGAGCAAATGCTCTATTTATCACAATGGTTTCACAAAGTATCTTTTACAGAGTCGTCAAAAGTCGTCAATATGAGGGAATGGGTTAATGGAGCTATTCTTGAAAATGTTTAAATTTATGCATCATTTCTGGATCTCAGTCTGATTCCTACTTTACCTGAATGCTCTCAAAGGTATGGGCCCCATCTAAGTAGAAGGTGATTCCTGGCCATGCTATAGTCTGGTTTCTGCCCAACCATCGACAATTCTTCAAACCTGAAAATACAATAAACCTGCTTTGAATGCTGAATTTTCAATGTGGAATGATCCATTGTTATTAACACTTTCCCTCATATAAACGTGTTTTCACGCATTTGCAAACAAAAAAGACCCAGATCAGATGGCTCCAATAGGAGCCGTCTGAACAGGGTCTGCTCTGTTTGCTAGTGGAATTTGATAGATTTGTTTCTTTACTTTCTAAAATGGCTACAATGGCCCCCCCCCCCCCTTCTGTATTTCATTATAACTATTTTGTCCATGAATATTCAGTAGGTATTGAAATTTGGAATACACATAAATGTCTCATCAGGGTCCATGCTTATAAAACTTTTTAGTTGAGTCTGAGTTCGTTCTCAAGCTATTGATTGGTCAGATTTGAGTTCTCAACCTTTTGATTGGTCAGATTTGAGCCAAAGGCTCAAATCTGACCAATCAAAATCTTGAGAACGAACTCAGACTCAACTAAAAGCTTTATAAGCATGGATACTGGATCCAAAATGTTTGCATAATTACTCAGTTGCCAGCAGCAGGCTAAATGTTAAGTTACCAGAGATCCGGATCAGATGTGCGAGTTAAAACAGAATTAAAACAATTTCAGGAATAACTTCCTTTACTTCTCCACCAAACCTTATTTTGTGACCACTCTATAAAATCGTCTCAAAGAGACGAATCTACACTGTCATCACAAAATAGGGTGGAGAAATGATGATTTTCTGTTGCTCTGAAGTTACATATGATGCATGATTTCACTACCTACCATTCAAATATTCTTGTGTTAGATGTAAATTAAAACATTTTCAAGAATAACTCCTTTATTTCTCTATCAAACCGTATGTCGTGGCCTCTTCTAGACGATCGTAAAGAGTGGTCACAGCATAAGGTTTGGTGGAGAAATAATGGTTTTAGTACATGAGTACAAACTTTATCTGTTGTTCTTAAGTTACACTACCTACCGTTCAAATACTCTTGTGTTAGATGTATTGGCCTGGCTATAGGTATATCACAGAAAGAAGCATCAGCACTGCCACCAGGAATAGGCTCTTCCTGACCATTTGGAACTGGTCCCTCAACCAGGTCAGATTCCACACTATTTCCTGGAAGGAGATACCAGTAAGTGTTTTCCAGGAACAAAAATTGTCATCACATAGATAGATATCCGACCTTGGCTATATTGTCGCTAAAGCACTTTTCGCAACGCGTTACCGGTTTACCTCATGAATATTTATGCAAGAATTCCTGACTTAATGAATATTAATTAGATGACTTTTCATAATGACCACTGAACAACTGAACTTTCGCCCATGACAAAACCAGTACGATCAGACCTATATTAGTTCTACTCTGTTGACAAAATAGTCAAAAGACAACTCTTTTTAACCCTTTCCCTGTTCTATGTTTATGTCAAATTTCAATACCTACTAAATATTCATGGGCATAATAGTAATAATGAAATATGGAAGCTTGGATATTGTAACCATTTTCGAAACTAAAGAACCAGATCTATCAAATTTTATTAGCAAACAGAGCAGACCCTGATCAGACGGCTCCTCTAGGAGCCATCTGATCTGGGTCTACTCTGTTTGCCAATGTGTGAAATCACATTTATATGAGGGAAAGGGTTAACATTTATTGGAAGAAACTGTGGAGTCTGATAATTTCATAAACAAACAGATCAGACCCT
The DNA here is from genome assembly GCA_963576725.1 of Azorinus chamasolen. Classification (NCBI taxonomy): domain Eukaryota; kingdom Metazoa; phylum Mollusca; class Bivalvia; order Cardiida; family Solecurtidae; genus Azorinus; species Azorinus chamasolen. The sequence continues at coordinate 55,679,363 of OY755241.1, forward strand.
GTATAGAAGCCGTTTGACCTAGGTCTACTCTGTTCGTCTTTCTGAAGAGAAGGGTTAAACTAAGAACAACAAGAGCACCGCAGGCGGGTGCGAACGCTCGTCTGTCGGCATTGTCAATATGAACATGCATACCAAAAATGAAGGCTGTAAATGAAAAATTGAAGAAGTTATGGTCAATGTTAAGATTTCGGATGAGGACGACGCGGCGGACGCCAGAGTTACGACAATAGCTCGTGATTTCTTCAAAACAGACGAGCCAAAAACATAGCATATGGATGCCAATGCATGTCTGAAACAGCAAATACTTTAAAAGGCATAACTCTTTCAATATGCAGGGTAGATAATAGTCATCACTAGTATGAACACATGTGCTAACCCTTTACTCCACTAATACACCTTACAATACCTTTGCAAACAGAGTAGGAGCCGTCTGATCAGTGTCTGCTCTGTTTACTTATATAGTATAGATATGATACTACAGTTTCTGCCTTGGGCAACATTTTCCAGTGTCCACTTTCTATTATAACAATTAATCTAATGAATATTCATGATGTCATTGTTTCTTATATTAATATTCATGGAGGGAAAGGCTTAACCCATTCCCTGACATTGACGAATTTTGACGACTCTGTAGTTATTTTGTGAAACCATTGTGATAAATAGAGCATTTGCTCCTATAGGAGCAAATGCTCTATTTATCACAATGGTTTCAAACTACAAAATTCAAAAAATTTCCTTTTCTCTAGTTAATGCTCCTTTTCGGTAGATTTATTCAAAGAGGTTGTATCTAAAAATAGCCTATGAGGTAATGGGTTAACCCTTTTACATCATGAATAGTTATACAAGAATTTAGGACTTCATAAATAATCATGAGCTGCCTTTTTAAGGGGTTTACTGAACAAAGGAATTTTTAATCAGGACAGAAACTATAGAATATCTATGTGTTAACCCTTTCCTCCATAAATACGCCTTTCTATGCCTCTGTAATAGTCACTTATTGAAACCATTGTGATAAATAGAGCATTTGCTCCTATAGGAGCACATGCTCTATTTATCACAATGGTTTCAAACTACAAATTTCTAAACAAATTCCTTTTCGAAAGGGTTAAGCAAACAGAGCACACAGATCAGATGGCTCCTTCAGGAAAAGCGTGAAAAAGGGTCATGTGTTGACGGACAGATATTTTGGTGTCCAAATTGTGACAAAATGTTGAAGTTCCACAAAGACATCATACAATCATGCCAACCAAAAAAAACATACAAACTAAACAAGAGCATGGCATGTGGGTACCAACACTCTTCTGTTCCTGTAACGGTAAGTAAATGTGTGAAGTTTCACAAGATTTGCAAGAATAGTAAAGAAGTAATACCAAAAGTTAAAGATTCTGCATCATGACAACGACGACACTGGAGTTTGTTTGTATTGATTAAATAATAAATTTATAATGTCTGTTTCTGCTCACTATGGGCTAATTGGATGCCCAAGAGACAGGGGAGAAGATGCAGAGAAACCCAGGCTTGATGCCCTACCCTTATTATCAACACAAGTTTCTACGATTCTTTTAGATGCCCAGTGTAAAGCACTGATACATCAGACCTCTGTTCATAGTCTTACTATAAACCATGGTCCTATATATCAGACGCCAGAATTAGGACAACAACTTGTTGGACAAGCTAACAACTTACCCTTCTTTACGGACATCCAGGTGCTGCAAAGTTGAAGAGCTAAGGAGGCGTTTAGAGTCTGGACGGATCCCTGTATTCCAAGAGTAGGCAGGGTACCACACTGCTGTAGATCAGGGCAAACCAATAAAGGAGTCTGAAAGGGATATAATTTAATATTACAAAACTATAGTGGAACCAAGATATTCCGAATTCCGATAACTTCGGGGTAACTCAAACTATAAGTTCGGTCCTTACAAAATTTACAATACAGAATTGTTCTTAACTGACTACGAAGATCTAGAAATCTATCTGACAGCTTATGCAGGTCAAAAGTAATGCTGAAAGCTCCTACAGGAGCTTTCAGCATTACTTTCGACCAGCATTAAGCTGTGAACTTGAGAAACTGATCAGATTAGAAATCAGATTCCAAAATTTCTGTTATCTCAAACTTATTTGTATGCATGGTCTCTTGAATTTCAAGATATTAAAGTTCAGTTGTATAAGGAGACTTTAGACACTTTATTCCATAAATATTAATGGAAAAATAATGAGGACTAGAGTTTTTTTTCCACAAAAACAGATGTCTCCCCCGCTACCCCTTGCACCCACACATACATACTGCAACATATTGGCACATTTCTGTACATTAGAACTCGACCGAACAAGATGTGTGACAGACAGACAAACAAGTCTAACAAAAACAATATGTAAAGGGAAATAACTAACAAGAGTGTTGGAGGAATGTTGTGTCACCTGTTTGCAGCTGACACAAAAACTGTTAATATGCTGGAGTGAAATCAGAACAAAGGGGAATAACTCAAAACGTATTGCATGCAGAGTAATTGACCTTAGTTACACTAATGGTCCTCAATGAGAGGAAGACACATGTGAAATTTGAAAGCTCTAAACAGCCATTCTCCAGAAAACAATGCCATTTTTAGAAAACCATGTCGCTAGCATACCGGAATTTAAGTAAATGATTTAATGGAATTCAAACCTGGTGTTATTATCATCATATTGTACAGGGATCTTCCCAGAAATGAAAAAATACATTTGGTGTCGTATCAGTCAATCTGAATGAAAACTATACATCACTTATTAACATGGGTGCACTAAAAAACCTGTATCGCTGAGCCAATTGACAATATGTAACATTAAGTTTTGATACCTCTATCTGAACTTTAACCAAGACAATTATGGGTTGTTATGAGTAGAAGATACTGGCTTTCCATGCAGCCAAGTAAATTTGCCCTCGCTGCTCTATTGTTCTAGATTTTATTAATAATGCACCTGTCTCCTGCATACACCTATGTTCCCGTAACGAATTTAAATCGGGAGTTAATTTCCTAAAAATGGTCTATACTGGACTTCTTTTAAGCTAAAAACAGCGTTAAAAGATGGTAGTATACATAAAGTCACAATAAAGTGAAATCTGGGTATGATTAATGATTGTAGAAATGCTCAAAGTAAAAAACTAAAATGTCACATTTCAAATAATATGCTTCCATAACGGCTTTATCTTGAAACTAGTTAAATGCTGAGTAAAATTGAACATCAGGACACGATAGAGTGATACAAGAACAGGTCAAGCTAATGTTTTCTACCTAATAATACGAAGATTTAGCGTGTAGTCATTGTAAATGGGTGTCGGACATGATGCTTCCGTAACGGCTATTTTCCGTAACTATTCGTTTTTCCGAATTTCCATCAAATATACGGAGTAAATATCATAGGGACATTTTGCTGCGATATCGGTGCTCAGCGTCAACGAAAATGGCATAAACATTTGCATATGCTTCTGACAATTTTTCTCGACCCGGACGATAGAAAGGTAGGTGAAAATGGCGTTTTTCATTCCCCATATATATTTTCTGCACATGGATGTAGCAATTACCGTCTGCTTGTTAATTACGACCTAGCTATATGATTGGATGATATTGCAATACGTAAAAGCGTCGTCTGTCGGTGTTAACCATAAAATCTACCTATGATAATAAACCCGTTACGGAATATAGGAATATCATCAAATGTCAAACTATGGCATTGCATGTCAACACTAAGAATGATATTGGCAATTAATTGCTGTCAATGCAGTACTGTTTGTGGAATGTGATTAGGGAAAACGGTTAACACAGAAAACATTCGTTAAACCTATGCAATATTGTTACGGAAACATAGGATTTTATAGGGGTATACTTTATTACACAACATCTGATAATCACATATCAATAAATAGATGTACGAATTTGTATTTTCGATGCTGAATGGGGAGCTTATTTAATTTCAATGCACCATAAAGGTTATAGTTGATGCATAGTGTTCTGCCACTGGTATTACCTCTGTTACGGAACATAGCGTTACGGAACATAGGTTACATACAATAATCGGTTTTACTAGAAAAAATAGTCTTTTACATTTCTCTGACATACCTAGGCTGTTTTAGCAAACAACCTCGAGTTATGCTCTATATATTTCATATTTTGATGACAGTGATAATGTGTATAAATAGTAAAATATATACAGCGAAATTCGACACACTAAATGGTGTAAACCATAACCGATTAACGTTCTCTGAATTTTAAAGAATGGCGTTGTCCAATGCATAACGACAACGTAGGTGGAGACAAAAACAAAGAGAACAGAATTACCAAAACTACTTAAAGAAAGAGAGAATACGGAAATGTGGCAAATATGTACCAACTCACCTGTTATCAGCAGAGAAAAAAGAACAAAGAAAGAAATGTACATAGGGAAGACTTTAAGAAACATTATATCAGAAAGAACAAGATGTGTTTGTGAAATACTATGCCCCGACCTTTGACCCTAAACGATGACCTGGACATATGACCTATGGACCTGGGAGTTGTACGCGACACATCGTCTTTGTGTGGTGAACATTTGAGCCAGGTTATTTTGAAATCCATTCACCGATAAAAAGGTTATAGAAGGGACACAAAATTTGAGACAGACGGACGGATGTTCTAATGGATTGAATGTCTGTAGCTATTCTTTTGTACAAAATAGCCACATAAAAAGAAAAATAGCTACATAAAACCTATGAAAACAAAAGATTGTTTGTTTCCATAGTCACATAAACTGAAATTGTTAGCGCGGACGGACAGACAGAAGGACGGACAATGCGATTACTACATGCCCGCCGTTGGGGGGGGCACATAAAAAGAAACCTGCAGTATCCAAAGTATCAACAAGCGTCCCACAACTCGGGGCTCTAGTAACCTGACAGTGGCCTTTCCATTTCAAATGAATACAAACGAGGTTTTACGCAAGCGTAAAGTGGCTGCGTAAAGCATGTTTTAGCAGGGTAGGAGATAAAACAGAGAGTAGAATTATTATTTAGTAATTTTGATTATGCAAAGACATACAAAGTTCTGACCAAAGACAATCAACTGACTTCTGAAATAAAAGTTACTGTTCCTCTAAACAGGTATGAGTTTTGTTCCAGCTGCTTTTGCTTTGGTTCTTAGCATTTATAACAACCTTTGCACACATTCTAGATCCAGATGAGATGCCGAGTAACTTCACACCGCATGAAGGTCAAAACTGTTTTTCACTCTGACATTTAGTTTTGAATAGATATGGAAGGAAAAAATGAAACAGACGACAATATTTGCAGCCATTAACTTCTTCAGTGCCATGAACGGGCCTGTAATATCATATGCAAAATAGTTTGGCTCCAGATGAGACTGCGAATAACTCTGCCTCTCATCAGGATCCAAACTGTTTGACACACTGTTTATCTTTTTATAAAGACATTGAACAACCGTCCATTCTAAAACTTGAAGCAGACGAAAACATGTCTAGCAGACGGCAATTCTCAGGCATTGAAAGAGTTAATTGCTAAGAGTAAAGAAGGTAGTTGGAACACATAGTGACCTGAAAATGACCTGCAATTGAGTGTAAATTTTAATATTGAGTGTTGAAGCATGGCCATTTTGAATTTCTATCAACTATAATAATTATGTGCGAGCGCTGGGGAAAATATATTACAATGCAGTAAATAAATGAAATAAAAGCAAATACTAGTTGTAATTTTCTATCACACATTTAAATAAAAACTAATCTCGCAGTTAATCATTGGATTTTTCAACTTCTGTATAAGGGTCGCTGCGGCTATCACCGCAGCCAAAAAAAGGGTCCATATGTTATCTGCCAATGAGGAAAATCTGATAGAAAACGCTTATCTTGATTTCATGAACAGAAATACCAACAAGTGAGAACAGCCATTGGAAAGAAAAGGGATGAGATTTCTTAACTGAGAAATATACAGAGTTTTTTGTCAGAATATTGATGTTCATAGTTCAGTTTTAGCAAAGTGTACAGTTCTATATTTCGTAACATATGTTCCGTAACAAGGATGTTTCACATATTTATTCTCTTTTATGTGGTATATACTGCTGCGACAACATTAATGGTTATTCTGGGTATACAACGTGAACAGCTGAACGGTATTATTACACGACTTACAAGTTTATGTGCCTTTAATTCTAAAACATTTTGTTTAATGTTTGTTCCAAAAAGAAAAATGCCATTTGATTTTGGCAAAAAGGTATTGACAGTTTTCAAATATATGCTGAAACAGTGTTGCAGTGTTGTTTGACTTCATACTGATCTGTTCAAATCACATACTGCGATTTCCCTGCAATTTGGGGTTGTCATATTGTACTTTCTATTCCAAAATAATCTCCCTATGCTCCGTAACAAAATAACAGGCATTTTTAACACAAATATTTTATTTATACATACATAACGGAGGACACCATAATTTTGTTTTTGGAAATGTTTTTATTCCAAAATCATAATCAAACCCATTTGAACCATACTGGACAGTTTTATTTTAACGTATTGAAACAGAGCGCCTACACACATATATGAGAACGTAAATACAAAATTCACATATGTCATATGATATGCTGACACAATAATTTCACTGAAAGTTGAGAGAAAACATGTATATATATGCAAACAGATTTGTCTATCCATCAAATTAAACATACACAAATACAGGCTAGATCTGGGATTTTTCTTTCAGCTGTTGGAAAAAACAAAAGCAGTACTATATCTATGCTCCGTAACAGGCGTTGTGACGTAACATTTGTGCAAGATCATAGAGAGTAAATGGTAGAATTGGTGTAGGTTAAATTTGAAAATATATTCCCTGAGATATTGGTCTTTATAGAAAAATAAAAATAATTCGGCTGTGAGAAGGTCAAAAAAAATATTTTTCAGAATTCAAAATGGCAATGATCTCCGGAGAATGGCTGTATAATGATTAGTTTAGAAATGACAACCAAAAAAGAAAGTGTAAACAGGGAATAACTCAAAAAGTATTGTATGCAGAGTGATGGACCTTAGTTACATCAATGGTCCTCAATGAGAGGCAATCTCCTTGCAGAGTTGTCGTTTGTTACTCTCACATACACCTCTGCGATGGGCTCATGACAAGAATCTTGGCAAAACCAATAGTTTGTGTTTTATGGTTATCAGAGTCGCTAATTTATATCAAAATAGCCTGAATCAAGAATAAATAGCTTTTATTTTATCATAAAACTGGTAATACAGTTTATTTCAGGGAATATTTGATGTCATATTTTCATGCCCCTTTACGCTTCAATTATTACACTAATGTAAAGCAAACAGAATGGAATGATGTCTGCTCAATATTTTGAAAACTGTTTCTACAAACTGTAGATTCCAAACTTCTTATAAGGGCACTGAAATTCTGCTATAGCCTCAAAGGGTACAAAACTTATTGGGAAATCCCAGCCTTTAGTTTTTCTTCCGTTGAACTGTCAACGAAACATACAAAACAATTTACTTTCTGTTTTGTACGGGAGTTAGTTTCATTTCTGACTACTTTCTGAGCCAACTACAAAGGAATATGTAATATTACCAGGTGTAAGAGAGTGAATGAGAGAAAGACACATGTGAAATTTGAAAGCTCTATAATGATTAATTTAGAAATGACAGCCAAAAAAAGAAAGTGTGACAAGACAGACAGGCGACGGAAAAGTGATCCCTAAGTGACACACTGCCTCTCGGCAGGTGACACAAAAAAATGTTATGGACTTGATGAATGATTCTTCCCCTCATTATGCGCTTTCCACACCACATTTTTCAAGAAAAAAAAATGATAACAGCTAATAACTCCAAAAATATTGATACCATAGTTATGACACTTCCTCTCATGCTCTTTCCATATATGAAATTTCAATCAACGGGCATCAGGCATATTGAAGTTATCGTCAGGACAAGAAAGTGTGACATTGGGACAGACAGATAGACAGACAGACAACTCTCACGAAAACAATATGTCTCCCCCATATACATATGGGGGGAGACATAATTAATCACATAATATTTTATGACATATAAATACAGGACGTTTTGATCAAGGCAGAAACTGTAGAATCAGATCTATATTTTTTCATCTTAACACATTACCCCCTAGTGACGCATTTGTGCGCCTCTATAAAATTCACATCCTATAGGAGCAAATGCTCTATTTATCACACTGGTTTCAAACTACAAAATTCTAAAAAAAATTCCTTTTCTCTAGTTAATGCTCCTTTTCGGTAGATTAATTATACAAGATGGCCAGAATGGCCCTGACATCGCTCACCAGGAAATCAGAGGAGAAGATTTTCAAAGTTTTCATTATATGTTTCTATAGAAAACTAGCCACCCCTGGGGCAGGGCCAAGTTTGACCCCAGGGGCATAATTTATATAACTTTTGTAGAGGACCTGAACATGATGCTATGTGCCAAATATGAAAGCTGAGAACCTTCCAGTTTCAGAGAAAAATATATTCAAAGTTTTACTATGTATTTCTATAGAAAACTTTTGTAGAGGACCTAAACATGATGTTATGTGCCATGTATGAAGCTGAGAACCTTCTAGTTTCAGGAGAAGATTTTCAAAGTTTTCACTATATGTTTCTATTGGAAACTGGCCACCCCTGGGGCGGGGCCAATTTTGACCCCAGGGGCAAAATTTATATAAATTTTGTAGAGGACCTGAACATGATGCTATGTGCCAAATATTAAAGCTGAGATCCTTCCAGTTTCAGAGGAGAAGATTTTCAAAGTTTCACTATATGTTTCCACTGAAAACTGACCACCCCTGGGGCGGGGCCAATTTTGACCCCAGGGGCATAATTTATATAATTCTTGTAGAGGACTTGAACATGATGCTATGTGCCAAATATGAAAGCTGAGAACCCTGTAGATTCAGAGGAGAACATTTTCAAAGTTGTCACTATATGTTTCTATTGAAAACTGGCTACCCCTGGGGCGGGCCAATTTTGACCCCAGGAGCATAATTTATATAACTTTGGTAGAGGACCTGAACATGATGCTATGTGCCAAATATGAAAGCTGAGAACCTTCCAGTTTCAGAGAAGAAGATATTCAAAGTTTTACTATCTATTTCAATAGAAAACAAGGCACCCCTGGGGCGGGGCCAATTTTGTACCCAGGGGCATAATATATAACTTTTGTAGAGGACCTATAGATGATGCTATGTACCAAAGATGAAAGCTGAGAACCCTGTAGATTGGATGTGACAGATGACGGACATCAGGCGATCACAATAGCTCACCCTGAGCACAAAAGTGCTCTGATGAGCTAAAAAGGTTGGGTCTAAAAATAGCCTAGGAGAGAATGAGTTAAGCAAACAGGAGCCATATGATCTGGGTCGTCTCAGTTTGCAAAGGTGTTACAAAGCATATCTATTATCTTTGGAGTAAACAGAACAGACCCTGATAATCATTGTATGTTTTGCATTCTTCCTACCCTAGTGTAGTTTACTCTCTTTTGATTACAACAAATAATTTCTTAATAATTTGAGACCTTTAAAGACTTTAACCCAAGACAGTTTCCCTTGTATACAAATGATGTTAACATCAGGTGTCCTTTTATATCAGTCCTGTTTAACTCTTTGCACGCTAGCAGCGAAACTGTGATAACCTATGCAAACAGTTTAGATCCAGATGAGACGCCGCATAATGCGGCATCTCATCAGTATCCAAACTGTTTGTCATCTTGATCATATTTTTGCAAAGAAATTAGAAAAAAGGTATTTTAAGAATTGAAGCAGACAACAATTGTTGCAGACGGAACAAGAGGGTCGTCACGGGTGACAAATGCCCCCAAAGTGTTTGACACCGAAATGCATTTTGGTGGAAAAACAATACAATGTAATGCAGGTGTAACATGAAATTTTGATGCTGTTAAAAATGACACAGGAGTCAGTTCTTAACATTAGAAACAGAACCTTTGACGATTATGATAGCTAAGAAAAGAGCCAAGCGTCAAAACTTAGTTAAAAAGTCATTCTCAACGTTAAAAAGGACCCTGGGTTGATTGTCAACGTTTAAGGTATAGGAGATATGCTCTGGACAAGCTTTTTGTATCTGGTAAGATATAGGAGATATGCTCCGGACTGTAAAATTGAGGTCAAAGGTCAAGGTCAGTGATCTGAAAATGGTACATGACTCTCCCCCATCCCAAGATGAACTCACAAACCAAATTTGGATTCCGTAGCTGGTAAGGTATAGGAGAAATGCTCCAGACAAGCTTTGTGTAAAATGTAGGTCAAAGGTCAAGGTCACAGTGACCTGAAAATGGTACGCGACACTCCGCCATCCCAAGATAAACTCACACATTAAATTTGGAATCCATAGCTGGTAAGGTATAAGAGATATTCTCTGGACAACCTTTTTTGTAAAATCGAGGTCGAAGGTCAAGGTCAAGGTCACAGTGACCTGAAAATGGTACGCGACACTCCGCCATCTGAAGGTGATCTCACAAACCAAATTTGGAATCCGTATCTGGTAAGGTATAGGAGATATGCTCTGGACAAACTTTTTGTAAAATCGGTCAAGGTCAAGGTTAAGGTCATAGTGACCTGGAAATGGTACATGACATTCCGCCATCCCAAGATGAACTCACACACCAAATTTGGAATCTGTAGCTGGTAAGGTAAAGGAGATATGCTCCGGACAAGCTTTTTGTAAAATCGGTCAAAGGTCATGGTCAAGGTCACAGTGATCTGAAAATGGTATGCGACACTCCTCCATCCAAAGATGAACTCACACACCAAATTTGGAATCCTTAGCTGGTAAGGAATAGGAGATATACTCCGGACAAGCTTTTTGTAGCTGGTAAGGTATAAGCGGTTTTTAAAATCGAGGTCAAAGGTCAAGGTCAAGGTCACAGTGACCTGGAAATGGTACGCGACACTCCGCCATCCCAAGATGAACTCACACACCAAATTTGGAATCTGTAGCTGGTAAGGTAAAGGAGATATGCTCCGGACAAGCTTTTTGTAAAATCGGTCATGGTCAAGGTCACAGTGATCTGAAAATGGTACGCGACACTCCTCCATCCCAAGATGAACTAACACACCAAATTTGGAATCCTTAGCTGGTAAGGTATAGGAGATATACTCCGGACAAGCTTTTTGTAGCTGGTAAGGCATAAGCTTTTTTTAAAATCGAGGTCAAAGGTCAAGGTCAAGGTCACAGTGACCTGGAAATGGTACGCGACACTCCGCCATCCTAAGATGAACTCACACACCAAATTTGGAATCTGTAGCTGGTAAGGTAAAGGAGATATGCTCCGGACAAGCTTTTTGTAAAATCAAGGTCAAGGTCACAGTGACATGAAAATGATACGCGACACTCCCCCATCCCAATATGAACTCACACACCAAATTTGGTATCCGTAGCTGATGTGACAAAGGAAATATACTCCGGACAAAAGGTACACACACCCACACACACACACACCCACCCACCCACCCACACACCCACACACACACCCACCCACCCACACACGCACGGTGCGATCACTATATGCCGCCAAAGCCTAGCTTTGGGGGCATAATAAAAATTACTTAGCGTGCAAAGAGTTAAAGTGTCTTTTGCTTATAATACTGATGTATCTTGAAAGTCAGCAGATGTATCTTGAAAGTCAGTCTACTTTTTTTCTCAATTTGGCTGAAAATCGTGCTTGAATTTCCCAAAAGGAAAGGCTAAGGCGGCTGGCCCCTTCCCAATTTTAGATTTTAGCATTACTTTCATCTTACATTTAGCAAACCATTTAGCAGTTCACAAAGTGGTTGTTTAAGAGGGTTTTGCTGTATAGACACATACCCCTATAGACACATACCCCTATGACACATACCCCTATAGACACATACCCCTATAGACACATACCCCTATAGACACATACCCCTATAGACACATACCCCTATAGACACATACCCCTATAGACACATACCCCTATAGACACATACCCCTATAGACACATACCCCTATAGACACATACCTCTATAGACACATACCCCTATAGACACATACCCCTATTTCCTTTGCTCTCTCCTGTATGACTTCCATCGCCTCTGGTGCTTGTTTCACTGTAAATGCTGGAACACCTTTCTACAAAAACAAAACAGAAATCTTTAAAAACTCTTCTGTAAAAACTGAACAGAAATTTGGAACATTCATTCTATAAAATAAAAGAAAATGTGTCCATGGGACAGGAAGTGGACATGTGGCAGAATTTGCACGCTAGCTGCGACACTGTGATTACACATATAGATATAGATTGGTGGTGCGTCACTTATAGATACATATAGATTGGTTGTGCATCACATATAGATTGGTTATCTGTAAACTTTTGTAGACATCTATAAATACTAGTGTTCCCTATAAATTTCATATTTGAAAAAAATCCAAACTTCTGTCAAAATTGTTGCAGCCCATATTCCAATCCACATGACCATCCTCACATATAGCTGGTTCATTTGAATGAAAACTCTTATAGAGTATAGGAGGAGTTAGCTGCACAAGACTTTTTCGCTATTACTCTATATAAGGAAAAACTCCAAAGGGTCATAACTTGTCAAAATTGTTGCAGCCAAAATTCCAAACCACATGACCATCCTCACATAAAGCTGGTTCATATGTAAAAGTTTGAAGTAAATCCCTAAAATAGTGTAGGAGGAGTTAGCTGCACAAGATTTTTTCCCTATATATTCTATACAAGGAAAATAGTGTTGGAGCACAAGATGTTTTCGCTATATATTCTATATAAGGAAAATAGTGTTGGAGGAGTTAGCTGCACAAGATTTTTTCGCTATAAGGAAAAACTACAAAGGACCATAACTTTTGTCAAAATTGTTGCAGCCAAAATTCCAAACCACATGACCATCCGCACATATAGCTGGTTCATATGTAAAAGTTTGAAGTAAATCCCTCAAATAGTGTAGGAGGAGTTAGCTGCACAAGATTTTTTCCCTAATATATTCTATATAAGGAAAAACTACAAAGGGCCATAACTTCTGTCAAAATTGTTGCAGCCAAAATTCCAAACCACATGACCATCCTCACATATAGCTGGTTCATATGTAAAAAGTTTGAAGGAAATCCCTCTAATAGTGTAGGAGGAGTTAGCTGCACAAGAATTTTAACAGACAGATGGATGGACGGACGGACAGAAAGCACAACATCAATATGTCTCCCTCCCCTAAAGGGGGAGACATGAACGACAGACCTGAAAATGGGAGACATGGTACAACTCACTTTTCATATAATTTATTAGATTCATAAATTGCTTATAAATTGTTTATACAACCAAAAGGCCCTATATTGCTGAACTGAGTTCATAGGCCAAATCATAAGAACATTTATTATACCTGGTCAATGTTTTTGGAAAATCAACTACTTTGATGATTGGTACAAAATCATCTCAAGAACATTGATAATTATACCATTAAAGCATCAGTAAACCAAAGCATTGTTAAACCAAATACAACCAAACAGCCACATATTGATGAACATTCCTGTAAAGTTTCACAACTTTGTCAACTTTCACACCGCCTTGTGATAGGTAAGACACATTTTCCACACACTCAATCCTAATTCTGGGTTGTAAATCAAGGCCCATAACTCTACTGTAAGTAAATTTACCACAAGCGAAATATCAGGTGCACAACATCACATGCTGATACACATTTCTGTTATTGTAACTCAAGTACTTATCGAGATATGCTTGAAACTAAACTTGTGATGAAAAAACTGCCAACGTATTTAGTATAATTATGAGGTCTAGTCCAAGATCAGAAATGTGTTAAAATCATTATATATCTTGAGTCTAACATGTGAAAACATCATTTCTTGGACCTTAAACCCATTCCACCAGCAATACAATCTTTATTTACATGTACAAACTCAGATTGTTATAAGTAAACACACAGGTTCTATCAATGCTATCTTTTATCTGTTTGTAAATAAATCCTGATAAGATGAGATCCTTCGAAAGCAAAAACAGCAATGCGAAAGAGAAAATTGCAGACTCAGTTTTATTGAGTCTGTTCATGAGCAGTAACTAAAAGTGCAACTGGTCAAGCCGCCTAGCACCGGCTTAAGCGGTATTCAATTTTCAAAACTTAAAGCACTGAAATTGATGATCCCGAAGGACCAGAATAAATAACAACACTAAGAATGAAGTATGGGGCGACCTTATACGGCCACCACACAAACACTTAACATCTGCAGTTGTGAAGCAAATAAATCCTGATAAGATGAGATCCTTTGAAAGCAAAAACAGCGATGCAAAAAGAGAAAATTGGAGACTCGGTTTTATAGAGTCTGTTCATGTAAAGTTTTATTTAACAGCTGCTTTTGTCTGTAACTGTCAGCCAAAAGGTCCATATAAGATGCTTAAATTAAACATTTTCAAGATTAACTTTTGTTATTTCTCCACCAGACCAATGACAAATATACCATTAAAACATTGGTACACCAAACTCCAACCAAACATCCACATCTTGATACATTCCTGTAAAGTTTAACAACTTTGTCAACTTTCACATTTCCATGTAATAGTAGACACATTTTCCACACCTTTTATGCTAATTCTACTTTGTAAGTCAAGGCCCATAACTCTGCTGATACACATTCCTGTAATTGTAATTCAAGTAATTATCGAGATTTGCCTGAAACTAACTTACCGTATGATGGAAAAACTGGTAACGTATTTAGTATAATTTTCAGGTCTAGTCCAAGATCAGAAATGTGTTAAAATCATTATGTATCTTGAGTCTAACATGTGAAAACATCATCTCTTGGACCTTAAACCCCATACCATCAGCTATAAACATTCTTTACATGTACATATTCAGAGTGTTATATAAAATAACCAAACGGGTTCTATCAGTGCTACCTATCATCTAGTTGAAAAGTTTTATTCAACCGCTGCTTTGGTCTGTAACTGTATTCAGTACAGTTATCAGTCATAGTCCAAGATCAGAAATGCGTTAAAATCATTATGTATCTTGAGTCTAACATGTGAAAACATCATCTCTTGGACCTTAAACCCCATACCATCAGCTATAAACATTCTTTACATGTACATATTCAGAGTGTTATATAAAATAACCAAACGGGTTCTATCAATGCTACCTATCATCTAGTTGAAAAGTTTTATTCAACCGCTGCTTTGGTCTGTAACTGTATTCAGTACAGTTATCAGTCATAGTCCAAGATCAGAAATGCGTTAAAATCATTATGTATCTTGAGTCTAACATGTGAAAACATCATCTCTTGGACCTTAAACCCCAAACCATCAGCTATAAACATTATTTACATGTACCGGGGGTACATACTCAGATTCTTATATAAAGTAACCAAACAGGTTCTATCAATGCTACCTATCATCTAGTTGGAAAGTTTTATTCAACCGCTGCTTTGGTCTGTAACTGTATTCAGTACAATTATCAGTCATAGTCCAAGATCAGAAATGTGTTAAAATCATTATATATCTTGAGTCTAACATGTGAAAACATCATCTCATGGACTTTAAACCCCAATTCACTAGCAATAGTCTTTATTTACATGTACATACTGAGATTGTTATAAGTAAAGAAGCAGGTTCTGTCAATGCTACCTTTCATCTGTTTGTAAAGTTTTATTTAACCGCTGCTTTGGTCTGTAACTGTCAGCCCAGAGGTCCAGATAAGATGCGTAAATTAAACATTTTCAAGAATAACTTTTTCACTTCTCCATCAAACCCTATGTTGTGACCATTCTTTAAAGAGAATCAACTCGAAGAGACGATTCTAAAGAGTGGTCAAACCGTAGGGTATGGTGGAGAAATAACAATTTTAGTATCTGAGTATGCTTGCATGCTGGTACACATTTCTGTAATTGTAACTCAAGTACTTATGGAGACATACCTGAATTATAACTCATAAACTTCTTAAGCAAGGCTACAGATATCATAAAATTCGGAAAGCTTTTTCAAAATTCTATTAACTAAATTTACCTCTCATTAGTAAATATAACTGCAATTTACGGACGTTACTGCAACAAGGTATTTCTCATCCAGATTTCTATGGTGATGTTATCTACAAACTTAGGAAAATTCATGGTCATATCCATTTTCACGATTTGTTTATTAAACGCACTAAAACTTTAGGAAGAAAGGTTATGACCCTATTATATTGCAACACAATGCATGTTTGGTTATCGACCCCTTTACAGTCGGTCACTACGCTGTCCTCTTTGCTTGCACAATGAAAGGCCAAGGGTAGTACTCTATGATGGTATTGCAGTTGCTCTGTCTTCAGCAAAGTCATTGTGTACATATTTGACGGACTTTCACAGTTGTTATGCTATGTTTTACATTTTGTTCTGTGATTACTGTCTTCTATGTTGTGGGGAAGTCCGGCTGGGATACCTTTATTTATAATGTTTGTTTAGCTAGGGTGACTTTGAGATAAGTGTGAGGTTAGGACGTCCTTAAACCGGTTTAAAGCCCCAGTGGTGATTTTGCTACTGACCGTGCCAAGGCGGTTCTCTCTTTGTCATCCTTACTTTTGTTTGTCTTGTGTATTTGTGCTTGTGTTTTGTTCATGTTTGTCTCTGGTGCTAGTGTATTTGTTGGTGTTTTCTGTGTTCTTCTCGTGTGTTTGCATGTGTTTGGTTGTGTGTGTGTGTGACATGCTGTCTATTGATGTGTTGGTGGTGATTGCGTCATGTATGTGACTTTCTACTGTATGTGTGTGTATGAGCATAAATTGCTATGTTTTCTGTAGGTGTTTTGGTGATGGTGGCGTTTTGTGTGTGGCTTTTCCTGCTTGACTTTACTACTTTTTCATTTATGATAGAAAAACTGACAACATATTAAGTATAATTATCAAGTTAAGTCCAAGATCAGAAATGTGTTAAAATCATTATGTATCTTGAGTCTAACATGTGAAAACATCATCTCATGGACTTTAAACCCCATTTCACCGGCAATACAGTCTTTATTTGATTGTTATAAATAAACAAACTGGTTCTATCAATGCTACCTTTCATCTGTTTGGAAAGTTTCATTTAACCTTTGCTTTGGTCTGTAACTGTCAGCCCAGAGGTCCAGATAAGATGCGTATATTAAACATTTTCAATAATAACTTTTGTTTTTTCTCCATCAGTCCATTGCAAAAATACCATTAAAACATTAGTACACCAAACTCCAACCAAACAACCACATATTGATAAACATGTCTGCAAAGTTTAACAACTTTGTCAACTTTCACACATCCTTGTGATAGTAGACACATTTTCCACACCCTTTATGCTAATTCTACTTTGTAAGTCATGGCCCACAATCTGTAAGAAAATGAACCAGAAGAAAAATATCAGGTGCACAACAACACATGCTGATATACATTTCTATAATTGTTACTCAAGTACTTATCAAGATATCCTTGAAACTAAACTTATGATGGAAAAACTGCCAACGTATTTAGTATGATTTTCAGGTATAGTCCAAGATCAGAAATGTATTATAATCATGTATCTTAAGTCTAACATGTGAAAACTATCTCTTGGACCTTAAATCCCAGTCCACCAGCAATAAACAGACTTTATTTACATGTACATACTCAGATTCTTATATACAGTAAACAAACAGGTTCTATCAATGCTACCTATCATCTAGTTGGAAAGTTTTATTCAACCGCTGCTTTGTTCTGTAACTGTATTCAGTACAATTATCAGTCATAGTCCAAGATCAGAAATGTGTTAAAATCATTATGTATCTTGAGTCTAACATGTGGAAACATCATCTCATGGACTTTAAACCCTATTTCACCAGCAATACAGTCTGTATTTACATGTAAATATTAAGATTGTTATAAATAAACTGGTTCTATCAATGCTACCTTTCATCTGTTTGGAAAGTTTCATTTAACCTTTGCTTTGGTCTGTAACTGTCAGCCCAGAGGTCCAGATAAGATGCGTATATTAAACATTTTCAATAATAACTTTTGTTTTTTCTCCATCAGTCCATTGCAAAAATACCATTAAAACATTAGTACACCAAACTCCAACCAAACAACCACATATTGATAAACATGTCTGTAAAGTTTAACAACTTTGTCAACTTTCACACATCCTTGTGATAGTAGACACATTTTCCACACCCTTTATGCTAATTCTACTTTGTAAGTCATGGCCCACAATCTGTAAGAAAATGAACCACAAGAAAAATATCAGGTGCACAACAACACATGCTGATATACATTTCTATAATTGTTACTCAAGTACTTATCAAGATATCCTTGAAACTAAACTTATGATGGAAAAACTGCCAACGTATTTAGTATGATTTTCAGGTATAGTCCAAGATCAGAAATGTATTATAATCATGTATCTTAAGTCTAACATGTGAAAACTATCTCTTGGACCTTAAATCCCAGTCCACCAGCAATAAACAGACTTTATTTACATGTACATACTCAGATTCTTATATACAGTAAACAAACAGGTTCTATCAATGCTACCTATCATCTAGTTGGAAAGTTTTATTCAACCGCTGCTTTGTTCTGTAACTGTATTCAGTACAATTATCAGTCATAGTCCAAGATCAGAAATGTGTTAAAATCATTATGTATCTTGAGTCTAACATGTGGAAACATCATCTCATGGACTTTAAACCCTATTTCACCAGCAATACAGTCTGTATTTACATGTAAATATTAAGATTGTTATAAATAAACTGGTTCTATCAATGCTACCTTTCATCTGTTTGGAAAGTTTCATTTAACCTTTGCTTTGGTCTGTAACTGTCAGCCCAGAGGTCCAGATAAGATGCGTATATTAAACATTTTCAATAATAACTTTTGTTTTTTCTCCATCAGTCCATTGCAAAAATACCATTAAAACATTAGTACACCAAACTCCAACCAAACAACCACATATTGATAAACATGTCTGTAAAGTTTAACAACTTTGTCAACTTTCACACCTCCTTGTGATAGTAGACACATTTTCCACACCCTTTATGCTAATTCTACTTTGTAAGTCAAGGACCATAACTCTTCTGTAAGCACAACATCACATGCTGATACACATTTCTGTAATATTAACTCAAATACTTATCAAGACATCCTTGAAACTAAACTTTTGATGGAAAAACTGCCAACGCATTTAGTATAATTATCAGGTATATAATAGTCCAAGATCAGATATGTGTTAAAATCATTATGTATCTTGAGTCTAACATGTGAAAACATCATCTCTTGAACCTTAAACCCATTCCACCAGCAATACAATCCTTATTTACATGTACAAACTCAGATTGTTATAAGTCAACAAACAGGTTCTATCAATGCTACCGTTTATCTGTTTGTAAATAAATCCTGATAAGATGAGATCCTTCGAAAGCAAAAACAGCAATGCAAAAAGAGAAAATTGCAGGCTCAGTTTTATTGAGTCTGTTCATGAGCAGTAATTAAAAGTGCAACACTGCTCATGCCCCATAGCAACGGCTTAAGCGGTATTCAATTTTCAAAACTTAAAGCACTGAAATTGATGATCTCGAAGGACCAGAATAAACTAGAACTGTAAGCCAAAGGCTAACGAATACCCCCCACCCCCACCTGTCTGCTTGTCAGAACACCTATCATCAATCTGAACATATGTACATACAGAAACGTGAAGAGATTTAAAAACAATACATGCCCCAACCCAATTTATGTAATAAAAATGAAGAATAATTCTTAGAAATAAGACCCTTTCATGAGGTTTTTGTCAAATCCAAAGTTCTAAAGCTAGGTACCTTTTCAGAAAAACATTAAGTTCAAGGACCATAACTCTGACAAAAATTATTCAACCAGACCGATATTTGAACTTAAGCTGTACCTCATCTAGATTTAGTTTTATGTCAAATATGAAGTTAATATCTGCAACCACTTCCAAAGAAAGACCGGAAAACTGAAAATTTGACAAAAAATTAAAGTTCAAGGGCCATAACTCTGGCAAAAATTATTCAACCAGACTGAGATTGGGAATTAAGCTGTAAATCATGTAGAGTTAGCTTTATGCCAAATATAAAGTTAATATCTGCAACCACATCCAAGAAAAGTCCGGAAAACTGAAAATTTGACAAAAAATTAAAGTTCAAGGGCCATAACTCTGGCAAAAATTATTCAACCAGACTGAGATTGGGAATTAAGCTGTAAATCATGTAGAGTTAGCTTTATGCCAAATATAAAGTTAATATCTGCAACCACTTCCAAGAAAAGCCCGGAAAATCCCAAATTTGAAGAAAAAAATTAAAGTACAAGGGCAATAACTCTGGAAATAATTATTCAACCGGACTGAGATTGTAACATAAGCTGTAACTTATACAGATTTAGCTTTGTACTAAATATAGAGTTGATATCTGGAGTCACTTCCATAAAAAGTCCAGAAAACCGGAAAACATTGGTACGGGACTAAAAAGGGGAGATAACTCCTGAAGTAGTGGTCCGATCATAACGGAAATATGCGGTGCACAGGTTTATATGGTCATATGGCTATATATGAACTTTCAACAAAATTGAAGCAAAACTGTAGAAGAAGAAGGCCGGACAAAATTGTGTCCACGGACGGACAGACGGACGGACGGACGGACAGACGGACAACCTGATTCCAGTATACCCCCCCCCCAAACTTCGTTGTGGGGGGTATAATAACCACACTGAAAATGAAGTATGGAGCGACTTTCTACGGCAGCCACACAACGACTTAACATCTACAGTTGTGATGCAAATAAATCCTGATAAGATCAGATCCTTTGAAAGCAAAATCAGCAATGCAAAAAGAGAAAATTGCAGACTCGGTTTGACTGAGTCTGTTCATGACATTGTAAAGTTTTATTTAACCGCTGTTTTGGTCTGTAACTGTCAGCCCAGAGGTCCATATAAGATGCGTAAATTAAACATTTTCAAGACCATTGACAAATATACCATTAAAACATTGCTAAACCAGAATACAACCAAACAAAAACATATTGATAAACATTCCTGTAAAGTTTAACAACTTTGTCAACTTTCACATCTCTATGTAATAGTAGACACATTTTCCACACTAAGTCTTTTTATGCTAATTCTACTTTGTAAGTCAAGGCCCATAACTCTGCTGTAAGCACAACATCACATGCTGATACACATTTCTGCTATTGTAATTCAAGTATTTATCGAGATTTGCCTGAAACTAAACTTACCGTATGATGGAAAAACTGGCAACGTATTCAGTATAATTTTTAGGTATAGTCCAAGATCAGAAATGTGTTATAATCATTATGTATCTTGAGTCTAACATGTGAAAACATCATCTCTTGGACCTTAAATCCCAGTCCACCAGCAATAAACAGACTTTATTTACATGTACATACTCAGATTCTTATATAAGTAAACAAACAGGTTCTATCAATGCTACCTATCATCTAGTTGGAAAGTTTTATTCAACCGCTGCTTTGGTCTGTAACTGTATTCAGTACAATTATAAGTCATCGTCCAAGATCAGAAATGTGTTAAAATCATTATGTATCTTGAGTCTAACATGTGAAAACATCATCTCTTGGACCTCAAACCCCATACCATCAGCTATAAACATTATTTACATGTACATACTCAGATTGTTATAAAAAGTAACCAAACAAGTTCTATCAATGCTACCTATCATCTAGTGGAAAAGTTTTATTCAACCGCTGCTTTGGTCTGTAACTGTATTCAGTACAGTTATCAGTCATAGTCCAAGATCAGAAAATGTGTTAAAATCATTATGTATCTTGAGTCTAACATGTGAAAACATCATCTCATGGACTTTAAGCCCCATTTCACCAGCAATACAGTCTGTATTTACATGTACATACTCAGATTGTTATAAGTAAACAAAAAGGTTCTATCAATGCTACCTTTCATCTGTTTGGAAAGTTTTATTTAACCGCTGCTTTGGTCTGTAACTGTCAGCCCAGAGGTCCAGATAAGATGCGTAAATTAAACATTTTCAAGAATAACTTTAGTTTTTTTCCACCAGACCATTGCAAATATACCATTAAAACATTGGTACACCAAACTCCAACCAAACAACTACATATTGATAAACATGTCTGTAAAGTTTAGCAACTTTGTCAACTTTCACACATCCTTGTGATAGTAGACACATTTTCCACACCCTTTATGCTAATTCTACTTTGTAAGTCATGGCCCATAATCTGTAAGAAAATTAACCACAAGTGAAATATCAGGTGCACAACAACACATGCTGATACACATTTCTGTAATTGTAACTCAAGTACTTATCATGATATCCTTGAAAGTGAACTTCTCATTTTTGTACTTTTATTATCACAACAGTGTTGCTTGTGCCGTGTGGTGGCCGTAAAAAGTCTCCCCGTACACGCAATCGATGTTGTTATCATTCTCTTGCAGGATATGCAAGTAACATAAAAAACTCTCATTCGCCTCTTACATCATCATAAGTATGGAAAAGTAGTAAAGTCAAGCAGGCAAAGCCACATGCAAGACGCAACCACCACCAAAACACCGATAGACAGCATGACACACACACACACACAACCACACACCCCAAACGCGCACACACACACACACGAAATGAACACAGAAAACACCAAAAGACACACAAGAACCAGGGACAAACGTTCCACAACATGAACAAACCACAAGCACAGAGACGCAAGGCAAACAAAAGGAAGGGTGACAAAGAGAGTACTGCCTTGGCACGGTCAGCAGCAAAAACACCACTGGGGGTTTAAACCGGTTTACGGATGTCCTAACCTCACACTTCTCTCAAAGTCACCCTAGCTTTACAAATATTGTAAATAAAGGTATCCCCGTTGGACTTACCCACAACATAGACGACGGTGAACACAGGACAACATGTAAAACATAGCATAATAACTGTGACAATCCGTCAAATATGTACTCAATGACTTTGCTGAAGTCAGAGCACCTGCAGGTAAGCCGTTAAGGGCACGACAGGGAAAAAGTAATGTCATGCACCTCGTGGTAGGTGTTGTGTTCACCAACAATTTGATGCACATGGTAGCTACACTAATGTTATTGACTTGTTGATGAATACAATACAGGTGCCCCTCTATCACTACATTTGCTGTTTCCTTGTGTTGCTGTTCGGGCGACTGTTTGTTCTGTATGTGGTGTTTCCTGCATTACTCATTTTTGTACTTTTATGATGGAAAAACTGCCAACGTATTTAGTATAATTTTTAGGTATAGTCCAAGATCAGAAACATATTATAATCATTATGTATCTTGAGTCTAACATGTGAAAACATCATCTCTTGGACCTTAAATCCCAGTCCACCAGCAATAAACAGACTTTATTTACATGTACATACTCAGATTCTTATATAAAGTAAACAAACGAGTTCTATCAATGCTACCTAAAATCTAGTTGAATTTTTTTATTCAACTGCTGCTTTGGTCTGTAAATGTATTCATTACAATTATCAGTCATAGTCCAAGATCAGAAATGTGTTAAAATCATTATGTATCTTGAGTCTAACATGTGAAAACATCATCTCATGGACTTTAAACCCCATTTCACTAGCAATACAGTCTTTATTTACATGTACATACTGAGATTGTTATAAGTAAACAAAAAGGTTCTATCAATGCTACCTTTCATCTGTTTGGAAAGTTTTATTTAACCGCTGCTTTGGTCTGTAACTGTCAGCCCAGAGGTCCAGATAAGATATGTAAATTAAACATTTTTAAGAATAACTTTTGTTTTTTTTCTCCATCAGACCATTGACAAATAATCCATTAAAACATTGGTACACCAAACTCCAACCAAACAATCACATGTTGATAAAAATGTCTGTAAAGTTTAACAACTTTGTCAACTTTCACACATCCTTGTGATAGTAAACAAATTTTCCACACCCTTTATGCTAATTCTACTTTGTAAGTCAAGGCCCATAATCTGTAAGAAAATTTATCACAAGCGAAATACCAGGTGCACAGCAACACATGCTGATACACATTTCTGTAATTGTTACTCAAGTACTTATCATGATATCCTTGAAACTAAACTTATGATGGAAAAACTACCAATGTATTTAGTATAATTTTCAGGTATAGTCCAAGATCAGAAATGTATTATAATCATTATGTATCTTGAGTCTAACATGTGAAAACATCATCTCATGGACTTTAAACCCCATTTCACTAGCAATACAGTCTGTATTTACATGTACATACTGAGATTGTTATAAGTAAACGAACATGTTCTATCAATGCTACCTTTCATCTGTTTAGAAAGTTTTATTTAACTGCTGCTTTTGTCTGTAACTCAGCCCAGAGGTCCAGATTTTATCTGTTTGTAAATAAATCCAGATAAGATGAGATCCTTCGAAAGCAAAAACAGCAATGCGAAAGAGAAAATTGCAGACTCAGTTTTATTGAGTCTGTTCATGAGCAGTAATTGCCCCATAGCAACGGCTTAAGTGGTATTCAATTTTCAAAATTTAAAGCACTGAAAATGATCATCCCGAAGGACCAGAATAAATAACAACACTGAAAGTGAAGTATGGAGAGACTTTCTACGGCAGCCACACAAGGACTTAACATCTGCAGTTGTGAAGCAAATAAATCCTGATAAGATCAGATCCTTTGAAAGCAAAATCAGCAACGCAAAAAGAGATATTGAAGACTCGGTTTGACTGAGTCTGTTCATGTAAAGTTTTATTTAACCGCTGCTTTGTCTGTAACTGTCAGCCAAGAGGTCCATATAAGATGCGTAAATTAAACATTTTCAAGACCATTGACAAATATACCATTAAAACATTGCTAAACCAGAATACAACTAAACAAAAACATATTGATAAACATCCTGTAAAGTTTAACAACTTTGTCAACTTTCACATCTCCATGTAATAGTAGACACATTTTCCACACTAAGTCTTTTTATGCTAATTCTACTTTGTAAGTCAAGGCCCATAACTCTGCTGTAAGCACAACATCACATGCTGATACACATTTCTGCTATTGTAATTCAAGTATTTATCGAGATTTGCCTGAAACTAAACTTACCGTATGATGGAAAAACTGGCAACGTATTCAGTATAATTTTTAGGTATAGTCCAAGATCAGAAATGTGTTATAATCATTATGTATCTTGAGTCTAACATGTGAAAACATCATCTCTTGGACCTTAAACCCCACTCCACCAGCTATAAACAGTCTTTATTTACATGTACATACTCAGATTCTTATATAAAGTAAACAAACAGGTTCTATCAATGCTACCTATCATCTAGTTGGAAAGTTTTATTCAACCGCTGCTTTGTTCTGTAACTGTATTCAGTACAATTATCAGTCATAGTCCAAGATCAGAAATGTGTTAAAATCATTATGTATCTTGAGTCTAACATGTGGAAACATCATCTCATGGACATTAAACCCTATTTCACCAGCAATACAGTCTGTATTTACATGTAAATATTAAGATTGTTATAAATAAACAGGTTCTATCAATGCTACCTTTCATCTGTTTGGAAAGTTTTATTTAACCGCTGCTTTGGTCTGTAACTGTCAGCCCAGAGGTCCAGATAAGATGTGTAAATTAAACATTTTCAAGATTAACTTTTGGTTTTTTTCTCCATCAGACCATTGACAAATATACCATTAAAACATTGGTACACCAAACTCCAACCAAACAATCACATATTGATAAACATGTCTGTAAAGTTTAGCAACTTTGTCAACTTTCACACATCCTTGTGATAGTAGACACATTTTCCACACCCTTTATGCTAATTCTACTTTGTAAGTCAAGGCCCATAATCTGTAAGAAAATTTATCACAAGCGAAATACCAGGTGCATAGCAACACATGCTGATACACATTTCTGTAATTGTTACTCAAGTACTTATCATGATATCCTTGAAACTAAACTTATGATGGAAAAACTGCCAATGTATTTAGTATAATTTTCAGGTATAGTCCAAGATCAGAAATGTATTATAATCATTATGTATCTTGAGTCTAACATGTGAAAACATCATCTCATGGACTTTAAACCCCATTTCACTATCAATACAGTCTGTATTTACATGTACATACTGAGATTGTTATAAGTAAATGAACATGTTCTATCAATGCTACCTTTCATCTGTTTAGAAAGTTTTATTTAACTGCTGCTTTTGTCTGTAACTCAACCCAGAGGTCCAGATTTTATCTGTTTGTAAATAAATCCAGATAAGATGAGATCCTTCGAAAGCAAAAACAGCAATGCGAAAGAGAAAATTGCAGACTCAGTTTTATTGAGTCTGTTCATGAGCAGTAATTAAAAGTGCAACACTGCTCATGCCCCATAGCAACGGCTTAAGCGGTATTCAATTTTCAAAACTTAAAGCACTGAAAATGATCATCCCGAAGGACCAGAATAAATAACAACACTGAAAGTGAAGTATGGAGAGACTTTCTACGGCAGCCACACAAGGATTTAACATCTGCAGTTGTGAAGCAAATAAATCCTGATAAGATCAGATCCTTTGAAAGCAAAATCAGCAACGCAAAAAGAGATATTGAAGACTCGGTTTGACTGAGTCTGTTCATGTAAAGTTTTATTTAACCGCTGCTTTGTCTGTAACTGTCAGCCAAGAGGTCCATATAAGATGCGTAAATTAAACATTTTCAAGACCATTGACAAATATACCATTAAAACATTGGTAAACCAGAATACAACCAAACAAAAACATATTGATAAACATCCTGTAAAGTTTAACAACTTTGTCAACTTTCATATCTCCATGTAATAGAAAAGACATTTACACACCCTTTTGGCTAATTCTACTTTGTAAGTCAAGGCCAATAACTCTGCTGTAAGCACAACATCACATGCTGATACACATATCTGTAATTGTAACTCAGTATTTATCGACATTTGCCTAAAACTAAACTTAGCATATGATGGAAAAACTAATGTTATTGACGTGTTGATGAATACAATACAGGTGCCCCTCTATCACTACATTTGCTGTTTCCTTGTGTTGCTGTTCGGGCGACTGTTTGTTCTGTATGTGGTGTTTCCTGCATGACTCATTTTTGTACTTTTATGATGGAAAAGTATTTAGTATAGTTTTCAGGTATAGTCCAAGATCAGAAATGTATTATAATCATTATGTATCTTGAGTCTAACATGTGAAAACATCATCTCTTGGACCTCAAACCCCATACCATCAGCTATAAACATTCTTTATTTACATGTACATACTCAGATTGTTATATAAAGTAACCAAACATGTTCTATCAATGCTACCTATCATTTAGTTGGAAAGTTTTATTCAACCGCTGCTTTGGTCTGTAACTGTATTCAGTACAATTATCAGTCATAGTCCAAGATCAGAAATGTGTTAAAATCATTATGTATCTTGAGTCTAACATGTGAAAACATCATCTCATGGACTTTAAACCCCATTTCACTAGCAATACAGTCTTTATTTACATGTACATACTGAGATTGTTATAAATAAACAAACTGGTTCTACCAATGCTACCTTTCATCTGTTTTCTAACCCCTGCTTTGGTCTGTAACTGTCAGCCCAGGGGTCCAGATAACATGCGTAAATTAAAACATTTTTAAGAATAACTTTTTCATTTCTCAACCAAACCCTATATTGTAACCAGTCAAATCTTAGGGTGTGGTACAGAAATGACGATTTTAGTATCTGAGTATGCACCTTTATCTCTAGCTCTGTTAAACTCACAACATATGGAGTCCATAAATATAAATTAACAAGTTTTCTTCATTTCTCTGTTGTAATGAAATCTTCGTCTGCAAACATTTTAGTCAACTAATTTTCGAACAAAATTAGAACTATCACCAAAGGTGATAAATGACCACGCATGGCAGATTTGACAAGTGAATGTCTGTTGGACGGTGATACTAAACAGAGTCTGGTACAGTCCGGTAGAGTCTGGGGGCTTTTTAGGTGCATTGTCATGATTATAATGCTGATAAATAACATTATTTAGTATGTTTGCAGCTGTAACAGGTAATATCCTTAACAAAATAGCCTATAATAGCTTGAAAACACCCGGCAAATATTACCCCGGTGACACGGTAAAGTATTGGAAGCCCTATTAGTATTAGAATACCCTTAATTTTATCATAAAACATTCTGTTTATATTAATAAGTGATTTTATAATAAATATAAAAGCATTATGCACTTGATATGTATTGTATGAAAGATTATTATTTCGCTTTTTTTAGACTGCAGTCTGGCGAAATGTCGGAGGCTAGTGTAGAGTCTGGAGATGAAAACGGAAGTTTAGGCCAACATACTGCTTTTGAATTTATGATGAAATCCCTTATTAATGTATGTAGAATGTATACTGATACAATTCAGGGTATTCTTATACTAATAGGGCTTCTAGATAATACTTGACCAGACTCTATCCGACGTAGGTCGGCCATTATCGGGTAACATTTACCGGGTGTTTTCAAGCTATTATACGCTCATTTTTAAATGGATATTAGTTACTATAGCTGCAAACATACTAAATAATGTTATATAACAGCAGTATGATCTTGAAAATGCACTTAATCTTCTTAAAAAGTCTCCAGACTCTACCGGACTCTACCAGACTCTGTTTAGTAGCACCCCTGTTGGACGTAAGTTAATGTCGAGTCCTTGATTCCAGTATACCCCCTCAAACTTTGTTAACAATAATAACATGCTTAGACCAATACTAGAGACTAGCCTTTTTTCGATTCATAAATTGTTTATACAACCAAGAGGGCCAAAAGGCCCTATATTGCTCAACAGAGTTCATAGGCCAAATCATAAGAACATTAATATATCTGGTCAATGTTTTTTTGGAAAATCAACTACTTTGTTGATAGGTACAAACTCATCTCAACAACATAAATAAATATACCACTAAAGCATTGGTAAACCAAAATCCAACCAAAGTCACAAATTGATAAACATTTATGTAAAGTTTCGCAACTTTGTCAACTTTCACACCTACTTGTGATAGGTAACACACATTTTCCACACCCTTTATGCTAAGTCAAGTCCCATAAATATCAGATGCACAACATCAAATACTGATACACTTTTCTGTAATTGCAACTAAAGTACAATGTACTTATGGAAATATGCCTGAAACTAAACTTATGATGAAAAAACTGCAAATGTATTTAGTATAATTATCAGGTATAGTCCAAGATCAGAAATGTGTTAAAATCATTATGTATCTTGAGTCTAACATGTGAAAACATCATCTCATGAACTTTAAACCCCATTTCACTAGCAATACAGTCTGTATTTACATGTACATACTGAGATTGTTATAAGTAAACACACAGGTTCTATCAATGCTACCTTTCATCTGATTGGAAAGTTTTATTTAACCGCTGCTTTGGTCTGTAACTGTCAGCCCAGAGGTCCAGATAAGATGCGTAAATTAAAATTTTTCAAGAATAACTTTTGTTATTTCTCCACCAGACCATTGACAAATATACAATTAAAACATTGGTACACCACACTCCAACCAAACATCCACATCTTGATAAACATTCCTGTAAAGTTTAGCAACTTTGACAACTTTCATATCTCCATGTGATAGTAAAGACACAATTTCCACACCCTTTATGCCATTCTAATTTGTAAGTCAAGGACCATAACTCTGCTGTAAGTAAATTTACTACAAGTGAAATATCAGGTGCACAACGTCACAAGCTGATACATATTTCTGTAATTGTACTTATCAAGATATGCTTGAAACTACTAATTTTATGATGGAAAAACTGCCAACGTATTTAGTATAATTTTCAGGTATAGTCCAAGATCAGAAATGTGTTAAAATCATTATGTATCTTCAGTCCAACATGTGAAAACAACATCTCTTGGACCTTAAACCCAATTCCACCAGCAATATAGTCCTTATTTACATGTACATACTCTACTCTGTAAGTAAAGGCCCATAACTCTGCTGTAAGTAAATTTACCACAAGGGAAATATCAGGTGCACAACAACACAAGCTGATACACATTTCTGTAATTCTAACTCAAGTATTTATCGAGATATGCCTGAAACTAAGTTTATAATGGAAAAACTGCCGAAATATTTAGTACAATTATGAGGTCTAGTCCAAGTTCAGAAATGTGTTAAAATCATTATGTATCTTGAGTCTAACATGTGAAAACATCATCTCTTGGACCTTAAAACCCATACCATCAGCTATAAACATTCTTTATTTACATGTACATACTCAGATTGTTATATAAAGTAACCAAACAGGTTCTATCAATGCTACCTATCATCTAGTTGGAAAGTTTTATTCAACCGCTGCTTTGGTCTGTAACTGTATTCAGTACAATTATCAGTCATAGTCCAAGATCAGAAATGTGTTAAAATCATTATGTATCTTGAGTCTAACATGTGAAAACATCATCTCTTGGGCCTTAAACCCTATTCCACTAGGAATAAACGGTCTTTATTTATATGTACATACTCAGATTGTACATAACATGAACTTACTCAGATTGTTATAAGTAAACAAACAGGTTCTATCAATGCTACCTTTCATCTGTTTGGAAAGTTTTATTTAACCGCTGCTTTGGTCTGTAACTGTCAGCCCAGAGGTCCAGATAAGATGCGTATATTAAACATTTTCAAGAATTACTTTTTTAATTATTCACAAAACCCTATGATGAGACCATTCTTTAGAATCAGCTCAAAGAGACAATTCTACACAGTGGTCAAATCTAAGGATGTGGTGGGGAAATGATGATTTTAGTATCTGAGTATGAAATGATGTTTTTAGTATCTGAGTATGCACCTTTATCTGTAGCTCTGTTAGCCTAACCAAATATGGGGTCTAGTTAGTCTCCATAAATATAGAGTAACAAAACTCAGGGGTGAGAATGGCCGTTGGTGAAAAAAGAGGAAAATTGGCAGGGGTCAAGGGGGCCGCCTAGGCCCCTTGCGGGACATGGGCAGTGCCCATGTGGGGGGCTCAGGGGGGCGAAGCCCCCCGAAGCAAAATGAAATATAGCTTTCCTGAGCACTTCAGGAGCCTTCTCCTGCATTTTCACTTGGGTCTGTCATTCATGTGTTTTTTTACAATTATACTTGAGTTGCATGTCATACACGATGAGCTGTGTTTAAAAACAAACCAGTTGTAGAACATGTCCATACAATTTACAGGATCCATTCAACATTGCCAGATTAATTTCTTGTCAAACACAAGCAATTAAAACTCACACGTTTTAAAAATGAAATCAAATGGAACTCTGTGATCACAGATAAAGATACAAAATTTGATTTAAAGTTGGCATGGTATTGTAACAATTAACTTTCTAGACAAAATTCACAAAAGTTCACATTACAGTCACAATTTCTAGACAAAGTTCACATTCAAACTCTGATTCTGATTACTTTTTTATGTCAATAAACCATCTTCTAATTCATTAAACTGGTTTATTAAAAACAAAATATAACTTTTCTGAATCGATACATCTTGACCAGTTCCTTTAACATTACCTATGAATAGCTATTGACAGACAACTTTCTGGTGAATACTTGACATTACAGGTTTTTACCTGTGACTGGAAATCCGCTGTTTCAATAACTGGACATGTTTAATGCTTTTCAGAAGGTTCTTATATGCTACGCAGTCGCGTTTGCCGTAATTCATTTGTTTGGAACAAAGTTTACACAAGGTTCCCTCGTCCGAAGTTTACTTTCAGTTTCAAGAAATCGTCGCGAAATTATCACATTTCTTGTTTCTGTACCAAATGTCAACGTAATTTCTTTCTCTAGCCATCTTGGGTAGAACTTGTTTTCCACACTGTTATCGTAATTTCTGCCTATGCTTCTCATTTTTGTCTTAAATTCAGATTAATTGACAGTACAGATACAGAATTTCATATCACGGACGCCATCTTGGAAATGTTGAACGAACACTGCATAATACGAGCGTTTTGATTGGCTGTAGGACAAGAGTCTCGTTATTCGATTAGCTGAACCGAAATCTCGCTGTTAACGTGATATAAACGTTGTTAACGCGGATTGACTTGGAATATAGTGAAAGAATATATCGGCAAATAATAATTTCCTGAATTATTCGCCATAACCCCCCCCCCCCCCCCTTACAAATTTCTCAACGGATTTACATCGATCTCGAAAACGGCCCTGAGAGAAACGAAATCCGCGGAATTCCGCGGATCCGCGGAAAATTCTCACCCCTGAAAACTTTCTTCATTTCTCTATTAATGAAATCTTCGTTTGTAAACAATGTTGTCTGCTAAGTTTCAGACAAAACTAGAACTATCACTGAAGGTGATGAATACCCCCGCACAGCAGCTTTTGACAAGTGAATGTCTGTTGGACTTAGGTTAATGTCGAGCCCTGGATTCAGGTATGCCTCCTCAAACTTTGTTAACAATAATAACATGCTTTGACCAATACTAGAGACTAGCTTTCTTTTCGATTCATAAAATGTTCATACAACCAAGAGGGTCAAATAGCCTTATATTGCTCTACTGAATCAATAGGCCAAATAATAAGAACATTTTATTATATCTGGTCAATGTTTTTGGAATATCTACTACGTTGATGATTGATACAAAATCCCTCAAGATCATTGATATATATACCATTAAAGCATTGGTAAACCAAAATCCAACCAAACAGCCACATATTGATAAACATTCCTGTAAAGTTTCACAAATTTGTAAACTTTCACACCTCATTGTGATAGGTAAGAAACATTTTCCACACCCTTTATGCTAATTCTAGTTTGTAAGTCAAGGCCCATAACTCTGCTGTAAGTAAATTTACCACAAGGGAAATATCATATCAGGTGCACAACATCACATGCTGATACACATTTCTGTAATTGTAACTCAAGTACTTATGGAGATATGCCTGAAATTAAACTTATGATGGAAAAACTGCCAACGTATTTAGTATTTATTTATCAGGTATAGTCCAAGATCAGAAATGTGTTAAAATCATTATGTATCTTGAGTCTAACATGTGAAAACATCATCTCTTGGACCTTAAACCCCACTCCACCAGCTATAAACAGTCTTTATTTACATGTACATACTCAGAATAAGTTTTGATATTGTACTGACATTCATCTTTCTTACATGAAGATAAATGGAATTGAGAGTTAACCCTTTCCCTCATATAAATGTGTTACAATAAAGATTGCTTATAACGTATTGTAAGGGACCGTGGTAAAGAAAACGTTGTAACAGAGAAACGTTATATTAATATTTTATCTTTCATTCTGAGCAACAAGCTACCTGTGTCCACTGAGCCTTTCACACACTTCCGTTACTTCTTTTGAATCGATAGATCTATTTATTTCTATTTCTTACCGTATTGAGATAAAGTTTAAATCAATGTTTCATTTTTAGGAACTCTGTGTCCGTGTTTCCCATGATTGCATGTTAAAATAAATATTTCCCTATTGTAAACATCTTTTCAAATTGCAAATGGCGGACGAATGATGTCGAATGGAAATTCCGATTTTTTCCGAGTGTTAATAAAGCTCTTAGAACTTGATGTCGTATTATAAAATTGGATCGAGATCAGGTTCTAAAGTCATAGTTTTAACGGGATACAGATTAAGAATTGCACGAAAGTAACCACAAATCAGACTAGAGTTTTGACAGATCAATTTCAACGGTGCGGTAACGATAAAACTCGGACCAAATCTCAACAGAAAGTGAATGGTTTAAATTGAAGCAGCAATTTGCGGCTATTAATTCTTTACTTTAATTGATCCTGTACAAACGTATTTAAGCAATGTAAAACGAAATATGCCGTACAATTAGGTGTCAAGTAATGACTCTAAGTTTGCGTATTCGCTAAAGTGTTTGCAAACATGCCTTTTGGGTACTTTTCATGGTTAATTGATTCCCACGCATGACCGTTGTCATCTCTACATTAGGGGAAAACGTTATAATTACAGCTATTAGCGGTTTGGGACGAGCTCACTCGTACATACAAAACAAGGAATACGTTCAAAGGAAGAACGTTGTATCTGATCTTTTGCAATATAGATAAAGAAGGCATTTGGCCGGGACTCGCCAATCTAAACGTTCTATCAAAGGAAACGTACTAACCAAGAACGTTCTATCAGATCTTTACTGTATCATGCATTTGCAAACAGAGTAGACTGCTATAGGAGCCGTCTGATCAGGGTCTGCTCTGTTTGCTAATGGAATTTGAAAGATCTGTTTCTTTTACTTTCTAAAATGGCTACAATGTTCCACCTTCCATATTTCATTATAACTGTTTTGATCATGAATATTCAATAGGTATTGAAAGTTGGTCAAGAGTTAAGTGACCCCTGGTCCTACATGACCTTTTGAGAGCCGTCTCAGCTGTAACCAGCAACGTACCTTGAAGATTCCTGATTTGTGCCAGGCTATTTTGTCCACCGTTGTGCCCAATATAGAGGTATGGTCAATGCCAAGGGAGGAAATTCCACATACCACCGGTTTCCTGAAACCCAAAATTATTTCCCTTTGTGATCAACAATTAGACCCTAAACCCAAAATTATGTCCCTTTGTTAGACAAACTGTCTTAACTACTGGTTTCCTAAAATAAACTATTCTTTCACTTTGTTAACCCTTTCCTTCATATAAATGTGTTTTCACGCATATGCAAACAGAGTAGACCCAGATCAGACAGCTCCTACAAGAGCCGTCTGATCAGGGTCTGCTCTCTTTGGTAATGGAATTTGAACGATCTGATTCTTTCCTTTCTAAAATGGCTATAATTTTCTACCTTCCATATTTCATTGAAAATATTTTTCCATGAATATTCAGTAGATATTGACATTTGGAATAAACGTAGAACAGGGAAAGGGTTAATATTTGGTTCCTTAAACATGTATTCAGTAAAACCCCTCTAAACTGAAATTGTAATAAAGAACAATTTAGGTCTTTTTAGGCAGGCGACTACTTAATGCAGGGTAGAAGTCATGCAGAAAGTTCCTACTCCTACTCCTATAGGAGCCATCTGATCTGGGTCTGCTGTTTGCTTATGGTATAATATAGATCTGATTATAGTTTCTGCCTGAGCCCAAATTTCACCAAATCCTTGCAATGCTGTTGTCTACCTGAGAAAATTTGTACTGTCATACTGTCCTCCAATCCCCACCTCCACTATTGCAACGTCCACCTTCTCTTTCAAGAATACATGCATCGCCATCACAGTCAAGAAACCAAAATAGTTTGGCATATCACCGTTATGCTCTGCCTGTAAAACATGAGGAATCGAACCTGTCAGACGGTTCAATATTTGTTTGAAAAGTTTTAGAAACAATAGCCAAAGTTCAAGGTTTTTGTTAGAGTTTTAAAAATTAGGTCAAAAGTTAAATGTCAAGGTCACAAGTCGAAAAACGTTAATACTGATAGAAAGGCTTCACCACAAGGGATTCACTTACAAAGTACGAGAGCCCTGCAGGTTACAATTTTAAAATTACAGACACCTAGGGAAATAATTTTGTAAGAAAAACAGCCTTACATAGTTATGGCCCTTGGTCAAATTGTAGCCCTTGTGACGGTGAACAAGGGTGTGAAGTTTCATCAGATTTGCATTACTGATTGGCATGAAAGAGTACAGAAGTTATAGCCAACATTAACCCTTCTCTTGCTGAATTTTAAAATACATTTCTCCTTCTTTACTGTAACATGCCCTGTTGTATGATTACATATATCTTCACTATGTACAAGTATTTCCCTGTGCAATCACTGCTGTGGAGTGCACTGATTGCACAATCAACTTGTAAATAGTGCAAACCCTGATGAGACAGTTCCTGCAGGAGCTGTCTCATCTGGGTCTTCACTATTTACAGGTATGTATATTGACGTGAATAGCAAGCGAAGGGTTAAGTTTCCGGGCGACAACAACGACTATAACAATGACAACATGGTTTGCTCCTATTCGTCTCTTCGAAAATCAGACGAGTCAAAAATGAATTCCATGAACATTCATACAGTAATAAATTCTTAAATTAATATTCATGGGGGAAATGGTTAAATAAAACAGATCCAGATTACAGTGCTGGTTTCCTGTACCTTTGATTTTTCAAGCCGATTGTACACCTCCCAGAAATAGTTGGCAAACTTGTCTCGTTCCAGAGGAGAACCATCCACACAGAATCTCTCTCGCACTTCTACCAGGTGTGGAGAACTGTAAAAACAATGATTCATCCTGTTTGAAAACTGACCACATTCATAGATATGCGAGAAAATGAATTTGCATGCTTGTATATGAGTAGTAGAAATGCGCTTAAGCCAACAAAGCTTAAACCCTTTCCCTGTTCTATGTTTATTTCAAATTTCATTACCTACTGAATGGTCATGGACAAAAAAAGTTTCAATGAAATATGGAAGGTGAAGCATTATTGCCATTTTAGGAAGCAAAGAAATCAATATTTCAAATTCCATTAGCAAACAGAGTAGACCCTGATCAGACAGCTCCCATAGGAGCCGTCTGATCTGGGTCTACTCAGCAAATGCATGAAAACACGTTTATATGAGGGAAAGGGTTAAAGATATCTACATCTGAGGTTTTAACTCTTTACGCCTTTCTATGCTTTTGTAAACAGAGTAGACCCAGATCCAATGGCTCCTATACGAGCCGTCTACTCAGGTTCTGCTGTGTTTGCGCATGATATAATATAGATATGATTATACAGTTTCCTCCCGCGGCCAAAACTTCCTATGTCCATGTGCTATTATAACAATTAATCTAATATATATTCATGATGTCATTATTTCTTACATGAATATTCATGGAGTAAAGGGTTAAGTAAGGTGGTAGCTTAATGCAGATCAAAAGTATTACAGAAAGCTTCTACTGCAGATTACAGTTTAGCCCATACTCTCCAAGGCTATTTTTAGATCCAACCGCTTTGAATAAAACTACTGAAAAGGAGCTTAAACTAGAGAAAAGGAACTCTTTTTTTTTTTTAAACTATTGTGATGAATGGAGCATTTCCTCCTATGGAGCAAATGCTCTATTTATAACAATGGTTTCGAAAAGTGACTTGAAAATTTGTAGCAGATTATATTTTATCCAGGACTAAAGTTGAGCCGGTGACATTCATCTGTGTAATAAACATGTTCAAAGAAACATTGATGAATATTATTTTTACCATCATACCTGAAGAAACCTGTCTTGTATCCATGGTGACGAAGGATGCTCTCACAGTATGCACAAGTTGAGCCTTTGCCCTTCGTTCCACTGACGTGAATTATATTGAGCCTGTCCACGTCCGCCATCTAAAAACATCAACATCATATGCTTACCACAAGGGCCACATGGTGAAAGGGGTACACAAGTCAGATCGAAATTTATATGTTAACCCTTTCCCTCATGTAGACGTATTTTCACGCATTTGCAAACAGAGTAGACCCAGATCAGACGGCTCCTATAAATAGGAGCCGTCTGATCAGGGTCTGCTCTGTTTGCTAATAGAATTTGATAGATCTGGGTTTTTTCGCTTTCTAAAATGTCTACAATGTTTCACCTTCCATATATCTTTATAGCTATTTTGTTAATGAATTTTCAGTAGGTATTGAAATTTGGCCGAAGTACAGAACAGGGAAAAGGGTTAAGTGATCTTCATCTTTGCAGTTTGATATTCAATTTCGTTTATACAAGTTTCATAAATCTTAACCCTTTCCCTGTTCTATGTTTCTTCCAAATTCCAATACCTACTGAATATTCATGGACAAAATAGCTATAATGGAAAGTGGAAGGTGGAACATTGCAGCCATTTCAGAAAGTAAAGAAACAGATCTACTCTGTTTGCAAATGCATGAAAACACGTGAATGAAACCTTATGTTGTGACCCTTCTCTAGAATTGTCTCTTAGAGCTGATTTTAAAGCGTGATCATAGCATAGGGTTTTATGGAGAAATATACATGAATAAGCTGTTCTTGAAAATGATTTAATTTATGTATCTTATCTGGGCCTCTAAGTCTCAATCTCAATAATGACTTGCAAGTTTCATTTACTGCAGGTAATTTAACCCTTTCCTTCATATAAACGCCTTTTCACACATTTGCAAACAGAGTAGACCCAGATCAGATGGCTCCTACAGGAGCCATCTTATCAGGGTCTGCCCTGTTTGCTTTTGACATGATACAGACCTGATTCTACAGTTTTTGTTAAAGCCAAAAAACATGAAAAGTTTACACTAATAAATATTCATGATGTCATTATTTCTAAAATGAATATTGAACATAGAAAGGTTTAACCCTTCTCTTGCTGAATTTTAAAATACATTTCTCCTTCTTTACTCATGCCCTGTTGTATAATTACATATATCTTCACTGTGTACAAGTATTTCGCTGTGCAATCACTGCTGTGGAGTGCACTGGTTGCACAATCAATTTGTAAATAGTGCAGACCCCGATGAGACAGTTCCTGCAGTCTTCACTATTTACAGGTAGATATATTGACGTGAATAGCGAGCGAAGGGGTCAATTCAGAATATACCTGCAGAACAAATCTGTTTCAAAAGTCGTCCAATACAATGATTTATACTCAGTGTCTGATCTGGTTTAACCCTTTCCCTCATATAAACGTGTTTTCACGCATTTGCAAACAGAGTAGACCCAGATCAGACAGCTCCTAGAGGAGCCGTCTGATCAGGGTCTACTCTGTTTGCCAATAGAATTTGATAGAACTGTTTCTTTGCTTTCTAAAATGTCTACAATGTTCCACCTTCCATATTTCTTAATAACTATTTTGTTAATGAATATTCAGTAGGTATTGAAATTTAGCCTAAATATAGAACAGGGAAAGGGTTAACACAATTCAGCAAAAACGTATACCGGTAGGTCTAATGCAGAGGTCCAGATAAGATGTGTTAACCCTGGTTCCCTGTTCTGTATTTAGGCCAAATTTCAATACCTACTGAATATTCATTAACATATAGTTATAAAGAAATATGAAAGGTGGAACATTGTAGACATTTTAGAAAGCACAGACACAGATCTATCAAATTCTATTAGCAAACCCTGATCAGACGGCTCCTCTAGGAGCCATCTGACCTGGGTCTACTCTGCAAATAGGTGAAAACACGTTTATATGAGGGAAAGGGTTAATTATATCATTTTCAAAAGTAACTTCTCCATTTCTCCAACAAGCCAGAGGTGTTTCTAAAGAGAGGTCACAACATTGGGTTTGGTGGAGAAATGACAATGTTAGTACACACATTTATCTGATGCTCATGACATTTTAAAAAACAACCCAATGTCACCATGACGACGCTGGATCAACATTATTCTCTTTGATTTTATGGCTGAATGCATGTAACAAAAATGTGACGTGTATTTTGACATGATAATCTTTGACAAAGGCCCTTAGTGGTCGAAATATTAGATCAGAGCAGTTTAAGTATTTATGTATTATATTAATTCCCTATTTTGGAATATTTACTTCATTGTGAATTTGTGCTCCTTGGAGATATCATGGATAAAGCACGATTGTTGAGGAATGCTGTGGAAAAACAACTTCGATATGAAAGTCATTTGGAGTTTCTATCGAGTTGTAGTCGAGCCTCTATAATTCCGAAAGGTTTCAGGATAAAGTGGGATATGCAAATGGATGCTAGTGAAAAGGAATTCGAGTGTTGTAGGAAAGTGAAGGAAGATGCTTCTTTAAAACTGATGGAAATTGTCAGAGAAGCATGTGAAAGGAAATCTTTGGAGATTCGATCGGAAGTGGAAAAGCTATCTAGTGTAATTGATTCTGATTCTGGAGATGAGATCAATGCATGGAAGATAAGAGAAAAGGCGAGATTGGACGTTGTTAAGTCAAAAAAATGGCATTCTTTGCAGGAACTCAATCATGCATCGACCTCAGAGCCAGGATACAGAGTTGTTAATATTGTGAAGGATGGCAATTGTTTTTATAGGTGTTTAAGTCAGTATTTCTATGGAACTCAGTTTCAACACGAGACCATCAGAAAGGAACTGAATAATTTCATGCATGTGAATAAGCAGTCATACAGACACTTGGTAGACGATGATATTGAAACTCATATCAGAAATCAGTTATTTACTGATGGCAGAGTATCATCGTGGGCTACTGAGGCAGAACTTCACGCTGCTACTGATTTATATTGCATACCTATCATCGTGACATATGATAGAAATACAATAATTGGCACAGGTTTGTAAATGAGAAGTGTGAGAGTGGAAACAGAGGGGTAAGTCTTCTTCTTGAAAATCACCATTTTAGTTTAGTTGTTACCGATAGTTCTTTGCCAAATGTTAATCCAATTGCAGGAAGTAAAAACCCCAACATTTCAGTAGATTGGTTTGAAAATCCTACAGCTTCAGAAATTTCAGTTTTTGCAGGAAAAGGATATGATGTATTGGAGACAAAAAGCCAAACCACTATGCCACCGGAAATTTCTAGAATAAAAACAAGATTGGGCAAAAGGAAATTTTCTAGTGTCAAGAGTCGTTCTAAGTCTGATTACGCAACCAAAAACATTACAGAAAATAAAAGAAATAAGGATACATCAGTTATTAACATGTCTAGCTACCCACTTACTAATGCACAAGAATTACTTTTAGAAAAGGGTTTAAAATTTATACCATCTAGGACAAAAATAGACAAGGTAAAACTGTTATCAGATCTTTCTGAATGGGAAAGACAAATGAGACTGAAAGAGTATTTCTTTGAAAATGATAGTGTAGATCTACATGATGACGATAATGATCATATTAGTGATAAATTTAAAGTGAAGAAAGATAGAAACTTCACACCAAATTCAGGCAGGGACAGGCATCTTGACCTATATATAGAACTGGTTAAGAATGACATAGTCAATAGTTTGAAAAAGAATAGTCAGCTAAATATATCGAAAGATGAGAAAGAAGCTTTTTATGAACTTTTGCACAATGAAAACATAGTGATCAGACCTGCAGACAAGGGTTCAGGTATAGTTGTTTTAGATAAGGAAGTATACATAGAGTCAATGAAAAAAGAGGTTTTAACAAGTGATTCGTATGAGGCAACTAATAGTGACCGAACTGAAATAAGCCTGAAAGAAGTGAAAAAGCTAGTAAACAAAATGTTTAGGGAAGGTGCCATATCAAAAGAAATGAAACAGTATCTTATCCCAAAGTACTCCAGACCAGGTAAATTGAAAGGGAACCCTAAAATCCACAAACCAACTGCTCCTTTTAGAACAATAGTTAGTGGCATGGGTACTGCCACTGAGAGGTTAGCTGAGGTTGCTGAGCATGAACTTAGTGAATTTGTTGAAACTTCACCCAGCTACATCAGGGATACAACTGATTTTATTAACAAATTAAAAGAGATTAATGAACCACTTTCAGAAAATTGCATTCTGTTCTGTTTTGACGTAGCAAAGTTGTATCCATCAGTCCCAAAGAAAGAGGGACTAGATGCATGTATGGAAGGCCTTGCAAACAGAAGTGATCCGTTGATTGATACAGAAAATGTTCTTAAGATGATTCAGACAGTTTTAGACAACAACACATTTTCTTTTGGAGATAGCACTTTCATACAAAAAGATGGGGTGGCAATTGGTTCAAAATTAGGAAAGAATTTTGCTTGTTCATATATGAGGAAATGGGATGAAGAATTGATGTCACACAAAAAAGTGCCAATGTTTTACAAGAGATTCATTGATGATGGTTTCGGGATCTGGGATGGTACAGTTCAAGAACTGGAAGATTTTGCGAAACATGCAAACAGTATTCACCCGAATATTAGTATAGAGCTTAGATATGGT
Source organism: Azorinus chamasolen (assembly GCA_963576725.1). Classification (NCBI taxonomy): domain Eukaryota; kingdom Metazoa; phylum Mollusca; class Bivalvia; order Cardiida; family Solecurtidae; genus Azorinus; species Azorinus chamasolen. The sequence goes on from OY755241.1 coordinate 55,721,175, forward strand.
TTGGATCAGATAGAATTTCTGGATACTCTAGTTAAAATAGACAATGGTCATATATACACAGATCTTTATGTAAAACCAACAGACAAACAGCTGTACCTTAATAATTCTTCCTGCCATCCTCCTAGTACAAAAAGGAGCATAGCATATGGTTTGGGACTAAGAATTAAGCGTATATGTGAAAGAGAATCGGACTATATTAGAGAAAGAAATAAACTCAAGGGTCAGTTAAGGAAGAGAGGATATAGTGGTAGGATGATAGAAAATCAGTTGGTAAGGGTGGATAAACTTGACAGATCTGCCACATTAGTAAAGAAACAAACAGTTAGATCTAACAGGAAAATGAATAGGGTCCCTTTAGTTTTGACGTATTCAAATCTGCTACCGAATATACATTACATTGTAAACAAACATTCAAAAGTTTTGCATCAATCAGACCGGCTTAAAGAAGTATTCCAACAACTGCCAATCGTAGCATTCAGGCGTGATAAAAATCTATGTGACACACTGGTGCATTCAAAAACTAACAGGATTGTTAGACCAAGCAATACAGTCTGTTCACAGGGTTGTGCTACTTGCAGTATTCTTGAAATGTCAAGTATAAGTGACACAAATAGGCAATCAGTTTACAATGTGTCAATTAATATTAACTGTAGAGAAAGAAATGTAGTATATGCAATTAAATGCAGTAAATGCGATATAATGGTGTATGTCGGTGAAACTGAGAGAGAAATTCGGGAGAGAATGAAAGAACATTTGAGTGATGTGAGGCATGAGAGAGAGAAGCCAATAAATAGACATTTTGGAATCGGTGGTCATAGCAGTGATGATGTGAGATTTGTAGTTTTGAAACGGATGTTCCATGCATGTAGAACTGAAAGACAGATCCATGAAACTGATTGGATATGGAGGCTGAGAACCTACAGACCATTTGGCTGTAACATCAAAGAGGATAATGCGCTAATGCATGCATGACGTCGTTGCACCCATGACGTCATTTGATGACGTCATTTTGATGACGTCATGACATTTTAAACAAGAGAGTCGTCACGGGTGACAAATGCCCCCAAAGTGTTTGACACCGAAATGCATTTTGGCGGAAAAACAATGCAGGTGTAACATGAAATTTTGATGCTGTTAAAAATGACACAGGAGTCAGTTCTTAACATTAGAAACAGAACCTTTGGATTATGATAGCTAAGAAAAGAGCCAAGCGTCAAAACTTAGTTAAAAAGGACCCTAAGTCATTCTCAACGTTAAAAAGGACCCTGGGTTGATTGTCAACATTTAAGGTATAGGAGATATGCTCTGGACAAGCTTTTTGTATCTGGTAAGATATAGAAGATATGCTCCGGACTGTAAAATTGAGGTCAAAGGTCAAGGTCAAGGTCAGTGATCTGAAAATGGTACACGACTCTCCGCCATCCCAAGATGAACTCACAAATCAAATTTGGAATCCGTAGCTGGTAAGGTATAGGAAAAATGCTCCGGACAAGCTTTGTGTAAAATCTAGGTCAAAGGTCAAGGTCACAGTGACCTGAAAATGGTACGCGACACACCGTCATCCCAAGATAAACTCACACATTAAATTTGGAATCCGTAGCTGGTAAGGTATAGGAGATATTCTCTGGACAACCTTTTTTGTAACATTGAGGTCGAAGGTCAAGGTCAAGGTCACAGTGACCTGAAAATGGTACGCGACACTCCGCCATCTGAAGGTGATCTCACACACCAAATTTGGAATCCGTATCTGGTAAGGTATAAGAGATATGCTCTGGACAAGCTTTTTGTAAAATCGGTCAAGGTCAAGGTCAAGGTTAAGGTCATAGTGACCTGGAAATGGTACATGACACTCCGCCATCCCAAGATGAACTCACACACCAAATTTGGAATCTGTAGCTGGTAAGGTAAAGGAGATATGCTCCGGACAAGCTTTTTGTAAAATCGGTCAAAGGTCATGGTCAAGGTCACAGTGATCTGAAAATGGTACGAGACACTCCTCCATCCCAAGATGAACTCACACACCAAATTTGGAATCCTTAGCTGGTAAGGAATAGGAGATATACTCCGGACAAGCTTTTTGTAGCTGGTAAGATATAAGCGGTTTTTAAAATCGAGGTCAAAGGTCAAGGTCAAGGTGACCTGGAAATGGATCGCGACACTCCGCCATCCCAAGATGAACTCACACAGCAAATTTGGAATCTGTAGCTGGTAAGGTAAAGGAGATATGCTCCGGACAAGCTTTTTGTAAAATCGGTCAAAGGTCATGGTCAAGGTCACAGTGATCTGAAAATGGTACGCAACACTCCTCCATCCCAAGATGAACTCACACACCAAATTTGGAATCCTTAGCTGGTAAGGTATAGGAGATATACTCCGGACAAGCTTTTTGTAGCTGGTAAGGCATAAGCTTTTTTTAAAATCAAGGTCAAAGGTCATGGTCAAGGTCACAGTGACCTGAAAATGGTACGCGACACTCCGCCATCCCAAGATGAACTCACACAGCAAATTTGGAATCTGTAGCTGGTAAGGTAAAGGAGATATGCTCCGGACAAGCTTTTTGTAAAATCAAGGTCAAAGGTCAAGGTCAAGGTCACAGTGACATGAAAATGGTACGCGACACTCCCCCATCCCAAGATGAACTCACACACCAAATTTGGTATCCGTAGCTGATGTGACAAAGGAAATATACTCCGGACAAAATGTACACACACCCACCCACCCACCCACACACCCACCCACCCACACACCCACCCACCCACACACCCACACACACACACACCCACACACGCACGGTGCGATCACTATATGCCGCCAAAGCCTAGCTTTGGGGGCATAAAAACAACCCAATGTCACCATGACGACGCTGGATCAACATTATTCTCTTTGATTTATGGCTGAATGCATGTAACAAAAATGTGACGTGTATTTTGACATGATAATCTTTGACAAAGGCCCTTAGTGGTCGAAATATTAGATCAGAGCAGTTTAAGTATTTATGAAATTATAATAAATCTGACTCTAAAGTTTCTAACAATTCCACCCAAATCCTCTGTACATAATTATGCCATTATAACACTTCAGCTAACAAGTATTCATGATGGTTGGTTTTTGCATAGTGAAGCTCAGACATGCCTACCTGTATGCCGGCCCTCTCCACAAACTTGACCATTCTGGGAATGTTACGGTGAGCATACTTGTCTCGCGACTGTCGAATTTTCTCAAGGGTCTGTGCATTTGTCTGCAGCGTGTTCAGTGTTTTTACTGCTTCCTGTAATAGAACATTGAAGCATTTTACAGAAGTGTCAATAGGGGGATATTCAAATGCTAAGTAAAATCATCAGTTCTCTACCAAATCGTATGGTGTGACCACTCTTTAGAATCGTCTCTTCGAGGCGATTCAAAAGAGTGATCATAACATAGGGTTTGGTGGAGAAATAAAGAATTCATTCTTGAAAATATATTTACGGAAGTTTAAATAGGGGGATATTCAAATACTAAAATCATCATTTCTCCACCAAACCCTATGTTGTGACCACTCTTTAGAATTGTCTCAAAAAAATGATTTAGTCTGCAAAGAGTAAAGGAAAGGTTTAATTAACTTATCTCATCCTATCCAAACAGTGTCAAGATGGTATACAATAAGATATGCAAATCAACCCTAATGAAGGCTGATAACTTCATGCATATTCATTTACTTTATCTTTATAATAAAAATTCCTTTCTTTACAAACAGCTTCACATCGGTGAAAGTTTCAAACATTTCCAAACAAAAATTTAGCTGGGACAGGAGAATCTGATGAAGATCTGGGCAAAGCTTTGCAACAGGGTAGACCCAGATTAGCTCCACATCAAATATGGTATATCTGATCAGTTTAACCCTTTTCCTCATAGGCTATTTTTAGATCCAACCCACTTTGAATAAATCTACAGAAAAGAAGCATTAACTTGAGAAAAGAAAATTTTTAGAATTCTGTAGTTCTGAAACCATTGTGATAAATAGAGAATTTGCTCCTCTAGGAGCAAATGCTCTATTTATCACAATGGTTTCAACAACTGACTTTTACAGAGGCGTAGAAAGACGTATTTATGGAGGAAAGGGTTAAAAATTTAATATTCATGTCATTATTTCTTACATAAATATTCAACAGGAGCTATTTGATCAGGGTCTGATCTGTTCGCTCATGGAATTATTTAGAGCTGAATCAAGCTCCAGAAATCTGAATCATACGTTACTACCACTTCCATCACGGCCAAAAATCCTACGGTTTATATACCATTATTGAAATTAAGCTTATTTATATTCATCCATATTCATGTTCATGGACAAAGGGTCAAGCAAATATAAACCTTCAATGCTGGATATGGATTTACTGTGAAAAAAATTAATGTCTACTCAGAGCTTGGGCCATTAAATTTTTCACTACCATACTTCTAGTTCTGTCAAGCTTTTGTGGAACTACTGACCAAGTGTAAACACAGATTTGTCAATAGTGTGTGTGTGTGTGTGTGTGTGTGTGTGTGTGTGTGTGTGTGTGCTAAAGGCTTAGTATTATCCTCCCAATTTGACATGAGACTCGATTAATCTTCGGCGTGTTTATCAGGATTGTAATACTCTGTGACAATAAATAGCAAAACAAAAGTCGGAAATAATCATGTTCCACGAGGATTGTGTTCTTATAGTGCATTCTTATCGTGACCATCGTAAATTTATCTGAATATTACCAACGATAATAAACTGTTTGTTACTCGGGTTCAACTTCTGCAAACAAAAAATCAGAAAGACAATTAATAGTTTTGAAAATGTTTTTGGAAATGTTGCAGACAACAGTTGAGCAGCAGACAACAGTTGAGCAGCAGACAACAATTTTGCTTAGCTTGCAAAGAGCTAGTGACTTTCTGACATACCTGAAAACATGTAGGATTAGCCATTTAATTTCAGCACAACAAAATCCTACAGTGCACTTAAGGCTACTATTTCGGACACTAGATTCAGTCAACTATACTTTAAATGATAACGGTCCACTCTTATCAATGTAAGAAATTATCGCAAACAAAACCTGCCTCTACTTTAAATCTATAAATAGATTTTAATTTTCTTTATTTACAATGCTAGTGTCAACCAGTTTGAATCCTGACAAGACTCTTGAGTAATTCAGTACCTCATCTGGATCCAAACTATTTGTACAGGTGATCAAAGACTTGCCCTATTATATGTACATGTATGAGGTGTCACATGACTACAGTAGGTCAGGAAGAACTACAGTAAACACCCTCTAATGTGACCACCAAAAATGGGCATAATTCTGGGTGGCATAGGCAGGTGGTAGCTTAATGCAGGACAAACGATATGCAGAAAGCTCCTATAGGAGCTTTCTGCATAACTTTCATTCTGCATTAAGCAACCACCTGCTTTAAACGAGGCTAGCTGCTGTTTATTAAGTGGTCGCATTAGCAGGGTTTTACTGCATAGCTAATAGTTGCCTTTCCCAGTTCAATATTTATATAAGAAGTTATTACAACATGTTTATCAGCTGAGTTTTATAATGCATATTTTTCAAGAAAATGTAATGCTTGGACAAAAACTGTAGAATCAGATCTATGTTATGTCAAAAGCAAACGGAGCAGACCCTGATCAGACAGCTGCTGAAGGCGCCATCTGATCTGGATCTACTCTGTTTGCAAATGAGTGAAAATGCATTTATGAGAAAGAAAGGGTTAACTCTATACAAACACTTTTCACACCTTTGTAAACAGAGTAGATCCAAATCAGACAGCTCCAATAGGAGGCATCTGCTAAAAGGTCTGCTCGGTTAGCTTGTGAATTTACATAGCTTCAGTTTCTGCCAATACGAAACAAACCTGTGTTCATAAGCCATTCACAGGTGCCCTTCGCATGCTATGTCTCGAAAAACAACAATAACTCCATAACAAATACATTATTTTTTTAATCACATGTCATAAGTATCTAAAACATACCGAAAGATAGTTTTCTTACCCAACCAAAAGAAAAAAAGATTTTTTGGCCGGAGTTGAATACCGTTTACTTATAATATAGAGCATGGGTGTTCGCGCATTTCTTTGTTGCATATAGGCATGAAAAGTTATTTTTTCTTACATGAACATTCATTATGTAAATGATTAAATATTCAGACAGACAAGCTTAGGCAAACAGTGTAGACCTAGATCAAATTGCTACTTCAATTAACCCTTTTCTGCTTGAACATTCATGGATACCTGTTGAGTCAGATCTATTTTAATTTCAAACAGAGCAGACACTGATTAGACAGCTCCTGCAGGATCTGGCTCAACTCTGTTTGCAAAGGCATGCAAAGGTGTTAATCATGATCATGAAAACAGGGCCAAACTGACTTATTAAGTTATACATACTAGCAGTGTTTAGACATTGGATGTTCAAATGTGTACTTTAGAATAATTTATTACCATACATGTTTTTCTAATACATGTACAATCCTATAGGAGCCGTCTGATCTGGGTCTGCTCTGTTTGCTTGTGATATAATATAGATATGATTCTATAGTTCCTGCCAAGGCAAAAAAAACATATGTCTATGTGCTTTTATAACAATTAATCTAATTATCATTCATGATGTCATTATTTCTTGCATTAATATTCTTGAGTAATGGGTTAACCATATGTTTTGGCTCATGCAGATACTGTAGAATCAGATCTATATTACACCATAAGCAAACAGAGCAGACCCTGATCAGACGGCTCCTATAGGAGCCGTCTGATCTGGGTCTACTCTGTTTGCAAAGGTGTAGAAAGGCGTATTTATGGAGTAAAGGTTTAAGAATGACCATCATATATAGGAACTGTCTGATCTGGGTCTTCTCCGTTTGCAAATGCATGAAAAGCACATGGATATTTTAGCAGACGACAATTTTAGCAGACGACATGACAGTGAATAAAGAGTTAATCAGAGCATGCTGTAGAGGTTACATATATGTCAACAGTGGCCATGATCCATATCTTGACCTTTAGCACAAGGCCACTGTATGATCACTTGGTATTTTGAATAATGTATTCATGAAACACAACAGTATACAATGTTTTTTAAAAGGCCAATAACCTTTCTGAGTAAAATATCTGACCCTAAGATTACCAAACTCAGTCGCCCCTCTCCAACAATTTGTAAAGCCGATGAATTCAATTCAGCACCATTTTCTTAACTTAAATTAGAATGACATAGTAGCAAATAATGAAGACCCAGAGCAGTTTGACCTAGATTAGGTCTGCACTATTTGCCAAAGATTCAGAGACTGTTGTTTGTTTAACCCATTCTTCCATTAGGCTATTTTTAGACCCAACTTCTTTGAATGAATCTACCCAAAAGGAGCATTTACCAGAGAAAAGTAAAATTTTTAGAATTTTGTAGTTTGAAACCATTATAATAAATAGAGCATTTGCTCCTATAGGAGCAAATGCTCTATTTATCACAATGGTTTCAACAGGTGATTTTTACAGAGGCGTAGAAAGGCGTATTTATGGAGGAAAGGGTTAAAGAAACCTAGAACTATCACTAAAGGTGATGAATACCCCTGCACGGCAGCTTTGATTGCAAATCCAAGTTTGTGACACAAACTACCTATTATAACAGGACCAAAACACCGTTATAAGAATTCAGTGAACTGATATTCATGATATCATTATTTCTTGCCTGGAGTAATTAACCCTTTTCCAGTTACATATTCATTTAAGAAATAATAACATCCTCACGACTACTAATCCAGAGCTACAGATAAATACTGTAAAACAGGTTATATTCGCGTCATGATTATTTCGCGTAAATGTGATTTTGTATTAATTCGCGTCATGATGATTTTGCTACGGCGTCCATCTCGCTAAATTAACATAACGGAAATAGAATCGTATAAAACAATGCCGAATGCTGTAAAAAGGGCAAAGAATAAATTTCTGTATGTAACTGCCGTCGGCAATTTAGGGGTTATTAATCGATAATTGTGAACAAAGTCTAGGGCTTTTATAGCATGCGTCCAGGCCTGTATTTACCAGTATTCAATTTTGTATTGTTTTGAGAACTTTACTCAAATCTTGGGTGCATGTCACAGCGTGACACACCAGTCTACTGATTAAATGGTGGAAATGTAAGCCACAAAGTTACTACTCTTTAATAACTTCGGGGTCTTATTTGGATCAAAACGGTCTGCAAATGAAATGGTTATCACGAGTTGTCCATTATGAGGCTAAAGGTTAAATCCGGTCCTTATTGAAACTTGGAATAGGATGATAAACGTGTGAAAACAAATTGACAAGTTTGTGTATATGTGTTGATCTGTTAAACGCGGCTTGGGATAAGCCAGTTTTCACGGAGATCAATGAAGAAGAGAAACATTCTTCCATTTTCTGGTCTGTAGTTTTTATTTAAACACTTTTTTGTTTACTAAACAAACTTTTTATAGAAGCAATACACTTCATTCAACATTTGTGTTGAACGAAGAATTGAATTAATGCAGAAAACACATGGACGACTACGTGATAAAACTTACCATATTCCGGATATACCAATTTCGGACATTACTCCATTTTATACTTGTTACTGATTTATTTGCGAAAATATTGAATTCGCGAGGCAAGGCATTCGCGAATTAGCGCGAAATATATATTGTCGCTAATAAAACCTGTTTTACAGTACTAAACTCCCCATCTCTCCATGAAACCCTTTACTGTGACTACTCTTTAGAATCGTCTCTTCAAGACGATTCTAAAGAGTGGTCACAGTATGGGGTTTGATGGAGAAATAAAGGAGTTATTCTTGAAAATGTTTAAATTGATGCATCTTATCTGGACCTCTGTTAATCAGAATTATATACATGTATTTACAATGGCATACAATGGCATATGAGCACATGACAAATTGGCTCAGGCAGAAATTGTAGGATCAGGGGCCATATTCAATCATAAAGCTCCCTAGGAATATTTTAACCTTAGGACAACTTAAGGAAAATATTTCTGTCTGCGTCTGTAGCAAAACTATAGAGTAAATTTTCTTTCAATAACTTCTAGAATATTTGGTTAAATATATATTTAATATACAACTTTATTTTTCTGACATATTTTACTTATATTCATCTTATAAGACTAAGGAATATTCAAGAAACTAAAGAAAGTTTCTCCTTAGGAGCTTTATGAATACGGACCCTGATCTATATTATACCATAAGCAAACAGAGCAGACCCTGATAATATGGCTCCTACAGGAAAAGGCATTTAACGGGTTAGCCCATTTAAAGGAAAGGGTTAACAAAACAGTGAAGAGGAGAGATTTCAGGGTCAATACGGTAGTTACAATAGTCTAATGCAATAGACAGCACGCAGAAGAAACATGATGGAAACATGTAACATGAGACCGTCACAATCATGTAAACACAACTAACCTACACATGAATGGCTGTCTGCTTTGTGTCCTAAGGATGCTTCTTACTGCATTTCTTTCCAGTACATTATCAAACAATTTTTAAACCTTTACCCTATACATGCACCTTTTTATGCCTTTGCAAATCCTTGGCCCAGATTAGGTGGCTATGGTGTAGGAGCTGTCTGATCAGGATCTGCTCTGTTTAATTATGGAATAATTAAAAGATTAGATTCCATATTCTGCAAAAGTAATACATTTCCGTGTTCATATATGCCATTTTAACCCTTTCTTCCATAAATACGCCTTTCTACGCCTCTGTAATAGTCACTTCTTGAAACCATTTTGATAAATAGAGCATTTGCTCCATAGGAGCAAATACTCTATTTATCACAATGGTTTCAAAACTATTTATCATAATGGTTTCAAAAGTTTCAAAACTATACAATTCTAAAATTTTCCTTTTCTCTAGTAAATGCTCCTTTTCGGTAGATTTATTCAAAGAGGTTGGGTCTAAAAAAAGCCTATGAGGGAATGGGTTAATCCTTTACTCTATAAATATTTATCTGCACCTCTTCATTTAAACAACAATTTTTTCAGACATGGCAAAGGCAGGATAAGAAACATGATTTCTTGTACAGTAAAACCTCCATCATTGATGGAGCTCATGACACATTAGCACACACTCAGTCGTTTTTACACGTCATTTGAAAACGGAGTAGACCCAGATCAGACAACTCCTGTAAGAGTCATCTGAACAGGGTCTGCTGTTTGCTTTTAATATGGAATTATACATGTATATCAGGGTTTTCCCTTGACTCCTTCAAAAAGTCTAATTTGAGAGTCCCCATGACTCTCTCGTTATAAAGTAAAGAAAAGACCCTCTTAATTTTGAGGGTCATTTGTAAAATGTAAGGGTCATTTCAATACTGTATATAGATCGGATTCTAAAGCTTCTTTTCTGGCCAAGAATTCGTCTGTTTATAAATGCAGCTAATGAATATTCTTGATGTCATTATTTCTTATATGAATATTCATTAGGTAAAGGGTTAATTAATTACCGGTAACCCTTCAGTATTTTGACTGTAAACAGAGGTCCAGATAAGATGCGTAAATTTAAAACATTTTCAAGAATTAATGGCTCCTTTATTTCTCCACCAAACCTTATACTATGACCACTCTTAAGAATCGTCTCGAAGAGGCGATTCTAAAGAGTGGTCGCAGAATAGGGTTTGGTGGAGAAATGATGATTTCAGTATTTGGGTACGCATACATGTATAACCCATTCCCGCATATCGACGCCTTTTGACGCTTCTGTAAAAATCACTTTATGAAACCATTGTGATAAATAGAGCATTTGCTCCACAGGAGCAAATGCTTATTTATCACAATGGTTTCAAAACTACACAATTCTGAAAAATTCCTTTTCTCTAGCTAATGCTCCTTTTCGGTAGATTCAATCAAAGAGGTTAGGTCTAAAAATAGCCTAAGTGGGAATGGGATAATGACATATTTGTCTTTAGCTCTTTCAGTGCAGCTGAGCAAGACAATTTGGGACCATTTTTATAACCTTGACACAATAAGAACAAGTACGAAATTGCTGCAAGAGTGCAGCAAAGGAATTGTGCACGGCCTAAAACACATGAGAGGTTTCATGTTGGTAGCTATTGACTAGGTAATATACTTTTTGAGTCATGGACCGGACAAAAAGGTCGTATGAAATCTCTATGATGTGACTTGTCAATGACTGATTGATTGATTTCGATTTAACGTCGCTTTTAACAGCAATTCAGTCATATCACGACGTCCAGCTAATTACTGGTGGAGGAAGACCCCAGATGCCCTTTATACACTTTTTTTCATGTACAAATCAGCAATTGGACAGAACCATCGACCTTCCGCAAGCCAGCTGGAAGGCTTTCCCACTTGAAAATTTTGGACTGGCCCAGACCGGGCGCGAACTCACAGCGGTGAGGATGTATGTGATTTTGAGAAAATCATTGTTGGATTGATACTTATTCATAACTTACCGTTATAAGATTATATTTATTTGGTAGAAAAATATATTGGCTTTCAATAGCCGAAAGACTTACGAAATTATCATTTAAATTGTACGAGTTACAGTCATATTTGTACTCGTGGTACACGGATATTCGTTCTGCTAGTTGGAACCCTTGTTATTATATAGTACATATAGACCCCAATGAAGCGGTCCAGGCCCCTATGGTATGAAATGAAGAAGGTGCACATTTGAAGAACACTTTTTAATATAAATATGCAAACCCCTGTGATGTGACTACTTAATGAAATCATGTTGAAGCAATCATTCCATTGAGTGGTCAAAACATGTGGTTTGGTTGAAGCAGGAAGCAAAATCTTCAGTGAAAAAATACAGGCAAATGTCGATATTTCGACATCGCTTAATTCGAACTAACCCGCTAATTTTCAATGACGTGTACTCGTTTAACATATACATTGGGAAACATGACTGTAATGTATAAATTAATAGCAGAAACGGGGGAATGTTTTAATAGCCCCGATGCATAATACCTGTGTATGACACCAATAATACACATTATATACGTCACAGATCAATGTTATTCATTTGCTGAAACACACTGACGTAGAAACCATTATCACATTAAGTGATGTTCATAAGGCATTCAAACTTCCATACTTACAGTCTTCATGAAATTATTCGAGTAGGTCGACTCAATGCCCATTAACTATTTCACTCACATTGTCCCCAAATTAAGAACAGGTTAGTATAAGATATACATTTAAATTGAAGCACATTCATGCACAATGGTGAAATATGCAAAACGGTCAACAAAACCACGAGTAAAAGGTCTCAACTAAATAACTTTACCAAAGCCAAAATGCAAACAAAAGACATAGTTTTATGTACAAAATGATTTTAAACCAAAATCACGACAAGGGCGTATCGCCGTGACATCACGTGCACCTGTTATCTTAGCCGAGGAAAGCTTGGTGGGCAAAAAGACTGACAGCTGATATGTAAACAATAACAGAAACATTGACAGCACTTTGAAAACTCCTGTTAAAATTAATAAAAACGATTATGGTGCAATCGTTAATGATAATTACATCGATAATACGTGTAAAGCGCATGAACCGAAAAATGATTCTGGAAGATGAATTTACACGATACAAAAATCTTTATTTGGAGTCGGTTGTACAACAAATAACACGACAGGTGTACAATAAACTATTTGCCGACTATGTAACAAAAATAACAACAGTTTAACATGACAACCTGTGGAATTGAAAGCTATAAGTTTTTCAAAGCATGGGTAATACACAGTACAAAATTATAATTAGAAAAAGTTAAATATTGGTAAATTACACAAGTATTTTTAAAACTGTATTTGATAAAGGGTCATGTCTAAAGGGTATAATTGATTAGAGTTACAAAAGTACATGTATTTCTAAAGATGTGTCACAAAGTTCCTATCACAGGATACTATACTGCCAATCATAACACAAATGTTAATTGTTGCAAATTCATAAAAAATCATAAGTCGTGAAATTTCACTCAGAATTAAGAGTAATACACATATAAATTGACTGGGACCCTTTACTCCGTGACTATTCTTTTAAGAAATATTGATATCATGAATATTTATCAAATTATTTTTTATAATAGCATATGTACTGAGGATGTTTTGGTATTGGAAAAAATCTGTAGAGTCAGATCCGACATAAATTCATAAGAAAACGGAGAATACCCTGATCCGGGTCTACTCTGTTTGCAAGCACGTGAAAAAGCGTCGATGTTTTCGGAACTTTTAATTCTGTTGCCGGGTAATGCCATGTATACAATTTAGCCGAATTCGTAACTTAAGGTTGGTTGTCGGTGGTTTTTAACCATTTCCCTGTTCAATATTTGGTGTGTGGAAAGAATGCCACTGGAAAAAATGCCACTTGAAAATATGCCACTGGAATATTTAAGTTATTGTGAGCACTGTAGATCCAGACCATGAGGTTCAAAATGGAGCCTTATCGTTCGGATCTACATTTTTGTCTAATTGATGAACATATCCTTAATGTAGTACAAATACACTAAAACACAAAAATTATGTCGTCAATTTACGTTGCACACAGTGTAGAGCCAGATCATGAGGTTCGCAATGGACTCTGATGCTGTTGATTTACACTGTTTGTCTATTTGATGAACATAATTATCCTAAATATATAACAAACACACTGACAGCACTTATCAACCATACAAACTTATGTTGTCTGTTTACATTGCACACAGTGTAGATCCAGACCATGAGGTTCAAAATGGAGCCTTATGGTTTGGATCTACACTGTCTATTTGATGAACATATCTTGAATGAAGTACAAACACACCAAAGCACTAAAATTATGTCGTCAATTTAAAATGCGCACAGTGCACACGGTGTAGATCCAGATTGCGAGGTTCACAAATGAGCATTATGGTTTGGATCTACACAGTTTGATGAACATATATCCTGGTCAGAGGGTTGTTTATTAGCTGTATATATTGTCTGGGTCTACATTTTGCAAATGTCAGTACTTTTATTTCCCGGATTCAAAGATTTTAAGAGTATATAAACTACTACTGAAAATGAATTCTGATAGCCAGTTGGAGACTATATAATTACATTATACTTACTCAGCCGAAATACTGCTAATTTACTTACTAGACCTAGGAAAATAGTAACGATCAAAGGTGTCAGATGGTCAGTAAATCCCCTAATTTCTCAGCAGGAGACAAGGGTCAGCTAACACAACTGCCATCGATCACACACTGTCTTATCAACAAAGTTATGAACTATTACGTAACAAGAATGCTTCTAATATAACAACTACCAAACAATGTGCCAATTGTCTAAAGTTATGATTTGTTAAACTGCTTCCCTAACTATGTTTTGAATAATTATATCTATGGCTAAGCATAATTAACCCCCAATGATTTAGATATATTTAAATAGGTAGTTAATTGTGAATTATAGTTCTAAAGATAATATAGATTGATATGATCTAGATCTATTCTAAAATACTTTTACTAGATCTGCTACGGTACTGTGCAGTAGCCAGAAAGACATTATGAACGCCATGAGACTGCATATCTGAATATCAAGATCTTATTAAAATAAAACGAGAATTAAAATTTTAAATACTGTTTATCTAAATTATTCGACACATCAGGCATGTCAAACACATAAATCTAGAATGTCTCCTATTTCAAAGAAAGGCCAGATCAAGGGATCGTTGTTTTTTTTTCAAAGTTCAACTGGAAGGTTATAGGGCCGATAAATTCAATCTTCTTGTTCCTAGAACTTAAACATAATTGTCATTATAGTCAGAGGATAGTGTAAATGTACATAAATCAACAATTAATAACAAGTACAGTCGTTAAATGATGTGTAGGCTAGCTATTGCCTTTTTAAGTAGCCTTTACATAGGGATACATAAGTTTTTATTGGTGTTTTTGCCCACCAGTTAACTGCGAATGCGCGAAATCGACGGGCTTGTTTACAAACAGAGATTCGCCCTTATAAATAAACAAACTAGGTCTGGCAGTTACGTCAAAACAATAACAAAACTAAAAATAGACGGGGTTTCCTCCATATATGATTTGAATGGGGTAACTAATAAATAAGACAAACATAACACTATGGAATATCCGAAACCGTAGTCTAAAGGATGCGTATACGGCTTTGTATGCGCGCTACCCGAGTTCGAAACTCACCGGCATTTATACTTGTATTTATTTATTGTTTTGTTTAAATACTTTTGTCAGTATATTTTTTCTATATGATCTATTGTCGCTATATCTTTTTTCATGTTCTGGTTAAATCCTGCTTGGTCTTTCTTTTCTGTTTTTGACATATGTGTTGTTGAGGCAAAAAAAAAAGAAAAAAAGATTTGACTTATGTGGGTTTCGAACCAGGTACATTTTGATTCGGAGGAGAGCGCCTTTATCCACTCGGCTACGGACTCCACAAGCATGTCATCATAATCAAATAGTCACAATCTTCTCTTTTAAGAAATAACATGTCATATGAATATTCAAGTAAACAAATTATGATGTAACTGTCAGGAATTCCCTGTCGGACTATATTATCTAAGGGTGCGAAGAAAATATGAGAGAAAAAAAATATGCTTCCACCGAGGACCGAACCAGCTACCTCGCATTTCCTAGTCCATTGCTATAACCCCTGCGCCACGCTGACAGCTATGCTACAATATAATCCTTTATACCTAATCACTAGCATTTTCACTGACACTGGTACATGGCAGCACGAAGTAAATACAGATTTACTTCGTGTTGGCAGAAAAGAAAGAAATAACCCCGACATAAATACGCTGAGCAAAATACATGAATCAAAATAAATAAATTAAATGAATATATACAAAGTAAAACTTGTTTCACAGTAAACAACAACATTTTTTCCCTACACATTTCAAGACCGCAGAAACGCACAGCCCAGAGCACACTTCACAAACCATATCAGTATGCACGGCCCCTGGTGGGGGCCGTGCAATAAAAACTGTTTGCACAGCTTCGCAGTTAACGTGCATATAATCAATTATCATAGTTACATGCCCAGATCATGAGACATAAATTTCCATGGCAACTGACTTGGTAGGATAAAGGTTAAGAATTTAACTCTTTACTCCCTGAATATTCATGAAAGAAATCATGACATCATGAATATTAATTAGATTATTACTAGAATGAGATCTATATTATACCATAAGCAAACAGAGCAGACCCTGATCAGACGGTTCCTATAGGAGCTGTCTGATCTGGGTTTACTCTGTCTTAGAAGGGTGTAGAAAGGTGTATTTATGGTGTAAAGGGGAGATTTACTGTCTGCTCAATTGTAGTTCGCAACATTTTCAGAATCATTTATTTTCTTTCTGATTTTTTTATGCATTGTCAGAATCATTCATTTTCTTTCTGATGTTTTTATGCATATGTTGAGCCTGAGACAATTTAAATCTCAGATAAGGCCCCAAACTGTGTGTACGATAGGTCATAAATGGCGGGAAAATCCGCCACTTGCTTGGATAGAATAAACGGTTGCAATTCAGGGATGTATCAAGTGATCCATCTTGATATTCTTTGTTCACAAACATTTATACCAAGGTGTTTTTAGGGGGCTGAGTGGTTATGGTCTTAAACTGACAACAGCAATGCCTCTCACCGCTGTGGGTTCGAATCCAAGTCTTGGCATTTGGAATTTTCATGTGAGGAAACCTTCCAGCTGGCTTGTAGTAGGTCTGTGGTTCTACCTGGATATTCTTCTGTGCACAAAACAAAGCAATTTGTTCCTTGCGCGGAAGAGCATATGGGGTCTTCTTCCACCTATAATTAGCTGGACGCTGTGATATGACTGAAATACTGTTAACCCTTCGCTTGCTATTCGCGTCAATACACCTACTTGTAAATAGTGAAGACCCAGATGAGACAGCTCCTGCAGGAGCTGTCTCATCAGGGTCTGCACTATTTACAAGTTGATTGTGCAACCAGTGCACACCACAGCAGTGATTGCACAGCGAAATACTTATACACAGTGAATATATATATTATGTAATTATACAACAGGGCATGGGTAAAGAAGGAGAAATGTATTTTAAAATTCAGCAAGCGAAGGGTTAAAACGATGTAAAACCCGATAAAAACAAACTAAACCAAGGCGTTTTTAGCCTGAATGAAATACCATAGTACAAGATTAACCCTTTCCTTCATAAATAAATATGTAAACAGAGTAGACTGAGATCAGACAGCTCCTTTTGGAGCCATCTGATCAGGTTCTGCTCTGTTTGCTTCTGGAATTTTACAGATCTGATCCTACAGTATTTGTCAAAGCAAAAAGTTACCCTGAAAATGTTGCATTATAAAACAAGTTAATGAATACATGTACATGTATTCAAGAAGGGGACAATTCATGCATAAATGTTCGTCAGGGAAAGGGTTTAACCCATTCCCTCGTAGGCTATTTTTAGAACCAACCTCTTTGAATAAATCTACTGAAAAGGAGCGTTTTCTATGAAAATTGTGTAGCTTTGAAACCATTGGGATAAATAGAGCATTTGCTCCTAAGGAGCTGTATATCACAATGGTGACTTTTAGTTTTACAGAAGCGTCAATATGAGGGAATGTGTTTAACAATGTTTATTCAATTGTTTATTTAGCAACTGGCAAACCAACCTCATGCAGAACACAATGAAAGGACAGGGCTGTAGATAAGATATTTGCTGATCCATCAAAATCTCTAATTTCTCTGCCATACCCCATCTCTCAGAGATGATTCTAATTTCTAATGTGGAACAGAGACAGCAGGGAGATGATTCTAATGTGGAACAGTAAGACAGCAGGGAGATGATTCTAATGTGGAACAGTAAGACAGCAGGGAGATGATTCTAATGTGGTACAGTAAGACAGCAGGGAGAAGATTCTAATGTGGTACAGTAAGACAGCAGGGAGAAGATTCTAATGTGGAACAGTAAGACAGCAGAGAGAAGATTCTAATGTGGTACAGTAAGACAGCAGAGAGAAGATTCTAATGTGGTACAGTAAGACAGCAGAGAGAAGATTCTAATGTGGAACAGTAAGACAGCAGAGAGAAGATTCTAATGTGGAACAGTAAGACAGCAGAGAGATGATTCTAATGTGGTACAGTAAGACAGCAGAGAGATTATTCTAATGTGGAACAGAGACAGCATGGAGATGATTGTAATGTGGAACTGTAAGACAGCAGAGAGAAGATTCTAATGTGGAACAGTAAGACAGCAGAGAGAAGATTCTAATGTGGAACAGTAAGACAGCAGAGAGAAGATTCTAATGTGGAACAGTAAGACAGCAGAGAGATGATTCTAATGTGGAACAGTAAGACAGCAGAGAGATGATTCTAATGTGGAACAGTAAGACAGCAGGGAGATGATTCTAATGTGGAACAGTAAGACAGCAGAGAGAAGATTCTAATGTGGAACAGTAAGACAGCAGTGAGAAGATTCTAATGTGGAACAGTAAGACAGCAGTGAGAAGATTCTAATGTGGAACAGTAAGACAGCAGAGAGATGATTCTAATGTGGAACAGTAAGACAGCAGGGAGATGATTCTAATGTGGAACAGTAAGACAGCAGAGAGAAGATTCTAATGTGGAACAGTAAGACAGCAGGGAGATGATTCTAATGTGGACCAACAGTAAGACAGCAGGGAGATGATTATAATGTGGACCAACAGTAAGACAGCAGGGAGATGATTATAATGTGGAACAGTAAGACAGCAGAGAGAATATTCTAATGTGGAACAGTAAGACAGCAGGGAGATGATTCTAATGTGGAACAGTAAGACAGCAGAGAGAAGATTCTAATGTGGAACAGAGACAGCAGAGAGATGATTCTAATGTGGAACAGAGACAGCAGAGAGATGATTCTAATGTGGAACAGTAAGACAGCAGAGAGATGATTATAATGTGGAACAGTAAGACAGCAGAGAGAAGATTCTAATGTGGAACAGAGACAGCAGAGAGATGATTCTAATGTGGAACAGTAAGACAGCAGTGAGATGATTCTAATGTGGAACAGTAAGACAGCAGAGAGAAGATTCTAATGTGGAACAGTAAGACAGCAGAGAGATGATTCTAATGTGGAACAGTAAGACAGCAGAGAGATGATTCTAATGTGGAACAGTAAGACAGCAGAGAGAAGATTCTAATGTGGAACAGAGACAGCAGAGAGATGATTCTAATGTGGAACAGTAAGACAGCAGAGAGAAGATTCTAATGTGGAACAGTAAGACAGCAGAGAGAAGATTCTAATGTGGAACAGTAAGACAGCAGAGAGATGATTCTAATGTGGAACAGTAAGACAGCAGAGAGAAGATTCTAATGTGGAACAGTAAGACAGCAGAGAGAAGATTCTAATGTGGAACAGTAAGACAGCAGAGAGAAGATTCTAATGTGGAACAGTAAGACAGCAGAGAGATGATTCTAATGTGGAACAGTAAGACAGCAGAGAGAAGATTCTAATGTGGAACAGAGACAGCAGAGAGATGATTCTAATGTGGAACAGAGACAGCAGAGAGATGATTCTAATGTGGAACAGTAAGACAGCAGAGAGAAGATTCTAATGTGGAACAGTAAGACAGCAGAGAGAAGATTCTAATGTGGAACAGTAAGACAGCAGAGAGATGATTCTAATGTGGAACAGTAAGACAGCAGAGGGATGATTCTAATGTGGAACAGTAAGACAGCAGGGAGATGATTCTAATGTGGAACAGTAAGACAGAGAGATGATTCTAATGGGGAACAGTAAGACAGCAGGGAGATGATTCTAATGTGGAACAGTAAGACAGCAGAGAGAAGATTCTAATGTGGTACAGTAAGACAGCAGAGAGAAGATTCTAATGTGGAACAGTAAGACAGCAGGGAGATGATTCTAATGTGGAACAGTAAGACAGCAGGGAGATGATTATAATGTGGAACAGTAAGACAGCAGGGAGATGATTATAATGTGGAACAGTAAGACAGCAGAGAGATGATTCTAATGTGGAACAGTAAGACAGAGAGATGATTCTAATGGGGAACAGTAAGACAGCAGAGAGATGATTCTAATGTGGAACAGTAAGACAGCAGAGAGATGATTCTAATGGGGAACAGTAAGACAGCAGAGATGATTCTAATGGGGAACAGTAAGACAGCAGAGAGATGATTCTAATGTGGAACAGTAAGACAGCAGAGAAGATTCTAATGGGGAACAGTAAGACAGCAGGGAGATTATTCTAATGTGGAACAGAGACAGCAGGGAGATGATTCTAATGTGGAACAGTAAGACAGCAGAGAAGATTCTAATGGGGAACAGTAAGACAGCAGAGAAGATTCTAATGGGGAACAGTAAGACAGCAGAGAAGATTCTAATGGGGAACAGTAAGACAGCAGAGATGATTTAACCCATTCCCTCATACTGACGACTTTTGACGCCTCTGCAAAAGTCACCTGTTAAAACCATTGTGATAAGTACAGCATTTGCTCCTATAGAAGCAAATGCTCCATTTATCACAATGGTTTCATAGTTACAAAATTCTTAAGTTTTCCTTTTCTCTAGTTAATGCTCCTTTTCAGTAGATTTATTCAAAGTGATTGGATCTAAAAATAGCCTATGAGGTAATAGGTTAATGTGGAACAGGAAGACAGCATTTGGCAGAGAAATATAAACAAGAGCACTGCATGTGGTGCCAATGCTCGTCTGTTTGATTGTAGCCCTTGTGACAATCAGCAAGGGTGTGAAATTTCATCAGATTTGCATAATACATGTAAAGTAAAGAATAGCCAACTTTAACCCTTTCCCTGTTCTATGTTTATTCCAAATTCAATACATATTCATTAACAAAAATACCTAAAAAGAAATATGGAAGGTGGAACATTGTAGACATTTTAGAAAGCAAAGAAACAGATCTTTCAAATTCTAGTAGCAAACAGAGTTGACCCTGATCAGAGCCGTCTGATCTGGGTCTACTCTGTTTGCAAATGCGTGAAAACATGTTTATATGACGGAAAGGGTTAAAGTTTCCGGACGATAATGACAACAATGCAGATGCCAGAGTTACGACAATAGCTCGTATTTTTTACTTTGAAAAACAGACACCAGAGCTACAGATAACGAAGCGTACTCAAATACTGAAATCATCATTTCTCCACCAAACCCTATGTTGTGACCACTCTTTAATCCTTTCCCTCATATAAACGTGTTTTCACGCATATGCAAACAGAGTAGACCCAGGTCAGACGGCTCCTAGAGGAGCCGTCTGATCAGGGTCTGCTCTGTTTGCTAATGGAATTTGATAGATCTGTTGCTTTAGTTTCTAAAATGGCTGCAATGTTCCGCCATCCATATTTCATTATAACTATTTTGTCAATGAATAGTAAGTAGGTATTGAAATTTGAAATAAACACAGAACAGGGAAAGGGTTAAAGAGACTATTCTAAAGAGTGGTCACAGCACCGAGTTTGGTGGAAAAATAAAGAGGTTATACTTGAAAACATTGTAATTTACGCATCTAATATGGAGCTCTGAGACATGTTTAAAAATACATTATTTATATTTCCTATATACATTGTACACCTTTTATCTACAGCTCTGAAGGAAAATAAAATATTTAAAATGAACAGAAAATGAAAAGCAAGATGAAAATATGATAAAGCAAGATGAAAATATGATAATCCTTTTTATATCCGACATGCACCAAACCATAGAGCAATGCATTGTCATGCAGTAACAATGATACATTGGCTACATGTCAATCTCTATTTCAACACTTAGCCATCTGCTGAATCCTTTCTTTCATATTTATACCTTTTCACACAGACTAGACCTAGATCAGATCAGGGTCTGCTCTGTTTGCTTAAGGTATAGTATGGACATGATTCTAAAGTTTCTGTCTGAGCCAAAATGCCATTGTGTTAGAGGCCACAATAAGAATTTTTCTGGCATTTTCGTGAAAAGCGCTTTTTAATAATTGGGAATTCTTTCTTGCGTAAAACTCAATGATTTGGAAAGCATTGCTAATAGAGCAAGCCCTGACAGTAAATTCCTACAAAAGCCATCTGAATCTGGGTCTGCTCTGTTTGGAAAGGCTTATCAAATCAAGCATTTGTTCAATTTGTTCTTTTTAAAATTGACCAGGGTACCCAACAAGTCTGTATCACTGTAGTATATAGTACTCCATAAATTATTACACCTTTTAACCCTTTCCTAAAATTCCTATAAACGCATTCTCATGCATTTGCAAATAGAGAGGACCTATAGGAGTCGTCTGATCAGGTTCTGCTCTGTTTGCTAATGGAATTTGATAGATGCGTTTCTTTATTTTCTAAAATGGCTACAATGATCCACCTTCCATATTTAATAATATAACTAAATATAACTATTTTGTCCATGAATATTTTTTACATGTTAAGTAATTTTTCGTCTGCAACAATTGTCGTCTGCTTCAATTCTTAAAATAAACTTTCTCTCATTTCTTTGCAAAAATATGGTCAAGATGACAAACAGTTTGGATCCTGATGAGACGCCGCATCATGCGGCGTCTCATCTGGATCCAAACTGTTTGTATAAGTAATCACAGTTTCGCCGCTAGTGTGCAAAGAGTTAAGTAGGTACTGAAATTTGGATGGGTACTGATCTGCCTCTTAGTCTGCGCCAAAATCTACCTTGCTGTAACTCATTAGAATCGTCGCTGAGAGGTGATTCCAACCAGCTACAGCAAGATAGGGTTTGGCGAAGAAATTGCAAAATATTTTAATCGGATTTCCAAAATATGCTTCTTACAAACAACTCTGTATTATCTCAGATAAATATGCCAACAGTAATAATTCATTTGAAGCATATTTAACCCTTTCCTCCATAAATACGCCTTTCTATGCTTCTATAAAAGTCACTTTTTGAAACCATTGTGATAAATAGAGCATTTGCTCCTAAGGAGCAAATGCTCCATTTATCACAATGGTTTCAAAAAGTGACTGTGAGCCTTCCAGTTTCAGAGAAGAAGATTTTCAAAGTTTTCACTATTTGTTTCTATTGAAAACTGCCCACCCCTGGGGCGGGGCAAATTTTAACCCCAGGGCCATAATTTATATAACTTTTGTAGAGGACCTGAACATGATGCTATATGCCAAATATGAAAGCTGAGAACCTTCTAGTTTCAGAGAAGAAGATTTTCAAAGTTTTCACTATTTGTTTCTATTGAAAACTGCCCACCCCTGGGGCGGGGCCAATTTTGACCCCAGGGCCATAATTTATATAACTTTTGTAGAGGACCTGAACATGATGGCCTGTGCCAAATATGAAAGCTGAGAGCCTTCCAGTTTCAGAGGAGAAGATTTTCAAAGTATTACTATATGTTTCTATTGAAAACTTCCCACCCCTGGGGCGGGGCCAATTTTGACCCCAGGGGCATAATTTATATAACTTTTGTAGAGGACCTAAGGGTGAAGCTATGTGCCAAAGATGAAAGCTGAGAACCCTGTAGATTCAGAGGAGAAGATTTTTAAAGGTTCAAATTGTTGATGACGAACGACGCACGCCCACGGACGGACATCAGGCGATCACAAAAGCTCACCCTGAGCACTTTGTGCTCTGGTGAGCTAAAAATAGCAGACCCTGATTGGAGGGCTACATTTAGGAGATGTCTAAATCTGGTCTACTGTGTTTGTAAAGGCATAAAAGACGTATTTATGGAGTTACGGTTAAAGCTGTCTGATCAGGGTCTGCTCTATTTGCTTATGAAAACAATATAGATCTGGTTCTACAGTTTATAGCCCTTGCGACATACTGATGGTGAACAAGTTTCACATGATTTGCATGAATAGCATAGTAACAGATGACGTTGGAGTTTACGGCAATAGCTTGTATTTTTTCTTCTTCGAAAAACAGACAAGCTAATAAAAAAATCAGCTCATTAGTATTGGTATTCATTTTTTGATCTAAACAAATCTCTTATAATTTTGTTGAAAAATACTTTTTTGAACAAAAATTAAAAGAACCCAGAATTGCAGCAAACAACAAGTGTTGCAGACCAAATGAGTGAGTTTACACCAGTTACAACACAAAGGCCAGTTAGTCAGGAGTTCAATGTTAGTCTCTTGATGGCTAATCAGCAAGTACTCAGAGCTACAGATAACGGTGCGTACCCAAAATAAAGGTGTATACCCAAATACTAAAACCGTCATTTCTCAATCAAACCCTATACTGTGACCACTCTTTAGAATCGTCTCTTCGAGACGATTCTAAAGAGTGGTCACAGTATAGGGTTTGGTGGAGAAATAAAGAAGCTATTGTTGAAAATGTTTAAATTTACGCATCTTATCTGGAGCTCTGAATACAGTAGAACCTTCCTAAGTGACCACTTCAAGAACAAACCTACCAGTAGATGTCTGTAACCCTGTCTTTGAAAGTTTCATATAAATGCCTTTTCAGTTTTCACACATTTGCAAACAGAGTAGACTCAGATCAGAAGGCTCCTATAGGAGCCATCTGATCAGGGTCTGCTCTGTTTGCTAATGGACTTTGACAGATCTGCTTCTTTACTTTCTAAACTGGCTACAGTGTTCCACCTTCCATATTTCATTAGATCTATAAATATTTTTTCCATGAACATTCATTAGGTATTGAAATTCAGAAACAAACATAGAACAGGGAAAGGGTTAACATCTTCCCTGTTCTATGTTTATTTCAAATTTCAATACCTACTGAATATTCATGGACAAAATAGTTATAATGAAGTATGGAAGGTGTAAGATTGCAGCCATTTTAGAAAGTCAAGAAACAGATCTATCAAATTCCATTAGCAAACAGAGCAGACCCTGATCAGATGGCTCCCATAGGAGCCATCTGATCTGGGTCTACTCTGTTTGCAGATGCGTGAAAACACGTTTACATGAAGGAAAGGGTTAATGCAAGACAAAAGTAATGAACAATGCTTTAACCCTTTACTACACCTTTGCCTTTCTACACCTTTGTAAACACAGAAGACCCAAATCAGACAGCTCCTGTAGGACGGCTTATCTGATCAGGGTCTGCTATGTTTGCTTATGATGATTCTACAGCTTCTGCCTTGGCCAAGTATGCCTATGTCCATGTGCTATTACATGTATATCAATTAATCTAAGACAACGACGCGAACGACGGAGTTACTACAATAGTTCGTGATTTCTTCGAATCAGACGAGCTAAAAATGAACATTGTCATTGTAGCAGACAACTAAGTTTGCAGATGACAAAATTCAGCAGCGAAAGAGTTAAGTTGCTACCAGCCTTTATGTAAGAAATAATGGTGTCATGAATATAAATTCAGGGCTCAGACAGGAGGGCGATTTGCAAGAAAAAAGTATCCCTATAACCTTGCCGACTTCTCCCTGTTTAGAGCTGAGGGAAGATACAAACATCAGGACCAGAACTTCTCCCTCAATACCACTAAACTTCTCCCTGATGGACAGCTCCAGCTTGAGCCGTTAATTTGTCATAATAAATAGCATAATTATGGACACAGGAAGTTTTGCACTGACAGAAACTGTAGAATCATATATCTACAGTAAAACCTCTCTATAACAGCCGCTAAATTGTGTAAATTACTTAGGGCAGGTGGCTGCTTAAAGCTATAGGAGCGTTCTGTTCTACTTTCACCTTGCTTTAAGCAGCCACCTGCCTTCAACACAAAATACTTGATGCAAATTAGTGGCCGTTATAGAGAGGTTTTACTGTATATTATATCATAAGCAAACAGAGAAGACCCTGATCCTATAGGAGCCATCTGATCTGGGTCTACTCTGTTGGCAAAGGCACAGAAAGGCATATAACTATTTATGGAGTAAAGGTTAAGACCTCTTTATATTGGTGGTGTTTGCATTTTACTATAGTTTAAAACATTTTGGATATTTGCTAATATTTTCATCAGCTTAATATCAGACAGTCTGGATCCTGATAAGATTCCCAGCTACTCTGAGACTAAACTGGTAAGGTTGCAAAGTTCATCATGAATCAATATTTTGCAAATAAAAGTGCTAGTTGTTTAAATTATTTTCTAGATTCTGCGTGACGCAAGATGAGAATATTCTGAAAGACAACACTATGTACAAGTGACCAAACTAGTAAGCATATACCCTGATTACCGTAAGAACTCAAACAACCAGTCCCTCTCTTGATGTCTTTAACCCGGCCATTCCCTTATACGCTATTTTTAGAACCAGAACCTCTTCGAATAAATCTACCAAAAAGGAGCATTTACTAGAGAAAAAGAAAATGTTATATAATTGTTTAGTATATAAACCATTGTGATAAATAGAGCTTTTGCTCCTATGGAGCAAATGCTCTATCTATCACAATGGTTTCAAGAAGCGACTTTTACAGAGGCGTAGAAAGACGTATGTATGGAGGAAAGGGATAATCCATTCCCTCATAGGCTATTTATTGATCCAACTTCTTTGAATCAATCTACTGAAAAGGAGCATTTGTAAAAATTTAAAGGAAAATAGAATTGTGTAATTATTTTCATTTTTGTTTCAAAAAGTGACTTTTACAGAGGCGTTAAAATGAGGGAATGACTGACATAGTCGCATATAATAATAGATATAGATTACTGCTTCATTAGGAGCAGAATGATCTGGGTCTGCCAGTTTGTCTGTCCGAGTTCTTAGGGAAATTAGGGTACGCGAAACTTACCCTAAGCTTTTTCAGCATCTTGAAACAAAAGGAAAGAAATAAAACAAATCACATGAGAAGAGAGAGAAGTTCAAGACTGGGAAATGGGTTAATGAATAATGTATTAAACTAACGTCTTGTCATTTGAAAAAATAGAAAGATATGCTTCAATTTTCAAGACAGATTTTTCTTCCATTCAAGGCAGTTTGTGCGATTCCATACATTAATTCTTATCATATACATGTATAAATATTCATGAGGTAAAGGGTTAATATATTAACAGGTCTAATTTTCACTTTATGGTAAATTTGTAATAAAAATTCAATCCATAAATACACCTTTCTATGTCTTTGCAAACAGAGCAGACTTGATGCAGATCAGTCAAGCCATCTGATTAGGATCTGCTCTGTTCAAAAGTGTTTGCTTATGATATAATATAGACTGTCACATTATTCTACAGGTTTTTCCATGGCCAAAAACTCCAGTGTTTCTATTACTATTAAAACAATTAATATTCATCATATCATTTTTTACATGAATTTTCATGTAATGGGTTAGATCTAATCATTAATTATTATTCAGGGTTGATGATTAATTCTGATATATGAATATTCATGGTCAAAACCTACTAACAACTTTGGTGTATAGATAATCAGAGGTACAGATAATGGTGCCTACTCGAATAGTAAAATCCTCATTTCTCCACCATTTCTCTCTTGGTGGAGAAATAAAGAAGTTTATAATATTTTAATTTACGCATCTTGTCTGGAGCTCTGTGTATAATTAAGACGGTTTATCGCGTGATTAGTTCCTTTTAATCCGGATTACCATATCAAACTAACACCGAAATTATTTCCAGGTTGGTTTCTTGTTTACATTCATGATTCATGACAATTTCTACCAAAGACAGATTTGTATTCGCCTCTTACCTCGTATCTAAGATTGTACTCGGCTTTAACACTTGCCGACAAAATTGTTCTGACCATCGTCTTCAATTTGTTCACCTTGATCCCAGATGTCAACACCTTTCTTTGATGATTTAGGAACATGAAATAGCATTCATTTAACCGCCTCGCTCTCACACGTGCGTATGTTTACAGCAGTGAAGCAAGTGGAAGCAACAATACGGTTTACCGCTTATATAGAAATTAGTGTAGAGCTAGCATAACCGCGCGCTCGTATACGATAATTGGGTCATTTGAAGGTTTCCGCTTTCACTTTCTTTTTGCTGACAAATTCATAGTTTACTACAACCCCGTGCTTAATGCTTACAATAAAACATTCACGAGAAAATAAAGAGATAACTTATTAGTTAAAATTCTTTTTCTTTGAAACACCGAATAGGAGCCGTCTGATCTGGGTCTGCTCTGTTTGTTTATGCAATTAGGCCTATATAGATATGATCCTACAGTTTTGTCAAAGCAAAAAACCTTGAATTTTTACAGACCAAATGACAATTACATTAGGTAAATGGTTAAAGAATGTGCATGTCTTCCAGATCATGTTTTTAAAGGGCCGGAAAAGTATACCGATCTTTAGAGCAATTGCGATTACTTTTGTGGCTAATTAAGTTTCAAGTGGCAAATCACTATATGTAGCACACGGCTAGTGCACGAATCATTCGAAACACTTCTTCTACTTCTTCTTCTTCTTCTGTGATAATGAGAAGCATTCTTTATAGAATACCATATAGGCCATGCTGGGTGGGTCGACATGGCGTGGCACTGGGTGGGGTGTTAGAGAAAGTGAAAAGAAGTGTTAGGCCTCCCATGTTAGCCTACTCAATCCACTCAGGAAAACCTTAACAATGCGATATAGTGCAAAACCTAACATCTAAGCTGTCTAATAATCTACAATATGTACAGGTGTGATTTTTGTGCGGGGAAATAAGTATTTAGTAAGGTTAAAAATAAAAGCAGATAGACTAAAGATACGGAGTCCGAGCGTATGCAACCAGCGCCAACTTAAATACGGAAACATTGTCGGCGCTGAGTAATCAGACTACATTCCGTGGGAGAGTGTTTCACAGACAGACATGGAATCAGATCTATAAAATTTCCTAAGCAAACAGAGCGACCTATAGGAGCTGTCTCACCCGGGTCTACTCTGTTTGCAAATGCGTGAAAATGCGTGTTTAAACGAAGGAAAGGGTAAACACTCGGCCTGATTTAACCAATAAAATCACATTCCTTTGGTATTGGGTAACAGTGTAAAGTCCGATCAGAGGACTCCTCGAGTAATAAATGTAAAAAATTTCGTCAGTATATATACAGGATCCCCATTCCACATGGAAATGGATTGGTTCAAACATTCCGTTTTGACAAGTTTATACTTACATAATAGAGGTGTTATGTGATTAAAATGAAGTAGAGTCTCGCCTACACGACCACTCCAAAATAAGACTTATCCTGGTTTTTAAAATAGGTGATAACTTAATGCAGGTCAAACGTTATGCAGAAAGCTCATGTAACAACCTGCATTTTACTATTTTAATGAATTATGCGATCGCCTTAAAGGGACTTTATACTTTACAGCCTGGTTAACTATTTCATTGAAGGTATGCAAGTAAATAGTACATGTATATCAGAGGCTATACCAAACTGTAATTTGCAATATTTAGTTGAACTTCAATATATCGAACCCCAATAACTCGAACTTTGTATAACTCGAACAAAAAGTTCGGTCCTTCCAGAACTTACAATATAGAATTGCTCTAAGATGTATTACTACGCACATCTAGAAACACATTTGACAGCTTAATGCAGGTCTAGAGTAATGCTGAAAGCTCCTACAGGAGCTGTCAGCATTTCTTCAGACCTGCATTAAGCTGTGAACTAGGGAAATTATCCAGATTAGAACCGGATAACTCGAACTTCTGTTATCTCAAACTAAATTGCATTGTCCACTGAAGTTCGAGATATCGAAGTTCATCTGTTGTTTATTTGTTTGTTTGGGGTTTACGTCACTTTAAGAAATACACAGGTGGAGGAAGGCACATATGTTTTTTCCTGTGTACGGGACAAATTGCATTGTTTCACGCAACGAAGAACATCCAGGTAGAACCACCGACTAACCGCAAGCCAGTTGGAAGGCTTCCTCACAGGAAAAATCCAAAATGCCCAGACCAGGATTATTTGCTATATACAGTAAAACCCCGCTAATGCGACCACCTAAAAGAGGTATAATTCTGGGTGCTAGATGCAGGTGGTAGCTTAATGCAGGTCAAAAGTAATAAAGAAAGCTCCTAGAGGAATTTTGTCCTGCATTAAGCAACCACCTGCTTATAAAGACTGGTATGTTTATTCATTAAGTGGTCGCATTAGAGGGGTTCTACTGTATACAAATGTTTATATACATGTATACATATTGAAACCAATACTAGGCCGTATTAGTCCCGAAATATCCATATATTCTGAAGAAGAAAATGCTTTACTGTTACTGCTTATTTCAAAAGCAATTTAACCTGTCATAAGCGGCGATTCATTTATTGAGTATTATCAGTTTTAAAAAGCAGGTGGTTGCTTAATGCAGGGCAAAAGTAATGCATAAATCTCCTATATGTTTGACCCGCATTAAATAAGCTGCAACCTACCCTACAGACATATTACAGTAAAATCCCACTATTGCGACCACCTAAAAGAGGTATAATTCTGGGTACTAGATGCAGGTGGTAGCTTAATGCAGGACAAAAGTAAAGCAGAAAGACTTTTGTCCTGCATTAAGCAACCACCTGCTTATAAAGACACCCATGTTTATTCCATTAAGTGCTCGCATTAGAGGGGTTCTTTATTGATTACCGCTTAAGACAGGTTCTGCTGTATGTAATTTAGTGCATAGTATATGATATTTATTCAGTAGGATTTCCACATGTACTCAATTTTTTACGCACAGTTGAACTTCAAAATTCTAAAATATAGATGTTCCGGTCCTTACTAATGAAGTTTTCATATGGTTCCCTCATGCTTGCTCCCATGATAAAGTTTAATTGATTTATTTCTTTCATTAAAATATGAAATAGATAAATTTATTGCCATGACGAACAGTAGGGAAATATATCTATAATATAATTACAATCAAACAGAGCAGACTCTGATCAGATCAGAGACATACATACATACACATGACGTATGTATTGATGGATCTAATCAGACATCTTGGTTAGCTATATTTTGTATAGGCATACTAGATTTCCAAGTAAATGGTTATACCATAGTATATGGGTTTATGAAGAACATTAATAGCCGAACATTAATATTTATACACATACGGATATTAAGTGTTCTCGATAACAACAACAACAACAACAACAACAACAACAACAAAAGGCCGTAATCTAACTAAAAGTACACAATCGCAGACATCGTCTTTGTTTTAGCCATTACCCAAATAGTGCCAAAAATACGTACTTTCTAGTCTGCTAGCTTTACTAGAGATCATGTGATCAATCCAATATGTCGACCTCATTCCAAAACAAATTAAATGACTTGGAGAAGCGTTTGATGGCAGAGAATAAGTCTAGAGAGAGGGACCGATCTAGACATATCGACATAGCACAAGATGTACGACGTCCGACACTATGTATGTTGAAGAACTAGACTCACAATTTTGCCGTTGTCATATATTTTATTGTTGTCTAATTGGGTCTAAAAAGATGCTTTCCTTTTAACCACCACGGACAAATGTCATAATCGTTACTGGTATATGTCAATAACACTGATAGAAAATGTCTTGAAGAGCTACAAAATAACTAAACAAATCGTGCAAATCATTTCATGTCTCTGAATCAGTCTGCCAAGTACGTCTACATATATCATTGGTCCCTATATCATGATCACATTGAATTATAAAGATTGGGCTTTGTCACTGTTCTATCTGAGGTTAATGCACGAAGAACGATCAGATTCATTCAATCAGTTCTGTATACAAGACAAATTATTGTTTGGCGATATTATGAGGACCTTAACTATAAAAATTGTCATGGCATATTTTATTCTTGCACTGATAAATAGTGTAACATTTGTTATATTCTTGGTTCATCAAACTGATAGTAGAGTAAGCGAGAAATGATTTAGTCATACAGTAAAACCTCTCTATAATGGCCATTAAATTGTGTTAATTAGTTGGTATTTAGGACAGGTGGCTGCTTAAAGCAAGGTGAAAGTTAAACAGAACGCTCCGATAGGCAAGTAAGTATTGTAACAAGGCAGCTCATCAGGATCTAAACTGTTTGTCTCTCTCCTTAGCTTTAATGATATAGGCCTCCATAGGCAATTTTTAGACCCAACCTCTTTGGATTAATCTACTAAAAAGGAGCATTGACTAGAGAAAAGGAAACTTTTAGAATTTTGTAGTTTTGAAACCATTGTGATAATTAGAGCATTTGCTCCTATGGAGCAAATGCTCTATTTATCACAATCATGAATGGTTTCAAGATGTGACTATTACAGAGGCGTAGAAAGGTGTATTTATGGAGGAAAGGGTTATTAAAAGAAAATGGGATATTAGACATCAGAATTCCCCACATGAAAATATTGATAAACAATTGTGACCAGGTTCTTAACTATTTGACATACATATAGGTATTTCTAAACTTTTTTGACACCATTGTTGAATTCTTTTATACACTTGTTGTGTTTGTGATGTTGCAATACATTGATAGAACAACTCAATTTAACAGATGGCTAATTAGATACTGAAAATTACCAGTACAACTGCAACAGTAATTAACTCAATGTGTGATTGTGATAAATGCAGTATAATATTAGTAATTGGAAAGACAACAATATTTAAATGAAAAGGGTATACATGTAGTAGACTTTAAAGCAAATCAGGGTATTTTGCTATCAATCCAGTAGAAAAATTTAGTATTCAAAGGGGTAATATGATATATTGTGTTTATTCTTCAGTTAGGGATTTTGGGGCCAGCCCCAGATCTAGCTCTGCTCCATCATCAGGCCGTCGCCGCCCTGGAGGGCTGGACTGTAGACTAGGTCATGCTGTGAAACAGCCAGACAGGTAAGCCTGCAGTTTCGTTAAAGCTTTTAATGAATAAAGATTTGTTTTTAGCACATCATTGCAGACAGTGTTGGAGCTGTCTGATCTGGGTCTGTATCGATGCTTATAAAACTGGCTCAAATCTGACCAATCAAAAACTTGAGAATGAACTCAGACCCAACTAAAAAGTTTTATAAGCATGGACCCTGATCTGTTTTGTTATGAAATTATCGGATTAGAGTTTCTTCCAATACTAAAACTCATATGTACATATGCCATTATAAAATTTCAGCTAATAAATATTCATGATGTAATCATTTTAACCCTTTCCCTCATATAAACATGTTTTCACGCATCTGCAAACTGAGTAGACCCAGATCAGACTGATCAGAGTCTGCTCCGTTTGCTAATGGAATCTGAAATATCCGTTTCTTTACTTACTAAAATGGCTACAATATTCCACCTTTCATTATAACTATTTTGTCCATGAATATTCAGTAGGTATTGAAATTTGGAATAAACATAGAACAGGGAAAAGGTTAATATGAATATTCAATGTAGAAAGAATTAAAAAACAAAAATGGCAACGGTCATTTAGATTTACAGGGTTGCCATGCGTCAGGGAAAAGTCAGGGAAATTAAAAAAAATTCAAGGTCAGGGAATTGTCAGGGAATTTTGAGAACTGTCAGGGGAATTTGAAAATATAGGCAACTGTCAGGTAGGGATTTTTGAAAACATGAGAATGAAGGTTATATATTTTAAAAAATCCATAACGTATTACAGAAATTCTGACAGACCAAATTTCATGATGAAATGTGTACGGGAAATTTGAAATTATGTCAGGGAATTTTGTTTCCTCTGGTTTGTGGCAACCCTGATTTACTCGTAATTGTCTGTCAATCCATCTGTCTGTCACACCTTTTTGGGCCATGCAGAACATCCAAAAATCTACATGTGTAAACATTAATAGTTGTAGTGCAGCCCTTTACATCATAAATATACATGCAGGAAAGGGATTAGAATGCTAACCTATAAAACAATATCCAGAGTTTCAGATAAGATGCGTAATTTTAAACATTTTTAACAATAGTGCCTTTATTTCTCCATCAACCCCTATACCATGATCGCTGTTTAGAATCGCCTTGAAGAGCCAATACTAAAGAGTGGTCAAAGTATAGGGTTTGATGGAGAAATGACGATTTTAGGATTTGGGTACGCACCTTTATCTGTAGCTCTGTTGGATAGACAAAATGGTCAAGTTTTTGGCAAACAAAGGACCATAACTCTGGTGTTCAAAGTCTCTGATCAGGGTCTGCTCTGTTTGTTTCATTAGTTCTTAAAAATGGCTATAATGTTACACCACCCATATTTCATTATAACTATTTCGTCTATGAATATTCATTGGAGGTTGAAATTTGGACTAAACTAGTAAATATAGGGAAATGGTCAAGTGTCTCATCAATAATATTCAGGTGGGGTGCAGTTTGTGTTTCGACAGATATAAGCAATTTTGATTTTCTTTATTTGTAGCGCAGAGATTGAACAAAAGTACCAAGAAATCATGAAACAGACTGGTATACTCACTCTACATGGACAGGTGAGACTAAGTATTGTATTTATTGTATTTGTAATTATTAGGGCCCAGTATTGAAAATACAGGAGCCCTATAGTAATCACGTTCTTTTGCCGCCTGTCTGTCTGTTTGTCAACACTTTTGATGTGACGCGGTAACTCAAACAGTACTTCACATATTGGTTTCATATTAAGAGCATATGCTTAGTATCATCAAAGGAAGACGCCGTAAGTTTTGAGGTTGAATCAGACCACTTTGTCTAGAGTTATCTGCCCTTGATTACGAGGCCGTCTCTGACTGAGTCAGTTTTCTAGTAAACCGTAGTTATCATAAAGTGCCCTGCCCTAATTACCTATTAACCCTTTCCTCCATAAATACGCCTTTCTACTCCTGTAATAGTCACTTCTTGAAACCATTGTGATAAATAGAGCATTTGCTCCATAGGAGCAAAATTTTTAATGCTCTATTTATCACAATGGTTTCTATACTACACAATTATAACAGTTTTCTTTTCTCTAGTAAATGCTCCTTTTCGGTAGATTCATTCCTTGAGGTTGGCTCTAAAAATAGCGTATGAAGGAAAGGGTTTATTGAGGCAAATACTGCGTACCCCATTTGAAAGGGCTCCTGAATTATGAATTTGATCAGGGTTTACACTGTGTGCTTATCGTGGCCAAATACTTAAACCCTTTCCTTCATATAAATGTGTTTTCAAGGATTTGCAAACAGAGTAGATCCCATAGGATCTTTCTGATCAGGGTCTACTCTTTTTTGCTTATGGATGTTATACAATATAGATCTCATTCTACTGTTTCTTTCTGAGTCAAAACATCCTACGTACATACATGTATGTCATTATAAAAAATAAGATAATAAATATTCATGATGTCATTATTTCTTACATGAATATTAAATAGGGAAAAGGTAACTAATAAAAGGCTGGATAAGCAAATTTAGATACCTTTAACCAGATACAAACGCTTGATCAAGCTCCTGTAAGAGCTGACTGATCAGAGTCTGCTCTGTTTGCTAATGAATTTGTAATAGATCTGACTCAGTTTCTCGACCACAGTTTCTACCAATATTAAAAAATCCTGTGTAAAATGCCATTAACACATTTCTAGGCTTCCATAAGAGCAAATACATCTATTTATCACAATGGTTTCAATAGTACACAATTCTAAAATGTTCCTTTTCTATAGTAAATGGTCCTTTTGGGTAGATTTATTCAAAGAGATTGGGTCTAAAATTAGCTTATGAGGGAATGGGTTAATAGATATTCTTGATGTGTTTATTTCTTACGTAAATATACAACATGGAAATGGTTAATCGAAATGCCTAAACCATGGTGATGTTTTTGTTTTTCAGAAAGTGCCCACAGATATATCAGAGCTGGAACCACTGGGAGAGCTGGGCCATGGCACATGTGGGCAAGTGATCAGGATGAGACACAAACACACTGGTGTCATGATGGCTGTCAAGGTAAAAGCAGGATTAATCATCTACTCCATGAATACACCTTTCTATGCCTTTGCAAACAGAGTAGGCCCAGATCAGACGGCTCCTGTAGGAGCCGTCTGATTAGGGTCTGCTCTGTTTGCTTATGATTTAATATATAGATATGATTCTACAGTTTCTTACCTGGCAAAAAAATTCCTGTGCTATTATAGCAATAAATTTAATATTCATGATGTCATTGTTTCTTATTTAAATATTCATGGTGTAAAGGGTTAACCATAGGCTTGCTGATTTGTTCAGAGTGGAATGTTCAATACTGATGAGGTGGTTGAGTATGCAGTGTGGTAGGACTAAATTTGATAGATGGTTTTGAAAAGGCAAACAGTTAAAATTCTATTTCGAGAGCTGCAGTAATCAACAGGGGAGCATTGCCTTAGTCTGCGTTAACCTACCACCTGTATCTTGAAAAATCTATGTTCGGATAATTCCTTTATGTAATACATGTAGTTATATTATATAGGGTATTAGTTGTGGTATTTATAAGAGTAGGGGCCATGGAAGGATTTTGCATAATTCCTTTATGTAATACATGTAGTTATATTATATAGGGTATTAGTTGTGGTATTTATAAGAGTAGGGGCCATGGAAGGATTTTGCATAATTCCTTTATGTAATACATGTAGTTATATTATATAGGGTATTAGTTGTGGTATTTATTAGAGTAGGGGCCATGGAAGGATTTTGCATAATTCCTTTATGTAATACATGTAGTTATATTATATAGGGTATTAGTTGTGGTATTTATTAGAGTAGGGGCCGTGGAAGGATTTTGCATAATTCCTTTATGTAATACATGTAGTTATATTATATAGGGTATTAGTTGTGGTATTTATAAGAGTAGGGGCCGTGGAAGGATTTTGCATAATTCCTTTATGTAATACATGTAGTTATATTATATAGGGTATTAGTTGTGGTAATTATAAGAGTAGGGGCCGTGGAAGGATTTTGCATAATTCCTTTATGTAATACATGTAGTTATATTATATAGGGTGTTAGTTGTGGTATTTATTAGAGTAGGGGCCGTGGAAGGATTTTACATAATTCCTTTATGTAATACATGTAGTTATATTATATAGGGTATTATATAGGGTATTAGTTGTGGTATTTATTAGAGTAGGGGCCGTGGAAGGATTTTGCATAATTCCTTTATGTAATACATGTAGTTATATTATATAGGGTATTAGTTGTGGTATTTATTATACGCCCGAAGGGACGTATTATGGTATGGCGCATGCCGTCCGTCCGTCTGTCCGCACTCACCAAAGGGTAGTTGTGTGACTTTTTCTAACTAGTCCCACAAGTAAAATCATTAACCTGGCCATCTCTTGTGACATTAACCTGGCCATTTCTTGTGACATTAACCTGGCCAGTTGTGGGACATAGGGTTAGGGTTAGCTTCCAGATCATTCTTTTCCAAAGTTAGAGCCAAAAATAGTTTTTCTTGTGGGACTAGTCACACAAGAAAAGATCAAAGGAAAAAGTCACACAACTACCCATTTGTTAGCATGTCCGTCCGTCTGTCCGTCCGTCCGCACTCACCAAAGGGTAGTTGTGTGACTTTTTCTAACTAGTCGCACAAGTAAAATCATTAACCTGGCCATCTCTTGTGACATTAACCTGGCCATTTCTTGTGACATTAACCTGGCCAGTTGTGGGACATAGGGTTAGGGTTAGCTTCCAGATCATTCTATTCCAAAGTTAGAGCCAAAAATAGTTTTACTTGTGGGACTAGTCCCACAAGAAAAGATCAAAGGAAAAAGTCACACAACTACCCATTTGTTAGTGTGTCCGTCCGTCCGTCCGTTAGCAATTTCTTGTGCAACTAACTCCTCCTTTATTTTTCAACATAATTTCTTCAAACTTTCAGGAATGATAGATACTGATGTGTAATTGTGCATATCAGTGAGATAACTCTCATATCATTTTTCATTCTGGAGTTATTGCCCTTTGATAGTTTCGGGTAGCAATTTCTTGTGCAACTAACTCCTCCTTTATTTTTCAACATAATTTCTTCAAACTTTCAGGAATGATAGATACTGATGTGTAGTTGTGCATATCAGTGAGATAACTCTCATATCATTTTTCATTCTGGAGTTATTGCCCTTTGATAGTTTCGGGTAGCAATTTCTTGTGCAACTAACTCCTCCTTTATTTTTCAACATAATTTCTTCAAACTTTCAGGAATGATAGATATTGATGTGTAGTTGTGCATATCAGTGAGATAACTCTCATATCATTTTTCATTCTGGAGTTATTGCCCTTTGATAGTTTCGGGTAGCAATTTCTTGTGCAACTAACTCCTCCTTTATTTTTCAACATAATTTCTTCAAACTTTCAGGAATGATAGATACTGATGTGTAGTTGTGCATATCAGTGAGATAACTCTCATATCATTTTTCATTCTGGAGTTATTGCCCTTTGATAGTTTCGGGTAGCAATTTCTTGTGCAACTAACTCCTCCTTTATTTTTCAACATAATTTCTTCAAACTTTCAGGAATGATAGATACTGATGTGTAGTTGTGCATATCAGTGAGATAACTCTCATATCATTTTTCATTCTGGAGTTATTGCCCTTTGATAGTTTCGGGTAGCAATTTCTTGTGCAACTAACTCCTCCTTTATTTTTCAACATAATTTCTTCAAACTTTCAGGAATGATAGATATTGATGTGTAGTTGTGCATATCAGTGAGATAACTCTCATATCATTTTTCATTCTGGAGTCATTTCCCTTTGATAGTTTCGGGTAGCAATTTCTTGTGCAACTAACTCCTCCTTTATTTTTCAACATAATTTCTTCAAACGTTCAGGAATGATAGATATTGATGTGTAGTTGTGCATATCAGTGAGATAACTCTCATATCATTTTTCATTCTGGAGTTATTGCCCTTTGATAGTTTCGGGTAGCAATTTCTTGTGCAACTAACTCCTCCTTTATTTTTCAACATAATTTTATAGAACAGCCTTCGGGCGTATATTGCCCCGTCTTGCGGTGCTCTTGTTAGAGTAGGGGCCGTGGAAGGATTTTGCATAATTCCTTTATGTAATACATGTAGTTATATTATATAGGGTATTAGTTGTGGTATTTATTAGAGTAGGGGCCGTGGAAGGATTTTGCATAATTCCTTTATGTAATACATGTAGTTATATTATATAGGGTATTAGTTGTGGTATTTATTAGAGTAGGGGCCGTGGAAGGATTTTGCATAATTCCTTTATGTAATACATGTAGTTATATTATTTAGGGTATTAGTTGTGGTATTTATTAGAGTAGGGGCCGTGGAAGGATTTTGCCCATTAACCCATATTTATGCCTTTTGACACTTCTGTAAAATGCTCTTTTTGAAACCATTGTGATAAATAGAGCATTTGCTCCATAGGAGCAAAAGCTAGATATTTATTAAAATTGTTTCCAAACTACACAATTCTAAAAAAGATCCTTTTTCTAGCAAATGCTCCTTTGCAGTAGATATATTCAAAGAGATTGGGTGACGGTCTAAAAAAATTGTCT
Source organism: Azorinus chamasolen (assembly GCA_963576725.1). Classification (NCBI taxonomy): domain Eukaryota; kingdom Metazoa; phylum Mollusca; class Bivalvia; order Cardiida; family Solecurtidae; genus Azorinus; species Azorinus chamasolen. The sequence goes on from OY755241.1 coordinate 55,760,362, forward strand.
ATGAAGTAATTTTTTAAGAATATAATATCTTGTAAAAATAAATATGAAGTGTAAAGCTTGTAAAAAGTATAATATGAAGTGTAAGGCTTTTAAATGTATGAAAAGCAAAGTTAAACTGATAAATATATGAAGTGTATTGCTTTGAAATGTCATTGCCAGTAAATATTTTCTATTATTTCTAGTACAGCTATTCAATTCTATACTGCTTTTTTTTTCAGCAAATGCGAAGATCTGGTAACAAAGAAGAGAACAAGAGGATTATAATGGATTTAGATGTAGTATTAAAATCTCACGACTGTCCATACATAGTACAGTGTATAGGCACTTTTATAACTTCAGTAAGTATACAACAGACTTAATTGTTGTTAGGTCTACATTTTAACCCTGTTTAACAGCCCTTTACATAATAAAGTCACCTATTGGTGCTTTTTGCAAAGAGAGTAGGAGCTGTCTGATCAGGGTCTGCTCTGTTTACTTATAGAATTGAAAGATCTAGATTCTACAACTTCTGTTCAGGTAAAAAAATCCAAATGAGTCTAATGATGGTTGCTTAATGCAGGGCAAAAGTCATGCGTAAAGATCCTTTTGGAGCTTTCTGCATTACTTTTGCCCTGCGTTAAGCTACCATCTATCTTGAAGTTGCAGAATTAAACATTTTATTGGTCACTTGAGACAGGTTTTACTCTATCAAAAAATAAAACAGAGAAATAATTTGCAAATAGTAAGGAAGCCTTCCAGCTGGCTTGCGGTAGGTCGTAGGTTCTACTCCGATGTTCTTCTGTGCACGAAAATATGCAATTTGTTCCAGGCATAGAAGAACTTCTTGGGTCTTCCTCTACCTGAAATTAAATGGACATCATAATATGACTAAAGTACTGTTAGAGCAAAGTAAAACCCGATAAAAAAAATCAAGATCAGATGTTGAATATAGGACATTACATCTGGTCAGGATGTACACTGCTTGCATAAAGATTAAAACTCGGCTTGAGGTTATAAAACTTTTTGCTTGAGTCTGAGATCATTCATAACTCATTCCTCCATAGGCTATTTTTAAACACAGCCTCTTTGAATGAATCTGCCAAGAAGGAGCATTTACTAGAGAAAAGGAAAATGTTAGAATTGTTAGTATTGAAACCATTGTGATAAATAGAGCATTTGCATCTATGAACCCTGTACTCATTTTTTTTTTCAGATGGCATATATCGCATCTAAGGCTCAACAATTGCTGACTTATTTCAGTCTTGTCACTTTGTCAAATCATTCTGTTTACAGTTTTCTGTTCAATATTTATGGCTCTTTTGTTATTGCAGACTGAAGTATGGATCTGTATGGAGCTCATGTCCACATGTCTAGACAAATTGTTAAAGAAAACAAGACGAGCCATTCCGGAGAGAATTCTCGGCAAGATGGCAGTCGCAGTAAGTATTCCACTAGAAGCACACAGAACTCATGATTAGGTACAATAGTTTGGATGTAAAAGTCCTTACTTTCCAATTGTACACTGCCAGTTATGACCACTCAGTAGAATGGTCTCTTTGAGACAGTCTAACCACTTGAGATTTTTGGGGGGGAATGTTTCTTATAACACTTCTCATCTGGAGCCCCGTACATGAAACTCATATATAAACGCTTTTCATGACTGCAAACAGAGTAGACCCAGATCAGATGGCTCCTATAGGAGCCATCTGATCAGGATCTGCTCTGTTTGCTCATGAATTTAAAATAGATCCGAATCTACAGTTTCTACCAAAGCCAAAACAATCCTGTGTACATATGACATTATATAAATTCATTTGTCACCGTTTCTTATATGAATAACTTTTGTCTTGTATATCTTCTATGGAATCTCTCGTCTCATGATAGGTTGCTCATGATAGCTTTTTGTTTCAGATTGTCAAAGCTTTACACTACCTCAAAGAAAAACATGGAGTCATTCACAGAGGTGAGAATAGCTCTGTATTCATAATTACCATAACCATTCCTTTGATAAATTCTTGATGCATAGCGATGGTGAACATTTAACCCATTCCTTCATATTGACACCTCTGTAATATTGACCCCTTTTTGACCCATATTGACCCATATTGACCCCTTTTTGAAACCATTTTGATAATAGAGCATTTGCTCCTGTGGAGCAAATGCTCTATTTATCACAATGGTTTCATAAATACACAATTCTAAAAATTTCCTTTTTTCTAGTAAATGCTCCTTTTCTGTATATTTATTCAAACAGGTTGGGCCTAAAATAGCCTACGAGGTAATGGGTTAAAAAATCATCTGAAACCACCAGCTGGATTTCAGGAAAATTCTGCATAAGGAGTGTTTAGATGTCCCAATGTTCAAAATTGTTCAAATTACTTTAATAACCCTTTCCCTCATATAAATGCTTTTTCATGCTTTTTCAAACAGAGTACACCCAGATCAGACAGCTCCTATTGGAGCTGTCTGACCAGGGTCTGCTCTGTATGCTTTTGACATATAGATCTGATTCTGCAGCTTTTGTCAAAGCAAAAGAATTCTTTGAAAAGTTTAAAATTATAAAAGGCCAGCTAATAAATATTCATGATCTCATTATTTTTTACATGAACATTCAACAGTAAAGGGTTAATTGTAGGAATTTCTTTAATTGACTGCTAAAATTATTGTAATTCCTGAAGAAGCTTGGCTGCCAGGTGGTATTCTTGTTGCTGTATTTAAAATAAATAAACAATAGAGCCAATGACTTATTGTCCCATCTGAGTGATACAAGGCCATGATGGCCCGCTTGTTTATAAGAAGAGGGTAAAAACTGTCTTCTGATCTTCATAACAAGTCTTGATCTTTACAGATGTCAAACCTTCCAACATTCTGCTAGATGAAAAGGGTATGGTGAAACTGTGTGATTTTGGTATCAGCGGTCGATTGGTTGATTCCAAAGCAAAGACTCGCAGTGCCGGATGTGCAGCGTACATGGCGGTGGGTATCTTCTTTATACAGTAAACACTTGCTTATATGGCCACTCAAAAAGAAGTATGATTCTGTATATTTAAAACAGATGGTAGATTAATGCAGTACGAAGGTTATACAAAAAGCTCCCATAGGAGCATTCTGTATTACTTGTCGCAGATCAGAAGGTTTCTATAGAAGCTGTCTGATCATGGTCTGCTCTGTTTGCTATTAATAGATTTGAGTCTACAGTTTCTACCAATTCCAACAAATCTGTGTACATATGCCATTGCAAAAGTTCCGCCAATAAGTATGTCATTATTCCTTATATGAATATTCAACAGGATGAAGGATAAGCAACCACCTGCTTGTACAGACTCGGCTGTGTCAGCAATAAATTAACCCTTTCCCTCATGTTAACGTGTTTTCACGCATTTGCAAACAGAGTAGACCCAGGTCCGACAGCTACTACAGGAGCCTTCTGATCAGGGTCTGCTCTGTTTGCTAATGGAATTTGATAGATCTGTTTCTTTACTTTCTGAAATGGCTACAATGTTCCACTTTCCATATTTCATTATAACTATTTTGTCCATGAATATGCAGCAGGTAATGAAATTTGGGATAAATGTAGAACAGGGAAAGGGTTGAGGAAGTTGCATTAGTGAGAATTTACTGTACACGAAATAGACTGTCCATGTTATGAGACGAGTTGCCTTCTTGGGTCTTTTAGTATATACTTAGCCCAGTTTCCTGGTCTCAGACATGACGTCTCTGATCAAGGTCTGCAGTTTTAATCACACTAATTATTACCATTTCCCTTGTACAGGCACCTTTTCACACCTTTGCAAACAGAGAAGACCCAGATCAGCAGATGCATTTAATCTGGATCCAGCTTTGTGCAAATAGCATAATAAGGATTTACCCTTTCCCTCATACAAACACTTTTTCACTCCTTTGCAAAGGGAGTAGATCCAGATCAGGGTCCATGCTTATAAAACTTTAGTTGAGTCTGAGCCTTTGGCTCAAATCTGGCCAATCAAAAGCTTGAGAACGAACTCAGACTCAACTAAAAAGCTTTATAAGCATGGACCCAGACGGCTCCTGCATAGATCATTACAAATTCATTCATTGGACCTAACCTCTAAATTAATTGAATAGGAGCATTTACTGGAAAAAAGGAAAATTTTAGAATTGTGCAGTTTTGAAACTATCGTGATAAACAGACCATTTGCTCCTATGAAGCAAATGCTCTATTCATTGCAATGGCTTCAAAAAGTGACTTTCACTGAAGTATCAAAAGGCGTCAATATGAGGAAATGGCTTAGAAAAAATGCTGTTATTTCTTCACCCCACACAATTTTGATGGACTAAAATTACTTAAACGTGCAAATAGTCTTTTTTGGTTTACTTGTCATTTGCCATTATAAAAAAACAAAAACTGGTCTAACATCCATGTTTATCAATTCTGTAAATTCTTTTTTTCAGCCTGAGAGAATAGACCCGCCAGATCCAACTCGACCAGATTATGACATTCGGGCCGATGTCTGGAGTCTTGGCATCTCATTGGTAGGCATACAGCTTTGTGCCTTTTGCTAATCAAAGAATAAAATGCTCTTCCTTTTTGAGTTGAATATTAGTGGCCTAAAGTCTTTCATTCATGAGCCAAACTGTTCCAGGTGGTAGAGCTGAACATTAGAGACCGCAATTCTCTCATTCCTGTGCCAAACTCTTTGAGGTGTTAGAGCTGAGCATTGGAGAATTAGCCCTTTCCTCCATAAATACGCCTTTCTACGCCCCTGTAAAAGTCACCTGTTGAAACCATTGTGATAAATAAAGCATTTGCTTCTATAGGAGCAAATGCTCTATTTATCACAATTGTTTCATACTACAAAATTCTAAACTTTTCCTTTTCTCTTTTTAATGCTCCTTTTGGGTAGATTTATTCAAAGTGGTTGGATCTAAAAATAGTCTATGAGGGAATGGGTTAAATTCTGTCATCCATGATCCAAGCTGTTTGAGGTCTTAGAAAGTAAGATTAGATACCTTAATTCTCTCATTCATATGCCAAACCCTTTGAGATGTTCGAGCTGAAGATTACAGAATGGATCTGACTCTACAGTTTTTGTCCAAGTAAAAAAATGAGTTCATGTGCCATTATAAGAATTAATCCAATTAATATTCATCATGTCATTATTTCTTACATGAATATTCATAGAGTAAACGGTTAAGATGATTTTTGTGTCACTTGCCGAGAGGAAGTGTGTCACTTAGGGATCACTTATCCGTCGTCTTTCTGTCCATGTCTGTCCGTCACACTTTCTTTTTTTGGCTGTCATTTCTGAACTAATCATTATAGAGCTTTCAAATTTCACATGTGTCTTCCTCTCATTGGGGACCATTGATGTAACTAAAAGTCTGTCACTCTGCATGCAATACTTTTTGAGTTATTCCCCTTTTTCTGATTTTCGCACTCCAGCATATTAACCCTTGCTTGCTGAATTTTAATATACATTTCTCCTTCTTTACCCATGCGCTGTTGTATAATTACATATATCTTCACTTTGTACAAGTATACCGCTTTGTAATCCCTACTGTGGAGTGCACTGGTTGCACAATCAACTTGTAAATAGTGCAGACCCTGATGAGACAGCTCCTGCAGGAGCTGTCTCATCTGAGTCTCCCCTATTTACAGGTAGGTATATTGACGTGAATAGCAAGCGAAGGGTTCAGATGATTCTATGTTTTTCAGGTGGAGTTAGCAACTGGTGAATTTCCTTACAAAAACTGTAAGACAGATTTTGAGGTTTTAACAAAGGTCCTACAGGAGGATCCTCCCCTCGTCCCTCCCGGGAAAGAGTTCTCAGCAGAATTTTGTTCTTTTGTTAAAGACTGGTAAGTTCACGGAAAATGAAAAGATTACACTGCCTTGATTGCTATCACGCTTTAATCCTTTACTCCATATTGACCATAAACATGCTTTTGCAAACAGAGCAGACCCAGATCAGGCAGCTCCTACAGGAGCCGTCTGATTTGGGTCTACCCTGTTTGCATATGAAATAATATAGGTATGATTTTACAGTTTCTACTATGGCGAAAATTTCCTGTAACCATGTTCTATTATAAAAAATAATCTAATTAATAGTCATGACAACATTATTTCCTTCATGAATATTCATGGAGTAAAGGAGTTAATATGAATAGCCTGTATACTGAAAATATAATGTCTGCTCCTACACTCATCAACTAAGCTTCGGTCCTTCCAAAATTGATACTACAGCATTGTTCTAAAATGTATCGCTATGTATATCTAGAAACACGTGACAGTTTAATGCAGGTTGAAAGTAATTCTGAAAGCTCCTACTTATCTTCATGTATCACTAGATTTGCGTTGGATAATCCATAAGATTTTCTATAGCTTGATCGATGCATGCATTGGTTTTTGTCAACATAATAACTAGTATTTGTGATAATCATAATGATTTGTTTGTTTCTTCTAGCCTCACTAAAGACTACAGAAAACGACCAAAATACAGAAAATTACTGGTGAGTTTTCAAGGTTGATATCCCTATTTATTGATGAATATTCACACAATGACTCCAGCAAGTATGAATACTAATTAATTTTATTAGTTTCATATAAACCAGAAGTGTAGATAATATGCATAAATTAAAACATTTTCAAGAATAACTCCTTTCTTTCTCCACCAAACCCTATGTTGTGACCACTTTCTAGAATTGTCTCTTAGAGAGGATTCTTAACCCTTCGCTTGCTATTCACGTTAATATACCCACCTGTAAATAGTAAAGACCCAGATGAGAAAGCTCCTGCAGGAGCTGTCTCATTAGGGTTTTCACTATTTACAAGTTGATTGTGCAACCAGTACACCCCACAGCAGTGATTGCACAGCAAAATACTTAAAGATATATGTAACATATGGTTTTACCCGTTGCTCTGTAACTAAGGACATTTTTTTGCAATATTTGTCCAATCCCCACCAAACTTTAAACGCTGGTTCATGGTCATTATATCTTGATCAGTTCAATAGCCATGTAAATTGCTGTAGTCGTTTAGGAGTTGGGGCCCTTTATTTTCAAAAAATGACTTAGAAAATAATATCTTGTCCGGACTCTTTCTTTGAAAGTATTTGACCAATCCTCACCAAACTTTACACAGGTTTGTGGCCATTATATCTTGGTCAAGTTCGATAGCCATGTAAATCACTTCAGTCTGTGCATACTTTACATACATGTTCATGAGCATACATGTGTATCAATTTTATGATGATTATGGCCCTTACTTTTATTGAAAAAAAATTTGAAGTGGGGGCATCAGTGTCCTATGGATACATTTCTAGTCAGTTATGTTGTACCTATTTATCTGTAATGCTGTACCTCGTATTTATCTGTAATGCTGTACCTCGTATTTATCTGTAATGCTGTACCTCGTATTTATCTGTAATTATATCAATGTTCGTTTACCATGCTAAACTTATTCATTGATCATTGGCCATGCTGTCTGTACTTATTATTATCTGCCTTGCAGTATATGTTTATCAGTGATATGTATCTGTTTTTACACAGGAACATCCCCTTGTCTGTCTTGCTGTATATGTTTATCAGTGATATGTATCTGTTTTTACACAGGAACATCCCCTTATCAAAAAGTATGAAACTCTTCCTGTTGATGTTGCCACCTGGTTTTCCGATGTCTCAGTTCACATAGACCCTCCCACACAAATCACGGAAATTGACCGCATAGCACTAGTAAGTATTCATTGAACCCTTTACTCCATAAGTACGCCTTTCTACACCTTTGCAAACAGAGCAGACCCAGATCAGATGGCTCCTGTACTAGCCGTCTGATTAGGTACTTCTCTGTTTGCTTATGAAATAATGTAGATATGATTCTACAGTCTCTTCTGTGGTCAAATAACCCTGTACTTATTTATCTTTCATTGGCTGATAAATATTCAATCATTTTGGAAATAATGACATCATGATTATTTAATGGCTAAAATTTTATAATTTTATATCAACACAGAAAATATTGCCTATGGCAGAAACTACATGTACATGTAGAATCATACCTATGTTATCCCAGAAGCAAACAGAAGAGACCAAGATCAGACAGCTCCTACTGGAACCATCTGATCTGGGACCATTCTGTATGCGAATGTGTCTAGTTATCTCTGGATTAAAGGGGTATTCTCTTTACTCTATAAATACGCTTTTCTACACCTTTGCAAATAGAGTAAACCCAGATCAGACGGCTCCTTAGGAGGCTGTGATAAGTCTTCTCTGTTTGCTAAATGAATGATCCCTTTCTTCAATAAATACGCCATTCTACTCCTCTGTAAAAGTCACTTTTCGAAATCATTGTGATAAATAGTGCATTTGCTCCATAGGAGCAAATGCTCTATCACAATGGTTTCAAAACTGCACAATTCTAAAAGTTTTGGTAGATTTATTCAAAGAGGTTTGATCTAAAAACAGCCTATCAGGGAATGGGTTATATTGATCTGAGTCTACACTTACGTTAATTTATATTCATGTAAACATTAATTTTGACATGAATATTCATGGGACAAATGTACCAAATTCCTTGAAATTATTTTTGTATAACAAAAACATGTACAGTAGAACCTGTCTTAAGCCTTTCCATGTTCTTTGTTTTAGATATTCAAGATTTCAATACCTAATGAATATTAATGGACAAAATAGTTGAATATGAAAGGGGAACATTGTAGCCATTTTAGAAAGTAAAGAAACAGATCTATGAAATTCCATTAGCAAACAGAGCAGACCCTGATCATACAGCTCCTACAGGAGCCGTCTGATCTGGGTCTACTCTTGTTTGCAAATGCGTGAAAACATGTTTATTTGAGGAAAGGGTTAAGCGGCCATTTTATTGCCTTAATAGTCTTAAAATGCAGGTGATTCCTTAATTTGAGATTCTGAACCAATAAATCATTCCGGATATTGTATGTTGTTTCTGGTTTTTGTTTTTTTCAGATCAACTTTAATGAATGAGGACTTGTATCTCGTGTTGTTAGGAACAGAACAATATTCACCGTGTCTCAAAAGGCGCTGATTTTGTTTCATGGATTGTTCGTGGACCTTGTTCAGATTGAGACCGGTTAGCCTGCCCGACGTCTGCTTCCCGAGGCAATATTTTATTTTCATGACATTTCTGGAAGTTGTGCTGGGTCAATTTCTGGGATAATACTGCCTTTTAACACTTTCAGAGCTCACGATAAGTGGTGTAAATTAAAACATTTTCAAAAATAACTTCTTTATTTCTCCACCAAACCCTACGTTGTGACTACTCTTTTGAATTGTCTCTTCAAGACGATTATAAAGAGTGGTAACAACATTTGTGGAGAAGAGAAGATTCATTATTTGAGTACGCACCTTTATCTGTTGCTCTGAGACTTTGTAAACAGAGTGGGCCCAGCTCAGACAGCTCCAGTTGAGCTGTCCGATCAGGTTCTGCTCGGTTTTCTCACATGTTACAGATCTGATTCTTCACCGTTTGCCATGGCAATATAATTTTATGTTTTAATACAAGAATTCGATTAATTTATATTCATAATGGAAGATTCTTGCATGAATTAAAAGACTGATAGTGTTTTTAATATGCTATAAAAGCCAAAGGCCATTCTGAGGTTTTTAGAATTATTTATGCAGAAAGGCAGTTTTATTATTTACAAGAGTGCTAAAGGTTGCTATAGCAATAGAAATAGTGATCAGAGGTCATTGGTGTTGAATAAGCAATGAAAATAAGCAGGCATTACAGTAAGGCCCTTGTTGCTGGGGATTCCTCAAATGTATCCTCAGTTTTTAGCAAACGCTCAGATCAGAGTAAATTAAAACATTTTTAAGAACATCAGCTTTATTTCTCCACCAAACCCTATGTTGTGAGATTTGTCTCTTCGCCAGCAGTCACAACATTGATGGAGAAATATGATTTTCGTGTTTAATCTCTAGCTCTGGCCTTTAGCATTCTGAGTAACTTGTCTTCAACAACATACTTAGCCTTTTACTTGATAAAGATGTATTTTGACACCTTTAAAAATGGAGTAGACACAGGCCAGACATCTACTGTAGAAGCAGTTTGATGGGAATCTGCTTGGTTTGCTTATCCCTTTCCATCATATAAACCAGTTTTCACGCATCTGCAAATAGAGTAGACCCAGATCAGACGGCTCCTATAGGAGCTGTCTGATCAGGGTCTGCTCTGTTTGCTAATGGAATTCAATTGATCTGCTTCTTTAGTTTCTAAAATAACTACATTGTACAATGTTACACTTTCGATTTTTCACAGCAATGTCTTCACCTGAATCATATCGTTACTCCATGAATATTCATGAAAGAAATGATGATATCATGAATATTAATTAGATTAATTTTTAAATTTCCATATTAACACATATAACATTTGCCAAAGCAGAAACTGTAGAATCATGTCTATAACATTACATAAGCAAATAGAGCAGACATTGATCAGACGGCTCCTATAAGAGCCATCTGATCTTGGTCTACAATGTTTGCAAAGGCGTAGAAAGTCATATTTATGGTGCAAAGGGATAGTATAACACATTTAGTTTGTCATCAAATACAGGGGTTAAAAACTCTGCAGAAATAAAACTCAAACAGATTCAATTAAAAGTTTGCCTGTACATTCAGATTCATATTGTTGGCAAATGCAGGTATTGTTTAGCCTTATAAAGTATGGTGGATTGTATGAAAAGACTTGTTACATGGTAACCATTTACTCCACAAACATGCCTTTTAGCACCCTTGCAAACCAGAGTAGACCAAGATCAGATGGTTCCTATAAAAGCTGTCTGATCAGGGTCTGCTCTGTTTACTTAACCCTTTCCTCCAGAAATACGCCTTTCTACGCCTCTGTAAAAGTCACCTGTTGAAACCATTGTGATAAATAGAGCATTTGCTCCTATAGGAGCAAATGCTCTATTTATCACAATGGTTTCGGAACTACAAAATTCTAAAATGTCCCTTTTCTCTAGTTAATGCTCCTTTTCGGTAGATTTATTGAAAGTAGTTGGATCTAAAAATAGCCTGTGAGGGAATGGGTTAATATGGTATTATATAGATATGATTTAACTCTCTTCTACATAAATATGCCCCTCTATGCCTTTGCAATTACTGTAATAGTATACCCAGATAAGATGGCTCCTGTTGGTGCCATTTGATCAGGGTCTGCTCTGTTTGCCTATGACATTAGGTATGATTGTACAGTTTCAGCCATGGTCAAAACTTTCTGTGTTCATGTGCAGTTAATCTTATTAATATCATGATGACATCATTTATTACATGAATATTCATGGATAACAGGATTAACTCATTCCCTCATATTGACGCCTTTTGACGACTATGTCAAAGTCACTTTGTGAAACCATTGTGATAAATAGAGCATTTGCTCCAATAGGAGCAAATGCTCTATTTATCGCAATGGTTTCAAACTACAAAATTAAAAAAAAATCCTTTTCTCTAGTTAATGCTCCTTTTCGGTAGATTTGTTCAGAGAGGTATCTAAAAATAGCCCATGAGGTAATTGGTTAAAGGGTCAACAGCTTCTGCAATGGCTAAATATTCATGTGTTCATGAGCAACTATTCATGATATCATTATTTCTTAATACAAGAACATTGATGAAGACATAGCAACATATAAAGGCGCATACTCAAATGCTAAAATCATCATTTCTCCACCTAACCCTGTGTTGAGACGATTCTAAAGAGTGGTCACAACATAGGATCTAGTGGAGAAAGAAGAAAGCTATTCCTGAAAATGTTTTAATTTATGCATCTTATCTGGAGCTCTGTGAAGAGTATTTATTTGTTGAAGGCTAAAGCCAGTAGCATTTATCTCCTTAGTTATCTGCAAATTGGTGACACAGAGTAACTTGATGTCTTATCAGGATCTAAACTGTTTGACATTTTGAATATACAGTAGAACCCCTCTTATGCGACCACTTAATGAATAAACGTGGGTGTATTTAATAAGCAGGTGGTTGCTTAATGCAGGACAAAAGTAATGCAGAAAGCTCCTAGAGGAGCTTTCTGCATTACTATTGTCCTGCAATAAGCTACCACCTGCCTCTACCACCCAGAAATATCCCTCTTTTAGGTGGTCGCATTAGAGGGGTTTTACTGTACATGTACATGTATTTGAAGAGTAGTAATAACTTTGTAGTAGACAACAAGGTTTTGCAGTCAACAATTAGTTACAAACTGTTAACCCCTTACTCCATAAATACGGGTGTGATGGAGAAATGATGATTTTAGTTTCTTAGTATGCACATTTATCTGTTACTCTGTCTTTTCAATGACGAAGTTTCAAATTGGAATGGTTCAATGTGTGTTGTTTGATAGCATCCATTCAGTATGAAAGATTAAATAAGAGGATTTTCAGCAGTAAATAGTGCAGATTCTGATCAGGGGACTCCCCCCCCCCCCCCCAAAAAAAAAGAAGAAAAAACACTCTTAGTTTGGTCTACACTGTCTGTAAATACCAATCAACTTGTTTCCCACATTATAAGTTATAGTCATGGGAGTCAAGATCAGTTACTAAAAATAACTAATTGGGAAACCAGATCACAGTGGAATTTCCATTTATATTTATGATCAAGGTCTGTATCTTAATAATAGCTTCAGGAATCAACACATGTACAAAATATTCCCCTGATTTAACCCATTCCCTCATATTGACACCTCTGCAAAAGTCACCTGTTGAAACCATCCTGTAGGAGCAAATGCTCTATTTATCACAATGGTTTCAAACTACAAAATTCTAAAAATAATTCCTTTTCTCGTGTTAATGCTCCTTTTCAGTGATTCATTCAAAGAGGTTGGGTCTAAAAATAGCCTATGAGGTAATGGGTTCAATCTGTATCTTTATCATTTCGTATGAAAAAAGGAATTTTTGACGGTGGCAGAAACTTCAGAGTAAGATCTATATTATTTTGTAAGCAAACAGAGCAGACTCCTACAGGACCATCTGATCTCGGTCAACTCTGTTTGTCATGGTGTAGAAAGGCATTTATATCAAGGGAAAGGGTTATACCATCAATCACCAAAACAGTGACAAGTTTGTGATAACATTGGCAAACAGTTTAGATCCAGATGAGATGCTTATCAGGATTCAAACTGTCTGACACTCTGATTGCATTTCTGTTAACCCTTTACTCCAGGGCAACAGATTAAAGTGCGTAATCAAATTCTAAAGTTATCATTTCTCCAGCAAACCCTATGTTGTGACCACTCTTTAGAATCGGCTCGAGGAGACAATTCTAAAGAGTGGTCACAACGTGGGTTTTGGTGGAGAAATATAGTTATTCTTGGAATTGTTATAATTTACGCATCTTATCTGGACCTCAGCTTTACTCCATGGTCACATTTCTGTTAAGTGAAGAAATGATGCCTGTTAGAAATAGAAATTAGCTTTGATTTTTGTACATGCAAGATTCCCAAGGCTGCATGGATATTTTAACCCATTACCTCCTGAATATTCATGTAAGAAATAGTTACATCATAAATATTCATAACATTTGCAGCTGAATTTTTGTGATTGTATTAACAAGGGATTTTCTTTTACTATGACAGAATCATAAGCCTTTCCCTATTCAGTATTCATGTCAGAAATAATGACGTCATGAATATTTATTAGCTGAATCTTTTACAATGTAATATTTTTAAGGGAACCTTATAAGAGCCGTCTGATCTAAGTCTTCTCTGTTTGCAAAAAGGCATTCATTTGATGGAAAGGGTTAAATCAGATCTATATTCTGTCATTAAGCAAACATAACAATCAGATGGCTCCTGTAGGAACTGTCTGATCTGGGTCTGCTCTTCTGTGCAAAGAAGTGAAGGGGTATCTGTATCAGGTCGAGGGTTAAAGCCAATTTTCACCCATTCTTTCCTTAACCCTTTCCCTGTTCTATGTTTATTTCAAATTTCAATACCCACTGAATAGTCAGTGAAAAAATAGTAATAACGAAATATGGAAGGAGGAATATTGATAGTCATTTTAGAAGTTAACGAAACAGATTTATCAAAGCCCATTAACAGAGCAGACCCTGATCAGACGGCTCCTATAGGAGCCGTGTGATCTGGGTCCACTCTGTTTGCAAGTGTGAAAATGCATTTATATGAAGGAAAGGGTTAACCTTTTCATAAATGCTTTTCCGTCGCAAACACAGTAGTGTCATTAGACCCAGATCAGACGGCTCCTGTAGAAGCCATCTGATCAGGTACTGCTATGTTTTGCTGATTAAATTAGAATAGGTCTGACTCGACAGATTCTACCTATACCAAACGTACGCTTTTGCAGAGTAGATCCAGATCGGATGGTTCCTGAAGGAGACGTCTTGATCAGGGTCTGCTCAGTTTGCTTATGAAATAATAATCCTGAATTTATGGTTTCTACCAATACTAAAAATCCTGAGTACATATGCAATTATAAAAAAAATCGGCTAATAAATATTCTTGTTGTCATTATTTCTTACATGAATATTCAACAGGGAAAGGATTGAAACATTATCAGATTCTCAAATTGTTACGATCCTCATGAGCGGAGTTAAGTTCCTCTGCTCTCACCTGTTACCAGACTGTTTAAGTTCCTCTGCTCCTCACCTGTCGCCAGACTGTTTGCAAGGGGTATCTAAAATTCCCAGTGTACATGCAAAATCTGAATCAGATTTTAGTCAGCATCTGAAGTTATTCAGATGGACATATGGTGCCTACTGTGAAGCTACCCATTGGTCAAGTATTTATCTGTACATTGCCTGCTTGTTGGAAGTGACCTCCATCTTTTTTTTTTAATTCACAATTGCCATTTTTATTGTCATGTATTTTTGCTACATAAAGATGTTGATGAATAAATATATGTTGATAAAAAAGAATATTTTGTGTTTTTCCTTCTTGCTGTATCAAAGCCAGTTATGTATATTAATCCATTCCCGCATATCGACGCCTTTTGATGCCTCTGTTTAAGTCACTTTTTGAAACCATTGTGATAATAAAGCATTTGCTCCTATGGAGCAAATGCTGTACTTATCACAATGGTTCCAAAACTACATACATTGTAATTCTAAAAGTTTCCTTTTCTCAAGTAAATGCTCCTTTTCTGTAGATTTATTCAAAGAGATTGGATCTAAAAATAGTCTATGAGGGAATGGGTTCAACATGCAACGTGGCTTTTGGTCTCCCTTAGTATACAAATTAATAACACCTGTCTGAACCCAGCGGTACATTTTGTTGGCATTGTCTGTCCATGTTCATCTGTAGCCATATCTACATTACCATTGGCCAGATTTAATTAAAACATTGCACGAGGAAATTTCTTTGCACACAATTTCTGTTTAGCCCTTTCCCTGTTCTATATTTATTCCAAATTTCAATATTCATAGCCAAGTTATTGTAATGAAAGGTGGAACATTGCAGCCATTTTAGAAACTAAAGAAACATATCAAATTCCTTAAGCAAACAGAGCAGACCCTGATCAGACGGCTTCTATAGGATCTGGGTCTACTCCGTTTCCAAATGCGTGAAAACATGTTTACATGAAGGAAAGGGTTAGTCCACTAATTTCAGTCAGAAGGATGTTCCCTTAATATATTAAAGACGGTATCTAGTACATGTGTATTATTTTATGATCCAGTACAAGTTTTTAAGCCCTCACTATTGTGGTTCCATCTTGTCGGGACATTTGGATTTTTTATGTGAGGAAGCCTTCAAGTTGGCTTGTGCGAGGTTGGTGGACTAGTCTACCTAGGTATTCATCTGTGCAAAGAACAATGCAATTAGTTCCATGTACAGAAAGGCCTCTGGGGTCTTCCTCCACTTGTAATAAGCTGGACGTCACAATATGGCAATAGTACCGTATGCGTACCGCATACAGTACATAATAAGCCCCCTTGCAAACTTTCTCCGATTCAATATGCCTTATAAAAAGTGTTGATATTTTATAATCTGTACTTCAGATCTTGATTCCATATTAAGGTGATATTATTTTAAAAAAAAATCGAATTGAATATCTTATTAAATAAAAAAGTTACGGTTAATCCTCATATTTGCAGATTTTTGTAAAGTGCAAGGGCCGTAACTCTGTAAAGACAAACTGAATGAACCTCTAAATCAACTCCGCTTCAGATTTTGTTGCATAAAACATGTGTGAAGTTTCATTATTATCCTTTCAATAGTTTTCCCAGGAAACAACAGACAAGCCAAAAGTTGACAGACGAACAAAGCAACGAATGCACAAAGTTCAAGGGCCATAACTTTAAAATAAAAGGGCTTATAAAACCCCACAATATATGTGAAAATCCATATTACGGTAATATCATATAAAAAAATTGAAGTAAATATCATTTCAAATGAAAAAGTTATGACCATCCTCATATTTGCATATATATGCATATATTTTTTTAGCTCACCAGAGCACTTTTGTGCTCAGGGTGAGCTTTTGTGATCGCCTGATGTCCGTCGTCGTGCGTCGTCCGGCGTCAACAATTTCAACCTTTAAAAATCTTCTCCTCTGAATCTACAGGGTTCTCAGCTTTCATCTTTGGTACATAGCATCATCTGTAGGTCCTCTACAAAATTTGTATAAATTATATCCCTGGGGTCAAAATTGGCTCCGCCCCAGGGGTTTTCAGTTTTCAATAGAAACATATAGTGAAAACTTTGAACATCTTCTCCTCTAAAACTAGAAGGTTCTCAGCTTTCATATTTGGCACATAGCTTCAACTTCAGGACTTCTACAAAAGTTATATAAATTATGCCCCTAGGGTCAAAATTGGTCCCACCCCAGGGATTTCCAGTTTTTTGTAGCTGACTGCTTAAACAGCACATGGGATCACTAGTTATGCATAGGAAAAACTTCTTGTCAGAAACTACATGTCCCAGAGCTTAGATATTTGGTGTATAGATTTACTTAGCATAACTTTATGAGTTTTATAAGTATCATAGTTCTGGGGTTAAAATTGGCCCTGTCCTGTGTGTATAGACTTCTTCACATCAGAAAACTGCAGTCTAAAGGTTTCTCCTTAATATTATTAGCCTGAGCTGAGACCAGGCAGAGGGAGTTCTGATGTAATCACCGCTTAGCCTGATCAGTAGAGTAGAAATTGTGTTTAGACAAATAACACACACTCATTTTAGATTGAGAAAAACTCTGGATAATTCTCAAAATTCAGAAAACTCTTAAAGCTTTTTTTCATACTTATGCCCTGCATTAAGCTGCCAGCTATCAATATAGAGCATATCTGTTGTGAATTTCAGCTTAACTCTTTGCATGCTGGGTAATTTTGTCATCTGCTAACTTGTTGTCTGCAGCATATTCATAAGTTATCCTAACTACACACTTTCTAAGTTTTTCAGAAGTTCAGTCTCATTGACAAACAGTTTGGATGGCAGATCAGGCCCACATAATGTGGGGCCTGATCTGGATCCAAACTGTTTGCATAGGTCATTAGTGGTGGGAGAATCCCACTACACACTTTCTTTCTAAGTTTTTCAGAAATTCAGTCTCATTGACAAACAGTTTGGATAGCAGATCAGGCCCCACATAATGTGGGGCCTGATCTGGATCCAAACTGTTTGCATAGGTCATTAGTGGTGGGAGAATCCGCCTCCAGCATCCAAAGAATTAATACAAGTTCCAGTGGTCTATGCTCTACCCATTCTTTCACTACATTCTTTCAGCATCATGTTCAGGTCCTCTTCAAAAGTTATATAAATTGTGTCCCTGGGGTCAAAATTGGCACCGCCCCTGGGGTGTTCAGTTTTCAATAGAAACATATAGTGAAAACTTTGAAAATCTTCTCCTCTGATTGTCTGGTGAGCGATGTCAGGGCCATTCTGGCCCTCTTGTTTTAAGTGCAAGGGCTGTAACTCCAAAATGACAAATTGAATGAACCTCAGAATCTTGATACATTAAAGATGTGTGTGAAGTTTCATTTAACCCGTCCAATACTTTTCCGAGAAAACAGCGGACAAACAAAATGTTGATGAATGGACGGACAGACAGGGCCACGCCAATATACGACCATCTTATTAGGTGGGCGTATAAAAATAAAGTTATGGTTGCCCCAAACCTTTCCACACTAAAGTAACTTTGAAATTGTCATCTGCTACATTAATGCAAGATGTATCAAGAAACCCTTTACTCCATAACTCTCTTTACACCATTGAAAACATAGGAGATCCAAATAAGATGGCTCCAATAGGGTCTTCTCTGTTTGCAAAGCATAGGGATATTTATGGAGTATCAGGTAGATGGTAAACACTTTTGAAAAGAAATAGAAGAAAACTCTCATTTGGAGCGGACTACAATTTTAGCATATAAAAATTTCTTAAACTTCAAAAATCAGTTAACCCTTTCCCTCATATAAACATGTTTTCACGCATTTGCAAACAGAGTAGACCCAGATCAGACGGCTCCTAGAGGAGCCGTCTGATCAGGGTCTGCTATGTTTGCTAATAGAATTTGATCAATCTGTTCCTTTAGTTTCTAAAACGGCTACAAGATTCCACCTTCCTTATTTCATTATTCACTATTTTGTCCATGAATATTCAGGTATTGAAAATTGAAATAAACACAGAACTGGGAAAGAGTTAATAGTTGGAAATGAGAATCAAATATAAGCAGAGTTTTCAAAATAATTTATTCACATGTAATCATAATAATCTTGTATCAATCCACAGAGCTACAGATAACGGTGCGTACCCAAATACTAAAATCGTCATTTCTCCAACTAACCCTATACTGTGACCACTCTTTCGAATCCTCTCTTCGAGACGATTCTAAAGAGTGGTCACAGTATTGGGTTTGGTGGAGAAATAAAGAAGCTATTGTTGAAAATGTTTAAAATAACCCATCTTATCTGGAGCTCTGCATCCATATGCAAAATTTGGATATTTTACTTTTACATGAACAGTGTGGATCCAGATATGCTACAAGCAACTTGGCTTCAACTGCAAAACAAAGTCTAACCTTGAAAATCTATTGCAAGTTTTAATTCAAATACAGTAAAACCTCTCTATAACGGCCACTAAATTACATCAAGTATTTTGAGTTAAAGGCAGGTGGCTGCTTAAAGCAAGGTGAAAGTAAAACAGAACGTTCCTATAGGAGCATTCTGTTTTACTTTCACCTTGCTTTAAGCAACCACCTGCCCTAAATGCAAACTAATTAACACAATTTAGTGGTCATTATAGTTAGGTTGTACTGTAACAATTTTGAAATAAGAATGTAAGAAATAATGACATCATGAATATTAATTTAATAGCTGATTTTTTATAAAGGCACAGGTAGAGTCAGAATTCCATTTTCCTTGTTAATCCTTTCCCTTTTCATGCCTTTGCAAACTGAGCAGACCCAGATCAGATGGCTCCTGTAGGAGCAATCTGATCAAGGTCTGCTGTTTGCTTACGGTATTGTATAGATCTGACTCTTTCAGTTTCTGCAATGGCCAAAACAATCCATAGGCCATTATTATAAAAATTCCAGCTACAGTAAAACCCCTCTAAAGCAGAATTCTAGTAAAGAAGAATTTAGATATATTTAGGCAGGTGGCTGCTTAATGATGGGTGAAAGTCATGCAGAAAGCTCCTAGAGGAGCTTTCTGCATGACTTTCCCCCTGCATTAAGCTGCCACCTGTCTCCAAGACCTATATTTTTACTAAATCAGGTTAAGAGAGGTTGTACTGTACAGTAAAACCTCTCTATAACGATCACTAAATTGTCTTAATTAATTGGTATTTTGGGCAGGTGGTTGCTTAAAGCAAGGTGAAAGTACTTTCACCTTACTTTAAACATCCACCTGCCTTTAACACAAAATACTTGATGTAATTTAGTGCTCGTTATACTCGTTTTACTGTAATTAAAATTAAGGATGTCATTATTCCTGCATGAATATTAAGGGAGTAGAGGGATAAGCAACTAGAACAAATCCAGATCGCTTGGCTCCTACTGAAGACATCTGATCTGGGTCTGGTCTGTTTGCAAAGATACGAAAAAGAGCTGAATGAAGGAAAGGGTTATGTAATAGGGAAAAAGGTATCTCTTAAATTCGTAATCAATGCAGACCTGGACAAGCTGCTATGTCACAGACACAATAGCTGATCAGACTAAAACTGTCAATTCTTACCCTATTATTTGAATATATAATTTTTATCATATATAAACAAGTTTATGTTTTTCAAAATACAGGTGGTAGCTTAATGCAAACTGAAAGCAATGCAGAAATCTCCCAATTTTGCATTAAACAACCATTTATGTACAAAAAGCAATACGCTCCTTTACAAAAATGTTACATCCCCTGGGGTGTTTATTAGAGACGGTATGGTACGATAAGACTCCACCCACTAGGAATAAAATTAACACATGTTCATATATTGCTGTATAAAACAAGTGAAACAATTTACATTGCTATGACAAATCGTTAAGAATACGATGTATGTATTGAATCAGATTTACAAATGCATTTCCATCAAATGTAGAACCCAGTCTCTGATGCAGCGGCTGGTTGTGATTACCAGTCAAACCTCTCTTAACCCATTACCTCATAGGCTATTTTTAGATCCTGCCTCTTTGAATAAATCTACCGAAAAGGAGCATTTACTAGAGGAAGGAATTTTTTAGAATTGTGTAGTGTACAAATCATTGCAAATGCTCTATTTATCACAATGGTTTCAGAAAGTGACTTTTACATGGCATCAATATGAGGGAATGGGTTAAGAGGCCATTTAATGAAAAATATTGGTGTCTTTAAAAACAGGTTGCTTAATCATGTGGGATGAATGTAACTTGCTCTACATTACGCTACCAGCTGTTTGAGAGAGGTTTTACTGCACACTGCCCAATAGTGTTGTCTAAAACATGTGTTTTCTGCTCAAATTTTCACTTTTCAAATGTTCTTCTTATTTATCAAAAACCATAATCGGAGTATATGATTTTTAGTTTGGTTTTTATTAGGTTTTACATCGTTTTTAACAGTATTTCAGTCAAATCATAACGTCCAGCTAGTTAAAGGCTGAGGAAGACCCCAGATGTTCTGTGCACGGAACAAATTGCATTGTTTTACGCACAGAAGAAGATCCAGGTAGAACCACCAACCTACCGCAAGTCAGCTGGAATCGGAATATATCTGAATTAAAATTGTGATGATAATATGGTATGAATGTACTATGGCCTTCACTAAAATATGTAACAAATGTCAATTAATTCTGAATGACGTAACCAACACTTAACCCTTTCCTCCATATGCTATTTTTAGACCCAACCTCTTTGAATGAATATACCCAAAAGGAGCATTAACTAGAGAAAAGGAAAATTTTAAGAATTTTGTAGTTTGAAACCATTGTGATAAATACAGCATTTGCACCTATAGAAGCAAAATCTTTATTTATCACAATGGTTTCATAAAGTTACTTTTACAGAGGTGTAGAAAGGTGTATTTATGGAGGAATGGGTTAAACTTTCTCTGTTCAAACTTTCTTTTCTCAGACTTCAGATTGTCATTTGTGGTCCGAATTTCCATGTAACACAAAGTATACACTAGTCCATTTCCTTCCAATCCTGTTTCGTTTGGCTCATCTTCCTCCTTTTCTGCCCTTCTTTTTCTGAGACTTTCCCCCTCCACCCTGTTGTTGTTGCTGGGAACTAGACTGGGAGGAGCCACCACCTTGTAACCGGGCCTTTAATTTAGGAATCGTCTCTCCTATGTAGAACAATAGAGACTGTCCTGAAATGTACAAAAGTAATTATGAAATAACACAATCTTGAGTCCTAACGAAATTCAAATATATACGTACAGTTGATCTTCGATATTTCAAACTTCAAGGGACCATATAAATTACAGTGAGATAATGGGTCCAAGTCATTCCATTTCTAATCTGTACAACTTCTCGTGTTCATAGCTTAACGCAGGTCTAAAGACGCTTTAAGCATTACTTTCAACAGGCATTAAGCTGTCACATATTTTTCTAAAAATTCTGCATCATAAATTTTGGAAGGACTGAACTTTCATTTTAAGTTATCCGACTTCGAGATATCGAAGTTCAACTGTATGTATTTAACCATTTTAACCCGTAACCCATTACCTCATAAGCTATTTTTAGATCCAACCGCTATGAATAAATCTACCGAAAAAGAGCATTAACTAGAGGAAAGGGAAAATTCAGAATTTTGTAGTTTGAAACACTTGTGATAAATACAGCATTTGCTCCTATCACAAAGGTTTCAAAAAGTGACCGATACAGAAGCATCAAATGGCATCAATATAAGGGAATGGATTAATAAAGCTGAAAATGTAATGTCGGTTCAAACTTTACTTATATAGTTACTATCGTCCACTTCCCTCTTATCGAACCTCACCTTGCATTCGAACCTTTCAATGTTTTGGGTTTTATGCGCATACGGTAGTGCGCACAACGTCATCAATTCGTGTGTACCGGTGCTTTATATTGATAACACGACGCAATAACTTTGAACGGGAAATATGCGACAAAAACAGGTAATTACAGTCTATTTTTCCTGCAGCTACGCTAAAAATGATAAAATACTTAATACTTTATTCAATCAAATCAGAAAAATATAGTATATCAACATAAATTTAGAAGTTTACCGACACTGAAAATGTTTTGACAGCTCTCCTCTTCGGCTGCTGCTGCAAAGGTCACGTGACCATGGTGAAAATCATGTGACTATGTACTTATACGTTACAGTTCAAAAATTCTATTCCATTGAATCTTTGACAGAGTTTTTTCCAAAAAAAAATCCTAACATTTATTTTCAATTTATATTTCAGCTACATCCAACAATTTTCACGCCCACTAGCACCGGCTTAAGCAGTATTCAATTTTTCAAAACTAATGACATCAAAACTAATGATCCTGAAGGGTCAGAAACTATAACAAAACTGAGAATGAAGTAAGAGGCAACTCTTTATGGCCGCCCCACAATCACTTAACAGCTGCTTTTGTGAAGTACATTAATTCTGAAAGTAGTAGATCCTTCAAAAGTAAAAGCAGCAATGCAAAAAGATACATTTAGCTAATGTCTAATGTTAAAATTTAATTAGTTAAAATTATTGACTGTTTTGGATCGGACTTTTTGAGCTGCACTGTAATTTTTAAAAGGTTCGGTAAGCAGGTGAACTTTTTTGTGACCGCCATTTTGTTTTGGCTGTTGGGGTGGTGGGGAACACTTGATGATTTTGGGATTGTTAGACGAGGAAAAAAATACTATACTATTTCAAGATATGTATAAAAGATTATTTTGAATTGATGATTTATTACTTTCTTCATTATTCACGGTAAACGTGTTCTGATCCTGGTCAAACATTAAGAGGTTCGATAGACGGTGAGACCACGCTATACAAGGTCTGCTGTGTTTGCTTATGAAATAATAATTAGATATGCTTTTACAGTTTCTGCCGTTGCCAAAATTTCCTGAATTCAAGTGTCATTATAAAAAATAATCTAATTAATATTCTTTTAAATATGTCATTATTTCTTACATGAATATTGTAGCATCCGCGATGCACTCATGTACGTCGACTTCTGACCCCAGAGACAGAGGATGAAATACACTGTGCATCGTGTTGTCATTCCAGTTTCACTTGCTAGAAAGCTGTATCTTTTCTTACTTGACTTGGCACATGCATGTTTTAATCCTCATATTTATTTGTTTAGCTAAAATGCACTCGATTTTAGGGCCTAGTATGTGAGATGCTACAGTATAATGTCCGCCATCTTGGTTGCTACAGTGATGCATTGTGGGTTGTTTACTATAGAAATAACGCTCAAAGCAGACAGAATTACCGTAGCTATGCCAAAAAGAAAGGCTCAAGATATCTATTTCCCTATGGTACATATTTATTTTGGGATTTTGTTGGCGAGTTTCCATGATCAAACTAGTTTGTAATATTTTCAAACAGTATAACATAGTTCTTCATATGTAACCGGAGGCTGAATGTTTTCACGCGCGTTACCTAGCATTTCCAACCACCAACCAGTATTTGACTATTCAACCACTTGATCAGCCCGTCAAAACTTGACGGTTTCCAGTCAGTTTTGACGGGGACGAATCACGTGACCTTTTCCAACCTTCTTTTTGTCAGTTTCCTACCACTTTTGACTGGGAATCTGAGCGCGAGTATAAAAGAGCCGGATTTTTGGCTGAGAGAGAGTTGAGGGAGTTGAGCTAGGGTCAAGAACTACGCTAGCCTGTTTCGGAAATATACATTCTAATGGTGCGCATTTTAAGGCATACGAATAGAACATAGATGAAAGCATTTCATTTTATGACAGAATTTCGACTGATCTATAGAATAAATGCAGATCTTGGCATTTTACAGATTTAAAGCTTTATTCGAATTACGCGGTTTTGCAACTTATTTATAAAATACTTTGGTCGCTGACGTTGTGCTGTAGCTACCGATCCACCACCTAGATTTATATCATTAAGACTGAGATTGACATAAGCAGATCGATTGGATCTTGATCCATTGATAAATTCACTTACAAGAGCTATTTGCAAGAGGTTTGCCGTGTGTGGTGTTTACTAGGCCCATAGTATGATAAGTTGTCTGAGTTCGTATGTATCTATTTGTGGAAGAATCTAGAGAATTCTGAATAACAATCACCAGAATATTTTAAATTGATATCGTCTCGATTTATTTATATTTTATCCCCTCACGTTAACCAACGTCCATAGCTGGGCGTAACATTTATGGTGACAGAGCGGTGGGATTTGGTATTTTAACCAGATCCAGCGATACGAACCTATCTTTTGAATCTCTTAAGTAAATTAGTAACAGTTTACGCTACCAACAGTAATCATGCACAGCCCAAGATCCGTTGATAGTGAGGGTGTAATTTCCTTCAAACCAGTTACCCGTTCGTCACGCAACTCACATAGTGAACTGTCCAGCCCTTATCACTCACCCAGGGGAAGACCCAGTGAATCAGCTATACACGAGAGATTGATCTCGCCGGAGATCATTGTTCAAAGGCAAAGTCCAAGACCTAGTCCTACACATACACATTTAAATCAGTCCACCACACATGAACACATGGCAAGAAGTCAGACCAGTACACAGCTTGATTTAGGTGACAAACAGAATGATACGACAGGAAACTACAACACAGAAGTAGCCAGTATTCTGTCTAATATAACAGATGTACTCACCCAGATGAGCAGTCAGTTAAATTCCTTAAAATCCAGTCAAAAGAATACACACAACGTGAATCCAGATACACAAAACACACACCGTAATCAACATGCTGATAGAGTGACGTCATACAGCTCACGTAATAGTGACGTGGCTACATTCCAGACTTGGAATTACCCAATTTACTCCAATAAAAGCACCAGGGTTGCATGTAGAGATAACATTTATAGTATAGCTATGCAAGCTTCAGAAAGGGCACGTCAGTCTCCCCCAACACAGGCACCAAACAGAGTTTATCACAACCAGACACAAGAAATGAATACATGTGTAGACCCTGACAATTACAGACATATTGCACATAATATACCAAACACGCACCCATGCCAATATTATGCCAATGAATCTTTAATGACAAGACAGGTACCATCAGCAATGTTAGATCCAGATCAAAACACTCGAAACAACAACAGTGTAGACTTAGATCCAGCAGTGCAAGCCAGATATAGGCCAGATAGTGTGGCACTCCAACCCCAAGAGTACAATGAAAGGGTTTTGACCCAACAACTTAGTAGACCCAAACGGTTGAATGATTTGGGAGGCATCAAGATCAGTCCATTCACTGGCGATGAAGAGTGGCGTGTTTGGCATGCGAGGTTTGAAACCATCACTCAAAGGTTTGGACTGACAGAAGATGAAAAGCTAGACCACCTTCTACCAAGAATAGAGGGCAAAGCAGCAGAATTTGTTTTCACCCAGCTACCTTCAAGCTTTTTGTCTAGTTACAGACAAGTTGCACATGAGCTTGATTGTAGATACAGAGTGATTGAGACACCTAGATCATTTGCAGCCAAATTCAGTCATAGGACCCAGAGGGTAGGCGAAACCGCTGAACAGTATGCCGCTGATTTGAAGGTCTTATACGACAAGGCCCATGGGTACAGAGACAGACAAACACGAGAAGAAGATCTAGTAAGAAAGTTCTTGGATGGTCTGAGAGACGACGACGTGAGATTCGAGGTCGAATATCACAAAGAACCAACAACAATAGACGAGGCAGTTTTTCATGTGGTGAACCTGCTTCAAACCCGTCGAAGAGAGTTTCATGACAGACACCAAAGAGAGAGCACAAGGCGGCTAGAGGATGAAAGAACTTATACATGTAGCAAGGATAAAGAGCAACATGAGACACCCTCTAATCAAGAGAACCACCTTCAGACCAGTTGTAAGAGAAATGATTGTGCCAACGTAACAGAATCAAAAGGTTTAGAAGAAATCCTCGAGAAAATATTAAAGAAGCTCGACAACATTGAAGAAAGTAAGCTGACAGCCACAGAGAAGCAAGCCGGCAAGAGAGGAAAAATTGTCGAATGCTTCAACTGCAGAAAAATGGGTCACTTTGCTCGTGACTGCCCCGAAAGAAAACATAGGAGAGAGAGGTCGACTGGGGAGCAGTTTGAAAAGCAAAAGGATTACAATGACCGAAACAATAATTTAAACTACAGGGGACCGGCTCTTGCGGCCAAAGAGAGGTCCAATTAAGCAGCAATGAGGAAGGCCAAACATGTGGGACAAGTAGAGAAGAATCATGCATTGACGTTGAAAGTGTTGATGGCAACAAATGTAAACTACCAAAGAAGGGACTGGGTGATGGGATATATATAAGAGGAGTTGTAGAAGGTATACCGGTGATATTCACCACAGACACAGGGGCTTCTAGGACGGTGATATCTACAAGGGTATACGACAAAATACCAGAAAATAGAAGGCCATTATTACGGAAGTCTGTTTGCTTAAAGGGAGCAGGTGGGTTGCCTATTAAGGAGAAAGGGAAGGCCGAGTTCACGCTGGGACTGGGTTCAACCTTAGAGATCGTCAGGGAGGCTATAGTAGCTGAAATAGAGGATGACGTTCTGCTGGGGTATGATGTCCTGGGCGGGAATGGGAAGGCAGCAGATATTCTCCTTAGTAAGAACAAAGTAATTTTCGACGGGGTCGAAATACCGTGCTTTCAAATTAGCAAGGGAGGAAAGACTAGAAAGGTAGTAATGGCAGATGACTTCAACATCCCGGCACTTAGCGAGACGGTAGTAGATGTGTATGTTGACCGGAGTGAGGGTGACGATGAGGATCGCCGAGCAGAATATCTCCTGGAGCCAACAGACACTTTTACAGAAGCTTACCCTCTATTAATGGCAACAACCCTCGTCAACATCAATGCTGCACCCACATGTAAAGCAAGACTGCTAAACCCATTCTCCACCGATATACAGCTTGAACAAGATACGGAGGTTGGAAAGGCAGAGCGAGTAGAACGGATAGTGAGCGTCTTCACAAAGGAAGAGAGCAAGGATGACGACAGGCACAGAATCCGTAGAGTGGCAATGACCCCAAAGGAAGCTGCAACAGAAGAAAACCCACACGAATTGGGAAGGGAAACAGATGTACCAGCATACTCACAAGCCTTGTGTGAACGGTCCACTAAGGGAAATGGTAGTTATGAGCGGCAAGTGGTAGCCAGACTCCTGATCAAATACAAGGATACCTTCTTCAAGGATGAGTGGGAAATTGGTGTCCATCACAACAGGCTAAAACCGTATGCAGGACGGCACCCACCACGATTGGCACCTAAGAAGTTGTGTTCCGACCGAATCGTGACATCCCACTAAGGATAGTGACAATGCGATTAGGACATTTTACGCGAAATACCGATCATTTATCTCGAACTGTGATAATTATGTTATTTTTTTAAAAGTTATAGCTTACGAAATTGTGCATTAAGAAAGTATATTTGTGTATAACTGTACATTGTGTGAACATTTAATCGCGTTACAAATAGATGTACAGTAATAGTGTACAATATAAGACTAGTGATATCATGAAGTACGCAGTGACTGAAGCCAATATCTATGGACGCGATGTTAACACTGATGTTACTATCCGTACCATAAACACTACACATATATCCAGTGATAGGCACTATTTTGGGAAGATTGACATTCCAGCGTTGTGATAAAATATTCAAACATATTTATGACGGGTAGTTGTGACGCTATTTTAACTCATTATATTAAGTATGGTGTAAAGCCATGCTTATTTTCATTTCTGAATAGCACGGTGTCAACTCGAAAAATTTTTGTATTAAATACAGCTGCTAAATTGAAGGTTATCTGGCACAGCGATGCACTTGCTATTCAGAAATAATGAGTATTGCAATCTTAATTAGCCTGTAACCATGGCACTTTTGCAACTACATAGGTTAAATTTTCTTTGAGAGGTAATTTTACAGAGACGTTTTACTGTAATAGGTTGTTTGATTAATGTTCTGTGATATTGCAGATAGGGCATTTGTCCTATACTTTTCAGTGTCTATAGGATTAGGAGCCGAGGACAATGGTATCTACCTCTTGAGAATTTGTTCATAAAGTTAACCGTGTCAATGCATTACGTCTTGACACATTACTTTATGGGAAGCCGGACAGAGGCGGCAACTTTCACATTTACTTGTTGAGTATTCTTGTTATAAAGCAAGATTGTTTAAATTTTAAAGAGTGTTATTATAGTTAAAAGTTACAAGGTTACAGGTACAAAAATCTTAAATTTGTGATAAATACTTTGCATGTGGTATTGTAAAAGATACAGCTGAACAGCTAAACTTTATTGTTATAAGTACTGTTCTTTATGTTTAGAATTGTAGGCAGCGGGAGCTTTGCCTATCAAAGAGGGGGGTAATGTAGCATCCGCGATGCACTCATGTACGTCGACTTCTGACCCCAGAGACAGAGGATGAAATACACTGTGCATCGTGTTGTCATTCCAGTTTCACTTGCTAGAAAGCTGTATCTTTTCTTACTTGACTTGGCACATGCATGTTTTAATCCTCATATTTATTTGTTTAGCTAAAATGCACTCGATTTTAGGGCCTAGTATGTGAGATGCTACAGTATAATGTCCGCCATCTTGGTTGCTACAGTGATGCATTGTGGGTTGTTTACTATAGAAATAACGCTCAAAGCAGACAGAATTACCGTAGCTATGCCAAAAAGAAAGGCTCAAGATATCTATTTCCCTATGGTACATATTTATTTTGGGATTTTGTTGGCGAGTTTCCATGATCAAACTAGTTTGTAATATTTTCAAACAGTATAACATAGTTCTTCATATGTAACCGGAGGCTGAATGTTTTCACGCGCGTTACCTAGCATTTCCAACCACCAACCAGTATTTGACTATTCAACCACTTGATCAGCCCGTCAAAACTTGACGGTTTCCAGTCAGTTTTGACGGGGACGAATCACGTGACCTTTTCCAACCTTCTTTTTGTCAGTTTCCTACCACTTTTGACTGGGAATCTGAGCGCGAGTATAAAAGAGCCGGATTTTTGGCTGAGAGAGAGTTGAGGGAGTTGAGCTAGGGTCAAGAACTACGCTAGCCTGTTTCGGAAATATACATTCTAATGGTGCGCATTTTAAGGCATACGAATAGAACATAGATGAAAGCATTTCATTTTATGACAGAATTTCGACTGATCTATAGAATAAATGCAGATCTTGGCATTTTACAGATTTAAAGCTTTATTCGAATTACGCGGTTTTGCAACTTATTTATAAAATACTTTGGTCGCTGACGTTGTGCTGTAGCTACCGATCCACCACCTAGATTTATATCATTAAGACTGAGATTGACATAAGCAGATCGATTGGATCTTGATCCATTGATAAATTCACTTACAAGAGCTATTTGCAAGAGGTTTGCCGTGTGTGGTGTTTACTAGGCCCATAGTATGATAAGTTGTCTGAGTTCGTATGTATCTATTTGTGGAAGAATCTAGAGAATTCTGAATAACAATCACCAGAATATTTTAAATTGATATCGTCTCGATTTATTTATATTTTATCCCCTCACGTTAACCAACGTCCATAGCTGGGCGTAACAATATTCATGGAGTAAAGGAATAATGAAATAAAGGGCTATCACCTGTCTTAACCTTTTTTCCCTGTTCTATGTTTATTCCAAATTTCAATACCTACTGAATATTCATTAACAAAATAGTTATAAAGAAATATGGAAGGTGGAACTTTGTAGACATTTTAGAAAGCAAAGAAACAGATCTATCAAATTATATTAGCAAACAGAGCAGACCCTGATCAGACGGCTCCTCTACTCTGTTTGCAAATGTGTGAAAACACGTTTACATGAGTTAACCCTTTCTCCCTGTTCTATGTATATTTCAGATTTCAATACCTTCTGAATATTCATGGAAAAAATAGTTACAATGAATTATGCAAGGTGGAACATTGTGGCCATTTAAGAAAGTAAAAAGCATATCTTTCAAATTCCTAATAATTAGCAAACAGAGCAGACCCTGATCAGGCAGCTCCAATAGGAGCCATCTGATCTGGGTCTACTCTGTTTGCAAATGTGTGAAAACATGTTTATATGAAGGAAAGGGTTAATCCTTTTCCTGTTGCATATTCATGTAAGAACTAAGAAATAATGACATCATAAAAATTGATTTGCTTATTATTTATAACTGTATAAGAAAGGTTACAAAAGTTTGATATTGGGTAGAAACTGTCGAGTTAGGTCCTTCACCAGCAATCTGATCTGGGTCTAGTCTGTTTGCATAGGCGTGAAAAAGTGTTTATTATATGCGGGAAAGGGTTAAAAACTTAAAAGCCCGGTATTAGACTTACTTTGGGTTGTCGCTATTAACAGATTTTATGGTAATAGATTGAAAAGTTCTTACTAGTTTGGTATTTCTCATATTTTGGTGTGCCATCTTCTTCTTTGAGCTGAATTCTAATTCTCCCTCTGTACTTGAGGTCTTTATGATCCAGTTCCCTTGGGTATGTCTTATTCTGTAAAACGGAAAATTTATATGAGTAACTTTGGCTCCATCTTGATAGTACATTTATACACTGCTTCATCAAATCATTTTAGCTCTTTTAACCCATTCCCTCATATTGACACCTTTTGATGCCTCTGTAAATGTTACTTTTCGAAACCATTGTGATAAATAGAGCATTTGCTCCATAGGAGCAAATGCTCTGTTTATCACAATGGTTTCAAAACTACACAATTCTAAAATGTTCCTTTCTTCTAGTAAATGCATCTTTTCAATAGAATTATCCACAGAGGATAGGTCTAAAAATAGCCTATGAGGTAATGGATCTTAAAATAACCTGTACTATGAGGTAATTGGAGAGAGTCAGATACATGTAATAGGTGTATCTTACTTTTCAGCCAATGAGAGGCAAGAAGACATTTGGTTGGTCAAAAAAGTAGACAATTTTTGTCATAGATAAGACACTAATATATCCTAATCATGCTTCTTACCTGCATGAAAAATAGCAGAACTTTTGATAAGGTTTGATATTGGTTTGGTTTTTATCGAGTTTTACGTCGCTTTAACAGTATTTCAGTATTAAGGTACATGTACTAAAACCATCATTTCTCCACCAAAGAATATTGACGACATAGGGTTTGGTGGGTACATACAGGAGATAATCTTGAAAAGAACGCCTGGTTTAGACATCTAATCTACGCCTTAGAAACAATTTCTAATTCATGTTCATTAACAATTCTGTACTTTAATTAGCTTCCTGTATTTAAATTTTGTAAAATAATTAAGTGTTTCTCCAAACTGAAACAAAACATTAAATTTTGCACAAGCAATCTTTAACTCTTTGTACACGAAGAAATTATTTTTTTCATATATCTGCAAAAATGTTCAACGATTTTTAAAATCTACTGCCAAGAAGTAAAGCTATAATCTTGGTGAGGCAACAAGTTAATTGGTAATGTTTCGTGTATTTTGAAAAAGATCCTGGCAGAAATTGGGTTGGAGTGGAATTTTATACATATACTTGTTGCTTAAAAGATACCTTAATTATGTTTTTGTCCAATCAAAATAGGGGAAGAATTTTGAACCGTAAAGATGGATACTGTTAACACTTTACTTCATGAATTTTCATGTAAAAATTATTAACCCTTTCCTCCATAAATACGCCTTTCTACGCCTAGAAGTATAAAAGTCACTTTATGAAACCATTGTGATAAATACAGCATTTGCTCCCATAGGAGCAAAATTTAATGCTCTATTTATTGCAATGGTTTCAAACTACAAAATTCTAAAATTTTCCTTTTCTCTAGTTAATGCTCCTTTTCTGTAGATTTATTTAAAGTGGTTGAATCTTAATATAGCCTATGGAGGAAAGGGTTAATGAAAGCATATTAACCGTTTATTCTATGAATTACACATACACAGAGGAATGTTTCGCCATGGCATAAACTGTAGAATCATATCTATACTATTTCATATGCAAACAGAGCAGACCCTGATCAGACCGCTCCTATAGCAGCTGTCTGATCTGGGTCTATACTGTTTGCTAAGACATACAAAAAGATGTATTTATGGAGTAAAGAGTTAAATAGTTTCTCATTTAGTTCTGAAACTGCTTGCCACTTGAGTAATCCACTTACTTCTACTCCAATAACAAATCCAGCTGCAAGACAAACATCTCTGATCTCCGTGTAGGTTGGGTTTTCCACTCCCTGTAAAACAAGCAAATGCCATTATGAGGGGTTAACCTTTTACTCTATGAATATTCATGTAAGAAATAATGATATCATGAATATTATTTATATTTACTTTTATAACACAGGACATTTTGACTTGGGCAGAAACAGTAGAATCATTATCCTATCTATATTATATAATAAACAAACAGAGCAGACCCTGATCAAAAGGCTCCTACTCTGTTTCAAAATACATAGAAATGCGTATTTATGGAGTAAAGGGTTAACACAAAATAGCAGTAGCACTTTCTTTAACATTCAAAATCACAGCAGCAAACAGCCTTGATCCAGGAGAAACACTGAATAACTTGATGTCTCTTCCGAAAACTCATCTGGATCAAAATTGCTATGCTATATTTCCTGCAAAAGTCAATTCCTATTTAACCCATTCCCTCATATTGATAGCTCTGAAAAAGTCACTTGGTGAAACTGTCAAACAATTGTGATAAAAAGAGCATTTGCTCCTATAGAGCAAATGCTCTATTTATCACAATGGTTTCGAACTACAAAATTCTAAAATTTTCCTTTTCTCTTATTAATGCTCCTTTTCCGTAGACTTATTCAAAGAGATTGTATCTAAATATAGCCTATGAGTTAATGGGTTAAAACAATAAAAGAAGACTTTATGATTTTTCTTTCCAAAAAAACCCAAAATCTGAGTGTCAAACAGTTTGGATTTTGATGTGCAACAAGTTACTGGATACAAAAATAAAATTCTCCCATAGAATGACTATGAATGTAAGCTTCCCAATGCATGGGCATTCGGACTTTAAACTTAATAGTGAGAGAAATGGCACCCTGACCCCTCGCTTACAACGAGTTAACTGGGCTGTAAAGAGATCATTTACAGTTATGTAAATAAATATTACTTAGTGTGTATACAATATATTATAGCACATACCTTATCTTTTGGCACTCTTCTTCCTTCTTTCAGGGTTTTCTTGTTGTTTATATACGCCGGGTATACACAAACCCATCTAAAATAATTACACATTGCATATTATATACAGTGTCATTTATGTTTTGAAAACATTTAAAGAATAAGTTACATGCAATTTTGGGATCATGTTTCAGAATTATGAGGCATTGGGATAGTGATGATATGCAACAACTCAATCAATTTAAAAGTAACTCAATTAACCCTTTACCTGATAGACGTCATTTGGCACCTTTGCAAACATTGTAGACTAACCATTAACCATTTACTGCATGAATATTAATGAAATAAATGACATTATGGTTTTTAAAATTCCCAGAAATATGAGGATGTGAACATTGGTCACATTTTGAGACTGAGCGAACTCTCAGTCACACGAGGTCATCAGTTTAAACATGAGAAAGTATGGGCTATGAGTAGGTTTGGCCAAAACAGATTCTGTCGTCGAATTACCAACGACTGGAACTCTCTATCTGCGGACACTGTCAGCACAGACTCTGTAAACAGCTTCAAGTCAAGATTCAACCAGGACTGGAAAACCTGGAGCAACAAGTTCCAACATACATAGGTAAAACCCACACAGACTATACTACCTGTACCATCTACCACGTATAATACCAGACATTGATTAAGCTAAGTCAACCATCTCGATTGGGCCTACACAAGCCTACAACTCAGCCAGCAGTAACTAAAGGTAACTAAAATGAATATTAATAAGTGTTTTTTCATAAAAACACATGAAGATTTGGCCATGGTAGAAACTGTCAAATCATATCTACACGTATATATGATTTCTTAAGCAAACAGAGCAGACCCTGATCAGATGGCTCCTATAGCAAGTATCTGATATTGATCTAATATGTGAGCAAAGGCATAGTAAGGTGCATTTATCAAGTAAAGGGTAATATAGATCTAATGTCTTCACTTACTAGTCTCTTTCCTTAATGCTATCAGCTTTATCTTCATTCTGTTTTTACTTTTTAAAATTTATGACTATATACTTTTTCAATTAACATTGGTGCTGGCATGCAGCTGCTTAGTGATGCCCATGAGGGCGTATAGCACTATATAGAGAAAGAAAGAAAGAAATCTGTAGCAATGGTAAAATGTTCAATTTTTAAAAGGCCGCTGTAAAGATTATTTCTTACATGGATATTCATGGTAAATGGTTTAACCCTTTCCCTCATATAAACGTGTTTTCACGCATTTGCAGAGTAGACCCAGATCAGACGGCTCCTAGAGGAGCCGTCTGATCAGGGTCTGATCTGTTTGCTAGTAGAATTTGAAAGAACTGTGCCTTTACTTTCTAAAATAGCTATATTGACCCACCTGCCAATTTTCATTATAATTATTTTTCCATGAATATTCAGTAGGTATCAAAATTTGGAATAAATATAGAACAGGGAAAGGGTTAACTGAAACAGAATATATTCACCTTCTACAAGTACAGGCAAAGTACTAGCACAGAAAAACCGCAGTCGGAGTCCATATGGACTTTTTTGACAACAGTATAGCTGTCAAGCGTGAAACTGGTCTGTGACATTTTCTTTAAAACTAGTACATTGGGTCATCTTATAATTTATAAGAAATAATGTTAAGTATTTAAACTTACCTTTCTCTCTCTGCATGGGTAAATTTTGGATCCCAGCTGCGTGCATTTTGATTCACAGTTTGTTGTGCCATGTTGTAATATTTTCCACACTAGCGCCTGTGTGACAGTGACTGAATTAGCACTTAGTCCCGGCTTAGTACATACAAAAACGTAATGGGCCGAAAACCAATATTTATTTTGATAAATCGTTTTATCGACTATGATAAGAACAAGTCTAAATTACGAGCATGTTCTGTATTGATGAAGGGTAAAAATTAACGGCCCAATTAAAAACGGCACATAAATTTACCATTTAAAGGCCCACTTCAATAACGCCCGATTCAAAATGGCATATCCAAAATGCTCTCCTCTCTCTGAGGCGTCCACAATTAGCCCATAGTTTACAGGAACGGGCGTTAACCATTTCCTTCAATTAACATCTTTTCGCACATCTGAAAACAGAGTAGACCAAGAACAGACGGCTCCAGTAGGAACCGTCTAATTAAGGTCCGTTCTAATTAGGGTCTGTTCTGTTTGTAACTATGTTCATCAAATTTTAACAGATCTGACTCTACAGTTTCTACCAAGAACATACGTCATGCGTAGGCCTACATATGCCATTTAAAAATAAGCTATTTTATATTCACGATTATTCAACAGGGAAAGGGTTTACCTTTAGCCTGCTGGGCAAATAATTTTTACAAATATTTTCACCTACTACATTTTCAAAATTCAAGCTATAATATTTTTTTCTACCAAAATACAATCAGGATGTCAAACAGTTTGGATCCTAGTGAGACGCCGAGTTACTCGGCTTCTCATCTTGATCCAAACTGTTTGCATAGGTATTCACTCATCCGCCCATAGCAGGCTAAAGGTTAATCAACATAGCCAATCGACCAATCAAACACATTAATCAGCTCACCTACCAAAATGCAACCAGGGTATCAAACAGTTTAGATCCTGATGCGACTCCGAATTCCTCTCGTCTCGATTCAATTTGTTTGAAAAGGTAATTACTCCTCCGCACACAACAGGCTAAAGGTTTTAAAAACTGCAGGAAACATTATGGAGATGTAGAATACTGATATAGTTGCACTTCGTTTCACAAACTTTCTAGGTAAAACGTTTACAGCTGAACCTGTCTTATTCATTTATTAAATACGCGAGTTTTAAATAGAAGGTGATTGCTTTATTAACCATTCCCTCATATTGACGACTTTTGACGATTCTGTAAAAGTCACTTTGTGAAAACATTGTGATAAATAGAGCATTTGCTCCTATAGGAGCAAATGCTCTATTTATCACAATGGCTTCAAACTGCAAAATTATGATTTTTCCTTTTCTCTAGTTAATGCTCCTTTTCGGTAGATTTATTCAAAGATGTTGTATGTAAAATTAGCCTATGGGGGAATGGGTTAATATAAATGTAGAGCGAAAGTAAAACAGAAATGCTCCAGTAGGAGTTTTCTACATTACTGTCAATCTGCATTACGCGATTTCCCATTACGCTACCCCCGTCCTTTCAGACCAAACATTAGACCTCTATTAGCGTTCGCCTGAGACAGGTTAATTCTACTGTACTTTAAATTGTCAGATCACTTGAAACATGCGTCGACACTTATTCATTTCCAACGCAACTGAGTTTAAATATTTTAAATATTGGTCTTTGTGAAGACTGATCAGCGTCTTTCTTTTCGTATTGAAATCATACATATCTTAACCCTTTCCTTCATATAAACGCCTTTTTTTTCAAACAGAGTAAATCCAGATCAGATGGCTCACATAGCTCTGAGTCTGATCAGGGTCTGCTCTGTTTGTTAATGGAATATGATCGATATGTTTCTTTTCTTCCTGAAATGGCTATAATGTTCCCCCTTCCATATTTCATTATACAATGTAATTATTTGGAGCACGTACGGATTTTCAATATGTATTGGAATTTAGAATAAACATAGAACATGGAAACAGTTAAGCAACCGCCTGCTCTTATATTTTATACTCTATCGGTTGGTTACACTACATTTGACCGATTTTATCCACCAGTTAAGAGTCTAAAGAGCAGGCGCGGATTTAGAGGGGCGGAGCCGGCGTACGCCCCCCCCCCCCCCTAAAATTGACAAAACAATTTTTTTAAGTAAAATTCTAGATCTATATACAGTAAAACCTCTCTAATGACCACTAAATTGTGTTAATTAGTTGGTATTTAGAGTAGGTGGTTGCTTAAAGCAAGGTACGTGAAAGTAAAACAGAACGCTCCTATAGGAGCGTTCTGTTTTACTTTCACATTGCTCTAAGCAGCCACCTGTCTTTAACACAGCTCTTTTTCAGCATGTATCATAAACACACCATTTTTTATGTAATCAAACATAAACATCTACGCCCCCGCCCCTAAAAAATCTACGCCCCCCCCCCCCCCCCTCCCTCCTAATCTGAAATCCTGGATCCGCACCTGAAGAGTGTCACAGTATAGGATTTGATGGAGAAATAAAGGAGATATTCTTTAAAATGTGTAAATTATATATTAATTACCGGTATCTGGACCCATCAATCTCTAACGGATTACATTTAAAAACATTGTACACAGAATATGAGCGAGAGAAAGTCGATTTTTAAATTATTTACACATAAGTAACTCGCATTTAACGGTCGTCGGTGCAATGATTTTCTCAAAGCAAATGTGCACCGTACTACTCTCAAGGGCAATGTAAACCATTATATAGTAGTAGTACAGTTGAACTTCGATAACACGAACTTCAACGGACCATACAAATTAGTTCGATATAACAGAAGTTCGAGTCATCCGATTTCAAATCTGAACAATTTCTAAGGGTCACAGCTTACTACAGGTCTAACGTAATACTGTAAGCTCCTGTAGGAGCTTTCAGCATTACTTTAGACATGTATTAAGCTGCAACATGTGTTTCTAGATATCTGTAGAGATACCATATTAGAGCAATTCTGTATTGTACGTTTTTGGAAGGACTGAACCTTTTGTTCGAGTTATCCCGAAGTTCGAGCTATCCTAGTTCGAGATATCGAAGTCCAACTGTAGTTTATTCGGCGCCCTCCATATAAGAAGAGCATAACATATATACATGTACATAAACATTGATACATACAGGCTCATATGATTTCAAGAGCATTTATATACGAAGTTTCACAAGCAATGGTACCAAACACTTTAACGACTCCCCTGACCCTTTAATCCCTTTACCTGATGAATATTCATGTAGATCTATCTAACATTATCAGGAAAAGTTTTATATAAATATAATGTAACACCATATCCGGTAGTTGGCAATAGTACCGACATATCTATATAATTCTACCAACGACCAGATCAGACTCTGATCAGATGACTCTTGTAGGAATCATTAGATCTTGATCCGCTCTGTTTATGATGCCGTTAAGAGACACCTCTCTGATGGACGCAAAATGGTGAGATATCATTTAACCCTTTCCCTGTTCCGTGCTTTTTACAAATTTCAATACCTACTGAATATGCATTAACAGAATAGTCATAATGAAATATGGAAGGTGAAACATGGTAGACATTTTAGAAAGCCAAGAAACAGATCTAATCAAATTCTATTAGCAAACAGAGCAGACCCTGATCACACGGCTCCTCTAGGAGCCGTCTGATCTGGGTCTACTCTGTTTGCAAATGCGTGAAAACACGTTTACATGAGGGAAAGGGTTAAACTATTTCCCTGTTCTATGTTTATTCCTAATTTCAGTACCTATTGAATATTTATGAAAAAATAGTTATATAATGAAATTATGGAAGGAGGAACATTGTAGCCATTTTAGAAAATAAAGGAACAGATTTTTCAAAGTCTACTAGCGAACGGAGCAGACCCTGATCAGACGACTCCTATAGAAGCCGTCTGCATCATGATTTGGGTCGATCTACTCTGTTTGTTAAGTGAATATGAGAACAAAAGATCTTAAAAACTTGTCCATTTCTTTTTATGTGGCTAAATTTTCATTTTATGGGACTATTTTGAACAAAAGAATAGCCACACAACACTCAGTCCGTCCGTTTGTCTGTAAATTTGTCAGTCTGGTTTTAAATTGTCCTCGCGGTTTCTCCAAAACCTTTGGTCAGATTTTCATGAAACTTCGTAGGATTGATCAGCACTAAAAGTCTGTGCCTAATTATGGGTAGCTTATTCCTGTTTCGGTTCGATGATTTTCTACAGAGTTATGGGACTTTGGAATTTTTACATGGAAAATATTGTCTGCGCGGTTTCTTCAAAACCGTTGGTCGGATTTTCATCAAACTTCATAGGATTTATGGTCAGCAATATGCCTATAGTTGTGCATACCTTATTCCTGTTACGGTTCGATGATTTTCTGCAGAGTTATATTGGACTTTGATTTTTTTTTTTGCATGGAAAATATTGTCCACGCGGTCTCTCCAAAATCTTTGGATGGATTTCCATGTAAATTAATAAGATTGATCATCACCATGCCTAGTTGTGCATATCTTATTCCTGTTTGGGTTCGATGATTTTCTGCAGAGTTATATGAGACTTTTAATTGATTTTTTTACATGGAACATTTTGTCCGGGGTGGGGATGGGGTGGGGGTTGAGGTGGGGGTGGGGATCAATTTTTTAAACAAAAACAATTCTTTTTTTAATTTAATGAAGTTCAAGTATTGATGTCAAGCATGTCAACAATAATATGACAGTGACATCATACCCCTGTATTTGATTAGATCACGATACATCTTATATAAATATCCGTGAAAGCTGCATAAACATAGTTTATGGGTGTTTTGCTTTCAGTCATACCATACTTGTCCGTTATACTATTGATTACAAATCACCTTGACATATTTCTGGCCAACCTTATTTTATTTTATATATGGGCCGAAACAACTTAAGACTTTGGTCGAAAATGTTTTGGACTGGAAAGATTTAGAACTGGACCGTTTTGATCCGCATTCTTCTGTAATGTTCCATGTAAAAAAACTTAAAGTCCTTCTTGTAAATTGTCAGTCTATTGTAAACAAAAAATCAGAATTCATAGCATTAATAGACCAACATTGTCCTGATATTGTTGTAGGAACTGAATCATGGCTAAACAGTTCTCATGGAGATTGTGAATTTTTCCCAAAAAGTTTAGGTTATACACCCTTTCGCCGGGATAGAGGAAGTAAGGGAGGTGGAGTTTTTATCCTGGTGAAAGATACTATACAGGCTACAGAACAGAGCAAACTCAGTACAGACTGTGAAATTTTATGGGTAAAACTTCAAATAGAAAGAAGTAAGCCATTATATATTGCAGCCTATTACAGACCGAAAGAGGGAGACACTCACAGCGCCGAGGAACTTAAGAAATCCCTGGAATTAACTAGAAATTTAAAGGGAACAGTATGGGTCTTGGGTGATTTTAATTATCCCAAACTTTCCTGGAGCAGTGAGTGTGCACCCACCATAAAACCAGGATGCAGTCTCACTAACCTGTATGAGGATTTTATTGACCTTCTGTCTGATTTTCATTTAACACAAATGGTATCTCAAAATACTAGAGGAGAAAATACTCTTGATTTATTCTTAACCTCAAATTGTACACTTA
The DNA here is from genome assembly GCA_963576725.1 of Azorinus chamasolen. Taxonomy (NCBI): domain Eukaryota; kingdom Metazoa; phylum Mollusca; class Bivalvia; order Cardiida; family Solecurtidae; genus Azorinus; species Azorinus chamasolen. Next base: position 55,801,184 of record OY755241.1, read on the forward strand.
TTGAAAATGTATCATGTATTCCAGGCATAGCAGATCATGATATTGTCTCTTTTTCAGCTAATATAAGACCAAAAGAAATAAAACAAAAACCCAGAAACGTGCCTCTTTACAAAAAAGCAGACTGGGAGGGCTTTAAGTCGTACATGGACAAGGTATGTACTGAAATTTTACAATTTTTACCAAACAAATCTGTAGAGGATATTTGGGAAAAATTCTCAGCCTCTATCTCCACTGGTATTACCAAATTTGTACCTACTAAAAGGATCAGTGGAAAAAGATCTCTTCCCTGGATAACACAGGCAATCAAGCGATTGATCAGGAAAAGAGATCGTTTATATGCTAAATCCAAGAAAGATGGAAATAGCAAAACCAGAGCATCATTCCTAAAGGTCAAAAATACTGTAAAGAAGCAAATCAAAGCTTCTTACAATGGTTACATAGAATATATCCTAGGAGTAAACCAGGATGAACATTCAAAGCAAGCAGGGTCACAGTTTAACCCCAAAAAGCTTTTTAGTCTAATAAAAAGTGCTAAACAAGATGCTTCTGGTATTTCTCCACTCAAGGATAGCTCTACTGGTGTTATTGAGACTGAAAATTTAGATAAAGCAAACCTACTTAACAGACAGTTTCAATCGGTGTTTTCCTCTCTGTCACCAATTTCACTTTCACAGGTTTGTCTGTCAACAATATCAAACTTCAAACTTCCCTTCCCTGTAAACCATAAATCCTTCCCAGAAATGCCAGACATCAGCGTGAGCATCCAAGGAGTGGAGAAATTATTACAAAATTTAAAACCAGAAAAAGCTGCAGGACCTGACGACATCAAGCCACTAGTGCTGAAAAATCTCTACAAGCAGATTGCTCCTGTCCTGCAGCTCCTCTTCCAAAAGTCCCTTGATACAGGTAAGATCCCTAAAATCTGGACGTCTGCAAATGTCACACCCCTATTTAAGAAAGGCGACAAGGAAGACCCAGCCAACTATCGCCCAATTTCATTAACATGCATTCTATGCAAAACCCTAGAACACATTATTGCGTCCAAACTCACTGAACATTTTAACAAATATGATATTCTATATGATTTACAGCATGGTTTTAGACAAAGACGTTCATGTGAGACCCAACTGTTACAGCTTGTCGATGAAATTTCACAAAATATGATAAATGGTAGGCAAACAGATCTGGTCCTACTAGACTTTAGTAAAGCTTTCGATAAAGTTAGCCATCTAAAATTGCTGCACAAATTAGAAATACATGGGGTAAATAAGCCTGTTATCAAATGGATCAGGAACTTTCTGATCGGAAGATCACAGAAAGTTGTTCTTGAAGGAGATCAGTCGTCAGAGGTCCCAGTAACATCTGGGGTACCTCAAGGATCTGTTTTAGGCCCACTCCTTTTTATTCTTTATATAAATGACCTTCCCGATACTGTTACTTCACAAGTCCGCCTTTTTGCTGATGATACGGCTGTATACTTAGCCATCAACAACATCCAGGATTGTGACCTCCTACAAAAGGACCTTGACAATCTAACAAAATGGGAACGGACATGGGACATGGAATTCAATCCCAGTAAGTGTGTAGTTATGTCCATCACCAAAAGTAAGAAAAAGTCCCTCTATAATTATAAACTTCATGACCAATTTCTAGAACATGTAGATTATGCCAAATATCTTGGAGTAACTCTATCAGAGGACCTTTCCTGGAATAAACATATTGAAAATATAACCTCTACAGCAAATAAAACTCTTAGCTTTCTTTCCAGGAACATCAAGACAAAAAATCAGAAAATTCGGGAATTTGCATACAAGACTCTGGTAAGACCTCAATTGGAATATTCGTCAAGTGTATGGTCACCTAGCACTCAGGTAAATATAAATAGAATAGAAAAGGTCCAAAAAAGAGCTGTGAGATGGACAACACATAACTATTCATACTATAATAGCGTAACAGCACTCAGGGAGGGCCTGGGTTGGCAGACTATGCAAGACAGACGTGACCTAGGACGGCTCCTTATTTTTTACAAAATTGTGTATGGGCTGGTAGCCATGCCCTTGCCGTCTTATCTAGAAAGGCCTACGAGAATGACCCGCCACATGCACCCTTTATCTTTCCGACAGGTACACACCACAGCAAACTACTTCAAATATTCCTTTTACCCTTACACGGTGGTGATGTGGAACAGCCTACCAGCGGACGCAGTCCTTCAGCCTGACCTCGAGGGGTTCCGTAACATCTTAAACCCCTCCCTCATCTCAAACCGCCCCTGAGGCCTGGGATCAGTGTTTTTAGCTTCTTTGTTTTCACCTATTTTAACACCTGTCTCACTTTATTTCTCCTCTCTATCCTTCTTTTGAAGTCTTCCTTTCACAACTTTTATTTGCTTTTAATCTGCACGACGCACAAACCCCTCATGCCGATAATACACGACAAGTGGAGTCCGGCATTATAAATAGATAGATAGATAGTATACCAATTGTTTTAGACTTAACCATTCAAAATGGCAGCGCCCTTGCTGAATTTCAACGTCGGTGTATTAGGACACGTTGACAGCGGTAAAACAAGCTTGTCAAAAGCCCTGAGTACGACAGCAAGTACAGCTAGCTTTGATAAAAATCCCCAGAGTCGTGAACGGGGTATAACTCTCGACCTTGGCTTCTCTTCATTCCAAGTCGATGCCCCTGGACATCTTCATGCAGATTTTGAGATGGTGCAATATACACTTGTGGACTGTCCGGGCCACGCCTCCCTGATTAAAACAATAATTGGAGGTAGAAAAAATAAATGTAATTTATATATATATGTAAAGACTCCTGATGAAGCTGTCTGATCAGGGTCTGCACTGTTTGTCCTAGAAATCATTTTCATCAATTTTGACACAATTGTTTGTTCAACCCTTTACAACATTAATACCCCTTTCTAGTAGCTACGCCTTTGCAAACAGAGTAGACCCAGATCAGACAGCTTCTATATAGGAGCAGTCCGATCAGGGTCTGTTCTGTTTGCTTATGAAATAATACAGATATAATTTTACTGTTTCTGCCAGAGCTAAAAAAAACTGTGTCCATGTGCTATTATACAAACTAATCTAATTAATATTCATGATGTCATTATTTCTTACATGAATATTCATTCAGGGAAGGGTGAATGACATCATGAATATTTATTAACTGAACTTTTGTGTCACCTGCCGAGAGGCACTGTGTCACTTAGGGATCACTTTTCCGTCGTCTGTCTGTCTGTCTGTCTAGTCTCATTAATGACCCGTAAGACGGCATGCTAATTTTGTGACAGGTGCCGTCTCCGGGATATCGTTAAAACCGAAAGTAGCTCGATATCACCATTTAGAGTACACATGTGAACTATTTGAGGTCTTAGAAAGTAAGATTAGAGACCTTAATTCTCTCATTCATATGCCAAACCCTTTGAGATGTTCGAGCTGAAGATTACAGAATGGATCTGACTCTACAGTTTTTGTCCAAGTAAAAAATTGAGTTCATGTGCCATTATAAGAATTAATCTAATTAATATTCATGATGTCATTATTTCTTACATGAATATTCATAGAGTAAAGGGTTAAGATGATTTTTGTGTCACTTGCCGAGAGGCAGTGTGTCACTTAGGGATCACTTATCCGTCGTCTGTCTGTCCATCTGTCTGTCTGTCCGTCACACTTTCTTTTTTTGGCTGTCATTTCTGAACTAATTATTATAGAGCTTTCAAATTTCACATGTGTCTTCCTTTCATTGAGGACCATTGATGTAACTAAGGTCCATTACTCTGCCTGCAATACTTTTTGAGTTATTCCCCTTTGTTCTGATTTTCATCACACTTCTTTTTTGGCTGTCATTTCTAAACTTGTCGTTATAGAGCTGTCAAATTCCACATGCGTCTTCCTCTCATTGAGGACCATTGATGTAACTAAGGTCCATCACTCTGCATGCAATACTTTTTGAGTTATTCCCCTCTGTTCTGATTTCCGCACTCCAGCTGCAGCATATTAATAGTTTTTGTGTCAGCTGCAAGCAGGTGACACATGTGTTCATCCGAACACTCTTGTTATAGTGGTGTATGTACACAGGATGTTTTGGTATTGGTAGAAACTGTAGAGTTAGATCTATTATAGATTCATAAGCAAACAGGGCAGACCCTGATCAGACGACTCCTTTAGGAGTTGTCTGATCTGAGTCTGCTCTGTTCGCAAATGCACGAAAAGGCTTTTAACCCTTTCCTCCATAGGCTATTTTTAGACCCAACCTCTTTGAATGTATCTACCGAAAAGGAGCATTTACTAGAGCAAAGGAAAATGTTATAATTGTGTAGTAAATGGAACAAATGCTCTATTTATCGTAATGGTTTCAAGAAGTGACTATTACAGAGGCGTAGAAAGGTTTGTTTATGGAGGAAAGGGTTAAATGAGGAAGAGGGTTAAAAGCACTGAATCACATTAGGATTATAATCTGCTCCTCAACATTATTCTTATTGATCCAGTCCAAATGCTGTCTTCATTTGCTGAGCTGGAAGCAATGGAGTCGTAAGTACCATTTCTAAAGTATGGCATCTGAAGACGACAAATGCATTAGCTTTGAGGTTTCTTGGAGATCTGAATGAATGTCAGCGAAACTTAGGGAAAGGGAGTAGTGGATTTGGGATGATATTTAACACATTTGCAAAAACAGAGCAGACCCAGATCAGATGGACCCTGTAGAAGTTATTTGATCAGAGTCGGCTTTGTTTGCTTAAGCCTTACATATTATATAGATCTGATTCTACAGTGTTTCTGCTACTGCCTTAATGCGGCATCATTAAAATGTGTAATCTAATTGATATTCATGGTTATTAAACCTATCTTAACCCATTCCCTCATAGGCTGTTTTTAGATCCAACCATTTTGAATAAATCTACCAAAAAGGAGCATGAACTAGAAAAAAGGATTTTTTTTATAATTTTGTAATTTGAAACCATTCTGGTAAATAGAGGATTTGCTCCTATAGGAGCATATGATCTATTTATCACATGGTTTCAATAGGTGACTTTTACAGAGGCATAGAAAGGTGTATTTATGGAGGAAAGGGTTAAGCATCCCTCAAAAAGAGGTAAAATTATGGGCCTATAAGGCAGATCGTGGAACAACGGATAAGACCCTATACAGTGATGAAGTGCATCTGACCCAAAGCGGGTCAGCTGTGCTAGCTAGAAACCTGAAATCAGCAGTTTTTAGGAGTTTAAATGTTCCAGTGACCACATCTGCATCACATGGAAATTTTCGTCAGGCCAGCCTCTACAGAAATGTGAGAAATCAACACTTTCAGAGGAGGCAACCATACAACAGGGGACTCTGGAACCAGAAAATTCCTGCCTGGGGCAGGTTCCCCCCAACTTGGATACCACATCCATTCTACTAGATGCAAATCAACAGGACACTCAACCTCAAACTAATGATGAACCACCTCTTAAAAACATTTGTCTACCAACAGACGTTAACAGCCATATTCCAGAAGACACTGATAACCAAAGCATTGATAGAACAGTCAACCGTGAACATTCTCTTGACAGTAATTTTAGTGAAAAAGGGTTGAATTTTCTACACCTAAATATACATTATCTTTATCCGAAATTTGACGAGGTCAAGAGTTTAGTTGATAAAATACCTCAAGTTGATTTTATAGGTTTTTGTGAAACTTTTATCAATTCCTCATTTCCAGACTGTGAGTTCTCTCTTAAGAAATACCAGCTATTTCGTAAGGACAGACAATCGAATGGAGGGGGAGTTGTTCTGTATGCAAAGTCAGATATACCATGTGCTCTTCGTAGTGACTTGGATACAGAAGGTATAGAAGCAATATGGCTAGAAGTGAAGTGTACAAATCAAAAGTCATTCATAGTCGGATATATATACAGACCCCCCTCCTCTCTAGTCAGCTGGTGTAACAGTTTCGAGCAAATTCTTGAAAGATTGTACATAGAGGACAAAGAAATCATACTATTTGGTGACTTTAATTTTGATCATTTAGATACAAAATCTTTTAATACTTCTTGGAGACAAATTACTAATACTTTCCATCTAAAACAACTTGTTGAATCTCCAACCAGAGTAACTTCCACTACATCTACTATTATTGATCATGTATATTCAAATTATCCTGATAATATTTCTAGTGTAACTGTACCAATCTTGTCACTAAGTGACCATTATCCAGTATGTTTTGTAAGAAACTCAAAGACTAAGTCAAAAAATGTTTCAACTCATACGGAAATTTCTTACAGGAGTATGAAATTTTTCAATGAACAAGAATTTGTTTCAGATCTGGAAAAGCAACCATGGTCAGTGCTGGATATTTATAGTGATCCGGATGATGCTCTTGATTTCTTTGTTCAAACTTTTACTGTGGCACTTAACAAACATGCACCCCTTAAACAAAAGAGGGTTAAATATATCAACCAACCTGACTGGTTTAATGATGAAATTGAGGAGGCAATCAGGCAGAGAAATAGAGCCAAGAAACAGCAAGATATTGAGTTGTTTAAATTCTGGAGAAAAGAAGTTAAAAGACTGTGTGCAGAATCTAAAAAAGAATTCTATAATAAACAAATAAATGGGAGCAAACACGATCCAAAAAAACTGGAAGAATCTGAAAAATTTATCTGGAAAACCATCTAAGACACAAACACACTACATTGATGACGAGAAGGGTAACCCAATAACAGACAATAAAAATGCTGCAGACACTTTTAACGAATTCTTTGCAAATGTATTCAAATTATCACCCCAAGTATCTAGTCTCCAGGAAAACCATAGGGTATTAATTAGGAATCAAATTGACAGTCAGTGCAAAAATGAAGATATATTCCATATTCCACTCATTACTGATGAATACATACAAACTATTCTTGACAAAATTGATATAGGTAAAGCAACTGGCTTAGATGGAATAAGTGCAAAATTCTTACAAATCAGCAGCAGTGTTATTTCAAAGCCTCTTCAAAAAATTATCAATCTCAGTATCAGACACAGCAAATACCCTAGTCTATTCAAAAGAGCTAAAGTTACACCAATCTTTAAAAATGGTTCTAAGTCTGAAAAAAATAACTACAGACCAATCTCAATTCTACCCGTTATATCAAAAGTTATTGAAAAACATGTATGTGATCATTTTAAACAGTTTCTTGAGAAGCACAAATTACTGCATTTACATCAGTCTGTCTTTCGGTCAAATCATTCTTGTGAGACTGCTCTTACCTGTATTGTAGATAACTGGATAGGTGCCATTAATGATAACAAAGTTGTAGGTACAATTTTTCTGGACCTCACAAAAGCTTTTGATCTAGTTAATCACTCGTTACTTATTGAAAAATTGGCTTGCTACAATATGTCATCATCTTCACTGAAATGGTTTGAGTCATATTTAATGGACAGATCCCAGAAAGTTAATTTCTCTGGTCAACTCTCAGAATCTCTAAATATTTTATCTGGAGTCCCACAAGGCTCTGTGTTAGGTCCATTGTTGTTTATCATATACATTAATGACCTTCCCTTGCACCTGAATAATTCAAATACAAATATGTTTGCTGATGATACTTCCCTTACTATAGATGGAGAGTCAATTGAATCTGTTCAGGATTTAATGCAAAGTGAGCTTGTAACTGTAGAAAATTGGTGTAAAGACAATGCAATGTTACTCAATACACAGAAGACGAAAGCCATGTTCATATCTTCATCTCACCATGTGTTAAATAAAGTAAAGTCATCAAATGAGAAACTTCAGTTGAATGATATTTATATAGAATACAGTGAAATAGAAAAACTTCTTGGAGTTCAAGTAGATAATGGGCTGAAATGGAGAGAGCATATTGAAAAGACCCTTAAAAAATGTAATTCCAATCTTTATTTACTTTTAAGGATAAAACAGTTTCTTAATATACGTACAAGAAAACTGTTTTTTAATGCTTATATTCTGCCCCACTTAGACTATTGTTGTACGATTTGGGGTAATTGTTCTCAAGAGCTTCAAAATCGGGTAATAAAATTCCAGAAAAGAGCTGCTCGCATAATTTTGGATAAGGATTTTGATGCACCATCTGAGACACTATTTCAGGAACTGCATTGCATGAGTTTTCCAGAAAGAGTTAACTACAAGAAGGCAATCTTTGTTTACAAATCTCTTCATTGTGAAAATTTCCCAGATTATATGCTTACAAAATTCCAGCTTTCATCCAATGGCAGAAATCTTAGATCAGCAACAAACGGAGAACTGAAAGTGCCCAAACCTAAGACAGAGTTTTTTCGCAAGTCTCTATCATACTCTGGACCAAAACTTTGGAATACCCTTCCAATTCTGATAAGAAACTCTGAGTACCTTTAAAAAATCATATCTTCAGTGGAAGTTCTCTGGTAATGCCTAAATGTTTATGATGTATATATGTATAATTTTTCCCCCTCATTATTTGTGTTAACTCTTTTCCTGTTCTATGTTTATTCCAAATTTCAATATCCACTGAATATTGATAGGGAAAAAAACCCAGTTATAATGAAATATGGAAGGTGGAACATTGTAGCCATTTAAGAAAGTAAAGACATTCAAATTCTACTAGCAAACAGAGCAGGCCATGATCAGATGGCTCCTACAGGAGCTGTCTGATCTGGGTCTAGTGTGTTTGCAAATGTGTGAAAGTGCATTTATATGAAGGAAAGGGTTAACTAATTTTTGAATGCTATTCTGTGTATAATGTATAATTTCTAAACCTTTGTTCTTCTAGATCGATGTATGTTTATATATATAATGTATTGAGGCCCACATGGAAGATTGGGCTTACCTAAATGTGTAGCCTCGTTAAATAAAGTCATTATTATTATTATCGTAGCTTAATGCAGGTCAAAAGTAATGCAGAAAGCCCTTATAGGAGCTTTCTGCATTACATTTGTCCTGTAGTAAGCAACCAACTGCTTCACTTAAGACAGGTTATACAATGTATTGTACTAAATTTTTAGGAGCCCAGATAATTGACCTCATGGTGCTTGTTGTGGACATCGTTAAAGGTGTACAGACCCAGACAGCTGAGTGCTTGGTTATAGGTGAAATCACCTGTGAAAAAATGATAGTTGTGCTCAACAAGGTCGACTTACTGCCAGCAGAGAAGAAAGAAGCTACCATAGAGAAGGTATAATGTCTCTTTTAACCCGTTCCCTCATATAAACGTGTTTTCAGGCATCTGCAAACAGAGTAGACCCAGATCAGATGGCTCCTAGAGGAGCCGTCTGATCAGGGTCTACTCTGTTTGCTTATAGAATTTCAAAGAGCTGTGTCCTTACTTTCTAAAATGGCTACAATGCTGCACCTTCTACATTTCGTAATAACCTTTTTGTCCATGAATATTCAGTAGGTATTGAAATCTGTAATAAACATAGAACAGGGAAAGGGTTAAGCTTAGTTCAAGTAGGTGGGGAGTTCTTTTAACCCTTTACCTATTAACCCTTAAACCTTTTAACCCTTTAACAGTTTACCATTAATTTTAATCCTGTACCTATTAACCTTTTAACAGTTTACCATTTAACCTTTTACCTATTAACCCTTTAACCTTTTAACAGTTTACTATTTAATTCTTTACCTATTAACCCTTTAACCTTTTAACCTTTTAACAGTTTACCATTTAACCCTTTACCTATTAACCCTTTAACACTTTACCATTTAACCCTTTACCTATTAACCCTTTAACCTTTTAACAGTTTACGATTTATCTCTTTACCTTTTTATTCATTGTTTTCTTGTTCTAGTATAGAATTTAGTTGAATAATTCATTAATTTATCTATGTTCTCAGTAATATGTGTTTATACTGTTTAAACTCACAGTCATGTTGTTTGTGAAAGTTTGAATTCCTGTTTCGTATTTGCTCTATGATGATATGATATTTGCACTGTGATGACGTCATGTTTTCCTTGTCATATCGTTGCTTATGTAGGCCCTATAGATCTAATGTCAGTTGTAAAAATAAGAGCTGCTTTGTTTAAGGTGCCAAGGTATGTTAGAAACACACAAAAAATTGGATATAAATTTGATTGAAAGCTATAGATAATTATAAGATCACGCAACACAATGGGGGTCTTTCTATTCCTTTTCATGTTTTTGACAGATGCAAATTTAAAGGAGTTGGCTTTTTCAACAATCATAACTTCTGTAATTTGTGTCCGAATTATACGCGGTTTGCGGCATATCGAAGAACATTGTATTAGCCAGGGATTCGTGTCACAGTTTTTTTATATCTTGCTTCAATCGTCTTAAATCAAACGAAATGTAGCAAGAGGCAGCATTTTAGGGGTTTTTAAACTAAAATATTGTATAACTCCCAAAAGGGAGAGTTTTATAAAAAATCTGTTACACAGTTCCCTGGACATGCTAATGATTCACACATTGGCCAATTACAATAAGTTTAGTCCAAAAGATAAACTTGTAATTGCTGTTCGAAAAAATTCAAATTGGCACATTTAAATAGATTTCAAATGTTGGTTTTGATAGGATTATCAATGTTTCTGATAAATAATCAAATATATTAATATAACTAACCAACTAGGCTAAAAAAATGGCTCTAGGTAGTTTTAAATATGATTTTTCGATATCTGGAGCTAAACTATCTTGGCACCTTAAAGTTAGGAAAATTGGATCTGTAATGGGTACCCTGCCAAATTTCTGTGTAATGAAATCAGAGGGCTTCTAATTAGTTTATATAGGAGTCTCTTTCAGGTTGAAGGTCATATAAATGCTTTATTGTGCATTTGCAAACAGAGCAGACCATGATCTTGGAGCCATCTGATATGGGTCTACTTTGTAAAGATGTGAAAAAAGCATTTACTGGTATATGAGGGAAAGAGCTATAGCAGGCAACACAAAAATATGGGGTGGGTTCATATTGCTTTATAACCTGATCTGGTTCTACTCTGTTTGCAAAGGTGTTGATAGGCATCTCTATCTGAAGCATAATTATAGTCAGTTGTACCGTGTCTCCCCTTTTCAGGTCTGTCGTGTGGGGGCATCCGTGTCCTATGGACACATTTTCTTTTATTTACTTGGAACATTCAAGTAGCAGATGTTTAACCCTATGTAAGTACTAGCTAGAGTTTGGTTTTATTGCAGATGAAGAAAAGGATGTTGAAGACATTAGAAGGCACAAAATTTGCAGGGAGTCCAGTTATTGCTGTAGCTGCTAGACCTGGTGGACCAGAGGTAAGTCATGAACTATAACTATAGTTGACCCTTTCCCTGATGAACATTTATGTAAAAATAAAGACGTCCTGAATATTTATTAGCTAAACCTTTATAATGGCATTTGAATGCAGGATTGTTTGGCTTTGCCACAAATTACAGACTTTTTAGAAATTCAACAAGTAAATACTAAGCAGACCCTGATCATATAAAATAATCATGTCTATATTGTATTGTAAGCAAACAGAGCAAACCCTGATCAGACAGCTCATGTAGGAGCTGTCTGGTCTGTGTCTTCTATGTTTGCAAAGGTGTCAAAACCATCTCTTTCAGGTGCAGAGTTAACACCTTACTCCATAAATGCGCTTTTCTACTCCTTTGCAAAGGAGCCGTTTGATCAGGGTCTGCTCTGTTTGGTTATGACATGATATAGATCCGATTCTACAGTAATCGTCAGAGCAAAACATTTCCTTGAAAACTTTACAGTATGAAAATTCTGCTAATAAAATAAATATTCATGATGTCACTATTTCTTACATGAATATTGAACCGGTAAAGGGTTAACTAATTATATTCATGGAAAACCTCATCCATTATACAGTAATTATTAATCAATTAATTTTCTTATATTTCCTCCATAAATACGCCTTTCTAGGCCTCTGTAAAAGTCACTTTATGAAACCATTGTGATAAATAGAGCATTTGCCCCTATAGGAGCAAATGCTCTATTTATCACAATGGTTTCAAATTACAAAATTCTAAAAAAAAATCCTTTTCTCTAGTTAATGCTCCTTTTCGGTAGATTGGATGCATCTAGAAAAGAGGATGGATCTAAAAATAGCCTATGGAGTAAGGGTTAAAGGAAGCCTCAGATCTGGGTCTACTCTGTGTGCAAAGGTACCAAGAGGTATATCGCTGAGGCAAAGGATTTACTCCATGAATATTCATGTAAGAAGTACATGTAGTGACATCATGCTCTATTTTTAGAATAACACATAAATAATTGACACAGACAGAAAGTGTATTATGTTGTAAGCAAACAGCAGATTCTGATCAGACAGCTCCTATAGGAGCTGTTTGATCTGAGTCTACTCTGTTAACAAAGGCGTAGAAAAGTGTATTTGTAGAAGGATTAAAAGTTTTTTTTATTTTATATACACTTTTGTATTGAGTAACATGATTTTCTTTCTAGGCCCCTGATACCTCAAGTGTTGGTCTGACAGAGTTGATTGAGTTACTGAAGAGTCATACTTACATTCCAAACAGAGATGCACTTGGCCCATTCATATTCTCAGTAGATCACTGCTTCAGTATTAGAGGTCAGGGTACGGTCATGACGGGAACCGTCCTCAATGGCTCAGTGGCTGTAAATGACGTAAGTCTTCACTTCGAAATTATCTCTTTGCTGCTAGCAATAAATTCAGTTTAATTTTTTGCAGACAGATAACCTTTGATCCATATGATATGGGATTTTTGAGTTAGCTCTTTCCTTCATTTAAGCGCCTTTTCACGCATTTGCAAACAGAGAAGACCAAGGGTCTGCTCTTTTTGCTAATGGAATTTGACAGATCTGTTAACCCATTCCCTCATATTGACACTTTTGACGACTCTGTAAAAGTCACTTTGTGAAACCATTGTGATAAATAGAGCATTAAACTTTGCTCCTGTAGGAGCAAATGCTATATTTATCACAATGGTTTCAAACTACAAAATTCTAAAAAGTTTCCTTTTCTCTAGTTAATGGTCCTTTTCAGTAGATTTATTCAAAGAGGTTAAAAATAACCTATGAAGTAATGGGTTAATTTGGTTTCCAAAATGGCTGCAATGTCCCAACTTCCATATTTCATTATAAATGTTTTGCCCATGAATATCCCGTAGCTATTGAAATTTTTAATAAACATAGAACAGGGAAATGGTTTACTTGGGTGTCTTCAGGATCTAAAAGTTTTGCAATCTGTGTAGACTCACCAGGAAAAGAAATAAAAGCAACAGTAATTGTGAATTTTTATGCAAATGACAAACCTAATTTGCTCCTATGGTGCAAATGCTCTATTTATTACAATGGTTTCAAAAAATGACTTTTTTAGAGGCGTTAAAAGGTGTCAGTATGAGGGAATGGGTTCAAGGGTTAAGAACGAATCATGTACATATGCTATACCATATTTATCATAATTATACATTTGTACATGTATATTCAAACATAAAATCTCCCCATCTTCACTGCAATTAAAGCTGATTAAGTGGATTCTGCACCATTCTCATAACATTAAATGAAACTTGCGGAATAACAAATAGTAAAAGACCTTGATCAAACTTCTCCTTCAGGCAGTTATACATGTGGGCATTAGCTAGGGTATCCATAGCTGTCTCTTACTTATCTACCTCTGTCAGATATTTGTGTACATGTATTTACAAGCAGTAGCTAGGGTATTCATTACTGTCTCTTACTTACCGGTATCTGCCTCTGTCAGATACTTGTGTACATGTATATACCAGCATTAGCCGAGGCTATTCATTACTAGCTGTCTCTTACTTATCTGCCTCCGTCAGATACTTGTGTATGTGTATATATGGGCAGTAGCTGGATAACATATCATAACATACAACATATCAAATTCTTAGTGTGTTTAGAAGTGTGTTTAGAGGTGTATCTGTATATTAATTTGATTTGTTTTCAGACAGTTGAAATTCCGTCCATGAAGGTGACGAAGAAAGTGAAATCTATTCAGATGTTTAGGAAACCGGTGGACAAAATTGTGCAGGTATAGATATTTTGGTTTATTAACCCTTTCCTTCATATAAACACATTTTAACGCATTTGCAAAAAGAGTAGACCCATATCAGATGGCTCCTATAGGATGAGGGTCTGCTATGTTTGCTAATGGAATTTGATAGATCTGTTTCTTTAGTTTCTTAAATGGCTACAATATTCCACCTTATAAGGTCTATTTTGTCCATGAATATTCAGTAGGTATTGAAATTTGGACTAAATATAGAACAGGGAAAAGGTTAACTCTTTGTAAGTGAGAACAAATACATGTGCAAACAGTTTGGATCCAGAGGAGACATCAAAATGCAAACTTGTTGATACTCTGACTTCATTTAATAAGAGAAAGAAAATTAACCTTTTCCTCCATGAATATCCATGTAAGAAATAATGATGTCATGAATATTAATTAGATTAATATGTTATAATAGCACATGGGCTCAATATATTTAACCCATATCATCATATCTACATTATATTACTATAGGAGCCATTTGCTCTTGGTCTACTCTGATTGCAAAGGCATAGAGAGACGTATTTATGGAGAAAAGGGTTAAACTTTCAGAACTAAAGCAGGTAACAACTTTTGTGTAAAAACATTTACTAAGGGTGCAAAGAGTTAACCCTTTCCTCCATGAACATTCATGGAAGAAATAAGGACATCATGAATATTAATTGGCTGCATTTTTAGCTCGTCTGTTTGAAGAAAAGTCGAGCTATTGTAATCACTGGATCATAGGCGTTGTCGTCATCATCGTTGTCGTGTAGCTCATTACTCGAAAAGTATAAGAGGTATCAACATGAAATTTCTTAGGTGGGTAGATCTCATTGAGGAGAGGGCCCCTACATAAGAACCATAACTCTTGATTTCAAAATTTTGGAGTTAGGGCCCTTTTTTTTTTTTAAATTTAGGTGGATAAGCACCAAATCAGACGAGCGTTGGAGCGCACTTGGCTCTTGTTTAAATAATGTATGAACACATGAATACTTGACCAAGACAGAATGGGTACACTTAGATCTGTATTATTTTGTAAGCAAACAGAGCAGACCCTGATCAGATGGCTCCTATAGGAGCCATCTGATCTTGGTCTACTGTGTTTGCAAAGGCATAGAAAAGCGTATTTATGGAGTAAAGGGTTATAACCAGGTATTAAGGGGTGGCAAGTTTTGTAATTCTCAGTTGATAATGTTAGAAACCATACTTGATATGTTTGTAGTACATAAGTCTTTTAACCCGTGAATATTCATGTAAGAAATAATGACATTATGAATATTAATAAGATTAGTTTGTTATAATAGCACATTAACACAGGAATGTTTGGTCACAGCAGAAACTGACATCATGAATATTAATTAGATTAGTTGTTACAATAGCCCATGGACACAAGAATGATGGCCTTGGTAGAAACTGTAGAATCATATCTACCGTATATTATTTATAAAAAGCAAACAGAGCAGACCCTGGTCAGACTGCTTCTGTATGTCTGGGTCTACTCTGTTTGCAAAGGCAACAGAGCAGGCCCTGGATGTGCATGGAGTAAATGGTTAACCCTTCGCTTGCTGAATTTTAATATACATTTCTCCTTCTTTACCCATGCCCTGTTGTATAATTACATATATCTTCTCTGTGTACAAGTATTTCGCTGTGCAATCACTGCTGTGGAGTGCACTGGTTGCACAATTAACTTGTAAATAGTGCAGACCCTGATGAGACAGCTCCTGCAGGAGCTGTCTCATCTGGGTCTTCACTATTTACAGGTAGGTATATTGAATAGCAAGTGAAGGGTTAATATTCATGATGTCATTATTTCTCACATGAAATATTACCTAAAGGTAAAGATGCACTACTGTTTATGAGCCTTTTACTCCATATACACTTTTTTATGCATCTGCAAATAGAGATGACTCATATCAGATGACTCCTGTAGAAGCTGTCTGATCAGGGCCTACTATATTTTTCGCTCGTCTGTTTTGAAGAAAAGTCGAGCTATTGTGATCACTGGGTCGTAGGCGTTGGCTTTGTCGTCATTTTCGGTCGTCGCCGTCCGTGTGCAGGTATCATTATGAAACTTCATAGATTAGTAGATCTCATTGAGAGGAAGGCCCCTACATAAGAACCATAACTTTTGATTTCAAAATTATTATGGCCCTTTATATTTTTTAAAAATGTTTAATTCAGCTGGACAAGCACCAAATCAGACAAGCGTTGGCGCTGTACACAGCTCTTGTCTTATGGAATAGTATATATTGATTCTATAGTAGCTATCATGACTAAATACGTTTGTGTTACTATGGTAGTATGCCATGATAGAAATTCATACAATTAATATTCATGATGTCATTATTTATTACATGTATATTCATGAAGAAAAGGGTTAAGTGGTCGCTTTAGAAAGATTTTGACTGTATCTTTATATTCTTCTAGGGTGACAGAGCAGGAGTATGTGTGACTCAGTTTGACCCAAAACTGTTGGAGAGGGGAACCATATGCACTCCTGGGGCCCTGCCTACCATCTTGGCAGCACTAATATCTGTTCACAAGATCCCCTATTACAAGGTACAGTCAACTCACGTTACAACGACCACATTCATTCCCACAGAAAGTGTTGTTTGTACTGAAAATGTTGTAACAAATATTAAGTCTTTCCATGCTATTAGCGTATATATGTCTGCATTTGCAAATTGTGTAGACCCATATGAGACAGCTCCTGGAGGAGCTGTCTCATATGGGTTTACACTAATTGTCATTATAATTCAGGGGTTACGATTGATCCAACTTTAGAGTGATCCACTCTAAAGAGTGGTCACAACATAGGGTTTGGTGGAGAAATATAGAAGCTATTCATGAAAATTCTTATCTGAACCTCAGCATCAATCCATATGATCCAGAACCTAATTTTTGGTAGGAAGTTGATCAGATCTTTTATTTCTGTTTCTTTTTTCAGGGTGTTGTTTCGTCAAAGGCAAAATTTCACATCACTACAGGTCATGAGACTGTGATGGGAAGACTGACATTTTTTGGACTGTACGAGGATAATACAGAAGATAAGACTGTGAAAAAGTTGGAAACACTTTCTGCCAGTGATGACAACAACTTGTTTGCCTATAATTCGGATTATGTGTATCAGGATGAATTGTTTGCAGAGAAAAAGTCAAAATCAGAAACAGCTGAATCAGCAGAAAAAATGCCAACTAAGCAATTTGCATTAGTTCAATTTGAAAGGCCCGTGACTTGTCAGAATAATTGCCTTGTGATTGGTTCAAAGTTAGATACAGATATACATGCAAATGTTTGTCGAATAGCATTCAGTGGGAAAATAATTGTAGGAATGACAGATCCAAAATATACAGAGAATTTTCTCCCAAAGGTTAAAGTGTACAAATCTAAGTATAAGGAAGGGCAAGTAGAGCGAGTGATGGATGAGTACACTGTGATAGCCAAAAACCTGTTCAAGAAGGAAACTAACATTGGCCTATTTGCGGGACTTAAGGTAAAACTGTCTACAGGGGAGGATGGGGTGATAGAAGGCAGTTTTGGACAAAGTGGCAAAGTGAAGATTAGGATACCAGGTAGATACAGCATATTTAATCCTATAACTGATATAAATGCCTTTTCACGCTTTTGCAAACAGAATAGACCGAGATCAGATAGCTCCTGTAGGAGCTGTCAGATCAAAGTTCGCTTATCGAATTATGTGGATCTGAGTCCACAGCTTCTGCCAAATTAAAAATATCCTGTGTTCATATATCATGAAAATTCAGCCGATAAAAATTCATAATGTTATTATTTCTTATTAACCGTTTACCTCATATAAACATGTTTTCATGCATTTCAAGCAAACAGAGTAGACCGAGATCTGATGGCTACTATAGGAGCTGTCTGATCTAGGTCTACTATGTTTGCAAATGGGAGAAATCTCATTTATATGAAAGAAAGGGTTAAGATTGATATTGGTCAGAAATACAAATCAGAGCAATTGATATAGGTGCATACTGGGATACTAAAATCGTCATTTCTCCACCAAGCCCTATGCTGTGACCACTCTTTAGAATTGTGTCTTCAAGGCTTAGGGTTTGATGGAGAAATAAAGAAGTTATTCTTGACAATGTTTTAATTTCTGCATCTTATCTTGACATGTTTACAAAACATAGTGTCTTCTTTATCTCCAGGAGGGCTTCCTGCTGAAACTGTCAAGCAGTACGGAGGAGGAAAGAAGAAATCTAAGGGTAAAGGGGCGGATGGTGATGATGTAGGTGATGGTGGGGCGACAAGTCAGCAACCACTGATGATACTGCTATCATTCAAACGATACATATATGACACTGAGAAAAAAATGAAACAGTCATGATAGCAATAGTAACATGGCAAACGTGATTGATGAACTGTTGAATTTTTTTAAAGCGCAGAATATATCCAGAAATCCATATTGGTAAAACTGGTATCAGTAGAAACAGCCACTAAGTCCTGATTCTTTCCCTCTATACCTTCATTAACTCTTCGCACGCTAACGACATAATTGTGATTACCTGTGCATACAGTTTGGATCCAGATGAGACGCAGCATCATGCAGCTTCTCATCAGGATCCAAACTGTTTGACACTATCATATTTTTGCAAAGAAGTGAGAGAAACTTGTATTTTAAGAACTGAAGCAGACGACAATTGTTGCAGATGAAAAATTACTTGGCATGCAAAGAGTTAACCAATTCCTCCATAAATACGTCTTTCTACGTCTCTGTAATAACCACTTCTTGAAACCATTGTGATAAATAGAGCATTTGCTCCTATAGGAGCAAATGCTCTATTTATTACAAAGGTTTCAAACTACAAAATTCTAAAAAAAATTATTTTCTCTAGTAAATACTCCTTTTCGGTAGATTCATTCAAAGAGGTTAGTTCTAAAAATAGCCTATGAGGGAAAGGGTTAAAACAAAGATAAATGGCTAACCCATAATCATGTTTGACAAAAACTTGATTTTATCAAAAAGGATTTTTTGCATTATAAACCACACCAGGTTGTGTTGTATAGAGAATCACATAACTGATAAAACATTACCCGTATTTTTTTCTCATATATACACTTCCTGCAAAAATAAGGCCAATTTTTTTTTTGCGGTTGAGGGCGTTTTTATGAAAAGACAATTATTATAATCATTTGTATAAACTGATGAAATCCTTGTTGTCAGTCTTATTTTAACACTTTCCTTCATATAAATGTGTTCTCACGCATTTGCAAACAGAGTAGGCCAAGATCAGATGGCTCCTATAGACTCGCTTAATAACTTTTTTCTGGACTTGTTTAACCTTTTACTCCATAAAAACGTCTTTCTATGCCTTTGCAAACAGAGTAGACCCAGATCAGAGGGCTCCTGTAGGAGTCATCTGATCAGGGTTTGCTCTTTTTGCTTATGATGTGATATACATGTAGATATGAATCTACAGTTTTTGCCATGGCCAACACTTTCTGTGCCCATGTGTGTTTTAATTAACCCTTTACCTGTTCTATGTTTATTCCAAATTTTTAATACCTACAGAAAATATTCATGGACAAAATAGCTATAATGAAATATGAAAGGAGGAACATTGTAGCCATTTTAGAAAGTAAAGAAATAGATCTATCTGATTCCATTAGAAAACAGAGCAGACCCTGATCAGAAGGCTCCTATAGGAGCCGTCTGATATGGATCTACTCAGTTTGCAAATGCTTAAAAAAGCATTTATATGAAGGAAAGGGTTAGCAATAAATCTAATTAATATTCATAAGGTAATTATTTCTCACATGGATATTCATGGAGTAAAGGGTTAAGAAAAGTTTATCCAAAATGATGAGGGTCAGATTCCTTTTTATCACATACACGGTAACTGACTGCTCAACTTTTATATATTTAGACGATTGGGCAGGAAACTAGCTGGAAATTCACTTCATCTTTGCGATATTGGCTAGATTCTATGTTTAATAAGAAAGATGAATCCATGCCAAGATGGAATGGTTATCGAAGTTTACTACTGTATCCGGTGCAGTAAAATGGGTTGTGTACCAGTCTACATGTGTGCTTTAACTCTTTCCCTCATATAAACGTGTTTTCACGCATTTGCAAACAGAGTAGACCCATATCAGATGGCTCATAGAGGAGCCGTCTGATCAGGGTCTGCTCTGTTTGCTAATAGAATTTGATAGATTGGATTCTTTACTTTCTATAATATCTACAATGTTTCACCTTCCACATTTCATTCTAACTATGTATTTTGTTAATGCATATTCAGTAGGTATTGAAATTTGGCCCAAGTACAGAACAGGGAAAGGGTGAAGATATGAAAAAGATGACATCACATCTAATAGTACACATGTTAGATATAAAAAATCTGTGATGGGTATATGAACTGGAAGACAAGCAAAGTTATGTGATAGATTATTGTCTTAACTTTAGAATACTTAACAGGGGAATGGTTTATAAGTTAGACATACCGGTATATGTATTGGACATTCTGTATCACAAGGTCTGAGTGCAAAACTGTTTTAACTGTAACCTACATGGTGAATCTGTGATGTCTTTTGGCATTCAGTATAGATCCAGAAGGGATGCATGGTAAATCTGTTCCACATCAGTATCCAAACTGTTTGAAACTTTTCATAGAAGTGGAAGAAATATCTGCTGTGACAATATGAAGTAGATAAAATTTGAATAATATTTTGCACTAAGCTTCTTGCTTTATTTGCACTACGTTTTTGCTTTGTACAACTAAAACAGTTTTGTGCTAAGCTTCTTGCTTTATACAAGTTCTTTTGATATCTTCAAGACTTCAATTGTGATAAAATATTGTGGTATATATATACATTTGTATTATCAAGAGTATTGTTATACAATAAATTTTACATATGTGAACCTAGTGAGAATTTAATTATTCACAACCATTTACTCCATAGATATGCTTTTTAACCCATTCACTCATGGGCTATTTTTAGATCCAACCTCTTTCAATAAATCTACTGAAAAGGAGCATTAACTAGAGAAAAGGAAAATTTTAGAATTTTGTAGTTTTGAAACCATTGTGATAAATAGAGCATTTGCAAATGCTTTCAAATTGCAAATGGTTTCAAAAAGTGACTTTTACAGAGGCGTATTTTTGGAGAAAAGGTTTAACCCTTTCCTCCATATATATGCCTTTCTACGCCTCTGTAAGAGTCATTTCATGAAACCATTGTGATAAATAGAGCATTTGCTCAATAGGAGCCATCTGATCAGGGTCTGCTCCGTTTGCTTATTTGATAGACCTGTTTCTTTACTTTCTAAACTGGCTACAATTTTCCATCTTCCATATTTCGTTATAACTATTTTGTCCACGAATATTTAATAGGTATCCAAATTTTGAATAAACAGAGAACAGGGAAACGGTTAGGTCATATAATACATTCTGTAACTATCTATGAAGCTAAGTCATTATCCATGCTTATAAAACTTTTTAGTTGAGTCAGAGTTCATTCTCAAGTTTTTGATTGGCCAGATTTGAGCCTTTGGCTCAAATCTGACCAATCAAAAGCTTGAGAACAAACTCGGGACTCAACTAAAAAGCTTTATAAGCATGGACCCAGATTCAGATGAGATTCCCAGTGACCAAACTGTATGATACTTTTGATTGCACTTTTAGCCGGATTTTTCGAGAAAAATCTCGGCTTAATAGTTTGCCAAAAACAGTTGTTAACAAAACTTTAACATTGCTTATAACTTCTGAATTACTTAAGCTAGACAATTCATATTTGGTATGCAGATAGCTTGGGTGAAGACCTTTCACTTGATACAAAAACACATGAAATCAGGTCAAGGTCCCTATTTCGAAAACTGCTTTTTTAACAAACTTTAACATTGCTATAACTTCTGAACTACAAATGCTATCTTTGGTATACAAAGGCCTTTCAGTTGATATAAAGATATTTGAAATTAGGTCAAGGTCTCTATTTTGAAAACTTGGCTGTTTTTAAGAAATTTTAACTTTGCTATAACTTCTGACCTACAAACGCTAGGCAATTCACCTTTGGTATTCAGATAGCTTTGGTAAGGACCTTACAGATGACATAAAGATACATGAAATCAGCTCACGGTCAAGGTCATTATTTTGATAACTTGGCTGTCATTAAAAAAAAATTGTAACTTCTAAACTACATATGCTAGACAATATATATTTGGTATGCAGATAGCTTTTTCCACCTGTAATTATGTCTCCCCCATTTATGGGGAGATACATTGTTTTTGCCAGAGTTGTCTGTCTGTCTGTCCGTCCGTCAGTCACAAACTTGTGTCGGGTGTATCTCTGAAACCACTTGGGCTAGAGTCGCCAACCTTCACAGGAATGTTCACCAGCATGAGTTGTTGTGCACCTGGGTTTTTTTAATTGTCTCCCTCTGATAATTCTTGCCCCTGATGACTTAAAATTAGAAAAACTTTGTGTCACGCCTATCTCTGAAACCGCTGGTACTAGAGTCACCAAACTTCACAGGAATGTTCACCAGCATGAGTTGTTGTGCACCTATGGTTTTTGAATTGTCTCCCCCTGATAATTCTTGAGTTATTGCCCCTGATATGAATACTTAAATTTATACAAACTTTGTGTCGCGTGTATCTCTGAAACCAGTAGGGCTAGAATCACCAAACTTCACAGGATTGTTCACAAGCATGAGTTGTTTTGCTCTTGGGTTTTTGAATTGTCTCCCCTGTTAACTTTGGAGTTACTGCCCCTGATGACTTTAAATTAGACAAACTTTACTTAGTGTCGTGCATATCTCTGAAACCACTAGGGCTAGAGTCACCAAACTTCACAGGAATGTCGACCAGCATGAGTTGTTGTACAACTGGGATTTTCGAATTGTCTTCCCTTGATAACTTTGGAGTTATTGCCCCTGATATGATTACATAAAATTAGAGAAACTTTGTGTCATGCATATCTTTAAAACCACTAGGGCTAGAGTCACCAAACTTCACAAGAATGTTCACCAGCATGAGTTGTTGTGCACCTGGTTTTTTTTAATTGTCTCCCTCTGATAATTCTTGAGTTACTGCCCCTGATATGTTAACTTAAAATTAGAGAAACTTTGTGCTGCACGTATCTCTGAAACCAGTAGGACTAGAGTCACCAAACTTCACAGGAATGTTCACCAGCATGAGTTGTGCATCTGGGTTTTAATTGTCTCCCCCTGATAACTTTGGAGTTACTGCCCCTTATGACTTAAATAAGAGAAACTTTACTTTGTGTCACATGTATCTCTGAAACCACTAGTACTAGTCACCAAACTTCACAAGAATGTTGACTAGCATGTGTTTTTGTGTATCTGGGGCTTTTGAATTGTCTCCCCCTGACAATGTTGGAGTTATTGCCCCTGGTGACTTAAACATAAGTCTGATAAGTTACAGACATTACACTTGTGTATTGGAAAGAGGATGGGAGTGGGAGACATCTGTTTTTGTGACAAAAACAAACCTCTAGTTTAGTTTGACATCATGAATTAATTGAAACTGTTGAAGCAACGTAAAAACCTATATCAATAAAAAAAACATTAGGTAAATTGTTAACACAAAATATCCGGCTTAATGTGGTTTCCGCATTTTATGCTTGTTAACCCTTTACTCTATCAATATTCATGTAAGAAATAATGACATCATGAATATTAATAAGATTAATTGTTATAATAGCACAGGAAGTTTTGGCTATAGTAGAAACTAGAATCATATCTATATTATAGCAAAAGCAATCAGAGCAGACCCTGATCATATGGCTCCTACATCTGGGTCTACTGTGTTTGACCTGGGTCTACTCTGTTTGCAATGTCATAGAAAAGCATATATAAGGAGTAAAGAGTTAAATATGAAAAGAAAAAATCAACATAGTTAATCAGAGGAAGATTAATAGAATCAAGCATGGGTACAACTGTTTTGTGATATGCCCTACAAATAATCAACTTTTGACAATTGCTGGTCAGAAAAAATACAAACACAAGTGTACTACTTATTTTTATTCATGTATTACAAAAGGAATGAAAATCGTAATAACATTATCTGCAATATTTGTTATTCCGATCAAATTGTTTCATGATCATACTTTGCGTACAATTTTAATACACTAACAGCAAAATCTCTATAAAAAGACTATCAAAATGAGGTCTAATTCTTGGTATTAAAGACAGGTTGAAGCTTAACCCATTACCTCATAGGCTATTTTTAGATCCAATCTCTTTGAATAAATCAACTGAAAAGGAGCATTAACCCTTTCTCTGTCCTATCATGCGGCTATGTTTATTTCAAATTTTAATACCTACTGAATATTCATGAATAAAAAAGTTACAATGCAATATGGAATAGTGTAGCCAATATAGAAAGTAAAGAAATATATCTTTCAAATACCATTAGCAAACAGAGCAGACCCTAGGTCTACTCTGTTTGCAGATGTGTGTTTATATGAAGGAAAGGGTTAACTAGGTATAAAAAAGTAAATTTTAGAATTGTGTAGCTTTAAAGAGGAAGTCCCTACAATGAACGCACATTTTCAATAATACAGTGCTCCCTCCCTACAATGGCCCTCTCAATAACGATTCCCTCCTTACAATAACGCATGTCACTGTTTCCGAAACAACAAGGCCCCAGAAACAACTTTTTTCCATTGTATTTTCTTTATGCCTCCATCAAACCCTATCAAATAACTTTGTGACGATTCTAAAGAGTGGTCACAACATAGGGTTGATTGAGGCATAACAGTTTTAGTTTAGACATACACCTTATCTGGGGATCTGCAAACAAGCTAATTATGTTTGATTTTCCCTCCCTATAACAACTCCCTCTGAACAACACATACAATCTTCGTATCCCAAAGAGTATCATTGAAGAGAGGGGGCACTGTATCATAAAACTTGGTACCTGTTATGCTCAATCATTATTATGAAGGTTGCCAATTTGAACTTATATCGAAAATGCCCCTGTGATACAAATAAACCGATTTCATTAGTACTTATAATTTTTGTTCTACAACACAATATTATCGGCCTTTTCCTTTAAAATTTACTGTGTTTTGCCGATGAATCACCCGATGCCTCCATTGTTTACGTAATAGCTTTTCTCGGAAGTGTTCGGAGAAAAGCTAATAGGGCGAACAGTTATGAAACCAAAACCCAACCCGAATAAAACTGAAACATCGGGGAGTAAAATTGGGATCTGCGATATCAAACACATGGATGATTTGTCATTATAAACAGTAATTGGATTGGTTTTCTTGCTGTGTAGTATTTTTCAGCATATAAACAAATGAGTTTTGTATATTTTAGGTGTTTTTGGAAATGTAGGGACTTCCCCTTTAAAAACATTGTGATGAATTTATCATGATGGTTTCAAAAATGACTTTTACAGAGGCGTCAATATGAGGGAATGGGTTAATGCAGGATGAAAAATTTCTGCAATACTTTCCTCCAGCATTAAGCAAACCCTTTACTCCATAAAAGAAATAATGACATCATTAATTGCTTTAACCCTTTCCCTCATATAAACGTGTTTTCACGCATTTGCAAACAGAGTAGACCCAGTTCAGACAGCTCCCAGAGGAGCCGTCTGATCTGGGTCTGCTCTGTTTGCTTATAGAATTTGATAGGTCTGTTTCTTTGCTTTCTAAAATGTTCTACCTTCAATATTTCATTTTAACTATTTTGTCCATGAATATTCAGTAGGTGTTGGAATATGGAATAAATGTAGAACAGGGAAAGGGTTAATAGCACATGGATACAGGAAGTTTTGGCCATGGCGGAAACTGTAGAATCGAATCATATTCATATTATAGTACAAGCAAACACAGCAGAACTTGATCATACGGCTCCTACAGGAGCCGTCTGTTCTGGCCCTACTCTGTTTGCAAAGGCGTAGAAAGATGTATTTATGGGGGGAAAGGGAGAGGGACATCTATGTTTATTCATGATGTGGTCCTTTTATATGGTTTGCACTGTATCCCATTTATTTTGACATTTGAACACACAATGGACTCAGATGAGATGAGGCTAGAGGATGCATGATTACTACCCTATCGTTATTATTCTGACATCAAATGTCCCCTCTCCACTGGCTGTACAGCTCTAACAAATCAATTTTAGTTGGCATCATTTTGATAACTTTAACCTTTACTGCATGAATATTATTATTAATTAAAGAAATAATGACATCGTGAATATTAATTAGAATAACTGTTCTAAAAGCAAATAATTATTTCTTTATGAGGTAATACCAACTAGCCTTAATGTTTGACAAAAAAACCCATAACAGGCCATTAGAGTAGACCCAGATCAGACTCTTTGCGTTTATTATAAAATATTATTCAATTAACACTGATCTCTATGAATATTCCCTGTTCAGTATTCATCTAAGAAATAATGACATCTCCCTGTTCAGTATTCATGTAAGAAATAATGTCATCTCCCTGTTCAGTATTCATGTAAGAAATAATGACATCTCCCTGGTCAGTATTCATGTAAGAAATAATGACAATATGAATGTTCATTAGCCCAAATTTTACAATGTAAACTTTTCAAGGAATTTTTGGCTTTGACAAAAACTGTAGAATCAGACATATATCATGCCAAAAGCAAACAGAGTAGACCCTGATCAGACAGCTCCTAAAGGAACAGTCTGATCTGGGTCTACTCTGTTTGCAAATGCGTCAAAAGGTGTTTATATGAGGGAAAGGGTTAACTGGATTAACTTTTTATAATCGCACATGAACACATGAGTTTTTGGCCATGGAAGATATATTATATCATATTAAAGCAAACAGAGCAGACCTTGATCAGACAGCTCCTATAGGAATTGCTAAGGTGTAGAAAGGGGTATTTGTGGAGTAGAGGGTTAATAGTGACTTTAGACCTGATATCCTTACATTTAATTCATGAATAATCATGATGTTCAGGATTAACAGAGCCACGGATAACGAGATAACAATACAGAGGTGCATACCCAAATAACTAAAATCGTCATTTCTCCACCAAACCCTATACTGTGACCACTCTTTAAAATCGTCTGGAAGAAAGGATTCTAACGAGTGGTCACAGTATAGGGTTTCGTGGAGAAATAAAGGAGCTATTAATCCTTTACTCTACCTATTGTTGAAAATGTTTAAATCTAAACATCTTAACTACAGTAAAACGGCGATAATCCGAGGAGCGATTTTCCAAGTATATGGTCTAATCCGAGGGAATTTGTATGGTCTGGACATGAAATCTATTATTTCAATACAACTATGTACCGTGTAATCCGAGTCTCGATAATCCGATTTTTCGAGCACACTTCTTGGTCCCTTCAATCAATTGCTTTATTAATTTACCTGCCTAATCCGAGCATGCATCGCGGACACTTCGAAGTCAATTTATCACACCTCCATTGTTGATGTCTCGCGACTCCATGTGCCCCCAGCAATTAGAGGTGCCACTATGTTAGTTTGCTACTATGTGTGAATAGCACCGGGTCCAACAGTATACACGTATGTTGGCAGTAATTTTGAGCGCATAACTGTATTATGCATCAATTCTTTACTTATATAAGTGATAACGGTAAACACCATTCACAGCCGAGACCGAAGTTTCACTGTAGTTTGCTCCGTTCAACGGACCCTTCACAATAAACCCAAATTTGATTTCAAACTATTAGACATAGAACAGTCGTAGCTTCTAACCTCATACTTATGGATTTTAGTTTGCCTAAGTTTCCATTCGTCGACATTTCATTTTATTTTTGGATGTTAAAAAACAACATCGCTTCGCCCCTGTACTGTTTCGTAATAAGAAAAATCAGGGCGAGTTGAATTAAATAATAATCGGAACATTAAGTGTTATTCGTCTGAAATACTCTATAAAGATTGTTTACTCTCGTAATAAGCGTTTGGTTAAACGACTTTTCTAAAAATACGCAAACATAGCCATTTATTTGTTAAGCATTCTGCAGACAAAAAAACATGTATGTGCACACACTGTACGATATATTTGACACATTGAATCCACAAAATATGAATTCATGGATAATCCGAGGGTAGCGGTAATCCGAGCATTTTCTCAGTTCCCGAAAGTCCTCGGATTATCGCCATTTTACTGTATTGCTCTGATTAACCCTTAACACATTACCTCATAGGCTATATTTAGACCCAACCTCTTTGAATGAATCTACCCAAAAGGAGCATTTACTAGAGAAAAGGAAAAATTTAGAATTTTGTAGTTCTGAAACCATTGTGATAAATATCCTATACTGCACTGTATATCTGTATATCCTATACCTATCCTATAGGAGCAAATGCTCTATTTATCACAATGGTTTACAATGGTTTAAAAAAGTGACTTTTTAAGAGGCGTATAAATGCATATTTATGGAGGAAAGGTTTAAGTAGTCAATGGGTTATGTATTATCAATACTGTTGGTATTTCCTGAGTTGTCTAACAAATTCCCTGATGACTGAGACATGTGGAATCTTTCCATATGCTGCAACAAGTAGTTCCTTCTCCGGAATGCATGGCCGCACACATCACATGGAAAGGGTCTTTCATCCATATGGATTTTCCGATGTGACTTCATGTTAGATGGGTGCGTGAACCTCTTGTTACAAATGTCACAGGCATATCTCTTATCTCCGATGTGAGATCGCCAATGAAATGTTCGATTATGTTTATTTGAGAGGATCTTGTTACACAATAGGCACTTTGCCATGTTTCCGATTTCAATAAATGCACTCTTCATGTCAGTGAATTTGTGCCCAAATGCTGCCTGTTCCAGTTTTGTAATTTTTGATAAGTTGCCAGAAGGAGTCGCTTGTATGCCAGCGTTTGATCCTACAACGTCTCCATGCCCTATAACATCTCCATACCCATGTTGTGTTACAGTGGTGGAGGGATTCACAACAGTGTCATCTTTTACCAAACTGGACACATTTAAATCTCTCTTCACTTTTTGTTTTTGTTTAAATAATTTCTGAATCCTAGCATCATCATCATTGTAATTATCACCTTCATTGGGTAGTTGGAATTTCTCCTCAAACCAAAGGTAAGAATCTTTGTGAATTTCTTGGTTATTTAAAACATCGTCCTTAGATTTCGTATTTTGCATCAGCACCACATGACTATCATTGTCTAGGGGTTCTGTTTTGATTATGGTTCGAATAGTGTCAGCATGATTCCAATTTGTAAGGTCTGACACATTGTCATTGAATTTATCTGAACTGTCACTGCTCTCAAATCTGCCAATAGAAGTCACAGGATTTCCAATTTTCTCAAGACTAGTGCAGCTGCTATCATTGGAGTTTTGCTGAGATATACAGCGTGGGATGTTTTTTCGACGATGCTGTTTTGATGCCGAAGCAACATTAGACACAGTGGTACAGCATTCTTCTTGTTCTTCTTTCACCGCCGCCGGCAGTCCTTTATAAAATGGAAACACGAACAATGTGAGAGTCAACAGAGACATGTATGTCTGCAAACAAATAGATCAACTCATTCCCTCCTAGACTATATTAAGATCCAACCTCTTTGAAGAAATCTATCGAAAAGGAGCATTAACTAGAGAAAAGAAAATTTCAAAAGTGTGTAGTTTTGAAACCATTGTGGTAAATAGAGCATTTGCTCCTATGGAACAAATGCTCCATTCACCACAATGGTTTCAAACAATGACTTTTACAGAGGCACCAAAAGGCGTCAGTAGAATGGGTTAACTGTACTCCATGAATATTCATATAAGAAATAATGACATCATGAATATTAATGAGTCGAATTCTTATAATTGCATTAATATATATAAACACAGGCAATTTTGGCTATTGCAGAAGCTTTAGAATCAGACCTATATTATATCATAAACAAACAGTGCAGACCCTGATCAAACGGCTCCTACAGGAGCCATCTGATCTGGGTCTATTCTGTTTGCAAAGGCGTATTTATGGAGTAAAGGATTAACCAATAACCTGATATATACGATCTGATTCTACAGTAATTGACATAACTACACATTAACATGTTTTATATAACAGTATAAAATAATTAGTTAACCCTTCCTCCATAAATACGCCTTTCTATGCCTCTGTAAAGGTCACTTTTTGAAACCATTGTGATAAATAGAGCATTTGTTCCTATAGGAGCAAATGCTCTATTTATCACAATGGTTTTAATAGGTGATTTTTACAGAGGCGTAGAAAGGCATACTTATGGAGGAAATGGTTAAAGTGTGGTCACAACATTGGGTTTGATGGAGAAATAACAATTTTAATACTTGAATCCACACCTTTATTTATAGCTATTGATATTGATATATATATCTTAAATATTCAACTTGCATTAAATATACATGTATTTAGTTTTGTAATGTAATTTATTCATATGAAGCACTTTTGTACGAATTAGTTTAACCTTTTACTTCATAAATACTCCTTTCTACGCCTTAAAAGTCGCCTTTGCAAACAGAGTTGACCAAGATAAGACGGCTCCTGTGCACATATTCCATTAACTCTTTCCTTCATATAGGGTAAACTGATCGTGAGTCGGACACGATTGAGAGTCGGACGTTTTTCAACCCCTTTATACACTGTTTTCAAGCAGTGTAACTAGCATAATCTTTACTTTGCCGGGTACCTTAATGCTTATTTTCACCAGAGTTACCTACCTTGAACCCAATTACTTGCATGCATTATTCACAACAACAACGCTAGACACCACCCAAAAGCACCAACTTTTAAATGTCAAAGTCAGATAAAACCGCATTCGGTTTTAGTTTCTTGAGTAATGACGACATTATACGAGTGTTACAAATGGTGGAAATCATATTTTTGTTGAAGAAAAATAAATATACATTTAAAAGACATCTGTTATTCATGTTTTTAGTAAACAAGAAGTGCCACGCTCTCTAATAATATATAATATGTCAAACTGATTTTGAGTCGGACACTGTAACGTTTATATACACTCTGTACCTGGTGGGTCATCTCCTATAATTGAACAGCAGGGAATCATATGTCATTCTACGATATTTATAGTAGATTCTAGATGTATATTTAGGGTCTGTCTTTTTTATGACACAATTGAAATCGTCCGACTCAATATCGAAAGTGTCCGAGTCACGATCGAATTAGGGTTACCTATCTTTCCGTATTTTTTGGCCCTGTTACATGTGTGTTTGTTGCATATAAAGCGCTAGAAGAGCTTAAAAAAGATCAGGCCAGGTACCAGTGAACACCGGAAGTGTCTAGCTGAACGCACAGACGTTTGACATGAGGAAAAGTGGAATAGGTGTCCGACTCACGATCAGTTTACCCTAAATGCCTTTTCACACCTTTGCAAACAGAGTAGAGCCAGATCAGACAGCTATTTCCATATTTCATTATATTTTCTTTATCCATGAATATTCAATAGGTATTGAAACTTGGAATTTAACATAGAACAGAGAAAGGGTTATAGCTGATAAATATTCATGGTGCTATTTCTAACATGAATATTCAACAAAGAAGGGAAGGAGTGTAACCAACCTGAGCAAAAGTTCAGGAATTCCTGTTTCACATTCTGGAGTCGGGAATTCTGAAGAAACGTCTCTCCTTTTGTTGACCCTATGTGGCCACAGGTCTTTTCGTCAGAGCTGGCTGTGAGGACCAAATATTCCTCTCCTGTGTCTGCCAGTCTTGTAAGCTGAACAATAGTAACAAAAGTAAACTCAAATTTATACAGTGAACCCTCATCATACCTTCATTCGTTACACTCTCCTTATACCGACAGCATACATTGAAACAACTACAGAATAAATGGTTGTACTGCCATTAAGACAGGCGATTGTTTAATGCAGAACACAAGAAGTGCAAAAAGCTCCCAAAGGGGGCTTTTTACACTTCTTGTGTTCTGCATTAAGCATTCACCTGTTAGTACTAGTTCAAGCTGGCTATATGGTTTCTTTCATATTTAAGCTCGTTATAATGGCAACCTCTTTATACCAGCAACACCTTTGGAAACAAATACCTCCGTTGTAATGAGGGTTCACTGTATATACATGCAGAGCAACAAAAAAAACCAAACTCCAATACTAAAATTGTCATTTCTCCACCAAACCCTATGTTGCGACCACTACAGAGTAGTCACAACATTGAGTTTGGTGGAGAAGTAAAGGACTTATTTTTGAAAATGTTCTAATTTACGCATCTTATCTGGACCTCTGTATACATGTAACTTATTTTTGAAAACAATAACAGAGGTCCAGATAAGATCTGTAAATTAAAATATTTGCAAGAATAACTCCTTTATTTCTCCTCCAAACCCTATATTGTGACCACTCTTTAGAATCATCTTAAAGAGAAGATTCTAAAGAGTGGTCACAGTGTAGGATTTGGTGGAGAAGTGACGATTTTAGTATTTGGGTATGCATCTTTATCTGTAGCTCTGCAATAAGATGTAGTTTGTGACAGAATATGCTCCTAACAGGCTCTTTGACCTAAAATTCTTCGAACTTTGAAATTGAAGTCTGACTCAGCTTAACCCTTTTCTCCCAAATTACGTCCTTTAACCATTTCCCTGTTCTGTATTTAGGCCAAATTTCGATACCTACTGAACATTCATTAACAAAATAGTTATAAAGAAATATGTAATGTAGAACATTGCAGACATTTTAGAAAGCAAAGAAATAGATCTATTAGCAAACAGAGTAGACCGTGATCAGACGGCTCCTCTAAGAGCCGTCTGATCAGGGTCTACTCTGTTTTCAAATGTGTGAAAACACGTTTATATGAGGAAAAGGGTTAACTATTTCCTCCATGAATATTCATGTAAGAAATAATGATGTCAAGAATATTAAAAAGACAAATTAGTTATAATAGCCATGGACATCAGAATTGTTACCCATCACATGTCTATTTTTAGCATAAGCAAACAGAGCAGACCGTGAATGATCAGACGGTTCCAATAGCAGTCGTCTGATCTGTGCCTACTGTTTGCAAAGGCGTAGAAAGGCGTATTTATGAAGTAAAGGGTTAACACCTTCGTAAATAGAGTAGACAGTGATCAAATGGCTCCTGTAGGAACCATCTGATCAGGGTGTGCTCTGTTTGCTTATGAAATATTATACAATGTAGATTTGAATATTCATGATGTCATTACTTCACTTCATGAATATTCAACAGGGAAAGGGTTGATATCACAAGCTTTTGAAAATAGCACTCTAATCTGGGCCAACACTGTTTGTAACTGATAACATATTTTTATCTCAAAGCAGAATTTGTGTTGTCATTTATGTTCAAATACTTTCTATTTTAATGCAGATCTGGGTCCATGCTTATAAAACTTTTAGTTGAGTCTGAGATCGTTCTCACGTTTATGATTGGTCAGATTTGATCCTTTGGCTCAAATCTGACCAATCAAAAGCTTGAGAACTCAAATCTGACCAATCAAAAGCTTGAGAATGAACTCAGACTCAACTAAAAGTTTTGTAAGCATGGACCCAGACTGTCAACATGTTGGATCATGATGAGAGATCATGAGACACAGAGCTACATGGTGTCCAATCTGGGTCCAAACAGTTTGTAATAGCCTGTTCAGAGCTACAGATAAACATGCATACTCAAATACTAAAATGATCTTCTCTCCAAGAAACCCTATGCTGTGACCACTCTTTAGAATTGTCTCTTCGAGACGATTCTAACGAGTGGTCACAACATAGGGTTTCGTGGAGAAATATAGTTCTTCTTGAAAATGTTTGAATTTATGCATTTTATCTGGACCTCTGCCTATTTGTTTTATTTTTCCTATAAGTATATGTACTCTCTTTGAGTTTTCAAATGGCATCATCTTCTTTGCAGACTTTACCCTTTATTCCTTGAACATTCATGTAAGCAATGATTGGCCATGGCAGAAACTTAACTGTAGAATTAGACTTAAATAATGACATTAAGCAATCGGAGCTGGCCTTGATCAGACTGCTTCTTCCCTGTTTGAAAAGGCATAAAAAGGTGTATATATGGAGAAACAGATGAAACTCAACCTATTCACAAAGCTGTACCATACATAAAGAGAAGAGCACAACATGTGGGTGTCACGGCATTTTAAGCTTTTTTTTCTTGTCCATTAAGGGGCATAATTTTGTAAAATAAAAAAAAAAATAAACATACATAGTCATGGCCCTTGGTCATATTGTAGTTTAAAAACTATAGGCAATGTTAAAAAGCTTTTTGATAAAGTTTTAACAATTAGGTTAAAGATCAAAGTTAAAGGTCACATATGAAAAAAATGTATCAGGTTAGCAAGTAATCAGAAAACAGCAATCTTTTTCCATTTTGCGGAAAATATACAAGTATACTATAAGATAGCTACCAACACAGAGGTCCAGATAAGATGCCTTAATTAAAACATTTTACAAGAATAACTTCTTTATTTATCAACCAAACCCTATGTTTGATTCTAAAGTCTTTAGATCTGACATTAAGAGTTGTCACAATATAGGGTTTGATGGAGAAAGGATGATTTTAGTAGTTGAGTATGTACCTTTTATCTGTTGCTTTGATCACAGAGCAAAACATACCATTGTAACACATTAATGATGACACAAAGACAAATCCCATCCCCATTACAGTAAAGCAATATGTACAGACATGGACTTAGGTGGGTTCAGTCTTGGGAAAAAAATCATGAATGGCAAACATAAGTATCCGGACACCCAGTCCGATCACTCTACCTGATTTTGCAGCTGAATATGTCACATTTTGGACATTTTTGCTACTTCAAATTAGACCGACAGAACTTTTACAAATTGTGAAGACCCAGTTCCTTCTGGAGTAGATTGATCTGGGTGTGCACTTTTTTCATAAGTTTGTCTGTCCAAATACTTCGAGTAATTACAATATGTATATTATTCAGATCTACAGATAAAGGTGCATACCTAAATACATGTACTAAATTTGTCATTTCTCTCCTCCAGACAATTCTAAGATGTGGTCATAGTATAGCATTTGGTGGAGAAATAAAGGAGCCATTGTTGAAAATGTTTAAATTTACACATCTTATGAGGACCTGAGATTCCTCTGTTATTCATAACCTACCAAGGATTGAATCTCATACTTCAGGACAATTCGAACAGCTTGGGTCAAGTCTGAATCCCTTACAGCTGGATCAGCCATTGGTAGGTTTGATGATCTGCAAGAAATGGTACAGCAGTAGTCTAGTAGAAATGCTCTCAACTATCCTGGAATCAAATCCAAGCCAAGTCGGATATTTCTGAGATATGTTTCAATGTCTCCCACCCAGTTAGGGACTTAATACTCAGGTTCTACTAAAGAAGGCAGAAATCGTCCAGCATATATCTGTGCTGACTGCATACATGGCACATTAAAGAACCAAGGGGTCTCTTCAGAATGAGCTAGGATGCCACACCAAGATCCCTTGTACCCAACTTTGTCTCTTCAGCTTGGATATACCTGTCAGACAAAGTAAAACAAATTAATGACAAAAATGTAAATTTAGCATTTATTATTATTCAAATGGCAACATAATTTAAACTAAAGATTTTCAACTGATGTAATGTCTAATCTGATTTGAATAAATAATTTTAAATAAACACATAACCCTTTCCTTTCCTCTATAAATACGCCTTTCTACGCCTCTGTAATAACCTTTTCTTGAAACCATCGTGATAAATACAGCATTTAATAAATGCTCTTATTTAACACAGTGGTTTCAAACTACAAAATTCTAAAAGTTTACTTTTCTCTAGTAAATGCTCCCTTTTGGGTAGATTCATTCAAAGAGGTTGAGTATAAAAATAGCCTATGGAGGAAAGTGATAAATAAGGCTATGATAATGACTTTCTATAAAGAAATGCGAAGCAACCCGTAACAACATGAATATTCATGTAAGAAATTATACAATCATGAATATGTAACCGGGCGTTCTTATAAAGAAACATATCCGCTCAGACATGGGATCAAACCCGGGTCACCAGTTTTGCAGTGATGCACTCTACCACATCGCCATAAAGCTCACTTGTTACAATGTACGCGGCAAGGCCGTGCAAGTTATGATAAACCTACACACTATATGACATACTCCCCCAGCAAGTATGGGTATGAGAACGACTGGGAATGTAACTCGGAGCACATACAGTCACAGTCCCTGTTGGGCGCCAAATGTAACCGAGTGTTCTTATAAAGAAAGTTTTCACATACCAGCTCAGACCCGAGATCAAACACGGGGTTCTACCCAACCTGGGTCCCCAGGTTCGCACAGACCCTGTTAGGACGGCTTAATGGGATCCGAGTCTACTTAGTTTGTAAAAATGCGTATCTATTATCTATGAGAAAAATGGTTAATGCTGAAGTAGTAACACCCAGTCAGACATCACTGGTCTGTCATCATCAGATTCCAGGTAAACAAGCATTGTAACCCAGTCATGATCTTTGCGAGTCTGGAAGATTTGAAATAAAAAAAAATTATGTTCACCTTAAGTGTTGTTGTTGTTATAGGTACCTCATACAATTAATTATGACAAATGTGTCCAGAATGACGTAAATGTTGTCACAGATTTATGACATTGTTTTCGAGTTTTCTTGTCGTTACCATTTGCAACACGCACAAGAACTCGCGAAGGGAAGTAACTCTGGCTCTGTAAAAATGCGTCCTCCTAGTGCATCATACCCATATCAAAACGGCCCTAGTATATACCGTAATACATGCTGCGGTCTTTTCTTCACGCATTTAGCAACAAATTCTCGTTTGTAGACCCCATGTTTATTCATTATATTACTGCTAAAGACAGGTTCTACTGTATGCTTTTTTGCCTGTTTCGTGTTATCTGTAAAACCTGATTTTTAGAAGGATTGATTTTCATTTTTACCAGTTTCTCTCATAGCTTAGAGACATATGTATACATGTATATGTCTCAGCATAGCTGTAGTTGATCCAGATCTCTCTGTAGATAAAATGTTGCAAAATCCTTGAACATAAATATAGTCACAAGTAACATCATGAAACATGGCGTGAAAACCCCCAACATTTTTACCTCCTACAACATGGTTTCAGAAAGAGAATGTCCCGCGAAACTCAACCTTTTTAGCTCACGGTTCTCAAATCTTCAAGAAGGCAGAGACGTATATATGTCTCCGAAGAAGGGAAACAAAGTACATGGCATCTTAATCGTGACTTTTCCCAAGGTTTTCGATAAAGTATCACACTCTTTTAACACTCAAGATAGCCTACTATGGGATCAAACGGAAGACATACAGCTGGACCCGGGCCTAGATATCCCTGAAGGATTGCTGTCTACCGTCAGACTCCAATTAGCGTAGCTGAATCCAAATGTAATGCACGCACCGTGGCTATAGGGGTCATAGGGCATGCCCCTTGGGAAAAATAAAAATGTGTAGTTTTGAAACCGTTGTGATAAATATACCATTTGCTCCTATTTATCACAATGGTTTATGAGGGCCTGTTACATGACAAGACATAACGTTTATCAATGTCTATCCCTCCCCATAAGCCCCTTAATTAACCATCTATTTTTGTTCGATCTTGGCCATACCAGAAAATATACGTACATATATATGTCTCTGGTCATAACAATGTCTTCACCTTTTAATTGATGTTGCGCACGTGCGTAATTGCGCAGTACTAGCTACGCTCATGGCTCAAGATTGCTGATGACACATATCTTGCTATATAGCAAATGGGTCTGACTGTAACAGTCTGCGGACTGGCCTAGACTTTCATCTTAGGAAAGTATAGGTGGAGATGTCACTTCACCCAGATAAATGCCCAGGTCTGTCCATATCAAAGAAAAGAAAATGCTTAAAAAGCACTTACACACTGGTGACACTGCACAACCATGATCTCAAACATTCAACGTTCACTCTGCCAAATATACCATGGATCCATGCACAATCAATAAACACATTGATTGGAGCGCGCATATTCACAATATATATGTAACAAAGCCAATCTCGAAAGTTCAGCTTCATACGCAGAAATCTTTAACATCTCATCTACTACTAAAAATGAACTTGCGTATAAATCAAGTGCCATGCTAACTGCAGACGCGAAATTAGAGGAGCAGGCGTACGCACAACCAGCACTCGGCCACTAAATTGCCCAAACAAAATTTATTAGATCTAGATCTAATGAAATTCAATAAAACTACTGATGCTATCCAGCTTTTATACCCCCCCACACACACACACACACCACACACATATACATGTAATCTGAAATCTTGGATCCACACCTGAACTGCAACGTGTTGAATATGCAAGTACAGTATGCATGGGACGGTTGGGGCCCATATGAGAAGGGAAATATCCAGCGTCTGGAAATGATGCAACGCGGTGTCCAGAGCGCGCTTCGTACAAAACAAGTACCACAACAGGTCCAGTGTCACAGACATGCTCACTGACCAGTTGCGGATCCAGGATTTCAGATTGTTTCAGATTGGGTGGGGTGGGGGCGAAGAAATATTTTTGGAGGGCGGGTGGGGGCGTAGATTAAAATTTCGGAGATAAGTATTTGTCAGCTATTCACGCCAGAATTAGGAACAACTGCAGCAATCTGAATGATGATCTTTTTTATAACTATCTGAGTCAGAATCCTTTATGCGAATGTTCATATGAAGTAGAAAATGCCGAACATTACTTTTTTCAATGTAGATTTTTTCAAAACCAGAGACTTAACCTATTTCGCGCAACACAGAGGTACCATCCTCTTAATACCGAAATGCTTCTGTTCGGCAAACGAAATCTAAATGATGAAGACAATAAAAACATATCTTCTGCTGTACATTGTTTTATAAAACAATCACGGAGGTTTTAGCTTCAACTATCGATATCTGTTACGGCTCTTAGTATAACATATCATACACTTTTTTTCTAACTTATACTAAGATTTCTTACTTACAGATATATTTTCATATGCTAAGATGTCTTGCTTAAGCTAGGATCACTTTTAAGATATTGACATACATGTACAATTGCTCTATCAACCACGCTCCCGTTTATCTGACAGAACTTCTCGTAAAGCCAGCACCAACACGTTGTCTGAGATCGGCAGACAAAGCTCAAGAGATGTATGCTGTGCCTTTCAACAAGAAAAAGACTTTTAGTGATAGAAGTTTTGGTCTTTTGGGACAGTAGGACCCAGACTTTGGAATGGGCTTCCTAGCGAGATTAAAAGAGCAGAAAATGTTGAATCTTTTAAAAGAAAGTTAAAAACGCATTATTTCAGCCACTTTGACTCACTTTTTAATATTTCGTAGAAACTGTCAGTGTGTTTTATAAAGTACTTTATATAAGGTATGGGTTTTAGTATATTATCACAGTTTTTCAACCATCGTTTTATGGATATTAGTTTTTATTCTTTCTTAAATGTATATTCGTGTATTGTATATCCTCTATCGATTTTTATTTGTCTCTGGTTTTATTTATGTCAATTGTACAACGCCATTGAATGCATTATTTGCAAAAATAGGCGTTTAACCAAGTGATTAAGTTCCAAGTTTCAAGTGTCCTCTAATCGTACTACATAATACATGTTACCCTCTCTCTCTCTCTCTCTCTCTCTCTCTCTCTCTCTCTCTCTCTCTCTCTCTCTCCCCTCCCTCCCTCCCCCTCTCTCTCTCTCTCTCTTTCTCTCTCTCTCTCTCTCTCTCTCTCTCTCCCCTCTCTCCCCTCTCTCTCCCTCTCTCTCTCTCTCTCTCTCTCTCTCTCTCTCTCTCTCTCTCTCTCTCTCTCTCTCTCTCTCTCTCTCTCTCTCTCCCCCTCTCTCTCTCTCTCTTTCAGAAAACTTCTGTTAAATTTCGTATTTTGTTTGCCATTACATATATATATATAAATGCTTTGTATGGGGAGGGTCAAATCTAATGTGTAAGAACTTGTGACCCGACCCAATTTCCTCTAATATGGAAATAAAATATGTTTAAACTAAACTAGATTAAAATATGTTTGATGACATAAATAAGTAGTGTGTTTGTAATACATGTTGAAAAAGAGCGTAATTGGTCGAGGGAAATAAAAAAAAAACCACTCAGATTAAATGAATGTTATAAAATTGATTTTTAGTAGATCTAGATTTAAAATATTACTTAAAAAAGTTTTGGGGCATTTTTTTTTTTTTTGGGGGGGGGGGGGTATGCCGGCTCCGCCCCTCTAAATCCGCGCCTGCTGACCACCGATGGAAGCCGCTCGATCTAGGTCATACGCAGAAACGCCAGACTCTTAATTGATATTATACAAGATAGCCAACACTGAAGTAACAATTGGTAGCTCAGAATATCTTATTCAAAACAATACTCGAACAAGAAAAACACAGTCGTGCATACAAAATTCCATAGGTCTACTGCAGAACACTCTCAAGAAACAATCTTAATTCATTCTCAGGACCATCAAGGAATGGAACTGTCACCGACCTGATATTGTAACTACATCTGCAGCCGATGACTTCAAGATTCGGCTATCCAATATTTCTAATTAAACACATGCCCTTCTGTTTTGTAAATAGCATTTCATTACATTTCTTTTAATCATGCGCACATCTGGCATTAAACTTAAATCTGTTGAAAATGACCAGTAACCATGAAGAAGAAGAATATGTATCTGAGATTCATAGAACAGTATCGCCTAAGGTTAGTAAGGTAACTACAAATTTATTTAGCTCCGAATGCCAAGATTCTTAGCAAAACATCTGCATTTGGCTCAAATCTGACCAATCAAAAACTTGAGAACAAACTCAGACTCAACTCAGGCTGACCATATCTGCGGATTTTTCCTGAATCTGCGGATCTTTCACAACTTCTACGGATCTACGGAACGATTTTCAAATCTGCGGAATTTCGGAAAGAAATTTCGCCAATACTTTTTTTTGCAGGCAGTAATTTACTCAGACACCTATTATTTCAATCGCAATAATATGGTCATGTTTCTCTTTGTCTGTTGCCCACTGCAATTAATTAAGTACTCCGAGTGATCACTTAAGATAAGCCGATTAGCTAGATTAGATTGAGCCAATCAACAGGCTGATTACATCAAGATGTAGAATTCAAAATATTGACATGTAGATAAGGCTGCCGATAAACAAAGAAATGATTATTTGATAGCTCGCTTCTTTACTCAGAAGATGGTCGATTTAAATGCTTCGAAGGCAAAATACGATAAAGATCTATAATATTCGCTTTGAATAATATTATACATGTATATATACATTATGAAATTGAACAGGAAATGTCTTTAAAAACCGACCTCCCTCTTACTCAGTTAGATAGCCTAGCCCTACAACTTTTTTCGCCATGTTCACAAATATCTATCTTTTAATGTTTATATAGATCTATCAAGACAAAAATTGACATCACAAGTTTGGATTATTTGAAACAAAGGTATAAAGTGCACTGAGTCAGAGACATATACATACGTGTATGTTTATATCTAATGACTGAGTGTAAAACAATAGCCAAGTGGACAAAAGCCCACTGGGTCATTATATCCCATAATATGCATAATTATACATTTTGATTAAGAAATTGCATGAGTAAGTATTGTAATGAGTTTAAAATATAAGTACACGTATTCATAATTCAACAGCGTAGACATTTCTTTTAATTCTGCAGCAGATCCAGATCCAACACTTTTTTTACCAGCTCTATATTTTTTACTCATGTTTTGTTTGGTAGACACAGAGTATAAATGAGTAAAACACTCTGTTTAATTGAATATGAAAAAATATGTTTTGACTATAAACAGACAAAGGATTGAATTTGTATTTAAAATACATAAATTTATGTAAATGTTGAAAAATTAACCCTTTCCCTGTTCTATGTTTATTCCAACTTCAAATACCCCTTTTGAGAAGCATTGGGCTATTTTCACAACTCAGTGACAATGGCAAGGACTGTGATGTGAAACAATTCCAAGATATTGTCATGTGTACATACAGACCGTCTTTAAAGGAACTTTGTAAATTACATTTTGATGATACATACATACATACATACTAGTCAAGTTGAATTATGTTCTACATATTTAACCCGTTGCTCCATAGATTGTATTCGGTACTGAAGAAATATGGTAACTTAAAGCAGGCTTAAAGTTAAGCAGAATGCTACTTTAGGGACTTTCTTTAGGCCTGTTTGAAGCTACAATATGCTAGGATATTGGAAATATTTCTTATTATGCATATTCTATTTTTCATGACTCTTAAGTGGGGCAGTTTTCTTGAGTGGAGGAAATATGAAATGTGTGGAAATAAGTATCTATGGAGTAAAGGGTTGATCAAAGCGCGCGAGTTGCAAAAACAGACAAATATTCAGAATCGCGCGCTTCGATTGAAAAAAATTGAAATCTACGGATTTTTTTCCTCAAAGTTATGGTCACCCTGTCAACTAAAAAGCTTTATAAGCATGGACCCAAGTGTGTATCTGCACCTCTGTAATTACAACAAGTAGGCTATTGATTTTCTTTAATCTTATATCATATCAGATGTTGGCCCAGCAGCTCTTTCTCTTGTGAATGATTATTGCACTGTTTAAATTGTTCAATTAATTATAAAATCAATCAGAGTTTATGTTGCTTGTTATTTATATTGCAATGTGAAATTTAAGCATGACTTGTGTTGTTATATTTTCTGGTCCTTCGGGATCGTTAGTTTTGATGTTATTAGTTTTGAAAATTGAATACTGCTTAAGCCGGTGCTTAGGGGCGTGAGTAGTGTTGTGCCAGTTTTAATTACTACTCATGAACAGACTCAATAAAACCGAATCTGCAATTTTCTCTCTTTGCATTTCTACTTTGCTTTTGAAGGATCAACAATTTTCAGAATATTTGTACTGACATGGGCCGCTTTGAAAAGGTACGATCAGACTAATAAGCGCTATTGAATATCCGTAGTAGCCTCCCCTACTCAACTCTTTACAGCAGTAGTCCGTGTTTTAGGTAAACAAGCAGTACATTTATTATTTTGTGTTATTCTTTCACTATAAAACCTGTTCCAATTTTGTTAAATTCATAAAAAAGATCTGTTCACTGTAAAACAAACACTGCAACGAGTTGCATGTTCATTTCTTCGCTAGCCGGCCGCTGGCTACATAAATCTAAACTGGATGAAATAATCGTCCAAACCGAAAGTAGATCTAGCTCGATGTACAATTGTAAAAGTAGGGACCATCACTTTGACTACTTATCTGAAGAAAACTCGTATATAAGAACTACTGACATCATCAATATTTACTAGCTCATTTCTCTTGGTGATATATGTGAACACAGCCTATTTGGTCAGTGAAAATCGGTGAAAATCTACACTGGATAAAATATCGTCCAAATCGAAAGTAGCTTGATATCACCATTTAGACTACAAAAATGTCGATTATGTAGGAGCTATTACTTTAACGCATTACCTCATAGGATATTTTTAGATCCAACCTCTTTGAATATATTTACCAAAAAGGAGCATTAACTAGAGAAAAGGAAAACTTTAGAAGTATGTAGTATTGAAACTAGTCTCATTAATGACCCGTAAGACAGCATGCTAATTTTGTAACAGGTGCCGTCTCCGGGATATCGTTAAAACCGAAAGTAGCTCGATATCACCATTTAGAGTACACAGATGTGAACTAGTGTTGAAACCATTGTGAAAATGCTCTATTTACCACAATGGTTTCCAAAAGTGACTTTTGCAGAGGCATAGAAAGGCCTATTAACCATTTATCTGAAGAAAACTCGTATATAAGAAAAATTGACATCAATATTTATTAGCTGATTTCTCTGAGTGATATATGTGAAACAGAGACATATACATACATATATATGTTTCTCATCATGTGAACACAGCCTCTTTTGGTCATTGCAGAAACATGTCTCATGCTTCCCAACTTTTTTTGACTCTCAAGAGGGGTTTTCATGATTGTCGGAATGTCTAACTACAGAGGTCCAATTAAGATGTGCAAATTGAAACATTTTCAAGAATAACTTCTTTATTTCTCCACCAAAAACCCTATGTTGTGACCTCTCTTTAGAATAGTCTCGAAGAGATGATTCTAAAGAGTGGTCACAACATAGAGTCAAAGGTGCCCGACGCATGATTGGGCTCACCCACAGAAGATCCCCCCCCCCCCCCGAATTTTTTTTAATAAAATAATAATAATAAAATAAATAAATAATTGTGATCGAAGTATGTAAAAACTAGCCTAAAACTATCTAATTGTACCTTAAACCACTCCGAAAAACAAGAAAAACCCGACCCTGACAGGGTCGTGGTTTTCTTGTTTTTCGGAGTG
Organism: Azorinus chamasolen; assembly: GCA_963576725.1. Lineage (NCBI taxonomy): Eukaryota > Metazoa > Mollusca > Bivalvia > Cardiida > Solecurtidae > Azorinus > Azorinus chamasolen. The sequence continues at coordinate 55,845,407 of OY755241.1, forward strand.
CTTTAAGGTACAAATAGATAGTTTAAGGATACTTTTACATACTTCGATCACAATGTTTTTTTTATTTTATTTTATTTTATTTTTGGAGAGGGGGGGGGGGGGGGGGGGGTTGTCCGTGGATGAGTCCAAGCATGCGTCAGGCACCTTTGCATAGAGTTTGGTGGAGAAATGATGATTTTAGTATCTGAGTACACACCTTTATCTGTGACCAATTTTTTTCCTTCTGTTTTTGTTTTACAGATCAACAACGCCATTCTTCATTATGGAAGAATCAGCTAAGATTGGTCCAGACCTGACCCCAGCAGTAAAAATCGTCCTCAAATATGAAATTCAGTCCCTGGTATGAATGATTTATCAGTGAAACAAGTTACATATAAGGAAAAAAGACGTTAATTCCAAAAGCATTTTACAAAATTAATATTGCTACAAATAAGCAAATGTATTTTGGTTTACAGACATTTCCTAAAAGAAGATTTCGCCTAAAATTGTCTTCTTGGCAAAATATCCAATGGGTTTATCATATAACTCTTTAATAGGCAAAATCCCTTTCCCTGTTCTATATTTAGTCCAAATTTCAATACCTGCTGAATATTCATGGACAATATAGTTACAATGAAATATGGAAGGTGGAACATTATAACCATTTCAGAAAGTAAATAAACAGATCTTTCAGATTTCACTAGCAAACAGAGCAGACCCTGATCAGACGAATCCTATAGGAGCCGTCTGATCTGGGTCTACTCTGTTTGTAAATGCGTGAAAACACGTTTATATGAGGGAAAGGGTTAACAAAATCTCCAGCAACATAGATACTGTTATTCTCTAAATACTGCTTAACCTTTTACTCCATGGTTATGCTTTTTTACCCTTTACTCGGTCTCCATAGATATTTAAAGCCTTTTAGCACATTTGCAAACAGAGTAGACCCAGATCAGATGGCTGCTATATAACAACCGTCTAATCAAGGTCTACTTTGTTTGCTTTTGGAATGATATAGATCTGATTCTGCAGTTTCTGCCATAATCAAAATTTCTTTAGTACACAATCATGTATTTATAAAGAATCATCTAATAAATATTTATGATGTCAATCGATCCATATTTGACCAGTACCAGCAGTGTAGCTGAATCCAAATGTAATGTACGCACCGTGGCTATAGGGCTCGGGGGCGTGTTCCCCTGGGGAAAATTTAGAAGTGTGTTGTTTTGAACCATTGTGATAAATTGAGCATTTGCTCCTATAGGAGCAAATGCTCTATTTATCACAATGGTTTCAAAGATGGCTTTTACAGAGGCGTCAATAAGATGAAATGTATTAAAGCTTACATGACAAGACAGCGTTATCAAAGTACCCCATTTGCGTTCCATTTTTGTTCCATTTTGACCATAGTAATGTTTTCTTTTTTCAAATTAATGTTACGCACGTGCGTAAGTGTGTATTGCTAGCTACGCGCCTGTGTACTGTAGATTTATTTTTTAAAACCAAGGCATTTTTGTGCCCTCAAGATTTTGATCTTGGTACGTTTTGTCTTTGACCTGTCTCTCTGTATTTGTGTGTCTGTGTGACCTTGACCATCTGATAACCTTTACCATAATGGTTCTACTCATACACATCTCATGAAGCTGAAACATTTGAAAGGTCAAGATTAGTCTCCGATGTCAGTGGTCAACTTTCTGAACTATTTGTAGAGAATGAGACTTCATTTAACTCTGTCCCAGTTGAACAATCATGTAAGAAATAATTGTATCACAAATATTTTTAGCTTAAGTTTTATAATGACATATGTACACAGGATTTTTTGTATTGGTAGAAATTGTAGAGTCAGTTCTATTACAGTAAAACCCCTCTCTATAATGGCCACAACATTACATCAAGTATGTTGTGTTAAAGGCAGGTGGCTGCTTAAATCAAGGTGAAAGTAAAACAGAACGCTCCTATAGGAGTGTTCTGTTTTACATTCACCTTGCTTTAAGCAACCACCTGCCCTAAATACCAACTAATTAGCACTATTTAGTGGCCGTTATACAGAGGTTTTACTGTATAATTTCAGAAGCAAACAGAGCAGACCTTGATCAGGGGATGCCCATATGAGCAGTCTGATCTGGGCCTACTGTGTTTGTTAAGTTGTGAAAAAGCATTTCTTTAGGGAATGGGTTCGATGATGGATTCATGGTAATTAACCTGTGCGAACAGTTTATCCAGGTGACACACTGAGAAATTTTACATCTTGTCAGGATCCAAACTGTTTGATTGTGTTTTTGAAAAGAAATGCCAAATAAATCAATTTAACAATCCACCGCTGGAAAATCAAAAGCAATTACTCAGTAAGTTAAAGACTAATTTTTAATATGCAGCTTGCAAGACTTTCCGATACTGGGGAGGAATACCTGGTTCTCACAGCCAGCTCGGATGAGAAGACATGTGGCCATTTAAGCTCTACTAAAGGAAAGACCTTCATTAAGAAGTCAAGTTTCCAGCTCATGAAGCAGGACTTTCTTAAGTTTTGCTCTGGTTAGTTCATAAGTTTCCATTTATTAACTCTTCCCACACTAGCGGCGAAACTGTGTTTACCTATGCAAACAGTTTGGATCCTGATGAGATGCCGCATAATGCGGCGTCTCATCAGGATCCAAACTGATTGTCATCTTGACCATATTTTTGCAAAAAAAATGAGAGAAAGTTTATTTTAAGAATTGAAGCAGACGACAATTGTTGCATATGTTCCATTTACTAACCCTTCACTCCATGAATATTCGTGTAAATAATATTGGCAACATGAGTATTAGTTTATTGTTTACAATGACACACAAACAAAGGAAGTGTTGGCCATAGGAGCCGTCTGATCTGGGTCTGCTCTATTTGAAAAGGCATAGAAGTTCATATTTATGGAGAAAAGGGTTAACTTTATTTAATTGTAGCTTCATCCTTTACTCCATAAATAAACCTTTCTATTCCTTTGCAAACAGAGAAGACCCACATCAGACAGCTATGGCCAAAACTGTAGAATTACATCTATATTATATTATAAGCAAACAGAATAGACCCTGATCAGTTGGCTCCTACAGGAGCCATCTTATCTGGATCAACTCTGTTTGCAAAAGTGTAGAAAAGTATATTTATAGAATAAATGGTTGTCCATCTATCTGTAGACTGAGATTTGTCCAATCTTCTTCTTCTACAGCTTTCTGCCCAAATTTGTTGAACATTTATACAGTAAATCTCTCTATAACGGCCACTAAATTACATCAAGTATTTTGTGTTAAAGGCATGTGGCTGCTTAAAGCAAGGTGAAAGTAAAACAGAATGCTCCTATAGGAGCGTTCTGTTTTACTTTCACATTGCTTTAAGCAGCCACCTGTCCTAAATACCAACTAATTAACACAATTTAGTGGCCGCTATATAGAGGTTATACTGTAGTTGTTTGTTCTATTATGGGACCCAGAACAATGGCAGTTTTCATTTTGATTTGGTCTGCAATTACAGGTGGTGTTATTGACCCTTTTCAACATTATTTCACAGGTTACAAATAAAGAGACAGATTATATGCTAGCCTTTGACTAGTTTGTAATATTTTGATTAAATGTATTTGTAATAAATTCTGTTAGAAGTAAACTTGTTTGCAATAATCGGAGGCCCAGATAAATTAAAACATTTTCAAGAGTAGATCCTTTATTCTCCACTAAACCCTCTGTTGTGGAGCCGTCTGATCAGGGTTTGCTCTGTTTGCAAACGGAATTTGATAGATCTGTTTCTTTAGCTTCTGAAATGGTTACAATATTCAACCTTCCATGAATACAGACCAGGGAAAGGATTAAGAATTGTCTCTTCAAGAGGATTGTAAAGAGTGGTCACAATATAGGGTTTGGTCTCTTCAAGACGATTCTATAGAGTGGTCACAGTATAGGGTTTGGTGGAGAAATGACAATTTTAGTAGATGGGTACACAACTACACACCTTTATCTGTAGCTCTGATATTTGTATTTCTTTTAGGACAATCCACAAAGGCAAAGGATATCCCAGAAGACAGCTATACAATTTCCCCTGATCTTTTTCTAGCTTATAATGGATTGCAAATGTCTACACCACACTGTTCATCTCTTGAATCATCCTATTCAAATTGTCAAGGCATGGATAAGAATACTTCCTTTTCTCCTGGTGGATCTGACCTTTGGAATAACTCAAAGAAGAACTACAGTACTACTACAATATCAGATCTTACAAGTCAGATTAAACAGGGAACAGTAGAAACAGACGTGAGAACGAAGCCTGCTGATAGTGATTGTGGTTGTTGTACTATTGACGTAAAAAGTAAAAGTTCCGTACCTGACAAGGAGGATATGGTCTTGATGGACATAAAAACGGAGCCCGCGGATAGTGAATATTATAGTTGTTCTGTAGATAAAAGTACAAGTCCCTTACCCGACAGGGAGGATGTGGTTGGTAGGGAAATAAAAACGGAGCCTCTAGATTGTGTCAGTTATACCAGATACTTGACAAACACAAGCAACTTGTCAATGGAGCATGATCTGGCAAGTAATCAGCATATTCACACAAGTGCCTATATGGGTAAGGAGGAGGTTCATTCCAGCAATGAAAATGAGAACTCAGATGATGAAGATGCTGCTCTTCAGGAGTTTCTGGAACCAAAGCAAGGAAAGAAAAGAACATTGCAGGATTCAAAACCAAAGCAAGAAAAGAAAAGAGCATTTCAGGATTCAAGTTTGACTAGTGATTGTTTTAAAGCAAAATCTGTGACAGAAAATTCAGAAACATATATGACAGCTGCACAACATAGGTATACTAAAAGGAGACGCCACACATTTGAACAGTCCCTAAACCCAAAAGCTGGCAAAGAGTCTTTGAATCCAAAAGCTGGCAAAGAGTCCTTGCACCCAAAAGCTGGCAAACAGTCTTTGAACTCAAAAGCTGGTACGGAAGTTATATCTAGTAACAGCTTTATCGGAAACTCCTCAAGAGAGCGGGCATCATCGAGACATATCACTGGCATGGATACTTCATTCTTTGTAATTGGAGACGCGGCAAAGTGTCTGTTATGTAATGCTGTTCTCAAAAATAAATGTCAGCGAACTATCCATTTGCAGTCCCATGCCTCAAGTAATAAAAGAATTTCAGATGTGAAGTTACGACATAAGAATAGCCCTGTAGCATGCGAATTTTGTGGTCGCAAAATCAAAGATAAGGAAATGCTCCACCTCCACATGTCAAGGTTTCATGGTGTTGGGCACACAGATGCATAGGCAGGCAATCATGTACATAGGGACAGAGTAGATTTGTACACTAACAGCTGTTTTAAACCATCACTCCATAAATATTCATGAAAGAAATGATGACATCATGAATATCATGAATATTTATTAGATTAGTTTTTAAAATGGCATATTAACCATTTCCCTCTTATAAATGGGTTTTCACGCATTTGCAAACAGAGTAGATCCAGATCGGACGGCTCCTAAATGAGTCTGATCTGGTTCTACTCTGTTTGCTTATGGAATTTGATAGACCTGTTTCTTTAATTTCTAAAATGGCTACAATATTCCACCTTCCATATTTCATTATAAGTATTTTCTCCATGAATATTCAGTAGGTATTGAAATTTGTAATAAACATAGAACAGGGAAACGGTAAACACATGAAAATTTTGCGAAAGCTGAAACTTTAGAATCGGATTAATAGAATACCATAAGCAAGCAGAGCAGACCCTGATCAGACGGCACATATAGGAGCTATCTGATCTGGGTCTTCTTTGTTTACAAAGGCATAGAAAGGCTCTTTTCCAGTTGAATTTCATGTTTTACTGTAAGAAATAATGAATATATGTATTAAACTTTACGCCATGAATATTCATACATGTGAGAAATTATGACATCACGAATTTTGATTAGTTTATGTTTTATAATGACGCATGAACACAGAGAATTTTGGCAATGGCAGAAACTGTAGAATCATATCTATAATGTTTTATTAATGGTCAAACAGCCGACCCTAATCAGACGGTTCTAATAGGAGCCGTCTGATCTGGGTGCACAGTTTGCAATGGCGTGGAAATACATATTTATGGAAGAAAGAATTAAAATGAATTTTTATTATGGCATATACATTGTATAGACATGGATTTGTGGTACATGTATTGGTAAAACTAGTGAGTCAGATCTATTATAATTTCATAAACGAACAGGGAAAGGGTTAAATTTAAAAATATGCACCTACCCAAAAACTGCTGGAATCATAAAAAGCTGGTAGCTACCTTGTAAAACCCTTTGCTTCATGAATATTCATGTAAGAAATAATGATGTCATGACTATTAATTAGATTAATTTGTTAGAATATGACATGGACACAGGAATTTTCAGCCATGGCAGAAACTGCTTATATTTATATTATATCATAATCAAACAAAGCATATAGGAGCCATCTGATCTGGGTCTTCTCTGTTTGCAAAGGTGTGGAAAGGCATATTTATGGAGTAAAAGGTTAATGAAGGTTAAACGTATGCAAAAGAACTTACTTTCTGCATTAATTTTTATAAACACTTTACTTAATGAATATTCATGTAAGATTTAATGACCTATTGAATATATAGAGGGCTTGGTGCAAAACTATTCTAACTCCTTCACTTTGTGAAGGAGTTAGAATAGTTTTGCACCAAGCCCTCGAATTATATATTAGCTGACAATTTTGACTGTTGTAGAAACTGTATTATTTGACCCAAGTCTACTCTATTTGCAAATGTTAACTCCATTTATACGACTTTCTTTGCCTTTTATAACAGAGTAGACCCAGATCAGACAGCTCCTATAGGAGCCATCTGATCAAGGTCTACTGTTTTGCTTATGAAATAATATGAATATGGCTGTAGCTTGATGTTTCTGCCATGGCCAACATTGTCTGTGTTCGATTACCATTATAAAACTAATCCAATTTAATAATGGCCAGTCTATGATAATTTCATAAGTAAACAGAGTATGCCTTGATCATACAGCTCCTACAGGACCCGTCTGATCTGGGTCTACTCGTTTTGCAAAGGCATAGAAAGGCACATTTATGGAGTAAATGGTTAACCTTTCATCATTTTACTAAAAAATTTGTGATAGTCTTTCAGAGCTACAGATAAAGGTGCTTACCGAAATACTAAAATTGTCATTTCTCCAACAAACCCTATACTGTGACCACTCTTTAGAATCGTCTCTTTGAGACGATTCTAAAGAGGGGTCACAGTATAGGATTTGGTGGAGAAATAAAGGAGCTGTCCTTGAAAATGTTTAACTTTATGCATCTTTTCTGGACTTCTAGTCTTTCCAGACAGCTTGGATCCAGATGAAATGTCAAATAAACATTATAAATTACATTAGAATCCAAACTGTTTGAAAATCTGGTTGTGTTTCAGACATGAAAAGCTCGATATACTGGAATTTTGATATAGAAGCAAAATTCGAGCATTGAACGCAAAAGTGTTTTAACCCATTCCCTTATGTGCTAATTTTAGACCCAGGTTCTTTGAATAAATCTACTGAAAAGAGGCATTTATGAGAGAGAAGGATTTTTTTTTAGAATTTTGTCGTTTTGAAAGTATTGTGATAAATAAAGCACATGCTCTGTTTAATTATATCAATGGTTTCAAAAAGTGAATTTTAAAGAGGCGTCAAAAGGCATCAATATGAGGGAATGGCCTGGAATGGGTTAACCCTTTACTCCATTAATCTTTACTCCATGCATCTTTACTCCATGCATCTTTATGCATCTTTACTCCATGCATCTTTACTCCATTAATCTTTACTCCATGCATCTTTATGCATCTTTATTCCATGCATCTTTACTCCATTAATCTTTACTCCATTAATCTTTACTCCATGCATCTTTATGCATCTTTATTCCATGCATCTTTACTCCATGCATCTTCATGTATGATATCATGACTTCATGAATATTAATTAGATGGCTTTTTATAATGGCATATAAATAGGGAAATGTTTGGCATATATTCATATATCAATACTTCTTAGATGAATTTTCATTGAGTAAGAGGGTTAAAACTCTGGCCTCCTTATTTCTTCCCAAATCGCTTATCATATTTACAAATCGAGGGCTTGGTGCAAAACTATTCTAACTCCTTCACTTTGTGAAGGAGTTAGAATAGTTTTGCACCAAACCCTCGAAATAATGATCTCAGACATTCATTTATGAAGACAATCAGAATCTCACCAGTAGGTATACAGTTGTGCCTTGATTTTTCAATGACTTGTTACACATTGTTAACATCTTAATTATCCCCCGTCGAAGGTAGAGGGATGTAGTTTTATTGTTATCTCTGCGTTAACCCATTTCTCCATAGGCTATTTTTAGATCCAACCACTTTGAATAAATCTACCCAAAAGGAGCATTAACTACAGAAAAGGATTTTTTTTTATAATTTTGTAGTTTGAGACCATTGTGATAAATAGAGCATTTGCTCCTATAGGAGCAAATGCTCTATTTATCACAATGGTTTCAACAGGTGACCTTTACAGAGGCGTATAAAGGCGTATTTATGGAGGAAAGGGTTATGAATGTTTTTTGAGTTTTTCATTGAATTTTAGTGTAAATGTTTAGTAGTTTAACAGAATGTGGTCCTGCAAGTATTACTGACATTGACCTTGGAACACCAGATTTAGGCCCTTTGTTTGCCCAAAATATTTTTTTTTTGCGTGTCTGGAGCCATTTCTAAGAAATTGTATGGAGTTTAATCTATGTAAAGGCCCTTTGTTTGCAAATAATGTAAACTTTTTCTCTGTCCTGAAGTCCATGTATAACTAAACCCTTTGTTGTGACCACTCTCTAGAATCGTATTTTCAAGACGATTCTAAAGCATAGTCACAACCGATAGTTTGGTGAAGAAATTAGTTTAGTCAGAGCTCCAGATAAGATGCATAAATTTAAACATTTTCAAAAGAACTTCTTTACTTCTCCGCCATATCCTATGATGTGATCTGACATTCCTTTGAGACGATTCCAAGGAATGGTCAAAACAAAGGGTTTGGTGGAGAAATGACGATTATTTTACCGTATTTGATTATGCACGGTTATTTGTTGCTCTGTTTTTAATCCCCTGCTTCGGAGAGGAAATGGGTTATAGGAATGGCCTTCATCCGCCCGTCTGTCTGTCTGTCTGACTGTCCATAACAATTTGCTGTCCGCTCCATATCTCCTATACCCCTAGAAGAATTTTCATGAAACTTCCTCAAATGTTAACTAAGTTGAGACGATGTGCAGAACACACGTGGCAGTTATGTCGGCTCAGGATCAAGGTCACATTTGAAGGTCAAGAACAATGTCTTAATTTAGGCAGTCGCGGGGGATTTAGCTGTCCTTTGGACTGCCTTGTAGTATTTGAATAGGCACATTTATCGATTGCTGTTGTTTTCATAGATCATCGTCAAATTCAGAAAATAATGTGTACAGCTTTAGATCTTTACCAGTTCCTGTTGGCAAAACCTGGCAAATAGATCTAAAGTTTTATGCCCTTGATTGTTCCAAGAATTACATATTTGACCATGTTTTAATAAAAGTGCAAAGTTCTGATATGTTTTGTTAATATCTAGACTGATTGCCATTGTCAGGTAAGTGATGTTAGATTATTATGGGTCTCTTGTTATTCCAGAGGCACCGATAAGACATTTTAAAACATTTTCAAGAATAGTTCCCTCCTTTCTCAGCCAAACACTATGTGTGTGACCACTGGTTAGAATCACAGTTCTAAAGAGTGTTCACAACATATGGTTAGGTGGAGAAATGACGACTTTAGTACAGTTGAACTTCGATATTTAACCCTTTCCCTAATAGAAACGTGTTTTCACGCATTTGAAAACAGAGTAGACCCAGATCAGACGGCTCCTAGAGGAGCCGTCTGATCAGGGTCTACTCTGTTTGCTAGTGGAATTTGAAAGATCTGTTTCTTTTCTTTCTAAAATGGCTACAATGTTCTCCCTTCCATATTTCATTATAAGTATTTTCCCCATGAATATTCGGTAGGTATTGAAATTTGGAATAAACATAGAGCAGGGAAAGGGTTAAACGGGTTCGGATAACTCAAAACTTCAGGATAACTCAAACTTCAGGATAGCTCAAAACTTCAGGATAACTCAAACTTCAGGATAACTCAAAATTATAGTTAGGTCCTTCCAGAATTTACAGTACAGAATTGTTGTAAAATGTGTCACTACACGTTTATAGAAATACACGTGGCAGCTTAACACATATCGAGAGTAATGCTGAGAGTTTTCATCATTACTTTCTACCAGGTTAGAATTTGTCCAGATTAGAAATCAGATGACTTGAATTTCTTTTACACGCATATCTAAGTAACTTGCATGGTCCCTTGAATTTCGAGATGCTAAAATTCAACTGTATTTGAATATGCACCTTGATACAGTAAAACCCCGCTAATGCGACCACCAAAAAGGGGCATAATTCTGGGTGGCAGAGGCAGGTGGTAGCTTAATGCAGGACGAAAGTTATGCAGAAAGCTCCTCTAGGAGCTTTCTGCATAACTTTCCTCCTGCATTAAGCAACCACCTGCTTTAGACGACATCAGTGGTTGTTTATTAAGTGGTCGCATTAGCGGGGTTTCACTGTATATATGGGTCTGCTGCTATGCTATACGTGTAAAGGTTATGTGTACATTGCCAAAAAACATACTCTTATTATATTGAATACGTGTCACCAGTATTTTAACATCGTATGACACCTCTTTACCACCCTAATACAGTAACACCTCTCTATAACGGCCACTAAATTACATCAAGTATTTTGTGTTAAAGGCAGGTGGCTGCTTAAAGCAAGGTGGAAGTAAATCAGAACGCTCCTATAGGAGCGTTCTGTTTTACTTGCACCTTGCTTTAAGCAGCCACCTGTCCTAAATTAACACAATTTAGTTGTCGTTATAGAGAGAGTTTATTGTACATTTTTTATTACCGGTCTTTTACCTTTTATGGTACCTGATTAGGTGATTTTGACAACACTTCACCAATCAATTATCCATCCATCCTGCAATGCAATGCGTTGTGTTTATAAAAAAAAGGTACCTAGTTATAGTCTACTTTCAGACCGAATGACCGCTCAGCCGACTGTACATTTACTCCCCTGATCATTGAGCCATTCGCCTACAATATTGAACACTGCTAACATATGGCAATATATAATCATGCAGCCGCAGTACCGGCTAGTGGCACTCACAGGTACCCATTTTAACCCCTGCGTGGAGAGGAGGCAACCGTGTGCGTGTGCTTGACACTGAAAAGCGTCTCTGAAATTTCTGGGAGGGACCGGGATTTGAACGAAGGATTGGTAGACAAGCGCGTTACCACTAGACCAACACAATCACAAACCACGTTTATCGATTGTGGATTGCTATGAAATCATAGGGTTCCAGCTATTAGATACGGAGGCGACTGGCAAGAAAAAACATACACGGCACAAACTCTAGAACCAAGCGGCAACGCGGTGGCAGACCCTCGACACCATCTGGCTACAACCCGATCGGGGGGGGGGGGGGGGGGTAAGAATCAGACAGCTCATGTGATCGTGGCTAGGTTGTCTCAAAGATATTGCCATGGATATTAAAGCAGCGTCGCTTGTCTTCCTTTTCCTCTGCTTTCGCCAGCCTGATGAGGTTCTCCATATTCTATCCAAAGACACTTTTAATGAGTGGATTGGCAGGTTATTCTCACTGGAGGCCTGTCAATCCTTATATATGGCTCCACCCGGGAACTTCTGCATCTGAAGACATATCCGACTTACTTTGTGTAACCATAATCGCACCAATTGCTATTCTGCTCGTCGGAGAGCTGGCCTTTTTTTATATGTCCCTCTTCGAGGACAGCGCACGGTCTGTGAACAGATCCCAGAAGTATGAGTAAGCTCTCTTTCGTTGCAGGAGTTCCCGTTTCTGACATAATATTTATGCTCTGGAAATAAACTTTTGTCAATACTTGTTTCCCGTGTTTCCACTAACCAGGCGCGGATTTAGAGGGGGTGGAGCCGGCGTACGCCCCCCTAAAATTACCAAAACAATTTTTAGTAATATTTTAGTTCTATATACAGTAAAATCTCTCTATAACGACCACTGAATTGTGTTAACTAGTTGGCATTTAGAGCAGGTGGCTGCTCAAAGCAATGTGAAAGTAAAACAGAACGCTCCCATAGGAGCGTTCTGTTTTACTTTCACCTTGCTTTAAGCAGCCACCTGCCTTTTACACAGCTCTTTTTCAGTTTGCCTTTGCTCATATGTCATATCATCCCAAACTCGTAATGCATATTTGCGTCATTCATTCTTGCCAGAATAAAGTAAAACCCCTCTAAACCGGAATACTAGTTTAGGAGAATTTAGATACTTTTAGGCAGATGACTGTTTAATGCAGGGTGAAAGTCATGCAGAAAGCCCCTAGATGAGCTTTCTGCATGACTTTCACCCTGCATTAAGCTGCCACCTGTCTCCAAGACCGATATTTACACTAAATTGAATGTCCGGTTTTGAGAGGGTTTTCTGTATACTAGATTGACACATGTTTGCTTGTATATTTTCTGTAATGCTTGTCATTTTTCACTTGGTTAGTGTGTCAAGTTCATACTCATTTCACGAGACTGCTGCTATTCCTTCATGACACTTAGTTCGCACTTAATTGTATCTTGTTCTGTCTTAAAACCCCGCTTATAATCTTTCAACTTAGATATGTCATTCTGCACATATTTCTTTCAAGTCATTAAGTTCAAGTCTGATTCCTTGATTGCCTTGAAAACAGTTTTAATATCAACATGGCATATTTTACTTTCTACATCATTTGGCAGTTTGACCCTTTTCTCCATGAATATTCATATAAGAAATGATGACATTACGAATATTAACCCTTTCCCTGTTCTATCTTTATTACAAATTCCAATACCTAATGAATATTCATGAACAAAAAGGTTATTATGAAATATGGAAGGTGTACTAGCAAAAAGAGTAGACCCTGATCAGACGGCTCCTCTAGGAGCCGTCTGATCTGGATCTACTCTGTTTGCAGATACGTGAAAATACGTTTATATGAGGGAAAGGATTAATCAGATTAACTATGATAGCACATGGGCACAGGAATGTTTGGCCATGGCAGAAACTGTTGAATGATATCAATAGTATATCATACGCAAACAGAGCAGACCCTGATGTGATGTCTCCTATAGCAATTAGGAACATGAGTCGTCTCATCTAGGTCTACTCTGTTTTCAAAGGTATAGAAAGGCATATTTATGGAGTTAATCGTTAAGCTTCAGCTACTTAAACCTTTCTCTGTTCTATGTTTATTCCAAATTTCAATACCTACTGAATATTCATGGACAAAATAGTTACAATGAAAAATGGAAAATAGTAGCCATTTTAGAAACTAAAGAAACAGGGTCCATGCTTATAAAACATTTAGTTGAGTCTGAGAACGTTCTATAGGAGCTTTCTGCATTATTTTTGACCTGTATTAAACTACAGCCTGCCATACAGTCCATAACTAGAGATCATATTAGGGTCGCTGAAGACATTATCTACTGTGTATGTTTGCACACCAGTACAAGAGGCATGGACACTGCCATTTTTCTAAAGTGGACATCAGTTGAGTTTGTGTATGGTGTTTATGGCTGCTCCCAAACGTAATGCCACATACAAATCGTCCAAAGCGAGCTCATACAAACCGTCCAAAGCGAGCTCATACAAACCGTCCAAAGCGAGCTCATACAAACCGCCCAAAGCGAGCTCATACAAACCGTCCAAAGCGAGCTCATACAAACCGCCCAAAGCGAGCTCATACAAACCGCCAAAGCGAACTCGATACTCTAGCATACTGACTTCCATACTAAGGCTTTGCTTTTTCCGTCACTTCTATTTTATTGCAATTCAGTATAATTTGATGGCACTAGTTGCACAGCATACACTCAATCATTAGATTCCATTTTGATTACCAATTACAATAGTCAGTGTCCATGCTTATAAAACTTTCTAGTTGATTTCGTTCTCAAGTTTTTGATTGGTCAGATTTGAGCCAAATGCTCAAATCTGACCAATCAAAAGCTTGAGAACAAAAATTTTATAAGCATGGACCCAGGCAAACCAGATGAACTTACAAACGCATACAATATTACGTCCACAATGTTTATTCACAAAATGTTCCGTAGGTGATTATATAATTTATCTGCATTAGATAATATTGTTGATATTGGTCAGGGCAAATCAGTCAGGCGTGATAGTTATTATACACAATAAGATAGTTATCTTAATAATCACCGATTCTGTCCGCGTCTCATATGTAGTCCATATGCATTGCTTTCTCATACTATTGCAAACGTGCACATATAAATTTCATCCAAAATGATATATTTATAATTTGGCCTGTACGGTAACCCTGGAAAAGTCACAACTCCAATATTAGAATCAAAACGATCTTTATTGGTGTAATCAGTAATAAAGCAGATATGCAAGTGTCCAGATGTATACATCATATATACATAACATACAACTTAAGAGTATTGTAGATGCGAGGTCATGCTTTCAGCTCCTATTTTATAATAGCTTTAAGAAATACAAAGGGGGCTTTAAGAAATACAAAGGGGAATAACTCAGATGTGAATTTAATTTGGTAGAACTCACTTGGCTGTGAGTGGCAACTGAACCCAAGTACTGCTATTTGTATTTACTATTAAAAACTATCATTTTAGTGGCACACTTTGATGCTCAGTGCATCAAAGACTTTCACTGTTCTATTCTATTCAATTCTAATGTGAGAGCTGGAAGCACAGACCTATTACAGTATATCCACATCCTACAACTATATTGATAATCAAGTACCTAAACACATTAAGTATTTATATTAAATACGGTAATTAAAGTCTGTATTAAGATTAAAGTATCGAGAGAAAACCTGTCCTAGAAATAACTGTTTGCATCCAGATGCAACATATCACACATTGATATATATTTGTCATGACTCATGATATTTCGATTCGTATTACACAAATCCAAATATCATGTTCACCGAACTAACTGACTAGATACTAAAATACAGTTTGTATCCTGATACCATGGTTGCGATAAATGGCAGATTCTCATTAACACAATACTTCAGAATGTCTTAATTTGTAACAACGTTGACCATCAAATAAACATACACAATTTATACAGTAGTTAATGCCATCATTTAGATTAAAGTATCAAGAGAACTTAATCTGGGAATAACTGTTGGCATCCAGATCATTGCAACATACATGTACCACAAATCAACGTACAGTTTTCACAACTCGTGACATTTCGATTCATATTCCACAAATCCAAATATCATGTTAACGGAAATAACTGTCTAGATAATAAAATACAGTTTGTATCCTGATACCATTGTTTGCTATAAATGGCAGGTTCTCATTAACATACGTATTCCAATTCAGCCAACATAATTTATAGATCCAGATCATGAAAGTTCATACAGAAACAGCGGCACATATATAAGTATAATATATGAGTTTGTGGCATTAACATAGTAGATATTCAATATGATTCAGTATCATTGAGGCAAGACAGTATGCACAAATTTGCTGCTTGAAATAATTGATTTGCTAAATTTAGAATTTGCGCAGAAATTCAAAATACAGTGTTAGGTTGGTTTGTTCTCACTTTCCCCACATTTCTAAATTCACACCTATTAGGATAATTGGGTCCAATTAGCAAGTGCTGCAAAATGAGACCTTACCTGTATAAAAATTAAAGGTAGCCTACCGAACATAATGCTAAAATTTTCATTATTTCACTATTAAATAGTATAAAGATTTATTTATTTCAATATGTGCAAGTAACATGGTTACAATAGCAATACACTGAAAAAAGAAGAAAAAAAAAGAAGAAAAAATTATCAACATTGTGATAATTAAAGAAATGCATATATTGCTTTATAGTTTTAGAAAGCGGAATGTAGTTATAGAATTTAATATAGTTATAGCAATTGTAATAAAACTAATAAACATAATACCGCATATAAGAAACAGAGCAGACCTTGATCAGACGGCTCTCACAGGAGCCATCTAATCTGCTTCTATTCTGTTTGCATAAAGTTTAAATATTAATATACTTGCAATTCAATGTCATTTAACCCTTTACTCCATGAATAATCAAACAATAAGTAATACTGACATGTCATAAACTGTAGATTCGGATCTGTATTTCAAAAGCGAGCAGAGCAGACTCGGTCATGATCAGACTGCCCCAATAGGAACCATATGATCTGGGTCTTCTGTGTTTGCAAAGGTGCATAAAGGCATAGTTATGCAGTAAAGGGTCAATATAAACGTGGGCCATGTATTATAAGCTGAATACTTATAATGTAACAATTTCAGAACACTAGATGTGCAGATTTGCTGATTAATGATCTTTATATACATTATGTATTTACTACATCACTGTTTTGCTTTATAATAAAAATTAAAATTTGCTAATATTTCATTGTATGTTAATGAATAATATCAAAATTGTATTGTGTTTCGTTTTACATGTATTTATAATTTAGAAACAAGACAATTTTTTTCATCTGTGAATTTTTTAAATAATCTTCAATATTAACATGTCCATTTATTTAACCCTTTCCCTCATATAAATGTGTTTTCACGCAGTTGCAAACAGAGTAGACCCAGATCAGACGACTCCTATAGGAGTCATCTGATCAGGGTCTGCTCTGTTTGCTAATTTGTCCATGAATATTTGGTAGGTATAATAAACATAGAACAGGGGAAAGAGTTAAAGTGAAAATTATTCATTTTTATTTCACAAATTAGATAACTGTCATGTTATTTTCCTTAATAATTCCGGAAAAACATTTTATCAGATCTCTTAATATATTGCATTTACATGATCTGTATTTTCAGAATCTGAGTTAAAGATTTTGTTACAGAATAATTAAGTAAATTACGGAAATACAATGACCATTTTCTAATTTGTGAAATAAATTTTCACAAATCAGAATATGGTCATTATATTTTCCTAATTTTCTTAAATTCTGGTACGAAATTTAAAGTAAAACACTTTTCTTCATACTCCATAATATGACACAAATAAGAAAAAATAGGAAAATACAATGGCCATTTTCTAATTTTACAAAATTTATAGTAAAACATTTCATCTTCATACTCCACAATCTGACAAAAATAAGACAAAAATTTGTGATGCACCTTTAAACTTCCAATAACACCTTTTAGTCTATTGTTACCCTACACAATAGATTCCCCAATTCTCCACACCAAACACCCCAATTACTTTACCAATTAAAAAAAGTGGGGAAAGTGGGAACACACCGTTAGGTTTTGCACTGACAGTCTTGCTTAAAAAAATACAAATATACAAGATATTCGCAAAAATAGAGAAAGAAAATAACCTTACCTGGAAAAGTCACAACTCCAATATTAGAATCAAAACGATCTTTATTGGTGTATTCAGTAATACAGCAGAAATGCAAGTGTAACGCAACTGCATTTTGCTGAGGTATAAATGGGTGACTTTTCCGGTAGGTGCTAATTGTTTTCCGGCTGGCTGTCCGGCGTTCTCTCCTTGACCAGATTTCTTGGTCACAGCAATCTTAGCTTTAATACTTATTAACCCCCCATAAAGATTTGTTTGTGCAGCCTACTCTCAAGGTGATATGGGCACCCTAAGAGTTTTGAAACACATTTGGTGAGTGAGACAGCAATCATCTATTTCATGTACTTCAAAGGCTTAGGCGCTAATGACTGTCCACTGCTAATAACTAACAGGCTTGCACAATCTAATTTCCATAGTGCACATAATTTATGAACAGAACAGAACAGAACATATTTTTATTCAGACTTGTACATAGTACATCGTCTATTATACATGTTTTTTTAACAATGTCAACGTGAGTTATATACATATAAACTACATAGTATGCAATGTAGAAGGTGTTTGTCGGAGGAAAACAGGTAAACCAAGTGGGGTGATGGGGGGGGGGGGGTTAAAAAAGGGAAATTGCACATACAAAAAGACATTTCTGGTGATTTGGGAATGTAGAACAAGACTTTTTGATTTGAAAATAGTGACATCAGGTATCTTGATTAAATTCTATCAATTAAATATAGCTGTGTGATTTTAAATCAAACAGTTATATTAGAGACGATAGAATTTCTTAACACTAGGGCTTCTTTTATAAACAAGGATAGTTTTACCAATATGTCTCGATCACTACTTTGTAGAATTCCTATGTTTTGTAAACTGAAGGTCTACCATTAATAATTTTCTTCAAGTATTTCTTTCTAATATCAGAGTAACAAGGGCATATGTATATAAAGTGATACTCGTCTTCAATATCATGTGAGTTACAACATAAACATGTTCTTTCTTCTCTGGGTATTCTATTTCTAGAATATCTGCCTGTTTGTATTCGAAGAGTGTGGCATGATACTCGTAATCGGCAAAAGTAAAATCTAAAACATTTGGGTATGACATCAAGATATCGCTCATAACCAAAGCTTGGTTTCAGGTTTTTGTATATATATAAAACAGAAGTGTTTTCAAGAGAAGCACTCCAATTTTGTATGAATGTATCAATTACCCTAGATCTGAATTCACCAATAAATTTGTTTGCATCATTAGTGACGCCATCGAATACATACGAAAATCCATAATCATTTAACAGATTCTTCACATTGCCTACCCAGTTTTTACAACCATTATTACAGTCATCAAGTGCCTTATTGTATATAGTTTTAAGTATTATATTATCTGTGGTGGTAAGCTTCAACCAATACTTTACAATGCGTACATATCTATTAATATATAGAGGGTATCGGCCAAGTTCTCCATAAACCGTGGCATTGCATGAGTTGGGTTTAACATGTAGAAGTCTTTTACAAAACTTCAAATGAATTCTTTCTATCTCTTTGGATTTTGTGTAGCCCCATATTTCACATGAATAATTCAAGATAGAAGCTACAAATGCATCAAATAATTGGCAAAGTATTTTGGGCTTTAGATCAAATATTTTACATTTATTAAGTAATACATGCATGGCTTTCAGAGCCTTACCTATAAGATACTCCTGGTTTAGTGCAAAATTACCAGTGTAATTATAGATGGTGCCAAGATAATTGAAATCATTAACAACCTCTATATTCTTATCATTATAAATCCAGCTCTCATTTGGTAGCAAGCCTCCACGTTTACGAAAAACCATAATTTTTGTTTTGTCAGTATTTACACTAAGACCCCACAATTTGCAATATTCGGATAAAGTATTTAGATGCTCCTGGATTTCTTCCGGGGAGTTGCCGAGAATTGCCATATCATCGGCAAAGAGTAATAAAACAAGAGCTATATCATCAAAATGGAGAGCCGAGTTGGCATCGTTTTGCAAGAACAATTCTAAGTCTTCTATAAAAAGGGAGAAAAGTATGTAGATAAATCTGTGGCACCAAGTAATAATCTGCTATGTTAATTTCTCCAATTACCAGCCAGGCAGGACAAAATTTACTTTCAAGGCGAGACTAAGACTATATTTTACAGTAATAATTATTTGATACACTTTATAACAAATTCAATGCTGAATTGTAAATTTTTGCAAGAACTGAACGTTTACTTCGAGTTTTCCCGAAGTCACGTGTTTCTAGATATGCATAGTGATACATTTTTATAACAATTCTGTAGTGTACGTTTTGGAAGAACAGAACTTTTACTTCGAATTATTCTGATGTTCGAGTTATCCGATTTCGAGATATCGAAGGTCAGCTGTAAGTACAACTATCATCCTTCCACAGCAGTAAAAGTTACGATCTTGTATCCCTTTTCTTTTTAAATGATTTTTTTTTCAAATAGAAAAATGCTGGGGGTTTTGTCCTACGTTTGTTCTGATTATTGACACAGCATAACAACATAACAACAAAACAAGGATATTAACCGAATAAGCAAATACATGTATATACACTTAGCCTATAAAGAGTCCGCGAATCATTTTAGCTTATGCGATAGTTTTAGTCTTTTTCTGTCTCTCTACCACAATTACTCGGCTTCACAGATGCGACGCGGAAGCGAAATTAATGTAAATACATGTATATATGTTATAAGAGGTGCATACACTAAATATGGAATATGACATAATTGTTGCTGTCTGTTCAGGGTTGATATTGAAATACAGCCACTTAAGAGCTGCAGATACATACACTTTCACAGTATAGGGTTTGCTGGAAAATTATTCCTGAAATTGATTTAATGTACGCAGCTTATCTGGAGCTCTGACTTAACTGTGAATACACCACCTGATACTTCAGTTATATACTTATGGCGTTCGGTATATATTTTGGATTGAGGACGTCATATGACACGGGCCTGTTCTTGTCACGATTCTCGATGAACTCCCCAATCTTTAGCAGATGCTGCCTGAATCCGTCGATTATTTGACGAGCTTCTTTGTCAAAGACATAATTTACCTCAAAATCGCCTAGCGACCTAGTAGCTCGTGTACTCAGAACCTTTGTCAGGTCCATCATATCGAGGATCTCTTTTCTCCCAGGCAAAGCGTGGACAATGTCCTTTTCCGACAGGCGCTTCTTACTTTTTGGAGGATCTCCTATTAACATTGCTGGATAGTTAAGTGGAAATGCGTACTGATCGTACTGCAAGAAGTTTACCATGGCATGGTCAACGCTGCAGGTGTAGATGAAACTGGTCAAGGCAATGACCAGCTGCTCTCTGGTCGTAAATTTGTCATCCTTTCCAGGGATGCCATTCAAACCGGCTCCGCCATCGGTCTGTGGTGTTACCATCTCCTCTCGCCATGCTTGTATCTCTTCATCGGCTAGAATCATACTATCATCTTTGTAGTACAGTTTGACGTATGCTTTGACGTATTGCTGTATGGCGTCATAGACTTTGATTGCGTCATTGCGACAGTAGTAGTTAGGAAGAATGTTTTCATCAAGGACTCCTCGTTTTTTTAGTTCTTCCGGTAGATTGCCATCAACATCCATTCTCCAATTTGCTCTAGCTTGGGTGAAGAGGTATAATATTCCCTCAGCTCCTGTGGTCATTAACTTGTCAATTAAACCTCCCGGGCAAATCAGTCTTTCTCTCGCGAGATTATTGATTGCCATCAAATAGAGAAAGTGTGGCGCAAGGAGCTTGAAGACTGGGTGAGACCCGGAGATGGTACGGTGTACTGCTATCATAATGTCCTCCATAATCAGGTGGGTGAAGCCGAGGTGAGAGACTGCCTGGTGTATCTGTGCGTCAGCGTTGTTGAACCACATTTTCGCCATGCTCCACGTGTACTTGTCGTCAGAGGGCAGGAACACCGGATTATCGTCAGCCTTGTCCTGGAAAAGTTGTATGGCGATGGGAACTAGGTTTCCGTCGTTTCGCTGATAAAACAGGGCGATAGGAGAACAGACAGCCAACCCATCCTTTGTTGGACACCCCTTAAGAATGGCGTAATCAATGATGAAAATCCTTTTAGAATCTATGGCATCCTGCAGAGTTTGGCCGTCCAGTTCCAGTTCGTCAGGGTTTACTGCAAGTTTGTCGGGGATTGCCTTGCACAGGCATATTTGCATTGGATTGGTCCCCATCAATCTTTGCGCCCCAAACGCCGAGTCATTCTCCCATCTGTTAACAAAATATTAATTTACAATGAGCGTTACCATTACGAAGAACTTTGAAATTCACTAAACCCTTTCGCAACTATTCAAAAATCGTCTGCTGAAATTGTCTGCTTAACCCATTTGCTCCCAGTGGATCCTTCCATGCTTATATAGTCCATTTTTTATCTAAGGGATGTCTGTTCTAAATTTTCAATTTCGTTTTGTTTTATATTGAAATTCCTATCAGCATCATGCGGCGTCTGATCAGAGTCTACACTGTTTGCCTACGTCCCATATATGGGATCGTGGGAACAAATGGGTTAATGTTTCGAAATGGAGTTTTACTGAAATTTCTTTCAATATCATAAGAGTAAAAATCTAGTTGTATTTTGATGCGATGTTGAGTGTTCCAGCGTTTTATATCATTCGCCGTCTTATCTGGGTTCGAGTAGTCTTCAATGGCTTTTATGGATTTGCATAGGTAGAGGGCCAGATCAGATGAGAAAATTTAAACATTTTCAAAAGTGGCTCCTTTATTCCTCCACCAAACCATATGGACTACTGACATCACTCTCGAGACGATTCTAAAGAGTGGCCACAGTCTAGGGGCCCTTCGGTGGAGAAATGACAATTTTAGTATTTGGGTACGCATTTTATCTGTAGCTCTGCATAGGGCTGTAGAATTGTTTACGTAACGTTTACATAAAGCATACACAGGAATGCTGTCGTTCGAATTTTATATGATCAGAATGTGGGGAAATGAGTGTACCAGCAATTGAAAACTGTGTAGACCTAACTCAGAGGGTTCCTAAAGGGGCCCTATAATCAGGGTCTGCACTATCTGTCATTCAAAATCATGTAGTAAGTTTAATCCTTTTACCCTTTCGCTGCCAAATTCTGTCGTCTGCTAACTTTGTCGTCTGCTACAAATTTTCATTTTTTTTTATTTTCTACATTTTTGTTTCAAAACATAATAACAGTAACAAACAGTTTGGATCCTGATGAGACACCGAGTTACTCGGCGTCTCATCTGGACCGAGACTGTTTGCATAGGTTATCCCAGATCCGGCATTGGTAGCGAAAGGGTTAACTCTTTCGGCGCCAATGTCGCCTGTTGGCAACATTGAAAACAGTGCAGTCCCGGGTCAGATGCCGCCTTTTCAAGGCGGCATCTGACCCGGGACTTCACTGTTTTCTGTATTTCTTTTAGCCCAAGCACACAGGTTTTTAAAAACAAATGTTTTACTAATATACCTTTATTATTTAGTTTAGAATTATATTTAATATGAAATTATTATTGCAGACGACACTTTTAAATTTGGCGCCAAAACAGTTAATACTGAGTGGACCCTTCCGTAAAACACAGATGGGAATATTACTACTATGGCATACAATAGATATTCAGATTTGTAACATAACATGTATAACCATATTCAGAGCTCCAGATAAGGTGCGTAAATTAAAATATGTTCAAGAATGATTTAATTCTCTTCCAAACCCTATGATGTGACCATTCTTTAGAATTGTCTCCTCGAGACAATTTTAAAGAGTGGTCACAACATAAGCTTTGGTGGAGAAATGACGATTTTAGCACTTGAGTACGCACGTTTACCGGTTGCTCTATGGAAGCAAACAACTTTGAATTTATTTAAGCTAGTACCTGTCCTTTCTCGAGGGGGGACTGTACCCACAACATCCATACAAATCATTGATATCTTCGATAGTGTCCCATGGCCGCTTGGAAATCCAAGCTGCTTTCAATGCATCAACGAGTCCGGTCTCAAGGAGTGTTTTAGCAAAATATTGGATCGAAAACCTTTCATTCTTCGGGAGGTTTCTGACCCCATAGTCGTCCGTAAGAACGTACTCTTTTCGTTTCCATTCAATTTCCTTCCTTCTTTCATCTGCAAGACAAACATTAAGCTTTTCCTTCGTACAAACACCCTTTCACACCTTTACTAACATAGTAGACCCAGATAAGACGGCTCCAAATGGTGTCTGCTGTGTTTCCTAAGGAATAAAATTATAATAGGTGTGGTTTTATAGTTTCTTTCAGTACAAAATATCCAATCCACATATGCCATCAAAAAATATTCATGACGTCATTATTTCTTACATGAATATGCAACAGATAAACAGTTAACCATCATCCTGGTAGCTGCAACCTGAAAAACTCGCCGCCTCACGAGGGTCCAAGCTTTTCGAAACTCGCCGCCTCACGAGGGTCCAAGCTTTTCGAAACTCGCCGCCTCACGAGGGTCCAAGCTTTTCGAAACTCGCCGCCTCACGAGGCTCCAAGCTTTTCGAAACTCGCCGCCTCACGAGGGTCCAAGCTTTTCGAAACTCGTCGCCTCACGAGGCTCCAAGCTTTTCGAAACTCGCCGCCCCACGAGGCTCCAAGCTTTTCGAAACTCGCCGCCTCAAGAGGGTCCAAGCTTTTCGAAACTCGCCGCCTCCAAGCTTTTCGAAACTCGCCGCCTCACGAGGCTCCCAGCTTTTCGAAACTCGCCGCCTCACGAGGCTCCAAGCTTTTCGAAACTCACCACCCCACGAGGCTCCAAGCTTTTCGAAACTCGTCGCCTCACGAGGCTCCAAGCTTTTCGAAACTCGCCGCCTCACGAGGCTCCAAGCTGTTCGAAACTCCCCGCATCACGAGGCTCCAAGCGTCAAAGCTTTTCGAAACTCGCCGCCTCACGAGAGTCCAAGCTTTTCGAAACTCGCCGCTTCACGAGGCTCCAAGCTTTTTGATTCTCGGCCAATTATTTCGAAAAAGCTTGAAGGAACCGAAAGTAAATTGTCTAAACATTATTGACATCATTGTTACAACCGGATTAAATAACCCTTTCCCTGATGAATATTCATGTAAGAAAAAATGACGTCATGAATATTAATTAAATTATTTTTATAATGGCATATGCACACATGCCATTTTGACTCAGACAGAAGCAGAAGAATCAGATCTATAATACACCACAAGCAATCAGAGCAGACCCTGATCAGACGGCTCATATAGGAGCCGTCTGATCTGGGTCTACTCTGTTTGCAGGTGCGTCAAAATGCGCTTACATAAGGGAAAGAGTTGATTATACTCGAACAACATGTTACGCCCCGACAATATATGTCACACTCTGGCAACATATGTTACATTCCGGCAACATACATTGTACTCTGACAATATACGTGACACTCCAGCAACGTGTCACACTCCGATACATATAAATGTTACAGCATAAGTTACACCCCGACAACAGTTGTAACAAAGTTTGAACTTTATCACTGGACCCTTTGTAATATTTCATACTACATATATTTAACCCATCCCCTCCTGGACTGGTTTTAGAAACAACCTCTTTGAATAAATATACTGAAAAGAAGAATTTACCAGACAAAAGGAATTTCTTTTTCAATTCTATAACTTGCTCCATAAAAGCAAATCCTCTATTTATCAGAATGGTTTCAAAAAATTACTTTTACAAAGGCGTGAAAAGTGGACAGTAGGAAAAGATTAGTACACAGAGAGACTTTTTGTCTTTCGTATAAATCTTGTCTTAATGTATCTATGTTATTTGTGACGTTGTGTAAGTACTGAAATTAATGTTTAATCCTCTCCCTCATGAATAATTATGTAAGAAATAAGGACGTCATGAATATTAATTAGATTAATTTGTTAAAATATCACATGGACATAGGGAAATATAGCCATGCGCAAACAGCACAGACCCTGATCAGACCATAGGTATACGTTGCGTGCATCGACTACAACCCCTCAAAAGTCCTAGGCTATTTTTTAGATCCAATATCTTTGATTAAATCTACCAAAAAGGAGCATTAATTAGAGAAAAGGAATTTTTCAGAATTGTGTAGTTTTGAAACCATTGTGATAAATAGAGCATTTGCTCCTGTGGAGCAAATGCTCTATTTATCACAATGGTTTCATAAAGTGACTTTTACAGAGTATGCGGGAATGGGTTAAACAACATCTAAACACCATAACTTTTCATAGAACTCACTTTTATAATCACAAACAAAAATTTACTATAAGCATTATATAATTATATAATGCTTATAGTATACACTTTTTGTTTGTGTTTATAAAATTGAGTTCTATGAAAAGTTATGGTGTTTGGATGTTGTTTAAGGACATATGGGGGTTGTAGTCGATGCACACAACGTATACCTATGGATCAGACGACTCGATCCTATAGGAGCCGTTTGCTCTGGTTCTACTCCGTTTGCAAAGACAAGGAAAGACGTTTTTATGGAGGAAACCCGTTTGTTTCTAAAATGTAATCAGTGTGTCAAACAGTTTGGATCTTGGTGAGACTCTACGGAGTTATGCAGCGTTTCATCTGGGTTCAAACTGTTTGCGAGTGTAACCATGGTTCCGACGATAGCAGGCCAAATGTCAATGGTGTATTCTTATTTCAGAACGAATAATTAATACTCATATGAGACGGTGTATGAAAGGAATGTATATGAGCTAAACAACAAACCAAAGACAATATCCTGGAATAAATTGGAGTACCTTTGACAATGCCTCTATTAGTATTTAACCCTTTCCCTCATATAAACGTGTTTTCACGCATTTGCAAACAGACTAGACCCAGATCAGACGGCTCCTAGAGGAGCCGTCTGATCAGGGTCTGCTCTGTTTGCTAATAAAATTGGATAGATATGTTTCTTTACCTTCTAAAATGTCTACAATGTTCCACCTTCTATATTTCTTTTATAACTATTTTGTTAATGAATATTCAGCAGGTATATATTAAAATATGGCCTAAATAGAGAACAGGGAAAGGGTTAAGTAAACCGTCCTACCTTGCCGTGGTTCTGGGGGTTAGTTATCGCAGAGGATGTTTTTGTTTATTTGAGAGAGATTATCCCCTCTGAAAAAACTAAAAGGAAGGCAGGCCGGTAATTTTGATCCCATGCGCTGCTTTGCAGCGAATGAGATTAGCAGAAATCATCTTCCTGAAATCATCCATCATCATTCATCGGCGTAATATGACCTATATAGCGTCACAGTGCCGTAAAGCCCAACTCACTCACTCACTGACTCATTCCGGGATGTTGCGGTAATACCAGTGGCAGCTATTCCAGGAAATTGCCACCAACGACAGACGTGTACAGGTAAATATATTGAGAGATATTACCTTTCCACATACCCGTCGCATCTCGTGGCAGACTTGTGTCGTAGGGTTTTATTTTGTAATGAAAGTATGGACGAAGAGTTTGGAAAACCGGAAACGGAAGCGATTCTTTCGTCTTGTTGTCCGTAACAGTGATGGTATCAATGAACCACTCATCGCCCTCAGAGGCCGTGTCCTGCCAAAACTCAATGTACGAAATATCCTTCACCTACAAAACAAAGACAATAATATACTACGTATACCATAAGTTACGAAATACATTCAAATCGTTGCGGAACGAGTAAACCAATTACTTCATAGATACACATGTAACCCTTTCACCGTCAACGTCGCATAAATGCACCAAGACAAATAATGCAGTTCCAGATCAGACGCCGCCTTTTAAAGGCGGTGTCTGATCAGGGACTTCACTTTTTGTCTCAATCTCTATTTCTAAACCTGTGCTTTATTCCTTTGAAATTTGCATTGAATTATCTCATTTCCTTATTTTACCGAATGATTTAACAAAAATGGATTGTAGGCGACAATTAGAAATTTGGCGCCGAAAGCGTTAACGCCTTGATGCAATTAGACTTGAACAATCACTGCTGTGAAGTGCACTGATTGCACAATCAATTTGTAAATAGTGCAGATCTTGATGAGACAGCTCCAGCAGGAGCTGTCTCATCTGGGTCTTCACTATTTACAGGTAGGTATATTGACGTGAATAGCAAGCGAAGGGTTAAGACCGACATTTGAATGACCGGTTTAGCGGGATTGTACTATTATAGATTAGAGCCAAATTGCACTATGCGAACGTCACAGATACTGTACCTCTTCATCAGGAATGCTGAACTTATCAACTTGGTCTCGTCGAAGTAAGTAACAGAGAGGGAATTTCACATACACCATGTGTCTATCTGTACTGTTCTCATCTCCGTGTAGAACGATATTCAAGGAAGCGCTGCCTACAATCTTCGGTTTGTTTCTTGTGCTTATCTCCACCGTGAATGTAGGCTGGCTTCGACTACTAAATCCTCCCATTGTGAAAAGAAGAGAATCCTTTAACCTGCAATGACAGAAATTCGTGACGTCATAAAAAGTCCAGATTTAGGATTTGGGCTTGCACAAAGTCACTTTTTACCGTAAACAAGTTAAATTGAATACCGTTTAACCCTTTCACCGCCACAGTCGAGTAAATCCACCACGACAAATAGTGCAGTCCCAGATCAGACGCCGCCTTTTCAAGGCGGCGTCTGATCAGGGACTTCACTATTTGTCTCAATCTCCAGTTCTATATATGTGCTTTATTCCTTTGAAATTTGCATTTATTTATCTCATTTCCTTATTTTACTGTATGATTTAACAAAGTTGGATTGCAGACGACAATTAGAAATTTGGCGCCGAAAGGGTTAAGCCGGTGCTAGGACATGAGTAGTGTTGGACTTTTAATTACTGCTCATGAACAGACTCATTAAAAATCGAGTCAGCAATTTTCTCTTTTTGCATTGCTGATTTTGCTTTCGAAGGATTTCTAACTTTCAGAATTAATGGTATCCCCAATGTGATCACATTAGACAAATTTCTTTAAGCCTTTCCTTCATATAAACGCATCTTCATATATCTTCATATAAACGCATCTTCATATAAACGCATCTTCATATAAACGCAAACAGAGCGGAACCACATCTGATGGATATGGTAAAGTAATAAAAGAAGTTATTCTTGAAAATGATTTCGCATCCTCATCAGGCGCGGAATAAGAGGGGCGGAGCCGGCGTACGCACCCTAAAATTGCCAAAACAATTTTTTAGTAATCTTTTAGATCTAAATACAGTAAAACCTCTCTATAACGACCACTAAATTGTGTTAATTAGTTGGTATTTAGAGCAGGTGGCTGCTGAAAGTAAAACAGAACGCTCCCATAAGCAGGAGCGTTGTTTTACTTTCACCTTGCTTTAAGCAGCCACCTGCTTTTAACACAGCTCTTTTTCAACATGTATTACAAACACACTGTTTATTTATGTCATCAAACATAAAAATCTACACCCCCCCCCCCCCCCCCGAAAAAAACACTTCTACGCCCCCACTCCCCTAATCTGAAATCCTGGATCCACACCTGCTCATCATATTTACATTATTTAGAGATAATGTGTATTTTCATAACATCTCAGATCAATTAAATTATGGGCAAAATAAGTAGATCTTATGTGACATTGACTTGTCACACTTAACATATTTTAAAGTGATCAGATCAGGGTCATATACATGTATTTTACTATAACATCTCTACCAAGTTACATTGTAAGTAAAGTAAAGCCTATATAATTTTAGGCTTGTGTTCCTTTCGTCGTCCTTCAAAACTTGTTTTAACTCCTATTGTTGTATGGGAACAGAGTACATTGGATTTTTTTTCAAACAGTGTAAGCCAAGATCAAAGGACATTGTTTGTTATACGAATCATTGTCTTTTGTTATAAATTTTAATAATGTTTAACCCTTTCACCGCCAATGTCGCATAAATGCACCACGACAAATAGTGCAGGGATCAGGGACTTCACTTTTTTGTCTCACATTTTATTTCTATATCTATATCAGTTACGGTCATCTTCGCCTAGCGATGGACGAACATCATCATCATATCTGTGCCTTTTGCCTTTGAAATTTGCATTTATTTATCTCACTTCCTTATTTTACCGAATAATTTAACAAAATTGATTAGCAGACGACAATTAGAAATTTGGCGCCGAAAGGGTTAAAGAAGGAGCATGTTTTAACCCCTTCAGTGTCATGAAGACGGGTTTGCAATATCATATGCAAAACAGTTTGGATCCAGATGAGACGCCGAGTAACTCTGCGTCACATCAGGATCCAAACCATTTGACACCCTGTTTATCGTTTTATAAAGACATTGAACAGACGTCCATTCTAAAACTTGTAGCAGACGAAAATATGTCTAGCAGACAATTCTGGCACTGAAAGGGTTAATCAAATAACGGGCTAAGGGGTAAACCGTTGTTACCTATCCTCGTGTTTAATATGGGACTGATGGGAATTCATTATGTCTCTCTTGTATTGAAATAATTGAAAGTAATGCAGACACAAATAAGTCGTGGCTGGATAAAACAAATAAATGAGTAACAACTTAAGTATATACGAGTATTTATGATTTCCTGAAAAATAATTAACTGAGCGTTTATATAATGGGCCAGTCAAATAGGGGAAGTTTTGACCATTTCGGCCATTTCAAAAACTGTAGAATCAGATTCTATATATTTGTAATTCCTTAACCAAACAGAAGAATTATACAGGAGTAGTCTGGTCTATGTCTACTCTGTTTACAAATGCATTAAAGGGCATATATATAGATATATAAATGAATGTAGGTCTTTTTAACCATTGACTTCATTAATACGCCTTTTTATACACTCCTATACGAACCGTCTGATTAGGATTTGTTCTGTTTGCTAATATATACTTACGATCTTACATGTATACAGATATACAGTAAAACCTCTCTCTAAACTTCTCCGTGAGCTATTTAATTTCATTAGCAAACATATCAGACCCTGATCAAATCCTGCTCAGACAGCTTCCCCATGAGCTATATAATTCCATGACCAAACAGGGCAGATCATGTCAGACAGCTCCTCTATCAGCAATATAATTCCATAAGCGAAAACAGAGAAGACCAAGATGAGACAGCTCCTCTATGAGTTATATGAATACCATAAGCAAACAGAGAAGACCCTGTTCATACAGCTTCTCCATGAGCTATACAAGTTCATAGCAAACAGAGCAGACCCTGATCATACAGCTGTCTGGTCTGGGTCTACTTTGTTTGCAAATGTGTCTCTATCAGGCAAAGAGTTAATATGTTTCGGTCAGTAGTTGTAGTGGTGGTGGAAAATCTTTTCATTTCAAAATGTCATTTCTCCCTAAGATATTCAAACAGCCACAAGTTAAATCTAAACTTTATATACATGCCGTGACAGTAAACATACATTTGTCACTTTCCACTGAAAATAAAATCCAGTAGTTTCTAGGAAACAGCGCTGATATAAAATAATAATGTTCCGGGTGATTTATTTTTAGATTAACCCATAACCCATATTCTGTAAAAGTCACTTTTTGAAACCATTTGAAACTATTTTGATAGATGGAGCATTTGCTCCACATCTGACTATGTAGCTCCTGGACAAACTGTATGATCAGTGTCTGCTCTGTTTGCTTATGAACTAATATAGTTCATGGATACGTTTTTGAAACCATTTGAAACCATTGTGATAGATAGAGCATTTGATCCACAGGAGCAAATGCTCTATTTATCACAATGGTTTCAAAACTACACAACTTCTAAAGTTTTACTTTCTCTAGTAAATGCTACTTTACAAAGAGAGTAGACACATGTCAGACGGCTCATTTAGGAACTGTCTGATCAGAATCTGCTCTGTTTGCTGATGGAAAAATATAGATATAGTCTTGCAAAACTTTCAGGTGTAAAATTAATTCAATTACTATTCATTTATTTTATGATTATTCATGGAGTAAGGGGTCAACTTCCAAATCATATTGGGTAAACTCGTCGAAATTAAAATTTTAAGCCCATCCATTTTTTTCACGGCGAAGGGGTCCTGCAAACGAAATATGTCCTAATAACAACAATTGATCTTGACCGGTATATCAAACAGAGTAGACCCTGATTTGGAGCCATCCGATCTGAATCTGCAATGTTTGCCTTTTTGTCCCTTGTATGGGAACACGTGTTTTTTTAATTGTCGTCTGCAATCCAATTTTGTTAAATCATTCGGTAAAATAAGGAAATGAGGTAAATAAATGCAAATTCCAAAGGAATAAAGCACAGATATAGAAATAGATAATGAGACAAAAAGTGAAGTCCCTGAAAAGCGGCGTCTGATTTGGGAACTGCACTAATTGTCGTGGTGCATTTATGCACCATTGGCAGTGAAAGGGTTAATGAAATATACACATGTAAACAACGCGCATTCGGGCATAAACTGTTTGCATGGGTAATTAGCAGTTCGTCACTAAAGACTACATATTTTACAATTACCAGATGCGGATCCAGGATTTCAAATTAGGGGGGGGGGGCGTAGAAGTTTGATCGGGATCTGCACTGTTTGTCATACAAAATCCTTTAGCAAGTTTACACCTTTCATACTGAATGGACTCTATAGTTAAACACAGATGAGTTATTCCATTTTCATAATTCAGGGTTGAAAGGGTTACGTTTCCCACAAACATCTAAATTAAAATTTGACCAAATGTTGCAATGTATTTTAGAGTCAGGGAAAATTAAAATGATGTCAGTGTGTTTTGTTTTATCCTGAACATTTTTTCCCAACAGGATAAGGGTTAACCCTTTCACCGCCATTGTCGCAAAAATGCACCATGACAAATAGTGCAGTCCCAGATCAGACGCCACCTTTTCAAGGCGGCGTCTGATCAGGGACTTCATTATTTGTCTCAAACTATATTTCTATATCTGTCCTTTATTCCTTTGAATTTTGCATTTACTTGTTTCATTTTCTTATTTTACCGAATGATTTAACAAAATTGGTTTGCAGACGACAATTAGAAATTTGGCGCCGAAAGGGTTAAATATTATTCTCCAATGCCTTCTCTTTAACTCATTTCTTCAAATATTATTTTAGACTAATTACCTCATAGGCTATTTTAGATCTAATCTCTTTGAATAAATCTACCAAAAAGGGACATTTACTAGAGAAAAGGGAAAATTTAGAATTGTGTATTTCCTATGGAACAACTGTTCTATTTATCACAATGGTTTCAAAAAAGACTTTTACAGAGGCGTCAGAAGGCGTCAATATAAGGGAGTGTGTTAATTATTACTAAATATAGAATCGAGATTTCGAATTCAATAAGGGTTAAATCTTATTTTCCGGTGTCTTCTGTCAAGGCAACATACGTAGAGATACTGACAGAAAATACTGCCAAAACTATTTTGAATATAGAGACTAGATATAGAATCCAGCTTTCCAGTTCAACTGGTTTCATGTAAAACAAATGATGTCCACGGTAATATAAAGGCCTACATGAAGCTACATGCTATGTGTATAAAATACTATGGTTGGCGACAGACATCTATTGACAATTGTGGTTACGAACAGTCATTCAGAACCCTTTGGTAATTGCCAATCTACGTATGAGGTTTTATTATTATTATTAATTGCCGTTCTTTTTCCCTTTCCCTGCTGCGCTATCATCATCCATGTAAGAAATAAAAATATCGTGCATATTTATTAGCTTATTTTTTTTATTATATAATTTCATATGTCAACATATTGATATGTGGTATTGGTAGAAATTGTAGAATCAGATTTATGATAATTCCCTAAGCAAATAGATCGGACCTATTCTGTTTGCAAATGCGTGAATGAATTTGTTTTACTTAATTCCGATTCGTTACAAATGTTGACCAATCACAGTAAAATCTCGATTATTCCAACACTAAAATACGTATCATTATCGATCTATAAGGCAGGTGGCAGCTTAACGCATGATGTAAGTCACGCATAAAGCTCCTCTAGCTTTATGCGTGACTTTTACCACGCATTAAGCAGCCTCCTGTCTAAAAGGGGCTCATTTCTTCTATACAAAAAAAAAATTCGAATACGAGTAAGCGATATTTTACAGTATTGACGTGTTATTCGGCGTCTCATCTGGGTCCAAGCTGTTTGCAAACGCTATAGAAGGTTTGCGCGGTTAAAAGAGAGAGTTGTACAAGTTTAAAACATTACCTCATAGGCTATTTTTAGATACAACCTCTTTGAATAAATCTACCGAAAAGGAGCATTAACTAGAGAACAGGAAAATTTTAGAATTTTGTAGTTTGAAACCATTGTGATAAATAGGGCATTTGCTCCTATAGGAGCAAATGCTCTATTTATCACAATTGTTTCACAAAGTGACTTTTACAGAGTCGTCAAAAGTCGTCAATATGAGGGAATGGGTTAATGAAGAATACCCGACAATTTTGACGAATAAATTGACCGCAGTACTGGCCAAAACAAATCAAAGCGGAGCATAAATGTTTAGTGTTTTACTTACCCAACAACGTCACCTGTTGAAGTATTCCAGACAGAAGAATCTGTGCAAAGTCACCAGGAGTAGTGCGGTTTACAACTGTGCACTGCGAGTATTTATACCTTAATACTTATGCTAAGGGTAACCTGGCGAACGCTTTCAATCAGTTTGGACCCAGGATGAGGCACGTGTTGATCATATCGGTGTCTCAACAGGATCCATGTCGTCTGACAATCTGTCAATTGTTTGACTTTCTCAAAAGCATGAACAAACTTATATCAGTAAAGCTTTTAGCAGACATGTTTGTGAGCATGGCAAGGGTTGATACGTTAAAACTGGTTACACAAGTATGCACACGATTTTCAATCATTTGCGCATTTTCAACTCATTGACTCTTTTATAATCCTTTAGCAGAAAGATACGCGTGCAATTACTGTGTCGGTCAATAGATACCCATGGCTATCAACCCTTTCACCGCCAATGTCGCATAAATGCACCACGACAAATAGTGCAGTCCAAGATCAGATGCCGCCTTGAAAAAGCGGCGTCTGATCAGGGCCTTCATTTTTTGTCTCAAACTTTATTTCTATATCTGTGCTTTATTCCTTTGAAATTTGCATTTATTTATCTCATTTCCTTACTGTACCGAATGATTTAACAAAAATGGATTGCAGACGACAATTAGAATGTTGGCGCCGAATGGATTAATGGCAATGCAAAACGTGGAGACCATGCCAAGGGGCTCTTTTGATCTGGATCTACACTATTTGTCTACGGGGTCGGGTGGAATGCGAATCTTTTTCAAATATAATGAATATTCAAGGCAGATTTAGTTAAGTTTACCTTCCGTGGACCAATAATAACCAGTCATACAGGCTCTGAACTAGGTCATCACTGTATGGAGTTAAATAAGATTATGCGTTTTCAAGAACAGCTCCTTTATTTTCCCACCAAACAGTATGCTGTGACCCTTTGACACGACTGTAACATAAGTTGTTTTTAAAGAAATGACGATCTTAGTATTTGAATAAGCACCTTTATCTGCTGCCATGAGTGATCAGTGTCATCTGTGGGTCTTCACTAGGACACACGGGGGCCTAGCTGAATTCAAATGTTATGTACGCACCGCACAGATGTAGCAACATGCGTCGATATAATGGAACGGATTAAAGGTTACATGGCAAGATAGAACGTTTATCAAAGTCTGCCCCACTTAGCCTTTCGATTTTTGTTCCATTTTGGCAGTAATACGGTTCTCACTTTTCAGATCGATGTTACGCACGTGCGTAAGTGCGTATCGCTTGCTACGTCCCAAATACACGTATCTAATTGACCGGGCTGGACAACAGTGTAGAGTCTAATCGGACGCCACATCATAACACTTTCACTGCTAATGTCGCATCTGTGATTACCTATGCAAACAGTTTGGATCCGTCTCATCAGGATCCAAACTGTTTGTTACTGTGACCACATTTTTAAAACAAAAGGAAATTGTAGCAGACCACAACGTTTGCAGACAATGCAACTTGGCAGTTAAACACACTGCACTGTTGGCAAAGAATAAAGGTTTTTTGTTTGTGTGGGGAGGGGGGGGGGTCTCAATGCGTGGTTCAAATATAAAGTACATGAAATGTGATAGCTCGCGCCTACTTATAATTACAATTATAGAACGCAAACGCACCAAATGCACAGTCACCAATGTTCTGACACGCTTAGGAAAGTTGTTGACAAAATAATGCATGCTCAGCGTATATATATCATATACATATGGAGTTAAGTGTTTATTTAAGTCGGGTTTACATTACCATGATCAAGGTGGATGCATTCCTTAAATATACATTTTCGTTTAATCGCCTTCGCATGGCTAAACATTTCCTGTACGAACGAGGAAAACAGGCCGGTCCCAAATATTTGAAGTGACAAAGGCCAAAGCTGAGATACCCATGGTATTTATTGTCCCGTGCATATTTATGAAAGAAAGAAAGACATTGACATTATGCATATTAATTAGCTGAATTTTGATAATAGCAAATAAACACAATATTATTTTGACCACGACAGAAACTGTAGAATCAGATCTATATTACTGCATAAGCAAACAGAGCAGACCATGGCCCTATAAGAGTTGTTTAATTTGGGTCTACTCTGTTTGCAGACACGTTAAAATGAGTAAATGCGGAATAATACTTTACTCCATAAATATGCTCTTTCTACGCTTTCGCAAACAGATTAGACCCAATAGGAGCTGTCTGATCAGTGTCTACTCTGTTGGCTTATACTATCATTTAGATATGATTCTACAGCTTTTGTCATGGCCAACTATCCATGTGTCCTTGTGTTGTAATGAAAAATATTTTAAGTAATATTTATGATGTCATTATTTCTTAAATGAATATTCATGCAGTAAAGGGCACATGTGTTAATTAAACTTTGATCTATATCACTTCTAAAATAAACTTGAATGCAATTTAGTCATTAACTGTTTATTTTAAATAGCCCATGAATGAGACCATCTTATGCTGCCAGCCGAAATCATTGATATAATTTTTGATAAAGGTCTACCTAGACAGCATTCCTTTATAATGTTTGATTAACCCATTTTTTCCCACAATCCCATATATGTGACGTAGGCAAACAGTGTAGACTTTGATCACACGCCGCATAATGCGGCGTCTGAACAGATTCTACACTGTTTGCTGATAGTAATTTCAATATAAAACAAAACGAAATTGAAAATTTAGACCAGGCACCCCTTAGATAAAAAGTGGACTAATCCAATATAAGAGCATGGAAGAATCCACTGGGAGCAAATGGGTTAAATTCCGTTCAGGGTATATATAGAAGAATGGCTGAGGTAGGGTTTACGACGCTGAATAGGTTATAGAGGATCTTACATGAGTGTTTATTACAAATTGTTACTATCCCTTTTACTATATAAATACGCCTTTGCAAACAGAGTAGGCCCAGACCAGAAAGCTCCTATAGGAGCATTCTGATCAGGGTCTGTTCTGTTTGCTTTTGAGAATATATAGCTATGATTCTACAGTATCTACCGCGGCCAAAAGTGTCTGTGTCCATGTGCTATTAAAATAATTATTCTATTCAATATTCATGATGTCATTATTTCTTAGATGAATATTCATAGAGTATAGGGTTAAGGAGCTTCTTTACCATACTGATAGGACGTGTGCTTTAGCGAGTGTCATATTCATTATAGCAAACAAGTAACGGATATGAATGTGAGATTCTCTTTGTCACATGTCATATTAAGCGGTTCGTTGTAAGTGTGGCATTGTGAATATGGTGCATGTACAAACATCAGACGTTAACCCTTTCACCGCCAATGTCGCATAAACACACCTTGACAAGTAGTTCCGTCCCATATCAGGCGTCTGATCAGGGACTTCACATTTGGTCTCAATCTCTATTTCTACATCTGTGCTTTATTCTTTTGAAATTTGCATTTATTTATCTCATTCCTTATTTTACTGAATGAAACCTGTGTAGCAGAATACAATTAGCAATTTAGCGCCGAAAGGGCTAACCTTGTGCGTTTTTAACTACCGTTATTACATTCCGCTAGTACTGCCGTCTGCTTCAATTCTAAACGTACATTTTGGTTCCATTACAGTAAAACCCCTCTAAATCGGAAGTTAAAATAAGTATGAGTGTCGGCCTTTCAACCAGATGAAATGTTAATGCAGGTTGGAGTCCATGATTTTCACCCTGCATTAAGCAATATCTTAAATAAAAAGGCCTAATTTGTTCTTTCTTAAAACTCCTCGTAAATCTGGTTTGTGGCGGGGTCCAATTGTAATATGGTGAAAAAGTTATGACACGACTGGGACTCGAACCCAGGGCCTCTGGATTACCATGCCAACACACTGCCGATTGAGCTACTAAGCCACACAGTAAAGCCTATCAACTTATTTCACCACAATCTCTACCCGGATACACACACACCCTCTACACAATAATTCGTACCAAATTACTAGGCTACTCAAAGAACACTTTACGTGCTTCTTATTATTACAAATTATCTTATAATCTTCATATTGTCTTCATATAAATCACCCTGTGAGTTATTTACGTTGGGCGCCAACTGTAACATGGTGAAAAAGTTGTGACTCGACTGGGACTCGAACTCAGGGCCTCTGGCTTACCATGCCAACGCTCTACCGACTGAACTACTAAGTCACACAGTAATGCCTATCAACTTATTTCACCACAATCTATACCCGGCTACACAATGATCTGGTTCTAAATTGTGCCCCTATGTCCATTTTAGGGACACTATATCTGGTAAGTTACTTCTTTAAACCATTCCTCACAGGAGCTGTCTTATCTTGGTCTACCCTGTTTGCAACTGCGTCAAAAATCGTTTGTGTAAGGAAAATGGATTAGTAAAACCTGCGTTAGCTCGGATATATAGCTGGTTCGAATCCCGACTGGACTTTTTCGAGTTTTCAGAGACGCCTGTCAGTGTCTCCCACCCACACAAGATTGTCCCCTCTCCATCCATGGTTTAAATGGGTACCTGTGAGGGTCACTAGCCGGTTCTGCGGCGGCATAATCGCGCCATATGTTAGCAGTGCCCAATACTGTAGGTGAATGGCTCAATGACAAGGGGAGTAAATGTACAGTCGGCCGAGCGGTCCTTCAGACTGAAGGTAGACTAGGTACTTTACTTACAAATTATGCATAGATAGCACTAACCCTTTCCCTGTTCACAAATTCATGTAAGAAATGACATCATGAAAATTATGGTGGCATGTGTACAAAGGATGTATTGGTAGTGGTAGAAACTGAAGAGTCAGACCTATTATAACTGTATAAGGCTTAAGCAAACAGAGCAGACCCTGATCAAACATTACAGGCGATACTATTACGAGAATCGAAAATCTAATTTAGGACGAAATGATTATTGTGGTAGTGAACTCGTACAGGACCTGACATAGATGGTGAGTCTTAGGTCCGGCGGCTTTAATTAGCCTATACGGTTTGCAAAACACTGAAATGATAGTTTCTTATAGATATGTGCATATGAATTATAACCTTGACGACTTATCGCAAGAAGAACATATACTATTTTCATATCACGTGAATTATTTCGCCATCATAGGTGAATCCTTGATAGTATTTGGAAACAGTCCGTATAAACTTAACCCGTTACTCCATAAATATAGATGTAAGAAATAATGGTGTCATGAATATTGAATATATTAATGTTTATAATGGCACATGAACATGAATTTTTGGCCGTGGCAGAAATTGTAGATTTCCTGTAGAAACCCTGATCAGAAGGCTCCTATACTCTATTTGCAAAGGCGTAGAAAAGCGTATTTATGCAGTGAAATGTTAAAACGCCGAGTAACTCGGCATCTCATCAGAATCAAAACAGTTTAAGATATCGTATGTTTTTGGCAATAAATGGAAGGACATTCGAATTTTAAACTTGAAACAGACTACAAACCTAGTTTGTTGACGAAACCTGCGGCAAAAACTATAATACCTTTTACCTATAATTGGATAACCTTGGCCATGAACCTATTCAAAACGGAACAAAAATGGGCCCAGCACTTTTGAAGAATAAATATGCCAGGGTCCATGTCTAGACATACATGCATGGATAGCATTATCTCACACTGAGCGTATTAACTCTTTTGCTGCCAATGTCGCATCTGTAATTACCTATGCAAACAGTTTGGATCCAGATAAGACGCCGAGTAACTCGGAGTCTTATCTGGATACAAACTGTTTGTTATTGTGGCTGTTTTTAGAAACAAAAATGGAGCAAAAATAAAATGGAAAATTGCAGCAGACGACAAATTTTGCAGACCACAAAATTCGGCAGCGAAAGATTTAAATGCAAGATTTAAGATATGCTCGTATTGAATTGCAGTAATGTGTGTAATTGTCGTCTGCAAATATTGTGGTTAGCTTCAATTCTAAATGAAATTTTTTGTTCCATTTATTTTAAAAAGACATGATCAAATAATGAGAATATGCTTATTCAGTGGTTGCTTCAAGATCTAATTGTAGCGGGATTCGTTACAGGATGTCCACCAAACGAAACAAACACCCTGTATAGATGAGCAAATACAGGTGGCTGCTTAATGCATGGTGAAAGTCATGCAGAAAGCTCCTAGAGGAGCTTTCTGCATGACTTTCACCATGCATTAAGTTGCCACCTGTCTTAAAGATCTATAATAATACGTATTTTAGTGTTCGAATAATCGAAGTTTTACTGTATATGCTAATATTTCATGTCAAAGCTTCTTTATGACATTGCGCTATTTTATTCACATTTTTGTAACTTTTGTACTCTTTGTTAATTTGAATTGATGATTTATTGCGTAAATGGCGTTTTAAAGATTACATAATAACAAGTATACATTGACTATAGTGATCAATCACGAACGTTACATTGACCTGTGGCGGAGCAGTCCCCAGACACCGACCATTCTTTTGCTTCATTTTCATGGAAGTGTATGTTCAGTTATACATTGTCCGTTCTGTCATGACTGTTTTCAAAGGTTTCATAAGTATCCTAGGTCCATGCTTATAAAGCGTTTTAGTTGAGTCTGAGTTTGTTCTCAAGATTGAGA
The DNA here is from genome assembly GCA_963576725.1 of Azorinus chamasolen. Classification (NCBI taxonomy): domain Eukaryota; kingdom Metazoa; phylum Mollusca; class Bivalvia; order Cardiida; family Solecurtidae; genus Azorinus; species Azorinus chamasolen. The sequence goes on from OY755241.1 coordinate 55,885,850, forward strand.
TGTACCCCGTTCCACATCCTGTTGGGTTTATATTTCTCAACTTATTCGGTTTGCCTGTTCTTTGCTAGAAGATTTGAACAGTCGTAATTTAATTACAACTGATAAATTTCTTAAGCATGGTTACAGATATCACACTCTTCGGAAAAATTTCATTATCGAAATTTACCTCTCATTCGTAAATAGAATTGCAACCTACGGACGTTACTGCAACAAGGTATTTCTCACCGAAAATGTTATGGTAATATTGCCTAACTTAGGAAAATTCGGTGTCATATCCATTTTCATGATTTATTTATAAAACACATTACAATCTTTACGAAAAAAAGGTTAGGACCCCATTATATGCATGTTTGGTTATTGACCCCTTTACAGACGGTAGCTACGCTTCCTTCTTTGCTTGCGCGATGACAGGCCGTGGGTAGTACACTGATGGCATACTCTTAAATTCAGAAACGGGATGAGCTTACCAGACTCATGTATTACCTTTTCCCTGTCGTTCCCTTAACGGATTCTCTGCAGTTGCTCAGACTTCAGCAAAGTCATTGAGTGCATATTTGTGTTGTGGGAAAGTCCAGCGGGGATACCTTTATGTACAGTATTTGTATGAACAAACTTATATCAGTAAAGCTTTTAGCAGACATGTTTATGAGCATGGCAAGGGTTGATACGTTAAAACTGGTTACACAAGTATGCACACGATTTTCAATCATTTGCGCATTTTCAACTCATTGACTCTTTTATAATCGTTTAGCAGAAAGATACGCGTGCAATTACTGTGTCGGTCAATAGATACCCATGGCTATCAACCCTTTCACCGCCAATGTCGCATAAATGCACCACGACAAATAGTGCAGTCCAAGATCAGATGCCGCCTTGAAAAAGCGGCGTCTGATCAGGGCCTTCATTTTTTGACTGAAACTTTATTTCTATATCTGTGCTTTATTCCTTTGAAATTTGCATTTATTTATCTCATTTCCTTACTGTACCGAATGATTTAACAAAAATGGATTGCAGACGACAATTAGAATGTTGGCGCCGAATGGATTAATGGCAATGCAAAACGTGGAGACCATGCCAAGGGGCTCTTTTGATCTGGATCTACACTATTTGTCTACGGGGTTGGGTAGAATGCGAATCTTTTCAATTATAATGAATATTCAAGGCAGATTTAGTTAAGTTTACAATCCATGGACCAATAATAACCTGGCATACAGACTCTGAACTAGGTCATCACTGTATGGAGGAAAATAAGATTATGCGTTTTCAAAAACAGCTTATTTTCCCACCAAACAGTATGCTGTAACCCCTTCGACACGACTGTAACATAAGTTTTGTTTTAAAGAAATGACGATCTTAGTATTCGAATAAGCATCCTTATCTGCTGCCATGAGTGATCAGTGTCATCTGTGGGTCTTCACTAGGACACACAGGAGCCTAGCTGAATTCAAATGTTATGCACGCACCGTGGCTATAGGGGTCCGAATATATCGACACTTTTTTGAAACCATTGTGATAAAGAGAGCATTCGCTCCTATTGGAGTAAACGTTCTCTTAATCACAATGGTTTCAAAATGTCATTTTTACAGATGTAGCAACATGCGTCGATATAATGGAACGGATTAAAGGTTACATGGCAAGACAGAACGTTTATCAAAGTCTGCCCCACTTAGCCTTTCGATTTTTGTTCCATTTCGGCAGTAATAAGGTTCACACCTTTCAGATCGATGAGAGGAGCTTTCTGCATGACTTTCACCATGCATTAAGTTGCCACCTGTCTTAAAGATCGATAATAATACGTATTTTAGTGTTCGAATAATCGAAGTTTTACTGTATATGCTAATATTTCATGTCAAAGCTTCTTTATGACATTGCGCTATTTTATTCACATTTTTGTAACTGTTTTACTCTTTGTTACTTTGAATTGATGATTTATTGTGTAAATGGCATTTTAAAGATTACATAATAACAAGTATACATTGACTATGTTGATCAATTACGAACGTTACATTGACCTGTGGCGGAGCAGTCCCAAAACACCGACCATTCTTTTGCTTCATTTTCATGGAAGTGTATGTTCAGTTATGCATTGTCCGTTCTGTCATGACTGTTTTCAAAGGTTTCATAAGTATCCTAGGTCCATGCTTATAAAGCGTTTTAGTAAAGCCAAAGGTTCAAATCTGACCCATCAAAAACCTGAGAACGAACTCTGACTCAACAAAAACGTTTTATAAGCATGGAACCTGGTATCTTTATATTAGTGATATTCCTGTACACTTGTGGACTTGCCTTTATGTGTGTAGATCTCTTACATATTTTTGGGTAATATATTTGTGCGTTATGGGGATATCATTTATCGTCAAGTTGTGGTATACCCATGGGTACAAATTGGGCCCCTCTCGATGCAGATTTGTTGTATTGCTAAGAGAGGGATTTTATGCTAAGCTTAAAACCTGATACACAGACCGACATTGTTAATGCTTTGAATAAAACTTCAAGATATTTAGATGATATTTTGAATTTGGATAATCCTTATTTTGAAACTATGATTTCTTCAATTTACCCGAAAGTACTGTCGTTAAACAAAGCGAATCAAAAAGGGAATATTTTAATTTTAAAATTGTTAATTGTCCTTTTCTAGATTGAGATGTACCCCGTTCCACATCCTGTTGGGTTTATATTTCTCAACTTATTCGGTTTGCCTGTTCTTCGCTAGAAGATTTTAACAGTCGTAATTTAATTACAACTGATACATTTCTTAAGCATGGTTACAGATATCACACACTTCGGAAAAAATTCATTATCGAAATATACGTCTCATTCGTAAATATAATTGCAACCTACGGACGTTACTGCAACAAGGTATTTCTCACCGAAAATGTTATGGTAATGTTGCCTAACTTAGGAAAATTCGGTGTCATATCCATGTTTATGATTTATTTATAAAACACATTACAATCTTTACGAAAAAAGGTTAGGACCCCATTATATTGCAACGCATTGCATGTTTGGTTATTGGCCCCTTTACAGACTGTAGCTACGCTTCCTTCTTTGCTTGCGCGATGACAGACCGCGGGTAGTACACTATGATGATATACTCTTAAATTCAGAAACGGGATGAGCTTACCAGACTCATGTATTAACTTGTCCCTGTCGTCCCCTTAACGGATTCTCTGCAGTTGCTCAGCCTTCAGCAAAGTCATTGAGTACATATTTGTGTTGTGGGAAAGTCCAGCGGGGATACCTTAATTACAGTATTTGTTAAAAGTACAAAAATAAGTCATGCAGGAAGCACCACATACAGAACAAACAGTCGACCGAACAGCATCACAAGGAAACAGCAAATGTACATAACTATAAAAGCATCAAGAGACGCACATAGACAAAACAAACATACAATAGGGGGAAGATGGAAGCACCGCCTTGGAACGGTCAGTGACAAAAGTCACTGGGGGTTAAATCGGTTTATTCGCGCCCAACCTCACACTTATTCCATCCCCGTCCTAAAAGACAAACAGTGGAAATAAACGTATCCCCTCTCCGACTAATCTACAACGACTGCGACGGCAAATACAATGGTAAAGTGCATGTATAACGAAAACATTTAAGTGAACAAACTGTATCCACCTATCGTTAGTGTACTCAATGATAGAACTGCAAACAGAGTAACTGTAGAAAAATAATAAAGGGTACGACAAAAAACGAAATAGTACAGATATCCGACGTCCTCCTTCCGTTTCTGGATTAAAGAGGTTGCCTTCATAGAGAACTAAACTTTTCTTGTCGGCGTACATGCAAAGAGGCCGGCGTAATTGCCAACTGTAAAAGGGTTGACAACCAAACATGCAGTATGTAATAGTACTATAGGATGATAACTTTTTTTAATGTATTTTTTAACATATTTGATGAACAAAGTGAGCAAATGTCCAATAATTTTACGAAGTATGTAAATCACATCACCATAAAATTCAGGATGTGAAATACCGTGTCGCAGAAGTGCCTTGAGATTACATTGGTACTTGCCAATAAGTGAGAGATTTCGATTGTAAAATTTAGTGAAAGGTTTTCTTATTTTATGGTATATATATATATATATATCCTTGCTTAAGCAGCTTTTCAGTTAAAATGAGATTTCGACTGTTAAAATCGTCAATAGATGAACAAGCTCTAGCAAAACGAATAAGTTGAGATATATAAACCCCGTAAGATGGGGCACGGGGAACATCTCCGAGAAGATGAGGGACATTTACAATATTAAAATCAAGATCGTCTCTTTTGTCATATATTTTAGAAGAAATAATGCCATTATCAATTTTAAGGTCTAGATCAAGAAAAGCTGCCTAATTGTCGGAGCGGTTAGCTTTATTCAATTTGAGTTTTTTAGGGTAAATTGTAGGAATCAGAGCATCAAAGAAAGGGTTATCTAAGTTAAATATATCATCCAAATATCGTGAAGTCTCATTGAAGGCTTTTATAACATGTACTTGTGATTGTGGATTCAAACGTAACATGGAATCTCTCTCATAGCAGTACAAAAACAAATCTGCGACACGTGGTGCACAACCCATACCCAAATTAATACCAATTACCATAACGTACAAATATGTTATCCTAAAGAAAGGTAAGCGATTCGCAAACTTCTGAGCAAGTCCAGTTGGTGTATTAAGTTAGGGTGACTTTAAGGTAATTGTGAGATTAAGACGTCCGTAAACCGGTTTAAACTCCCGGTGATGATTTTGCCACTGACAGTTCCAAGGCGGTACTTTCTTAGTCAACCTTTTGTTTGTCTTGTGTCTTTGTACTTTTGTTCATGTTTGGAATGTTTATCTCTAGTACTTGTGTGTTTGTTAATGTTTTCTGTCTTCATCTCGTGTGTATGTGCATGTGTTTGGTATGTGCATGTATGTGTAACATGCTATCTATCGATGCTTTGGTGGTAGTTGCGTCTTTTATGTGGCTTTGCCTGCTTGACTCCGTGAGTAGTGTTGCACTTTTAATTACTACTCATGAACAGACTCAATAAATCAGTCTGCAATTTTCTCTTTTAGTATTGCTACTTTTGCTTTCGAAGGATCTCCTACTTTCAGAATATATTTACTTCATAACAGCAGGTGTTAAGTGTTTGTGTGGCGGTCGTAAAAAGTCGCCCCGTACTTTATTCTCAGTGTTGTTGTATTTTCTTGTCCTTCGGGATCATTAGTTTTGATGGTATAAGTTTTGAAAATTGAATACTGCTTAAGCCGGTGCTAGGGAGCGTGAGGAGTGTGCATGACGGGTTATATATATATTTTTCTATATTCTGCATTCATTTAAGTTGGTGGGGTTACCTGTGTCTTTCTTGTTTCATAGGGGCGTGTTAATCTAAAATTTGGGTAATAAAGAGTTTCATTTGCCCAGTATACATCGTCTAAGGCATACAAATAACGGCTGTATGGAAAGGTACATTGTTTCTGAGTTGAAAGTAGATTCGTTGTTTCTGGGTTACAAGTAGATTCGTTGAATGTTTTATAACTTCTGAAAGATACTTATTTCCGTAAAGCTCGTGAAAATCATACTGTGGCAATCACTTATGCTACAATTAAAACTAATGTATTGTAGTGGAATTTGTTAAAATGACATCTTTAATTGTAGGATTATTTCAATTTTTAAAACAATATGGGTTTTTCATTAAGTTGACTAAATCAACAGTCCATTGTATCAAAAATCGTTTCAGAGATGTAATTGTAGTCAAATTTCATAAGCATTTTATCTGAACATGTGGTTATTTCATTTTCAAAGATTTTGTCGGGCTGTGATTGGAGTCTGTGGACTCTGTACACAAATAATATGTCCCATTTTCTTTTTTCCAGATTAAATTCAAAACATAGTGATTCTAAACTTGGATTTTCAAACCAGAACGTCAATATACCTACCTGTAAATAGTGAAGACCCAGATAAGACAGCTCCTTCAGGAGCTGTCTCATTTGGGTCTGCACTATTTACAAGTTAATCGTGCAACCAGTGCACTCCACATCATTGATTGCACAGCGAACTACTTGTACACAGTGATGATATCTGGGCCTGCACTATTTACAAGTTGATCGTTCAACCAGTGCACTCCACAGCATTGATTGCACAGCGAACTACTTGTACACAGTGATGATATACGTAATTATACAACAGGGCATGGGTAAAGAAGGAGAAATGTATTTTAAAATTCAACAAGCGAAGGGTTAATAGGCAAATCTGATCGAGTATAGGTCATATGTCCGCCTCTATGGGCATCACGATCATTTCTATATAGTCGGTATCCCTCTACCGAAAAGTAAATTGCTACTGAAAGTTTCATCAATGTTTTTCTCTCCCAATTAATGTGCAGAAAGTATAAACTCGTTTTTCTTCAAATAGGTCTTTTCTGATTTTTATTCCGCAGGATGTTTACCTCATCAAAAATCTCAAAAGCTTTTAGTTTACTAAAAACTAGTGTTTGATGGATTTGATTCATGAGGCTGCCTTTTTGAATTTCACAAGGGAAATCAATCCATTCTTCCTCCTCATCAGTCGTAGGTCTATGATGTAGTGAGTTTGGTTCGGATGAAGTGAAATTGCCGTGTTTGTTGTCTTTTTTTTTACACAGTTTGAAATACCATGGTCGGCAGATTGGTTGATTGTTTTGAAAACCGGTGGGAGATATATTTGCACACTTAATATGCACTTGCTTATTACAATTGTCACAGCGACAAGTCTGTGGGTTTTCGCTACTGGTTTGCGCATTCTTCACATGGCTTTTTATAGGGTATGGGCTCGTTGATATATTGCCGGACAGTAACAGAACTGAAATTTTGTACATGTTTTTGAAAGCTATGAATCGTAAAGACAAGCTTAGCATTGATAGTAGATACTAGGTAATGATTGATGTATGTATCGGATCTGGTGTCATCAACAGATTAATACTTTCGTGAAAACTAAAATGGATAGTGTCATTGTCTTGTGTCTTATGAGGGATGCTACTATTACCCAAATGTTGCTTAATGCTGCTTCTTTCCTGTTTCTGCAGTAGTGGCACACATATGAACAGTTTGTATATAGATGCTGACACGTTTGTTTACTTTCGTTTCTTATCATTCAAGTGATAGATGATACTTATCAAGCGTCTGGTAATCCGGAGTAGTAGAAAATGTAAACTCAATGTAAAATGTAAACGTTTCTGATCCTTCCGGAGCATAAGTTTTGATGTTATTAGTTTTGAAAATTGAATACTGCTTGAGCCGGTGCCAGGGGGCGTGAATAGTGTTGCACTTTTAATTACTACTCATGAACAGACTCAATAAAACCGAGTCTGCAAATTTCTCTTTTTGCATTTCTACTTTTGCTTACGAGGGATCACCCATTTTCAGAATATATGTACTTCACAACAGCAGGTGTTAAGTGCTTGTGTGGCGGCCGTAAAAAGTCGCCCCGTACTTCATTCTCAGTGTGTGTTTTTTTCTGATCCTTCGGGAGCATTAGTTTTGATGTTATTAGTTTTGAAAATTGAATACTGCTTGAGCCGGTGCTAGGGGGCGTGAATAGTGTTGCACTTTTAATTACTACTCATGAACAGACTCAATAAAACCGAGTCTGCAAATTTCTCTTTGTGCATTTCTACTTTTTACTTACGAGGGATCACCCATTTTCAGAATATATGTACTTCACAACAGCAGGTGTTAAGTGCTTGTGTGGCGGCCGTAAAAAGTCGCCCCGTACTTCATTCTCTGTGTTGTTGTTTTTTCTGATCCTTCGGGAGCATTAGTTTTGATGTTATTAGTTTTGAAAATTGAATACTGCTTAAGTCGGTGCTTGGGGCGTGAGTAGTGTTGCACTTTTAATTACTACTCATGAACAGATTCAATAAAACCGAGTCTGTAAATTGCTCTTTTTGCATTTCTACTTTTGCTTTCTAGGGATCACCCATTGGTTTGTCTTCTACATGATCACTGTCACTCTCTGGTTTGCCTTCTTGCACAACGCCTGAATCTACTGTAGGGCCAAACCATGATTCTCGAAACTATATATTTGTATACCATTAATTATTTTCTATCAAGTATTTAACCGCATCTACCACATGTTTTGGGTTCACCCACTCATAACGATGGAGTCCTTTGTAAGACAGCTTTCGCTTTAGTTTAATGTTATCATCTGTGTATCAGTTACTTTGCTAGGAAACATTTTGTGACACTGTTTAAATCTGAGGGTACATTAAAAACCTGACCTTTAACACCTTATTGTCCACCTCTGGGAAAAGATAATAGTTTCACAAATCGAATCCTTAGGGTCACTCAATTTTCTAAATTTGCAACCGGGTTGATATCGAAAATCGCACATTGAAACAAACTTCAACCCGTTTTGAAATAATTATTTCAAAGTGCAACGTTATTTCAAAACGGGTTGACATCGAAAATCGCACATTGAAATAAACTTCAACCCGTTTTGAAATAACTATTTCAATTTGCTTGTAGTAGTAAAACAATGCGGAACTTTGCACGATGAAAACGATTTTGAAGACTTCTGTTTTGCTTTGAATTACATTTCCATGCGTTTTATAGTGAAACAAGAGGATAAAGGTATGTGACGCCAAAGTGACGTTATGATTCATTATGAACTTTCATGGGTAATAAATTGATATTGAACGCTTTTTGCAGTAAAATATGCATTTTAAGTCAATGACGTCATGTGACACCGACTTGACGCCATGAGTTCACAGACACTGGAAACACATCACGAGTGTATACGAGTATGAATGTATACTGATTTTACCATTTCCGTGTAGGAAAAAGTATTTCAGTCATTTTTATTTCAATTTGCAACTTTATTTCAAAACGGGTTGACATCGAAAATCACACATTGAAACAAACCTCAACCCGTTTTGAAATAATTATTTCAAAGTGCAAGGTTATTTCAAAACGAGTTGAAATCGAAAATCGCACAATGAAATAAACTTCAACCCGTTTTGAAATAACTATTTCAATTTGCATGTAGTATTAAAACAATGCGGAACTTACCGTGCATGATGAAAACGATTTTGAAGACTTCAAGTTTGCTTTGAATTACATTTCCATACATTTTGTTCTGAAGCATGAGGATAAAGGTATGTGACACCAAAGTGACGTCATGACTTTTTGAACTTTCACGGGTTAGAAATTGATATTGAACACATTTTGTAGTAAAATGTTCATTTTAAGTCAATGACGTCAGGTGACGCCGACTTGAAGCCGACTTGACGCACAGACACTAGAAACACATCACGAGTGTATATGAATATTCTGTCTTTACCATTTCACTGCAGGGAAGAGTACTTTCGTCATTCTTATTTCAATTTGCAACTTTATTTCAAGTCCTTCGGACGAGGTACGATATATCCGTGCTTTACACTGGGCATATCAAAGAACCAAAGAAACTAAGTCGATAATAAGAGTAGAGCATCGCGCCCGGGTTTCTCTGTATCCTCTCCTCTCTCTCTCTCTCTCTCTCTCTCTCTCTCTCTCTCTCTCTCTGGGGCGTCCAATAAGCCCATGGTGAGCAGAAACAGACGTTAATCAATACAAACAAACAAAACTTTATTTCAAAATGTGTTGACATCGAAATTCGCACATTGAAACAATCTTCAACCCGTTTCGAAATAATTATTTCAAAGTGCAACGTTATTTCAAAACGGGTTGGCATCGAAAATCGCACATTGGAATAATTTTCAACCCGTTTTGAAATAATTATTTCAAAGTGCAAAGTTATTTCAAAATGGGTTGCTACACAGCATACTGTTTTCTGGCTTTTTGTGTCACCTGCCGAGAGGCAGTGTGTCACTTAGGGATCACTTATCCGTCGTCTGTCTGTTTGTCTGTCCGTCACATATTCTTTTTTTGGCTGTCATTTCTAAACTAATCATTATAGAGCTTTCAGATATCACATGTCTTCCTCTCATTAAGGACCATTGATGTAACTAAGGTCCATTACTGCATTCAATACTTATTGTGAATCCCCTTTGTTTTGATTTTACTCCAGCATATTAAGTTTTTGGGTCAGCCGTGAGCAGGTGGCACATGTGGTCCCCCGAATACTCTTCTTTGTACATGTTGTCCAGTTTAAACGATATGTTCTGTCCCCCCCCCCCCCCCCCCCCCCGAGACCTTCCTACCTTGCCGTGGTTCTGGGGATTAATTGTCACAGGGGATGGGTATTTTTATTTGACGGAGATTATCCCCTCTGCCAAGAACTAAAAGGGAGGCAGGTCGGTGGTTTTGATCCCACGCACTGGTTTGCAGCGAATGAGATTAGCCGAAATCATCTTCCTATCACCCCTCATAGTCATCATGTCATCTCATCATTCATCGGCGCTATATGAGCTAATTAGAGTCGCAGTGCCGTAAAACCCAACTCACTCACTCTGTTTTCCTGCCTTTTTTAGCTCACCTGGCACAAAGTGCCAGGTGAGGTATTGTGAGGGGGCAGTGTCCGGCGTCCGTCGTCGTGCGTATGTGCGTCGTCAACAATTTACTTAAACATCTTCTTCTCTGAAACCACAAAGCCTAGAGCTTTGATATTTGGAATGTAGAATCATCTAATGGTCCTCTACAAAGATTGTTCAAATTATGTCCCCTGGACCAAAAATGGCCCCGCCTCAGGGCTTATCAGTTTTTCTTAGGAAAATCTTTAAAAATCTTCTTCTCTGAAATCGTAAGTCCTAGACCTTTGATATTTGGTATGTAGCATGATCTAATGGTCCTCTACAAAGATTGTTCAAATTATGACCCCCGGACCCAAAATGGCCCCGCCCCGGGGCTTATCAGTTTTTCATAGGAAAATCTTTAAAAATCTTCTTCTCTGAAACCTTAAGGCCTAGACCTTTGATATTTAGTATGTAGCATCATCTAATGGTCCTCTACAAAGATTGTTCAAATTATGACCCCGGGGCCAATAATGGCCCCGCCCTGGGGCTTATCAGTTTTTCATAGGAAAATCTTTAAAAATCTTCGCTGAAACCGTAAGGCCTAGACCTTTGATATTTAGTATGTAGCATCATCTAATGGTCCTCTACAAAGATTGTTCAAATTATGACCCCCAGACCAAAAATGGCCCCGCCCCAGGGCTTATCAATTTTTCATAGGAAAATCTTTAAAAATCTTCTTCTCTGAAACTGTATGCCTAGACATTTGATATTTGGTATGTAGCATCATCTATTGGTCCTCTACAAAGATTGTTCAAATTATGATCCCTTGACCAAAATGGCCCCGCCCGGGGGCTTATTAGTTTTTCATAAAAAGCTTCTTCTCTGAAACCGTAAGGCTTAGACCTTTGATATTTGGTATGTAGCATCATCTAATGGTCCTCTACAAAGATTGTTCAAACTATGACCCCCGGACCAAAAATGGCCCCCGCCCCTGGCTTATCAGTTTTTCATAGGAAAATCTTTAAAAATCTTCTCCTAAACTGTAAGGCCAAGACATTTGAAATTTAGTATTTATTATCATCTAATGGTTTTCTACCAAGATTGTTCAAATTATGACCCCTGGACCAAAACGGCCCCGCCCCTTGCTTATCAGTTTTTCATAGGAAAATCTTTAAAATCTCCTGTGAATTTGTAAGGGCAGGAACTTTGAAACTTATATGAAGCATCATCTAATGTTCCTTTATTTAGATTGTTCAAATTTGAAACTCAAGGCCTAAAATTATGGCCCTTGGTTTCATATTGGCCCCAATCTGAAGCTTACTTATTTTTACATAGAAATACAGTGTATGCATATGTCTATAGTAACCAGGTGAGCGATTTAGGGCCATCATGGCCCTCTTGTTTCTTTTACTGGTTTCTATGCAGTTTATCATTATGATAGCTTATTCTGAATCTGTTCGATATATATTTGTACTTGTTGCATTTCCTTTGTCTGATAGTCTGAAACTGTAAGATATCTGTTTGTATTACATGTAGTTGCATTTCTTTTTGTCTGCTATTCTGAATATGTACAATTTCTGTTTGTATTTGTTGTATTTTTCTTTGCCTAGTAGGTTCTATCTGTTTTATATTGCTGTTTAACAGCTCTCTTCCCCCCCCCCCCCCCTGTCTGTGTTTATTATTTTTATATTTATCTTTAAGCTTTTTCCATTTTAATCAATGAATTAACCATTGGATTTGCATCATATTTAACCTTTACCCTCATCCTTTTTCCTTCCCGAACTTTTAAATCTTCTTTATATATTTTTCGTTCCAAAATATTCTCTTCATGTCTGTCTCTCCAGCCAGTTGGTCATTAAAGTATTTCTGCATGTCAGATGATAACTCACTTATGACAGAAGCATTCCCTATGCCCAGAACAACATCATAATGATTTTGCGATTTATGGTGCTGACAGATACCATCTGTGCTGTTTTCCTGACAAGCAATACCATGTTTTAGCCACTTCCAGTGGACACCGTGTTTAGTATACACATATTTATCTGTCCGTAACATGTTTTCTGCCTTAAATATCTCCTGCAGGAATATTAGCTTTGAGTTTTGCACGATTACTTAGAAGATGATTACAGATGCTGCTCCTCATCTTATAATGGTGTGCTTAACGATCTGTTATGACAATGACAATGCATTGAAAAAACAGTTCCTATCCGATGAGGTTGGATGGTACTGTGTCGGCTCAAAGGGATTGATTACAGGGCCATTAGTACAGTGTTTTCCTGCGATATTGGAGGGATAAGCTCCTTTGCTCGTTGTTGCTTCCATGAATCATCTATCTGATAATATACAAAATATTTCTGTACCAAGTGTTTAGCTGTACGTTTCCTCTGCTTGTCGTTCTCTCACTCTCGTCAAAATGTACTTCTGCCCATTTTAGGATCGAATTAAAGTTTCATTTACATAGTTGAAAGTTTCATTTACATAGTTTATTATTCTTTATTTAATCTCTTAGAAAACATCCATTTTTTTTAGTAAACATTCATTGTCAGAAGGTAGTTTTTACTGACATATAAGCTCTCCTTGAAGAGCTAGTCAGAATTTCTGTGGACTACAATGATTGAAAATGATATTGCCAAACATTATGTTTTCAAAACATTTTCGAAGTAGCTGTTAACACCAAATGATACACTGAAATGAAACTCCATGTCGATGACATACATTGTAATACCACTCCACCACATATATATTTATATTGTCAAAGCCTAAATCTAAATATCAAATGCAAAAAAGGTTACAACATATAAATATTGACATAGTATCTCCCCTAATCAGATTAATTGTCAGTTATTATAGATATTGTAAAATGAAAATTCATGTTATTTATATAAAATCACTCCTTCAATGTACATCTAGATTGCAAACAAAACATGCAAATCTGAGCATGAAATAAAGATAGTATATGATATAAATACTTCAAATACAATCAGAATTTATGTATAATGCATAAATCAACACACTCCCATCCCACCCTAATGCATTCAATAACGATTCCTAAGAAAGCACTACGAATTTGTTACGAATTACCTACGATCTTTTTGATTCGGGAGTTCGTGGCAAAAATTTGAACAGCTGAAAACTCCCGATTGCTCAAGAATTGCAGAAACGAATATATACGAATCAGTTAAGAACTGCACGAACTGATTACGATTCCACTACGAATCCTAAAATGTATCAATTCGCGACGATTCGCAGGAGTCGTGGTATGTGTGGAATAGGGGCATTAGCCAACACTATGTACATGTCCCTATCCAACACCACCGAGGAGTTCCAACTTGGCTACTTTTACACTTTAGTCTCGAAGTTTCTATAAGTGTCCTTTGACGTACTTCATAAATATTCATGTTAGAAATACCGACAACATGAATATTAATTAGATTAATGTTTATAATGTACAAGAAGACGGGAAAGATTGGCCAAGGTAATAACTGTAGAATTAAATCTCTATTATATCAATAAGAAAACAGAGTAAACACTGATCAGACGACTCCTACAGGGAACGCCTGATATGGGTCTAGTCTATTTACAGGCGTATATATGAGGTAAATCATTGATTCGTTCCACAGCATCCTTCAAGAATGTTAGTCGTAACTTATGGTAAGTAATCCCCCTTTTAAACCGGAATTTTAGTAAAGAAGAATTTAGAATAATTTTAGTAGATAGTTGCTGAATGCAGGATGAAAGTCGCGCAAAACTCCCCTATCTTTAATGACCGTCAGTGCCTTGTCTACCGGTACACTGGTGAATAGTGCACTCGCATCCTATGAGACCAAAATCTCATCTTCATCTATGATTTTATCCTCTATCAAAGATACAAAGTGCGTAGTGTTCTTCACGTGATGTTGTGTTTTTCCTACCAAAGGTGACAAAACCTTAGCCAGATATTTAGCTCAATTGTATGTTATAGATCCCACACTACTCACAATACGTCTCAAAGGCATGTTAGGTTTGTGTAATCCATAACATTTTGGAGGTGTTTCAGTAGTAGGATAAAGTTTTCTACTCAATACAAAGTGAAGTTCCTCTTTTTCTTTTAAGTCTCTAATATAATTTGATAGCTCTTTCTTGTATTTTGTGGTGGGGTCCCGTGGTAACATTTTATATGTGTTTGAGTCCTGTAACATGATCTTATATTTCTCTACATAAGCAACTTTATCCATCACAATTGTACACCGTCCCTTGTCCGCCGGTAAAATAACAATAGAATGATCCTTCTGGAGGTCAATTAAAGTTTTTCTCTCCTCCTTACCTACATTCGGAGGTGGTCACTTTCCTTTCTTTAAAATGTTTGCCACTTCTGATCGCAACTCGCCTGCTTCACTTTTCTGTAGGTACTCTGTGGACGTAATTATATCAACAACAGGTACCTTATCCTGTGAAACAGCAAAGTTCAGCCCCTTTTTCAATACTGACAGTTCATGATTAGATAACTGACGTTCAGACACATTCTTTACCGACTTATCTGTAACACTATTATCAGTACAACCCGCATCTTTACCCTGTTTAGATTTTAAACGTTCAAATTTCTTTATTTGTCTTTGCTTACAGTCGCAATGTTCCCAGGACCGTGCACGTTCAATTGGTCTTTCCACTTTAGACATTGTGGCTTCTGGTAATCTCGTACGAAGATGGGTAACGAAAAGCAACAATCACTATGGAAGTAAAATGCTTTGCAGCAGACGACGAATATTTGCAGACCTTAATTGTTCAGATTGCAGAAGGTATTTTGAGGACAGCAAATGACATGCAAATGGCCTGCATAGTGCCAACAACACATCAAACATCAAAGAGTTCTAGGCATAATGGTTTCAAAAATGACCTTTACAGAGTTGTCGTATGCGTCAGTAAGAGGGTATGGGTTACATATTTAGCCGAAACAAATATGACACAGTCAAATAGTGATATGTCGATAATTATAAAATATTACATTTTATTATCAAAATTAAAAAAGGTTATACATGTAGTAATGTTTCATGAGTTAAAAATATTGAGTATTTTTTGCAGCATCAAACTGCGATATCTACCTTTTACCATTTACTCCATTAATATTCATGTAACAAATCATGATGTCATCAATATTGATTAAATTAATATTGATTATTGATTTCGCTGCCAATGCGATCTGTGATTACCTATGCAAACGGTTTGGATCCAGATGAGACGCCGAGTAACTCGGCGTCTCATCAGGATCCAAACTGTTTGTTACTGTTACTATGTTTTTGAAACAAAAATGAAGAACATTTAAAAAAAATGAAATTTTGTAGCAGACGACAAAGTTAGCAGACGACAGAATTTTGCAGCGAAAGGGTTAATTGTTATAATATAGCACATGGAAACAGAAGGGTTTGGCCGTGCCAAGAACTGAATATTCATATCTATATTACATCGTATGCAAACAGGGCGGTCTGATCTGGGTCTCATTTGTTTGAAAAGCGTAGAAAAGTGTATTTATGTAGTAAAGGGTTAATAGACTCAGTAAATATATTTGATTATTCAGCTAATATATATTTTGATTATTCAGCTAACATCCTGTTTTGAAATGAGCACTTTTTGTATCTTCATCTACAATCTGTTGTACAAACTCTAGACTTCTGTTGCATCAGATTTGATGTGTCATAATACAGTAGAACCTGTTTTAAGCGACCTTATATTTATTGGCCACCGGAATCTTAAAAAAGCCGGTAGTTGCTTACTGAAGGGTAGAAGTAATGCAGAAAGCTCCTATACATGTAGAAGCTTTATGCATTACTTATGACCTGCAGTAAGCTTCCATCTGCCTTACATACCCTTAATTAGTCATTTTATGATGATCGCTTAACCCATTACCCCATACGCTATTTTTAGCTACAACCTCTTTGAATAAATCTACCGAAAATGAGCATTAACTAGAGAAAGGGAAACTTTAAAAAATGTGTAATTTGAAACCATTGTGATAAAAAGAGCATTTGCTCCTATAGGAGCAAATGCTCTATTTATCACAATGGTTTCACAAAGTGATTTCTACAGAGTCGTCAAAAGTGGCCAATATGAGGGAATGGGTTAAGACAACTTGTATAATATAAGACAGATTCTACTGTACATGTATAAAAATACTTTGGCAACAGTGTAGATCATGCGTCTTATGATCAGGATCTACAATAATTGTTACTCATCTATATTTGTGAAATGCCATGTCCTAATTTGTATAAGCTTACAAACATTTCACACCGTTCATCTGATCCATTACAGTAAAGCGTCTCTAAACCGGACGTTCAATATAGTATAATTGGTCTTGGAAACAGCTCAATGCAGGATGAAAGTCATACAGAAATACAGAAAACTCATGCAGGAGCCTTCTGCATGGTTTTTACCCTGCATTAAGCAGCTAAGCAGTCACCTGCCTACAAGTATCTAAAGGCTTCTCTACTAGAAGTCCGGCTCTGAGAGGGTTTACTGATTTTAGCAAAATACCGAAGGGACATTTGATACCTTGTCACACTTTATTGCGTTTTGGTACATATCACATTTCTAACAACAGGAAAGATGCGTCCTTGCAGATAAACGCTTAGCAAAGTAGATAGAAATAGTAAACAAGTGTATGATCTACGTCACGAAATACATGTTTTGCCTTTTAACGACATATCCCTGTATTTTAAAAACCCTTTCCCTCATAGAAATACCTTTCCACGTATTTGCAAACAGAGTAGACCCAGATCAGACGGTTCCTATACAATCCATCTGATCAGGGTACTAGAGAAAAGGATTTTTTTTAGAATTTTGTACTTTTAAACCATTGTGATAAATAGAGCATTTGCTCCTATATAGGAGCAAATGCTCTATTTATCACAATGGTTTCACAAAAGTGACTTTTACAGGGTCGTGAATATGAGTAACCACTCTGTAGGATCCTGTCTTCCAGACGATAATTCTAAAGAGTGATCACACTATAGGGTTTGTTGGAGAAAACAAATAAGCTATTTTTAAAAATGTTTAATTTTACGCATCTTATCTGGACCTCTTGCTGCAAGGCTACTCAGCTATTCGTCCCTAGCAAACTGAGTTTTACACCTTTTTAACGCTAGCTCATCAGTGTTTAACTATAGAGTCCACTCAGTGGCTCCTGTGTCAGCCCCCTTACCTGGGTCTGCAAATGTCACTTAGGTCGCGCTGAGCAGGCTAAGGGTTAAGACTTCAGTGGTCAATAAATAAATGAATGACCACTTGGGACAGGTTCTATTATATTATCATTAGAACTGGAGAGTTAACAAACAGCAGGAAATGTGCCCGAATATTATAAACTATTGAATGTTGCATTCGGGCACTGTAAAGCAGTGAACATCGCAGCCCTTGTTCAAACGTTAATCGTTAAAATAACACATCATACGCTTTTATTATCCGACCAGACCGATGAAATGATAACAATTTTTAATACATATATTGAAATGCGTTTTCGAATACACACGCAACGCGCCGAGTTACACTAAATGTACTTGTCAAATTTATAATGCGAATAAGGTATATATGGAAAAATAGATTGCTAACATACATAATTGAACGCAAACAGATACTTTCTAGTGCATAATGTGGTGGCTGTGAATCTAAATGGAAAGTCTTATTCAGATTCAGATGCTAATAAGTTCAGTTTGATTAACTCTAAAGGGTCAACATCTTCTAGACGAGATACACGTTAGACATTCCATGTACGTGTGCAATACATATTGAATTCATTCTACTGAAAAGTGTGTTTCTCTGTTAACTCATTGTCTACAACGTTTAGACAATTTACTGTCTACTCCTTCAAGCTTTTTAGAAATAAAGCATTGGCAGAGTTTCGAAAAGCTTGGACCCTCGTGAGGCGGCGAGTTTCGAAAAGCTTGGACGTTTGGACCCTCGTGAGGCGGCGAGTTTCGAAAAGCTTGGACGCTTGGACCCTCGTGAGGCGGCGAGTTTCGGAAAGCGTGTACCCTTGTGACGAGGCGAGTTTCGAAAAGCTTGAACCCTCGTGAGGCGGCGAGTTTTGAAAAGCTTGGACCCTCGTGAGGCGGCGAGTTTCGAAAAACTTGGAGCCTCGTGAGGAGGCCAGTTTTGAAAAGCTTGGACCCTCGTGACGCATCGAGTTTCGAAAAGCTTGAGCCCTCGTGACTCACGAGGGTCCAAGCTTTTCGAAACTCGCGTCGTGAGGAGAGGAGTTTCGAAAATCTTGGAGCCTCTTGAGGCGGCGAGATTCGAAAAGCTTGGAGCCTTGTGAGACGGCGAGTTTCGAAAGGCTTGGACCCTCGTGAGGCGCCGAGTTTCGAAAAGCCTGGACCCTCTTGAGGCGGCGAGTTTCAAAAAGCTTGGAGCCTCGTGAGGCGGTGAGTTTCGAAAAGCTTGGTCCCTCGTGAGGCGAAGAGTTTCGAAAAGCTTGGAACCTCGTTAGGCGACGAGTTTCGAAAAGCTTGGAGCTTCGTGAGGCGGCGAGTTTCGAAACTCTTGGACCCTCGTGAGGCGGCGAGTTTCGAAAAGCTTGGAGCCTCGTGAGGCGACGAGTTTCGAAAAGCTTGGAGCCTCGTGAGGCGGCCAGTTTCGAAAAGCTTGGAGCCTCGTGAGGCGGCCAGTTTCGAAAAGCTTGGACCCTCGTGAGGAGGCCAGTTTCGAAAAGCTTGGAGCCTCGTTAGGCTGTGAGTTTTCAGGTTGCAGCTACCAGGATGATGGTTAACTGTTTATCTTTTGCATATTCATGTAAGAAATAATGACGTCATGAATATTTTCCCTTTTTGATTGCATATGCGGATGAGTTTATTTTTGTACTGGAAGAGATTCTAGAGCCATGCCTATTACAATTTCACAAGCGAGCAGAGCAGACCCTGATCGGACGGCTCATACTGGAGCTGTCTGATCTGGATCTTCTCTGTTTGCAAAGGTGTGAAAGGGTGTTTATATGAAGGAAATGGTCAATGTTTTTCTTGCAGATGAAAGAAGGAAGGAAATTGAATGGAAAAGAAAAGAGTACGTTCTTGCGGACGACTATAGGGTCAGAAATCTCCCGAAAAATGAAAGGTTTTCGATCAAATATTTTGCTAAAACACTCATTTAGACCGGATACATTGATTCATTGAAAGCAATTTGGAATTCCAGGCGGCCATTGGAGATTATCGAAGATATCAATGACTTGTTTGGATGTTGTAGGTACAGTCCCCCTTGAGAAAGGACAGGTACTAGCTTAAATAAATTCAAAGTTGTTTGCTTCCATAGAGCAACAGGTAAACGTGCGTACTCAAGTACTAAAATCGTCATTTCTCCAACAAACCCTATGTTGTGACCGCTCTTTAGAATCTAGATTCTAAAGAGTGGTCACAACATAGGGTTTGGAAGAGAATTAAAGAATTTATTTTTGAAATTGTTTTAATTTACTTACCTTATATGGAGTTCTGCATGTTATACTTGTTGTGCTATAGCTATGTCTATACTTCTTTATTGTCTTCTATTTTCTCTATTTTACGAAAAAACTTCACAACACGTGGTTTCATTTACTCTTTTATTTTCCGAATCTATTCAAACTCTATCGAACCTTAGCTAATGGAACATGTTCCCAGTTCTATTGTTCTACAGAATAATCGAGTATAATAATTTTTGAATTTGCTTTAGAACATTCTCCCCACCTTAATAAGACCATGTCTTATTAACTAATTATATAGCCAATAAGGTCTGGTGATACTACTTAAGGCAATATATAAAAAATACAAAACTAGTAAACTTCTATCCATTTAACAGAACTCACAAGATCTTCTTAGATCAACTATCAACACTTGAACTATAAAAATAATCTCGTTTCTAGAAGATATTAACAAAAGGTCTATGAAACACCTTTTTCTAAACCTCAATACTTGTTTTCTATCAACTGGATTCTAATTCAAGAAAGACTACTCTTGCCAAATATATGCTTTGCACAATTTTGGTAATTAAAGAGTTACTTCCCTTAGACCATTAATGCTCTATTGCTGTATCTCTACTTATTTCAGTTTCAACTCTCCAACTTTTAAGCTATTGTCATAAAACATGTAGAAACTAATAATCAAAATATGACACTGTTGTTATTGAACAGTAAGATAAATCACTAATCAGTGTACATCCTGATCAAATCAGCTTCTTTAAACAGTCTGATCTGGGTTTACACTGGCTGTCTAAACAACACAATTTTCCATTTACACAAGAAATGAAAATAACCACTTGTAACTTCTTATTAACAACCACTTCATGAAAATAAAACTTCAAGTACATTTATCAGCTAGCAAAACTTGACTAAATACTTGAACTGACCTTCTATCTATCTGTGAATTTATTATTATAATTCCCAAGCTCTGTATAAAATAAAATGCTTATACTGTTTACTCAAATACTCAATTCTTCAAACAATTTTAAAATTAAAACAACCAGAAATTAATAATTTCACAGATAGAATAACAGTATGCAACTTTCCATACTGTTTAAGGTATGTTTGCCTTACACACACTCATGCTCTGTAACTTTTCTCCCCTAATACCAACTTGTTTATAAACAGGTTTATACCAAATAAACATTTCAAGAATAAGCTTCAAATGAGTATCCAGTTTATATGTGCATATTTTCCAAATGAGTATTTCAACCAAATAATTTTTTTTGGTCTGCTCATTAGTATGAATGCACCATAGAGTGCAAAATACACAGTTTTGAAACTTCTCTCAGAAAATTCTGACCATCATCCACTTTCATAATATCTTTCTAAACATATACTTGTACATATACAATGTTGGAGTGTCTCCGATGAGTCTTGAATGTATGTTGCCTGTACGCTATATGTAGTTTTCGCGAATCAATTAACTGCCAGTCTCTAAATTCTTGGCGAAGATAGATACGACAATGTTTTACACAATTTTGGAGGGATTATTATGCCCTCAGACTCACACTTTTGTAGTCACACTATAATACTAAATTATTCTGCCGACATTAATATTCTTTAACACCTGAATTTGCTGAAATACTGATATTTTATGATTTTTTGCAATTAGCTCAGGGCTTATTATGACCCTTTATCACAGAGCTAAATGCAGAACACTATTCTTCACAGTCTAATGGACAAAACCCTTGTAATTGGTCTGTCGATTTTCTTTCCCCTAACCAGAACGGTTGCTGACCGAATGTGTCCGTCGATACCGTGATACACATTTGTAATACGCCCTAATGGCCACTGACCTCTCGGTGTATCTGGAGAAACTACAATCACTATGTCTCCGACTCGCAACTCGCGTTGTTCGTGGAACCATTTCTTCAGCGATGTCAGGTTTGGCAGCCATTCCTTAAGCCATCGCTGCCAGAAATGCCGCATGAGTTCTTGTACTCGCCTCCATCTGTTCAGTGGATGGAATTTTGTAGTGTCCACTGACTGGGGAGCCAATTCACCACCCATCACCCCACACAGAAAATGATTGGGCGTGAGTGGTACACAGTCTGCTGAGTTCGACGATTGGTAAGTCAACGGTCTGGAGTTGAACAATGACTCGGCTCCGACGAAAGCCGTTGACAGCTCTTCATCTGTGACGTCTGCTCCTTGTAGAATTCTGTAGACAGCGCGTTTTGCTGCCTTGATCATAATCTCATGTGCTCCACCCCAGTGCGGCGCCAACGGTGGGTTGAACTGCCATTTGATGCCTTTATCAGCAGCAGTCCTTATAATATGCTGCTCATCGAGAGCCTTCACAAGTGACTTTATCTCTTTATCGGCGCCCACAAAGTTAGTGCCATTGTCACTAATGACTTTTTTCGGAAGTCCACGCCTACTGACCATTCTGTAGAACGCGTTAAGAGATGAACTAGTTTCTAGGCTGTATGCCTTTTCAAGATGAACAGCCCTAGTAGCTAAACATGTAAACAAACAGAGGTATCTTTTTTGACGACTCTTGCCTCTTCCCTGTATTGTCAAAAATGGTCCACCATAGTGAACTGCCACATTTGCAAATGCTTTCATAGGCCAACCCAATCTGCATGCCGGTAATGGTGCCATAATCTGATTCATTGGCTTAGCCTTTTGTCTTTTACATTCAGCACATTCATTTTCAACTTAGCGTATAACTTCCCTTGCATGAATGATCCAATACTTTGAAGACAGATTTGACAGAATATAGTTTGTGCCTGCATGTTTACACTTATCATGACTAGATTTTACAATTAGCTTTGTGATCCATGAATGCCGAGGTAGAATGATGGGGTGAAGACAGTCAAATGAAATGAATTCTGCATACTGCAGTCTGGAATTACTTCAGATAATTCCTTCGAAATCCAACACTGGATTTAACGGGGGGAGTTTGCTACTTTTTGGGAGTGGTTTTCCTTTTTGAAGGTCTTTGTACTCACTGAATTCATTCTGCTGAGCTTCTTTAATTAATCTTTCTTCACCCTCTTTCAGTTCATCACAAGTCAATTCTCCTACCTTTCTGAGCTCTTTTCTTACACTACAGTTTTCAATAAACCTAAGAACCCATGCTGTTACCCTTTTTAGTCTCTCCCAGCTTGAATACCTTAATAGATCTAGTCTCCACATCTCTAATTTTTCATCATTTTTGTTCTTCACCCTGTCTGTGCTTGACACATTGTAACTGTTATCAACTCTTTTGAAATGTTCAATCTCAGATTTCTTGATTTCATCTTGCTCAGTCTTTTTAAAATTTATGATTGCTTTTGGCCATTCACTTTCATACTTTTTAAGAAATTCTTGACCTTCCAACCAGAACTGGTCTTCAAGCAGCTGGTCAACTTTCACACCCCATGAAACCAGGTCTGCCGGATTACCCCTCTCCTAGCACATGCCGCCATTGACTAGGACTGGTTATTCTCTGTATCTCTGCGACTCGGTTTGCTACAAATGGCTTGAACACACGACTCTGGTTTCTCAGCCAATATATCGCATCCATGCTATCTGTTCAGGATGTGCTTTCACTAATGTCTAGTTCTAATGCGTCTGTTATCGCCACTGTAAGTTCTAAATTGAGAAGTGCCGCCATCAGTTCTAGTCTTGGAATACTGATTGCTGTCACTGGCGCGACTTTGCTCTTTGCTGCGATCAATCTCACTGAAACTTCACCATTTTCATGTTCGTTTCTACTGTACACTGCTGAACCATAAGCTCTTACTGAACGAATGAATAGTCATTTCTTTCACCCCTGACTCGCCTTTTAGACACCTGGGAACTCTGATCTGCCTGCTCAACTTTGATAAGATCTTCAAACCAACATGTGATTTTTGTCATTGCTTCTGTTTCTATTCTCTGATCCCAGTCGATACCTGACAACCAAATGTCTTGCATTATGAGTTTTGCTCTTATTATGATTGGTGCTAATAGCCCCAGTGGGTCAAAGATAGTTGCTATCTTTCGCAAGTACTCACGCTTTGTCATTTGTCTCTTTGCATCAACTAAATTGATCTCAAAATTGAAATTGTCATTATCTGCTTCCCATAATACACCTAGTGTTTTGATCTTTGGGAGTTCATCCTTGGTCAAATCGACTCTTAGAGCTCTATCGACTAGTGGTATGTGCTCTAAAATATTCTTTGAATTTGACATCCATTTATGGGGTACCATTCTGGCCTTTTTCCACAACCTCATAAGTTCCTCATATAGTTCTATTGCTTGATTCTCATTCTCAACAGAGTCCATACTATCATCCATGTATGTAGACTTGAGAACTGTCTCTGATGCATGAGGGTAGTCATTTTTGTACATTTTTGCATTATGTTGTGATACGAATTGTGCCAAAAATGGTGATGACGACACTCCAAATACTAGACGTGTGAACTCTTGTGTGATACTCTTTTGGCTCCTCATATGGTGTCGTCCGCCAGAGAAATCGATGAAATCTTCTGTCTGGAGGGTTTATGCCCTCTCTCAAGTACATTTCTTGAATTTCATATGCTATTGCAACACTATTTTTTCTGAATCTCATGAGTACATCAAATAAATTATTCTGCAGCTTTGGCCCTTGTTCTAGAACATCATTCAAGCTAACACCTTGGTCTCGAGCCGACGCGTCAAACACTATTCTTACTTTTGTTGTTTCTTTGTTCATTCTGACAACCGGAAAATGCGATAAAAACCATTGTTTCTCTTCTATTTTGCTTTTTACTATCTTTTCAACATAGCCCTTTTCAATGTAGCCTTCAATTGTACTGTTGTATATTTCTTTCACAACAGGATCTTTCTCTAGCCTCTTTTCTGTGCTTTCTAGACGTTTTTTTGGCCATTTCATAATTGTATGGCAACTCAATTTTCACTTGTTTCCAAGGTAACTCTACCTCATATCGACCCTCTGTGAAATATATTGACTTTTCTGCTTTTTGAAGTATACTCTGGTATTTCAGCGAAATGTTGCTTGCTTTTGCTACGTTTTCTACCTCCCAAAACCTCTCTATCATCTGAGATGTATTAAACGTAAACGGACTAGTTACATTTGAATCTTTTTCCATTGGGCCAACGCAGGTCCAACCAAGTGGTGTTAACCTTGCCACGGGTTCACCCTTCTCTCCTAGGATTTCTCCCAAGGATCTGTGGAGTTCCACATAGTCCAAACCTATCAGCAAGTCCACTTTGTTCCTGTTTACTAATTTTGGGAAATTTACATCTTGTAGATGTGGCCACCTTTTTTAGTTCTTTTGCCAGTCAATTGGCTTCAGCCGACCAGTAACACTTTGGTTGTGTGTGCTTCCATATTCATGATGACTGCACGACTCTCACTCTGAATTTGAAAGCTAACACAGGATGTTTGAAATTGCTCAGACTTCCCATTCATCACATTCACCTTGACCCAGCAATTTTCACCCGAAAGTAACAGCTCTGCTGCTACATCTTCGTTGACATATGATTTTGTACTTCTATCGTCCAATAATGCATTTACTCTAATTTCTGTGCCGGATACCTTCAGAATTACAGGGACAGTTCTTAATGCTATGTGGTTTGCACTATAACACTGCATGGTTTGTGACGACTGTAAATGTGTAAATGCTTCTGCATTAGCATTTAATTCACTGTGAAGCAGCCTGTTATGGGTTTTTTTCACAACCATTCAGTCCACATTTGCCCTGGAACTTGCACTTGCTGCCTAGATGATTTGTCTTGAGGCATCGAAAGCATAATCTTGCCTCCTTTGCTCTTTTCCATATTTCTTCTACAGTCATGCCTTTAAAAACAGGACAGTTCCAGACCTTATGATCGTTTCCACATACTTCACATGTCTTATCATAGCTGTCTTTTACATAAGAAGATCTACCGAAGAAAGATCTTACTTTCTGACTCTTTTGTGTGTCATTTGATAGGCCATGTATTGTCTCATTTGCCCGAACAGCATATTCGGTTTCCTGATTCACCCACTTTTGCAGGGTCTCAAATGACTCATTAAGATCTTTTTCATGTACTTGCCTGTTATACCTGGTCAACATGGTTTGCGGCAGTTTCTTTAAAAGTCGATGATACAGTGAACCATCTTTTAAATCTTCATCATGGTTCACTTCTTTAAGGTTAATAACTGCAATGTCCAACAAGTCTGTAGATTTTTCCAGCTCTTTTACAGTTTCATTTCTTAGAGGAGTGAAATTTTCCAGTTCGTCCAGAAATCTATTTACAACTCTGGCAACGCCACCATACTTCCTTTCCAATCTTAACTTTGCAGCTTCATACGCTGCTTCAGAATGTCCCAAGTTTTCAATGCATTTCAGAGCATACGCTTTCAAGTACTGCTTAAGCTGCAAGAGTTTATATTCTGAAGTGGCAGGAGCGTTGTCTATACATGCCATGAATGCAGCTTTCCATGACTCATATTTAGTTTTGTCACCATAGAATGTGGGCATACTTACTCTTTTCATATGCTTTCACAGGTCTCTTCCCAGATCACTATGCACTGAATCATCACATTTTTTGCTGACTAATTTGGCAGCTTTATCATCCTCAAAATATGATTTAACATCACCCATTGCCACTCTATACTCTATTTCTATTTCATTCATTTCTTCCGTCACGGCGTCTGCACTGGTTTCGTCCCCGGCGGTCATATACTCGTCTGAAAGGTTCTCAATAACTGCCAAAGCTCTTTCAAGTACATCGCCTAACTTTTCACTTAGAGATTTGATGTTAGAACGTTCTGCGTCTTCATCATGAATAAGATTCGTCAATTGATTCTTGAATCTTGTAAAAACTGCTTTTGTACGTGATTTTGTCATTTTAACGTACGTACATGCTTTGCAGTCTCCGGCTGTTCCGCCCGAACCGTTTCACCCACAGGTGCTTCTTCTGTTGACATTTTTGCCGATTCTGTTAGTAATACGAATAAACAACCTCGCTCTGCTACCAATTTGTGCTATAGCTATGTCTATACTTCTTTATTGTCTTCTATTTTCTCTATTTTTTGCTTTAGAACACTTGTAATGTTACAAATCTGAATCCTCGAGACGATTCTAAAGAGTGGTCACAGCATAGGCTGCGGTGGAGTAGTACTCTGTGGTGGAAATGCTCTTAAACTCAGAAACGGGGTGAGTTTACCAGACTCATGTATTACCTTTTGCCTGTCGTGCCCTTAGCGGCTTTCCTGCAGTTGTTCCGACTTCATCAAAGTCATTGAGTACAGTTGTTATGCTATTTTTTACATATTGTCATGTGTGTTACCGTCTTCCTACGTTGTGGGAAAGTCCAGCGGGGATATTTTTATTTACAGTATTAATTAAGTTAGGGTGACTAAGTGTGAGATTAGGACGTCCGTAAACCGGTTCAAAACTCCGGTGGTGATTTTGCCACTGGCCGTTCCAAGGCGGTACTTTCTTTGTCACCCTTGTGTGTGTCTTGTGTCTTTGTACTTGTGTTTTTGTTCATGTTTGGATTGTTTATCTCTAGAACTTGTGTGGTTGTTAATGTTGTCTGTGTTCATCTCGTGTATGTGTTTGGGTGTGTAGTTGTGTGTGTCATGATATCTATCGATGTTTTGGTGGTAGTTGAGTCTTGTATGTTGCTTTGCCTGTTTGACTGCGTGAGTAGTGTTGCCCCTTTAATTACTACTCATGAAGAGACTCAATAAAACCGAGTATGCACTTTTCCCTTTTAGCATTGCTACTTTTGCATTCGAAGGATCTCCCACTTTCAGAATATATTTACTTCACAACAGCAGGTGTTAAGTGCTTGTGTGGCGGCGTAAAAAGTCGCCACGTGCTTCATTCTCAGTGTTGTTATATTTTTGGTCATTCGAGATTATTAGTTTTGATAATATAAGTTTTGAAAATTGAATACTGCTTAAGCCGGTGCTTGGGGTGTGAGTAGTGTTGCACTTTTAAGTACTACGCATGAACAAATTCAATTCCAGATTCAATGACATAAGCTTGTTTAATGTGTTTCATGGCAGGAGCAGCATCTTTGTTTTCCCCCTTAGCCTCCTTCTTTGCATTTACCAATAATTCTCCTACATCTGTTTCAGCCTTGCTAATGTACGACAGGATGTATGCTACACAGGAGTACGCATCCATGACAAATTGAAAGTCGAGGCTGGCATTACATGCTCTTAAGAGATTTTTTTGTTATTAATAACACAAGAAATCCGTTATTTTCCTCTCATAAAAATGTTGTTTTTGGTTGTTACAGTTTCCAGACTTTCTGTAAGTCACATTAGCAGTCCTTGGCAGAAGGACTCGGAATGCGATTGCATCGGGTCATTCCTCTTGCACTTTTAAGTACTACGCATGAACAAATTCAATTCCAGATTCAATGACATAAGCTTGTTTAATGTGTTTCATGGCAGGAGCAGCATCTTTGTTTTCCCCCTTAGCCTCCTTCTTTGCATTTACCAATAATTCTCCTACATCTGTTTCAGCCTTGCTAATGTACGACATGATGTATGCTACACAGGAGTACGCATCCATGACAAATTGAAAGTCGAGGCTGGCATTACATGCTCTTAAGAGATTTTTTTGTTATTAATAACACAAGAAATCCGTTATTTTCCTCTCATAAAAATGTTGTTTTTGGTTGTTACAGTTTCCAGACTTTCTGTAAGTCACATTAGCAGTCCTTGGCAGAAGGACTCGGAATGCGATTGCATCGGGTCATTCCTCTTGGAACAAATTTTGAGGTGCGATACAAAAACTCCTGTTGTTAGTACAATGTACCTAAACATAATTTATGTCCTAGGCCTAAATGCTGGAATCGGGTCTCTACAGGGTATTGTTCTGATTTTCATCATGTCGTTTGTATTCATTCTGAGACTAAATGTAGCTTTTCTTGTGCAGATCAAGTTATTTTCTTGTTCCTTATCTTGATAAGATGATGGTTTGTATTCTACATGATCACTGCCACTCTCTGGTTTGCCTTCTTGCACAATGCCTGAATCTACTGTAGGGTCAAACTAAAGGCATTTAAGATATCACATGTCCGACCTCTCATAAAAAAGTCAAATCTGGATCGAAACTCTTTTAAAATTACAGACATGTGTCAAATCTCCCATTTATCTCAAAGGTTTTGGATAAGGTAGTCCACAAACGTGTTGAACAACACTTGTCAATAAACAATCTTCATGAGGAACATCAGTCGGCGTATAGAAAGTTTCACTCAACTGAGACTGCTCTACTCAAGGTCCAAAGCGATATTCTAGAGTCACTAGACCCAAACAAGGATATTGTTCTCCTATTACTGGACCTTTCCGCTGCATTCGACACTATTGATCACAGCACACTGCTCGAACGTCTAGAACATGACTTTGGAATAGCTGGTACACCGCTTGCATGGATGACATCCTATCTCACCGATCGCTTTCAAACATTGACAAAGAACTCTCTGAGCCAGTCCTCTTGAAATACAGTATACCACAGGGATCAGTGTTAGGGCAAACAAACTATATTATGTATACAAAACCCATAGGCGCAATTCGTAGAAACCATGGACTTAATTATCATTTTTATGCAGACGACTCGCAGCTATATATATCCTTTGAACCCATTGACACTACTACACAGATAGAAGTTATAAGACGAGTCGAAGCCTGTCTAAACGATGTTGTCTCCTGGATGCACCACAATATGCTCAAACTAAATGCAGATAAAAACAGAGCTTATATTGTTTAACTCCAAACGTAATGCAGAACGTGTATCAAACATAGAAATCAAAATTGAAGATGCTGAGATAAAACCATCAACGTGAGTTCAAAATTTGGGGGCATTCCTCGATTCCAACATGAACATGGAACAACAGGTGAATTCTGTTTGTAGGTCTTGTTATGCCCAGCTACGACAAATAGGCCATATCAGAAAATATCTTACCATTGATGCTACAAAAACCCTGGTAAATTCTCTTGTTACATCCAGACTCGACTATTGTAACTCCCTGCTTTGTGGTTTACCAAAGACAACTTTGAACAAACTGAAGACTGTCCAAAATGTTGCAGCTCGTATCAATACCAGGACTTCACGTTTTGACCACATAACACCAGTGTTAAAGGAACTTCGCTGGCTCCCAGTGGAACACCGGATTGGCTTTAAACTTTTGACTTACACCTATAAAGCATTGAATGACAAATCTCCAAGTTACATCTCAAACATGTTAAAGATATATAAACCACAGCGTGACTTAAGATAAAAACAGGACTTTATGGTCTTCGTGATACCAAGATCCCACAGTTACCTATGGTGATCGTTACTTTGCAAAGGCGGCTCCTAAGTTGTTGAATGAAATTCCGATGGGAATACGGAACTCAGCTTCACTTGAGCCTTTTAAAAGAACTCTAAAAAACTCATTTCTTTTTAAAGATTTATGGTGGCTGATGTATATTTTAAGCCCAAATAGCTGTTTTAAACATGTTTTCATGCATCTACAAACAGAGTAGACCATATAGGAGCCGTCTGATCAGGGTCTGCTCCGTTTACTTACGGTGTAATATAGATCTGATTCTACAGCTTCTGTCAGAGTCAAACTTGCCTGTGCCATTATAAAAATAATCTTATTAATAGTCTACATGAGCCGTCTGATCTGGCTCTACTTTGTTTGCAAAGGAGTTTATACGAATTGAGGTTTTTTTTTACTTTCGATTCGTTACAATTATTTTTGACCTACTAGCATTATAAAAACCAGCTAATATATATTCATGATATCATTATTTCTCACACGAATACGCAACGGCAACGGGGGAGAGGCTAAAAGAACGGCATCCAAAACAATAAAATATAAATGAATAAATAAATTAATCAATGAATCAACCAACCAATCAATCAATCAATGAGACCACATATTATTCTCCAAATTTGACCTGATACTCATGCATATTCCATTTATTATCGTCGGTAATATTCGGATAAATTTACGAAGGTATAAGAATGCACTATAAGAATACAATCCTCGTGGAACATTACTATCACCGGCTTTTGTTTTGCTATTTTTTTTTGTCATAGAGTATTTCTATTTCGAACCTCAGATTCAACCTGTGTCATAGAGGGGTTGGTTGTCACTTTGGCGACTCGTTGTAAAAGCGTGTTAATATTCTGAGAAAAAAATGATGACTGCTCATCAAGAGTGATGATTTCTTGAATAAATGAGATAAAGTTTATGGAAATCGGTGGTCAAATAAGCTTTCAAGGACGATCGCAGTGAATGAACCCATCGATTTTGAGCAGATTTCCGCCGGAGTTGAATACATTTTACTTATTATATAGAGCAGGGGTTTGGTCACAAAGATATCTTTTGGAATGTTTTAGATACTTATGACATGTGATTAAAAATGTATTTGTGATGGAGTTGTTGTTGAGACATAGCATGCGAAGGGCACCTGTTTTCCCTCATAGGCTATGTTCAGACCCATTCCCTCATAGGCTATTTTCAGACCCATTCCTCATTGGCTATTTTCAGACCCATTTCTTCAGATGCTATTTTTAGACCCATGCCCTTACAGGCTATTTTCAGACCCATTCCCTCATTGGATAATTTCCGACCTATTCCTTCATAGGCTATTTTCAGACCCATTCCCTAACGGGCTATTTTCAGACCAATTCCTTCATTGGCTATTTTCAGAGCCATTCCCTCATAGGCTATTTTCAGACAATGGTTATCTGACCCATTCACTCATAGGCTATTTTCAGACCCATTCCGTCATTGGCTATTTTCTGACCTATTCACTCATAGGCTTTTTCCAGAACTATTCCCTCATAGCCTGTTTTCAGACCCATTCCCTCATATGTTACTTTTAGAGCAATCCCCTCATAGTCTATTTTAGACCTAACCTATTTGAATAAATCTATTGAAAAAAGTAGCATTTACTAGCGAAAATGAAAACCTTAGAATTATTTTAGTATTGAAACCATTTTGATAAATAG
This sequence comes from Azorinus chamasolen, assembly GCA_963576725.1. Classification (NCBI taxonomy): domain Eukaryota; kingdom Metazoa; phylum Mollusca; class Bivalvia; order Cardiida; family Solecurtidae; genus Azorinus; species Azorinus chamasolen. The sequence continues at coordinate 55,917,621 of OY755241.1, forward strand.
AGCATTTGATCCTGCGGAACTAATGCTCTATTTATCACAATGGCTTCAAACGGTGACTTTTACAGAATTTTTGTTTTCAGTGGAAAAATTAGATTTAACTTGTGGTAGTTTGAATATTTCAGAGGGATATGACATTTTGAAATGAAAGTATTTCCTGCCATCAATTTGTTTCACAATAACTTTTGGACGACATGCATTGATTAACCCATTGCCTGATAGAGACGCCTTTGCGTCATAGAGAAGCTGTCTGATCAGGGTATTCTCTGTTTGCTTATGGAATTAATATAGCTCAGAGAGAAGCTGTCTGGTCAGGGTCTGCCATATTTTATTATGGAATGTTATAGTTCATAGAGAAACCGTCTGATTAAGGTCTGCTCTGTTTGCTAATGGAACTAGAACTATCACTAAAGGTGATGAATATCCCCGCACGACAGTCTTGATTACAAATCCAAGTTTGTGACGCCTACAACCAAAGAAACAGGATCAAATGACAAAAATACTCCAAGTACAAGTGGAGATAATTCTGTAATGGCTGCCACTAAACACAGGAAAATTGTCTTGCACATGTACTATTCGTGTTTAGTATGTATGGCAAGTGGAGGAGACAGTGTTGCAATGGCAAACCGTAAACATATCAAAATTGCGTCTTGCACATTTACCATTTGTGGTTATGATATATATCAAATATAAATTCAATAACTTTAAAACTGAAGGAGGAGTTCGCGACACCAACTTCACATGTTTCATGCCAAAATGAAAAAATACTCAAAGTTCAGGGGTAGACAATTCTGCAATGCCCATTTATAAACACGTGAAAATTTCGTCTTGCACATCTACCATTCATGGCTATTATGTATACCAAATATAAACTGAATAACTTTCAGATTGAAGGAGGAGTTTTCGACACAAAATACCCATGTTTCATGCAAAAATGACAAAACAATTCAAATGTTCAGGGGGAGATAATTCTGTAATGGCCAGCAGTAAACACGTGCAAATTGCGCCTTGCATATTTACCAATCGTGGTTATAATGTATACCAAATATAAGTTTAATATCTTTAAAACTAAAAGAGGAGTTCGTGACATCAACTACCAATGTTCAAATGCGGACGGACCGACTAACCGACCGACCGACAGGGTGATTCCAGTATACCTCACCAAACAAATTTGCGGGGGTATAATTGTACGGGAATTATAGCTATATAGCTCATTGAGGAGCTGTCTGATCAGGATCTCCTCTGTTTGCTAATGGAATTATATAGATAGAATTCTGCAGTTTCTGTCTGCACGAAAGCCTCCTGTAATCTTATACCATTATGAAAAATATTCACGTTATGATTTCTTACATGAGTACCTTTGCAAACATAGGGAGACATGACTCAGACTGCTCCTGTATGATTCTGCTGTTCGCAGCGGAACATCTATACCTCGATCTCGGATAACTCGAACTACAATATAACTAGAGATAAAACTTCGATCCCTTCAAACACTTCTGGTACACACTTGTTCTAAAATCCACCACTTAAAAAGTATATAAAGACATGCGACGTCTTGATACAGGTCTCAAGTAATGCTAAAAGCTCCTGCAGGATCTTTTAGCATTACTTGCGACCTGTATTAACCTGTCACATAAGAATGTTTACCTTTGATCAGCTCTTTACTTCATAAATACGCCTTTCTACGCCTTTGCAACCAGAGTAGATCCAGACGTTGTTCTATAACCTCAACAGGGCGCATTCCATCGTCTTCATAGACGGACAGAGGCCAGCAGACCCAGATCAGACGGCTTCTATATAAGAGCCGTCTGATCAGGGTCTTCTCTGTTTGCTTATGGAATTATTTAGATCTGAATTTACAGTTTCTACTATAGCCATTTTTTTGTGTCCATGATGTGACATTGTAAAAAAATCAGATTCATGATGTCATTATTTGTGTAATAAATATTCATAGAGTAACGGGTTAAGCAGAGATGCCTATCTGAGACCAATCTGTTTGCTACAGCTATAATATAGATCTGACTCTACAATTTCTGCCATTCCTGTGGGTTGTGTCATTACTAAACATTATATAGTGAATATTCACGATGTCATTACTTTTTACATGCATATTCAACAGGTAGAAGGTTAATACATTACTTTCGTCCTGCGTTAAGTTAAGATACGTGTGTATTAATGGTCAATTAAACCATTGCCCTGATGCGTAAATTGAAACATTTTCTAGAAAAACTTTATTACTTTATCACATCCTATGATCTGACTACTCTTTAGAATCGTCTCTTCGAGTGGTCACAACATCAGGTTTGGTTGAGAAATGACACTTTTAGTATTTGCATGAGTACTCGCCTTTATCTGTTGTTAAGGTTTTACATTTTTACATGCATATTCAACAGGTAAAGGGATAAAACATGTACATTACTTTCGTCGTGCGTTAAGACACGTGTGTACTAGTAGTCACCTTAAACATGTATGCATTTGATCACATTATGATTTTTCATTCAGATAAATTTTGGTTTAGACAAACACTGTAGAATCAAATCTATATAATTTTATAAGCAAACAAATCAGACCGTAATTCAATGGCTCCTACTGGAGCCATCCGATGTGGTTTCACTCTGTTTGCAAATGCGTTTATATGAAGGAAAGACTTGCATAAATGTGTCCAATGTGTTCATACGGGTGCTACTATTGACTCGTTTACCCCAAAGAGGGACTTTGTGCAAGCCAACATGATAAATATGGACTTTTATGACGTCACGAACTTCTATCGTTGCAGGTTATCTAAAGCACACGCAATAACCCGAAGCTAATAGGCAATGCCACCCTGTGTATTATTCTACACGGAAATGAGAACAGTACAGATCGACACATGCTGCATGTGAACATCCCCGTCTTATATACTTCTACAAGATCAGCTTGATAAGTTCAGCAGTCCTGATGGAGAGGTACGTAATTTGTGATGTTCCCCTGATGGCACTTGGATCTGATTTGTTACTGTACCATCCCGTGAAACCGGACATTCAAATAAGTATCAATGTGCTTTAACCCTTTCCCTGTTCTATGTTTATTCAAAATTTCAATATCTACTGAATAATCATGGACAAAACAGGTACAGTGAAATATGAGAGGTGCAACATTGTAGCCATTTTAGAAACTAAAGAAACAGATCTATCAAATTCAATAGCAAATAGAGAAGACAATGATCTCGTAAGACGGCTTCTATGGAAGTCGTCTGATCTTGGTCTAATCTAGTTGCAAATAATGCGTGAAAATGCGTTTATATAAAGGAAAGGGAAACGGGACAGCTTTATGCAAGGTGAAGGTCGTGCAGAAAGGTCCAAAAGCAGCCACCAACATAAACATATATAAATTCTTCTTTATTAAAATCCCAGTTTAGATTGGATACAAGTGTGATTTAAAATGGCGTTAAAATGTGTTTTATTATAAACGCACATATGATTTAAATACCGGTATCACATCCCATAGAGGGCGACAGCACGTATGTTCAACCCGAGATTGGTATCGTCCACCGAGCCTACCGAGATTGACAATACGTGTTGTCGCCCTGCATTGGATGTGATATTTATTTTGATATAACGAACATCACAATCGATTTCATCAGCAAATAAGACTGACAGACAAAAACAAACTGTCAAAATATCGTTTGGTGATTAAATTGCAAGCGTCGACCACAGTTTAATAAGCGTTCGCTGATTTAGACGAGTAGTAGCCCGTAGTTACCTCACTATGGTTTTAATGTTGTCCTCACGAAATAAAGTTGTATGGAACTTTTTTTTTTATGACAGATATATGGAAACTGTGTATAGGAAAGTCATGTGAGGTATGCCTCAACAAATCAACATTCCATATTCTGCACTGGTCTGCTATTCGCTATATAGATCTACAGTAGATCTTAAGCGGCTATTCATTTCTTGAACATGGAAGTCTTAAAAGGCAGAGGGTTGCTTTATGCAGGGCAACATTAATGCGGAAATTCCTATAGGAGCATTCTGCATTACTTTTGACCTGCATTAATCCACCACCTGACTTACAGACCCATAATTATGCATATGTTTTGATGGCCGCTTAAGAAAGGTTCTACTCTGTACGTTAACTATTTTAGATATATGCGAAGACTCATTTAGTCATGACATCAAGGCACAACTGTTGTCATGACATCAATCGAGAACACGGAGTACGTAGGAAAGAAATTTTGTAAACTTTAGGAAATCGTACTAGTCATAAGACAAAAATCATTAAGTCCTTGGTCCTTTACCTAATGAATAATCATATAAGAAATAAAGACTCCATGGATATTTATGAACTGCAATGTTATAATAATATGTGAGAAAACAGAACAGTATGGCTATGGCAGAAGCTGTATAACCATATACCGTACTTTGGGAATAATTGGCCGTGGTTAATAATTGGCCTAATTCGCCACCAGGTGTGAAAGGGCGAAAATTTAACATACCAAAATATATCCGTGACAAACAAACAACATTTTATCGTCGGCGATATGTAACTTCTATATTATATATATTGTGTATATATATATATATATATATATATATATATATATATATATATATATATATATATATATATATATATATATATATAAAGAAATATGGTCAGTTACGGGGTCTCTGTGTCAAACCTTACTGTGGGGCTTCAGTTCCAACCCGTAATATTTATACAAAAATCATATATATATATACCACTTAGATTATAAAAAGTATATATATATTTATATATATACCACATAGTCTATACAAAAAGTATTTATATATATATCACATGACGTTTTTTATACAATATATATATACAAAGATATATACCACATAATGTTATAACAAAGCTTTAATATAACCCACAACATATCAAAAGTATATACTGTACACAATACTGTCAACCTGGGTTGGAAAATTGACCTCAGGCATTCAAATATCCAGATATCATTTTCATCATCTAAACGATCACACCATGTTTGCGATTAGCTTGAAACCTTTCCCTTATGTAAGCGCATTTCGGCGCATCTGCAAACAGAGTAGACCCAGATCAGGCGGCTCCTATAGGGTCTGCTCTGTTTGCTTATGGTGTAATATAGATCTGATTCTACAGTTTCTGCCTGAGCCAAAATATACTGTGTTCATTAATGCCATTATAAAAAATATTCTTATTAATATTCATGATGGCATTATTTCCTGCGTGAATATTCATCAGGGAAAGTGTTAAAACAATATTTATCACTGTGGTTGCTATTTGTTAAATTATTTAAAAAAAAATTCGTCCAGCATATCCTTGAATCACATGTATATGAATTCTTATTATTATTTCCAAGGGTGTCAATTTGGCCTTTACGTTTTTCTGTTACGTTTTACCTCAAATGCAACCATTCCAAAAATACAGTTTTATTAAATGCACATGTATGGCAATATGAAGTGCTTGTCTGTCATTGTTCAAATGTCATTCATTATACAAATCTGAAGTTTGACCTCAGTGTATGAACTTGACATGGGGGAGGGTAAATCGATCTAAAGATATAAAATGTAAGAATAAAAGTTGTCCATTTCTGACTGTTAAATCGATTGATATAAAGGTTTCAAATCTGATACCTCAAAATAATGCACAAAAGTGAAAAACCAGAACCAGAAGGACTGGATGAGAAAATTTGACGATAATTGATAGAGCTTGTCAAATGAAGCACATTTGCTGTTGAAATTATTTTAGATATCTCCTATAGTTCCTGATTTATAACAGATCAAACTTTGACCAGAAATCATTTTCGACCACCTTCTCGCTCATGTTGCGCCTGTCCCAGAAAACGAAATACCAATCGGTAGATCTCATCACAACAAGCAACTTTGCAATTTACCTTTGGTTTTCGTTCTTTCTCCGTTCAAAAATTATGACGGTTTTAGTTTTTCAATGTTGTTACCCTACCCATATTCGTGCCGAGAGACCGGTGGTTGTCGGTCGTGTTTTCCTGAGCCAAATGTGACAAAACCCAGGTCTGTAGCATATCGTTGGAAAGGTTTCACTGCAGTGAATATGACACTTTGGTCAAATGGACAAATCGGCTGAATACAAGCGGGTTGCCTGCCCTTGTTTGTGTCTCAGCCAATGAATTATTTTTCTTATATAATAAGCTACCGGGGAGATTTGGAATATACATATAAGAACAAAAGATGTTCAGTTTTAGCCAGTAAATTGATTGATATCAAGGTTTCGAATCTGGGACCTCAAAATAGTGCAATGAAGCGAAAATCCGAACCAAAAGGGCATAAATCGATAGATCTCACCAGGACAAGCAACTTTGCAATTTACTTTGGTTTTCTATCTTTCTCCGATCTTAAATTATGACGGTTTTAATATTTCAATTTTGCTACCCCACCCACATTCGTGCCGAGAGACCGGTGGTTGTCGGACGCTTTGTCCTAGTCCAAATGCAATCAAACCCAGGCTTGTAACATATCGTTGGAAAGGTTTCATTGCAACGAGTATGACACTATGGTCAAAGGAAATCTCGGCTGAATACAAGCGGGTTGTCTGCCCTTGTTTTTGTCTCAGCCTTTAAATTTTCTCTTATAACAAGCTACCGGGGAGATTTCGAATATATATGTAAGAACAAAAGTTGTTCAGTGCTAGCCAGTAAATCGATTGATACCAAGATTTCGAACCTGGGACCTCACAATCGTGCACTAGAGCGAAAATCTGAACCAAAAGTGCTTGGTGAAAAAACTCAACAGCAATCGACAGAGCTTGTCTAATGAAGCAAAATTACTGTGTACACTATCTTTCTATCTCCTATGGATCCTGAGTTATGCCGGATCGAACTTTGGACGGAAATGGTTTTCGGTCCCGTTCTCGGCCAGTCGCATAGAGAACCCAGTTAACATAGCATCAATCGATAGATCTCGACAGGTCAATCAACTTTGCAATTTACTTTGGTTTTCTATCTTTCTCTGTTCAAAAGCTATGACGGTGTTAATATTTCAATGTTGTTACCCCACCCACATTCGTGCCGAGAGGCCGGTAGTTGTCGGTCGTGTTGTATTTATCCAAATGCAATCAAACCCAGGCTTGTAACATATCGTTGGAAAGGTTTCAATGCAGTGAGTATGAGACTATGGTTAAATGGACAACTCGACTGAATACAAGCGGGTTGTCTGCCCTTGTTTGTGTCTCAGACTAATGAATTAAATTTTCTCTTATAACAAGCTACCGGGGAGATTTTGAATACATATGTAAGAACAAAAGTTGTTCAGTTCTAGCCAGTTAATCGATTGATATCAAAGTTTCGAACCTGGGACCTCACAATGGTGCACTAGAGCGAAAATCTGAACCAAAAGTGCTAGGTGAAAAAACGCGACAGCAATTGACAGAGCTTGTCTAATGAAGCAAAATTACTGTTTACACTATCTTTCTATCTCCTTTGGATCCTGAGTTATGCCGGATCGAACTTTGGACGGAAATGGCATTCGGTCCCGTTCTCGGCCAATCGCATGGAGAACCCAGTTAACATGGCATTGATCGATAGATCTCGACAGGACAAACAACTTTGCAATTTACTTTGGTTTTCTATCTTTCTCTGTTCAAAAGCTATGACGGTGTTAATATTTCAATGTTGTTACCCCACCCACATTCGTGCCGAGAGGCCGGTAGTTGTCGGTCGTGTTGTATTTATCCAAATGCAATCAAACCCAGGCTTGTAACATATCGTTGGAAAGGTTTCAATGCAGTGAGTATGAGACTATGGTTAAATGGACAACTCGACTGAATACAAGCGGGTTGTCTGCCCTTGTTTGTGTCTCAGACTAATGAATTAAATTTTCTCTTATAACAAGCTACCGGGGAGATTTTGAATACATATGTAAGAACAAAAGTTGTTCAGTTCTAGCCAGTTAATCGATTGATATCAAAGTTTCGAACCTGGGACCTCCCAATCGTGCACTAGAGCGAAAATCTGAACCAAAAGTGCTAGGTGAAAAAACGCGACAGCAATTGACAGAGCTTGTCTAATGAAGCAAAATTACTGTTTACACTATCTTTCTATCTCCTTTGGATCCTGAGTTATGCCGGATCGAACTTTGGACGGAAATGGCATTCGGTCCCGTTCTCGGCCAATCGAATGGAGAACCCAGTTAACATGGCATCGATCGATAGATCTCGACAGGACAAACAACTTTGCAATTTACTTTGGTTTTCTATCTTTCTCTGTTCAAAAGTTATGACGGTTCTAATATTTCAATTTTGTTACCCCACCCACATTCGTGCCGAGAGGCCGGTGGTTGTCGGTCGTGTTGTCCTGATCCAAATGCAATCAAACCCAGGCTTGTAACATATCGTTGGAAAGGTTTCAATGCAGTGAGTATGAGACTATGGTTAAATGGACAACTCGGCTGAATACAAGCGGGTTGTCTGCCCTTGTTTGTGTCTCAGACTAATGAATTAAATTTTCTCTTATAACAAGCTACCGGGGAGATTTCGAATACATATGTGAGAACAAAAGTTGCTCAGTTCTAGCCAGTAAATCGATTGATATCAAAGTTTCGAACCTGGGACCTCCCAATCGTGCACTAGAGCGAAAATCTGAACCAAAAGTGCTAGGTGAAAAAACGCGACAACAATCGACAGAGCTTGTCTAATGAAGCAAAATTACTGTTTACACTATCTTTCTATCTCCTATGGATCCTGAGTTATGCCGGATCGAACTTTGGACGGAAATGGTTTTCGGTCCCGTTCTCGGCCAATCGCATAGAGAACCCAGTTAACATGGCATCGATCGATAGATCTCGACAGGACAAACAACTTTGCAATTTACTTTGGTTTTCTGTCTTTCTCTGTTCAAAAGTTATGACAGTTCTAAAATATCAATTTTGTTACCCCACCCACATTCGTGCCGAGAGGCCGGTGGTTGTCGGTCGTGTTGTCCTTATCCAAATGCAATCAAACCCAGGCTTGTAACATATCGTTGGAAAGGTTTCAATGCAGTGAGTATGAGACTATGGTTAAATGGACAACTCGGCTGAATACAAGCGGGTTGTCTGCCCTTGTTTGTGTCTCAGACTAATGAATTAAATGTTCTCTTTTAACAAGCTACCGGGGAGATTTCGAATACATATGTAAGAACAAAAGTTGTTCAGTTCTAGCCAGTAAATCGATTGATATCAAAGTTTCGAACTTGGGACCTCCCTGTCGTGCACTAGAGCGAAAATCTGAACCAAAAGTGCTAGGTGAAAAAACGCGACAGCAATCGACAGAGCTTGTCTCATGAAGCAAAATTACTGTTTACACTATCTTTCTATCTCCTATGGATCCTGAGTTATGCCGGATCGAACTTTGGACGGAAATGATTTTCGGTCCCGTTCTCGGCCAGTCGCATAGAGAACCCAGTTAACATAGCATCAATCGATAGATCTCGACAGGACAAGCAACTTTGCAATTTACTTTGGTTTTCTATCTTTCTCTGTTCAAAAGTTATGACGGTGTTAATATTTCAATTTTGAAACCCCACCCACATTCGTGAAAAGAGGCCGGTGGTTGTCGGTCGTGTTGTCCTGATCCAAATGCAATGAAACACAGGCGTGTAACATATCGTTGGAAAGGTTTCAATGCAGTGAGTATGAGACTATGGTTAAATGGACAACTCGGCTGAATACAAGCGGGTTGTCTGCCCTTGTTTGTGTCTCAGCCTAATAAATTAAATGTTCTCTTATAACAAGCTACCGGGGAGATTTCGAATATATATGTAAGAACAAAAGTTGTCAGTTTTATCCAGTAAATCGATTGATATCAAAGTTTCGAACCTGGGACCTCACAATCGTGCACTAGAGCGAAAATCTGAACCAAAAGTGCTAGGTGAAAAAACTCAACAGCAATCGACAGAGCTTGTCTAATGAAGCAAAATTACTGTCTACACTCTCTGTCTATCTCCTATGGATCCTGAGTTATGCCGGATCGAAATTTGAACGGAAATGGTTTTCGGTCCCGTTCTCGGCCAGTCGCATAGGGAACCCAGTTAACATAGCATCAATCGATAGATCTAGACAGGACAAGCAACTTTGCAATTTACTTTGGTTTTCTATCTTTCTCTGTTCAAAAGTTATGAGGGTTCTAAAATTTCAATTTTGTTACCCCACCCACATTCGTGCCGAGAGGCCGGTGGTTGTCGGTCGTGTTGTCCTGATCCAAATGCAATCAAACCCAGGCTTGTAACATATCGTTGGAAAGGTTTCAATGCAGTGAGTATGTCACTATGGTTAAATGGACAATTCGGCTGAATACAAGCGAGTTGTCTGCCCTTGTTTGTGTCTCAGCCTAATAAATTAAATTTTCTCTTATAACAAGCTACCGGGGAGATTTCGAATATATATGTAAGAACAAGGGTTGTTCAGTTTTATCCAGTAAATCGATTGATATCAAGGTTTCGAACCTGGGACCTCACAATCGTGCACTAGAGCGAAAATCTGAACCAAAAGTGCTAGGTGAAAAAACTCAACAGCAATCGACAGAGCTTGTCTAATGAAGCAAAATTACTGTTTACACTATCTTTCTATCTCCTATGGATCCTGAGTTATGCCGGATCGAACTTTGGACGGAAATGGTTTTCGGTCCCGTTCTCGGCCAGTCGCATAGAGAACCCAGTTAACATGGCATCGATCGATAGATCTCGACAGGACAAGCAACTTTGCAATTTACTTTGGTTTTCTATCTTTCTCTGTTCAAAAGTTATGACGGTGTTAATATTTCAATTGTGTTACCCCACCCACATTCGTGCCGAGAGGCCGGTGGTTGTCGGTCGTGTTGTCCTGATCCAAATGCAATCAAACTCAGGCTTGTAACATATCGTTGGAAAGGTTTCAATGCAGTGAGTATGAGACTATGGTTAAATGGACAACTCGGCTGAATACAAGCGGGTTGTCTGCCCTTGTTTGTGTCTCAGCCTAATAAATTAAATTTTCTCTTATAACAAGCTACCGGGGAGATTTCGAATATATATGTAAGAACAAAAGTTGTTCAGTTTTAGCTAGTAAATCGATTGATATCAAGGTTTTGAACCTGGGACCTCACAATCGTGCACTAGAGCGAAAATCCGAACTAAGTTATACCAGTTCAAAATATGACCGGTTACGAGGTTACAGAGAGACACCTTACACAGCGTAGTCAGGGCTAACCCTAACCTAACCTTAATTATACTGTTTTGTGCCGAGTGTCCCTGAGTACACAAAATGATCAGGGTCCACCTTATTAATCTTGGGTTAGTACTGAAACTTGGTATATAAGTACATTTCGAGTATATCTACTAATGTCCCCTACGAATTCGTGGTAGGGTAAATTACTTTTGGCGCATTTCTGGTCAACTTTGAGGGACACTCCAACCCTTGATTTTTAGCCCCCAGCGACTACGCATCACCCATCGTGACCTTTCAATGTCGGGTGTCGATTACCTTGACCCAACCACATACCCAGCACAAAAAATCTATCTCCAGGCGTTGAGATTATGATGCTGTGTCAGGTATACAATTTAACCTAACAAAAGTCCGCAACTTTCGTGATCCGTTTATGACACTTTTATTTATCTTTCGAATATGGCGATGTTGGTGTCAAAAGATGCAGCATCAAATGGTCTTTAGAGCCTGTAAGTATCATTTCCGAAAACTTCCATATAAGGAACTTATTTCAATTTCCGTGGGTTGAATTTTGATAGGGTTTGGTGGTTGAAGTGTCCCTGTTCGTATTTGGGCAATAAAAAACTTATCGTTTGACCGATTTCAATTCAAAGAGGTATCGACGTGTTGGGCATGTTAAGATCTACAGAATGACATATCGTTTGATAGTCTAACCCTATGCGTTCTCTTTTAGTTTATTTTTAGTAAAAAACAAACAAGTTAAATATAGACACTTCCTTAAATGGACGAGTTATATTAAACGTTCATAACGCGCTTAGAACTTAATATTTCTGTGGGTTTTTTTTTCATGTACGTGTAGAACTATTCAAGATGTAAAAAGTAAAGTCATATCATGTGTCAACACAGAGTTTTAATAAGGTTGCCAGTTATGACACAGATACATGTACAACCAAACCGCTCCGGATTTGCTCATTTTAAATGTTTGGAACCTGATATCTCAGTCATTTTTCAATATTTTTTCAATATTTTTGCGCCGACTTGTAGCTGTTTACTAGATTGTACAAACGCACTGAATTCACATTTCTCAGTGTAGGCGTTCGTCCGTCAGAGCGCGAAAACCCTTTTGGCGCCAAAACAGTTCCTTGTTCTATAGCGATTACCGCCGGTTTTTGGGGTCCCATTATTACATAATCTCTGCATATATTCTTTATATCTATATACCAATATAAAGAACTAATATTGAACAGAACTTAGGCATAAATATATTGGTCTGCCCGCTTTTGTGTATGTCTGTACGAGGTCTTGAATTAGCTAAGAATCGCGAAAATTACCTTTTCTTTTTTCGAAATTTGACGGGCATTTCCGAATCGATCTCGCAATGTCTACGCAATTAATTTATCATGCATATGAAGATTTAATTATGCACAGTCAACTGGTTATAAGTACATTACCGAGAACCCTCGATATAGTTGATTCTAGGCTCGATCCTGGAGGCCCACTAAAGAGTCCAAAATGCACCTTCTGTGCCCTATTTAATGGAGCCCTGGGCTCTATATACTTTATCTTTTATTTTAAACCTACTTCTATGTATTAAACATGTTATTCTTTACAAGCTAGTATTCTAATATAATGCATACGGATGTTCGTCCGTCCGTACGCGCCGTTCTCTAAGGCCCACATTGCTAATTTTTGTGAAAATCGGGCCATTTTGGTCTATTTTGATGGTTATTTCTACATCAATTATTTGTATCTTGTATTTTTCTTTACATATGTATGTAGGTAACAAAGATATAAACACAATCACACAGATTACATAGCATTTGGGGCATTCGTTCGTCCGTACAGCTTAAGAAACGGCCAAACTCACGGCTAACCCTAACCCTAACCTAACATAACCCTAACCCTACTTATAGACCCCAGAAATATAAGCAGAGCTATATTAATTTCATTTAGGGTTATATAGTAATGATTAGACCAGACACAGACAGACCGACTCTGTTCAATAGATAGTGATGCCTTACACATTGTAACAGTCAAGTACACATTTTATTTCTGTTTTGTTGTATCGGGTTTTACGTTATAGTCAAATACATAGCTAAATATAGGTGGAGAAAAGCCCCGGCTTTAGATTGAATTGCATTATTCTGCGCTAAAGAGTCCAAAATGCACCTTCTGTGCCCTATTTAATGGAGCCCTGGGCTCTATATACTTTATCTTTTATTTTAAACCTACTTCTATGTATTAAACATGTTATTCTTTACAAGCTAGTATTCTAATATAATGCATACGGATGTTCGTCCGTCCGCACGCGCCGTTCTCTAGGCCCACATTGCTAATTTTTGTGAAAATCGGGCCATTTTGGTCTATTTTGATGGTTATTTCTACATCAATTATTTGTATCTAGTATTTTTCTTTACATATGTATGTAGGTAACAAAGATATAAACAAAATCACACAGATTACATAGAATTTGAGGCATTCGTTCGTCCGTACAGCTTAAGAAACGGCCAAACTCACGGCTAACCCTAACCCTAACCTAACATAACCCTAACCCTAACCCTACTTATAGACCCCAGAAATATAAGCAGAGCTATATTAATTTCATTTAGGGTTATATAGTAATGATTAGACCAGACACAGAAAGACCGACTCTGTTCAATAGATAGTGATGCCTTACACATTGTAACAGTCAAGTACACATTTTATTTCTGTTTTGTTTGTATCGGGTTTTACGTTATAGTCAAATACATATAGCTAAATATAGGTGGAGAAAAGCCCCGGCTTTAGATTGAATTGCATTATTCTGTGCTCAGAAGAACCAAAGACGGATTGCGGAAGGACACAGTTTATTAAGCAAACATACTATACATTGCGGCTAATTCAGATAATGATATACATTATTAATTTACAAGCATTTTATATACATCTCAATACATATAGTCTACATATATTTAAAATTATACTTTAGCCTTTCTTTACGATGTACATTATAAATGTAAATTAAAAACCCATGTTCAATTTTCCATATAAGAAAAAAAATGAAGGCATTTAACGGACTGGGAAACAGTTAGAATACATTAGGATTGTGTGGTGACAACCAGAGCTTACCCTGATAAGACAGCTCCAACAGGAGCTCTCTGATATGGGTCTACTCTCTTTTTCAATGCCGGAAACACGCTATATGAAGGAAAGGGTTAAATCAAAGCAGTTATTTGTAGACCTCGCAAATATCATCATACACCCTACATATGGCTATAGACGTTCTCTATTTACACTCAAAACAATTATGTGTAGACCTCAAACACATATACACCTCGCATGTAGACTTAGATATTATATACAGTAACTGCTGAACCGGCTCTATCTAAACCCGACAAAATGACTCAAGGCTACGATGATTTATAGACCTCGTAAACATATACGCCCCATTGGCGGAATAAGTAAGTTAATATACTCTTACATGTTAATATTCTGTATCCAAAATAAAACAAGGTTCTTTTTTTTAATAAAAACTCGGAGGAACTATTTTGTTACTTTCCAATATGTAAGTTGTCTTCCATAACATCGACTCTGTTTGAGAAACCATTAAATATTAAATTGTTTCACACTGAGTAATGCAGATAAAAAAAAGTTACCTTTTTGAGTTGTGATTAGTTTTTTGCCTGAAAATATGTGCCGCCTACAATATGAAAGTACTCAACAAAAACGTTAAGGAATTTGTGTTTGAGGGGCTATGACTCAAGATCTAAAATATTTGAAACATTTTGAATTTCGCGGTATCATAAAGTGTCCATTTTTCCTCAGAAGGATGCTTTATTTGAACTTTCAACACCTATAGCGTCTTAAAAAATTAATGTCAAAGTTAACTGGTCTTTTCCGTCATTTTTCGCAAATTAAAATATCGGTTTGATTGCGTAAAGAGTGTCACTGTATAGTTTCATCCAAACACTCTAAAAAAATAAATACAAATCGAATGGTTGTTTGTTTTGGGGTTCTTTTGTTCCATTGCTTTCTGAATTTCCTTAGCTTTTTTTTGTTCAGTATATAACTAGACAATGTCACCTACGTAAAAGTGGGTTTAATGAAGTTTTGCAATCATCAAAGCAATTATTTGTATACCTCACAAACATATAAACCCCGCATGCAGATTAAATATTATATACAGTAACTGACGAACGTTCCCTATCTGAAATCGGCAAAACGACTCAACACAACGATTTATAGACCTCGCAAACATATACGCCCCATTGGCCAAATCAGTATGTACATAATATACGTGTACATGTTAATATTCTCTATCCAAAATAAAAGGAGTTTCGTTTTGAAATAGAAGCTCAGAGGAATGACTTTAACTTAATTAGTTGGTTTCCAATGTGTAAGTTGTTTGCTCATAACTTCCATAACATCGATTCTGTTTGAGAAAGCATGAAATACCGCTTCACACTGAGCGATGAAGAAAAAAGCCAGCTACCTGTTTGCGTTGTTATTTAGTTTTTGTCTAAAAAATATGCCGCCTATAAGATGAACGTTTACCCAGGCGTATGTGGTGACAAACAGAGCAGACCCTGATAAGACAGCTCCAACAGGAGCTCGCTGGTCTGGGTCTACTCTCTTTTTCAATGCCGGAAACACGTTATATGAGGGATAGGGTTAAATCAAAGCTATTACTTGTAGACTTCGCCAATATAATCATACACCATGCACACGGCTATAGATGATCTCTATTTACATTCATAATAATTATTTATAAACCTCAAAACGTATACACCTCACATGCATTCTAAAATATTATATACAGTAACTGCTGAACCGTCTCTATCTAAAATCGACAAAATGACTAAAGGCAATGATTTATAGACCTCGCAAACATATACGCCCCATTGGCGGAATCAGAAAGTATATATACTCTTGCATGTTACTATTCTCTATCCAAAATAAAACAAGTTTCTGTTTTAAATAAAAGCTTGGAGGAATGACTTTAACTTAATTAGTTAGTTTCCAATATGTAAGTTGCTTTCTCATAACTTCCAATAACATCCATTCTGTTTGAGAAACCATTAAATAGTGTTTCACACTGAGTGATGCAGAAAAAGAGCAGTTACCTGCTTGCGTTGTGATTAGTTTTTTGTCTAAATATATGTGCCGCCTACAAGATGAAAGTATAATTAGACAACGTCACATACGTAAGAGTGGAATACATGAAGTTCTGCAATCAAAGCAATTATTTATAGACCTCACAAACATATACATCCCGCATGCAGATTAGATATTATATACAGTAACTAATGAACGATCTTTATATGAAATCCGCAAAATGACTCAAAGCAACGATTTATAGACCTCGCAAACGTATACGTCCCATTGGCGGAATCAGAAAGTATATGATATAATTGTACATTTTAATACTCTCTATCCAAAATAAAACAAGTTGTTTTTTATCCCCCCCCCCCCAATTACCTGTTTAGCGTTGGAATTAGTTTTTTGTCTAAAAATATGTGCCGCCTACAAGATGAAAGTATACCTAGGCAGTGTCACATACGTAAGAGTGGGATATATGAAGGTCTGCAAAAGAAAAGATGTTCTTACACATCAAATGTGATGTTCGTAATTGCCCTATCACACTAGTGTATAAGTTGAACGTATAAACTACGTACGAAAGGTTTCGAAAGACCTGGCCATACGCACGAATTTTGAGCGTATGAACCCGAAATTACAACCACTATATATTCGATGAACGTATTAGCAGTGTATGAATAGCATATGTGAACCGTATATCTGGCGTATAGGCAGCACATGGGAACGTATACGAGCGTATGTCAACATGTCACCGCCATTGTATAGCAGCATAAAAGTAGCGCATGCGGGCATACGAGTAACACATGCTTGGCGCATGTGAGCGTTTGAGTAGCGTATGAATCGCCAGGAATACGTTAGATACGTTAGTCGTTCGTCAGAATAACGTTACAAATAAGTTGCTGATATATCCATATGATAACTCTACTAGCCACCTTCATGCCACCATATGTAAAGCGTATTTGACTTATAAGTGGCATGCCTTTTACGACACTCTAGCGTATTCAACGTGTGCCTAGCGCATGGTGAGCGTGTGCGTAATATATAACTCATACGCTCATATACGCTGAATTTTTTAACATGATCAAACATTATTTCCGACCTCTACGTATGAGAACGTTCATCGATGTATGGCAGCGTACTTGAATGAGCATAGGCCAAGGTCAGACTGCTTGGAAGGACACATGAAGTAGAAAAATATTGCACAAAATGGCCTGATAGGTTTAAGTGTTAAAAAGTTTATATTGTGTAAAATATTATATAATACTTCACAATAGATGTAATCGGAGTTGACTTTCATATTCCAGATCTTCTCATGCAGGTTTGCATTATCATTTTATTTCTTCGATTAAACATTTTTAATTGTTTGACAAATCTGGGAGGGGAAATTTGGAGATAATAAGGGGAAATATAAGTAAATATGTTTCAGAAAGGGACTTGGGCGAACGTTGACCCAAAGTTGACCTAAAAGCACCACTGAAACACTATCGAAACAATTGTGCCACTGAGACGTTCGAAAAATTCGTATGTTATTCAATGTAACAATAAATTTAATACGCTTGCATGCTGACCAAATCGATTGTACTATCTGTATTTAGTAACTTGGGCGGAACCAATTATCAATAGTAAATTCGAAACCGATTTTTAACACTTGTCACGATAGTATCGTGAAACAATTTCCATGGCGATTCCAAGCTCTCATGGGAAGGACAAGGTGATAGACATATGTATAGGATTCACACTCCGCAATGTTAAGATGAGCATACGCACCAAATCTGGTATCCTTAAGTAAGATATCATAGGCGCCATGTCCCAGTCAAGGTTTTTGATAGCTGAGCTCAAAGATCATATGCCTTTGTATTGCTAAGTGATTTGACATACTGCAATTATATATTTACGCTTGTACTCTGGGCCGGGTCTATCATTCTAGGGAACAATTACATCGGCATTTAAGTAAAGGGAAACAAAATATCAAATATATTGTAAATTTTAGGGGAAAACTGCACTAGTTGTATAAGCGGCCCCTGTTATAGAATAAAGAAAAGTGAATGTAACTTTTTCAAATTCTAAAATTGCAATTACGTTGCTTCAGATTTCAAATTTTGATTTATTTGGAGTCATTGCATAATCCACGGTTACGCCATGAATGCACATTGTAAAGGCAATAATATATATATTCAGCAAAACAAGTGCATTTACTGTACATAAATTCATGATATTCGAATTGACCTGTGTAGACCTATATCCTTCTATTGAAAAGTTTACCAATAATCCCTTAAATACAAACTAAGCTTGAGGTTGCCAAATACAATTTTGTGTTCTTAATCTGTATACATGTATATGTAGATAGATCAAGATCTGCAGAACCTCACATGATGTTCGTTTCCTAAGATCATTAGATTCACTGCTTATGGATTTTGGCGGTTCACACTATTCTCTTGGTTGTAGATCTAGATCTACTTCCTCCACTCTCTTATGTTAATCTAATATTATAAATTTCATGGATAAATCATAGGTAAGTGATCGTTTAAATAGTTGTGGTGGCAACCTAACAACCGTTTCCAGGTTGAGTATGTGGGTGCGTTGTAAAGGAAGGGGTTTAATTCTAATAAGAAAAATACGTCTTTTTAATCTTTACAAACTCCCAATAACCGTAAAAACTTACCATCCGCTTTGAAAATTTGTCAACTTATTCTGCCTTTTTCGATGTGCGAAATCATAATAACTGATATAATCATTGGTTAAATTCGCATTTCCCATAGTTGTCAATGGCTTGATTGTGATAAGAGTGAGGTTATGTAACGCCGGGGTCCATGCGCTCTACTATTGGAGACCGGGGTAATTACCCCACCTCTCCCGCGAAGTTTTCACCCCGATAGATGGGCTCCTTTGACCTAACATTGTAAAATCTTTGATAGGCACGCATTTCTCCACTGGACTAAACTGAATATGCGAGCAAATAGGTAAGGGCTCCAGTACCCAGGAGTGGGGGTACACTGTCGGTCGATAAAGAGCTGCTCTTAAAAACCTGGCAATTTCCGTGAAACAGAACGAGTCAGTTTAAAAGATAAAGAAATAATATCAAAAAATACTTAAACTATATATTACACCCCATATACATGCTATGGGGTGTAATATACAGCTCAGGCTATAATATGTTACGGGGTGTAATATACATTTCTAGACTGGTTCTCAATTTTTACCACAGATATGGGGTATATAATTGACACATTTTAAACACAGTCTAAAATGGCGGATACCTATCAAAGGGAGACAATCCAAATAGAATTTCGATATGAAACCTTGTTATGAGAATGAGGTTATTTTTCTTTAAAGGTCATTTTTATGCATAGATATAGCACTCATTTTTGGGGGGTTCTATATATACCCCGTACGTATATACAACCTCTCAACAAGGCGAAATTTAGACACAAACCTCATAAGTGACCATGTCTCTTAGTATATATATATATATACATGTATATACATTTGTACAGTTGAACTTCGATATCTCGAAATTCATGGGAAACAAATTAGTCGAGATAACAAATGTTTTAGTCATCCGATCTATAATCTGACCAATATGTCAAGTTCACAGCTTAATGCGGATCTAACGTAATGCTGAAAGTTCATATAGGTAGGTTGTCTAACCCTTCGCTTGCTGAATTTTAAAATACATGTCTCCTTCTTTACCCATGCCCTGTTGTATAATTACATATATCTTCACTGTGTACAAGTATTTCGCTGTGCAATCACTGCTGTGGAGTGCACCGATAGCACAATCAACTTGTAAATAGTGCAGACCCTGATGAGACAGCTCCTGGGTCTTCACTATTTACAGGTAGGTATATTGACGTGAATAGCAAGCGAAAGGTTAATTGAATACATATTTGATACAATATTATGTGGCTTTGATAAATGTTACTGTATAAACCATTACAATATTTAAAAAGTGTAAATGTGTCTGTGCCGAACCTGTGACAAGCCATGTACTTCATAACAACTATATACAACTGTAACAATTACGTAATGCGAACCGCCAAAATTGGACAAACCAATGGAAGTAGAAAGTCATACATTTGCATAGGAACAGTAAAATCTTTAATATACTCTCCATAGAAATTAATAATCATTTTACACAGTTCTATTGAAGCATTTACATGTCATGCACGTTAATTTTATTTTGGATTAAGAAGACACGGTGATAATGAAAGAATCATTACCTTACATTAGTTTCATTTGCAAGTACTAAAAGACGATTGTATGGGGTTTCCTCGCTGAACAGAATTTGCAACAAATATCAACATATACAGTAAATGCTAGAAACACAAAATAACATGAGCACGTCATAAAATAAAGGCAATTTGTACGGGATTTATGTCCTACTAAACCACAATAACATATTACGAAGCGTAAGAAACTCTCTCCGTGTTGCTTATCCAAATAGTGTTATGGAACTTAATGCACTTGATAGCTACACTAATGTTTTGACTTGTTGATGAACACAATACAGGTGCAACTCCACCACCTTCCCATATGAATACATTTAAAATACCTTTGATAGAACTCAAATCTATAAATACACGCTGTGTCGTCTATGCAAGTATCCAAACTATTTCTAATTTCTCTTCACTTCAATCTTACGTACGTCTAAAACAACTTAAAATTCAGTCGGCATCATCGTTTCACATACCATCTCTTTCGATCAATAAATGTTTTTACAATGGACATAGAGTTGTACTTTCACCTTTCAGATCTGCTATTCGAAATGTTTCTTCTATTCGCAAACGGTCAGTATACAAACGGCCCAGAGTGTATCCGGTTATCCAAACGTGCTATGCTAAGAGGTGCATATGTTGTAGTAACATTTGTAATTTTAATATAAAAGCAACAGTTAATGGCAGATCATTTAATGTCATGATAAATTCAGACCCTGATTGTACAACTACATGTACTAACATTATCTATGTTTTAAATTGAAACGCCCCTAATTGCGGTATACAGTACATTGGTCAAACATGTCGTGCTTTAACCCATTCCCTCATAGGCTATTTTTATATATAACCTCTTTGCATGAATCTACCGAAAAGGAGCATTAAATAGAGAAAAGGGCAATTTTAGAATTTTGTAGTTTGAAACCATTGTGATAAATACAGCATTTGCTCCTATAGGAGCAAATGCTGTATTTATCACAATGGTTTTACAAAGTGACTTTTACAGAGACGTCAAAAGTCGTCAATATGAGGGGATGTGTTAAAGACTCGACTCAGGGAGCACGCATATCAATGTCGAAATCATAAACTAAAGATTTTTTTTTGTACCAACATTTTAGGAAATCTGGCCATTCTTTTAAAGATGTTTTAGTCCAACCTATAGGGCATATACATGTAGTATATGATAAGGATGCTACTAGCAGATTTAAACCGAAAGCTAGAATTATACCTGAATTAAAGTGGATTAAGAATTTGCAAACACCGTTTCCTTTAGGCTTAAATGATGATATTTACCAGACTAGACATATTTCAAAAGATCCTGATATAGATGTTTTTGTATTTGTTTCTATAAGGAAACGCAAATCTCGATTACATGGCATTCGTAAAAAAGGTAATAATAAACGAAAATCTCGTATGAAGATGACAATTCTTGATCGCCATACTTTACGAATAACTTCTGATAAACATGCCATGCTTTCTAGACTTTCCTCTTTATCAATACCTTCATTAAAAGAAACTGATCAGATCCTATCATAGGAACGACTAGTTTGATAAAAAGATTTACTCTACATGTTCTCAGACCGCACACTGACAAACTATCTGAACACCAAAGATTATTTTTGAAAATTCCTTTTATAAATAAAGGTACTGATTTATTGACCTCCAAAGTATATCTAGAGACAAAAATATAATTGGCACTATTCCAAAATACTTAAAAAAATACCGTACTTCCTATTATCTGCTACACATATAACAAACCCATCAGAAATACAATTTTCAACTATAATAAAGCTGTTGTCGAGCTTTATATTTATGGCAATACACCTGATAATTAAGATTGCGCCACCTCATCATTTTGTTATTCTTCGGCTGGCCATGTGATTACTTGTAATTTCGAGACAACTAAAGATAAACGTCTACGATCCCTTCTGAATAGAGGTCCAAAATATAGAATACTATCCGTGATAGATTTTAACTCTTGCCGAGGCCAGATTGCTGAGGCTTTACAAAATTATAGAATTAAATGGTGTCGAAGATCACATGTTGATTCTAATGCTCTTTCAAATTGAAAAAAATGATATAACTGGCAAACGCATTTCATTTTATATCTCAAATGAACACGTTCTTCTACCTAAACCTAGAATTTCTTTTAGACATCTCAAAAAGGGTTGGCAGGATTTCCATTCAAACTACGTTTTTGTTCCTGCGGATAAGGCATCAAATAATATTATTATTTGACGATTAAATTATAATCGATGTCTTGAAGCAGGAAATTATCAAAGAGGAAGTCCCTACAATGATCGCATATTTTTAATAATATCTTAAAACTTGGTATTTGTTATGCTCTTTCATTATTATAAAACACATGGATGTTTTGTCATTATAAACGGTAATTGGATGGGGCTTTTTGCGATATACTACTTTTCAGCATATAAATAAATGAGTTTTGTATATTTTAAGTGTTAATGAAACGCGTCAAATGTAGGGACATCCCCTTTAACACCGAATCATACATTTCATTTACTACTGACGAAATAACCATCGTTTCAGACCATGTCAAAAAGTGTGAACAACTTTGAACAGATATTAAAATTACACAACATAAACTTCCTCTTAGCATTTACGCCGACAAGAAACTCTATGAAAGCGACCTCTTAAATCTGGAAACGGAAGGAGGACGTCGGATATCTGTATTAGTCAGTTTTTGTTTGGTTTGTCTTTGTGCGTCTCTTTATGTTTTTGGTATTTTGGTAGTTATGTACGTTTGCTATGTTTTCTTGTGTTTTCTGTTCTGTTTGTTATGTATGTGGTGTTTCATGCCTGACTCAATTTTGTACTTTCATTACCTCCCTATCCCCTACCTCTGTCTCCTTCATTCCGTATCTATGTCTCTGTCTGTTGCTCTCTTTCTCTTTGTAAATGTATATCGGTCTCTGTCCATCTGTTTCTGTATTTCTGTCTGTCCATTTCTTTGTCTGTTTGTGTCTGTTTGTTTGTCCCCCTCTCTCTCTCTTTACTCTTTATCTCTTTCTGTCTTTCCTCCTTTATCGGCTTCCATAATATGCCTGCAATTGTCATTTGAATCATTTGTTTGTATGGTTTAAATCTTTAAGTACATGTTCATATGTATTATAATTTTCACCAGGGTTAGTTTTTCCTATTTTATATTTGCCTATTTTATATATCACATAACAACACTTATTATTTGCACTACCAAAATAGGTCAACTGTCTAGCGTAGTCGTAGAACATGTGTATGGGACGTTTTGGTCTGTTCAGCAACCAGTGTAGTGTGCACATCCTGATGACTAGCTAATAGTATTCAAAATATATTTACATGATACTGTTCCTGATCTATACAAATGTCAAGACATGATTTATAAGTTGAGATTTGAGCAATATTCTATAACACTTCTGTTTTGCATATTTATACAAAGCTCAATTTAACGAAGACAATCACATCTAATTGTGCATACAACGCATTATCGGGTATATCAAGTTTTCGTTATATACATAAGATGTTGCTCTAGCTGTGCGCCACTGTTTTCCTTCGCGGTATGCAGAACGTTGTACCACTACGTTATTGTGCATTTCATTCAATGATGTTACTGAGCTTTCATCGATTTGTTTTTACGTCATATCAAGATGGACTTATTCAAATAAAAAAATAAAGATATATACAAATATGATTTACAGGAACGTGTGGTTATACTGATTACATGTATTATCGAAAAGCAATAATCTGAAACGATTATGTCAGGTTTCTATCAGCCAAAGCAAATTTACAATAAAAAATGCATTGCTCATAGGTCAAGTAGTTTGACGATGTAGATGCATGCGACTGTCTACACTGCTGACGTAACTTTCAGATTCTCATAGATCTCCGACCGTCTTTCTACAACGATAAAAACGACAATCATGTTTTGTACTATTACTGAATTACGCATTTGTCAAATATTTCGGTGTAATTTATACTGTAGTTACTGTATATTGGTCACTCTATATTAGGTAGAGTCAGTTGATGCTAAAATTCAGTACGCGTGTTTACCTGTGTATCTGTAAATAAAAGTTTCATTTGGATATATATATATATCTCTTTAGAGTTGATAAATGTTTTCTGTTTGATATTGTCATTTTGTGAAGTGTTAATTTGCAGTTTATTTGAGCTTGTAATTTACAAACTTCAAATTGTATATAATATTTTGTAGGTGGTTCTCGGTCACATGTTTTATATGTGGTCTAGGTTGAAACGTTTGCACCTTGTTTTATGTGGTGCAGCGATACTATCGGAGCTGAGTGGCCTAAAACAATACCGTATCCTTTTACTTGGGTCCGAATAATGCATGAGAGTTTCCTGTGGAAAACAGACTATCCTGTGTGACGTGTACCTGTGTGGCTGGGTTACTTTTTGTTATAATTCCCTGTGTGGAAAGAAGAATGAGACAAAACTAGGGTCCTGTGTGGAAATAGTGCATAATCTAAAACTGTGTTTCTGAGTATGAGTTGAAATGCCTTTCCTGTGTGATTAACATAAAAATAGACTTTCTCTGTGTTGGAATATCAAGTTATATACACCTAGTACCCCGTGTGGACAGTTTTAGTTTTAAAAAGAACTATTTTTCTGTGTGGACAATTGCTGAGTAGAAACTTAATATGTTACACAATACATAATGTATGCGGTTGTATTGGATTACTAAGCAATAAAACAATGATATCAATTCTCGAACTGCTTATTTGATACATTAGAAAGTCATTATTCTCTTATTAGATTATCATTAAAGAATAATTGACATCCTGGTTTATTGACATTTTCTTTTGACATTCGTTTGTACATTTATTATTCAGATTGCATGTAAATACTACATACTTGTTATTAAATATATTCATTCATCGTAACAGAATAACGGATCACTTTGTTTTTTAATAAATACGGGTTAAAAAACGATTACAGCATGCATGACTGCAAACGTGTATAACATATTTTTAAAATATCTCATGACGTGTTTTGATTAATTCCGATTCGAACAAGTTTTGATAAAATATTTACAGAGTTTACTGATGAGGTCTAACAGAGCTATTTGGCGTTTCATATGGATCAATCTTGTTTGCATTTGCGAATTAGGTCGCGGTTAGGCTTAATATAACGTCTCAAAAGCACTTTAACCCTTTACTCCATTGACATCCATGACAGCAATGATGCCATCGTGAATATTCACTAGATTATTTTTTAAAATGGCATACCAATGCATGAAAGTTTTGCCAAAGCAGAAACTAGAAAATCAGATCTATACTATTCCATAAGCAATCAGAGCAGACCCTGATCATATAGCTCCTATAGGAGCCGTCTGATTTGGTTCTACTCTGTTTGCAAAGGTGTAGAAAGGCGTATTTATGGAGTAATGGTTTAATTAGTGTTCAAAGTCTTACGATGGCCATGCTACATGCACAATTACACACCTTGATGTTGCACTTGGTCATATGTGTTTTTGTCATTTTCCTCTCTCCTTTGTAGGGACTGGTACGGGGATAGCCCGGAACTAAATCAAAAACAAAATTCTAACATAACAAACACAAACACTGCTAAAAAGCTAAAAGAAAATATTTAAAAACTGTTACTCTTAAGCTTTAAAAAAAAGAATTACATTCTTATCGAATGCTCTTATTTCTGAAATAGTTTGTTTGCATAATATAACATGATAATCTGAGATGAACAAGCTGATAATTACTTCTCATAGGTATGTGGATTTTCAATTGTTGGGTCCCACTGGTCGTACACACGTTTGTGCTGTGTAGATTTTAATTCTTCATACTGTTGTCCGTCTTGGCTGAAGTAAACAACAACAGTTGATAACAATTCATTAGCTAATTAGATATCATTTGTTGTTTTTGTAACATGCAAAATATAATTGATGTAGCCGGAATTGTTATTATTCAAGTAAGCAAAAGGCGTGAATGGACATTCAATGTCTGCAATTTGCTTGTTTTACTAATTCAAAAGAAAAGTTATCACAACACATATTCACAAGTTATTGGCGTGACATTTGAGGCTACTGATAGTTTTGGAACGCATGCGTTATATGTGTTTCCAATGTTTATGCGGTTTGTTTTGCTTCTGAAAACAGCGCATATAGGTAAATAAATTTTAAACACAAGCTACATTGAATGAAGAGCTTTGGATTATTTACCGCACTAGTCTGGTGATAATCGATATCTCAATATTATATCCTTTATGTGGAGTCCTTTTAAGTATGTATGTGCTTGAAAGTAATTCCAGCCAATACTGCAAGAATATAAAAAAGCATTATTGTTTTCCCTTCATACCATATGTAGTCACAAATCAAAGGACAGTTGTATCAAAAACATCAACAGTCCATACCCCCTTCTTTAACTGCATTTGTACACGTGTGAGTCAAGTCACATTGAAACAAATCCGACCCGATGTGTAATTGGGGCTAGACATTCAACACTGTCAATTCTGCTTATGCAAAACTCACATACTAATTACGGGCCACACTTTACTTTTATAAACATGCTCGAATCTGAAATTCCTCTAAGTATATCCGCACATCAGAGGGATATATCGGTGGCAGTGTGCATTTAATAAACTCTGGTATGATGAGATCATTCGAAGGCAAAAACAGCAATGCAAAAAGAGAAAACTGCAGACTCGGTTTCATGGAGTCTGTTCATGAACAATAATTAATAGTGCAACACTGCTCACGCCCCCGTAGCACCGGCTTAAGCGATATCCAATCTTCAAAACTAAAAGCATTGAAGTCGATGATCCCGAAAGACCAGAATATATAACAACACCGAGAA
Source organism: Azorinus chamasolen (assembly GCA_963576725.1). Classification (NCBI taxonomy): domain Eukaryota; kingdom Metazoa; phylum Mollusca; class Bivalvia; order Cardiida; family Solecurtidae; genus Azorinus; species Azorinus chamasolen. The sequence continues at coordinate 55,944,858 of OY755241.1, forward strand.
TGGTGTACGGGATGACTTTTTACGGCCGCCACACAAACACTTATCATCTGCTGTTGTGAAGTAAATACACTCTTAGAGTTGTTTTGTTTTCTTTGTTTTTGTTGTAAAATATGTCACACAATGATGTTAAACAGATTGTATATAGTAGCTTTATAGAAGAAAAAATAAATATGAAGTACATGTTTAAACCATTAACCTGCAGGTTTTAACATAAAGTCAACTGTGTGAATCGTGATTTTTTGTTTCAAAGACTTTGCTCAGAAATTTATTGACATAATGTGTGTCTCTTCCTGCTTTGCATTTCTACTTTTTCTTTGGAAGGATCACCTATTTTCAGAATAGACGTGTTAAGGTGTTAAGTGCTGGTGTGGCGGCCGTAAAAAGTCGCCTCGTTCACAGTGTTGTTATATTTTCTGGTCCATCCGGATCATTAGTTTTCTTATACAAACCATTTCTGATGTTTACGACGTGAATATTACATGGACATCATACGCTACTTGGAGAGAGAAACTCAGTATATTAAAGAGGAATGCCCTACAATGGACGCAAATTTTCAACAATATCATAAAACTTGGTATTTGTTATGCTCAATCATTATTATAGAGACTGTCAATTTGAACTTGTATCGAAAAATGCCCCTGTGATACAAAATAAACTGATTTCATCAATACTTATAATTTTTGTTCCACAAAAAAATAGTATCGGCCTTTTCCATTAAAATTTTCCGGGTTTTGCCGATGATTGCGGGATCGTCGATATTAAACACATGGATGTTTTGTCATTTTCAACGTTTATTTGATAGGATATCTTGCGATATACTACTTTTCAGCATTAAAAATGAGTTTTGTATAATTCAGGTATTTTTGAAACGCATCAAATGTAGGAACGTCCCCTTTAAGACGTATTCAGAAAATATTACAGATAATTTTGTTAGACACTAACGCCAACTTTTCCAATGTATTGAACTCAGTTTTAGATAGATAAGTCACTTCTCATGTTCTTATCCGTTCAAAAGCAAATATGCTCGGACATTTCTCTGTTGACGATTTTAACAGTCGAAATGTTTTTGAGGATATAGGTGTCATACACTAAGAAAGACATTTTCTAAAATTTTATCATCGGATTGTATCACTTAGCAAGTATAAGTGCAATCTTCTGCGACACGGTTTTTCACATCCGAAATTTATGACAATGTGATTTACAAACTCCGTAAAATTATTGGATATGTTTTGTTAGTCCAAAATGTTAACAAATTCATTAAAAAGGAATATGTTCCTATATTACTACAAGATAATGCATAAATTCTGAAGGGAGGTGTCTGTTTTCAGCCCTCGTTTTGCCATACTCGTTATTACCTTTCTACAATTACTCTGATTGCCGATCAGTCATTGGGTACTCAAGCAATAAGTGGCTCCAGTTTGTTTCACTTAAATATGCTTTCGTTTTACATGCAATTTACCACTGCATTTGCCATCGCTGTTGTTGTAGATTAGTCGGAGAGGGGAAACCTTTATTAAGGTTATTTGTATTTTAGGATGTGTGGACTAAGTGTGAGGTTGCGCGTCCCTAAAGCGGTTCTAACCCACCGTGTCACATGTAACTGATCGTATCTAGGCGGTACTTCCATCTTCCCCCATAGTCCATAGTTCTGTTTGTTATATCTTTGTGAGTCTCTTTTAGTCTTTTGATAGGCATTCACATTTACAGTTGCTTTTCTGTCATGGTGTTGTTCGGGCGACAGTGTTTTTTGTACTTGGTGTTTCCTGTATGACTCATATATTTACATTTAACAGGCACAAACACATTTGAAATGTTTTGTGTTACAACTTCATAAAAGCTTAGAAAACAGTGCACTAGTAACGTCAACTGTACATGCTCATGTTTAAGAAAACATTTAAAAATTAATGAACACTAGAACATCCAAGTATTTGCATTGTGAAGAAGGAAATGAAGTTTAATAAGGACTAATTGAGTTTATATTGCTTTCGCAGCAACACATTTCCGAAGGTAGTTAGTTTTCGGGTAAATCAGACATTGTGACAGGAATTGGTTTCATTTACTGCTCCTTTAAGTTTTACATCTACCTGTAGGTATCTCTTTAAAGAAGATATTTACAGTGTATATGTATCTTATATTGCTTTTCTATTGTATATGGTAAGCACAGATAGAATACGGGTGTTCTTTTCGGGTAGCTATTATTATTCATTGAATTTCATGTGCGAAGCATGTTTTTCAACCAGAAGAGGTTATAATTAAAATCTCCGCCATTTTGTACTTTCTTCAGTTTGGTTCATGACACTTAAAGGTAACTTATACCGTCAGAGCTAGCTCACCTCTCTCCCTCTCTCTCGCTCTCTCCCTCTCTTATTTACTTTATAACAAAATAATTATTCCCCTAAACAAAGTTGTTGAATATTTGTAGACCCCATAAGAAATAATCTGGGAAAAGTAACCACCCAACTCACAAACTATGTAGACAAGGCAAGCCGGTTACATTATTACCTCGGTTCCTCTGTATCAGTTCCTGCTGCATCTGTATTCCCTGTCAATAGAAAGTATTAATGAGACATATCTATACTACTAAAAGAACGAGCTCGATTTGTTGTCGGATTTGCCGTAAATACGGCACAACGTACATATTTGGTAATGTTATGTGCGGGTGGCTTACACATTGAAGTTGTGTTATTTGACATCGAAAAAACATTAATATCAGCAGTTTGGATACAAAGAGAGAAATTCTCCTACCTACAGAAATAGTCCATCTAAAAATAAACGGGGAAAAGACCTTCCAATGTGAATGACGATTAGTGAATATTTGGATACGCAATTATTCTCTTTGATTAAAAATAGACGGGGAAAAGACCTTCCAATGTGAGTGACGATTAGTTAATATGGCGGATTTTATTGCTGAATGCATGTAATGTGACATGTATTTTGACATAATAATCTTTGAAAAAGGCCCTTAGTGGTCGAAATATTAGATCAGAGCAGTTCAAGTATTTATGTATTTGGATACAGACACAAACGTATTATGTTTCGTTTGTTTTGTTTCTCTTTTAGTACTTTTTTGACAAAACACTAGACGGTTTGTGACTATTTATACATGCATTTTGTGATGTTTTACTGCTTTTTTATAAAGTAATATGCGTGCTCACAATTTCCTCCCTTTCGGGTCGAACTTACTTCCGTTTAGACCTAAGGCACATGGAGAGCGAACGCATATGGAGAAATAGGCTGCCTGCACAGACAGGCTAATAACCAATAGCGTTGGTAATATACACATTGCAAATAAAAGAAAATGTGTCTATGGGACAGCTATGCCCCCGCCAGGTTTTTTTCTAAATTGCATTAAAATTGAATCCAGCATAAAAAAGCCACGAACATTTTGTCATCAATCATTAAAATTCAATCAAAGTGTCGGCAAATAGGATGTAGATGAACGACATACCTGAAATGGGAAGACACGGTATATTCCCTTTATTTTTTTGTCTTTAAACAATCACCAAAATTCAATCAAAGTCTCGGCAAACAGTAAGTAGATAAACGACAGACTTGAAAAGGGGAGATACAATAAAGTACATTAAGATTATGCTTCAGACCAAATATCAAATCATTCCAGCATACACAAGCCAAGAAATCTTTGACGAAAATGTTTGTCATTAAACAATCACCCAAATTCAATTAAAGTGTCGGCAAACAGGAAGTAGATAGAAAACACCCTGAAAAGGAGAGACACAGTATAACTCACTAGGATCATGCTTAAGATCAAATATCAGATCACTCCAACATACATAAGCCAAGAAATCTTTGACGAAAGTTTTACAGGACGGACGTACAAACGTACGGGAATGACGGACGGACAAGGGTAAAACAATGCACCCGTCGCCTAAAGGCGGAGGGACATAAAAAGTTGCTTTTTAAAAGTATTCGGCGTTTACAAAAGAGTAGAAAATAAAATGACAGACGAAGAGCGAAACAGCTGATGCACCCTCGGCCAAATCGCCCCAAGGCCTAAATACATGTGCAATTCTCACATACTGGCATTGTACTATTTATTTGTATACCCCATATGCATATGTTACCGTAATTGTTTGTTTACCTTTTTTAATGCAATCGATTCTATTGTTTTCCTTATAAACGTGTACTAACGAGAATGACAGACGGAGAGCAGAAGTTGCTGAAGCGCCCCTCGGCCAAATCACCAAGCACCTAACTGGTCATAATGTTGTATATGCTTTCACAGACAGCGAGACTGAGACTGGCACAGTACCATTTTTGAAAATACATACCACACTGTCCGTTGCTTCATATAGGCGGATTTTACTCTTTAGACGGCCTTGGACGTGTTTGCATATTATATACTCTATAGAGTCTCTGATAAAAGTGCATGACTGTCGAATGCTTTTTATAGCATTTATTATAATCTGGAAATTGTGGTATAAGGGTGTACCGTTCTGAAGGAGACATTCTTAGTGATTAAAGGCTTTTTGTTGAAACAAGCCTGTTACTAGCCTACACAATTGTATTTAAATTCATTCATTTTCACAATATCATAATATTAAATACATTTATAGTTAGCTGAAACAACGAGATTCCCCGTGCAGCTGTAACAAAAAACCAGAAGGATATTTCTCGAAATGAAAAAACATATTTAATATCATTACAGCTATGCCCAGCTGCTCCAGGTTTTAATTGAATCTTTTTTTGAGTATTGATTATTATCATTTATATCATCACAAACCAAACACATCGGATTTAGCTCTCACTCTTGCTCAAGTAGTATTTTGAGAAATCATAACAGCTAAATTAATAAACCGTTGCTTAATGGCACTTAAATTAAGTGTTCTTAACATGTTTGGTATTAAACATTTATTTGTTTTTACGTGTTGTCTGTAGTATTTCAGTTTGCTTACAAGTCGGCTGGAAGACATGCTTACTTGACAGATCAGACTAAGACCTGGGTCAAACCCAGTGCTATGCGAAGCAAAGTAATTGTCATTTAGGGACTGCAACTACTTGACCACTGAGGCCCTTTTGAATTGAATGTTATTATTTGTGTTATATACAATATACACCGAACCGCAAAAGAAACGCAGCAATTGGAGAACCACATATAATTATAATCTAAACAGTTCAAATGATCAATAACGGATGTATTCCAGTTTATAGGTACCTTATCTACATACCGTGTAATATTCATTAAAATATATCAACACATAACTTCGATTTCATTATGTTAAAGTTCGTTTCTTTTGCGGTTCGGTGTATTTTAAATTCAAATGGAAAAGTAGTAAAGTCAAGCAGGCAAAGCCACATACAGGACGCAACTACCACCAAATCACCGATAGACAGCATGACACACATACATTAACACAACCACACACCCAAACGCACACTCACACACCAGATGAACACAGAAAACACCAACAGACACACAAGAACCAGAGACAAACACTCCACACATGAACAAAATCACAAGCACTAAGACGCAAGGCAAACAAAAGGAAGGGTGACAAAGAGAGTACCGCCTTGGCACGGTCAGTAGCAAAAACACCACTGGGGGTTTAAACCGATTTACGGACGTCCTACCTCACACTTCTCTCAAAGTCACCCTAGCTTTACAAATAGTGTTAATAAAGGTATCCCCATCGGACTTACCCACAACATAGACGACGGTGAACACAGGACAACATGTAAAACCTAACATAATAACTGTGACAATCCGTCAAATATGTACTCAATGACTTTGCTGAAGTCAGAGCACCTGCAGGTAAGCCGTTAAGGGCACGACAGAGAAAAAGTAATACATGAGTCTGGTAAGCTCATCCCGTATCTGAGTTTAAGAGTATACCATCATAGAGTACTACCCTCGGCCTGTCATCGCGCAACCAAAGAGGGAAGCGTAGCTACCGACTGTAAAAGAGTCGATAACCAAACATACAGTGCGTTGCAATATAATGGGATCATAACCTTCTTAAATGTTTTTTCTGTTCGGGCGACTGTTTGTTCTATATGTGGTGTTTCCTGCATGACTCATTTTTGTACTTTTATAAACAAATCATGCAAATGGATATGACCACGAATTTTCCTAAGTTTGTAGATAACATCCCCATAAAAGTCTGGTTGAGAAATGCCTTGTTGCAGTAACATCCGTGGATTGCAATTATATTTACTAATGAGTGGTAAATGTCGATAATAAATTTAGAAAACGTTTTCCGAAGTTTGTGATATCTGTAACCTTGATTAAGAAGTTTACAGTTAAAATTAATTTACGACTGATAAAATCTTCAAGCAAAGAACAGGCTCGGGCAAACCGAATAATTTGAGAAATATAATCCCCATAAGATGTAGAACGGGACACATCTCCATCTAGAAAAGGCTAATTAACAATTTTATAATTAAAATCTTCTCTTTTGCCGTATATTTTGGACGAAACTTTATCATTTGTAATTGAAAGATTCTAATCTATAAATGAAGCTATAATGACAGATTTGCTTTGTTTAAAGACAGTTCTTTTGGGTAAATTGAAGAAATCATAGTTTCAAAATAAGGATTATCTAAATTCAAAATATCGTCTAAATACCTTGAAGTTTTATTAAAAGCATTAACAATATCGGTCTGTGTATCAGGTTTTAAGCTAAGCATAAAATCCCTCTCAAAGCAATACAAAAACAAATCTGCAACAAGAGGGGCACAATTTGTACCCATGGGTATACCAACAATTTGACGATATATGGTACCCCCATAACGCACACATATATTATCTAAAAGAAAGGTAAGAGATCTACAAACATCAAGGCAAGTCCACATTGTGTAATGTTCAACTTCTGAATTCGAAAAGACTGAACGTTGAACATTACAAGCAATGAACATTTTATTTTCTCTGGCAAAGGTTTTTTCTATTAATTTAATCAGTTTATCCTTTATAAGATGGTGAGGTAGAGTAGTATAGAGTGTAGAGAAATCATAAAAGCTCATTGAAGAAATGTTATACTGTTCATTTTCAAGTTTCAAAAACATCTTTGTATAAGCAGCACTTGAGCGGGTCTTTTTCTGTGCTATTATAACATTATAACATTATCTATTATGGTGTAAATAAGTATATATGATAAAGTGTTTACCCTTACATAAACTATGCTTTTCCGATACTTTGTCCTGTAAACCAAAAATGTTTTACCATAAAACTTAAAGTCACACTATAATTAATAACGATATTGGAACAGCATTGCAGTGACTGTACCTCACAATTCACCAGAGTATACCAAACAGTCTACTCGCGCCTGCGCGGGCTCTTTTCTAGTATGTATCTTGAAGTTGCTCTGATCTGCAAATACAGTTTGCACACGCGGGCCTATCATCTTCCTTTCTAACACAATTATATTGGTGTTATAGCCGGATGCGCAAAAGTAATAATGTATTCGATCGTTTGCCATAGAAAACTAGGCGCGCCATGATTAAATAACTCACCGATATCCCTAAATGACAGAAAAGACGAGTGGAGAATAATATGAAAATCAGAATTAGAATACGCTTCAGGGTCTCAATGATGTGTTTAACAAATTATGTTGACAAACGATTTCTTGCAGTACTCCTGCAATTTGCTCATACTATATATGTGAAAGTGTATCTATATAATGATGCTTGAATGTGTGAATACACCGCTCGATATTGATACATTACAGTCACAACCGTGCACACAGGAAATTATATTAGTTTTGTACTACTGGAGAGCTGTACCAGGCATTACAAACTGAACAATAATTCACCTATTCAATTATGCGTTTGTGTTTTAACCATTTAAAATAGTTAGAGACGAATTGATTTATTGGGTAGAAAACGAGAGAGAGAGAGAGAGGGAGAGAGAGAAGAGGGAGAGAGATGGGGATATGGGGTAAGAGAGAGGGTACTGGATTGCGACGGACAAAATATATAAATGAACTTCCTTTCTTTGTAAATAACTTTAAGGGATAAATGTTGAGTATCGTGATAAATAATTGTTTGCGAAGTCTGTAAACTATAATTAAATTGCAGTTTGGCAAAAAGTAGGTAGTTGTGAAAATAACTTGAGTCGTGACCAGTTAAATGTGCAAATGACTGATGCTTAAGTGACAACGCTGCCGGTGTAAGTCGCCCGTGTTTTAAATTCGTTCGTGTTGGTTTTAATTCAATAGTAATCACGAAAAACACGGAAAGATCAGTTTCCGAATATGATCCGATTGTCACCGCGTTGTTATCGACATACTGTTTTGTTACAGAGCAGACAAAGATACGAACACTAATGTAAACCGTTATCAGTTATACACAAGCGAGTCCAACAGTTTTTTAGTTGAATGTTCGAGTAGCTTCACAACATTCTCACCGTTCTTACCATTGCCATTTGTGCCATGGAATTGAGAGCTCGAAATCCTGAAATTATGAGTATCACTTGAATTCACCCCTGCGATAATCCATAGCAACACAGATTTCAAAACCACAAATGTTAACATATAGGCAGACACCTACATATTGTATACACTTTATAAATAATATGACAGATTTAAAGACATATGTATGCACTGAAGTGTTACCAAGCTGTGCCAACAAACAATCATGTATCCATACCAGAGACTTCATAGGGATATTCAAATACAATATTTAAACAGAACAAATTATAAACAGTAGCAATGAAAAGTACTGTACATTTAAAGCCTCGGGTATTTTATAAAGCTAACACAATGTCAACTAAATATAGGCAAACGCCCATTTATGAACCATGTATATAATTTTTCAACGTTTGGAATCAACTGTCTACGTTTTTGCTACCACACAGTCAGGCATTATTTCTTTTCCGTGCCATTTTCCATCCCCATGTCTAGCATTTGTTGTATTTTCTAGAAGGCGTGAATCAGTTCAAGCTTCGCAATTAGAAAACATACCCCAAACGCTTGTAGATTACTGCCTACCTATGTCTAGGTGCTGCGGATACCCAAACTGCATGCCCAGAAGAATTATACTGACTTTTTGACTCGGTCCGACGATTATTTGCAGTTTTGAAGTTTGCTTGCTCAACGGTTATGCAATCGACACTGAATTGATTTAAATCCACAGATCTATATATCCTTACAATAATTCTATATGAGAAAATGCTTTGTTGCAGGATCTTTACCTATAATCATTTAAAATTCAAACCCAGACCTTCTGCCATGTCTTCCATATAGTATATGAACAGGGTTTGCACTTTATGGGTTCACATACATTAAATGTACACCAGAGTGTTGTGTTACCAGTTTCAGTAGAAAAACTCTGCTTGAGTATCAAAGTTTCATATACAGCAACTGATATGGGTGCAATTTACCATTTAGTCTGGAATTCCACAACAGACCTCAACTTCGCTGTGCTAGATCAACTTGGTTCGAAAATTAAAGTTCAGTAACATCAGTAATCTGAAAGATGGAGATCCTTCAAAAGCAAAGTAACAATGCAAAAAATGAGAAAATTGCAGACCAGGTTTAATTGGGTCTGTTCATGAGAAGTAATTAAAAGTGCAACACTACTCATGCCCCATAGGACCGGCTTAAACAGTTTTCAATTTTCAAAACTAATAACACCAAAACCAATGATACCGAAGGACGACTAGCGTTTAAATAGCGATGTCGTCAATAGGTAATATACCATTTTCTAAGGATCGCCTTATTGATGGAAAGTGAATCTACAAAAATGTATTCTTCACAACAGCAGGTGTTAAGTGCTCTGTGGCGGCCGTAAAACGTCGCCCCGTACTTCATTCTCAGTGTTGTTATTCCTTCTGGTCCTTCGAGATCATGAATTTCAGTACTTGTTCTGAAAATTGAATACCGCTTAAGCCGGTGCTAGGGGCGTGAGCAGTGTAGCACTTTCAATTACTGTCCATGAACAGACTCAATAAAACCTAGTCTGCAATTTTCTCTTTTTGTGTTGCAATTTTTGCTCTCGGGGGATCACCTCCCTTCAGAATTTGTTTCTTACAAAATTACCCAATATATTTCTGTCCCAAAATATTCATTCTTACACGTCCCAAGCATTTTATATAATTTACATTCTGTATAAAATGTCTTCACAGACGCCTACAGCGTTGTAGAAATTCATTTTCTGGGAAGCATGCCCCTGCTACCCTGGGAAAAGCTGTGCTTACACATTTATTTCAGGCGATGCCCCTGTATTGATAACCAAATACTTGCTACCATTAATAAATCTTACACCTCGATATTTATGTAGATGTCGTGGGAACATACCCTGTTGAGTCTTTTTAAACTATGAACATTTTGTATGATCAACGTATTTGGACATATTGTGCTAAACATTAGATATTGAAAATAAGTTCAACAGTGTCATTGGAGTGAAAACGTTAAATATAAAGAGAAAATGACCACTTACAATTATGCAGACATTTTATTTCGCTGTATAAGCTAGGAATTTTCTACATATTTACGGTCAAATTTCTATCATGAAACAGTTTCAGTTTCACAACGATCTTCAGTAGTACGACACAGATTCTCAATATTAAAGTGATGTAGTTATATTCTTTAAATTGCATATTGTACAAATTCAACATTGATAAGCATATACCCCACGTTTCATCTCTAATTTTATAATGATATATTCAGCTTAAGATAATTTTGAATGCGTTAAACTTCCTTATTCCATTGTGTATTGATTTACCGACATTGTTTGTACGTTTTCAATATAGATTAAACATACTCCTTGAGTATATCAAAGTCTCGTGTGAGTATTAGCAGACCTTTCCGATCATTTTCGTTGTTAAGCATCATCAAATGGGTAATAGAGAGAGTTTCTCCTCTCCTCTTCCTTCATATGTATGCTTTTCTTTGCCTTGTCTCTTCCCGTAATTCCACATAATTTACGTCGTTACACTTACGTATTACTAATGCAGTTAATACATTGTATGTATTTACACCACAAACGTTTACAAACAATAGTACCATTGGTGGCATTTTCTAATGTTGCCAAATATCTAATTGTGACAATTCGTAAAATGCATATGTATAACGGTAAAACTATGAGTAATAAAATATGTTTAAACTGACTTTTCGAGTTTATGCACGTGACTCTCATGGTTTTACAGTTACTTTCAGGTCTACTGGGAACAATTGGGTGTGGTTATTAAGTAAATATCTTTGCCCAGACCTTAACCGAAAATACTCAGTCAGTAAATCTTAATCACTCATATAACCGACTACATGCATATATATAACATAACAAACCTGTCATCAGACTTGTCCTTAATACATCTTATACCTGAAATATCAATTGTTTATTTCATTAATATGCATCTTAACACATTGCTAGTATTGATAAATAAATGTGTTATGTATAAACCCTGACAAATCATACATAAACTACAAAGTATTAATGTAGTGAACTTTGAAGATATAACTATATAGGCCATTTAGTAGGTACATAAAGTATACATCCGGTTAATAGATATAGACAAGATATGAAAACTGTTTCAAGTTTAGTATTTAAAATTACAGGGGGTGAAAACTGTCTATAAACAAATGAACAGGATACTGTTTCTGTAACATGCCTATTTAACCAATGGGTATAGATTATTCATTACCAAGGAATAGTGAGTATTTTCGCCTCCAAATAATGAGCACAATAACTGCGACCACTACCAACGAGACGAGCACTCCGACACCTGTACCTCCAGCAAACACATCTGTGGGAAAGGTAGAATCTGCCTGAGCCTGTTCTGAAAGTATGAAGAGTAACACGTATGATTTCATTATTTAATGAAATCATTATTCTTGATATTTATTTGTTTCTACTCGCATTTTCTTATATCAGTATATGTTTTGTTTAAAAATATCATGCATAACTATATTCATTGGAAAAGATGGACATAATCAAACTTTCAAGTTTGGAATTGTTTGGAATTGATAAGTTGAAACACACCAGTATATATTATCATGTGCACACTTTATAAATAGATCCTTTCCATACTCAGTAAACATGTGTATTTACGTAAGAATTTGAGTGTAAACAAATATTATCATGGTCACATGCATGTGTGTCCTTAACTTTTCAACATTTGGAAAACAATTAAATATTTAATATATAAAGTGTTCACATATATTAATCATATATTAAACATTATAAGACATAACGTGTAATAGCCATTTAAGTCATTGTAGTTGGTAAACCGCACCATTTTGACACATAACTCCAAAGAGCGACTCTGAGCCAGCATGGTCTTAATTTGCACATACATAGTATGGAGGCAATACCCCGACTTGTTGATTGTTCGGGAAAAGATACATATTTCTCTTAGGTTACCTGTTTACTAAGTAGCAGAGCCCTGGTTTAATGGGCTGAACTGTTATATCTTTTTAATGAACTCAATACAATGAAACGGGTTTCACTGGTTTCAGATTAATGTGACTGGGAGGAGGTCCTGGCATGTGTCTATGGCGTGCTGTCATGGTATATACAATGTAACAGTACTATGTTTGCATGTATATACCAAACACACGCACATACACACATTATATTAACAGATATTTCCGTTTTTCTTACCTTCAGTCGTAAAACGTATCTCGTTTGTAGGTTTACTCTCTCCTTTGTCGTTTACAGATACCATTCGTACATAATATAACTTGCTGCTCGTAAGTTGACTTATTATTTTGATGTGCGATTGTTGGAATGATTTTCCTCCAAATTGGGTGATATTTAACCAGGTCCTTCTATCTGTACTGAGCTGTATAACGAAAGTCTGATTCAAGCCATTGGCAAACCCTGACTTCCAAATAATAACCACTGTCTGATCATCTAATACCGTGACGTTAAGGTTATATGGTGGATTTGGTGGACCTAGGGACAAAGAATACCAATCGTTGAAGCCATGGGTAACAAGTTAATTGACATTTCAAATCAATGAAAAGATTAATGACTGACACACTCAGTTTGTCTTTTCTTCAATTGTCACATTTATGCTAACGACACAATGTCATGCATTTACACCCCTAGCACATAAAGATGTACTTGCTCATTTACATTCAACAACTTAAGCTAATAGTAGTATTCTTTGGAATAGGTATCCTATTGCCATGGTGAGTATTTCTTTTCACGGGAGGTTTTATTCCTAATTTTATGATTCAGTATCTTATATTTATTTATGGCACTTATATTTATTCCATTTTGTAGTATGCATTGATTAACCGAATGTGACAGATTGACTTTCAATCATACCAATAAGAGTTTGAGAGAAGAAATGTACTTTCGGCGTTGATGAATAATATTCTTAGAGATATATATTGCCTAGTGTAAATGTAATTAAAACTCAAATTTGGAAATTAAGTAAGCTTACACACTTTAACTATACCTGTTGGTTGAATTACCAAGGATAGTTCTACATCACCGATCTTATTTGTTACAACAATGTCATATGTGCCGAACTGACTTTCTGAAGACAAGGCGAGGGTGATAGTCGCTTCCGTGCCTGTGGTTGTTATTTCACTTAGAAATACCGGTAGTTTAATGTCCACTTCCCTTAATTGCACCTCACCCACCTCCTTCCTGAAGTCCCTGTCCTTATAAACTTTCACTGTTCCAACATCAACGTTTGAATAGTATTGAAATGTAGCTTGAACCCGATGATATAGTTTTCCTGATATCTTAATTTCCTTTGATGTCGCCACAACCCCGATAAGGACTGGAAACGCTGTCGATAAAAACAAGAAGGCAAGTAGTGTTCCGAGTTCATTACATTCTACTGCTACTGTGACGATGCGTGTATACCAATACTAATAACACAAGAAGGGATCTGTTCTTGTGTAGCAACTGTGTTAAGTGTCAGATTGGACATTTGTTTTAATTTCTTGAATTCCTCAAAGTGGTGTGTAAAAGTTTGGATTCTGACGAGGCCCCGAATTAGTCAGCTTCTCATCTACATCCAAACCGTTGGTAAATGTAATTAAAAGATTTGTTATTTGCAGCATGTATGTTTATTTTGTTCCTATCGAAACTCTAGAGGGTTTACACGCGTAATCACATTAAAGCGTTCATAAAATGACATATGCATTCTCGTTATTATATGTTAGTTGTAAAATCATTTGTTTTAAAATGAATGAGGGTGTCTTAAGCCAGGTTTGAAATACGAATTTTCATGGCATGCACGGGGTATCTTGTTGAATCCTAGGATACCTGCCGAAAGTTTCAATACAAATTTCGTGTTTTTAAATATCACAAAAAGGTCTTCCACATGTGCTGTTCAACTGTGTTTTGACATACAGTATAACTTCGATGTGCCGATCTTCTAGGGACCATGGCAAAAAGATCGACTTCTCGAGAGGTCGACTCATACAAAGTAGATCTATATGTACAAACATGTACACGAGTTTCGGTTACAATCTCGGAAGTGCATATAGCCTGAACACGTGTTAAGTGTACATGATAGTCTTTCCAGATGTTTCATGATAGACCGCATCAACTTCCGGTTTTGTTTCAGGTTGTTCATAGAAACGTGCGAAACTAATTCTTTCAGCATAAACAACCGTAATTACACATTTGTACAGCCAATTTTAGAGTCTCTCGACATTATTTAGGAACAAAATTATCTTAGAATTGTTTTCAACGTACAAATACTACAATGCAAGATGAAGACACACTGTACATGTACAAAATACGAATCTAAGCACTGGCACAGTTCTGTCCCAACTCGTGTTTTCCTTTAAACCATCAATACACATGTCAACGCCTTTATTAACAGAGTAGAATTATGGCGCTGTGTGTCCACCTAATTACGATAAAATGTTTAATTAAACCACACCATTATCCCCGCTTACGGATTAAAGATGTCGGAAGCCCTTAATTATGCGTAAGGTGTGAAACATGCACATATCTATTCTGGCCAGTCGCGACTCGCGAACGTGTGAAAACACCCCGATGACGTTGCCTATGTACACAGGTAATTGGCAGATCGACTCATGTGTGGTAAAAATCCATTTGATCAATGTCACGTGACCGCAAAACATGATCGTCATGTTGAAAAGATCGACTTATAAAAGATCGACACGTAAATGGATTATTCATACAGAACATACAAGGAAACATGTCGGGACTTGGAAGAAAAATCGACACATCGAGAAAGTCGACACTTCGAAGGTCGACACATAGAAGTTTCACTGTAAACACTATCTGACAATGTAATGACGCCAGGAGCGATTCATGTGTCTTTATTCTTATGTCTTATCTACAATTCATACTTAAAACATAAACACTTACATTGAACAAGTAGATGTCCCGAACCAGTTGATGCTCCATTAATGCCGTTACTTGCCCGACATGTGTAAACACCCGAGTGGGCGTATGTAAGGTCAGTTAATGTCAACACTCTCGCTGCAGGCAGAGGATTCGGACCTAACACCATCTGTCCATTCCACCAAGCATGATGCCATATTTCATATGTATAGCGATCCGGAACACCCGATGCTTCACATGTTATTGTGGCCGAAGAACCCTTAACTGACGTGTTCGTGGCAGTCACAACAACATCGGGAGGATCTGTTAAGATTAAGTTGGATAAAGCAAGTGCTATTTAAATTAGAGATTGGTATTTTACTTTATTAAGTTTCTAAGATCAAAACCATACTGATAAAACATATGAATTTATATCTGTTGCTTTCTCATTCAATTTAAACTTATAGAACACTGATTAATATTAATGAGATTCATGTCGAATATTGCGTTGAGCTATTTTTCAACTCATCGTCTGTATGTATGTATTTGTATTAGTACAAAAAGAGAAAATTACAGACTCGGTTAAAAGTGCAACACTATTCACGCTCGAGAACCGGCTTAAGCGATATTCAATTTTCAAAACTTCTTTCATCAAACCCGTTGATCCCGAAAAGAAAATATAACAACACTGAGAATAAAGTACGACTGCTACGCACTCACACACTTAACACATGCAGTTAACACAAGTAATTAACACTAGTATAAGTTTATGAGCCACCAAACCTAAGTACAAATATCGTGAAGCGATACATCAGAAACTGTCTGCTGATACAAGGGTTTTATTGTTGCAATAGGTATGGATACCAGATAAAAGAATGGGTCATTATTTGTACTTTGTTTTCAATTACCCATGTAATGAAATAAAGGAATCTAAACGAACAAATCTTGAACGAACATTGCAGTTCGGTCATGAAATGGTCTAAGTTTTCATATAAAATATGATCTTAATTGTCCGTGTGTTTATCGTTCAGCGGTTGTGCATATGGTTTTATTTATATGATTTTATTTAGCAGTGAACAGTTATCAACACTGAACAGGAGAACATAAATAATTGCCACTTGTATTGGATACAATGATATCTAAATCAATACCATGGAACGTTTTGCATTATGTTGAGTTGCTCAGTATTTGTTGATTAATATCCTTGCTTTAGTCAAAATTGACAATCTTTCATCTTATAGTGGGTGAATTGAAACATATTCGACCAACAGCCATGCTACTTTACTACATTGGCTGTAGTTGTAATGCGATTGTGTGCAAACGGAGTTAAGTGTGGCGTCATTCAGTATTTGTATGATTGTGTGTGTGTGTGTGTGTGTGTGTGTGTGTGTGTGTGTGTGTGTGTGTGTGTGTGTGTGTGTGTGTGTGTGTGTGTGTGTGTGTGTGTGTGTGTGTGTGTGTGTGTGTGTGTGTGTGTGTGTGTGTGTGTGTGTGTGTGTGTGTGTGTGTGTGTGTGTGTGTGTGTGTGTGTGTGTGTGTGTGTGTGTGTGTGTGTGTGTGTGTGTGTGTGTGTGTGTGTGTGTGTGTGTGTGTGTGTGTGTGTGTGTGTGTGTGTGTGTGTGTGTGTGTGTGTGTGTGTGTGTGTGTGTGTGTGTGTGTGTGTGTGTGTGTGTGTGTGTGTGTGTGTGTGTGTGTGTGTGTGATTGTGTGTATGCGTGAGTGCGTGCGCGTGTGTGTGCGTATGTGTGTACGTGTGTATAACAAACGTGCCACAGGTGACATAACATTATGTTCACCAAGGACACAGGTGAACCTGAAAAGTACGAAATTCGGCTCGTTGAAATTTGCACCTACCACTACTTTAAATTGTGAGTGGGAATACAACATACCTGAATAATAATACATGTTATCGAAGAAGGCGAATATACCTGATTATCACGTTATACTAAGATATTATACTAAAATGTATAACTCCAATCAAACAAAAGTAGATTTGGTTTATGACTAATCAAATTCTTTTTAATTCATTTCCACACAGATATAATTTCAGATATAACACAGATATAATTCCATTGTGATTTATGCGATTTAGTTGGTTATCAAACATGACAAACAAACTATCATTTCGGTAGTGATAACTTCAATGTTTGTTGAAGACTGGACTAAATGCAAGCAGACAAGCTCCTTTTAAAGTTATACGCAAATCAGCACAAGACCTAAATGACAGAAGCGTAATAGCCTGATTTCCACACGTTCGATTATTAATAAATAGACAATACATTTGAAGTTTTAGAACCCATTTAAGAAGTCCTTTACGAAATGAAAATAAAAGACTATTTTTAGGTAAACGGTTATATTGACCCAATTCACTGATACATATAATGATATGGACAAGTGTGCATCAATCACACGCTTATACATACTATAAACTTTTAATAAGTTTCATACTTATGGTTACACTACCTACATTAATAAAATCAGTAATAATGAAGCGTACTTACATTGTACTGTTAGTTTCATTTGTTTTACGTCACTCGGTTGGATATTATTGTCAGCGATACATGTATATGTCCCAGTCTGACTTCTGTTGACATTACTGATTATGTAGTCCAACCCGTTGTAGTTGTCTGTACCTATACCAGTTTGTAACGTCTTTGAGTCTTTTCTCCAAATAAAACTGGCCAATGGTTTGCTGTGGGCTGAACATTTCAATGTAGCACTGATTCCTTCCGTCACGTTCTTGTCAAACAGGTCGCTAATGATTGGGGAATCTGTTTAAAATATCGTTGTAAGTGGGAGATCCTTCGAAAGCAACAGTAGCAATGCTTAACCCGTTCCCTAATATAAACGTTTTTTCAAGCATTTGCAAAATCAGAGTAGACCCAGATTAGACGGCTCCTAGAGGAGATCAGGATCTGCCCTGTTTGCTAACATTGTATTAAATATCTGGGGCTTTACTTTCTAAAATGATTACAGTGTTCTATCTTCTATATTTCATTATAACTGTTTGTCCATGAATATTCAGTAGGTATTGAAATTTGGATTAAATATAGAACAGGAAAATGGTTAAAGAGAAAATTGAAGACTCGGTTTTATTGTATCTGTTCATGAGAAGTAATTAAAAGTGCAACACTACTTACGCCTCCTTGCACCGGATTAAGATGTACTCAATTTTCAAAACTAATAACGCATTGTTTACGCATAATATGTTAAACTTTAATATTTCATAACAATATTTATATTCCAATTGACCTTGTGTCTAGCCATACCTCAAAACAAATAATAAAAAACGATCGCTTTGGCCTTTCAATGCGATACAATTATTATCAGCACGTGTTGATCGTGTTGGTTCCGTGTAGTGACCGGGAGAAAGCCGTTTTTGTAGCAAACGTGTCCCTTTAAATTCTGAAGGGAGGGAATCCCCCGAAAACAACAATTGTAATACAAAAACAGAAGAAATAATAACAACACTGAGCATGAAGTACGGCCGCAATGCACTCACTTAACACCTGCAGTTAACACAAGTAATTAACACTAGTATAAGTCTAAGAGCTGCCAAACTTAAGTACAAATATCGTGAAGCGATACAACAAAAATGTCTGCTGATACAAGGGTTTTATTGTTGCAATAGGTATGGATACCAGATTAAAGAATGGGTCATTATTTGTATTTTATTTTCAGTTACCCATGTAATGAAATAAAGGAATCTAAACGAACGAATCTTGAACGAATATTGCAGTTCGGTCATGAAATAGTCTTAGTTTTCATATAAAATATGCTCTTAATTGTCCCTGTGTTTATCCGTCAGCGCTTGTGCATATGGTTTTATTTATATGATTTTATTTAGCAGTAAAACAGTTATCAACCTTGACCTGGAGAATATACATAATTGCCACTTGTATTTGGATACAAGGATATCTAATTCAATACCATGGAACGTTTTGCATTATGTTGAGTTGCTCAGTATTTGTTGATTAATATCCTTGATTTAGTCAAACTTGACAATCTTTCATCTGATAGTGGGTGAATTGAAACATATTCGACCAACAGCCAAGTGCGATTGTGTGCAAACGGAGTTAAGTGTGGCGTCATTCAGTATTTGTATGATTGTGTGTGTGTGTGTGTGTGTGTGTGTGTGTGTGTGTGTGTGTGTGTGTGTGTGTGTGTGTGTGTGTGTGTGTGTGTGTGTGTGTGTGTGTGTGTGTGTGTGTGTGTGTGTGTGTGTGTGTGTGTGTGTGTGTGTGTGTGTGTGTGTGTGTGTGTGTGTGTGTGTGTGTGTGTGTGTGATTGTGTGTATTCGTGAGTGCGTGCGCGTGTGTGTGCGTATGTGTGTACGTGTGTATAACAAACGTGCCACAGGTGACATAACATTATGTTCACCAAGGACACAGGTGAACCTGAAAAGTACGAAATTCGGCTCGTTGAAATTTGCACCTACCGCTACTTTAAATTGTGAGTGGGAATACAACATACCTGAATAATAATACATGTAATCGAAGAAGGCGAATATACCTGATTATCACGTTATACTAAGATATTGTACTAAAATGTATAACTCCAATCAAACAAAAGTAGATTTGGTTTATGACTAATCAAATTCTTTTTAATTCATTTCCACACAGATATAATTCCAGATATAACACAGATATAATTCCATTGTGATTTATGCGATTTAGTTGGTTATCAAACATGACAAACAAACTATCATTTCGGTAGTGATAACTTCAATGTTTGTTGAAGACTGGACTAAATGCAAGCAAACAAGCTCCTTTTAAAATTATACGCAAATCAGCACAAGACCTAAATGACAGAAGCGTAATAGCCTGATTTCCACACGTTCGATTATTAATAAATAGACAATACATTTGAAGTTTTAGAACCCATTTAAGAAGTCCTTTACGGAATGAAAATAAAGGAGTATCTTTAGGTAAACGGTTATATTGACCAAATTCACTGACACATATAATGATATGGACAAGTGTGCATCAATCACACGCTTATACATACTATAAACTTTTAATAAGTTTCATACTTATGGTTACATCTAGCTACATTAATAAAATCAGTAATAATGAAGCGTACTTACATTGTACTGTTAGTTTCATTTGTTTTACGTCACTCGGTTGGATATTATTGTCAGCAATACATGTATATGTCCCAGTCTGACTTCTGTTGACATTGCTGATTATGTAGTCCAATCCGTTGTAGTTGTCTGTACCGATACCAGTTTGTAACGTCTTTGAGTCTGTTCTCCAAATAAAACTGGCCAATGGTTTGCTGTGGGCTGAACATTTCAATGTAGCACTGATTCCTTCGGTCACGTTCTTGTCAAACAGGTGGCTAATGATTGGGGAATCTGTTTAAAAATATCGTTGTAAGTGGGAGACCCTTCGAAAGCAACAGTAGCAATGCTCGACCCGTTCCCTCATATAAACGTTTTTTCACGCATTTGCAAAATCAGAGTAGACAAAGATCAGACGGCTCCTAGAGGAGATCAGGATCTGCTATGTTTGCTAACATTGTCTTTACTTTCTAAAATAGTTACAGTGTTCTACCTTCCATATTTCATTATAACTGTTTTGTCCATGGATATTCAGTAGCCTGTAGGTATTAAAATTTTGAGTACTTGAGGCACTAAACAGACTTATAAAATCAGTCTCTTACAAACAAGGATCCAAAACCCCACATGTACGCACTGCAGCTTCGGTGAAATGTCGACCCTGGTTTTAAGTCAAGTACATGTATGAGTCATGCAGGAAACACCGCATACAAAACACACAATCGCCCGAACAGCACCACGACGAAAAACAGTTTATGAACATGTATATAAAA
Organism: Azorinus chamasolen; assembly: GCA_963576725.1. Taxonomy (NCBI): domain Eukaryota; kingdom Metazoa; phylum Mollusca; class Bivalvia; order Cardiida; family Solecurtidae; genus Azorinus; species Azorinus chamasolen. The sequence continues at coordinate 55,965,906 of OY755241.1, forward strand.
GACAAAAGAGACGCAAAAGACATAACAAACAAACAATTTGGGGAAGATTGAAGTACCGCCTTGGAACGGTCAGTGACAAATGTCATGATTATGCAAAACGGCCAGTTTTGCCATGAAACTTATTTCACCTAGATCAAACTGGCCCTGGTTTATTCGACCCTCTTCTCTGATTATACCATATTCATCTACATAAAGGTTCAGTTTAACAAGCCAATTAGGACCTATCACTTGTTTCTCAGACTCAAGATACAGAAAGCCAGAATGTCTTGTTAAATTACTTTCTGATCTTTCCCAAATGTCTCCATTGCCAGCATATGTTGCAACTTGATTTCGACTCTGTTTATTTTTTCCTGATGAAGCTAATAAGACAAGGGATACTACGAACCAAACTCTTCCATGACGTAAACCTCCGGAATCAATCAATTCCCAATTGGAGAGAAATTGTCGGTAATGGCTTTACTTCGGTTGTTATAACACATATGTTGCTTTACTTCTACGTCTATTTCAGGATTGATTAAGTCATATGGTTTGTTTTGTCAGCATGGAAATATACTCAGGGAGCCAATAGTGCCTACCATGCAGGAGCCAATAGTGCCTACCATGCACCCCCTTGACTTTTTTCTTGGGTACCAAAATGTTCAGAAAGTCTTCAGAAACAGAATCTCGAATGTACTCAAGTTTAAATTTCAACGCTGTTTATTTTAACCTCTTCCATGGCAATCCCCTCCCCCGTTTTGGTTATGATGACCAATACCTTCAAATTCGCCCATATCACAGCCAGTGTTTGTCCTAAACCTATAAAGCTGGTAACAAATGAAAAATAAGACACTGCTTTTATTTCCAACTTGTTTTTTTTTACATTATCTTATTTTCATACATAACGAATATTGATGTGAACATTAAAAACAGTAGAAAAAGTATGGAAATAACGTAAACCTTTAATTTTTTATCTTACAAATATCAGAAAATGACTTCAAATGCAGTTTAACATGATGACACCCCCCAAAAAAAACAAAATATCCAATTTGAGGACCAAAGCATTAACTTTTAGTACCATTTTCACCGTTTCCGTTACAACACCCTAGTTTTCGTAATGATGGCCCGTACCTGCAAAATTATCTATATTACAGCCAGTTTTTGTCCTAAACCTATAAAACTGGTACCAAATTGGAGATAAGACATTGTGCTTTTATTTCCAGCTTGTTCTTTTAAATAACCATATTAGCATACTCATGAACATTAAAAATAGTAAAAACACTATAGAAATAACTATTTACTTCTTATCCTACAAATATCAGAAAACAACTTCAAATGCAATTTAACATGATGAAAAAAGCCTCAGAAAACAAAATATCAAATTTGAGGACCAAAATTAACTCTAAACGGAAAAGTAGTAAAGTCAAGCAGGCAAAGCCACATACAAGACGCACCCACCACCAAAACACCGATAGACAGCATGACACACATACACACACACAACCACACAACCAAACGCACACTCACACACGAGATGAACACAGAAAACGCCAAAAGACACACACGAATCACAGACAAAAGTTCCACACATGACCAAAATCACAAGCACAAAGACGCAAAGCAAACATTTTAACTGTTTCCATAGTAACCATTCATTTCACGCTGTTCACACATATTTTGTTAGTCGACCCCTACCTGCAAAAATCGTCCATAACACAGACATTTTTTGTGCTAACTGTATAAAACTGGTACCGAATTAAAGCTAAGACCTTGTGCTTTTCTTCAAAGGCTATATTTAGGAAACACCTTATTTGCATACACATGAATATTAATGAGAATAATTAAAAAATGATAATAAAAATACAGAAATAACGTAAACCTCTCAATTTTAATACGCCCGTTTAAAAAAACGGGGCGTATTATGGAATGGCGCTGTCTGTGTGTATGTCCATCTGTAACATCTCTAACTCAAGTTCCGCTTGGTGGATCCTTCTCAAATTTAACCACAATGTTTATCTAGACATGCTACAGTAGCCTGCAAAGTCCCGGTTCGTTTATCTAAGGTCAAGGTCACAAACTTGAACTTAGAATTTGCGTTTAGCAAAAATGTTAACCTCTGTCTGTCTGTAACATCTCTAACTCAAGTTCTGCTTGGTGGATCCTTCCCAAATTTAACCACAATGTTTATCTAGACATGCTACAGTAGCCTGCCAAGTCCCGGTTCGTTTATCCAAGGTCAAGGTCGCACAATTGGACTTAGAATTTGCGTTTAGTATTTGCGTTAAACAAAAATGATAACCTCAATTTATGTGGAACACATTTTTGTAAGTCCACTTATTTACATAACACTTTGTAATAAAGCTTTGAAACTTGGATCAATTGTTCACCGTCACAACCTTCACCAGTAGGCAATAGTAAAGAACTCTGTCAAGCATTTTGACCAAATTATGCCCCTTTTTATACAGAAATAACGTAAACCTCTCAATTTTAATACGCCCGTTTAAAAAAACGGGGCGTATTATGGAATGGCGCTGTCTGTGTGTATGTCCATCTGTAACATCTCTAACTCAAGTTCCGCTTGGTGGATCCTTCTCAAATTTAACCACAATGTTTATCTAGACATGCTACAGTAGCCTGCAAAGTCCCGGTTCGTTTATCTAAGGTCAAGGTCGCACAATCGGACTTTGCGTTTAGCAAAAATGATAACCTCAATTTATGTGGAACACATTTTTGTAAGTCCACTTATTTACATAACACTATGTAATAAAGCTTTGAAACTTGGATCACTTGTTCACCGTCACAACTTTCACCAGTAGGCTATAGTACAGAACTCTGTCAAGCATTTTGGTCGAATTATGCCCCTTTTTTATACAGAAATAACGTAAACCTCTCCATTTTAATACGCCCGTTTGAAAAAACGAGACGCATTATGGAATGGCGCTGTCTGTGTGTCTGTCCGTCTGTAACATCTCTAACTCAAGTTCCGCTTGGTGGATCCTTCTCAAAGTTAACCTCAATATTTATCTAGACATGCTTCAGTAGCCAGCCAAGTCCCGGTTCGTTTATCCAAGGTCAAGGTCGCACAATTGGACTAACACTTTGTAATAAAACTTTGAAACTTGGGTCACTTGTTAACCGTCACAACCTTCACCAGTAGGCAATATTACAGAACTCTGTCAAGCATTTTGACCGAATTATGGCCCTTTTTAACTTAGATGTTTTGGTTAAGGTTTTTGTTAAAGTCCAGTTATGTACATAACCATTTCAGATTAAGCTTTTAAACTTGGAACACTTGTTTACTATCACAAGCTTCACCTGTAGGCCAGAGTACATAACTCTGTCTAACATTTTGACATAATTATGACGCTTTTACCTTGAAACTTTGGACTTAGAATTTGAGTTTAGCAAATACGTTAACCCCAGTTATTGTTGAACAAGACCTAGACGGGCGTATATTGTGCCCACTGGCACTCTTGTTATCATACTGATATCAGAAAACAACTTCAAATATAGTTTAAATTGATGACAAAATACCCAGAAAGCAAACTATCTAAATTGATAACCAAAAAATGAACTGTAAGTAACATTGTTACTGTTTGCATGGTAACCGATCCCTTCACAAATTTTGGACATCTACCTGTAATACTCCGCTAGATCTCGGTTATTTTTTATGAATAATGAAATAAATTGTTACACAGATATGAGGCATTGCTTAAATAGTAAATATTAATTTTCTGAAATAAACTTATTTTCATATGTATGAATATTTTTGAAGTTTATTTTGAGGCATAATTTATTTTGATATTGCATAGTTCTTATATATAGGATACAAAATATGCAAACGGGGGAAATGGCGATTTCGTTCGCGCGTTTATACTGTGTGAGTCTCGTCGTCTATCTTTATTTGAGTGCACGGGAAAGTTTCTAAACAACTGGTTTAACTCCATAAGACGTCTCAAAGTAGCCAAGACGTGCAGAATACACATGATTTTCTTTGTATGATAGAATTTCACACGGAACATTCAGCTCATACATGGGTCGATCAACAGTAGATTTCATGTTGTATACGGCTCGATCAACACTTGAATTTTCATCAGAATTGTCCTCTATTGTTCGACTGGCGTTTGTTTTGGACCCTCTGCCTTGCTCACTGCCATCTTTCATGTGAATCATGTTCAAAGCGTATAAGACATCGGACCATATCTCTCATCCGTCTGTCTCTGTAACCATTGGCTTTATCATATAGCCTCTTGAGCTCTGCGGTATATTCCCCTAAGCTTTCCCCATACTTTTACGTTCTTCTGCTCAACTTCACGACAAACTATCTTTGTATCTTCATGACCCTGTATCTGTTGTAGAGTTCCTGTGCGAGGTCATCGTAATTATCTAACACTTCAGATAGGAGCTGAGGGAACACAAGTCTGCTGTCTGACATTCTATATTTGGTATCAGATAATTCATATGTTTGTCCTTAGACCATCAATATATCTTGGCAATCGTCTCACTCGAGGGACTATCGATTCAAGTGGGTAAATCTTCCTTTCTTGTAAATGCTGATATTTTACGAGAAAGGCTTATCAGGGGCACATATGTGTGTGTGGGGGGGGGGGCTGATAATTAGGGAGCGCACACGATAAAGCAATGGGTGGCTATATAACCACATTTTCCTCTCGGTAGCCTCAAACTATGTAGGCCACATGGCTAGATAAGCTTTTAAATGGATGATCTATGAGAAACCGGAAATAAAATCAGCTTTTTTTAATTGATCAGATTGAAGAAAGGGGGAAGAGCTTAGTGGAAAACATACATATGAGCTATCCATTGGATATAAATGTGATTGAAAGCTATAGATAGTTACGAGATTACGCAACACAACGGGGAACGGGGGTCTTTCTATTCTTTTTCATGTTTTCGACAGATGCAAATTTAAAGGAATCGGCTTTTTCAAACAAGCATAAGTTCTGTAATTTTTGTCCGAATTATACGCGGTTTGCAGTATATCAAAATGCATTGTCTCAGCGAGGAATCCGTGTCACAGGTTTTCGATATCTTGTTTCGATCGTCTAAAATCAAAACAAACGTAGCTGGAGGGTGAGTTTTAGGGGTCTTAAAACTTAAATATCGCATAACTGCCAAAAGGCGAGTTCTATCAAAAATCTGTGACACGATTCTCTGGACATGCAGTTTTTACATATTTGCCAATTACAATAAGTTTAGTCCAAACTTTGTAATCGCCGTTTGAAAAAATTAAAACTGGCACATTTACATATATTTCAAATGTCGGATTTGATAGATAGGCTTATCGATGTTTCTGATAAATAATCAAATACATTAATATAGCTAACCAACTAGGTATTTTTCGATATCTAGGGCTAATCTATCTCGCAATTTTTAATGTGTTCCCGTTTTACATGCACTTTACCACTATTTGCCATCGCGGCTGTTGTAGACTAGTCGTCGGTGAGGGGATACATTTATTTACACGGTTTGTCTTTTAGGGTGGGGATGGAATAAGTATGAGGCTGGACGACCCCTAAACCAGTTTAAAGCCCCAGTGACTATTGTCTGACTAGTCTACATCAACCGTGATTGCAAATATAGTGGTAAAATGCAAAAAAAGGAAAATTTATTTAAGTGAAACAACCTGTATCCACTTATCGCTAGTGTACTCAATTTTGTATGTGGACCACTTGTATTGAGGTTTTGTCCAACGAAAGCGGAAATAAGGTTTGCTTTAATGTTTTTGATATCGCTGTGTATTTGTTCCTGTGCGTTTGTTCATGTTTAAAATCTCCATCTCGTGTGTGTGTGTTTTTGTGTGTTTTGTGTGTTATTTTATCGATATTTTGGAAGTTGCATTTTATGTGTCTTTACCTACTTGGCATTTAGTACTTTTCATTGAGGTTGGAGTTTTATAAAGTACCCGTGCTTAACCCATTCCCTCATATTGACGACTTTTGACGACTCTGTAAAAGTCACTTTGTGAAACCATTGTGATAAATAGAACATTTGCTCCTATAGGAGCAAATGCTCTATTTATCACAATGGTTTCAAACTACAAAATTCTAAGTTTCCCTTCCTCTAGTTAATGCTCCTTTTCGGTAGATTTATTCAAAGTGGTTGGATCTAAAAATAGCCTTTTAGGTAATGGGTTAAACAGTAGAACCCGGATGCCTAGCAATTGTATAAAACACGTCACTTCTGCCAGTACAGCATCGGTCTACATAGGACACAAAAGGCACACAATTGTCACGGTTACCAAATATACTGTATGTAAAAATACAAAAATGAGTCATGCAGGAAACACCACATACAGAACAAACACTCGCCCGAACAGCAACACAAGGAAACAGCAAATGTACATAAGTAGAAAAAACAACAAGAGACGCAAAAAGACAAAACAAACATACAATAGGAGGAAGATGGAAGTACCGCCTTGGAACGGTCAGTGATAAAAGTCACTGGGGGGTTAAACCGGATTATGGGCGCCCAACCTCACACTTATTCCATCCCCATCCTAAAAGACAAACAGTGTAAATAAACGTATCCCCTCTCCGACTAATCTACAACAACCGCGACAGCAAATACAGTGGTAAAATAACTCGACATACATGCAGTAAAAGATTAAAAACTGGTGCAATATATCTACTCGCAACTTCCTTTGGACAATCATTTGCCCGTATACATCACTACCATGTTCGTTTTTGAACTTCTTGAACGCAACTCCATCGTTTAGTGCGAGTGAGTCCCATATTATCCAGTGGTGGTTAGTGGCTCTATCCCCTGTTCCATATCAGGACTGCTTGGTATCTTACCTTATTCCATGGCATTCAGCATGTTTGCAATAGAACCTCGCCTTGCATGTCTGCTACAATGGCTTCCTGCCTAAGTTTCAATGGTCCTAAACTCAACGTAAACACGACTTTACCACGGTCAGAAAAAGCACAGAAACGGCAGTCTCTAGTAGGCCCTTAATGTAAATGCCGTTAATCAAGCTCCTTTGTTCTCTAGTAGGCTGACTACTAGTGTTTTCTTCTCTATTGTTCAGTTCTGGATGGTTCTTGTGCATCATTCCTTGGCATTCTATTTCCCCATTGTCATTTTTCGAAATTTAGTTGGACCGCCCTTCGGTAGCAACATCTGGTCCTTTCCAATTAAAATGCCCTGACATGCTTTCTCGCAGGCAGTTTCTTGGCTCAGCTGTCAAGTGCATTCCCTTTCCTTTGGTGACAGTCTCTGGCAAAGTGACCCATTAAGTGACAATCAAAGCATTTGATACTGCGTTGCCCTTTCTTAGAGTCGTTTGCCCACTCCAGTATTTAAACTATTTCTAGGACTGATTTTTGGTCTCAATAATCTCCGAATGTTGTTGGACTGGTCCTGAACTTCATTGGTAGTGTGCTGATTGTGAAAAAAACTAAGGCAACCACTGGTAGAATTCTCGGCGCTGTTTCCCTGAGAATCGTTTCTGGCTGGAGTCTCCTTTGAATTATTACGATACTTATATGTATTCTCGTCCTGGTTGGCATCTACCTGACTTTCTCATTTATGCATATCTTGATTAGGCTCATACATGGATCGACCAACGGTAGAATTAATTTTGCATTCGGCTCAGCCAACAATTGAATTGTCATAGGAATTTTCCTCTGTTGTTCACCTGGCGTTTCTTTTGGATCTTCTGTCTTGCTCACTTCCATATATCATGTGGATCATATTCATAGCGAATAAGACTGCATCTTCCATATTAAGGGGGTATTCTTTGTTGAGCTCAAAGGCGAATCTGACAATCTACCAACTTTCGGACCAGATCGTTCTTCACGGCAAACGATCATGTGTTTCTATGACCCTGTATCTGCTGTAGAGTTAAACTTCAGATACAAATGCTGCTGCCTGATCCTCTATATTTTGTATCAAATTCATAGTTTTGTCCATGGACCATCTATATATCTTGACAATCGTCTTAAACCAAGTTATCCAAGTGTAGTCATCCAAGTGGGAAAATCTTCTTTGCCTGTAAAAGCTGATATTTGATCTGGCCCCAATCTCGGGTAAGGGCTTGACCTACCGAATCTCTCGGGTGTTGCAAGTGTGTCCGAAACTGAATGGTCACAGTAGCGTGTATGGCTTGGCAAGTCTTGCTCACTGGAGCAAGCAATGTTTGGCCTATTACTTTTTGCATTTCTACTTTTGCTTTCAAAGGATCACCCATTTTCAGAATATATGTACTTCACAACAGCAGGTGTTAAGTGCTTGTGTGGCGGCCGTAAAAAGTCGCCCCGTACTTCATTCTCAGTGGTCCTTCGGGATCATTAGTTTTCATGTTATAAGGTTTGAAAATTGAATACTGCTTAAGCCGGTGCTAGGGGGCGTGAGTAGTGTTGCACTTTTACTACTCATGAACAGACACAATAAAACCGAGTCTGCAATTTTCTCTTTTTGCATATCTACTTTTGCTTTCGAAGGATCACACATTTGCAGAATATATGTTGCCTATCTCTCCTACAGTCTCCTACAGTCTGGACTCACACTTCTAAGATCGAGACCTACTTGCTTGAACAGGCACACACTCTCTTACTATCCTCAAGTCTGGCTCATCGTGGTTTTCGCGCCGGTTTTTTTCCATTACTTTGAGATGCCCCTTCGTTGGATATATCAGTCATTTTTTCGGCTTAATTTCCTGGAAGACCAACTACATTTTTCATAATATGACCCATCTGCTGAATCATTTCCTGTCCTTCAGGTCGTGTGTGGGGGTTGATTCTACGCAGTTGATTCGGTGGTATTCTTTCTTCTGCCTGAATCTGCACCATCAGGTTCACCAGTTCTGCAGTTGTTGCTCTCAATTTTTCCCTTAGACTACGGAAAAACGTTCATTGGATCTGGATCTTGTTCTAGATCTGTCTAATTTCACTAATTGCATCACTATAACTATTAAATCTGCAAACGTATGTATATTTACGCCGGGACGATTGTGTGTGCATCTATATGAAATACCGACCTATGTCGATCTACCGCCAGGGACAATTTGATTGTGATGTGATGATGATCACGCTGACGACAGTATGATTGTTATAATGATCAACATGAATCTTTCTGACCCTTTTTCTTGGTCTGCCTCTCCGTCTGTCTGTCGGTCACATGTATGTATGTCTTTCAGTCTCTCCCTCTTTCCCCTACCATCCTCTCCCTATTTCGTCTCTCTCTTTTTGCTCACTCCTCTCTTTCTATTTTTCTTTTCCTAGGACCATTTTTTCAGGTAATAAATTATAATATAACATCAAATATAACCTAACATGTTCTGATTCCACGAGCATCTACGCATAATTGTCTCCCCCATAATTATATTGGGGAGAAATATTGGTTTCATGAGAGTTGTCTGTCTGTCAATCCGTCCGTCACATTTTCTTGTCCGGACAATAACTTCAATTTGCCTGATGTCAGTTGATTGAAACTTCATATATGGAAAGATACCATAACTCCGACTTAACTTATAATGGAGTTATTGCCCATTGTAAAAAGTCACACTTTTTTGTCCGGACGATATCTCCTATATGGCTAATGTCATTGGATTGAAACTTCATACTTGGAAAGATCATGATTAGAGAAAGTGTCATGCACAAGGTCCATAACTCTGGCTTTACTAATATTGGAGTCGCCCCGTACTTCATTCTCAGTGTTGTTATATTTTCTGGTCCTTCGGGATCATAAGTTTTAATGTTATTAGTTTTGAAAATTGAATACTGCTTAAGCCGGTGCTAGGGGCGTGAGTAGTGTTGCACTTTTAATTACTACTCATGAACAGACCCAATAAAACCGAGTCTGCAATTTTCTCTTTTTGCATTTCTTCTTTTGCTTTCGAGGGATTACCCATTTTCAGAATTATTGCGCCTTGCTAGTTTTTTCACACTTTTTTTGTCCGGACGATAACTCCTATATGACTAATGCCATTTGATTGAAACTTCATACTTGGAAAGATCATGATAAGAGGAAGTGTCAAGCATAGTGTACATAATTCTGGCTTCACTAATATTGAAGTTATTGCCCCTTGAAATGTGTTTTTTACACTTTTTGTCCGGACGATAACTCTTGGCTCATGCAATTGAATTGAAAATTCATATATGGAAAAAGCATGAGTGGAAGTATCATGCAAAAGGACAATAAACTGAGAGTTGTTGCCCCTTGAACATTGTTTCACACTCGTCTAGATGATAACTCCTACATGGTGCATGTTATTGTATTGAAACCTCATACATGGAAAGAGCGTGATGGGAGAAAGCGTCATGAACAAGAGCCATAACTCTGGTTTTAATATTTTTTGAGTTATTGTCCTTGTTACATTTTTGTCCGATCAATAACTCCTGTTCTACTGATGCTATTTGAATATTTCATTTATGGAAAGAGAATGATGAAAAGAAGTGTCATAAACAAGGGCCTAAACTCTGGTATCAGTACTTTTGGAGTTATAAGCTGTTATCATTTATCTTCTTGAAAACTGTAGTGTGGAAAGCGTATATTGAGGGGCAGTATCATTCATCAAGTTCATTACTATGGTAGGAACATTATTAATTATTTCCCTTTACATATTGTTTTTGTAAGAGTTGCTTGTCTGTCAGTCTGTCACACATCTTGTCCGGTCGATTTCTCGTGTACAGAAATGTGACAATATGTCGCAGTGTGTATGTGTGGGTACGAGGGGAAGGAGAGAAACCCGTTTTTGTGACAAAAACTTCTAGTTAATTATTTGATATGATGAACAGACATTTATTTATCGTCACATCGTAGAATGAATTACATCAATGGTCGTCCAGACAATGTGTTGATATTATATTTCCTCATAGCTATGTACCTATCTTCTATAATAAAGAAAACAACAAATTGTCTTCAACAAACCAAGCCCAGATAACGCTGCTTCTGACACCTGATGCGGACGTGATGAGAATAATTTCTGAATGTATTAATTGGATATATTTTTAGTATTTATAGTTATCCAGTTACAAAAATAGGATCCTCATGCTGATGTTGCCCGATGCAGTACAGCTTATATATGTAAATGATCGCTATTAAAGCACACTATACCAACAGTCTTACATTTATGTTGTCGCATGAACTACATGTATATAATAGATTACATTATAATGAAAACAGGATCATACTTACATTTAATGTTATCAATCACAGAGCTCCTAGAGACCCTTTGATTTCCAGTCATGTTATTCCTCGCTTCACATGAAACAACCAATCCGTCATGATCACGCGTTGGGATGAAGCTTATTGTGCTTGTCCGTATAATACCACCGTAACCCCCAGCGGTAGCAGTAGAAGTCGGTGTTCCGGTTTGGATTATACCTGTAGCCCACGTAATGCTGGAAACTGGGTTTGATGTATCGGATGTGCATACTATGGTCATAGGATTACTACCGTCAGCTATAACGCTGAGTGGGTGTTTTTGTATTGTTATATCGAGAGGTCGAACTGCAAGAGATGATAGTTAAGAGTCAGCTTATTCTTCGGCAATTTTAGAAATAGAGTATTAAAATATATGAATTCTCGGGTTTGTTTGTTGGAAGTTTGGGGGATCCTACAGTGTGAATATTCGAACACATTGAATTAATTTGCAGATGTCAGTGATGTAATTGATATGCAAATCAAACTGAAACTCTTTTTACAGTTAATCGTTTTATGTGCACTATATACGAAAGTCCTCGTACCACACACTGTGCCAATTATCCGATTTCAAGATGCAATGGTTTGTGCGATTTATTCATATATATAATTCAGCAATAAACGCTACACTTTTGACGGAAAATCACTCACACAGTATGTCTACTGTATATGACTTGCTGTCATCTGGAGGAATGCCGTTATCAGCTGAACACGTGTAGATACCATAAGAAGTCCTGTTGGCATTTGTAATGCTGTAGGAAAGAGAACTACCCATAGTCGCCTGTGTTACAACCTGATCATTGTGGAACCATGTTATTCTAGAAAGTGGGTTACTGTCAACACTACATGGCAGTGATGTTAAAGGGACTTCGGGTTCTTCTGGTATGATCTGTGTTGAAGGTGTTGATATGGTAATTACTGGAGAAACTTTAAATTGAACAAAACATCGATAAGGATATAATTATACAATTCACATGACATAAAATACATATAATAAAACTACTTTTAAACAATCCGGATCACAACGCATCTAATGAACACATAATTATGTAGCTTTTTAATTGCGCGTAAGTGCTAAGTAAATTGCTTTATTTCATAGAGAATGTTTGATGAAGATAGAATATTTTAATATGATAATAGCGCCTCTGAACGTCAATACTTACAGCGAAGATCTAATACTACTGACACAGTGTCAGTCTCCTGTAAAACTCCATTAGACACTGAGCATGCAATTCTGTTTCCATGAGCATAGCGTGTGGGTTGCAGATTTAACACTTGGGATCTTACATAACCGTTATTTACACCAGGCATGGTAGTGTATTCGTTTACGTTACTGATTACTGTCGACCCATTTATCCATGTGATGTTAGAGACAGGATTTGACGAGCCAGTAGTACAGTTAACCAACAGCAAGTTGACTCCATTAGCTATCATGTTTTTGTTTCCAGTGAGAGTTGTTGTGAATTTGTCAACCGGAACTGAAATAAGTTATGAAAATGTTTCCATTACTGGATTGTTGGTCGCAATCGACATTTTTGTACAGTGATTTTTATTGTGAAATCACCGATGTCCATTTAATTAATGGAATGAAATGTCAATTGATGTCGTACAGCATATTAAATTAAAACAATGGTGCTGATAGCCTGGTGGTTGCATTCTTTGAAGTAACCGACACTTATATAACTTTTCTTGATCTTTAAATGTGAGAATGGAATTATTTATTCTAAACTTGATGACAAAAAGAGACGAAATTTCCCTCATCTTGTTGGAGATGTTCCGCATACTCAATCTTACAGGATATAAATTTTAACGTATTCGTTTCGCTAGAGCCTATTCTACCGTTGGCGATTTTAACAGTCGAATTCTCATTTTATCTTATAAGCTGCTTAAGCAAGTTTAAAGGTTCCATAAATTAAGCAAAAACATTCTCTGAATTTTATCATCGCAATATCTCACGGTTTGGTAAGTTATTTACGTGCGATCTTCAGGCGCATTTAATGTTTTAATACAACATTGCTGTTTTTACATGATACATTTTGGTAAGACATATCATGATTATTATATGTTAAATACCAAGTTACAAATTGTATTTCTTATTAAACAAAAATGTCCCTTACTCAATAAGTGTCAAATCTTCATTTAATCATTAAGATTTCAGTTTCTTTCGACCTCGCGTGACGTCACACTGTCGCATGACCTATATCATAGCAGGGGTCCTTTTGCCAATTTTCGAAACAGTTTTAACGAAATTATGTTTAAATAAACCATGTTTTAAAATATACACTAAAACATAAATAAATGAAACATTACGTTATATATAAGCTATAAATTGTGATAAAGAGATGCACTCACAAAGAACGTTCAGCGTTGTCGACTTAGTTACGAACGTATCGGTAGCCGCATGGGTAACCCTACATTGGACTGTCTGACCGTTATCAGCGGCTGCCACTAGCTTCCGGAAAACAGACACCACTGTTTCTGTGTCTTTATTGGTAGTATTGGTAGTAGTACTGACACCTGTTGTAACATTCTCGTCATTGTATATCCAAGAGATGGTTGCTGCTGGTCTACTGCCGGTGGTATTGCATTTGACTTTGACATCATTTCCTTTTATCACACTCCCAGTGTGTGTGACAGTAGGCTGGAGGGGTTTAACTACAAATGTAATGTTCTTTTAAGATTTATATCCTACCTGTCCAAATAGTCATATTTAAATACCCCTATATATACAGATTACAGTTCTAGTATAGTATGTTGCATACTTTATGTAAATATTTATCTAATTTATAAATATTTAAAGCCCGATTGGGAATCAGGTTGGGAAGATATTTGCAATGTAAATGATGTAACTGTCGAAAGAATGATTAATGTTAAACAGTAAAACAATGAAAGTTCCACTTCATCATATACCCATATCGCGTTTAGTAGGTAGACCACAGCACAGAGTGCTTGGAGGATTAAAAAATATTGTTGTTAGCTCCTTATCATCTCTGCATAATAAGATAAGTACAACTTCAATGCTGATTTGCCCGCATTCACTCTTTTTTTGCATTCTATGGATGAATAATAAACACGTTGAACTAATCGAGACCCTATTGAATGTTCAGTTATATATCAAATAAATATATTCTGATAATGGGTGATCCTTCGAAAGCAAAAGTAGAAATGTAAAAAGAGAAAACTCGGTTTTATTGAGTCTGTTCATGGGTAGTACTATTCACGCCCCCAGCACCGGCTTAAGCTTAATTGTCAAAACTAAAAACATCAAACCTAATGATCCCGAAGGACCAGACAATAAAAGGTGAAAATAACCAGCGACATTTTTGTCTATCGTTTGAAATTATTATACCATGTTTCTCTTGATGAAACTGAAATATAGCACATAATTGTTACTCACGATAGAGATACAATTGTTCAGTTATGTTCTGTGAATCCTGCGCATCAACGGGTGTGGGGTAGTAGGACCGGCACATTAGCACTTGTCCATCATCTTGTCTTGTTGGTATGAACGCGTGCGTCAACGTAACTGTGAATGTGTTTCCAACCTGTGTCCCGTTACTTGTGCTAGCCAGTTCTTGGCCGCTGATACCTCCCTTGTACAGGGCAACAGTGGGTACCGGATATCCGCCACTTGATAAACAAACGACGTTAAAAGCACTATCTTCTATAGCTCGCAAGCCTTTGTCATCTATTGAAACAGACGTCGTCATAGTTGGTACATTTGACCGAACTGAAATTATAACCGTTTACATTTTAAAAACAAATTATGTAACTCTGCTAATATAGTAATTGCTGTAGCAAGTGATTAAACAATGTTATCATTACTGATGAACTACTAATTGTGGTTTTTATTCTGCAACAAATGATTCAAAAACATGCCATGTCTTTAGCCGGCTTTTATCAGTTGCTGTAAGGCGAACTGTCATCTGTTTGTTACAGGAACTATGTATCAAAGAAACGCGGCAAAATAACAATGTTTATATTTTACTACAGACGCAGCAAAAGGTGAGTATGTAAAACGTTTGCTTCCGGAGAGGCAGATTAATGGATCGATTCCCTGCCGAATCATGACGAAGAAATTAAATTTTACTGACAGTAGCTCCCACGCTTGGTTAGCAATATTGTTGTGAAAGCAATGCAGTTGTGCGAACGTTGCAGTCACTACGTGAATAAGTTTTAACAACCGGTGCATTTACAAGTACAAAGGAAACCTTAAACGTACATCTACGTCATTCACCCAGGCAATGCTAAAGATGTATTATCGTAAAACGTAAACATAAAAGAATAAAAAGCAAATGTATTCATTATAATGGAGACTACTCAGCGAAACGACGATTAGAATCACCAAATTTCAAGACACAGTGTAAATATTGATGGCAGTGACATTATGTTAAGGTTACTATTTATATAGGTAATTTGCAAAGCTTTTGTCAGTTTAGAATACTAAAATGTTAGCAAGATTGACTTTTTCCATAGTGCCTAATGGTATCCAATCCGATGAAAGTCTTCTCGTATGGATTCTAGTTGCCCCAAAATGTAACCCCGGAAATGTAGTAGCGGTTACGCCATGTGCGTTTTTTTAGTGTTAGACTAGTGTAATATATCCATTACAATAACAATGTCTTTATCAATCATAAACATCGATGTCTTTATCTTCATTAATCATATAACTTACTTCGTACTTGAAGAGTCGTTCGGAGTACGTAACTGCTGCTATTAAGACGTTTTATACACCTGTAGACCCCCTTGTCAGCTAGTTGAGTGTCTGTGATGACCATATTAAAGTTGATTCCATCAATAGAAAGCCTTGAGGTTTTATTACCAAGGGCTTGATTTAAATAAGAACCAGAATAGTAAAGTGTCGTTGCATTTGGTACCGGGAAAGTTGGTCCAAACCAATATAAAGCGTCAAATGGTGTTTGGCTGTGACATTCTAGTATGGTATCCGCTCCTTTGTATGTTACCAAAGCAAAGGCTGAAAAATGAACAGTATTTAGCAAAACCGGGTCTTTAAACCGTAGCAATGCTTTCACTTGTTTAAAACTTTCAGGCCAACATTGCATAATCATTGTTTGATACTTGTATTCTATTCTACAAATGTAATGTGGTTATAAAATGGTAAAGGATGTTCAAACAATGACGTTAATTTAGGACCAGATAAAACGTTACGTGTCGTCGTGCTGTTTGGGCGGTTGCGTGTTTTGTATGCGGTGTTTCCTGCATGACTTTTACATGCACTTTTAACCGATTTTTAACAAATGAATTAAATAACATACTATTTACGATTTCCGTACAGCAGATAGTAGTTCCGAACGTGCTGCAGATTTGAGCTTCACTTTCACTATTTTATAAGAATAAAACCCAGTAGTACTGCAAATTTCAATCAACCCATGTGGTAATTTGAATTGCATGCAATAAATGAAAATACATTGGTAAGCGGAATTATATAACGTTAAAATTACAGCATTTCCCAATGTTTATAATATTTGCATTATTGTCATTATAATAATACCTTAACATTCATATAATTCGTTTTATGTGTCAGTTTCAATCCTGATAGATAGTTAATTATTCTTAAATTGAATACTAGACTTTGAAGCGTTGCCATCTTTATCTATTCTTTTATCTTACTCACTTTAATGTCTTTACTGTCATTGAGACGGGTATGTGATATCATATTCAAGCAATGATACTTCTAAGCAGGATCCAAACTGTTTGTCTCTCTTTTTATGATTTGAATAATGAACTTGAAGAAATGTCCACTTTAAAATTTGAAACGGACGGCAACGTATCATGTAGAACATGTGTCATTAAATGGTTAAAAGAAATGAAAACTAGAGGTTTGTTTATGTCACATAAACAGATGTCTCCCACTCCCATACTCTTTCCAATACACAAATGTAACTCCAAGGTCATCAAGGTCTAAAACAAAAACACCCAGGTGCACAACAAATGCTGGTCAAGATTCCTGTGACGCTTGGTGACTCGAGTCCTACTGGTTTCAGAGATACGCACGGCACAACGTTTGTCGAAATTAAAGTGTTCATATCAGGGACAATAACTAAACAATTATCAGGGGGAGACAATGCAAAATCCCCAGATGCACAACAACTCATGCTGGTGATCATTCCTACTCTAGCCTTAGTGGTTTCAGAGATACGTGCAACAAAATATGAAGTTTCTCTAATTTTAAGTCATAAAGGGCAGTAACTCCAAAATTATAAGGGGGGGACAAAACCAGGTGCACAACAACTCATGCTGGTGAACATTCCTGTGAAGTATGGTGACTATAGCGCAACTTGGTTCAGAGATACGTGCAGCACAATGTTTATCTAAATTACCGTGTTCATACCAGGGGCAATAACTCCGAAATTCTCAGAGGAGAAAATTCAAATTTTACAGGTGCAAAACAACCCATTGTGGTCAACAGTACTGTGAAGTTTTATGATTCTATCCCTAATGGTTTTAGAGATATACACGACACCAAGTAATGTTTGTCTAATCTTATGTCATCAGGGGCAGTAACTCCAAAGTTAACAGGGAAGACAATTAAAAAACACTCATGCTAGCGAACAATCTTGTGACGTTTTCTGACTCTATCCCTACTAGTTTCAGAGATACGCGCAACACAAAGTGTGTCTAAATTTAAGTGTTCATATCTTTCGCAATACCTAAACAATTATCAAGGGGAGACAATTCAAAAGCCCAGATGCACAACAACTCATACTGGTGAATACATTCCTGTGACTCTAACCCTACTGGTTTCAGAGATACGTGCAGCAAAAAAGTTTCTCTAACTTTAAGTTATCATAACAGGGGTAATAACTCAATAACTCAACAATTATCAGGGGACGACAATTCCAAAAATCAGGTGTACAAGTCATGCTTGTCAATGTTCCTGTGAAGTATTCAGTATTGTGACCCTAGCCCTACTGGTTTCAGAGATAGGCACGACAGAAAGTGTGTTTAAATTAACGTGTTCATATCAGGGGCAATAACTCCAAAGTTATCAGGGGAGAAAATTCAAAAAGCACATGTGCAGAACAGCACATAGTGGTCAACAGTCCTGTGACGTTTTGCGAATCTAGCCCTAGTGGTTTCAGAGATATACACGACACTAAGTAAAGTTCGTCTGATCTTAATTCATCAGGGGCAGTAACGCCAAAGGTAACGGGGAGACAAGAAAAATATATGTAAAACAACTCATGCTAGTGAACAATCCTTTGAAGTTTGGTGATTATATCCCTATTGGTTTCAGGGATACGCGCGACACAAAGTTTGTCTAAATTAAAGTGTTCATAGCAGGGGCAATAGCTCAACAATTATCAAGGGGGACAATTCAAAAAACCAAGGTGCACAACAACTCATAGTGGTCAACATTCCTATGAAGTTTGGTGACTCTAGCCGTAGTAAAGTTTGTCTAATCTTAAGTCATCAGGGGCAGTAACTCCAAAGTTAACGGAGAGACAGTTTAAAAAACAGGTGCAAAACAACTCATGCTAGTGAACAATCCTATGAAGTGTGGTGACTCTGGCCCTACTAGTTTCAGAGATACGCGCGACAAAAATATTCTGAAAATGGGTGATCCTTTGAAAGCAAAAGTAAAAATGCAAAATGAGAAAATTGCAGACTCGGTTTTATTGAGTCTGTTCATGAGTAGTAATTAAAACTGCAACACTACTCACGCCCCCTAGCACCGGCTTAAGCAGTATTCAATTTTCAAAACAAATAACATCAAAACTAATGATCCCGAAGGACCAGAAAATATAACAACACTGAGGATGAGGTACGAGGCGACGTTTTACAGCCGCCACACAAGCACTTAACACCTGCTGTTGTGAAGTACATATATTCTTAAAATGGGTGATCCTTCGAAAACAAAAGTAGAACTGCAAAAAGAGAAAATTGCAGACTCGGTTTTATTGAGTCTGTTCATGAGTAGTAATTTAAAGTGCAATTTTCAAAACTAATAACACCAAAATTAATGATCCCGAAGTCGAGGGTTACGATTACGGGCGTACAGAAATAACGCTCGCCTCGTCATCTAAAACTTTCATTATTTTATCACACATGCAACCATATAAGGAGCACAATGGAATCAGTTATATACTAAAACACTTTACTTATGGTCCGCATGGATGTCAACCTTGAAATAATAGATTTGCGGCCTTGCAAAAGTAAAAATGCAAAATGAGAAAATTGCAGACTCGGTTTTATTGAGTATGTTCATGAATAGTAATTAAAACTGCAATACTACTCACGACCCCTAGCACCGGCTTAAGCAGTATTCAATTTTCAAAACAAAAAAAACACACCAAAACTAATGATCCTGAAGGACCAGAAAATATAACAACACTGACAATGAAGTACGGGGCGACTTTTTACAGCCGCCACACAAGCACTTAACACCTGCTGTTGTGAAGTACATATATTCTGAAAATGGGTGATCCTTCGAAAGCAAAAGTAAAAATGCAAAATGAGAAAATTGCAGACTCGGTTTTATTGAGTCTGTTCATGAGGAGTAATTAAAACTGCAACAGTACTCATGCCCCCTATCACAGGCTTAAGCATTATTAATTTTCAAAACTAATAACATCAAAACTACTGATCCCGAAGGACCAGAAAATATAACAACGCTGACAATGAAGTACGGGGCGACTTTTTACAGCCGCCACGCAAGCACGTAACACCTGCTGTTGTGAAGTAAATATATTCTGAAAATGGATGATCCTTCCAAAGCAAAAGTAAAAATGCAAAATGAGAAAATTGCAGACAAAGTTTGTCTAAATTAAAGTGTTTATATCAGGGGCAATAACTCAAAAATTATCAGGGGGATACAATTCAAAAATCCCAGGTGCAAAACAACTCATACTGGTGAACATTCCTGTGAATTTTGGTGACTCTAGTACCAGTTACCAGTTTCAGAGATATGCGCGACACATTGTTTTTCTAATTTTAAGTCATCAGGGGCAATAACTCAAAAGTTATCGGGAGACAATTCAAAAGCCCCAGGTGCACAACAACTCATGCATGTGAACATTCCTGTGAAGTTGGGTGACTCTAGCCCTACTGGTTTCGGAGATTTACGCGACACAATTTTGTGACGGACAGACAGACAACTCTGGCAAAAACAATATGTCTCCCCATAAATGGGGGAGACATAATAAGGCAATCGACGAGATGGTTTAATTTTTTTGGATGGATTTTGCATCACATTGTATGAGTTTTAGTGTAACAGAAATTTATAGAATATAGACCACTCTACACTAAACGCTTTATGTTGATCCATGGAAACTGAACATACGCACATTACGCAGAAATAAAGAAACAAATATATTTCTAAGGATCTACGTCCTTTAACACATGTACTTTTTGAACAAAATATACACCGAAATGCTTAATTCATCACGATGCCTCAGATCACGAAAAAAGTATGTTTAAAAGGAATAGATACAAAATTATGACCAAAGGTAAATACAAACCAGTATACGTTTGGAAACAGACTCATAAAACTCACGTCAGTAGATAGATATAAAGAAAAAATATAGATAGATATACGTAGATAGATAGATAGATAGATAGATAGATAGATAGATATAGATAGATAGATAGATAGATAGATAGATAGATAGATAGATAGATATATTAGATAGATAGATAGATAGATAAATCGATCGATTGAATGATGGATAGTTAGATCGATACAAACATACACAGACACATATACACACACCTGCACACACACAGACATGCATACAAGCATGCACGCGCACAAACACATACAAACACACACACATACAATCTCTCTCTCTCTCTCTCTCTCTATCACACACATACACATACAAACACACATAAACACACACAAACACACGCACATATACACACATACATACACATATACATACAGATACATAGATTGATAGAATATACTTACTTTGCAATATCAATACAGTTAGAAGCACGGCAATTATATTTCCCTTCAACATCCTCAGCAACAACAGTACCTGTAAATACTTCTGGTAGTTAGGACACTTCTTCGTTGCATAGACTACGCCACGCTCAATCTAGACATCAGCATAGATTTACAAATGCTGCAAATGTGTGCGATGGTGGCGTTTTGTGTGTCACATTTCCTGCTTGACTTTTCTACGTTTTTATTCAAGCCTGTGCTAAGGGGGGGGGGGGGTGTTGAGTAATGATACATTTTTAATTAATTAATACTCATGAACAGACTCAGTAAAACCGAGTCTGCAATGATACTTTTGCTTTCGAAGGATACCCCACTTTCAGACTATTGTTACTTTTTATTGTTTTATTTTATGTCAATAAACAACTGCTGCGGTGGTATTTGTAGCACGTCTACTATTCTGCTCGGGCGATATACACACAAACCCAGGTCCAGTAAACGTATTCTCTCAATCATCAATTTCGATCCATTCTCAATCATCAAAGCACTCGCTCAATCTATCACATACATTTTCAATTGTCCATTATAATGTTTGGACCATAATACCGAAGTTGGATCTCTTAACAGCTGAACATTGTATGAAACTTGACTAACTCAGCATCGACTGACGACCTATGTATCCCTTCATTCCATTCCACTAAACGTAACGATCGTCTGTCCAGAGGGGCACTTCTCTGGAGGAGCATTTCTCTGTGATTCGTGTCCTTTTAACATAAAGAAGACACCAACATATCTATCGGAAAAGATATTTGAAAACAGGGTATCGTGTTACATTGTGTTAGGACTTTGGACATTGTGTTATAAAATGGAGGGGCACATCTCCGACCCCTAATTTATTACGGAGGGGCACTTCTCCGCCTCTTAAAATTCAACGGATGGGCACTTATCCGCCCAGTAAGAAAACAGGGGCACTTCTCCGGATGGACACTTCTCCGTATACTGATAGACTCAAAACGAGTTCCTGAGAAATTGTTAGAACTTGCCAATAATACTCAACTGACAACTTCTACTTTTAATTCGAGCGCCTGGTCGAAAGTGCTCAGAGGTTTCATAACAACTAAAGAACGAATCTCAATACCTACTCTGATAGAAAATAATTATCAAGCAATAGAAAACATAGCTTATTTACTAAATGATTATTTCATTAACAAAACTATTCTTAATGACGAGGACATCCCAACTCCAAATATTCCGATTTCTAACTATAACATGCTTGATGAGGTTGAATCGATCCTTAAATGTCTTTTATTAGGTAAAGCCTCGGGTCCAGATGGATGTCTTTTATTAGGAAAAGCCTCGGGTCCAGATGAATTAAACAACCGTTTGCTTTCAGAACTATGCCGACCGCTCTACAACTTATTTTAATAAATCTCTGTCCAAAGGAATAGTGCCTTCAACTTGTCATGCTGTCTATCGGTGTTTTGGTGGTGGTTGCGTCTTGCATGTGGCTTTGCCTGCTTGACTTTACTACTTTTCCATTGGAAAGAAGCTCGTATGTATGCCATCTTCAAAAAAGGCGACCTTTCTTTACATAGTAATTACCGACCAGTATATATCTTAAGTAACTTAGTTATTGTGTTAGAGTGTCTTCTTTTTAAATACTTATATAACTATATTTAGAACACCAGTCTAGCTTTATCCCAGCGGATTCAACTGTTAACCAGTTTCCTTTTCTCTATAATACAATTTGCAAGGTTTTGGATGAGGGAAAGGACATTCGTTTTACATTTTCCTTTGTTTTACATAAGGCTTCTGACCTATTTGACTAATTTCACGTAAAACAAATAGACCTGGCCATCTTGAGTTAGTTAATAATGCGTAATCAAACTATTAATCCAGTAGAAGCACACAATGGTAGCTGTCACGCAAATATTGACTAGCTTCATCGGACCTATTCTAGAATATTCCGATATAATTTTGGACAACTGTACCCAAAATGAAAAGTCCGATCTAGAAAAGATACAATGCGCAGCAACTAGAATCGTAACAGGAACTACTAAGCTAGTCTCAATTAAAAATCTATCATTTTACAAAATGGCAAACCATCTTACCCCCGTTTATCTTTAGGACCTAGTACCACCACTTGTAGGTCAGAGATCCAGGTATCCTGTCCGAAATGCTGATAACATTAATTTTTTTGCGTTCTAGAACGCAACTGCACTATGATTCTTTCTTACCCTCTGTCATTCGCGAGTGGAATTCCATATCCTCAGAAATTAAACATTCAAATACGGTCAGAAATTTGGACTGAAGTCGATATTTTAGACAAAATTTGGTTAAAATCTTCGGGTAAAAGTGATAAGAACAGATTAAAGATGTTATATGTAAATGCATGTAAATTGTTTGACCGAGAGGTACATGAGCTAAACGTCTGCATTGGTATAATAGCCAGAATGACATTTTGAACGAGTGTAAAGTAAATGATTCTAAGTTTTGGAAAACTATTGGTAAAGTTGGAGTTGGTTTCAATAAAAATAAGCAGGTACCATTAGAAGTTATCTTAGAAGGTGGTACTACGATATCCGCTGACTTGAACACTGTCTGACTTCAGTTCAATTTTTAATCAGGTTAGTAGGGGCCATTGGTCTGCAAATATTGATGGCACATGCAATAGTGATGCATCAGTTAATGTCGATTTTTCTGTTTTTGAAGTAAAGAAAGCTATTTATGAGGCAAAGAAGAGTAAGGCATGTGGGGTAGATAAGCTGCCGAATGAGGTACTGAAAATCGATACTGCAGTTTTATTTTTAAATACATTTTTTAATATTTGTATTGTACCAATAGTTTGGGTTAGGTGTATTATTAACCCTATCCCAAAGTCATCTACTTTAGATTTTAGAGACCCACACTCATATAGAGGTATTTCTCTGGCATCAGCTGTGTATAAGCTTTATTGCAATATTCTGAATAAGCGGTTAAGTAACTGGTGTGTAATTAATGGTATAATTGTGGATGAGCAGAATGGTTTTGGGAAGAAGCGTAGTATCAGTGATCACATTGCTTCTATAACAAGTATAGTAGAAACCCGTACAAAGCTTAAAAAGTCTAAAGCATACGATTTGGTTAATAGGGATAAACTGTGGGGTAGGCTTTTATCATATTGAATCACTTGTAAAATGTTTCTTGCTATCAAATCACTATACACTAGTATCATCGTGTGTTCGTCTTAACTCATTTGAAACAGAGTGGTTTAATGTACAATGTGGATTGAGACAATAGTGTATCTTATTCCCGCTGCTTTTTAATATGTATATCAATGAACTAGCTGTTTTTCTGAAATCGTTTGATACTGGAATACTTATAATTGATGAAAAAGTATGTATACTTACATATCCTGATGACATAGTACTGCTGGCAGAAAATCAACATGATCTACAGTTCGTGCTAAATGCTTTAAATGACTGGTGAATTTGTATTTAAGTGCGGTGATAGCATACTCCAAATTTTCAGTAAATATACATATCGAGGCATCGTTCTTGAAGAACACTTGGATTATAATATTACATCTAGGGTAGTCGGTCTGAGTGCTAGTCGTGCTCTGGGTCTCGTAAATGCTGAATGTAAATGGATCGGAGGTGTTCAATATGAGGTTTTCACGAAATTGTATGGCTGTTGTTTGGCCAGTTATAGCATATGGCATATCCATTTTTGGTAACAAGTCTCATTCTTGTATTGATGCTGTTCATAACAGAGCCATGCTGTTTTTTCTAGGAGTTGGTAAATATATTCCAAACGCTGCGGTTGCTGGGGATATGGCTTAGCAGCCACCAGTTGCCGTAAGCGGAAGTGTATTTCCATTTCGTGGGCTCGTCTTGCAGATATGACAGAGGGACGTATAAATAAACGTAGTGCACTCTGGGCGATCGCTTTAGCAGGTGTATCATGCAAAAATTGGTTTTATGACTCAATGTGAAACTTTCAACATTTGACCCCTAACATTTTCAGGATATTTGTAATTTCATTCCAAAGGAAAGTTTGTTAAAAGTAATTGTTGAGAAAGTAATGCATAAGTTTAAAAACAAATTGGTTGCAAACTGTTGAAAGTATTACTGGAACTTCAGGTAGTGGTCGGAATAAGTTAGGGACATATAGACTGTTTAAGCAGGGGTTTTGTTCGGCAGGATATTGTAAAACAATAAATCCAGTTAAACATAGATCTGCACTAAGTAAGTTTAGATGTGGGGTTGCTCCCTATACGAATCGAAACTGGAAGGTAGGAGAAACTAAAATTGGAAGACCGCAAATGAAATTCATTTTATAATGGACTATCCTAGCTACATGGATAGAACTAGTCAGTTGTTTGATAAAGCAAACAATGTGTGTAGCGAGTTCAATAGTAGATCTCGTGAGGACAGATTTGTCACTTTGTTCACACTTCCTTCGCTGATTCGGTTGTGAGCCAACACCTGACATGAAATTTTATTGAGACGTCAAGATTTTATCTGTAAGTAAAGTGTTATATTCGTCCGTTATGTACAGTGTATTTTAGCTATGGAATGACTGCTAATCTGTTCATGTCAGTTCCGACCGGAATCAAAAACCGGTTACGGCCCCAGTGACTTTCGTCACTGACCGTTCCAATGCGGTACTTCCATCTTCCTCCTGTTGTATGCTTGTTTTGTCTGTGTGCGTCTCTTGGTGTTTTTATAGTTATGTACATTCGCTGCTTCCTTGTGTTGCCGTTCGGGCGGCTGTTTGTTCTGTATGTGGTGTTTCCTGCATGACTCATTTTTGTACTTGTATAGTATAGATTAACCCTTTCCCGGTTCTATGTTTTAGTCCAAATGTCATTGCCTACTGGATATTCATGACCAATAGTTGTAGTGAGATATGATAGGTGGAATGTTGTAACCTTTTGAAAGATAAAGGGACAAACCTGTCAGATTCTGTTAACAAACAGAGCACACCCTTTTGTGCCCTGACCTCCAAACATTAATTAGTAAGGACTTGTTTATTGACAAAAGGGGCCTTACAGGAAATTGCAATCAACAGAACAGAACAAATAATTTATTAAAGACTGTACATAGTACATCGTCATAATATACATACAGAAGATCAAAAACATTTTGATTGCAAAAAAATCCGCAATCTTCGAACTTGGCTTTATTCTTTGTATCGATAGGAGAGTAAATAGTATAGATAAGTAACAGTTTCGTTTAATATGTGCATAGAAAGAAAATGACTTGAACCTGTTCAGAATTAATTCGATATATTATTAAGATGTTTATTTCTTTTGTCTGCTGCACACTTTAAATATAATGCTAATTTATACAAGACACCTTTATTTGCAGTTTTCATTAAACCGTTAAATTTAAATACAGATTGTCTTTCATAATAACATCTTTGTAGATATTGTTCTCTTACGTCTTTATAGAGAGGACAAATACAAATAAAATTATATGTGTCTTCAAGATCATGCATATTACAGCATAAACAATATCTTTCATCTTGTGGTTTGTACTCTTCCGAATCTACCGGTATGAATTCTTAAAGAATGTGCAGACAATCTATAGCGTGATATAAATAAACGTAATTCATACGGAAGTTTATCTAAATACACTTCGTATATAAAATGTTCTTTGAAATGGAACAGGGGTATCTACATGACATGTATCACAATTAAAACAAACTGTAATTAAAGTTTGACTTTACAATTTCAGCAAAAAAAATCGTCTGTCCTGTTTTTAACAAAATAAACGCCTTATCTGGGCCCATATCTTTTTTTATTTAGTCACTGAAATTTGCAAGAGAAGTTCAATGTATTAAAGGCTTAACACTTGTCTTGCTGATTTTTAAAATACATGTCTCCTTCTTTAACCATGTCCTGTTGTATAATTACATATATCTTCACTGTGTACAAGTATATCGCTGTGCAATCATTGCTCTGGGGTGCATTGGTTGCACAATCAACTTGTAAATAGTGCAGATCCTGATGAGACAGCTCCTGCAGGAGCTGTCTCACCTGGGTCTTCACTATTTAAAGGTATGTATATTGACGTGAATAGCAAGCGAATGGTTAAAATTCAAAAGAATTTTTCACATTTCTGACTGAAATAGTTTAATTTTAATCTAGAGTGGTGCAACCGAATGATGTTTGTAAAGCACACACTGCAGACGCTGATGAGAACACCTCTAGAAAAACATTCACCAGGGTCATCACAATTAGTCTTATAGACTGGTGTCCTACATTGTGTAAGGGTTATTTTAATTTTATAAGATATCTGAGGTGATTTCTGATATAAAGTAGAAATATATTCGGAACAAAATCACTGTGTACGGTCAAATAGTGGGAATTCTAATCAATCATAAAACTGTAAGTTTACAGTCTGATCTGGATCAAACTGCTTAAACGTGTTAACCCTTTACTCTATGACTACTCATGTAAGACAAAGAAATAATGACACCATAAATATTAATTAGACTAATTGTTAAAATGACATATAAACACATGAATGTTTTGCGAAAGTAGGGACTATAGAATCATATCTATTTAATTCCATAAGCAAACAGAGTAGACCCTAGTCAGGTTACTCCTACATTGTACAGTGTACAGGATCCATCTAGCTGATCTGGGTCTACTCTGTATGCAAAGGCAAAGAAAGGCGTATTTATGGAGGAAAGCGTTAAAATAGTTAATTTTCAAAGAGTTTCAACAAATATTGTTTAAGTATTATTTGAATGTGTATTTTATTGCAATGTGCATGCACTATTTGCGGGCGAATTTCACCTAATAATTCCATACAAACTGACTAAACTTTTACTTGTAATAAATTAAAGTAAGTATTGACTCTAAAATGAACATAAAATGAAGAAATATTCAAATCAACACAATTTGTGACAATTTGTTGAAAGAACTGTATTTATGTTCAAAATATAAGAAGTTTTCATTTCATCTACATGTTTTAACTCATTTTGTTGATCCATCTTATCATGAATAACATACAATGGCGATCGATAAAATCAGAAGATATCCGGTAGTGGTACCTACTCGGTGCGAGCGCCACCTATAAATTGAATTTTGGGAGATAACCGACAAAAGACGCCCATTGGTTTCATCATCATAAAGACGCACGGAACCAGTAAGAAAAGAGTATTCAAGAAAGGTGATTGTTGAGTATGGCATAGTTTAGCACTCTAGATAAATATAGTTATTTACTGTATAATTTACAAATCGATGATTTTGCCCACCAAGCTTTTCTTTGCTAATATTACAGGTGCGTGTGACGTCACGGCAATTCGCCCTATTTGTTATACTACTCGCGACTTCATTGAAAGACGAATGACCGATAGAACGGAAATCATTTATTTTTTAATGTTCGCATTCTCATAGATATAATTATAACTATAAACTGCGGATTTATTAACTTTCATTAATACACAGAGCTAGAACACAAGTCAGAGAGGAGAAGCACTCGAAAGTCCACGGCAATCTCAGTAGCATAAATGAAGTACCCCAACTTCCTCCACATACACACACGCAAACTTTGTTTACCATAATATACTTGTTTACAATGATCAGCTTACTTGTATCAAAAACCAAACTGCATGTATATGAATCAGTGGATTAATTTATTAATTCTAAATACTAACCTTTAATCACACCCCGTTAATCACTTGGTCCTTCGCAGTTAAGTCTACATCGACGGTCCAGTTTCCGATCATGTGTTGCTTGATGTAACTCACGAACTGCACTGCACATTAACCACTGGATATTTACACCAGACTTTGAATATGAACGGCACAATACAGTACGGGTATTTACTTCCTGTCCATATGCGTAAGTCCTTAGGTAGGTAGCAGTATATATTTACTCAAACCAGTGTATAAAATGCGTTAGCTAAATAAGCATTTAATGCCAAAGTTATTGTTAGCATGTTTAATCAATCAATATATATTGAAGTAGATTAATGCAATTACTTTATTTAACCTTTAGCCTGCTGAGCAAATTATTTTACAGAAGTTTTAACCTACTACAATTTCAAGTTACAATCAATATGTCTACCAAAATGCAATCAGCGTGTCAAACAGTTTGGATCCTGATGGGACGGCGAGTTACTCGGCGTCTCATCTGGATTCAAACTGTTTGCATAGGTATTCACTCATCCGCCCATAGCAGGCTCGAGGTTAAAGGTCAAGTTAACAGGCTGGGCACCTTTTCGTAAATATTTGACTAATGAGTAACGGATACGACGTTTTTTCGAAAACACAAGAAGAAATCAGTCATATCGCACATATAAAGCAGCTGTCAGATACCGAATCGCCGATAGACAAGATAAGTAAGCACCGAAAAGGCTGATTTTGGTCGCTCGCTTAACACCCCCCCCCTTTTTTTTTTTTTGATCGAAGTATGTAAAACTAACCTAAAACTATCTATTGTACCTTAAACCACTCCGAAAAACAAGAACAACAGGACCCGGAAAAAATTATATCGGGTCAACAATATGTATTGAAAGTTAGCTAACTAGGTCAGGTCAGCGGCGGAAAATACAACAGTCATTTTTTCAAAGTCTTACAGCAATGTCAACTTGCAACTAATACATACTTTTCAGCACCATAATTAGACCTGATGGCCGCTGAAGACAGGTTCTTTTTGTACTTTTTTTTTTGGGGGGGGGGGGGTTCGTGCGGGGAGCATGACCTACAGAAAATATATATATACGAGTATATATAAAAGAGAAGTTTCGCATGCATGTTTATCTGCAACATACTATAATAAACCTGTCTTGACACAGTTTCGCATGTACAAAGGTTGGAATTTTAACACATTCCCCCCATAGGTTATTTTTAGACTTTTAGAATTTATTAGCAATACAGAGGCGTCAAAAGGCATCAGTACGAGGGATTAGGTTAAGAGCATACAGTAAAAACCTGACTGCTTAAATTAGATCTAATTCTGTTTCTTTAAAGGGATATAATGGTAGGTTAATGCAGGACCAAAGTAACACAGAAAGTTCCTGCAGGAGCTTTCTGCGTTACTTTCGTCCTGCATTAAACAACCACCTGCTGTTAAAGATAAAGTTGTCGCATTAATCCATTCCCTCATATTGACGACTTTTGACGACTCTGTAAAAGTCACTTTGTGAAACCATTGTGATAAATAGAGCATTTGCTCCTATAGGAGCAAATGCTCTATTTATAACAATGGTTTCAAAACACAAAATTCTATTTTTTTCTTTTCTCTAGTTAATTCTCCTTTTCGTTAGATTTATTTAAAGAGGTAGGTTCTAAAAATAGCTTTTTAGGGTTTTTGGGTTAAAGGAGGTTCACTGCGTTACATGCATACTGTGTGTTCATTAAAACAACTCATTCAAAGGGTAACTTCTCAAAATGGAATATAATCTAGTGCTAATAACAACAACCAACGTGAATTTCTTGGACATAATTTGCATCATAAGAAACTTTGGTTTTAGCAAATGAATAAAGATGTACCTTCGTGAAAATCTTTTTATTTTTATTAAAATATCAGTTTATTAGACAGCTGTTTCTTTTCTTTTTTATTTAAAAAAGCTTATTTGTTTCGGTTGAACGTTTTGATTGTGCAGCCCAATGTTGAATTATTGTATAAAACTTTGCTCATTGCCGAAATTAACTTAGCTAATCCCCGAAATAAACCATGCTAATCACCGAAATTAATTTTGCTAATCCCCGAAATCTCATCCTCAAAATTACCTTTGCAATCTCCGAAATATACAAAAGCGTTGAGAAGCTTTACATCCCTATATTTGCAAACATTCAATTACATTTAAAATAAAACCTGCAACGATGCGACTTTTGCGTTTGATTTTTGGTTAACAGCAGCTGTTCATTTTATAGTGCGATTTTAACCTTGAATTTAACGGTTAACCCTTTCACCGCCAATGTCGCATAAATGCACCACGACAAATAGTGCAGTCCCAGATCAGACGCCGCCTTTACAAGGCGGCGTCCGATTAGGGACTTCACTTTTCGTCTTAATCTCTAGTTCTAGATCTGTGGTTTCTTCCTTTGAATTCTATATTAGTTTATCTCATTTACTTCTTTTACCAAGTGGTTTAACAAAATTGGATTGCAGACGACAATTAGAAATTTGGCGCCAAAAGAGTTAAATCTCTCTAGATAAACACTGTTACACAGACTGTATGCGTAAAGTGTTCCGTCATTGCAATAATGACGTCATCGTTATTTGTACAATGTTTAACCCTTTCCTCGAATAAATGTTTTTTCGCGCATTTTCAAACAGGGTAGACCAAGATTAGACGGCTCCTGTAGGAACCGTCTGATCTGGGTCTACTCTGTTTGCCTTTTAAATAATATAGATTTGATTATACAGTTTCTGCTATGCCCAAAACTTACTGTGTTTATATTCTATCACAAAAATTCATCTACTTAACCCTTTACTCCATAAAACGCCTTTCTACGTCTTTCTACATCTCAACACTTTCAAAATAATGTAATGAAAGGTACCCTTATGTCACATCTTCATATAGTTTAGTAAAAATAAACCCTTGTGTGTACGTGTACAACGATATTTCTTTGCAAAGTATCTGCATACATGCACAAGAGTTGTTCAGATGAAGGGCGTGTTTACATACGAGAACCTCACGTTGACACTTCTACCCTGAACCAAACTGCTAATCATTGCCTGTTTCACGGCTATTTAGGGCACTTGTGGGTATTTATAGGCTATGGATATATCATGTACTTCAATGCATAGCTTGGTCTTACCTTAATATGTATTGAATTGCCATGATAACTCCGAGAATTTGTAGCTTGTTTACGCTTTGAAACCGCCATTTCCTGTTGGTAAGCATGGCACTGATAATTCATGTTCAACTATTGGCGCCGTCTTTACTCAGGATTGTAACACTGTGGCAGTCTTAAATATGTTGCCCTTGCTTAATGAATGATTTGTAGGCATTTAATATTTACTCTGGACAGTGTTAGTCCAGTTTTAACTAGAAATGATCGTTCTCAAGACCAGGAGAACGGAGAGCTATATTTGATACGGCGGAGGGGTTTTCCGCATGGATTTCGTCGCACCGCAGCTGATTGGACGAGGATGTCGTAATGGGCTAATACCGCATTCTCATTGGATAGGGAGGCAGATTACCGCTGTGATGCAACCAGCAAATATCATGACGCAAGCTTCTATATAAGTAAGCGGGAAACCGAGCGCCGTCAGCTTCCAAACTTACAATAACACTTTACTGCATCACTCTACTGTATAGCAGGAATATTAAGATGACTAGCTTAAGCCACCCAGTGGAAATGTAAATACAAACTATATTATAAACATATAGTAAATAGACGTCCTTTATTTATATAAATTATTCATAACCGTAAATCTACTCTGGCGTTAAACAGGGACTACTGTAGACGCATCTCGGAATCTAGATCTACACTGTTGATCTTTGAATAGACTGCATTCAGACTCTATAGCGAAGGCATTGATATATTATAAAGCATCAATGACAGTTTCAATTAGATCTAGTCGGTTATTATTCATTTGATATCTAGATCTGCATAAATTTATTTATCCTTTAAATAAATTGTTAAACTCATTCAGCGAATGTTGTCCTGATCGGTTTGCCAACCCCACCCATTCTCGTAACCTTACACTCTGGATCCGTCGTTAGGCTTATGAGGAAAACAAACACACGCGGCCAGCGTGCGTGCGTAACAATGGTGTCAGAACTGAGGGATGTTACTTTATTTTAACGCAAAATACGAGCCTACAGATATTTATTTAAAACACAGGCCACGGCAGCCAACCTGCATACGGATTAATAGCGTGCGGATTCAGGCACTGTACGGATTTTCGGCAGTGCGGAATTTCGCTGACTGTGCGGATCTTACCTGTACGGAATTACGGATTTTGATCGTGCGGACTTTCCAAACAGTACGGATTTTTATCTTGCGGATTTTCCCGGGAATTGAACGGAATTCCGGACGTGCGGATTTTGTAAACTTTGTGGATCCGTCCTGTGTGTATTCGTAGCGAGAGAGGACATATATACACGATCTTTTTGAAGGCAACTTCGGGGTGAGAACTTCCTATGCACACGTTTTGAAGTATTTAATATTGTCCAAGTGTATAGTTGTTGGACACAACCAATTATTTTCAGCATTTATTGCAGCATATTTGTTTAGCCATCTTAATATTCCTGCACAGTTGGTTAACTGTCTGCATTATTATAGGAAGCTCAACTACCATCGCAAATAATGTCAGACAACCAGGACTCCGACTCTGAAATCAATTTCAATTTTAACAACCAACAAGCGGATCCTGTACAAGAGTACGACAGGGGTGAGATGGATGGACCTGGGGACCATGAATATGTCAGAAGGGAGAGAGGAAACGGTAATATAAGACACAAGGCGGCTCCGCATATAAAACCAGATCCATACACAGGAGAAGAGGACTGGGACCAATATATCTCTTACTTTGAAGAGTGCGCTGAATTGTGCCAATGGTCCGAAAGAGAAAAGTTACTTTATTTGGCAACTTCTTTGAAGCAGCAGGCCAGGGTCCACTATAGTTCCTTGCCTCATGGGGAGAAGAATTCATACAGGTCTTTGATATTTAATTTAGGACAGCGTTTTGGGAGTAAGCGGCAACAGAGCCGCTGGATTTCTAAGCTACAGAATAGAGCTAGGGGGAGAAACGAGACAATAGGGGCATTCGGGGATGAGATCCGTCTGTATTCACAAAAAGCATATGTGACCTTAGACAGGGAGGCACAAGAGATGCTGGCCTTGCAACAATTCTATAAGAATGTCTCGCCTGAGATGAGGTGCAGGCTCATGGACAGAGACTGTAGGACCATTAGGGAGGCAGTAGAGATTGTTGAGCGCTATGAAGAGGTGATGGGGAAGACGGATGTGAATGCTAGGTCTCAAGTTCGAAGTGTATCTAGCTCGGGATTTTCATCAGGCGAAAATAGCCACATTGATAAGCGTGAATGTGGGAAGCAAGAGGATGAAATTGAGGGGATAAAAAGTAGCCTTAGAAAGATAGAGCAACGTCTCCAGAAGTTGGAGACTAGGGGTCAGTCAAGGAATTTGAATTCTTCTAGAACGTGTTACCAATGTGGATCGAGCGATCATTTGTACAGAGATTGCCCAAAGAAAAAGCCAAATGGGTGGAAGTCCTATAGGAACCAGGGAAACGGGAGTCCATCACATCAGTAGGTCGTGATGTGGTGAGTTTTGATACAAATCGACCTAGCCAGACTGAATTTTCAAAATCACCGAACACAAAGCCGAAAATTGGACACATGTGTAGTAACATGGGCAGTCTGGATAATGGGTTTTATACCAGAGGGTCTATTGACAAACATGAAATAAATTTCTTAATTGACAGTGGGGCGACTATTACGCTCCTGTCAAAAGCTACTTATGATAGATGTAGGGGAAAAAGCAATATTCCACTCTACCATAGAGAAGTTTCTATACAGGGTGTTGATGACACAAAGATCAAGGTGCATGGCTATGCAGATATTATTTTAAATCTAGGCGATTTTGAGACAGGCATGACATTTGCTGTGTGCGACATCTCACTTGAAGGAATATTGGGGCAGGATTTCATTAGGAAACATATTAAATACTGGGATTTGGAATCGCTGGATCTTTATACTAAAGATGGAAGTAGCATACACTGTTGCACAGCAGGCAACTCTGAGGCGATATGCAGAGTAATAGCCAAAGAAATGGTAGAGATACCATCACACAGCTGCATGTTGGTACCTGTGGAGGTACCCGAGTCAGTTACACTCCCAGAAATAGCATTTATTAATACCAAAGGAAAGGAAACACAGGACTATGGTGAAATTAAGATAATGCCAGGCATAATCACGCCACGTGATATCAATGCATTTATAGGAGTTCTGAATCATTCGGAACAGATCACTACCATAACTGAAGGCATGGAATTAGGACTTTGTTATGAGATAGAAGAAGACGACCAAGAGGAAACAGAATTCGAACGTTGTGCAGCTAATTCTGTTAATGTAACTAATATAGGCCAAGAAGCCGTTCTTCCAGATCACTTAAAGGAAATGTTTGACAGGTCAGTTAGTCACCTGAGTCAGACAGACAGAGATAGATTTGCAAAATTACTGTTAAAGTATCACGATGTTTTTGCCAAATCTTCCGATGACCTTGGCTGTACAGACAGAGTGAAGCACACAATAAACACAGGTAATGCAAATCCAATACGACAACCTCCTAGGAGACAACCCTATGGAAAAAGAGATACAGAGACACAAGAAGTAGAAAAGATGTTGGAGAAGGGAGTAATAGAGCCCTCAAAAAGTCCATGGTCTTCACCTGCAGTGCTTGTCACCAAGAAAGACGGGTCAACTAGATTCTGTGTTGACTACAGACGCCTCAATGACGTCACTGTCAAAGACGCATATCCTATCCCAAGGGTAGATGACTGTTTTGATGCCCTTTCTGGATCAAAGTGGTTTAACTGTATGGACCTCTGTTCGGGTTTCTGGCAAATAGAGATGGAGGAAACCGATAAAGCTAAGACAGCGTTCTCAACTAGCCAGGGGCTGTACCACTTCCGGGTTATGCCATTTGGCCTCGTCAATGCTCCTTCAACTTTTCAGAGGTTAATGGAAGATGTGCTAAGAGGATTGCAGTGGAAAGAATCATTATTGTACATGGATGACATCATAACATCAGGAAAAGCGATAGACGAATGCCTCGAACGCTTGGAACATGTGTTTCAAAGGTTGAGAGTGGCACGCCTGAAACTGAAGCCTTCCAAATGTATCTTCTTTCAGAAATCAGCCAAATGCTTAGGCCATATAATCACTGAAGATGGTGTAAAGACTGATCCAGAAAAGGTCAGGGTCGTGAAGGACTGGCCTAAACCTTCTAAAGTAAAAGAAGTTCGAAGCTTTCTAGGACTAGCCTCGTATTACCGGCGGTTTGTAAAGGGTTTTTCGGACATAGCCCGGCCTTTGCACAAGCTATGCGAAAAGAACAAGAAGTTCAACTGGACCGCAGATTGCCAGGATGCATTTGACACGTTAAAAGAAGCTCTTACAACTACACCAGTCTTGGCATACCCTGTAACAGGGTCGGTATTCATACTGGACACTGATGCTTCAAACGAAGGGGTGGGCGCAGTTCTTTCGCAGGTGCAAGACGGAGACGAGAAAGTTATAGCATATATGAGCAAATCCATGAATGTTCACGAAAGGTCATACTGCATAACCAGAAAGGAACTACTAGCTGTTATAACAGCTCTGAAACATTTTCATAACTATCTTTATGGCCAGGAGATACTGGTTAGGACAGATAATTCAGCTGTAAGCTGGATAAGAACACTTCGGGTGCCTACTGGTCAAGTTGCTAGGTGGTTACAGGAGCTGAACACGTATAACATTACTGTTGTACATCGTGGTGGGCGAAGCCATGGCAATGCAGATGCTCTATCAAGAAGGCCGTGTAAAGCATGCAAACACCAACAAGAAATTCAGGAGAAATTGGAGGAAGAAACTGAAAGTGAAAATCTGGAAAAGTCAATTCTTGAGGAAGTTAGGGTAGTTACTAGAAGTGAAGCCAAAAGGGGAGAGGCTTCTGAACTCACTGAGAATCAAGCATTACTGAATGGCTGGGATCCAATCGAACTTGCACGTGACCAGGATGCTGATCCCTGTATAGGACCAATTAAAATGGCCATCCAAGAGAATAAACCTAGACCCATTTGGTCAGATGTCTCACCAGGGGTATCTGAGCTTAAGACACTCTGGCGTCAGTGGGACCGTTTGGAGATAAGAGCCGGTATGTTATATAGGAAGTTTGATGATAACAGAGAAACATTTCATCAGCTAGTTGCACCAAAGAGTCGTCAGAATGACATTATGAAGTATCACCATGACCTTCCAAGCTCTGGACATCTTGGTGTTGATAAAACATTGAGTAAGATTCGGCAAACATTCTACTGGCCAGGAATGGTAGACTTGGTCCGTAAATATTGCACTCGGTGTGATGATTGTGAAGCAAAGAAGCTCTCTCGTGCTTCAAATAAAGCACCTTTAGGGCAGTATTTGGTAGGGGAGCCAATGGAGAGGGTCATGATGGACATCTTGGGCCCGCTTCCTGTTACCTGTAGAGGAAATAAGTACATCTTAGTCATTGCTGACTGGTTCACCAAATGGACAGAATGTGTTGCAATTCCTGATCTGCAATCAGAAACAGTAGCACAAGCACTGATTGATAACTTTATAAGTAGATTTGGTACACCTTTACAAATCTATACTGACCAAGGCAGATGCTTTGAGTCCAAATTAATGGAACAGCTATGTGAGCTGCTAAAAATAGAGAAAACACATGCTACATCTATGAGACCTCAGGCTAATGGTCTCATTGAGAGATTCAATCGCACTCTGATCTCTATGCTGAAGTGTTTCTGCACGTCTGATCAGAATAAATGGGACGTGTATCTCCAGCAAGTGTTGATGGCTTATAGGTCTTCCCCTCAAAGCAGCACAAAAGTAACGCCTAACAAAATGGTATTTGGACGAGAGATTGTGCTTCCCATTCAGGCAGTCATCTGCCGTCCTAAAGAGGAACACCAAGAGGAAGATCAAGAAAACTTCATATACAATCTTCAAGATAAGCTCAAAGAGTGTCATGAAATAGCAAGGAGGAACCTTAAGCATGCAGCAAATTACCAAAAGAAACATTATGATTCTAATTCAAAGAAGAAGACATTTAAGACAGGGCAACTGGTATGGTTACATGATCCAACCAGGAAAGTGGGTGTCAGCTCTAAATTAGTAAACAAATGGAAAGGCCCATTTGTTATCACTAGAGCTATTGATGATCTCATATGCATGGTAAAGAGAACATCTTCAGGTTCGTCGAAGGCGTACCATGTAGACAGGCTATACCCATATCAAGGAAATAGAATTCCTATATGGATTAAAAGAGAATTAGACCAGATGAGAAGAGCATCCCAGGTGCAGGATAATTAGTGAACACCTATACATCCATGTTTTCGTTTTTGATTTGTTGACAAAAACAATTTACCTTTTATGTGTATTCTGTAAAATAACATTGTGTGTATATAGTATATGTGCATGACATTTGAAGGAGTATTTGTGTGTAGACATGTAACCTAAGTATTAATAAATAAAAGGTAGTGTAAAAGCTGTAGAAGTTACAAACTGTCAAATAAAATGCCGATCAAAGAAAATATGCGAAATCGCGTCTGAAGCAAAAATTGCGAGTACATTCGAGATAGTGCGCGTTTAAAACCAGCCGTTTTAAAATATCGTATTCCGTGCCAGTTATACGGTAGCATAATTTCAAACCCTTACCCTTCTGACATGACCATATTAACATTGAGCCTTTAAAGATGGTGGGGCAAACCGATCGTGGAAGGACATTTTATTTGTTAAATTGGAATCCTTTTCCCTTTGGCTCAAAAGCACCTTTTGTGTGTGTTTTTCAGGGAACCATGCTGGCTGTGTGATGCCATGTTTACTACCTGGGCAGCTTTGAAAAAGCATTTGGTTGGGCCAGCGCATACACGCATGACAGTGATCTGCCCATGGTGTACTAAGAGGGAGAAGACCTTTACCAGAGTTGCTGATTTGAAGACACATGCACTCAACATCCACCGACTGGAAGGGGTACAGGACCGTCATTTCAGCCGAGGTGTCGGTTTTTACTTTGCAAAGCATCCCGCAGACTATGTAAGGATTGTGGATTATGTGGCGGATTATGCTGATGAGAATGCCGCTGAAGCAAGAAGTTTGATGCGGAAATGGGCGGAGTCAATGGAGGGTAGTGTGGGCTTGTTGGAGCGGCTGAATCAGGGATGGAAGGTCGAGAAAAATGTAGGAAGGAGCAGAGGTCAGGAGAAGATGGACAAAAGGAAGGAAGAGGAGGAGAGTAAATCAAGGGAGAGGAGTAGGACAGAGAAAGAAAAGAGCAGATCAAGGGAGAGGAGTAGGACAGAGAAGGAAAAGAGCAGATCAAAGGAAAGGAGTGGAGATCGGAGGACAGTGATGGAAAAGAGGAGCAGATCTGATGAACAATCTAGAGCTGAAAAGGAGCAAAACATTGTAAGGATGAACGAGAAGGGGGATAGTAGTAGTCGGAAAGATGTCAGAGGAAATAGTCAGAGCAGAGACAAGGGGGGTGTTGAGTCTGGGAGTGTTGTTGGAGAGGTGGATATGCCAACAAAGTCAGTAGAGAAGAAGAGGCAGAGAAGTAAAGAGAGGGAAATCCCCGTTTCAAAGAAACCGAGAACAATCCAGCAGGAAGAGAATGATGAGGAGGGTTTGGAGAGTTATAAGGATGACATTCGGTTAGAAGATGATTCTGCAACAGATTCTTCTGACAGTGAGTCCGAGGAAGACGACCGCTCGGATGTTTCATCGGTGGCATCAGCGGTTGCACAAACAGAACAGTTAAGAGTTCGCGCCACCAGGATACTGATGAGGGGTGCCATGCCCATGTGTCCCCCTGCTCAACGGGACTGGTCAAAAATCTCGGAGCTGAACATTGAAGGAGACAATGGGAGCATGGTGTGGCCTCCAAAGAACTGGAGAACCATGACGCCTGACCAAAAACTGATGGCCCACGAATATGCTGCGATGTTCCTGGAGCAAAGCAAAACAGGAAGTTTTCCGGTGGATTTGAGCAGGAGGGCTCTCCTTGACAAATATAACTTCATGGCACTGGAAGGAGCTGCAAGGCCTAAGCCAGAAAGTACTAAGCACAAAGCAGATGCCAAGCTGAGATATTATAACTTTCAGTATATTAGGAATGTTGCCAGAGGATCAGTGTTGGACACACGCGTTTCCAGAAGTATACTGACGTCAATGGAACGCGCTGACAGATGGCGGGACACTGACAGGATGACAGCATTACTTGACAGTGCGAATATTAAACTCAGGGTTTGACAGTACACTGGGAATATATATAAATGGGACCAGTGGGGTTTCTGGGAGAACAGGAGACAAAATAACACAGTGTTTTAATAATATATTCTTTATTAATTGATAGACAACAAAGCCATGGTATCTTTTTCAGTCTTTTATTTCTATTTAAATGTGTGAGATCCATAGTAATGGCAAAATAACAAGTTTAAACATGCATTGTGTTTAGTTATGTTGTATAATCCAGGAGGATTATGTAATAAGGGAGGGGGAAGTGTAATGAAAGGTACCCTTATGTCACATCTTCATATAGTTTAGTAAAAATAAACCCTTGTGTGTACGTGTACAACGATATTTCTTTGCAAAGTATCTGCATACATGCACAAGAGTTGTTCAGATGAAGGGCGTGTTTACATACGAGAACCTCACGTTGACACTTCTACCCTGAACCAAACTGCTAATCATTGCCTGTTTCACGGCTATTTAGGGCACTTGTGGGTATTTATAGGCTATGGATATATCATGTACTTCAATGCATAGCTTGGTCTTACCTTAATATGTATTGAATTGCCATGATAACTCCGAGAATTTGTAGCTTGTTTACGCTTTGAAACCGCCATTTCCTGTTGGTAAGCATGGCACTGATAATTCATGTTCAACTATTGGCGCCGTCTTTACTCAGGATTGTAACACTGTGGCAGTCTTAAATATGTTGCCCTTGCTTAATGAATGATTTGTAGGCATTTAATATTTACTCTGGACAGTGTTAGTCCAGTTTTA
Source organism: Azorinus chamasolen (assembly GCA_963576725.1). Taxonomy (NCBI): domain Eukaryota; kingdom Metazoa; phylum Mollusca; class Bivalvia; order Cardiida; family Solecurtidae; genus Azorinus; species Azorinus chamasolen. Next base: position 56,006,679 of record OY755241.1, read on the forward strand.
ACTAGAAATGATCGTTCTCAAGACCAGGAGAACGGAGAGCTATATTTGATACGGCGGAGGGGTTTTCCGCATGGATTTCGTCGCACCGCAGCTGATTGGACGAGGATGTCGTAATGGGCTAATACCGCATTCTCATTGGATAGGGAGGCAGATTACCGCTGTGATGCAACCAGCAAATATCATGACGCAAGCTTCTATATAAGTAAGCGGGAAACCGAGCGCCGTCAGCTTCCAAACTTACAATAACACTTTACTGCATCACTCTACTGTATAGCAGGAATATTAAGATGACTAGCTTAAGCCACCCAGTGGAAATGTAAATACAAACTATATTATAAACATATAGTAAATAGACGTCCTTTATTTATATAAATTATTCATAACCGTAAATCTACTCTGGCGTTAAACAGGGACTACTGTAGACGCATCTCGGAATCTAGATCTACACTGTTGATCTTTGAATAGACTGCATTCAGACTCTATAGCGAAGGCATTGATATATTATAAAGCATCAATGACAGTTTCAATTAGATCTAGTCGGTTATTATTCATTTGATATCTAGATCTGCATAAATTTATTTATCCTTTAAATAAATTGTTAAACTCATTCAGCGAATGTTGTCCTGATCGGTTTGCCAACCCCACCCATTCTCGTAACCTTACACTCTGGATCCGTCGTTAGGCTTATGAGGAAAACAAACACACGCGGCCAGCGTGCGTGCGTAACAATAAAGATAAAGACATTACTGTCCGACCAGTACTTACAAAACTGGAATAGCTGTATAAATGAATCACCAAAATCGCTAAACTATAGAATGTATAAAAATGAACATAAACTTGAAAATTATCTTTTGTACTTACCAAAGAATCTTTCACTAGTCCTATGTCAATTCAGATGCCTGAATTTCAAGCTTCCCGTTAGAAAAAGGACGTTTCTTTGGAATTGAGATGGAACACAGATTGTGTAATCTTTGTGACAAACATGAAATAGGCGACGAGTTTCACTATTTGTTTAATTGCTCTTTTCTATTAAAAGATAGACGTAAATATCTACCTCCTGAACTGTACAGACATCCAAACATTTTGAAATTCAAAATCCTTATGAATAATTCTGATCTGAATATTTTGACCAAATTAGCCTAGTTTGTTAAAACTATAATGCTGAAAGTTAGATGAGCCGTCTTTCTTGTATTGCGTGATTTCATTTTTGATTTTTGTTACTATTAACACTTTCCCTGTTCTATATTCATGTAAGAAATAATGACGTCATGAACATTAATAAGATTGGTTTTCATAATGGCATATAAGCACAAGACATTTTTATTCAGACAAGCTGTAGAATCAGATCTACATTACACAATAGGCAAACAGAACTGACCCTGACCAGACGGCACATATAGGAGTCATCTGATCTGGGTCTGCTCTGTTTGCAGATGCGTAAAATGCGCTTACATAGGGGAAAGGGTTAAGTTACAGCTTGACCCCTGTGATCCCGGCAGACATCATACCCTTGTCGGGACATCATCTATGGTGAAACATTTTTCGCTTTTGCAGGGTTCACATGGGTCTTATGTTTATTACTGTTTATATCATGCTTTTTCTTTTTCTCTGTTAATTTGTTTATGTATCTCTTATGCCCGTATGGGCCATGAGTTTGAAATAAACTTGAAACTTGAAAGCAAACAGAGTAGACCCAGATCAGACGGTCCCTATAGGGGCCGTCTGATCAGGGTCTAATCTGTTTACTTATGATATAACATAGATATGATTTTACAGTCTCATTCATGGCCAAAAGGTCATGTGTCCATCAACTATTATAACAAATTATTCTAATTAATATTTATGACGTCATTATTTCCTACATGAATATTCATTGAATATTCATGATGTCGTTATTTCAAACACGAATATTCATGAGGTAAAGGGTTCAGATGTGTTCGGCTTGGTCCAGGCCAATAACAACACATACACTGACTAGTATATACCAAAGGTTTATTTAGTAGAAAGAATTATATACAGTCAAACCCTTCTAATGCGACCACTTAATGAATAAACATGTGCGTCTTTATAAGCAGGTGGTTGCTTAACGCAGGACAAAAGTAATGCAGAAAGCTCCTCTAGGAGCTTTTTGCATTACTTTTGTCCTGTATTAAGCTACCACCTGCTACCACCTGCATCTATCACCCAGAATTATACCTCTTTCAGGTGGTCGCATTAGCGAGTTATCCGAGTTCGAGATATCGAAGTTCAACTGTATTGTTTTATATTGTCGCTTAAAACTTTTTGCCATCCAGTCGAAGAAACTGGCGTTCACATTCCACTTTGTTTTCAGTTCGATCACGTCGTTGATTCACTTATGAACAATTTGTTAAGAAAACGTGGAACAGGCATGGTTCGATGACACTCGGAACACCTCGGCTATTTCTATCGAAATACGAGTAGATATTCCGAACTCTGACGGGATACGGCGAGTAGTTACGATTGGGTTCGATGACACTCGTAACAGTCAATTTTAAACGCAGGCAGATGTAATATCTATTAGATGGAGTACCCTTCTCGGTAACAATACACTCAACAAAGCAGATATAACGTTGAGTCGAATCCAAGCGGAACGTCTCCAAATTTAAATGTAGATGCGATTAACACATATGGGAAAAAAACAGTTCTACAGCGTACGCCATTCACATCAGGGTCCATGCTTATAAAGTTTTTCAGTTGGGTCTGAGTTTGTTCTCAAGCTTTTGATTGGTCAGATTGAGCCAAAGGCTCAAATCAACTTGAAAACCATATAAAACACAGTAGACCATAGGATTAAAGCAGAAGTAGGTCACTGGAACAGTCAGTAGTCAACATGCATGGGTCTAAGATTATACAACTTCCGAGTCTGAGATAATTCTCAAGTATCTGATTGGTCAGATTCTGAGCAAGCTCAGAATCTGACCAATCAGATGTTTGAGAATGATCTCAGACTCAAGCAAAAAGGTTTATAACTTTGAGGGTATCCAGCCTCACACTTGTCCACCTTCACACAAGTAAAGTAAACATTTCCCCTCCAGACAAGTCCACAACATTGATAACCACGCCAAAACAAAATAGTGTTCATATAAGCCGTAAAACTGTGAATACAAGTAGGCGCGAATAGCAAATATAAAAGTATCAAATCATTCTTTGTGCCGTGGTTTGAATGCATAATATGCTTCATTTCTAGCCGAAAATGGGAATATTTTAATTGTAATGTTTTTGGACGCTTCACAGACATGTGTAAACGCGAGCAATACATTTAAAACGCGAAGTACAGTAAAACCTCCCTATAACGGCCACTAAATTACATCAAATATTTTGCGTTAAAGGCAGGTGGCTACTTAAAACAAGGTGAAAGTAAAGGAGCGTTCTGTTTTACTTTAACCTTGCTTTAAGCAGCCACATGTCCTTAATATCAAATAATTAACACAAATTAGTGGTCGTTATAGAGAGGTTTTACTGTTTACAAGTACGTGTCATTTTATTATAAAATGCTATACAAACTTTTGATTACTGCTGTACTCGTATTCGACCGTACGATGCATTTCACACAATCGTTATATGCCGCAGACTCTCATATTAATTAACCCTTCTCTTGCTGAATTTTAAAATACATTTCTCCTTCTTTACCCATGCCCTGTTGTATAATTACATAAATCTTCACAGTGTACAAGTATTTCGCTGTGCAATCACTGCTGTGGGGTGCTTATATGCTATATGCTTATAGCATTCGGTATGTATCTAGGATAGAGGACGTCGTACGACACGGGCCTCTTCTTGTCCCGATTCTCAATGAACTCCCCAGCCGTTTTCAGAAGTTGTCTGAATCCGTCCACTATTTGACAAGCCTCTACCTCAAAGACATAATTCACCTCAAAATCGCCCAGCGACTTGGTAGCTCGAGTACTCAGGACCGATGCCAACTTCAACATCGCGAGAGCTTCCCTTTTCCCAGCCAATGCATAGACTATGTCTTTTTCTGACAGAGGTTCCTTAGTTTTCGGAGGACTGCCTATCAGCATAGGTGGGTAGTTTGGTGGAAATGCGTAGGCATCGTATTGCAGGAAGTTAACCAGTGCATGGTCAACGCTACAGGTGTAGATGAAACTGGTCAATGCAATGACCAGCTGTTCTCTGGTCGTAAACTGGCAATTTTCTCCAGGGATGCCGTTTAAACCGGCTCCGCCATCTGCCTGTGATGTCACCATCTCTTTTCGCCATGCTTGTATTTCTTCATCGGCTAGAATCACAGAGTCATCTTTGTAGTATAGCTTGACGTATGATGTGACGTATTGGTGTATTGCCTCATAGACTTTGATTGCGTCATTCCGGCTGTAGTAGTTAGGAAGAAGGTTTTCATCCAAGACTCCTCGCTTTTTTAACTCCTCCGGTAGACTCCCGTCCACATCCATCCTCCATTTTGCTCTAGACTGTGTGAAGAGATGGTGTACTCCTTTGGCCCCTGCAGACATAATTTGATCGATCATACCTCCTTGAGAAATCAGTGTTGTTCTTGCAAGGTTATTGATTGCCATCAAATACAGAAAATGTGGTGCAAGGAGCTTGTAGATTGGGTGGGACCCCGAGATTGTGCGATTTACTGTTATCATTATGTCCTCCATCAACAGGTGGGTAAAGCCGAGATGAGCGATTGACTGGTGGATCTGTGCGTCAGCGTTGTTGAACCACATTTTCGCTAGTATCCACGTGTACTTGGGGTCAGAGGGTAGGAACACCGGATTGTCGTCAGCCTTGTCCTGGAAAAGTTGTATGGCGATTGGAACCAGGTTTCCGTCGTCTCGTTGGTAAAACAGGGCGATTGGAGAACAGACGGTCAACCCATCCTTTGTTGGACACCCTTTAAGAATGGCGTAATCAATGATGAAAATTCTTTTAGAAGCTATGGCATCCTGAAGAGTTTGGCCGTCCAGAAAGCCTTCGATTTCGTCAATGTTTATGGCAAATTTGTCGGGGATTTCCTCGCACAAACAAATTTGCATCGGATTGGTTCCCCTCAGTCTTTGCGCCCCAAAGTCTTCGTCGTCCTGCCACCTTTCAAGACAAAGTTATAAGTGATAGATTAAAGCGATGTTTTACACTGTATCCAAACAAATCAGTAATTAAGCCTTTATACAATAGATAAACTCTTTAACCCATTCCTTCATATTGATGCCTTATTACGCCTATGTAAAATTCACTTTTTGAAACCATTTTGACAAACAGAGCATTTGCTCCTTAGGAGCAAATGATCTATTTATCACAATGGTTTCAGAACTACATAATTCTAAAAACATCCTTTTCTCTAGTAAATGCTCCTTTTTGGTAGATTTTATCAAATAGGCTCGATCTAAAAATAGCCTATGCGGTTTACCATTTACTCTTTATACACACCTCTGGTGACTTTGTAAACACAATATCCAGATCAGACGGCTCCTAATTAAAAACTTACAGCATCCGTGCCTTTGCAAACAGTGTAGACCCAGATCAGTGGAGCCGTCTGTTCATGGTCTGCTTTGTTTGGTTATGGAATAATACAGATCTGGGTACATGCTTTTCAAGTTCTGTTCTCAAGCTTTTGATTGGTCAGATTTGAGCCAAAGGCTTGAGAACGAACCCAGACTCAACTAAAACGTTTTATAAGCATGGATACTGATTCTTAAGTATCTGTACTGGCCAGTCTTTTCTATGTTCATATCTTATTATCAAAAAATGGCTAATCAATATTCATGTTATTATTTCTTATTTGAATATTCATTGAGTAGAGGTCTAAAACTAATCAAATTTTAAATGTCGTAGGTGTGTTTAATATTAAAAGAACCAAATATAGTTTTGGCTTTGCCAACTAAATCATTTGGATGGCATATTGCAGTCGTCTGATTGTTATTTAACCAAATTTGCGTTAAACCTTCCCTCAGTAACATGTATGGAGAAAATATGACAGCATGAATATTTATTAACTAATGTTTTATAATAGTGTAAGAATACAGGCTATTTGGCCGTGTCAGAAACGGTAAAAAATAGTAGATCTTGATAAGACGATCCCAACAAGAGTCGTCTGATCTTGGTCAACTCTGTTTGCAAAGGCATGAAAATGTGTTCTATCACCTAGCCCTTTCGGCGTCAAATTTCTAAATAAGGAAATAAGATAAATATATGCAAACTTCAACGGAATAAAACACAGATATGGAAATAGAGTTTGAGACAAAATGTGAAGTCCCTGATCAGACGCCGCCTTGAACTGGGACTGCACTTTTTGTCGTGGTGCATTTTTGCGGCATTAGCAGTGAAAGGGCAATTCCACATCACGCTAATAATGTGTACGGAAGTTGTTATATTGATCTAAGCGTTGTAACATTCAAATCTAACACTGGTCACTGTTGCAATGATATCTTTCCAACCAATATGTTCATATTCAACAGGAAGTCGTTTTCAACCCTTTAATTCATGAATATTCCTGTGACATCGTGACTATTAATTACATGAATATTAAACCATTCCCTCATATTGACGACTTTTGACGACTCTGTAAAAGTCACTTTGTGAAACCATTGTGATAAATAGAGCATTTACTCCTATAGGAGCAAATGCTCTATTTATCACAATTGTTTCAAACTACAAAATTCTAAAATTTTCCTTTTCTCTAGTTTATGCTCTTTTCGGTAGGTTTATTCAGAGAGGTTGTATCTAAAAATAGCCTATGAGGTAATGGGTTAATGGCATGTGAAATTGGAATATTTGGAAACTATTAACCTTTTCCCTGTTCTATGATTAGTAAAAAAGTCAATACCAACTGAATATTCATGGACAAAATAGTTATAATGAAATATGGAAGGTGGTACATTGTAGCCATTTTAGAAAGTAAAGAAACAACAGTTACTAGTAAAGTCCTTTAGCAAACAGAGCAGACCCTGATCAGACGGTAGGAGCCGTCTGATCTGGGTTTTCTCTGTTTGCAAATGCGTGGACATGCATTTCTATGGGGTAAAGGGTTAAAGCATGCATATAATTCCATAATTAAACAAGGCAAGCCCTTAGGGGACTGTCTGATTTGAGTCTATCCTGTTTGGAAGGGGTAAATGACGTTTAGCCCTTAATGTACGGGGGCCAGTATATGAGACCTTTGCAGACAGTGTAGACCCAGATCAAAGGATCGCTGGTGAGACCTTTGATCTGGGTATGCACTGTTTGTCATGAAAATTATTTTATTCAGTGATATACATTTTTTTATTTACAGTTTAAATTCGATATCTAGGGTTTGGATAACTCGAACTCCGGGATAACTCGAGGTAAAAGTTCGGTAATTCCAAAATTTACAATACAGAATTATTCGAAAATTTATCACCGCTATGCCTTTATAAAATTGATTTTTTTGTATTCATGGTATGATTATTCCTTACATGAAATTCAAGGTGCTAATTGTTAATTAGGATTCTAAAATATGTCGATGCTTCATCTTCTGTACGCACCTGTTCATCGGCGCTATATGACCTATTCAGTGTGGCAGTGCCGTATAACCCAACTCACTCACTCACTCATTCATCTTCTGTACGCACCTGTTCATGTTGGATGGGGGTTGGTACAGGTTACACTTGTACAGATCCTTGACATCCTCAATTGTGTTCCACTCTCCCTTCGAAAGGTAGAAGTTCTTCAAGGTATCGCAGAGAAAGTTTCCAGCGATGGTGTCGAGCGAATAGCTGAAAGTAAATTGCTCATTTCTTGGAAGTTTTCTCACATCATAATCGGCAGCAAGTATGTACTCTTGCCTTTTCCATTCAAGCTCTTGTTTTCTTTCTTCTGTAAAATAAAATGAAAAGGATTAACCCATTGCCTGATTAGCGCGACCTGACTCGCATTTGCAAACAGTTTGGATTCAGATGAGACGCCGAGTTACTCGGCGTCTCATCTGGATCCAAACTGTTTGACACTCTGACCATAAAAGAAATGAGAGAAATTAGAGAAATTTATTTTAAGAATTTGAGCAGACGACAAGTGTAGCAGACGCAGAGTTAAGATATGAAAGCCAGTCAATAGTTTCTTAACCCTTAACTCAAGGAATATTCATGTAAAATAATGACGTCATGGATATTAATTAGATTAATTGTTATAATAGCACATGAACACAGACAGTATTGTTCATGGCAGAAACTGTAGACTCACATCTATATTACATCATAAACAAACCGAGAAGACACTGATCAGACAGCTCCTACAGGAGTCGTCTGATCTGGGTCTACTCAGTTTGCAAAGACGTAGAAAGGCGCAGCAATACAGACTTGTTCTAAAATATATCACAACACTTATCTAGAAACACATGTTACAACTTAATGCAGGTCTAAAGTAATGCTGAAAGCTCCTACAGGAACTTTCAGCATTACTTTAGACCTGCATTAAGATGTGGCCTTAAGAAACTGTTCAGATTAGAAATCGGATAACTCGAACTTATGTTATATCGAAGTAATTTATAAAGGTTACCATGAAACCGCCAAAAAAGAATAAAGAAACTACCAGTATCTATTTATAAGTTTACCTATCCAATCACCGTACACTTCCTGTGGCAGACTAGTGTCGTATGGTTTTATCTTGTACAAGTAGTAAGGACGAATGCCTTGGAATACCGGGAACGGAATTAAATGTGTCCGGTTATCGGTAACACTGATAGAATCAATGAACCATTCGCTGCCATCAAGAGCCGTGGCCTGCCAAATTTCAATGTACGAAATTTTCCCCACCTACAATTAAAGAGAAATTATTTTTATATCCCCCACAACGAAGTTTGGGGGGGGTATACTGGAATCAGGTTGTCCGTCTGTCCGTCCGTCTGTCCGTCCGTGGACACAATTTTGTCCGGCCTTCTTCTTCTACAGTTTTGCTTCAATTTTGTTGACAGTTCATATATAGCCATATGACCATATAAACCTGTGCACCGCATATTTCCGTTATGATCGGACAACTACTTCAGGAGTTGGCTCCCCTTTTTAGTCCCCTACCAATGTTTTCCGGTTTTCTGGGCTTTTTATGGAAGTGACTCGAGATATCAACTCTATGTTTAGTACAAAGCTAAATCTAGATAAGTTACAGCTTATGTTACAATTTCAGTCCGGTTGAATAATTATTTCCAGAGTTATTGCCCTTGAGCTTTAATTTTTTTTCTTCAAATTTGGGATTTTCCAGACTTTTTTTGGAAGTGGTTGCAGATATTCACTTTATATTTAGCATAAAGCTAACTCTAGATTATTTACAGCTTAATTTCCAATCTCAATCTGGTTGAATAATTTTTGCCAGAGTTATGGCCCTTGAACTTTAATTTTTTGTCAAATTTTCAATTTTCCGATCTTTCTTTGGAAGTGCTTGGAGATATTAACTTCATATTTGACATAAAAATAAATCTAGATGATTTCAAATATCGGTCTGGTTGATTAATTTTTGTCAGAGTTCTGGTCCTTGAACTTAATGTTTTTTTCTGAAAAGGTACCTAGCTTTAGAGTTTTGGATTTGACAAAAACCTCATGAAAGGGTCTTATTTCTCTGAATTATTCTTCATTTTTATTACATAAATTGGGTTGGGGCATGTATTGTTTTTAAATATATTCATGTTTCTGTATGTACGTATGTTCAGATTGATGATAGGTGACAAGCAGACAGGTGGGGGTATTCGTTAGCCTGTGGCTTACAGTTCTAGTTTATTCGGGGGTCTGGAATTACGTTGGTATCTGACCATACAAATTGATAATGTGATAATTAAACCCTATATGATAACCATTAAAAAAGGAAATACAGTAAAACCCCTCTAATGCGACCACTTAATGAATCAACATGGTTGTCTTCATAAGCAGGTGGTTGCTTAATGCAGGACAAAAGTAATGCAGAAAGCTATAGGAGCTTTCTGCATTACTTTTGTCCTGCATTAAGCTACCACCTGCATATAGCAGCCAAAATTATACCTCTTTTAGGTGGTCGCATTAGCGGGGTTTTACTGTACTGTCCATTTCAATATACTTTGTCACTGAATTTGAATGGAGATTTTTTTTATTCCGGTCTGACTAAACTTAAATCTATTTCATTTGATCGCATCGATTTTCACGAACTCCAATGCCATGCAGTAACAAGGAGGAAAATGCCGAAAATGCAATTTCTACATGCTAATTCGATCAGATGTTTCTTTGCAAATGGCCGCCGCATGTGTGGATAGTGGAGCCTATCAGTTTCCGCCATTCGTCATTCGTCCGCCATTTGCAATTTGAAATGAACACGTTTACAATGGGAAAACATTGTTTTTACGTCTGAAGTCTTTATTTAAAGATGGTTTCAAGGGAAATTCGGACAGAGTTCGTGAAAAACGATGACACAAGTGGTTTAAATTTTATCTCAATCCGGTAAGAAATGAAAACAAATCTCGATTCAAATTCAGTGACATAGGTTATTGTTATGGAAAGTAGTTATATATTTTTTTCAAAATATAGGTGTTAACCTATTGCAGACTTAAAGCAATGCAGAAAAGCTCCCCAGTAGCTTTCTGCATTGCTTTAAGTCTTATTAACCCTTTCCCTCCTACTGATGCCTTTTGACGCCTCTGTAAAAGTCTCTTTTTGGAAGCATTGTGATAGGTAGAACATTTGTTCCATAGGAACAAATGCTTTATTTATCACAATGTTTTCAAAACTACAAAATTCTAAAAATTGCATTTTCTCTTTTCTTTAGTAAATGCTCCTTTTCGGTTGATTTATTCTAAGAGGTTGGGTCTAAAGAATTAATCCTTTCCCTTATGTAAGCGCATTTTGACGCATCTGCAAACAGAGTAGAACCAGATCAGACGGCTCCTATAAGAGCCGTCTGATCAGGGTCTGCCCTGTTTGCTTGTGGTGTAATGCATGTATAGATATGATTATATAGCTTTTGCCTGAGCCAAAATGTCCTGTGTTCCTATGCCATTATAAAAAATAATCTAATTAATATTCATGATGTCATTATTTCCTACATGAATATTCATTAGGGAAAGGGTTAATAGCCTATGAGGGAATGATACAATGTGCGGGAATCGTTTATATACGACCTCTGCAAATAGTGAAGACCCAGATCAGTAATAGACACTGCTGGAGTTCTTTGATGGGAGTCTGGACTGTTTGGCATACACGTGAGTTTCTTCAGTAATACATTTTGATACATCTTAGTTTTTAACTAAATTCCAGATAAGGGGACCAGTTTTAATTATTCAGAAGATTAACCCTCTCCCGATGGAATGTTCGTGTTTGAAATAATGACATCATGAATATATTACCTCATTTTTTTATAAGGTTAATCTTTAAAGATAATGTTTTGCTTCGACAAAAACTGTAAAATGATATCTATACCATGTCAAAAACAAACAGAGCAGACCCTTATCAGACGGCTACTGTTAAAGCCCTCTGATTTGGGTCCTCTCTGTTTGGAAATGCATGAAAATGCGCTTTCCTACATAAATACGCCTTTCTACGTCTCTGTAAAAATCACTTATTGAAACCATTGTGATAAATAGGGCATTTGCTCCCTAGGAGCAAATGCTCTGTTTACCACAATGGTTTCAATACCACACAATTCTGAACTTTTCCTTTTCTATAGTAAATGCTCCTTTTCGGTTGATTTATTCATAGAGGTTGGGTCCAAAATAGTCCATGGAGTTAAGGGTCATTATCAATGAACTACAACGCTCAATGTTTCACCAATATTACCTCTTTATCATTTATGTAGAAATTGTTCGTCTGACCTCGTTTAAAGGAGTAAAATGGAGGAAAGTCCACATGCAACAGGTGTCTATCTGTACTGCTTTGTTCCCCGTGCAATATGATATATATGGAGGTGCTGCATCCAAGCTTTGGCTTGTCCCCAGTAGTTATCTCCACCGTGTACGTAGCGTAAGAACTGCTCAAACTTAACGCACTTCCCATTGTGATAAACAATCTGAAACAAACATAAGAATTACATATACTTTTTATAACATTTATATATAATTTCAATATAATTTACATACTTTACTTTACCGGTAAATAGTGAAGACCCAGATTAGACAGCTCCTGCAGGAGCTGTCTCATCAGTGTCTGCACTATTTACAAGTTGATTGTGCAACCAGTGCACTCCACAGTAGTGATTGCACAGCGATATACTTGTACACAGTGAAGATACATGTAATTATACAACAGGGCATGGGTAAAGAAGGAGAAATGTATTTTTAAATTCAGCAAGAGAAGGGTTAATCTACATAAAGTTTACGTATACGTTAAGTGTAATTTACCTACTTTACATATAGTTTAAAAATACTTTACATTTGATTTACATTTAATTGACATATACTTTATAACTTTACATATAATTGACATAAAATTTACATATATTTTACCTTGAAATAAGATACGAAACTAATGGGAAATAATTTCTAAAATATGAAACGAAATACAGTTGAACTTCAATTTCTCAAATTTCAATTTATACGAGTTCGAGATATCGAAGTTCAATTATATTAAAATATAATTTCGCCGCCAATGTCGCAAAAATGCACCACGACAAATAGTGCAGCCCAAGACTAGGCGCCGCCTTTTCAAGGCGGTGTCTGATTAGGGATTTCACTTTTTGTCTCAAACTTTATTTCTATATCTGCGCTTTATTCCTTTGAAATTTTACATTTATTTATCTTATTTCCTTAGTTTACCGAATGACTTTTACAAAATTGGATTGCAGACGACAATTAGAAATTTGGCGCCGAAAGGGTTAATCCAATAAGATGTCTGCTCAGGGGTACGGACAAAACCCCACTAGGACGTAACCCCACTAGGACGTAACCCCATAGGACAATACTCCATAGGACACAAACCCAGTGCCAAATGTGTCAAGGCGGACAAAACCCCACATGTTAACATAATTGGGTTATAAATCAACTTTAGATAATTTGAAGAAGAAACACTCAATCAGAATATAAATTCAAAGCAAGATCTCTACATTTTCAAATTTAAAGTTACAATCTGCAAATAAAAATAGAAGTTAAAGCATATTTAAAATTAGGTCAAAATTATGAATAAATAAAGAATGCATTCATAGTTAAATGAGCTTTAGTTTACTTTTAATTTTACTTTTAATTTAATTGTATTTAGCGGTATTAATGTTCAATAATCATAATTATATATTAAATTCAGTTAAAGATGATTAGACTAAACTATTGATTGAATGTGTGATGTGTTTTTTCACTTTTTAGATGTATCAAAGTTAATTATACATACAATTAATTAAACAGGATTATACATGGCATTGTACTGAAAACTTTAATACAGCAAATTCTTTTATTAATGATTTCACACCTAATTCTCTTTAAAGTATTTAAATTCGCATCTTTCTTCTTTAATGACAAATAACTTACTCACTGTGATAGTCATTAAAAGCTTGATTGGTTGGATAGTCTTTAAATTTCACACCTTTCTTATTTAATCATGAAAGTTTGTTTTCACATTGACTTTAATCTTGTACCCAATAAATTAGCAAAGGTGATTAGGAGGGAATAATTATATGTAATATTTCAAGTTTTCAAGTTTTCAAGTTTTATTTGTATAAGTGCACAAGTCCCAAACAATGTGGGAGACATCAGCATAACATTTATACATTTTCAAATACAATAAATGTCACGTACATAATAAAAAGTGCACAAAACAGTAATGCCGGGAAACAGATGTACCTACAGTTATATATGGCAAGGGGGTGGCAGCCAGTCCCTGATCGGCCAAGATGGTGATCAGTGGACCGCATTGCCTTGTCCGAGTCGATCTGAATAAGATAAAGGAGCAACTAGCTGGGATTAACTTTTCATAGTAAGTATCCATTCTTTCTATAATAACCACTGTTTCTGAAGACAAAAATGATTCTAGCTACAAATTTATTTTACATCTGTCAGCTGGCTTTCTATTCCCCACTCCGAACTAGAAAACAGAATACCTTGCGCTCTCGATGGGGGTAGGGGTGGATCATCATCATAATGCTGGTCTAACCACACGAAACGAAAGCTGCTAGACGAGCATGATGATTACTTTCACCAAAATAAATTTTTAGTATAAACGACTGTGTTTTACAGAAAATGTATCCCCACCCCGAAAGCTTTGCATCCGACAAGAGCGAATACGAGACAAATAACCTACAAAGTATACATTGTGTACATATAAACCTATGTGTACGGACTCGTACATTTACACATATATGAGAACGCATATGAATACACATAGACCTATACACACATGACTGAAAATAATATATAATATACACGAAACACAGCTCCAGCCTGCACTGAGCTACCGCCTGTCTAAAAGATTGTAACCGGACCATCTTTCGAGTGGTCGTTACAGCAGAGTCATTCTGTATAAGTACTTGTATCTGTTTGGGTTAAATAAGTATAACAGTCAATTAAATACAGTTTAGTTGGGTGAAATATTGCATTATTCTACCACAAAACCTACTGAAATTTTCTTGTTGACACAAACTACTACAGTTGATGAGTTGAATGAATTTTGCCATGCACGGCCTGTTCCTATAGTATACATCTATATATTTTACTCTAGCGTCTTGGAATAATGGACAAGCAAACAGATAGTGATACTCGTCGCCTATTTGAGTACAGACGGTGCATTTACGTTCGTTATATGGCTTGTTTTTCCACCGACCTATTTCAATCGGGAGGCGATGATTCCGGGTGACAAATCTGATTATAGTTTTGCTCATATATAATGGGAGCTTAGCAACGTAAGAATTTCGCGTGAAACGAGTTTTAAAATATTTGTATAAGTTTGTATCTGATGTTTGGTTTACTTCTGAATACCATTTTTGTATAAAAATATCCGTGAGTTTCATTTTTGTTGATTTGACTAACCATTTAGCATTATTAAAACTTTGACAGTACCATATTCCAGAGAATCCTGATTCGCAAAGGTACTTTTTTACACAATCTATCCACTGTGACTTTATTTTGTTTCTTGAATATAGCTCATAAATTGCTGAATATAATTTAGAAGATAGTTTCGTAACACCGTCATTCTCAATATTGTCTATGATTTTACTCCAATATGCAATTACTCTGTTTTTTACATCTATGGCCAATGGCATGACTCCAGTTTCACCATATACCATGTAAGACGGTGTCGACTTTTTTAGGTTTAATATATATTTATAAAATTTCAGTTGGATTCGCTCCATCATATCAAAGGTCCCAAACCCCCACACTTCACTACCGTACAAAAGTATCGGTTTAACCATTTTTTCAAACAGATCTACCTGAAGATCCAATGGTAATGAAAGCTGCTTAGTTTTTCTCAAAAGGGAAAACATGGCTTTATTACCTTGTTCCGAGACCTGCAATTTCGTCCTGTAAAATGTCCCAGATCTAGTAAATAGCAACCCAAGGTATTTATAATCATTTACCTCTTCTAGTATATGATTTCCTATGTTAAATCTGTTAATATTACGTCTTGGACGACCTTTGCTAAAAACTAAAACCTTGGTTTTACTGACATTAACGTTCAGCTTCCATAGATCACAGTAATCCTTGAATTTATCAAGTGCCATCTGAAGATCTATTTTATCATCGCTAAAAATGACTGTATCATCTGCATATAACAATAGAAAAAGTTTCAGATATAAATGTGCCTTGTCGGTTATAACATCAAGGCTTATCCCACTTACATTTTCGGCCAGATAACTTTCAAGATCATTCAGGAAAATTGAAAACAAAAATGGCGATAAATTTTCGCCTTGCCTCACCCCTATCCTGCAGTCGAAAAAAGCGGTTGATCCTTCTGACGTCACTACTTTAGACTTTATATTATTATAGAGGCTTACTATAACATCAAAACATTTTCCGTTAATATTCTCTGCTATAAGTTTCTTCCATAAACCAACCCTCCACACAGAATCAAACGCCTGTTTGAAGTCAACAAAACAGCAGTACAATGATTTCTTGTTTGACTGGACAAGATCTATTAGACATTTCAAAATGAATATATTGTCAACTGTAGAAAATTTATGTCGGAATCCTGCCTGTGTTTCATTAATTAGATCTGTTTTTTCGGCATATACTTTTAACCTATTATTAATTATACAAGTAAACACTTTCCCCAGACAGCTCGGCAAAGAAATTGGCCTATAATTTTCAGGTTTATGCGGATCCCCTTTGTTTTTGTATATCGGTTTTATAATTCCAATAGTCCAACTGTCTGGTATTACTCCGAAATTGAATACTAAATTGAATAGTTTCAAGTAAATTTTCATCATAACTGTTACAGAGTGTTTTATTTGCTCATTTATTATGTCATCTATGACTGGTGCTTTGCTGGTTTTTAGACTTTTTACAGCATTCAAAATTTCTTCTTCTGTTATTTCTCTGTTTATTTCTTTATTTGTTTCACCGTTATCTGGTCTCATAATCTCCGTAGTTTCTTCGTTCGTGTGAATATTTTCGTTTAAATCTTCAAAGAAACTGTAAAATTCGTCTAACGGTGCCATGATGTGTGATTGGTTTTGCTTGCTATTAATTATATTCCAGTATCGACTAGCATCTGCATGTTTTAAATTCCTTAGTTCGTCTACCCTGTTCGAGTTATAGTTTTTATGAGCTTGTCGTAGTGTGTTTTTATATTGCTTACTTACAGTTTTTAACAAATCTTTAAAGTACTGTGTTTTGTATTTATTGTATTGTCTTCTTGTTTTATGGTAAATATCTCGAGATGATTTACATGATCTGTCAAACCAAGGATATGATGCCTTCCGAGTGTAACCATTTGCTTTTCGCTTTCTATATGTCCCAAAAGACACTTCTGAGCATTGTTTAAAAACCCCTGCTATATCAGATGCAATTTCATCGATTTGAGCTTGTGAAATATCATTACTTTCCATCACCCGATCAATTTTCATTTCAGTCTCTAAAATTTTGATTATATCAAGATTATCACAAAATGTATCTGCCTTAGTTTTATCCCATAACTTAATATTTGGTGTAGTTTGTTCTCCGCCATCAGTATCCTTTTCCAGTAAGGGAGATTTAGTTTTAAGGATCGCATGTACAGGACAGTGAACATCCGAATAAAGATTACAAAAATCATGTATTTTAAAATCAACAACATTTTCAAAAACATATGATGTTGAAAGAAAATAATCCACCGTGCTAGAATTTTTACAAGTTAGTTTCGGGTGTACAAAATCGTCAAAGAGTCTACCATTCCACATAAAAATGTTATTGTTTTTGCAAATCTCAGTAAGTTGTGTTCCATAATTATTTACAACGTTATCAATGTAATTTCTGTCCAGAGAAATGTTATGCAATTTGAAATTATTGAATATGTTGTTTTCTTCATTTTGAATATCTTGCAGATCATATAATTCTGAAATATGCTCGTCAAACCGTACATAATCGTTTAGATTTCCACATCTAGCGTTCCAATCTCCGAGCAACATACAATGCCTGCTTTCTAGAAAAAACCTGAATATCTCATTTTGAATCTCAAAATAAGGGTCTGCACAAGAATATTTTGAGCCAATAGGCGGGATGTAAACTATCCCGCATTTCAAATCATCATCATACGGGCTATTACACCCATATATCTCTTTCGAAATAGTGAAAAAATTTACCAGATTACAACCACTGTTTGTTTCGATATTAACGTAAGGCACTAAAGAATCTCTCACAATAATTGCAATTCCACCGGACCTATAGTTTGTCAGTTTTTCTCTACAAAACATATGTACTTTAAATCCGGGAATAATAATCTGATCCGATTCATCTGTTTTTATTTCTTGCAGTCCGATAATGTCATAATTACAAATAAAGGAAACGAATTCCGGGCACCTCAGTCTCGATATAAGGCCGCAAACATTCAGAGATAACATCTTTATACAATCATTCGGAGACAGTGTATTTTGCATATTAGTATCAACCCCTTTACATGCAAAAGAACTGTTTCCCAATGAATGCTAATCATTATCGATATTGTTGTCACTGTCACACAACGAATGTCCGCTAGATACCTGTTCCTGAACACCGTTAGCATTGCAAGTACTATCACCTACCCGCATTTGTGTGCTCAAGGTCACAATAGGTGACGCCTGTAATGTCATGTTTTCTGTGGGCGGGGGCGTTTGATGATTGTTTGTAATGACGTCATCTTTTAAGAGGATGGGAGATACTTGATTTTGGTCTGGTTTCTGTACCAGATCCATATATGTCTGGGTCTCATCAGTGCTCGTACTACCGCCATAATGCGGCTTTTTGAAAGAATTTCCCTCAAGGGGAGAAGTTGCCTTTTTCTTACCCCCATAGGTAACGCGATATGGGCGTTGATCGGCCGGTGTCGTTTCCGATAGAACAGAGAACCTACCACTTGTCTGTATATCGTCTACTCTATTGTTCGTCTGACTACCGTTTTGTGTTCTACGCGTGTATGTTCTTGTCCACGTTCGGTTTGCCATGTTCGTCCTACGTGAATAAGTGTTTGTCGCTCCGACCGTGGATGCATTGTCGTCTTTTCTGTATGGTGTCCTATTTGTGCCATTGTTTTCTGCCTGTGCTGTTCGATCGTTCGATTCTGGCGTGTACAACTGTCCGTTTATGTACAGTTTATCCCGGACCATTTTCACTTTGTTGTCTCTATATAATAATGGCATTATTTGTTATCAATCCGTTTTTGATGATCCAAGCATCAAAGTATGCATACAGTCAAACTGATGCAAACTTTATTCAGTTTGTTTTACTCAAGTACCAGTTTTGCAATATATATTCTACTCCAAATCAGTCTTAGTTATTCAGACAGACAGACAGACAATATCTTTATTTTCATCTCAGATACACAAGGTACAACATGAGGAATTTTTATAAATCGTTTTTAACATAAAATGAAAACATACATTCCGGTCAATGTGTAAATTTCAAAAGCTTTTGAGTGTGGAGGTTGATTTAAATGTTTAGAGAAATTATTATATCTATCCAGAGCAGACAATATAGTGGAAAGTTGATTGTCTGTTCCAGACAGGTACCGTAATATCCGGGAGGGAGAAATATTGTAATTGACACGCTGAGTTGTGACAGGTATGGCCTAGATGTCGTCCACTGAGTGCACGCTTTGACCCGGGCCATACTAGTATTCTCGTGCTCGTTAGCGATACAGTAATGATTAAATAACCGCGTTAGTTTTGTGAATGGAATACTTTTTGATGGTTACGAAATACAACTACATTATTATACATGGAAGAGCATGAAATGAAAATAACTGAATTATGCGGACAAGGTAAGTATTTCAGTGTAGAGAATGGGTTAGCAAATGACTGGTTTTCTT
This sequence comes from Azorinus chamasolen, assembly GCA_963576725.1. NCBI lineage: Eukaryota > Metazoa > Mollusca > Bivalvia > Cardiida > Solecurtidae > Azorinus > Azorinus chamasolen. The sequence goes on from OY755241.1 coordinate 56,026,028, forward strand.
CAATCTCGTACTTAATGGTGCGTGAGCAGAAGTCCAGTGGTTTGCCCAGATTAACTAACCGCCATCCTGCTACGGACAGATCAGTGAAATCTTTACAAACAGTTTGGATCCAGACGGGGTGCCGAGTAACTCGGCGTCTAATCAGGATCCTAACCGTCCTAGGCAAATAGAAAAACTTCTTCAAATAATTTATACTGAATGTATAATAGTGCTGAAAAGTACGCTGTTGCCTTTTTAAATACACACATATATATATACAACATATGAAAAAGCATGATGAAAGCGTCGTTAATCCATTGCTTCTTGAACATTGCAAGATGGGTAACGCCAGATCTCGAACAACTCCGTATATAGGGACTGTCTAGTCTGGGTATGACCGCTTGTCTATGCATTATCCATTAAACCATTGCTTCAAACAGGTACTATTTGGTGCATTTGCAGGCTGGGTGGATCCAGACCGGACAGCTCCATCATGCATTATCTTAGCTATGGTTCAGTATTTTACACAATCATTAAACCAATGCTTCAAACATATCCCATTTGGCGCATTTGCAAGCTGGGTTGATCCAGACCGGACAACCCCTATAGGAGCTCCTGTTGGAGTTGTCTAGTCCGGGTCCGCCCTCTTGTCTATGCATTATCTTAGTTATGATTCAACATTTGACACAATCATTAAATATTTGCTTCGAATATATTACCATTTGTCACATTTGTAAGCTGGGTAGATCCAGACCGGACAGCCCCCATAGGAACTGTCCAGTCTGGGTCTGCCCGCTTGTCTATGCTTTATCTTAATTATGTTTTAACATTTGACAAAATCAATTAGACAATTGCTTCAAACATAACACATTTGGCGCATTTGCAAGCTGGGTAGATCCAGACCGGACAGCCCCTATAGGAGCTGTCCAGTCTGGGTCTGTCCCGCCTGTCTATGCATTATCTTAGTTTTGTTTCAACATTTGATACAATCATAAAACCATTGCTTTAAACAGAGACACTTTGGCGCCTTTGTGAGCTGGGTAGGTCCAGACCGGACAGCTCCAATATGATAATAGGAGCTGTCCAGTCTGGGTCTGCCGCCGCTTGTCTATGCATTATTTTATTTATGTTTTAACATTTGACAAAATCATAAAACGATGACATTTGGCGCAAGTGTAAGCTGGGTCGATCCATACCGGACAGCTCCTACAGGAGCTGACCAGTCTGGGTCCGCCCCGCCTGTCTATGCATGTTCGTAGTGTTGTTTCATCATTTTACACAGTCTTTCACAGCTTCTGAGTTGACAAAAAGTGTTATTTTCCATTTATATTTTCATTTACTTAACCATCTCACATAAGCCATTGTTTAAGATTGACTATGTGCAACGACACTGTCCGACGCAAAGGGGCACATAAAAAGGAAAGGGTTGTACATGTACATAGCACGACTGGATCATTTTGAAAAAAGAAGTTGGTCATCGTAAGTAGTTGTTTTTTCGCTCTCTAAGTTTTTCCGATATTCATACAGAACGTCAGGACGACATGCTATAGTAGGATCTCTTTACCAGAAATAAGACAAATAATTTAAATTAAAATTAGTCCAACTTACATGGAATCTAAGGGATGGAAATACAGCGAAGCAGAGGAATGAGGATAGCCCATACACTAATGTGCGATACCCCACCCTCTGTTCCACAACTGCATAACTACCATTTTATCTCTTGAACTCTTTCATTATTAAGGAAACAAATCGGCTCGTGTTTATTAGTTTATCTTCTGGAGCTTCAGATAAGAAATATTTGAGGACTATATGAGCTGGTGCATGTGGATAAATTTGACCTAATAATGCATGTCTTTCTTGTTGGAAATAATTACATTCTAATATATAATGTTTTTCAGACCCAACAGCCCCGTTATCACACAAAGTGCACTTTCTGTCCTCGTAGGGTGTTCCATCGTAACGCCCAGTTTCTACTGGTAATCGATGATTTGCGGTGCGTATTTTGAAGATATTTAAATAATCTTTTTTATCGAGTTTCGTCATGTATGATTCGAGTTTTAAATCTGTTTTAAAGGAGTTGTATATCCTGCCTTTATTAGTTAACTGTAGCTGGGCATGCCATTCCTGTTTATATTGGTCGATAAGGCTTTGTTTAATAGCTCGGCATTGGCTTTGTAGGTATTTTGGGTCGAGCTGAAATTGGTTTTCCCAGAGGTCCGCTCGGCCGACCTCTGAGAGAATACATTTTATCTTTTGTAACCATTTAAAAGAAGCGTTTGGCTGATTATACATGTACTTATAAACCTGTACAGATATTTTTTCCTCTTTTCCAGATAGCAGCCTAGTCCAGAAAGATATCATTTTGTGTTTGATGTTTATTGAGATTGGGTGTCTGCCGAGTTCACCATAGAGGAAGGTAAGGGGTGTAGATTTCCGTGCATGGGTAATCTTTCGCAAAAATTCGTTATGAATTTTTTCAAGCATGTTAGTATTCTCATATCCAAATATCTCTGAGCCGTATGTGAGGATAGGGAGAACTGTATGGTCAAATAATTTTATCATTAGATCTACAGGTAGGTTTGCTTTATTGGACTTTGTAAATAGTAGATAAAGAGCTTTATTTGCTTGTTGCACGACATGCTTTCTTGCTGTCAGAAAGGAGCCATTTGAACTAAATGATACACCTAAGTAATGGTATGTTGGTGAGATTTCAACGGGTTGGTTGCCAAGAGTGAAGTTGAAATTAGCCCTCTGTCTTGCGCCAAATATGACTATTTTTGTTTTTGCAATATTTACATGCAAGTGCCAATTTTGACAGTACTCGTAAAACATATCTAAGGAGTGTTGAAAGTCATTGGGAGAACTTGATAGTAAAATAGTATCATCAGCGTAAAGCAGAACCAGGAGTTTAAGCCAATTGTGTATCTGTGAGTCATCCTTTAACTCTACGCCGACTGAGCCATTCCTCCGGAGATGAGACTCCAAATCGTTTAAGTAAAGAGAAAATAGAACAGGTGAAAGGTTTTCTCCCTGACGTACACCGATTTGAGATACGAATGACTGCGAAAATGAACCATTATGGAATATACTTGATTTTATTGTATTATACATGTTATTTACTACTGATAGGAATTTTCCGTTGATAAAATTTTGCATTAGTTTGAACCACAAGCCGTTTCGCCATACTTTGTCAAAGGCCTGAGAGAAATCTATGAATGCGCAAAACAGTTTCTGTTTGCGTTTTCTCAGGATTTCTGTCAGTGCATTTAATGTAAACATATGGTCAGAACAAGAGTAGCCTTTTCGGAAACCTGCTTGATTTTCTTTGATTACATTTGCATCCTCTAAAAACATAGTTAATCGACGGTTGAGAACTGCTGTAAATAGTTTGCCTAGGCAACTTAAAATTGTGATTGGCCGGTAATTGGCTGTAGCTAACGGGTCTCCTTTATTTTTGTATAAAGGTAAAATGGTTCCTTCTAGCCAAGATTTTTGTAGATGGCCTGTGTCAAAGACTGAGTTAAACAGTTTACAGTATAGAGGTAAGAGTTTTTCTTTAGTTGATTTAATATATTCGTTTAGGATATTATCAACTTGACTAGATGATTTTCCATTTTTCAGATTACCTATGCAAATATGTATCTCTTCTTCAAGTATGGGGAAATTTAGAAGTCCATTACCATCTGCTATGTTTTGAATGTTAGTGAATCGTTCGTCATCTATTGTGTTTTCGTTTATGGCTCTAAAATGGTTGTAAAATTCTTCTATAGAAGGTGTGGAGTTTGTAACTTTGGGGGGTGTAAGACTTTTAAGGAATTTCCAGTACTTTTGGGGGTTTGTTTCGCTAATATTTCTAAGTTTAGTTTGGGTTTTGAAGTTATGTTTTTTAATAAAGAAATTCATTGTTCTTTTGTAGTGTTTGCTGGCGTTACTCAGTCTAAGTTTACTTTCGGGGGAAGGGTGGTTTTTGTAATATGTCCGAGCATCATGGTAATTATTTCTTGCATGGTGACATTTGGGACCAAACCAGGGTTTATTTGTTGAGGTCTGGCAACTGTGTGACCTTTGATTCTTCCTTGGAAACGTCTGCACAGCAGCGGTTGTGAAGATCTTTGATATTTGGTTAGTGACGTGTTCAATTAACTGCGGGGAAGAGGTTTCGTTGCTTAGTTGATTAATCAGCGTATTTACTTGTTCTGTATTTATTTCTTGGGCGTACTCATTTGCCATTGTTGGTATCCATAAAGGTTTGTCGTTATTTGGCTTGTGGATGGGTTCTTTTTCTTGTGCAGACATATTACGTAAGTTAAGGCTAAAACTAATTGCACTGTGTCCATCCGAAAATAAAGGGTCAGTTTCAGTAACTTCAAAGCTTGAAATATATTGGAAACATTCGGCAGTTGCTAGAGAGTAATCTATAACAGACTTGTTTCGGAATGTTAATGCACCTATATTTTTATCATTATGAAGTCTGCCGTTCATGATAAAAAGGTTATTATATCTACAGATATCTATCAGCCGTAGCCCGTTTGTGTTTGTTCTATGATCCCTGGAACACCTTTCGAGAGGTACTGACAAATTATCTAATATAATATATTTATCAAGGTGGGCTTGTATATCGATATCTATGTCAAATATTTCGTTAAAATACTGATCTGATGGGATAAAATCTGATATTTGTCCAGTTCTACCATTTGTGTCTCCAACTAGAAATACATGCTTAAATGAAGAGCATTTACTTGATATTTCATTTTCAAATTCGGTAATATAATCTTCGTTTAAAAAGCGAGAATTTTCAGGGGGTAAATAAACATTTCCTATAATAATCGGGTCGCCTAAGTTGGTAAGGTTTGCTTGCAGTTTTATCCATAAAATATATTCAGAGCCGTTTTCTATTTGACTTATGTACGGAGCGAGATCATCTTTTACATAAATAGCTATGCCACCTGATTTTCTTTTGTATTTTTGCTTTCTACAATTTGTAAATAGTGTAAACCCCTTTACGTCGGCAGGATCTGTAACGTCGATGTGTGTCTCTGAAGCACAGAAAATGTCAAATTCGTTTATGAAATCGACAAATTCAGGATAGTTCAATCGTCTTTTCAGACCACTAACATTTAAAGTACATATTTTAATGCATTCACTTTTTATTTCAGATTGGTTTCCCTCCCGTACCCCCTATTGTGGCTGTGTTGGATGCTGAGAGTCAGCCATTGGTTGGTCCCACGGCCGTCTTATGCTTGGGTCCGCCGTTGCTCTTGGAGGCGAGTGAGTTCTACTCGGTGCGCGACTACGTACTGCTCGTCGGTTTGGAGAGAGCGATGTGCGCTTCTGGGGTCCCCTTGTACGCCGAGTAGCTGACCTGGTGCGGCTACGATTGCTATTCACGGATTCGCCATGATGTTGTCCACCTCTTACGCTGATCTGCGGCTGACCATACACATGTGGGCTAACGGCACGAGCACGGGATTCTTGCGTTTCACTTTGTCGTGTATCAGAATTCACTGGATTTTGATATACACGTTCGCCATTCATCGCAAGGTTCCATTTGGGGAACATATCTCTATGGACTCTGCCATCCTTAATAATCTTGGCAGGATATGCAATATTGATTCTGCTCTGCGGGTATTCTCGTCTGAGTTGCTTGAGTTCCGGCCAGAGGGTTTTTCTCGCTGTAGCTATTTCCTTAGGGAAATCGCGGTTGATACTGTATTCAGTGTTTTTCAGTTTTTTTGCATTTGACAGTACGCGTTCGGTGTCACGTGAGTCTAACAAATTCACAATGATTGGACGTGTTTTCCCCCTTATGAAACGTCCCAATCGATGAGCTCTAGGTAATGGAGGACAAGGGTCAATGTCGAGACGTGTTTTCAGGAAGTCAGCAATTGACATGTTGCAATTCTCGTCGACAACTTCGGGTATTCCCGCAAATATCAAATTATTTCTCCTGCTACGAGCCTCGAGATCTAAAGACTTATACTCTAATAAAGTAATGCGACTGAAGTGATCATTCAATTGTTTCTCTATACCATCTACTTTGTTGTGTATTGATAGGCACTCGTCAATTTTCCCGTTGACACATATCATTTTATCAAACAAAGAGGTTAACTTATCATCCACAGACAGATTTTTGAAATCACCCAGATCTTTCACAGAACTAGTACTACTTGAACTTTCAGTTATTACACGGGCGCGCTTTGGTTTCTGTACTCGGGTCCAGTCATCTCTGGAACTAATTTCAGACGTATGTGTGTAAACTTCATCGATCCCGCCATTTTGGATCATCTCAGCTAGAGTGGGTGGGGTTTGCGTTAAGTTTTTGATAGCTAAATTTGACGATACCTGTGAAGTGTCACTGTCATCACCGATTGGTAAAACACTATTCATAGTCCTTTTAGTGGAACCACACTCAATTGAACAAAAATACTCCTTGTTACTGATATAATGATATAAAACATGAGAGCGACTCTAATCTACGTCCTCACACAAAGACCGGAAGTACTTTTTCTAATTGAAATAATGGAGATTATTAAGAATGCCACATCTATTGACTCTATATTAAGTGTACCAATGCAAACATGGTTGAGCCAGATCATAAAATTATGAAAATGATTTGGGTCTACCCTGTTTGTAAGTTAAGAAAAGGAATCAGTTAATTGTGGTTATATTATAATAGTTTATATGCAATATGTGCTAATATTACATTATCCACATCTATTGAATCTATATTAAGTGTACCAATGCAAACATGGTTGAGCCAGATCATAAAATTGTGAAAATGATTTGGGCCTACCCTGTTTGTTAGTTAAGAAAAGGAATTGGTTAATTGTGGTTATACCATGTATGCCTTTTTGTATAGAATGTGGTTCGCCTAATAAATATTCATTATTTGTCAGTGAGCAAATAGGTTAGAACCTGATCAGATGGCTTTTTTTAGAATCTGTATGATCTGGATCTATTCTGTTTGTAAAAAGATATAAAAATATCCTCCTTGTGATAATACAACTTACGCTTTTAGTGAAAATCAGGTTATTACCATATGCATAACAACATAGTTATTTATTACTTTTATTCCCATTGAAATTAAATATTTAAACTTATTTCTTTTCTCGTATGTTTTATTCTCCCTTTCTATTGCTATGAAGTGCCATTTGTATATAGAACTCCTTAATTAAATACATAATTATTATTAAAATGGGGTTTTGTCCATGTGGGGTATTGTCCTAGTGGGGTTACGTCCTAGTGGGGTTTTGCCCTACACCCGTCTGTTCATACTGAGCTGCTTTAATTGTTTATTTATTTTCGATTCGTTAAAATATTTGCCAAGCTAATCACTGAATGTCAAACAGTTTGGATCTATATGAGTTACTCGGCGTCTCATCTGGAACCAAGCTGTCTTTAAAGTCAAGTCAGGTCAGGTCAGGTCAGGTCAGGTCAGGTCAGGTCAGGTCAGGTCAAGTCAAGTCAAGTCATGCTTAGCAGGCGAAGGGTTAAAAAATAGATATAGAACATCACATTCAAATTTTGTGAAAAAAGAAAGATAGAAACTGGAAATACCACATTTAAAATATATATAATTGATTATTTTGAAATAAGAAGTTACATTTGAATGGGAATATGTTTAACCCTTTCGGCGCCAAATTTCTAACTGTCGTCTGCAATCCAAGTTTGTTAGTAAAATAAGGAAATGGGATAAATAAATGCAAATTTTAAAGGAATAAAACAAAGATATAGAAATAGAGTTTGAGACAAAAAGTGAAGTGAAATGAAAATTTAATTTTAACCTGCTGCCAATGGGTTCATGATTACCTTTGCAACAGTTTGGATCCAGATGAGACGCCGAGTAACTCGGCGTCTCATCAGGGTCCAAGCTGGTTGATACCCTTGTTACATTTTGGTAGAATAAATTAATATAGCTTGAAGCTTGAAAATGAAGTGAGAAAAAAGTTGTGCCAAAATAATTGGTCAGCAGACCAAAGGTTAAAAACAGTTTCGAGAATGACCATCTCATACTTGTGAGAGAGGCAGGGACAGACAGACAAACAGACAAATAGACAGACGACAGACAGACAGACAGACAGATGACAGACAGACAGACATGCATACAGGGGCGGAAAATCGCCAGAGAAAACAAAAAAGAAAAACGACAAACACACAAACATTAATTTGCTATTAAAATTGACAATTTGTTTTGGAGAAAAAAATACAACATTTACAAAAAAGCAACAATAAAACATAAAAAAAAAAATAAAATAAGATTTGATAATACATGTAGGTAGACTTACGTAAGAGAACTTTTCAGATTTCAGCAAAGTCTTCGGAACATCAAAAATGACCGCTGGGTAGGTTTCTGCGCGCACCGAGAGAACATGGTGTGGTCGCATTTTATAGCCATGGAATTGGAGCGTGGGCAGCAGAATAGGCGAGTCCGAATAATTTCGACCAATAAAAGCGCACAGATTTAATAATTTCAACAATGGACACATACGTTTAAGAAATAATTGCATTATGAACATTAATTAGCTAACTTTTTACTGTGACATATTGACACAAGAATTTTAGACATGGCAGAAACTGAAGAATCAGATATGTATTCATAAACAAACATAGATGACCCTGATCGGACGGTTTCTGCAATGAAGCGTTCTGTTCAGGGTCTACTCTGTTTGCAAATTCGTGTAAAAGGTTAACTGGCACAATTATGCAAGTGACGATCTTCTCGTTGGTGCAAGAGGCGGGGCAACAGAAGAGGCGGGGCAACAGAGCCGGGATCCGGGATTCAATACAAATCGCATACATCAGTATTGCGTATCCTTCCTACCCTAGTACATGTACTTAACCATTTCCATCAAACATTTGCAAACAGAATAGATCCAGATCAGAGGCTCCTGTAGGAGCCGTATGATCAGTGTCTGCTCCGTTTGCTTATTAACTTGTAATAGATCTGACTCCATAGTTTCTACCAATACTAAAACTTCACGTGTACAGTAAAACCTCTCTATAACGGCCACTAAATTGTGTTAAATAGTTGGTATTTCGGACAGTGGGTTGCTTAAAGTAAGGTGAAAGTAAAACAGAACGCTCCTATGGGAGCGTTCTGTTTTACCTTCACCTTGCTTTAAGCAGCCACCTGCCTTTAACACAAAATACTTGATGTAATTTAGTGGCCGTTATAGAGAGGTTTTACTGTATTCCTTACGTTAGTGTATGACAGGGAATGGGTTTCGACACTTAGTAACGTGTATCTGCAAACATGTATCGTTTACTACAAGTTGATACATATAGGTTTCTTTCCTTAAATGTATGAAAACAAAACAGTCTATGAATATCAGCTTTAATCCTTGCGAGAAGCCGGACCCGGGTCATCTGGATCCGAATTGTTTGCAAAGGTCCAAGTTGGTCCTTAGACTAGTGTATATACCAAGTTTGGTTATGCCTCAGTCACATTTGCTTCGGCGTCCATACGGTCTAAACTTTATACGGTCGATAACATTTCTACGGACGCCGCAGAATTCATACTGCCATATACTGCAGTGATCATATGCTACGGCCCCCGAACGGCATGTTTTGATTTTGTGGAGACTGAAATCCTACGGCCTATATAGGTGATGGCCCACGGCCCATGACAGCCGCAAGGAAGCTGCACGGCGCCCGCAGTCTGTCGCTACCGCAACACAATTTGGTTGCAAAAAGATACGGCGGCCGTAAAAATTATAACACGGCATCGGATTAGGTCTGCACTGTTTGGTCACCAGACAGAACCAATCCATAGTATTTTCTGACTTACGTGACAGTGAAAACATTTTGAACGCAGCGACTGAGCTAGTTCTATATTGTTTACATAAAGGACAGTTTGGATCCTGACAAGACGCAAAGTTACTCGGTTTTTTTTCAAACTTCTCTCGCAAAGTTAAACGTTTCATATTAAATAGAGATCAGCTCATTAATAGCCATGACTATTATTTTTTTCATGAATATTTAACAGGGAAAGGGTGAACGTAAGTTCTTAATATCTATTCGTAAATAGTCGTCTTATTCGTCAAAAATGGCCGAAGTGCTCCAAGTGTGTTATGATAAGCACATACAGTAAAACTTACTTAACCCTTTCCTCCATAAATACGGGGTTCTACGCCTCTGTAAAAGAGTCACTTTATGAAACCATTGTGATAAGTAGAGCATTTGCTCCATAGAAGCAAAATGCTCTATTTATCACAATGGTTTCAAAATTACACAATTCTAACATTTTTCATTTCTCTTGTAAATGATTCTTTCCGGTAGATTTATTCAAAGAGGCTGGGGAAATGGGTTAAACTAATAAAGCGACCACTTATTGAATACAAATGGGAGTCGTGAAAAGCGTGTGGTTGCTTAATGCTGGACGAAAATAATGCAGAATCCTCGTTCGTCCTGTTTTGGGCTATCACTTGGATTTTACCCATTACTCCTATCAATATAGTAAAATCTCGATTATTCGAACACATAAATATGTATTATTATCGCTCTTTAACCCTTCTCTTGCTGAATTTTAAAATACATTTCTTCTTCTTTACCCATGTCCTGCGGTATAATTTCATACATCTTCATTGTCTACAATTATTTCTCTGTGCAATCAATGCTGTGGAGTGCACTGGTTGCCCAATCAACTTGTAAATAGTGCAGACCCTGATGAGACAGCTCCTGCAGGAGCTGTCTCATCTGGGTCTTCACTATTTACATGTAGGTATATTGACGCGATTAGCAAGAGAAGTGTTATGACAGGTGTCAGCTTAATGCTTTTCACCATGCATTAAGCAGCCACCCACCTAACAGCACAGGGGTATGTACCGCTCCATGGGGGTCTGTATATGTAAGTTATAATATAATAAAAAAAAGGGTTCCAACTAGCAGAGCGGACATCCGTGTACCACAAGTACAAATATGAATGTAACGTTTGCAATTTCAATGACAATTTCGTAATTATTTCGGCTATTCAAAGCTAATTGTTTATTGTATAGTATATATAGACTGTCAAGAAGCAGTATACACCCCTGTACCTAAAAGGGCCTACATTATACAGAAAATTCGAATAATCGAGATTTTACTGTACACCTTTCTGCGCCTTTTGCAAACAGAGACGACCCAGATCAGACGCCTCCTATAGACAGGGCCTGGGTCTGCTCTATTTGCTTAGCCCTTTCCCTGTTCTATATTTATTCCAAATTTCAATACCTAATGAATATTCAGTAACAAAATAGTAATAATGAAATATGGAAGGTAGTACATTATAGACATTTTAAAAGGAAAGAAATAGATCTATCACATTCTATTAGCAAACAGAGCAGACCCTGGTCAGACGGCTCCTTTTTTCCCAAAAAGTTTTAATTTAGCTGATTGCTCAAAAAGAATACGAGGTATCAACATGGAACTGCATAGGTTGGTAGATCTCTTTGAGGAGAAGTGTATGCAGTGGACAAGCACCCAAATTAGACGAGCGTTGACGCCGCACGCGACTCTTGTTTAAATGAATGTTCATGAAGTAAAGTATTAAGAGCCAGAATTTAGCTCCGGCGACGGCTTGGTCTGCTTTTTAACCCATTCCCTCCTACTGATGCGTTTTGACGCCTCTGTAAAAGTCACGCGCTGAAACTATTGTGATAAACAGAGCATTTGCTCCACAGGAGCAAATGCTCTGTTTATCACAATGGTTCCAAAACTACACAATTCTAAAAAATTCCTTTTCTCTAGTAAATGCTCCTTTCGGTAGATTTATTCAAAGAGGTTATTTCTAAAAATATTCTAGGAGGGAATGGGTTAATCATCATAATTGTCCAATTGTGACACTCTTGAACAAAGAGCTTGGATACAGGTGACGTTGATTATGTCCGTCTCGGCAGAGTTCAGTTTGTATAACGTTCAGGGTCCATGCTTATAAAGCTTTTAGTTGAGTCTGAGATCGTTCTCAAGCTTTTGATTGGTCAGATTTGAGCCTTTGGTTCAAATATGACCAATCAAAAGCTTGAGAACTCAAATCTGACAAATCAAAAGCCTGAGAACGAAACTCAGACACAACTAAAAGCTTAATAGGCATAGACCCAGATCCATTGAAAAATATATTAAACGATCTAAGACACGAGGCTGACTACAATTTGCGTAGATGAATTTAGTGCAGGCTTATTCGAAGGACCCGGATGCTTTTCAGCAAATTACGTCATCAGTATGTACAGGAATACATGTAATCATTGCTCTGCATAGCTTTAATCTGTCAAAATAGCATCTGCATTATTTCTTCATGTAGATTTTTTGTTTTGTTTTAGCATATCATCGGGGTGCAAATTGTTTGATCCACCCTTAGGGTAAATTAGAATTAATCTGGCCATCCGTACGGTAGATAGACAAGATACAAGAATCTTTATTTTGAGTCGTTTATTTGTCATTGGCAACAATTCTCAGCTGCACATTCTAAACGTTATTAAATCCGCTTTTAAAGTGGTCTGATTTGGATCTAAATTGTTTGCAAATGGGGGTAGATCTGAAGGCCATATAACAATGGATATGATATAATCATATTTACGTCAAACCATTTACCCTTCACCAGCTGAATAATTAAAAACAAGGACTCCTCCTTTTCCGAAGATTAATTCAACAAACACAATGAGTCAAATTGTATCACTGATGTCATTGTTTTATTAGGAAAATTGAAAACCTTGATCAAATGGCACTAACAGGATTCCTTTGATCTGGGTCTACACTGTTTGCAAAAGTCTATAAATTAACCCTTTCCCGTATATAAGCGCATTTTGACGCATCTACAAACAGAATAGACCCAGATCAGACGGCTCGTATAGGTGCCGTCTGATCAGGGTCTGCTTTGTTTTCTTATGGCGTAATATAGATCTGATTCTATAGCTTCTGTCAGAGGCAAATTGCCCTGTGTCCACTTGGCCTATATACACAATAATCGTATTGATATTCATGACGTCATTATTTCTTACATGAATATTCAACAGGAAACGGTTAATGATTAATGTTATGCTTTCGTCCTTTCCATACTAAGCGCATAGCGGCAAATTAAGCAGTGTGGATCCAGATGAGACGCCGAGCAATGCCGAGGATCCAAGCTATTTGGCACTCGGCCAACAGTTCCTCAAACAAATTAAGCAAAACAGTTTTTATTAATCATGCAATTTTCACCTGACATCATGTTAGAGGGTTGAATTCCTGAACGTTAAATGAAGTTAGTAAATACAGTCAAGCCCCTTTAAAGCGGACGTTCAGTTTGGTATAAATATAGGTATTGGAGACGGGTGGCAGCTCCTCTACGAAATTTCTGCACGGCTTTCACCCTAGAATAATGAAATTAATCACAGAGATCCATCCCTCGATTTATAGTCAACTTTTTATGGTAAACTTTCGTTCTTTATAAATCTATAATAACACTTTAGTTTAGTTTACTCTACTATTTATATATAAACCATATTTATAGCACCATTTAAATCGTTGCTTTTGCCCCCAAAACAATAAAAAGCAAATGCTAGAATATGTATTAAAAGCAAATTTCACAGGATAAACAAACTCATTTTAACGATGAGTTATTCTTCACCAGTCCTGAATAGACGGAACGAGTTCTGTTCCGTTTGCTAATAAAATAACACACAGTAAAACCTCTCTATAACGGTCACTAAATTACAGCAAGCATTTTGTGTTAAAGGCAGGTGGCTGCTTAAAGCGAGATGAAAGTTAAACAGAACGCTCCTATAGGAGCGTTCTGTTTTACTTTCACCTGGCTTAAAGCAGCCACCTGTCCTAAATTCCAACCAATTAACTCAAGTTGGTGGTCGTTATAGAGAAGTTTTACTGTAGATGAGATACTATAGTTACTGCTATGGTAAACGCTATCTTGCACATGCTGCCAGTGTAAAACCTCAGGTCATTAGTATTCATGCAAGTTTTATTTTCTTACACGAATATTCATAGAGTAACTCGTACTATAAGTACCGTACAATAGAACCTGGTTTGAGAAGTCGTCGAAAAGGTCTAATTTTGGGTCTTTTTAATGCATGTGGTAGCCTAATGCAGGTCAAAAGTAATGCAGAAATCTCTCATAGGATTCTGTTGCATTACTTTTGCACTGCATTAAAGCAACCACCTGTCTTTTAAGACTCGTGTGTTCAATAAATAAATGGCCACTTAAGACAAGCTCTATTGTACTATCATTCAACCCTTTCCCTGTTCCGTATTTAGGCCAATTTTCAGTACCTAATTAATATTCATTTAACAAAATAGTTATAAAAGAAATATGGAAGGTGGAAAATTGTAGACATTTTAGAAAGTAAAGAAACAGATTTATCAAATTCTGTTATCAAACAGAGTAGACCCTGATCAGACGGCTCCTAGGAGCCGTCTGATCTGGGTCTACTCTGTTTGCAAATGCGTGAAAACACGATTATATGAGGAAAAGGGTTAACCTTTTCCCACATAATAATTATGTAGGAAATAATAAGATCATGAATATTTATCAGCTGATTTTTTATAATTGTGTATGGATACAGGATTGTTTGATCATGGTAGCAAACAGAGTAGACCCTGATCAGACTGCTCTGATCCGGTCTACTGTTGTAAATGTATTTATATGAAGATGAGAGTTAATACAGAGGTCCAGATAAGATGCGTAAACTAGACATTTTCAAGAATGACTTCCTTATTTCGCCACCAACCCCTATGTATTGACCACTCTTTAGAATCGTCTCGAAGAGACGGTTCTAAAGAGTGGTCACAACATAGGGTTTGGTGGAGAAATGGAAGATTTTAGAATTTGAGTACGCACAGTTATCTGTAGTTCTGTTAATATCAACTACATTTAAATTGCAAAAGTAGACAGAATGTTTATATTTAGTATTCATCCAAGAGTTCTCAAGACACATATCTCACAGTTTGCAGTATTTATTTTCAATTCAGCAATCGATGAAGGCGTATATAATTATTCAAATACAGATTGTCATTTCTTCCTCAAAACATGTTGTGAACACTAATTAGAATTGATTCTTTGAGACAATTCTAAAGAGTGGTAGCAACATGGAGCTATGCTTGAAACTATTATAATTTAACGCATGATATCTAGTATCTAGCCCCCCCCCCCCCCCCCCCCGAGCAAACCATCATATTTTATCTTTCACAGCCATTTGTGGACCAGGAACAAGAGGTTCCCCGACACATCTTATGCCTTAGGTTTGCCCCTGCTGGCTGGTGTAATAGGCCTTCTGCTCATAGATGAGCATTGCAGTCATTCTCTTATATTGTACAGAGCAATAGACAGATAAAGGTGTTTATTCAATGGTCATTTCTCCACCAAATCCTATGTTGTGACCACTCTTTAGTGGTGTCTCCGAGACGATTCTAAACAGTGGTCTGAAAATATGTCCATTATTTCTCCACCAAACCCTATGTTATGACGGTCATAACATAGGGTTTGGTGGAGAAATAATGGACATATTTTAAAGGGTTATAAAAGGTTTACTTGCAGGTCAGCTCATCCGGATCTTAACTGTTTGACATTCTGAAGAACTTAGCCTGATGAAGAAATTAGCCCTGATGATAGATCTGTTATAAAAAAATTCAGCTAAAAAATATTTCGATGTCATTTCAAGGGCTTGGTGCAAAATTATTCTAACTCCTTCACTTTGTGAAGGAGTTAGAATAGTTTTGCACCAAGCCCTCGAATTATCATACATGAATATGTTCAAATGATGGTCTCTACTTGTAACACATGCTAAAAAAAATCATTTGTTTATAATGCTGAAAAGAATTATATCGCAAGAAAAACAATCAAACTATTGAATGAAAGCAGCAAAAGTTTCATGTGTTCAATATCGAATATTCCTGATGTATTAGTTTTTTGCATTTCAGTTTCGTAACTATTGTAAATAGGCCGGTAATATTTTTTTTGTACAATAGAAAATTATTATCAACAAAAACAGTTTTATTTTATCACAGGGGCATTTTTTGGTATACATGTAAGTTCAAATTGACAAAAAAATGAACATAACCAACATAATGTTAACTAATTTGATTAGAAATACAGTAAAACCTCTCTATAACGACGACTAAATTGTGTTAATTAGTTGGTATTTTGGGCAGTGCAGGTGGTTGCTTAAAACAAGGTGAAAGTAAAACAGAACGCTCCTATAGGAGCGTTCTGTTTTACTTTCACATTGCTTTAAGCATCCACCTGCCTTTAACACAAAATACTTTATGTAATTTAGTGGTCGTTATAGAGAGGGTTTACTGTATGCTTTTTTTGTACAGACTACCACTTCAATAGTTTATTGTTTATTTACGGACATGTTTCTAGTTGTTTATTCAACCCCCCTTTTCAGGTTGTTTTGTTTGGACAGTTATGATGACTTCAAAGAAGACAGAGAGGGCTTTGTGATAGTTGATATTTATTGCATTACAATTCATGTATTATTAAATATGTACACAATGCATTCATTGTGGTAAATTTTCCATCTCCCAACCCCTTATCTATATATTGCAGCTCTAGGCTGATATTTTATGATTCTTTTAAACAACATTACATATGAAATTAAAAAGATTATCTTTAACCCTTTCAAAGCAAGCATTCCAGTCTCCTTTAAAGTTAAAGGGTTCAAATATTTAGCATGCAAATTTTGTCCATAGAAAAATTCTTCTCTGACAGTTACATTTCAAAGGAGATCTTTGACTTCCTTTCAAGACAATCGATATGTCAAATAGTTTGAATCTGGACGAGACAACAAGAAACAACTCTGTTTGCAAAAGCGTATTATGGAGTAAAGGGTTAAATGTGTTTCCACGCATTTGCAAACAGAGAAGACCCAGATCAGACGGCTCCTATCAGTCTTCTCCTTTTGCTAATGGAATTTGAAAGATGTTTCTCTACTTTCTAAAATGGTTTCATTTTCCACTTTCCATATTTCATTACCAAAGAAATTAAGTGAGCAAGCTCACATACCCCACACAGCCACATTGTCAGAGAAAACTAGAAAATTGTCTGTTAAGACACAGCGATGCCCCTTGGTGGTGCTTGCCTAGCTTCACGTAATTTTGACTGTAAAGTTCCTAAGTCATTTGACCTTGACATTAGACTTGCGAGCAGCATGGGCTTGGTGCGCAAAAAATACGGATGGTGGTTAATGTGTATATGCAATCCCATGTTGATAGCTCTAGTGGTTAGTGAGATATTAGACAATGAAAAAACTGTGACAACCAACTGCATGTAAAAGCATGACTGACGGACAGACCGACAAGTGCAAAACATAATGCCTCCTGACTATCGTCAACAGGGGCATAAACAGTAGTTCCCCATGACAGATTCCTCTGAAAATCAATCTCATCCAAGCTTTTATTCATGACAATTCTTACAGTTTATTTGAGATAAATTGGTCTAGAAATAAAAGTGCTAGATGAGCAACAATATAATATGATACACTGACGGACGGACGGGTCAAAAACTATATGCCCTGAGCAACATTGCTGCATGGGGTTAACTTTTTGGCCATGCATATTCAGTAGGGATTGAAATTTGGAACAAACATAGAACATGGCAAGCCTTAACAAGTCTCTGGGCTGCATCATTGTCCACTAGATTCTGTGGGAGGCGTGGGAAAGGCAATGATGTTCTGTATTATGGCTTTTGGGCTGCCGATGAAGTCCAGAGATTTTTCTGAAAAGAAAATACATTACCATTTTTTTTATATATAATTTAAAGATATATGTGATCTAAAATGTTACACTGATTGATTTGATCATAACTATAGTTTTCATAAACTAGAGCTTGTTTTTAAAAAACATGTCGCCCTGGCTCCCTAACAAACCAATATCCCCATCACAATTACATTTTATGAAGATCACAATGTGATTCTTTTATTAGACCTTATTTATGGTGATTTTTTTTCAACCCGACCAGCAATTTAATATGAGAAATTGGACTTTATGCAAATCATTATCATTCAATCGGATGTACTGCGAAAAATAATCAACCAGATCATCCTGCCACTCCTGGCTATATACCGGTACACATCTACATATGGTGACCCCTGTGAAGTTTTTTCTAAACCTGACCAGCTATTCATGAGAAACTGGACTTTATGCAAATACTTCAAAGGGACATAACTGTGGAAAATAATCGAACCCGATCATCCTGGCTATATGTACAACTGCATTTTATGGTGATCATTGCTCTGAAGTTTTATTGAAATCTGCCCAGCCTTTTGGCTTTATTGAGTTGAAGTGGCTGACAAACTTTCTGACAGACCGACAGAAAATACAAAATCGATATGTGACGTCTTACTCCCTACTATGTGGGTGGAGACATAACTCTAGCAATGCTCAAGAAAAAATACAAACAATTTTAGGTGTAATCTGTTTGTAACTTTGTTATTAAACCTTCTCTTGCCGAATTTTGAAATACATTGCTCCTTCTTTACCCATGCCCTGTTGTATAATTACATATTTCTCAATACCTTCCCTTATCTCCGAGTTAGAACAACGGGTTAAGATTTCCTTATCTGTAA
Source organism: Azorinus chamasolen (assembly GCA_963576725.1). Classification (NCBI taxonomy): domain Eukaryota; kingdom Metazoa; phylum Mollusca; class Bivalvia; order Cardiida; family Solecurtidae; genus Azorinus; species Azorinus chamasolen. The sequence goes on from OY755241.1 coordinate 56,044,537, forward strand.
CACGTGTAAGATCACTTTAGAATGTATGACATCATATATGACGTCAAGCCATGGAAACCTATGTTTACATGTCATTTAAACGGCGAAAATACACTTTTTTGATATGCGAGAAAAAGAATCTGATGCTCGTTGTCTTTTAAGATCACATGTTCCTAAACTCACCAAGAAAATGTTATTAAGCTCGCCAAGGCTCGCTTAATGACATTTTCTAAGGCTCGTTTAGGAACACGTGATCTTAAAAGACAACTCGCAACAGATCCTCTATATCTTCAATGTGTATGCATATTTCGCTGTGCAATCACTACTGTGGAGTGCACTGGTTGCACATCCTGCAGGAGCTGTCTCATCTGGGTCTTCACTATTTACAGGTAGGTATATTGACGTGAAAAGCATGCGAAGGGTTAATTGTTTACCTCCTGAATGTTCAAGTCAGAATTGATGACATCATGATAAGGGAAGTTTTGGAGAATAAACTGGAGAATTGTATCTGCATTATATCCTCAGCAAACAGTGCAGACCCTGATCCAAAATTTACTAAACAAGTTGTATGATCGTGGTCAACTCTTTCTTACACATTCCCTCCTAGTTACGCATTTCAGCGCCTCTGTAAAAGTCTCCTTTTCAAACCATTGTGATAAATAGAGCATTTGCGCCTCTATTTATCACAATGGTTTCAAAACTATGCAATTCTAAAATTCTCCTTTTCTATAGTTAATGCTCCTTTTCAGTAGATTAATTCAAAGACATTGGGTCTAAAAATAGTCTAGGAGGGAATGAGTTAAAGATGTCAATGGGCATCATCCTTTGCAAACAGTTGCTGTTTGCTTTTGGAATTATAGAGCAGCGATTCTGCGTTTTCTACAATTGTAACAGGAGCATGTGTGGCGCCAACGCTCGTCTGATTTGGTGATTGTTCACTGCATACATTTCTCCTCAAAAAGATCTACCATCCTATGAGGTTTCATGTTGATACCTCTTTTACTTTTTTATTAATCAGCTACATTAAAGTTTTTGCATGAAGATGACGTCAACGCCTACGGCCCAGTGATCACAATAGCTTGACTTGTTCTTGGAAAACAATGATGTGCTAAAAATAAACTTGTGTTAGTTTACCATTATAAACTTATAAATCTTAATGATGTGATGCCATGTATTTCTTACCGGAATATTTAACAGGTAAAGTGTTACAGACCAAGAATAAGACATTATTCAAGCCTTTAATGAAAAGAGGAAAGTTGAATTACCATGTAGCTGTTGAAGATCTTTTTCAAGCCTATTGCTGATATCTGACTGCACCTGGTTGAGAATGTGGAGTGACCTCTCATGTTCACACACCTGGAAGAACAAATCCCAGTCACATAAGTACAAAAACCACAAACAACATGCGTGTGATTCTGCGTCTTTCTAGAAAGAAAGGCACCATCTAGGATTGTGGGAAGTGTCACACTAGACCAGCTGTAGGATTTAAGATAATATATCTCAAATTGGGTGCTCAGTGCAAAACAGTTGTAAGAAATAATGACATCACAAATACTTATTACCTTTAGATGGAATTTTTATAAGAGCATAATTTTTGGCCAAGGTAGAAACTGTAAAATCTGGTCTATATAGTTATAAGTTCAAAAGCCAACAAAGCAGATCCTGATCAGGCGGCTCTTGTAAGAGACATTTGATCTGGGTCTAATCCATTTCCAAAAGCATCTCTACTAGGTAAAGGGTTAACATTTATAACTAGAAAACTGGCTCTGACAGTCAGAGACAGAGCCCTGTAATCAAGGGCAGATAACTCCAGACATAGTGATCTGATTCAACCCAAAAACAGTGTCTTCCTCTGATGATATTAACCACATGCCAGTAATTAATATAAAACCAATATGTGAAGTACCGTTTGAGTTATCGTGTCATATAAAAAGTGTTGACAGATGGGCAGACAGACAGAAAATGTGATTACAATTAAAGCTCTTGCATTTTCAATGCAGGACCTTTATTATTCATGAAATGGTATTCGTCTTATGTTCTGAAAACAATATTTTCTTTAACACATTCTCTCCTAGTGACGCATTTTGGCCTTTCTATAAAAGTCAGATTTTGAAACCATTGTGATAAATAGAGCATTTGCTCCTATAGGAGCAAATGCTTTATTTATCACAATGGTTTCAAATTACAAAATTAAAAAAAATTTCCCTTTCTCTAGTAAATGCTCCTTTTCAGTAGATTTTTTCAAAGCGGTTTGATCTAAAAAATACTCTAGGAGGGAATGAGTTAAACTAGAAAATTGTGCCTGTTAGACAGCGATGCCCCCGTGGTGGTACTTGACAATGAAAAGCCAGTGACAACCAACTGACATACAAGCATGACACACAGACGGACGGACAGGTGCAAACATGATGCTATCGTCAACGGGGCATAAAAATGTGACAACCAAGTACATATAAAGTTTCTAAGTCATTTGACCTTGACCTTGCAGGCAGCATGGGTTGGGTATGTAATGAAAGTATAGATGGTATTTAATGTGTATATACAATTCCATGCGAATAGCTACAGTGGTTAGGGAGATATAGACGATGAAAAAACCGTGACAACCAACTGCATGTAAAATTCCTCAGTCATTTGACCTTGACCTTGCGGGCAGCATGGGCTGGGTGCGCAATTTAAGTATAGATGGTGTTTAATGTGTATATGCAATTCCATGGAAATAGTTACAGTGGTTAGGGAGATATAAGACAATGAAAACAAGAGCTGTAGGCGGACCACGCGCTCCACTAAGTGCTAGATAGTGTAGTGGAAGTCTAAGTCAAAGAAGGGGCATAACTATGGCAAAACTAATTTTAGAGTTACCCCATCTAATAGCAAACCTGCATACCAAATTTTAACCAAATATCTTTGATGGTTTCTGAGAAATGGACCTTAACAAGAAATGGACCTTAACATGAGACGGTCATGATAATAGCTCCACTTTTCGAAAAAGTGGAACTAAAAATGTGACAACCAAGTGCATGCAATGAAAGTATAGATAGTATTTAATGTGTATATGTAATTCCATGTGAATAGCTACAGTGGTTAGGGAGATATAAGATGACGAAAAAACAATGAAAACCAAATGCATGAAAATGTGACGACCAACTGCACGTAAAATTTCCAAGTCATTTGACCTTGACTTCGGTCTTGCACACAGAATGGGTGGGATGCCAAATGATAGCACAGATGGTGATTAATGTGTATGTGAAGTTTCATGTGTAGAAGTGTAGAAATTACTGATATCTAGCAATTTATAGCAAATCATGACACATAGACGGACAGGTGCAAACCATAATACCAACTGACTGTCGTCACGGGGGCATAATAAAATTCCAAAATCATGATCGGTGTGTCAAACACTTTGGATAATTAATCTGGATCCAAACTGCACAGGTCACAACAAATTTCCCCCCATAGATGGCAGTTAAAACAGTTTTTCACTAGAGCCAAGCCTTCGAAATGCTCAGCATTGCTTCAGTTCATACACCATCCTCAGACAAACTTGTATATGAATTTATTAATTCGTCCCTCTCTTTCATTGTAAACATAGCATTCATTTTCATCCTGCATGCCGGAGACTCTAGGTCTGCTCTATGACGCTAGTTTCTGTCATGATATAAAATTCTCTTGTTCATTCAGCCAATCAGTTAATGATAATGCTGATGATGTCATTATTTCATTCACGAATTTATATTATATTATAAACTCACCTCATCACAGACATTGTCATTTCTCAAAGGCACAGCACCATCTAGCGGGAAGAAGCAGTCAATAATACAAGGTGAAAATATTCCTTGAGGCAGATTGCAAATTCAAGTCAGATTAATATGACAAGCTAAAACAAGGTAAAACTGAAGGTCTCCTACTTTCATGTAAATAATGACAACAAGAGTGTTCCGAGGAACACGTGTCATCTGCTTGCAGCTGACACAAAAAATTATTGTTTAATACGAAAAAGGGGAATAACTAAAAAAATATCGATGCTACAGTTGTGGCCCTTGTGCATGTCAGTTCCTCTCACCATGCTTGTTCCATGTGTGAAATTTGAAAGCTCTATAGTGATTAGTTTAGAAATGACAGCCAAAAAACGAAAATGTGACGGACAGACAGACGATGGAAAAGTGATCCCTAAGTGACACACTGCCTCTCGGCAGGTGACACAAAAATGGCTAGCAAACAAAGATTTATAGTTTGACCTACCAAAAGGCTTGTTTTGCTCGAGGCCTCTGTGACCTGTTGTCTGATCAGAGAGAGGTCGGCCCAGGCTGGTAGGTAGTCCTGTGTCAAGTTTCTCTGTGTGGCTGAGAGCTCAGAGGCTGGCATAGATTTCTCTGCTGCTTTCCTAGAAGTACATTCAGTAAAATCTATCTTAACCATTTCCTTCATACAAATGCTTTTTCACGCTTTTGTAAACAGTAGACCCAGATCAGAGCTGTCTGATGTAGATCTGCTGCTTGCTTATGAAATTAAACTAGACCTCATTGAGTTTCTACGAATACCAAAACATCCCGAGTATATAATATTTGAGGGCTTGGTGCAAAACTATTCTAACTCCTTCACAAAGTGACAGAGTTAGAATAGTTTTGCACCAAGCCCTCGATATGCCATCATAAAAAGATCAGTTAATAAATATTCATGATGTCCTTTACTATTTCTTACACGAACATTCAACAGGAAAAGGTTTATGCAACCATCAAAACTACTTAAGTCCTATTAGAAACAGATCTTTAACCCTTATCCCTCTAGTATACTAATATCTGCTACAGTTCAAATCTGTTCCAATTCTTTCATATTTCGGGTTCGTTTCATGTTTTGGGAAACTATTGATTCAGTGGCAAAAGGTTACTTGATCCAATTGTTCAAATTTGCCGTTCAGGTCATGTTCAGTGGGATATGGTTTAAGGCAGGTGGTAGTTTAACCCTTTACCTCGTAGGCTATTTTTTAGATCCAACCTCTTTGAATTAATCTACCGAAAAGGAGCATTAACTAGAGAAAAGAATTTTTTTAGAATTTTGTAGTTTGAAACCATTGTGATAAATAGAGCATTTGCTCCTGGTGATTTTACAGAGGTGTAGAAAGGAGCATTTATGGAGGAAAGAGTCAACTTAAAACAGCAAAAAATCGCAATGGAGCATTCTGCATATTAAATCCATCTACTATTCATGGCTATGTATGCAAATGAAAGCTGAATAACTTTCAAATTGAAGGAGGAGTTTGTGACATCAACAACCCATGTTTAACCTTAATGTTTCTTTATTACATACAGGGAAAAATTTGGTCACCTATATTACTTCCTAAATAATAAAACATAGCAGACCCTGATTAGACAGCTCCTACAGGACCTGTCTGGTCAGAGTCTACTCCATTTGCAAAAGTTTTAATCCTTTCCCTCATACAAACGTGTTTTCACGCATTTGCAAACAGAGAAGACCCAGATCAGACGGCTCCTAGAGGAGCCGTCTGATCAGGGTCTGCTCTATTTACTATTAGAATTCGATAGATCTGTTTCTTTAGTTTCTAAAATGGTTACAATGTTCCACATTCCATATATCATTTTAACTGTTTTGACCATGAATATTCAGTAAGTGTTGAAAATTTTGTCTAAATACAGAACAGGGAAAGGGTTAAAAGCTATATCTATGAAGTAGACTCAGGTTTAGTGGGGTATCACTACACAGAAGTGGGGTTCCACTACACAGAAGAACAGATTTATCATGTAATACCTCTCCGCTTCAGCTGCCCTTGTTTCTAGGTCCTTAAAGTATGCATACCAATCATCTTCTTCTTTCTTTAATCTGAAATCAATTAGGTGTACAATAATGAAGATAGTGTTCTATTCTCACTAAATATTAAAAATATAACTTACCTGGACGAAAACCTAGTCTGCCAAATAACACTACATACTTTGCATTTTGCTTGCTGATCCTTTACTCAATATTTATCCCTTTCCCTGTTCTATGTTTATTTCAAATTCTGATACCTAATGAATATTCATGGTGAAAATTCTTAAAAGTAAATATGCAAGGTGGAACATTGTACCCCACTTTGAAAAGTAAAGAAACCGAGCTTTCAAATTCCATTAGCAAACAGAGCACACCCTGATCAGACGTTTCCTTTAGGAGCCATCTGATCTGGGTCTACTCTGTTTGCAGATGCCTGAACACATGTTTATATGAGGGAAAGGGATATACATGTATACCTCTTTTTTACACCTTTGCAAACAGAGTAAACCCAATTCAGACGACTCCTGTCAGCTGTGTGATTGGGGTCTGCTCTGTTTGCTTATAGAATAATATAGATCTGAGTCAATAGTTTCAGCCACAGCTAAACATTCCTTTGTTCATATACCATTACAAAATTCATAATCATGAATACATTGTTTCTTACATAAATATTCATGGAGTGAGTGAGTGAGTGAGTGGGGTTTTACGTCCAACCAACAGTATTTCAGTTATTTGCAGACGGCACCCGCTTGAGACAAGTTATAGTGCTGCCTCCCTGGAATACCCCTGCCACTGGCAACCCACCCAGTCACATTATCCTGACATCAAGACCGACCAGTCCTAGAACAACCCTTTTAATGTCGAGCGTAGACAACAGAGAGCTCTACTAGTACCAACTTTTAACAACTTCTGGTCTGTCGCGGCCAGGGATCGAGCCCACGACCTTCCGTACCGCAGGCGGATGCTCTACCAGAGTCATGCGGCCAGTCAAATACATGGAGTAAAGGGTTAAGTTTATATTCTGACACAATATGACAAGTGTGAAAATGGACTGATGGACAGGCATATAATATGCATCCTTCTTGTTAGAAACAGAGACATAAAATAACAAAACAGCTAGAAACTGGTGTAAACTAAGTACTCACTGAGCTATCCTTGCCTCCATTTTCTTCGCCGTTTCATCAATTTCAATATTGACAGGGTTTGGGAGACACCTGAAAATGTTTTAAGATATAATACAGAGGTCAAAATAAGATGTGTAAAGTTAAACATTTTCAACTAGAGCTATCACTAAAAGTGATAATACCCCACCCACCACCTTGTCACAAGATCCAATGACTTCAATACAAGAGGCAATAGCACAATTATCCTGTGAAAAGAAGACTTTTAAAGTGTCAAATCAGGGAATGACTAAAATGAAAAAAATGTCACACACATCTAGTCATCTACACATCATTATAATGATAAATGCATATGCATATTTGAGGTTCATTGATGAAGAAAATGTGGAAGTAGAATTTGCTTAAGGGGAATAACTCCCTTAACAAGAGCTGTCCGCAGACAGCGCGCTCCACTTTCTTTAGTGCTGGATAGTGTAGTGGGAGTAAAGGAGGTGATAACTATAGCAAAATTAATTTTAAGGTTACATGCCCTTGTGAAATGGGCCCCCTTTGTAATAGTTAACAACTAGAGGTTTTTGTCAAAAAAACGGATGTCTCCCCTCTAATGAAAACAATATGTAAAGGGAAATCACTAAAAATGTTATGGTCTTGATGAATGATACTTCCCCTCATTATGCGTTTTCCACACTACATTTTTCAAGAAGAACAGCTAATAACTCCAAAAATACTAATACCAGATTTATGGCCCTTGTGCATGACACTTACTTTCATCATGCTCTTTCCAAAAATAAAATGTCATTCCAATAGCATCAGTCGAACAGGAGTTATTGATCGGCCAAAAAATGTAACAAAGGGCAATAACTCCAAAAGTATTGAAGCCAGAATTATGGCCCTTGTTCATGACACTTTCTCTCATCATGCTCTTTCCATGTATGAAGTTTCAATACGACGGCAAGAGCCATGTAGGAGTTATCGTCCGGACAAGAAAGATTTAAACAAATGTACAAGGGGCAATAACTCTAAATTTATTGGAGCTCGAGTTAAGGATCTTATGCATGACACTTTCTCTTATTATGATCGTTCCATGTATGAAGTTTCACTCCAATGGCATGTGTCACATTGGAGTAATCATCTGGACAAAAAATTGTGATTTTTTTTACAAAAGGCAATAACTCCAATATTAGTGAAGCCAGAGTTATGGACCTTGTGCATGACACTTCCTCTTGTTATGATCTTTCCATATATGAAGTTTCAATCCAATGGCATGAGCCATATAGAAGTTATTGTCCGGACAAAAAAGTGTGATTTTTTACAAAGGGCAATAACTCCAATATTAGTGAAGCCAGAGTTATGGACCTTGTGCATGACACTTCCTCTCTTTATGATCTTTCAATATATGAAGTTTCAATCCAATGGCATTAGCCATATAGAAGTTATCGTCTGGACAAAAAAGTGTGATTTTTTTACAAAGGGCAATAACTCCTATATTAGTGAAGCCAGAGTTATGTACCTTCTGCATGACACTTCCTCTCGTTATGATCTTTCCATATATGAAGTTTCAATCCAATGGCATCAGGCATATTGAAGTTATTGTCCAGACAAAAAATTATGATATTTTTTACAAAGGGCAATAACTCCAATATTAGTGAAACCAGAGTTATGGACCTTGTGCATGACACTTCCTCTCATTATGCTCTTTCCATATATGAAGTTTCAATCAACTGGCATCAGGCATATTGAAGTTATTGTCCGGACAAAAAATTATGATATTTTTTACAAAGGGCAATAACTCCAATATTAGTGAAGCCAGAGTTATGGACCTTGTGCATGACACTTCCTCTCATTATGCTCTTTCCATATATGAAGTTTCAATCAACTGGCATCAGGCATATTGAAGTTATTGTCCGGACAAAAAATTATGATATTTTTTACAAAGGGCAATAACTCCAATATTAGTGAAGCCAGAGTTATGGACCTTGTGCATGACACTTCCTCTCGTCATGATCTTTCCATATATGAAGTTTCAAGCCAATGGCATGAGCCATATAGGAGTTATCGGCCGGACAAAAAAGTGTGATTTTTTTTTACAAAGGGCAATAACTCCAATATTAGTGAAGCCAGAGTTATGGACCTTGTGCATGACACTTCCTCTCATTATGCTCTTTCCATATATGAAGTTTCAATCAACTGGCATCAGGCATATTGAAGTTATCGTCCGGACAAAAAGTGTGACAGACAGACGGACAGACGGACAGACAGACAACTCTCACGAAAACAATATGTCTCCCCCATATAAATATAGGGGGAGACATAATAATATGTCTCCCCCATATAAATATGGGGGGAGACATAATTAACATGTATACCAAAGTTGAACCAAATATCCTGGACAGTTTCTGAGACATGGACCTGAACATAAAACTTAACCAACAATGAAAATTCTAAGTCAAAAAAGGGTCATAACTATGGCAAAATTAATTTTAGGGTTACCTACCCTTGCGAAATGGGTTCCCCTTGTGATTGTTAACATACATACCGAATATGAATCAAATATATTCGATGGTTTCTGAGAAAAGTTTCACAGTTGTGCCTATAATACTTAGGTGTAATGCTCCGGACAAAAATATTTGATGGTTTCTGAGAAAAGGACCTTAACAAAAAGGTTTACCAACGCGGACGCCGACAAGCAATAGCTCCACTTTTTGAAAAGTGGAGCTAAAAATGAATTTAGAGTTACAACCCTTGTTGACTGCATTTCCTCTCATCACTGTCTATCCATATACATGTATAAAGTTTCACAGTTGTGTCTATAATACTTAGGAGCAATGCTCCGGACAAAAATCTGGATGGACGGACACAAGGGCATGCGCGATTCCAATATAGCCCCCACTTCTTTAGAAGTGGGGGTAAAATAATAGCTCCTTTATCTCACCTCCGAACCCTATACTGTGAACACTCTTTGGAATGGCCTCTTCTATATGATTCTAAAGAATGGTCACATCATAGAGTTTGGTGGAGAAATGACGATTTTGGTATCCGAGTACACGTTTACCTGTCGCTCTGGTAAACACCTAAACACAGCACTGGTTACAGTACTGCTAATGATGTGTATCTGTGACATCAGGCAAGTTTCTGTTAAGCTGGTGTACAACATATTTACTCCCTGAAATCAGCTTCATACGCCCAAAACTAAGATAAAAGGCATATGGCTGACTTGAGTGACTTCCTGAAAATCCTTTCACGAATATAATTTCCCTTATAATCATATGAATGCTTTTTCATGACATTGCAAACTGAGGAACCATCTGCTCAGGGTCTGCTCTGTTTGAATATGGAATTATATTGGTGTGATTCTACAGTTTCTGCCAAGGTAAAAAAAATCCTGTGGTCAAGTATAAATTTTCATGATGTTGCCATTTCTAAAATTGAACTGTCAACAGTTGAAGTTTTAAACAACTGACACAAAAGATGCCGAATATCCAACAAGAAGCTGTTAGTGGAACTCCTGGCACGCGTGTTAGTGATGAACCTTCAGTTCAACTAATCATCACTTGTAGAAGTCCTGGCACGCGCGTTAGTGATGAACCTTCAGTTCAACTAATCATCACTTGTAGAAGTCCTGGCATGCGCGTTAGTGATGAACCTTCAGTTCAACTAATCATCACTTGTAGAAGTCCTGGCATGCGCGTTAGTGATGAACCTTCAGTTCAACTAATCATCACTTGTAGAAGTCCTGGCATGCGCGTTAGTGATGAACCTTCAGTTCAACTAATCATCACTTTTGAAGTCCTGGCACGCGCGTTAGTGATGAACCTTCAGTTCAACTAATCATCACTTGTAGAAGTCCTGGCATGTGCGTTAGTGATGAACCTTCAGTTCAACTAATCATCACTTTTGGAAGTCCTGGCACGCGCGTTAGTGATGAACCTTCAGTTCAACTAATCATCACTTGTAGAAGTCCTGGCATGTGTGTTAGTGATGAACCTTCAGTTCAACTAATCATCACTTGTGGAAGTCCTGGCATGGACATGAGCATAAGCGATGAACATTGAACCAACTAGAACTATCACTAAAGGTGAAGAATACCCCCGAACAGCAGCCTTCGATGCAAATCCAAGTTTGTGACACCAACTACCCAAGTAACAGGAACAAATGACAAAAATACTCAAAAGTTCAAGTGGAGGAATTTTTGTTATGGCTGCCAGTAAACACAGAAAAATTGTGTCTTGCACCTGTACTATGCATGTTTAGTATGTATGACAAGTATCAATTCAATAAGTTTCAAAATGAAGGAGGAGTTTGTGACACAAACTCCCCATGTTTCATGCAAAAATGATGAAAAAAATTCAAAGTTCAGGGGAGATAATTCTGCAATGGCCTGCCTTAAACACATAAAAACTGTGCCTTGCACATGTACCATTCGTGGTTATTATGTATACCAAATATAAATTCAGTAACTTTAAAAAACTGAAAGAGGAGTTTGCGACACCAACTCCCCATGTTACATGCCGAAATGACAAAAATACTTAAAAGTTCAGGGGGAGATATTCCAGCAGTAAACACATGAAAATTGCATCTTGCACATCTACCATTCATGGTTATTATGTGTACCATGAATAAATTAAATAACTTTAAAACTGAAGGAGACGTTTGCGCCACCAACTCCTCATATTCATGCAAAAATGACAAAAATTACTCAAAGTTCAAGGGGAGATAATTCTGCAATGCCCAGCGCTAAACACGTGAAAATTGTGTTTTGCACATCTACTATTCATGGGTATTATGTATACTAAATATAAACTGAATAACTTTCAGATTGAAGGAGTTTGTGACACCAAGTACTCATATTTCATGCAAAAATTACAAAAAGTCTCAAAGTTCAGGGGAAGACTATTCTGCAATGGCCGACAGTAAACACAATAAAATTGCATCTTGCACATATACCATTCATGGTTATTATGCATACCAAATATACATGTACATTCAGTAACTTTAAAATGTTCAAATGCAGATGGATCCACTGACCGTCCAACTGACCGCCGGACAGAGTGATTCCAGCATATCACCTCAAACAAGTTTGAAAACATCTGATCTGGTTGTACTCTGTTTGCAAAGGCGTACAATGGCGTATTTATGGAGTAAACGATTTAGGCTGCCAGTATATATAATTAGCTTTGCCTTTATGTCAGACTGTAAGAACTAGATATGGAAGACACTTACTTCCTTACATGGCAAGCGTGATTAAAACTTTCTTGTAGATCTGCTTCAGACAAGACATCAGGGATTTTTGTCAACACTGAAATGAAAAACCACTATTAAATATGTTGAACACTTTCCGTGTTGAAGAATTATTTAGTTAGAGGAAAGATGGATTTAAAACACTATCAAACATGTCGTAACACTCGAAAACTGTTTGAAGGAATGAACATTGGAACCCGTAGTTAACCAGATCTTTCACCAAATGCAAATGAGCTGCTGTAATTTGATCGTCACATGATGTATGATGTCTGCTCTCAAAGAAAGAAAACAAAAACGGCAACTGAATCAGCATTCAAAAGCTGATCATATCAGAGGAGAGTAGAAAATAACTTTAACCCTTTCCCTCATATACATGTGTTTTCACGCATTTGCAAACAGAGTAGACCCAGATCAGACGACTCCTAGAGGAGCCATCTGATCAGGGTCTGCTCTGTTTGCTTATACAAATTGATAGAGATGTTTCTTTGCTTTCTAAAATATCTACAATGTTCGACTTTCCATATTTCTGTATAACTATTTTGTTAATGAATATTCAGTAGGTATATATTGAAATTTGGCCTAAATACAGAACAGGAAAGGGTTAAAACAGTGACCATATTAACCCTGGTTCCCTGTTCTATGTTTATTACAATTTTCAATACCTACTGAATATTCATTAACAAAATAGTTATAAAGAAATATGGAAGGTGAAACATTGTAGACATTTTAGAAAGCAAAGAAACAGATCTATTGAATTCTAATAGCAAACAGAGCAGACCCTGATCAGACGGCTCATCTAGGAAAGGTACATCGTTTACTTACCCTTTTCCTGGTTCAGTATTCACATAAAAAATAATGACATGAGTATTTATTAGCTCAAATTTTATAATGTAATCTTTTCATGTGACGTTTTTGCTTTGAGCTGTCTGATCTGGGTCTACTCTGTTTGCAAATGAAACCATGAAATGTGGGGAATATGGTTGCATTGTTTCAGTTTCAGTTTCTCTTTTGCTGTTTGGTTGTATTCAACGATAAGATTTAACAAGAGCCGTGTGTGGTTGTATTCAACGATAAGATTTAACAAGAGCCGTGTGTGGTTGTATTTAACGATAAGATTTAACAAGAGCCGCGTGCGGCGCCAACGCTCGTCTGATTTGGTACTTGGCCAGCTAAATTAAAAAAAATTGAAAACAATAAAGGGCCATAACTCTAAAAAATTTCAAATCAAGAGATATGGTTCTATGTAGGGGCCTTCCCCTCAATGAGATCAACTTACCTATGAAGTTTCACGTTGATACCGCTTATACTTTCGAGTAATGAGCTACATTAAACAACCCAATTATATCACCAATCTCCATTTGTTTTGTCCTCTTAAATAAGTAAGCAACTAGCAACAGTAGCCTTTCCCTCTGTCGCTATGTTTCTATTCCGGCGAAGGAAAAGTTGGGAAATCCGTGACGTACGTACAATGGTTCCTTCCTCAACGATTTGAAGCAAACTGACAAAACTCGCTAGTTTTACATCATTCTTTTGATGCTGGAGACTAAAAATTGAAGGTGGGTGATATAATTGATTTGTTTTATTGAACCATGCCATTTTTTAAACTGCAAATTGCCAGGTTATTGCTGTGATATAGTGAAACCGGGGTGAATGAACGTTTGTCAATGACCCAAAAAACGTGAAATTTTGAGAAAATCATTGTTGGATTGATACTTGTTCATAAGTTACCGTTATAAGATTATATTCATTTGATAGAAAAATATATTGGCTTTCAATAGCCGAAAGACTTACGAAATTATCAATTAAATTGTAAGAGTTACAGTCATATTTGTACTCGTGATACACGGATATTCGTTCTGCTAGTTGGAACCCTTGTTTATAGTACATATAGACCCCAATGAAGCGGTCCAGGTCCCTATGCTCATATGTAGCCATTTGAGCGCTAATTGAGCACAGGAATTAATTCACATAAAAATACAACAGGACCTTAATGGAATATCGTATTTACCATAAATATTCAAACAACCAAGAAACTACATGTATAACTAGAACAGCAACCTGGATCGCAATTTACAGTCAGATTTCCTGACCTGCCACCAGGCAGATTCCAGTACACAGTAAAACGATGTTAAACCTCTCTATAACAACCACTAAATTACATCAAGTATTTTGTGTTAAAGGCAGGTGGCTGCTTAAAGCAATATGAAAGTAAAACAGAACGCTCCTATAGGAGCGTTCTGGTTTACTTTCACCTTGCTTTAAGCAGCCACCTGTCCTAAATACCAACTAATTAACACAATTTTGTGGTCGTTATAGAGAGGTTTTACTGTACTTCACAAACTTGGTTTGCAGGACATAATCAGTGCAGCAGCAAATGGTGTAATTCCTGAACAAATGCTAATGCTGGAGTTTGTCTGGCTATGCATCTACGATCAGCACTGTAACTCTGATTCTAATTTGTATCCAAACTGTTTAAAATTGCAGTCTACAGATACACATTTTTATGCCATTGCTGCTATAGCAACTGTCTGATCTGGGACTGCTTTGTTTGCTTACAGAATCATATAGATCTGATTGTATGTAGTTTTTAACAGGAAAAAAATGTTCTTGTTCATTTGCCCTCTATAAAACATCAGTTAATATTCATAGTCAACTAAGGGCTGTTTCATTTAAATGTGTATCCGCTATCGGGGACAGGAAGGCACTTTAACCCATTCCCGTATAGGATATTTTTAGATCCAACCTCTTTGAACAAATCTACCGAAAAGGAGCATTTACTACTAAAAAGGGAAATTTTAGAATTGTGTAGTGTTGAAACCATTGTGATAAATAGAGCATTTGCTCCTATGGAGCAAATGCTCTATTTATCACAATGGTTTCACAAAGTGACTTTTACAGAAGCGTCAAAAGGCGTCTATATGTGGGAATGGGTTAAAAATCAGCTATGCATGGGTGGATTTTGCTGTAAAAATGGTACTGTTTGGTTTGTGCATTAGTAAAAAACTTCTATGGGTGGGTGGCCGAATTTGAAAGTGCCTTCCTGCACCCCCATACACATTTAAATGGAACAGCCCTGACCCATTCCCCTCTACTGATGCATGTTTAGGCCTCTGTAAAAGTCATTTTTTAAACCATTCTGATAAAAAGAGCATTTGCTCAATAGGAGCTCTATCTATCACAATGGTTTAAAAACTACACAATTCTAAACATTTCCCCTTTTCTCTGGTAAATGATTCTTTTTGGTGAATTTATTCAAAGAGGTTGGGTCTAAAAATAATCTAGGAATGAATGGGTTAACCCTTCGATTGCTATTCACGTCAATATACCTACCTGTAAATAGTGAAGACCCAGATGAGACAGCTCCTGCAGGAGCTGTCTCATCAGGGTCTGCACTATTTACAAGTTGATTGTGCAACCAGTGCACTCCACAGCAGTGATTGCATAGCAAAATACTCGACACAGTGAAGATATATGTAATTATACAACAGGATATGGGTAAAGAAGGAGAAATGTATTCTAAAATTCAGCAAGAGAAGAGTTAAGTGGCATACCTTCTGCTAGTTGATTTTTGGTCTCTTGTGATTCCGTCTCTGAGCTGACTTTATCTACTGCAAACTGAAACAAAGTGAAGGAGTTAGAATAGTTTTGCACCAAGCCCTCGATTTGGAAATGACACATGACGGTGCTCAGCAACACGAGAAGCACACATGAAATACAGTGCTCCCTCTCTTCAACGACACCCTTTGGGATATGAAGATTGTATGTGTTGTTCAGAGGAAGTTGTTATAGGGAGGGAAAATCAAACATAATTAGCTTGTTTGCAGATCCCCAGATAAGGTTTATGTCTAGAACTAAAACTGTTATGCCTCAATCAACCCTATGTTGTGACCACTCTATAGAGTGGTCATAACATAGGGTTTGATGGAGCCATCAAGAAAAAACGATGGAAAAAGTTTTTGTTTCTGGGGCCTTGTTGTTTCGGAAACAGTGACATGCGTTGTTATAAGGAGGGAATCGTTATTCAGAGGGCCATTGTAGGGAGGGAGCACTGTACGCACTTGCACACAACCTTCATACAACTACTCCTTGCCTTACCAGACTTGCCTATTTAGCACTGACATCATTTAGGGCACTGCTACACCAAAGAGGTCACATACATGTAGCGACAAAGGATGTATAACATAACGGAACTCTACAAGCACTGATTCACAGCAATGCAAAGTGCTCATACACAAATACATGACACCTAGTATACCAGAGTGCTCATACACAAAAACATTACACCTAGTATACCAGAGTGCTCATACACACACATCATACACCTAGTATACCAGAGTGCTCATACACACATACATTACACCTAGTATACCAGAGTGCTCATACACAAATACATTACACCTAGTATACCAGAGTGCTCATACACAAATACATTACACCTAGTATACCAGAGTGCTCATACACACATACATTACACCTAGTATACCAGAGTGCTCATACACACATACATTACACCTAGTATACCAGAGTGCTCATACACAAATATCATACTCCTATATACCAGAGGTCCAGATAAGATGCGTAAATTCAAACATTTTCAAGAAGAGCTTTTTTTTCCTCCTCCAAACCCTATACTATGACCACTCTTTAGAATTGCCTCTTCAAGACCACTCTAAAGAGTGCTCTTAGTATAGGATTTGGTGGGAAAATGACGATTTTACTATTAGTGTATGCACCTTTATCTGTAGTTCTGTATACCATACACAAAAAATTGAACAATTCTAAATTACCCTCAGGCATATGCTGGTTAGTTGTTCCAGATGCTTCTCTGCTGGTAAACTCTCGTCTACCTGTTGGTACAAATCTGAAAAAAATAGAGATACTATATTAAGTAAAACAGGTTATGACAATGGCAAATATGCAAACAGTAGATCTGGATAATTTCCTGCATCTTAGATTCTAAATGTACACTATGTACAATAAACTGTCATCAAACTTGACCAGATGGACCTTAACTCTTTCATTCATACAAACCCTATTTCATACCATAAGCAAACAGAGCAGACCCAGATCAGACGGTTCCATTTTACTTAGGAAATCATAATAGATCCGACTCAACAGTTTGTACCAGTAACGAAAATTTATGTGTCCATACATTAGGATTGCCACAAATCAGAGGAAACAAAATTCCCTGACAAAATTTCAAATTTCCCCGACACATTTCATCGCGAAATTTGGCCTTTCTGTCATAATTTCTGTAATACGTTATGGATATTTTAAAATATATAACCTTCATTCTCATGTTTTCAAAATTCCCTGACAGTTGCCTGACCTTGAAAAAAATTAAATTACCCTGACTTTTCCCTGACGCGTGGCAACCCTGTACATCATTTATAAAACAAATCAGCAAATAAATACTCTTATCATTATTTCTTACATGAATATTCTACAGGAAAGGGGTTAAAAATATAAAAGAATTTAATAAAAAAAGTTCCTTATTAATAATCATAAGTGAACTGATATTCAGTTTAGACAATGTAAAACATACTTGAGCATTCTGATTAAAAGTAAGAGTCACTTGGGGTATATTAACCCTTTCCCTGTTCTACAATTAGTCCAAATTTCAATACCTACCGAATATTCCTGGGCAAAATAGTCATAAAGAAATATGGAAGGTAGAACATTGTAGAGATTTTAGAAAGCAAAGAAACAGATCTTACCAATTTCTATTAGCAAACAGAGCAGACCCTGATCAGACGGCTCCTCTAGGAGCCGTCTGATCTGGGTCTACTCTGTTTGCAAATGCGTGAAAACACGTTTATATGAGGGAAAGGGTTAAACTCAGTATTCCCGACTTGTTATAATATGTACACAGCCAATGCAACATGAACCTTTTGAAACTGTCAACTTAACCCAGTCCCTCTTAGACACCTTTTGATGCCTTGCAAAAAGGGTGGACTCAGATCATACAGCACCTCTAGGTCCTATCTGATCTGGGCCTGCTCTGTTTGTGAATGGTATTTAACCCATTACCTCATAGGCTATTTTTAGATACAACCTATTTGAATAAATCTACTGAAAAGGAGCATTAACTAGAGAAAAGGAAAGTTTTAGAATTTTGTAGTTTGAAACCATTGTGATAAATAGAGCATTTGCTCCTATAGGAGCAAATGCTCTATTTATCACAATGGTTTCACAAAGTGACTTTTACTGAGAGTCGTCAATATGAGGGAATGGGTTAATGGAAATGTCTCTACAGTTCCTTCTTAGGTAAAAAAAAAAAAAATCCAAAAAAATATCTTCTGTCCATGCTTCATTATAAAGATCTGTTTAATCCTTTACTTCATGAATATTCATGTAATAAATAATGACATTATGAAACCGAAGGGCAGAAACTGTAGAATTATATCTATATCATATTAAAGCCAAAAGCAGTCAGATCAGAGTGGACGGCTCCTATTATCCTATGGGAGTCATCTGATCTGGTTTTCTCTGTTTGTAAAAAGGTGTATCAAAGGGTTAAAGGTTATGAGACTTTGAATAATGTTCAAGTGGGAATGGGTTATTTTTAAAGAAGTATACTACAGGATTCATAACACTAAAACAATAGGGCATAGGCATATGGCCTCTTATTACATGTTTATCAAAATGTTTATCATATACATTTGTATTTATTTCAAGAGGAACAAAACAGATAGCAACAAGCAACAGATAGCAACATAGCAGCTTATTGGTTCATTATCATATTGTTATAATATTAGTTATAAAATATTACAGGAATTCTTCAATATACCTTTTCCAAGTCTAGGAGAAAAATCTAGATTAATTTTTGCTGCTGCTAGACTAGAACGTCTCCGCTTCTTTCTTGCTGTTGACATTTTGATACTATTTATGATGTTTGAAGGCTTTTATCGTTTTCTATTCTGTAAAAGACAACAACAAAACCATACACAATCCTGCATGGCAGTAATGCTCATTAGTGAGTGATCACCATTACTATAAAAGGAGAAGAAGAAAGAATGGTGATATCGAGCTACTTCCGGTTTTAACAATATCCCGGTAGAGTACACCTGTAGGCGTTAAAACTGATTTAGGTTAGGACGTTCCTCAGTACACACTTAATGAATTGATTCCTGTCAGGTTGGACTTTCTTCCAAAATATGACATAGTTCTTAAATAAAGACATGCAGTAGTATAAATCTGTATTAAATGATGAAAAACAGTTATTTTTTGGTTGCTTTTAATCAACTTACCGGGTAATCCTTTTCCTTCTAGTGTTTTAGTATATGTAAAGCTGTAAACAGTAACCACTATATTGCACTCGCGTGTGAACACTCGCATCGCGTGACAATGAGTGTGAATTCTGGACTTTTTTCAGTCAATTTTATAGCCGTCAATTGAATATATTCCCAATGGCAAAAAGTATATTTTTTCCCAAATTTCAGAGAAAAATTCAAAATTAAAAGAAAAGATATGAAGATGATGATAGGAAATCGGCAAGAGCTGGCAAACTTCTCCATTTTTGCGAAGCAGGGGATCAATCATTAATAATAATTAGTCAAATAAATTGATAAAATCATTAAACTGATTAATTAGTCGAACATATTCTATTGTTCAGGCAACAGTGTAGACCCTGATAAGACTCAAGATTACATATTCTATCTATCTATCTATCTAGTAATTTCTGCCTCACACCCTCACGGGTAATTTCGGGCAGTGCGCGTCTGTGCCTGTTAGTAGAGTTAAGAACAGTATAAAAGATAAGGATTAGCAATGAAACAAAGTTAAGAATGTTAGAACTTAGCAGGAAAAAGAGTAAAAACAAGATAATGCGCATGCGATAATGCGCATGCGTCGTGCCGTTCTGACGTTCTTTTCTGAGCTCCTGATTTTTTTCTCAAAAAACAATATTGCAGGGCTTTTCTTTACAAATTTGTAGTTTATTTATACAAATAAAGACATCATTCATCAGAATGTACATGTCCAGTTAATATAACACAAAATTTGGGCCATTAACCCATTCCCGCATATTGACGCATAAATAATTTATAAGTTGAATACATTAACTGTTTGGAGACTCGTGCTGGTTTACAAGCACTTTAGATTTTGCGCCATTGTGGAGATGCTAGCGAATCGTAGCTCTATTTAGGAATAGAGCTACGTTATCGTATCCAAGTCATTTCATGCACTGTTATTTTATTTAATGTTTTATGCCACTTTGCTTTCTATGCTTATGCTTTGTATTTTGTTTATATGAAATTTCCGTGTCAAAAGCTTTACCGAGCGTATGTTATCTGTTGAATCTGCACCGACTTGTAAATGAATATCACTTGACACTTGAACTGCAAAAGTTGACTCGCGAAAACGCATGACAGTTATCTCAGGTCGACTTTTGCATCCATTTCACAAAGCTATTTGAACAATACATTTTGCACGCCTTGTTGTTATCAACATAAAGAGGGTGGGGCAAACAAGAGTTTCACAGAAATATTGCTACATAAGTCATATTCTGTTTACCGTATGTGTATTTTCCGTCTTAGCCGCGGGAACCATTTCAAACAATGGACAAGACTAATTCACCAGCAGCACCGGTTCGGGGTAAAAAAGCGGACAAGTCTGTTTCCCAGAATAAGGACATTCGAGATAACCGCCACAAACACACTCCTTACAAAATACAAAGGTGAATTTGCTGACAACTCAGGCACGTACCCAGGTGGGGGCTCGGGGGCCCGCCCATCATGGTCCTCTTGTTCAACTGTAACATTTGATGTTTGTAGTTTTGATCAGGGTGTTTTCACATTTAGAAGAAAGTATTGTGATGCTATCGTTAGTTGAGTGTATATTTACTTCTATCTATCTATCTATCTATCTCTGTGTACTGCCAACCCCTCTCTCGAGTGTTATAGGCAGGAAAAGGTGCACGTCGGAACTGTTAGTAGCAAAAGGTGATAGGGATAAGAACCTGGTAATGAGTATTTTCAGGTCAGTGAGAGACATGAACAAGGTTCAAGTCATAGATAAAATATTAGCATATTAGTGAGATGTGGAAAAGATTAAAAGTAAAAACACTAGTATGTAACTAATACTGCATCCTCACCACTGCCTGCCTGAATTGGTCAAGGTCAGGCAGGGTTGCGATGTTACAGGGAAGCTGGTTCCAAAGGGTAATACAATGGGGAAAGAATGAGAATTTGCGGTAGTCTGATGTAACCTGTATTTGTCTAAGTGAGAGAGGGTGCATATGTCTAGTTGATCTAAGTGGTTTTACAATGTAGGGTGGAAGACTGGTGGATACTAAGTTATGGTAAATCTTAAAGAACATAATAAGGCGGAAGTCAAGTCTGCGGTGTTCGAGAGATCGCAATACTTGGGTATTTTGCTTTTTTATATAATTTGGTAATGTTCAGAAAAACAAAATAATATAATTTTATGTATTTGCATTTCAGTTATTTATACTTACAGAAAGTATTTTTTTCTTCCTTTAGCCAATCTTGAAAATAACAGTTTTTAGCCATATTGCATAAAATTAATTAATTTTGAAAATTCAAAAGGATTTTCATTGTGATCAATGAATAAAAGAATGGGCATTTTCTTTTAAAAGTAAAATATATTTATATAGACAATTGATATACTTATGTTTCTTATTTTAATAAATAAATGGAGATGATTTTCAAAAAAAATCTGTATTAGCCCTTTTAATTGTTATCTTGCCAATCTTGGTAGATCAACATGCATGTCCTTAAATAAAGACATAAGCAGATGTTAGTTCTGAGATGAATAATGCCGAGCCTGTCCATGGCAAAAAACTTTAATCATGATCAAATGTATGTCTGTTTGTCAAAGGCAAAACTTTAATCATGATCATATGTTTGTCTGTCTGTTTGTCAATGGCGAAAATCTTTAGTAATTATCACATGTTTGTCTAATGATCACATGTCTGTCTGTCAATGGCAAAAAAACTTTAACCAAGATCACGTCTGTCTGTCAATGGAAAAAACTTCAAAAAAGTCATGATCACATGTTGGTTCACGCTACTAGCAGTAGCACGTTATGGGTTTGTCTTTGACTTTGTTTTACCTTATCTAAAATACCTTTCTTGTTTAAATAGTATAAAGGTCAGATTAAATACTCAACATGAACACGATTTGGGGAGTTTTAAGAGTTTTATTTTGAGTCAACTGATTTTGGATCCATTCACAATGTGAATCACATTTTATTTTTAAATAGCTAGTACATCATGAAATCGAATACATTAATTATACAGAATCGTCAAAACATGTCATTGATCAGTGATGGAGACAGTGATCATGACATCTGTCATGCTTTTCACTGTTTATATCAAACAGAAACACCCATCCCCAGTAAATTCATTGACATTGTTAGCAGATGTTAATAATAATATATCAGTTCACTAATAAATTTCAATTGTTAACTTAGATCTATGTCGAGTGACGAAACACAACCACCTGAGCCTGCTGTAGTACTCATCAGCTCAGAGTCTGACTCAGAAGGTGCCATCGCCAGCGGGTCAGCAGATCTGTTTGACTCACCAGACAGACCAGAGCCGGCAACAGAGTTAAACAGAAAGAGACAGGTTTGATGTTTACACATACTACATCTTATACTTAACCCTTCGCTTGCTATTCACATAAATATACCTATCTGTGAATAGTGAAGACCAAGATGAGAAATCTTTGCTATTCATGTTTTGTTTAGATGTATCTGTCAATACATGTGATATATCCCTATTCAATAGAGGGACCTTAAAAATAGGGGCACTTTTTGACCTAAAATGTAAATCTCTCATTTTTGAGCTGTCAAATATTCTTCATTGTCTGTAATGAGTTTCAAAATCTCCCTGTTTGTGACAAAGTATCCAGGTATTATCTGTTCCAATAATATTCACATGCAAATTTTTACAGGCTTCCCCTGTGAGTGAGGAATCGGATTTGGATTTTGGAGAGAACCCAGTACTTGAGCGACCTGTCAGAGTAAGTGAGGTGGTTAGGAAGCACAGGCAGGAGAGAGCAAAGAGGACCAAGACAGAAAAAGCAGAAAAAGCAGAGAAACAAACAAAAGTCGTGCTGCCTCATCATTTTGGTACCTCCAGCAAGGTATGTAAACAGAATAGGGAACTTTAATTCATACTTTATATATTATCATATAACTGGCAATAATGCAGAATACAACCTGAAAAGGCTATATATATATATTTAACCCTTTCCCTGATATTGAGGACTTTTGACGACTCTGTAAAGTATTGTGATAAATAGAGCATTTGCTCCTATAGGAGCAAATGCTCTATTTATCACAATGGATTCAAACTACAAAATTAAAAAAAAATCATTTTCTCTAGTTAATAATCATTTTCGGTGGATTTATTAAAAAAAGGTTGTATCTAAAAATAGCCTATGAGGTAATAGGTTAAAAGAAGACTAAATGATGTTATATGGCTATAAATTATTTATAAATTCATTTATTTGACGCGTTTCACCAAATCATCAGGCGCAGTTGAAAGTATTATTGTTAACATAGTCATTAAAAAAAATTAACAGCCATATAACATCATTTAGTCTTTTAACATTTTATATCATATATATTAAAATTGCAATTAATTATTACCTAACTATAACCTTTTAAGGTCTTTTTTTTGTATTTATCATCATTATCAATCATTTAACCCACTTACACATTACTAAAATGCTTATAAAAAGTCAATACCATGGATGTGAAAATGTGTATCCTGGCCTTGGTGATTTCTTTTCTGTAGGACAAGTAACAGTCCACATATTACCACAATTTTCTTTATTTATTTTCTCATGTCAAGAAATGTCAGTGGCTTATTTGCAATTTTTAAACATTTTGCCCCCTGATTTGTTATGCCCCCATACAACTTAGTCCACAGCTGTAACATTGACCATATACATTCATGTGATAGAGACTTCATATCTGGTTTGTGAACTCTGATAAAAAAAACTCTTTAGTCAAATAAAGGTCAAGACCATGTGGAGGTAATTGTCACATCAGGGAGCATAGTGTTTTAGACACATCTTGCATTAACCATAAAATAACTGGTAAGAGTGTTGCTTGTCTCTACCCCATAATTAATCAGGTTAAAAAGCTGGAGGTAAGTACTGCAGTTCAGACATGTTCAGTTCCACCCCAGACACTTTCAGTTTCGACTCAAACAATCAGCACTGGAGATATTTTGACAACAAAAGTCTACACTGAGGATCTCTCAATTTAAGTAAGAGAAAAAAATAGAACCAACAAACAAAATGGAAAAGCTACTGAGTGATTTTAAAATTCCCCTGACATTTGGACAATTATTGGAGCTTCATACAACAATAAGCAAAAGCAAAACCTTAACCTTAGAGAAATAATCTGAAGCAATTGGCTGCGATGACAACTTCTTGAGACAACAAATTTCAAATATCAAACAAGCAGCAAAAAAACTGAGAAGAGAAACTAAGACTGAATATTTGAAGACAGTATTAAAACTTGAAAGATAACGTAAACCAGAACCTGTACAATCTACATCAGTCCAGAAGACAGAAGTTGAAACTTTGAGAGAAGTTGTTGAAGATTTAAAAAACTCTGCAAAAAAACATGAACAAGATATAGTATCTTTGACTGAAGTGCAAAATGAAAACAAGAAACCGCAACAAGATATGAACTCTTTGCAACTGAAATTTTCAAAAAAGCAGTTATCTTTAAAAAAAAATAACTTAAAGCAAAACAAAGGATATTGGTTAGAAGTTTGAGTAGAAAATCAGTTAGAATAAGCAAACAAATGAGGGTGAATAGTGACCTGCGGAAAAATGTGAAAAGTTTTAAGAAGACCATGAAATATGTTGACAATAAAAGGAGAAACTTTGAGGAAGAAAATACCAAATTGAAAGAGACTTTGAAAGAAAAAGAGGACTTGCATATAGATGCATCTGAATACAACAATGAAGCAGCGTTAAAAATAGAAATAAGCGATTTAAAGGAGAGTCTTAGTTACTCAGAAAATTTGATAGAAGACAATTTGTCAAAAGTTGATGAAACAATAGATTCAGAAAATAATGCTTACACCACAAACACTCAGATATATGTAATGAATTTACTTAGTGAAGGTGTTGGTGTACACCATGTGAATAATGTGATGGATCACGTGGCTACTTTGTGTGGCAAGAAGCTATCGAAGTTGCCGTCAGTTTCCACAATCAACAGAATAGGAGATCAGCGTGCCAGTGTGTCGTATTTGCATATGGATGAGAAATTACGATCAAAAGAACACACCACACTGCAGAGTGATGAAACCAGGAAACACGGTGATGTGTATGAAGTATTTTCTGTTAGAGACAGTGATCAAAAGGAATGGATCCTTGGTTCAAAAGAAATGAAAGACAAATCTTCAGAAACTTGCCTCTCCACATTAAAACAAGTCATCCAAGACATATCGCAGTGTACAACAACTAAAACTGGAAAACAAATTCTAACAAATATCACAAACACAATGTCAGACCGAGCAGCTACAGAAAAAAAATTCCACGAACTTTTGAAAGATTACAGAGAAGAAATATTACCATCAGTATATTCAGGTTGGGAAGAACTATCAGTGGAAGAGAGAGAATCGATAACCACAATGAACAATTTTTATTGTGGTTTTGCACATTTTGGTAAATTTTGCAGAAGTGTCAGACAATATCGTAAGAGATTTTGAAGATAATGTGAAAGGAGAAGAAAGGGTTGGAGCAGAGGCTCAACCAGAAACAAAACAGTTTACCGAGAAAGGAGAGAGCGGAACTGTGAGGTTAATAAGAACTGCCTGCAAGTGCCTAGCAAGAGGAGGAGGTGAGAAAAGCGGTTGCTATTCAGATTTTAAGACATTTCTGACTTCTAAGTATGGACAGTCTGGCAAAAAAGCATCCAAATTATTAGTGCCATTTCGTGGAAACAGATTTAATATTTTATTTTACAATGCAGAAATAGTTCTTTTTTTATCTGATGATATTAAATAATACTTTGAAAAAGTTGATAAACCATCAAATAGGTTGCAAAAGGCAGTCTACTACGACATTAAAGTGGAATTGTATTTGGCAATATCGAAAGCTTTAGGCCTTTGTTCCAAACTTGTAACTGCTCCCTTTTGGCGAGTCATGGAAGACAAAGAGTGTTCATTAGAAGAAGCCAGTAAAGTGTACCAAAAGCTCCATCAGTTTCTGAACACTGCTAAAGAAGATAGCTCGGAATTACTTTCTGGTGACAGTCCTTTGCCACTACTTGTGAAAAAGGACGAAGTGTATGAACGCCTCACACAGCCGGATGAATATGATGCCAAAAACATCACAGTATTACAGCACATTCTTGGAGCTTGGAGCACATTACTTCAAAAGGCAGCCAGTGAGCATTTACCTGGGGGTAAATTTTCAGAAGTAGACAGCACTTTGGCGTCCCAAACAGTGTCAACACCTCGACACAATAAATTTCCTGAAAGGGTATTTGCTCTACTTGACGCATTGACAAGATACCGACCAGTTGCATCTATCCTGTGCAATGAAGCTTACGTAATGTTTTCACTGAACAAGACAGGGGAGTGGGTTAACACTCTAAGCCCTGAGAAAAAGCGGTTGTTCTTAGATAAGGCTAGGAAAGAGGGTAGAGAAATTAGAAGGAAATATTTAGAGAGAGTCAAGTCACTAGTAGAAGCTAAGAAAGAAGCTTTAAAAAGAAAAAGAGCTGCTCTAGAAAAGAAGGAACAAAACCAATTTAGAGTCAAAGAAAATTTGACAAATGATATGTTATATTATGGATTATGGCAGTTTCCAGAGGTGGTTGATCAGCGGTTGAAAGGGATAAAGTCAGAAAGTGAAAAGCGAAAGGCTCTGAAAACACAACTGCAGTTCAGAAAAATAGTTCTTGAACAGAAAGGAGATAAAAAGTTATTTCAAATGTCTGAAAAAGGAAAAGCATGTTCAGTTGAAAAGCTGGTAGAAAATGTGAAGACGCTGATAAAGGACTCAATAGGAAGTGACAGCGGTTCAAATAGAAATATGCTTGTTGGGAGAAGGATTGTCCACTATCAGATGGTGGAAGACCAGAAAACTCCATTTAATGGTCGAGTTATATCGACAGTTCCTGGCTATCCAGACTGGTGTAATGTCATCTATGATGGGGATGAAGCAGTGTATGCTTACAAATTGATAGACGATTACACAGCAGGAGGTCTAGAAATCATTGTTGAAGGTGCATACCTGATGATCATGTTAAACCCATTTTATTTGCAAAGTTCAGTTCTCTTTGTTTGTGTTGCCAAGCATATAATTTGTATTGTTACCATTTGTGTTTGCAAGCTTATTATTTGATAGTTACATTTTTTTGTTGCCAGGGTTACAGATAAGGTCTAGATGCAATTGGGTATTTACTCCTTGATTTTTTACAGAAATGGGTGTTTGCAATTTTTATTGGGTATTGACAATTTTCATAATTGGGTATTATTCATATTCTCATTAGGTATTCTAAACTTTTTTGCTTTCTGCTATATTTATTTGTTTTGTGTTACTCTTTTTTTTTTATTTAAAAACGTTGCTTTTTCCACAATTTTAATTGGGTAAATACCCCAATACTCCCCTTATCTGTAACCCTGGTTGCCAAGCATATCATTATAGTTACCTTTTATGTTTGCAAGCTTATTATTTGTAGTTACATTTTGTATTGCCAAGCATATCTTTTGTTTAGTTACATATTGTGTTTGAATGCTTATTCCAGCTTGCTTGCGGTAAGTTGGTGGTTCTACCTGGATGTTCTTCTGTGCACGAAACAATGTATTTTTTTCCGTGCACAGAATAACATCTAGGGTCTTCCTCCACCTGTAATTAGCTGGCCGTTTTGATATGACTGAAATACTGTTAAAAGGACATAAAACATGATAAAAGCAAACCAAACTTATCATTTGTATAGTTATACTATTTCTGCTCTTTTAAACAAAATGCACTAGATACCCAGTATGGAATTTATCTATTTGATAATGTATAAAGGGTCTATTTCATCATGTCATCTCATCATTCATCAGTGCTATATTACCTATTCAGTGTTGCAGTGTCGTAAAACCCAACTCACTCACTAACTCATGTTTTGCCAATGATTTGCATTGTATTGCCAATTTAAAAACCATCAATTTTAATCCTTTCCATGTTCTATGTTTATTCCAAATTTCAATACCTACTGACTATTGATGGACAAAATAGTACATTGCAGCCATTTTAGAAAGTACATAGAAACAAATTTCAAATTTCACTAGCAAACAGAATAGACCCCGATCAGACAGCTCCTATAGGAGCCATCTGATCTGGGTCTTCTCCGTCTGTAGATGCGTGAAAACACGTTTATTAGGTAAAGGGTTAAATAGGAGAGAAAAGCTCTATTTCTATTACAGGCATTGTTGATTGCCCAATACTGGGAATGTGTAAACAAAACCCACAGAAATGTTGCTTTTAACTAGACCATTTACTATTTTCAGAGCTTGCAGAACCCCCAGAAAAAAGACAGAGGACAACTGAAAGTGCAGGACAGCTCACACAAAGCTGCAGCACCAGTAGGAAATAAGGTATATGAATTAATTTTATTTTTACCAACTGCAGTAATAACCTTCTTTGTATAAGGCAACGATGTGAAAACTACCCTCAAAGTCATGATAAAAATAGATGTTTTTGTGAAACACTATTCGCCCAGATGTGACCATGACCACTAAATGACCTTGAACCATGACCTTGAACTTTGTCTGACATGTCCCAATGTGTACTGAGCTCAATAAGTTTGTTGAGTGGAGTACACATGCTAAATATGAAGACTCTGTCATATGTAGTGTTTAAGATATGGCGAAGGTTAATTTTAGCCTATATGACCTTTAAGTGACCTTGACCTTTGCAGATCATAACCAACGTTTACTGAGGTCAAGTGCTTCTTGAGATGAATACACCTGCCAAATATGAAGTCCCTATCACATGCAGTTCAAAAGACATGGCCATGGTTATGTTGTGTACAGACACCAACTGACATACACTACAGATCAAAACCAACATGCCACCTGGAGGTTGGACGATGATATGGGGTCATTAAAAAAATCATAAAAAAATCACCAAAGAGAGATATCAATCTAACAACTGAACCATAATGATTTATACAGATATGTTTAAGGCTAAGCAAGGTTCTAGCTTTTTAGATTAATAAAAAATATTTTTATTATATTTATAATGCCTTCTGTCATTATTGGAGCCAAAATCGTATATTGCAATTTCGTAATTACCTCAGTGTATACTTTAAAAAAATCATAAAAATAAAACCAATAAAGATATTAAGCTCAAATAAAAGCATATTCCTTTAAAATGTTAGCTTATTACATATGGTCATTTTCAAGAATCTAGCTTGATTTTTAAAAAATTGTTGGTTCTTGCTAATGTGGGGTGCTATGCACACGCGTTATGCACTGGCAGTGCAATTGCAAGTAACAAAACACAAATAACCACCGACGGTGGTCTGACCTAATACTATATTCTGTACAATATCCCTTGACAAGGTACTGACAGAATAAAGCTGAGAACCCCCTTGTAAACTACAGCAACAATAACAATAAAGTAGCGTATGTAACGCTAAATAACTGTATGCAAATTTAGAATTGAAACTTTTGAAATATAAATCAAATAAGAAACAACATATAATATAGGAAGCACGTGTGTACCAATCCGACCTAGTCCAACCTGGACCAGCCAAGTCTGCCAAAAGAAGGGACGAGACACACGCGCAACAGCTTTATATAGGCCCAATTGTAGCGTGATGAATGCTGGTTCCAATAAATCTCATTTACAAGTAATAGAAGAGTGATACCACTGACTATCAATCTGATTGGCTAAGGTCAAAGTACATCAGTATGGTCGACAACACGCTCGAAATTCAATGATGAAAGACAATTTGTCGGATGATAAATGAATTACTAAGTGTACCAACGGAATCTAAAAAGAAACAGGCTTTAAAATGTAAGTACATAATGTTACTGTACCATAACGGCCAAAACTTCAATTTTAAAATTGTTAATTATCCTTTTCTAGATGGGGATGTGCCACGTTCTACATCTTATGGGGTTTATATTTCTCAACTTATTAGGTTTGCCCGGGCCTGTTCTTTGCTTGAAGATTTTAACAGACGTAATTTAGTTATAACTGATAAACTTCTTAAGCAAGGTTACAGATATCACAAACTTCGGAAAACCTTTTCTAAATTTTATTATCGAAATTTACCTCTCATTAGTAAATATAATTGCAATCTACGGACGTTACTGCGACAAGGCATTTCTCAACCAGAATTTTATGGGGATGTTATCTACAAACTTAGGAAAATTCGGGGTCATATCCATTTTCATGATTTGTTTATAAAACGCATTAAAACATTTAAAAAGAAAGGTTATGATCCTATTATATTGCAACACACTGCATGTTTGGTTATCGACCCTTTTACAGTCGGTAGCTACGCTTCCCTCTTTGCTTGCGCGATGACAGGCCGAGGGTAGTACTCTATGATGGTATACTCTTAAACTTGGATACAGGAGGAGCTTACCAGACTCATGTATTACTTTTTCCCTGTCGTGCCCTTAACGGCTTACCTGCAGGTGCTCTGACTTCAGCAAAGTCATTGAGTACATATTTGACGGTTTGTCACAGTTATTATGCTATGTTTTACATGTTGCCCTGTGTTCACCGTCGTCTATGTTGTGGGTAAGTCCAGCGGGGATACCTTTATTTACAATATTTGTAAAGCTAGGGTGACTTTGAGAGAAGTGTGAGGTAAGGACGTCCGTAAACCGGTTTAAACCCCCAGTGGTGTTTTTGCTGCTGACCGTGCCAAGGCGGTACTCTCTTTGTCACCCTTCCTTTTGTTTGCCTTGCGTCTTTGTGCTGTGGTTTGTTCATGTTGTGGAACGTTTGTCCCTGTTTCTTGTGTGTCTTTTGGTGTTTTCTGTGTTCATTTCGTGTGTGTGTGTGCGTTTGGGTGTGTGTGTGTGTCATGCTGTCTATCGGTGTTTTGGTGGTGGTTGCGTCTTGCATGTGGCTTTGCCTGCTTGACTTTACTACTTTTCCATTCAAGTGTAATCAAACGATCAACAGAGTTAAATGGTATAAAAACCGGTAGACCCAGCGGACGAAAGCACATCTGCTACACAAATCGACCCCTCACCGTCATTTCATGCAGTTATTTTATTTAATGTTGTTTTATGCCACTTTGCTTTCTATGCTTATGCTTTGTATTTTGTGTATATGAAATGTCGTGTCAAAAGCTTTATCGAGCTTATGTTTTCTCGCTTCTCAGCCGTGCTAGATAAGCTGAGTTACTAAAAATAGCCGTACTAGAAATCCTTATCTGGAACACCCCGTGACTAGTGTATTCATACGCGCGATTGGGTAAAATCAATACAAGGGATGGAATTCTTACAGAATTATACCAACATTTCTATAGGCAACAACCGTATGAATTGAAATTAATATAATTAATTAGCACGAGTATGAAATTCTATTTATCATATAAACACTTTAAAAGCCTATTTAATTATAGACCGAAGACGTTGTTTTGTAGTCACTAAGTTATTTATATTTTACGCCAAAACGAAAAGTTTGTAGTTGTCATAACAAATGACGTCATTTTGTCACGTCTAAAGTTATGCTGCAGTCTGTTGCTATTAGATATGGAAGTCGTATTCCGCAATGTAAAGTAGTACTTCACAAAATTCGTTAATTTACTTGGTTTTAGGGCGAAATTCAGCGAGAAAAATAATCAAGCATGGGTTTTGTTAAAGCCTTCGGGTATAGAAACCCCCGTCTTTAACAAAACCCATGCTTGATTCTATTAATCTGTTGAACCTGCACCGACTTGTACGCGGGAACCATTTCAAACAATGGACAAGACTAATTCACCAGCAGCATCGGTTCGGGGTAAAAAAGCGGACAAGTCTGTTTCCCAGAATAAGGACATTCGAGATAACCGCCACAAACACACTCCTTACAAAATATAAAGGCGAATTTACTGACAATTGTAACCTGCTTAGGTTTACGTGAGTAAAAGTACACACTTTATTTTGTCGTTTTATTGCTTCAAATACGTATATATGTCCACTATATAATAGTTCACATCTGTGTACTCTAAATGGTGATATCGAGCTACTTTCGGTTTTAACGATATCCCGGCAGACGGCACCTGTCACAAAATTAGCATGCTGTCTTACGGGTCATTAATGAGACTAACTATATAACAGAGTCAGATCCATCTTCAAAGGCAAATATTTTAAACAAGCAATTTCAGAAAGCCTTCACCCCGACCTCTTCCACAGCTATTCCGAATAAGGGCTCGAGCCCCCATCCGAACATGACCGATATAACCATTACTCAAACTGTCATTCTCTAACTACTTGGCAACATCGATCCTCATAAAGCATCAGGGCCAGACTCAATGCAATGTAAAGATATAGCGCCAATCCATGTTGTTTAATAAATCTCTGGCTTCTGGCAAAATACCCGCTGATTGGAAACATGCAAATGTCTGTTCTGTTTTTAAAAATGGAGATAAACTTGACGCTATCAATTACAGACCGATCTCTCTAACATGCATCTGCTGTAAAATTCTTGAACATGTAGTCTCTAGTTCCATAATGACCCACTTAGAAAAAACAATATTCTTTATGACCTTAAGCATGGGTTTAGATCGTCGCGTTCATGCGAGACACAGCTTATCTCTTTCTTTCAAAACAGCCGATCACAAGATAAAAAATATCCAAACTGACGTCATTATAATGGACTTTGACAAAGTCCCACACAAACATCTACTCTATAAGCTACACTAAAATGGTATAAATAACAATGCCCTGAATTGAATTTCAGACTTTCTAGATAACAGGACGCAGACAGTGGTCCTGGAGGGTGAAATTTCAGATAAGGTGGCTGTCACCTGCGGTGTACCCCAGGGTATTGTTCTGGGCCCAATCCTCTTCCTCATTTATATAAATGACCTGGCAGATTATATGAAACACAGCACTTTAAGACTTTTCGCTGATGACAGCATCATTTACAATGAAATAAAAAACTCAAATGATGCAGAACTCCTCCAGTCTGATCTAGCGGCAGCAGGTGCATGGGAGAGGGATTGGCTGATGCACTTCCACCCTGATAAGTGC
This sequence comes from Azorinus chamasolen, assembly GCA_963576725.1. Classification (NCBI taxonomy): domain Eukaryota; kingdom Metazoa; phylum Mollusca; class Bivalvia; order Cardiida; family Solecurtidae; genus Azorinus; species Azorinus chamasolen. Next base: position 56,077,834 of record OY755241.1, read on the forward strand.
AACATCTTAAGCATCAAATACTGTTACAAATTGCACAACCACATATTAGAAAAAGTCGATTCATCTAAATATTTAGGAATAACTCTCCAAAGCAGTCTTAAGTGGGATAAACATTTTAATTCAATCACAAACAGAGCAAACCAGTCCCTGGGATTTCTCGGCAGAAACTTAAAAATCAGCTCAACTAAAGTGAAGGAACATGCTTATAAGGCTATTGTGAGACCAAAGCTTGAATATGCGTCATCAGTCTGGGACCCATATACCAAAAATCAAATTAACCAGATAGAAAGAGTACAAAGAATGGCAGCACGATTTGTAACAAATAGATACCACAACACTAGCTCAATTTCGGAAATGTTAAATAACCTAAATTGGCCTACCTTAGAAGTACGAAGAACAAGAACCCGTCTGATAATGTTTTATAAAATAATACACCAAATTGTCGCAATCTACCCTGAAAATTATCTCCTCGTTCCAACTGATTCTAGAACTAGACATGGAAATATTTATGGATATAAACAAATAGGAACATCCAAAGACCCTTATAAATACTCTTTCTATCCAAGAACAATCTGTCAGTGGAATATGCTGCCAGTGACTGCACAACAAGCACCCACAGCCGACTCTTTTAAAGCTATTGTTACTGTGCCCATTATCGTCTCCACCTTCAATTTTTAGATAAACATACTCTTAATTCACGTATAAAGTTTTACCACTAAGCATGTTTAAAGTCTTATCTTTCATCATTTAGTGTTATTCTTATCATGTATAAAGTTCTATCTAGCACAAGTTCTGAAACATGTCGCTTTTAAAACTTTTAGTACTTTTAAATATATTTTAATGTTTTTAAACCAGCGCCTACACATAATCCTCAATGTAATGAGGGAGTGTAGTAATCTCAAAGAAGAAGAAGAAGATTAACCCTTCCCTGCACAGAATTCATGTAAGAAATAATGATATCATGAATATTTATAAGCTAATGTTTTAATGACATTTGTAGACAGGGTTGTTTTGTTAGTATAAACTGTAGAGTCGGACCTATTACAATTTCATAAATAAACCGAGCAGACCCAGATCATACGGCTCATATGGGTGCGATATGATCTGGGTCTACGCTGTTTGCAAATGCATGAAAACACGTTTATATTAGAGAAAGGGTTACATCTTTAGATGTTTAAATTTTAAGGTGGATTGGGCCGTCATTGTTTAACTGTAGATTCTATTCCTTATATAATAAGACTTAAATTTAAAATATGATTTTGAATAATAAACAGTGAAGACCCAGGTCAGAGGGTTGCTTTGTAGCTATCTTGTCTGTGTCTACATTTTTCAAATGTCAGTACTTTTATTTCCCGCATTCAAAGCTTTTAACAATACAAACTATTTGTTTTTGAATACTGAAAATGAATTGTGTTAGACAGTTGGAGACTTAGTGACTCACTATATTATTACATTACTTACTCAGCCGAAATACTGCTAATTTATTAACTAGACCTAGGAAAATGGTAACGATCAAATGTGTCAGATTTTCAGTAAATCCCCTAATTTCTCAGCAGGGGACAAGGGTCAGCGATCACACAACTGCCATCTATCACATACTGTCTCATCAACAAAGTTATGAACTATTACGTAACAGGAATGCTTCTAATGTAAAAACTACCAAACAATGTGCCAATTGTCTAAAGTTATGATTTGTTAAACAGCTTCCCGAACAATATAGAAGATAACTATGTTTTGACTAATTAGATCTATGGCTAAGCATAATTAAACCCCGATTTATATCTATTTAAAAAGGTAGTTTATTGTGAAGTATAGTTCTAAAGATAATATAGATTGATATGATCTAGATCTACCCTAAAATACTTTTACTTGATCTGCTACGGTACTGTACAGTAGCCAGAAAGACATTTTAATTACAACACACGAATGAACGCCATGAGACTGTATATCTTAATATCTAGATCTTATTAAAATAAAGCGAGAATTAAAATTTTAAATACTGTTGATCTAAATTATTCGACATATCAGGGATGTCCAACAAATAAATAAAATGTCTCCCATTTCAATGAAAGGCCGGATCAAGGGGTCGGGTTTTTTTTTCAAAGTTCAGCTGGTAGTTTATAGGGCCGATTAATTCAAGCTTCTTCTTGTATCTATCCTTAGAAACTAAAACATTATTGTCATTATAGTCAGAGGATATAGTAAATGTACAGAAATCAACAATTCATAACCAACACAGTCGTTAAATGATGTGTAGGCTAACTGTTGCTGGGCCTGTACATAGGGATACATAGGTTGTTATTGGCGTTTTTGCCCACCAGTTAACTGCGCATGCGCGAAATCGATGGGTTCGTTTACAAACAGAGATTCGCCCTATACATATATACATGTATGTATATGTCTCTGACTATAATATAGTCTGTGAATGGTCTCTATCTCACTTCTGTTATAAGTCAGCTGAAACAATAAATAATAGTAATAAGTAATCATGTAACATGTGTTATTTTAGTATATTAAAGATAATTAATAATTCCAATTATGTACTATTGATCTTTTATGTGATATATGTATGCAAATTGGCATATTTTTTATAATCCTATAATTTTTTGTAAATTATGCGCCGGATAAAAGTTTACAGTATTGAGGTCAACAGTCGAGTTCAGATCAAAATGCCCCATCTATAAAGGGTACGCGACACGCCACTATCCTAAGGTGCATGTACACTCCAAAGTTGGTATTACTGGGTGAAGAAGTCTAGAAGAAATGGTATGGACAAACTTTCACAACACAGAGGTTAAAGGTCAAGGTCAAGGCGAATCAATGCCTTATAAAGGATACGTGACATCCCACCATCGCAAGATGCACCCCCCCCCCACATTTTATGTTCTCAACTTAAAAATACTTTAGAAGATATGTCCCGGACAAGATTTTAAACGGAATATAGGTCAACGGGCAATGTCAAAGAGCCTAATAAAGGGTATGTGACACCCTGGCCTTCCCAAGATGGATCTGCACGCCAATTTTTATGTCCTCAAATACTTTAGGAGTTATGCCCACTCTCAATATTTTTACTGTATTGGGGTCGAAGGTCAAGGTCATTTATAGCCCAGTGTAATTGGTTCCAATCTCGGAAATCTGGCCTAAAATATGCAACTGAAATCTACAAGGCTGTCTACTATGTGCAGTATAAAAGGCTGTCTACTATGTGCAATATACAAGGATGTCTACTATGTGCAATATACAAGGCTGTCTACTATGTGCAATATACAAGACTGTCTTCTATGTGAAATATAGAAGGCTGTCTACTATGTGCAATATAGTGTAAAAACTCAGCAAATAAAATGATATATGCGTGGGGCTGTAGTCCAGAAATGAAATAACAGAGTTTCCTTACTTTAATGATAAAAAAGTATAAATTTTTTACAATGTTCAGGCTTAGTATTGAAGTATTTTTAATGGATTATTCTCGTAAAAACACAGAAAGACTCAACAATAGGCACTGTCAGCAGTGAAGACACATATCAACCTCTTGATATCTTAACCCTTCGCTTGCTATTCGCGTCAATACACCTACCAGTAAATAGTGAAGACCCAGATGAGACAGCTCCTGCAGGAGCTGTCTCATCAGGGTCTGCACTATTTACAAGTTGATTGTGCAACCAGTGCACTCCACATCAGTGATTGCACATCGAAATACTTGTACACAGTGAAGATATATGTAATTATACAATAGGGCATGGGTAAAGAAGGAGACATGTATCTTAAAAGTCAGCAAGCGAAGGGTTAACACACTTTAATGTGTATATATATATATATACTTTATCAGACCCTGGAGACAAGGAGGCTGATCTTGCAGGATCGAAAAGAGGTATGCTATTTTTGCATCAAATGGTATTTTATGCTTGTAAGCTTTCGAGAGACTATTGAGCTGGCAAACGGCTTAACATTTCCCTCATATTGACGACTTTTGACGACTCTGTAAAATTAACTCTGTGAAACCATTGTGATAAATAGAGCATTTGCTCCTATAGGAGCGAATGCTCTATTTATCACAATGGTTTCAAACTACAAAATTCTAAATATTTCCCTTTCTCTAGGTAATGCTCCTTTTCGGCAGATTTATTCAAAGAGGTTGTACCTAAATGAGGTCATGGGTTAAACAGTGAATACTTCTTCGTTAAAATTGTACAAAGATTTGATTGTTATCTATTTCTAATAGGGGACAATTCTATTTCTATAGGTTTACATGTCCAAATATTTTGAGTAAATACAATACACACAAGAGTGCCAATTGGTCTAAACATCATTCTACTCCATTATTTTCATAATATGATTATATTACTTATATATTACTTGTAGTACAATACATGTATTCTGCTTTATTTTATATATCATCAGTTTTCAGTTTTATTTCAAGCAAATCGGCAATGCAATTGCCTTTGGCCATATACAATTTCATAGTGAAAATGGCTACACATATAAGATATTTACACATACATATAATTTACAATCTAAGATATTATGGAACAGTATCAAAAGTTAGCAAGGTATTGCTACGTGAACAGAAAGCATATTTCAAATATTTACAAAGCTTTAACAATTTAGCTTTGTTTCCAATAGACATAATACTCACAAACTTGTTTAGTGAAGGCCACGAAATATTACCCAAATACTTATTACGAATGTGAGAATATTTGTTACAGCATAGTAAGAAATGACACTCAGATTCAACAACCATAGTATTACACATTCTACACAATCTGTTTTCTCTATTTACACCGGCATAACGCCCAAATTCAATTTCCAAGGAATGAGAACATAATCTAAAGCAGGTTAAATACTTTCGAAGTGTGTCATCTGCCACTAAGTCTAGATAAGTTTCGTGTTCAAATGTACATTTATACTTTCTGTAGTATTCTAATTTTGACATATTAGCTATAGTTGCTGACCACTCCTGCATATACTGATCATATACGCGTCTTTTAAGTAGTGGCAAATAGTTGACATGTGGATTAAAGTCATTCAAAATATAGGTAAAGCCAAGTTTATCAACAATAATGTTTATACGTGATGACCAAGAGTTAACAATATTTTGACTCTTTTGATCGTTATAGATTGTATATATAGGCGATGTAACACTTTTCTTGATTTTCATCAAATACTTTACAGCTCTAACTTTACTTAAAACTGAAAGGGGAAATCGTCCAAGCTCTCCATAAACAGCAACATTTGGTGTCTGTTTGCGAACACCTAGAATGTATTTACAGAATTTAATGTGTAGCTTGTCAGTTTCTTTATAATCGTATGCTCCCCATACTTCTGATCCATACAATAATATAGAAACAACCATAGAGTCAAATAAGTACAATTTGGGTTTTACATCTAACTTAACTCTATCAAAAATAGATAACAAGCTGTGATAAGCACGTAAGGCTTGTTCTGACAAGGCTTTAACTACCTTGGACATAGTTCCAGTATATGTGAATTTTATTCCAAGATAAGTGAACTCATCTACTCTTTCTATCTTTTGACCATCTATGAAAATCTCTTTATGTTTTGAATATCTACATTTTTCAAAAATACATAATTTTGTTTTAGCAATGTTAAATTTTAATCCCCATTTAACAGAATATTGATATAAACTATCAACTTGTGCCTGTAGACTTACAGGTCAGTCGTAAACAACACAATATCATCAGCAAATAACATAATGTACATGGATAATAAGTTAAGGTCATTATCAGTTAAATTATTAAAATCTACAGATTTAACAACATCGTTTATAAATAGGATAAACAATAGAGGTTATAAGGGTGCGCCCTGTTTTACACCAAGTGTTACATCAAAGAAGTTTGTCATTGACATATCGGCAGATATTTTTACACATGAACTTACATTTGCATACATTGATTTTATCATTTTAACTAATTTGCAACTGATACCTGATTCAAGCAATTTTATCCACAGAGCATCATGTAATACCGTGTCGAATGCCTTCTCATAATCAACAAATAAACACCAAAGTTTAGATTTGGCATGCAAAACTTTCTCGATGATAGAATGCAGTAAGAATATAGCATCAGATGTAGATCGGTTATCACGGAATCCAAATTGATTTTCACAGAATATATTTTCATTTTCACACCACTTATTATGTCTATTTCTTAACAATAGTGAACATATTTTAGCAAGGACATTGATAATGGTAATCCCTCTGTAGTTTGCTGGATTATCTGTAGGACCCGTCTTATGAATTGGAACAATGTACCCTTTACACCAATCACTTGGATACACACCTGTTTCATTATAAATAACGCATAGATATGGTGAAATAAAAGTACTGGAATCTATAAAGAAATCTGCAACATTGTTATTCAAATCACTGCATTTGTTTCTTTTGAGACAAGGTATCGTTGTACGAATTTCATCAACCGTGAATTCAGAATCAAGTTGGTCAATATGAGTGTCATCGTAAGTCGGTACTGAGTCCTCATTACTTCTATGACACCCAGATTGACCAGTATTATTGGATAGATTAGAAAAATAATTCATGAATTCCTCAGAACTGATATCATTTTATACATTATTATTAGATTTCTTAAATTTTTTAACATACTTCCAAAAGTCTTTAGGAGATTTTTTGCTCATATTCTCGAGTTTCGTTTTCTCTTTGTTAAAATATAAAGCTTTGGCTTTTCGCTTACAGTTTGCATAATTGCTTCTACTGTTGAGAAAATCAAGTTTTGTAAGGTCACATGGGTTCACTTTATAATTACGTTTACACTGATAAAATTTATTTTTAGCATTGCGACATTCGTCGTTAAACCAATATTACTTTTTCTTTTTCAATGGTGGTTTGGTAGAGCATATTTTACCAAAACATTTAAAAGAACTATCATATACACACTTTGACAATGAGTCAATGCAAGTGTTTGTATCACTCTCCCCACTGGAAAGTTTATGTGTAAGATCCTCAAAAACGTGTTTATTCAATTCCAATAATTCACCGAAACGTTCAGTTTCAGTCGAATTCCAGAACATCATTAATGGGCAATTGTCCTAAGGAATAATCGTCCTAAGGGGCTATTGTTTATAATGGGCTATTGTCCGAAGAGACAATCGTTCTGGCAATTGTCCAAAGGGGCAATCGTCCTAAGGGACAATCGTCCTAAGGGGCTATTGTCCTGCACTCCTGTACCTGATAGCCGCACTCATTTCACGCCAGTATGCGAATGTATTCAATCTGTGTTCGTAGTACCTGTACTGGGTCAAATCGTTGCGACTGTCTGTTGTGTTCATGATGGTGTCTGAGTATGACTTATGTCTCTGCTGGTCTTCTCTTGGTTTTATACTGTTGTCTTGATTCTGATTGTTGTCTTGATTCTGATTGGTAAATTATTTATAGTAACAGGCTCCTATTGGTTGATTTAGTTGTTTACCAGTTCATATAAACATTGGGATTACATTCCAAACACTTCAACATTCCCACCTGGTTCATATGGTCACTTTGTAGGTAACACGGTACCACAGCATCCAGTTCTGGTAGAGCTTGACCAATCTCCTGTATCAGTTCTTTCAGTTTGATGTATTCTGAGGTTCTTAAACACAGTCCCTTTTTCGTGGGTACCAGGTTGTCTTCAGGTTTCCAATATTGTCTGATATCTACACAAACACTGCTGTCCGTCACTGTGCAATACACGTTACCTCCTAGGTGTCTGTGGTACGATTTTTTCTCCGTCAATGCCTCATCCACGTACTCTATGTAGTTTACCCAATTCTTCCAGCGCATCAGGTTTAGACTAATACCCTTTTTTATACGCCCGAAGGGACGTATTATGGTATGGCGCATGTCGTCCGTCCGTCCGTCTGTCCGTCCGTCTGTCCGTCCGTTAGCAATTTCTTGTGCAACTAACTCCTCCTTCATTTTTCAACATAATTTCTTCAAACTTTCAGGAATGATAGATACTGATGTGTAGTTGTGCATATCAGTGAGATAACTCTCATATCATTTTCATTCTGGAGTTATTGCCCTTTGATAGTTTCGGGTAGCAATTTCTTGTGCAACTAACTCCTCCTTTATCTTTCAACATAATTTCTTCAAACTTTCAGGAATGATAGATATTGATGTGTAGTTGTGCATATCAGTGAGATAACTCTCATATCATTTTTCATTCTGGAGTTATTGCCCTTTGATAGTTTCGGGTAGCAATTTCTTGTGCAACTAACTCCTCCTTTATTTTTCAACATAATTTCTTCAAACTTTCAGGAATGATAGATACTGATGTGTAGTTGTGCATATCAGTGAGATAACTCTCATATCATTTTTCATTCTGGAGTTATTGCCCTTTGATAGTTTCGGGTAGCAATTTCTTGTGCAACTAACTCCTCCTTTATTTTTCAACATAATTTCTTCAAACTTTCAGGAATGATAGATATTGATGTGTAGTTGTGCATATCAGTGAGATAACTCTCATATCATTTTTCATTCTGGAGTTATTGCCCTTTGATAGTTTCGGGTAGCAATTTCTTGTGCAACTAACTCCTCCTTTATTTTTCAACATAATTTCTTCAAACTTTCAGGAATGATAGATACTGATGTGTAGTTGTGCATATCAGTGAGATAACTCTCATATCATTTTTCATTCTGGAGTTATTGCCCTTTGATAGTTTCGGGTAGCAATTTCTTGTGCAACTAACTCCTCCTTTATTTTTCAACATAATTTCTTCAAACTTTCAGGAATGATAGATACTGATGTGTAGTTGTGCATATCAGTGAGATAACTCTCATATCATTTTTCATTCTGGAGTTATTGCCCTTTGATAGTTTCGGGTAGCAATTTCTTGTGCAACTAACTCCTCCTTTATTTTTCAACATAATTTCTTCAAACTTTCAGGAATGATAGATACTGATGTGTAGTTGTGCATTTCAGTGAGATAACTCTCATATCATTTTTCATTCTGGAGTTATTGCCCTTTGATAGTTTCGGGTAGCAATTTCTTGTGCAACTAACTCCTCCTTTATTTTTCAACATAATTTCTTCAAACTTTCAGGAATGATAGATATTGATGTGTAGTTGTGCATATCAGTGAGATAACTCTCATATCATTTTTCATTCTGGAGTTATTGCCCTTTGATAGTTTCGGGTAGCAATTTCTTGTGCAACTAACTCCTCCTTTATTTTTCAACATAATTTTATAGAACAGCCTTCGGGCGTATATTGCCCCGTCTTGCGGTGCTCTTGTTGAGGGTTTGTTTTCGTTCCATTGTCGCAGATCGATTCTCTGCTCTCCTTGCCACTCAGTCACCTCCACATAACGCTCATTTCCCAACGGGTATCTGCATCTGAAGTGAGACATGTTGTTCGTGTGAATTCTGTCGTCAGAATGATAATATCACTACAAGCATCGTCTTATATAGAACAGCCTTTATTCGGATTTGTCAATACATTCATCTGATTGGTCAAGTAACACGGTGTCATGTTCAGACTTGTATATGAATAAAACTATTTCTAGTAACAGGTCATATTCAGACTTGTGTATGAATAAAACTATTTTAATAACATAAGATCATATTCAGACTATATTTATTAACATGATACCATGTTCAGACTTGTCTCTGACCGAAATCCGATCGAATGAGACCTTAATAGTGTTAATCGGTCAAGTAATAAGGGAAATACAGATGTTTTAAGAGAGAAAATACGTCACTTCCGGTTTCAGAGGGTAGATAATGACGGTTGGGTAATTTCAGTCTCTCTCTTCAGTCAGAGAGATAGGTGGTTTCCAGACCTTTCCAACGATATCAAACTCGACCCTATTCGGTCTAAAACTATAGGAGAGGGAAGGGTTTGAATATTCGTTTTATTCAAACCCGTGAACAAGATTACGTAATAGGTCACGTGACTTAATTTTCAAATTGTAATATCTTGAGAACCAGTCATGTTAGACCCATAAACTTATATATTTTATTGATCAGGGCGACGAGATCTTTCCAATGGTGTAAAGATTTTAAGGATTGGGTCACTTTAAATTTAAATTCAATTTTTTTTTTTAAAATGAACTTTTTTAAAAATTTAATAAAATACTAAAATTTTGTGCTAGACGTATAGATCTGGTAAAATATTTTCCAACGATACCAAACATGACAATTTTTGATCAAGAATTAAGAGATTTACAGCCATTTGAACTTTTTCAACAATTGATATTTAAATATTTTAAAATATTTAAAACCTGAATATCTCGAGAACCAAACATGTTAGAAACATAAAAGTATATATTTTCTTGATCAGGGAGAAGAGATCTTTTCTATGGTGTAAAGATTTAAGGGATTGGATTATTTCAAATTTAGGTTAAAAATGATTGCTTGGATTAGAATCCAAACTTGTTAAAGTGGAATGAGAGTTTCTAACGTGGAGTAGCCTCTACAGAATATTGGCATAAAACGTTGTCAGAATTCAGAAAATAGTTAGTTTATGTAGACTGTGTACTTTTGAAAATGGGTGAATTTAATATGTAATTTTCACTACTGCTTATAATTTCAAGAATTGGTCCATGATATATCTCGGTCTATAAATGCAACATTTTTTGATAAAAGGTGCATCTTTGGTATGCATTATATTTGCATTCAGTAAACTTATATACGCTTTGGAGGCTGGCTAAGTAAATAACACCTTTACTGGCCATGTCTGTTTGCATAAGACAATAACCCTTTCAGTCTCTTTTGGTCCTTTCAACCCATTTTCCAAACTATGTCCAATCTGTCTTTAAAGGGGATGTCCCTACATTTGACGCGTTTCATAAACACTTAAAATGTACAAAACTCATTTGTTTATATGCTGAAAAGTAGTATATCGCAAAAGGCCACATCCAATTACCGTTTATAACGACAAAACATCCATGTGTTTGATATCGCCGATCCAGGTTTTACTCCCCGATGTTTCAGTTTTATTCGGGTTGGGTTTTAGTTTCGCAACTGTTCGCCCTACTCGCGATTCTCCGACCACTTCCGAGAAAGCGTAAACAATGGAGGGATCGGGTGATCATCGGCAAAACGCGCAAGAATTTAACAGGAAAGGCCGATCATATTGTGTTGTAGAACAAAAATTATCAGTATTGATGAAATCGGTTTATTTGTATCACAGGGGCATTTTTCGATATAAGTTCAAATTGGGAACCTTCATAATAATGATAGAGCATAACAAATACCAAGTTTTATGATATTATTGAAAATATGCGATCATTGTAGGGACTGCCTCTTTAGCCTTCAGTCTATATACACGTATACAGTATTAAACTGAAATATGTATGGACTACTGTTGTTAATGTCTGTGGTGGATATGTTATTTGCCATCAAAATGAAAGTTGCAGATATTTTGCACAAACTTATCGTTGGAGGAAGTGGTGACCGCAATTTAGGTAATTTCTTTTCTGAATGATGTGACATTTATCTTTTGTCTCCTTTTTTTTGTAAATATATTCTTCAAACTGAAATGCAACCATGCTGAGACAGTGCCACTAATATGTTCTTGGGGTGTGTTTTTTTGTAGGAGATGCTTCCATATATATAAATGGTGAATTGATGAGCCCTCTGGGATTTGATTATGATTATACCTGATGATGTGGCTACAATTATCCATATGGTTGAAGATAACAGGACTACTATAGAACAGCATACTATCAAGCATTTAACTGCATTCAGAGCATTGTGCCTTACAAGAGAGGTATTACAACTTTTTTCTTTTTTTATGAGTGTTGTTTCCGTTAGTGTACTTCTATTTTGTAAATCAATTGCTCCTTTAATCATTAGACCATATACATTCAACACTGAGTTGATAAACTATTTCTTATTTGTTTCAGGTTATTGACTTTCTACAGACGGCTATTGCTGAAAGGGCTGTTAATTTTACAAACCTACATATCCATATTAAAGAAAACATATTGTATACTCAAGATGGAAATTCTACATATGGGTATACAGCTATACCAGCATGCACGTGTTTGCCTGTAAAAGTTGTCATTAGCACACATGGTGTAAGTGAGATGCAATTTATGTCCTCCTTACTTCATGAATTAGCACATGCCATAGCACATGCCATAACCCCTGGTTCCCAGCATGACAAATTCTGGTTGGAAACTTGCGGTTTGCTCATGGGCTTAGATTGGAAAAAACATTGACAGCTATAAAGATTTAAGAAATTTTATGTTTTGTGCTGGTGCAAGAGGCCTTAATGTAATAAATAAATATTATTTACGAAGACATTTAAATAAAGAAAACACAATTGATGTGAGTAGGTGAACCGAAATTACATAATACTCTCTGTGTGTATGTGTGTGTGTGCACGCGCGCGCGTGCGTGCGAAAAATAGTAAAAAAAAAGCATCACAAAAAGATGTGCATAAGAAAAAATACACTGATATTAAGTGTCATGAAAAAAGAGATAAAATTTGCACCACTAAAAGATATGCAAAAAAAACTATAGTGGGGATAATCTATGGGATGATGATTTTATTAATCTGACCATCACCACCTGATGAGACTCATGGAGGAGTCGAAATAGTTTTTTCACTATTTTATTATTATAATAATAATTATTATTATTACTTATTTTAGAATTATTCATGACATAGTGTGTTTTGAATTGGCTTAAGAATTGTTGTTTAAATATGTACATATATGATATACAGATATTCAAGCATATATATATATATATATGTATGTATATTTACATTTGGCTAGGTTTTTATTAACTATTAAATTGGATAAGCCGTTATAACAACATATCTGTTCTTTTGCTTGACACATATAACTTTGATTTCATTGCTATTTATTTGTCTGTAACCCAAAACACAGATGACATGATCAAAGGTTTTGGTTAAATGCTGTCTGTCTTTGACTAATTTCACAGAATCCGGTGCATACAAACACAATTCGCTAGCTCTCATCATGGTATTGCAAATAAATAGCGAAGCGTCTATACTTTTACCATTTGGCAAATGTTTCATTAAAGTGTGCTGTGATACAGTAAACTTCATATTGATAACTGTCTCTGTGATAAGTAAAAAATTTCATTCTGATCTCTGAGTTTTGAGAAAGTTGTTTTTTATTGGTCGAAATTCCGCAATCTGATTGGTCCAAGCTTAATCCGAATTTCAAATCGAAGGACAGACCAGGTGTCATTTGAATAGGTCTTTGTTAGGGTCCAACCAGTGTTGACTTTCTGTTGTGTCCTAAATCAACAGTGTACTGGGTTTGTTGACTTTGGCTGAATACCGTCTAACTCTTTGTGTACTTTCCTTTCTGTCTTAAAGACATTCCCTTGGCCGGCTTGGGTCTTTACAGCTAATCTGTGAAAAAGCATGCGGCACATGGTAAGAGCTATAGCAGTCTGCCTGTCAAGAACCACTGGAGCGTTCCATGTGAGGCCCGTCTCTTACATTTGATGATTTGGAAATGATTAGATTGTCACTAATGCAGTATATGTTTTTATTTTTTATTATGCTCCCTGAAACTATAAGAAGGAGCATATAGGCCCCGCTTTGTCCGTTCGGCCTGTGAATGTCTTCTAAAGTGCTCAACCTACATTCATGACACTCCACATACAAATATATCTCATTGAGATCAAGTGCAGGGTGCAGGGGTTAAATTATAACTTTCTGAGCAGTATTTACAAATTGAATTCTCAGCTTTAATTAGGGCGCCTTTGAACATATTATAGCTCTCCTCCACTGCAGGTTAAATGGATTCTACTGCAGGCCAAATGTCCAGAGTTTTATCTCTGATATACATAAGCGCTCAGGTTTTTTTAATGTATTTAATCCTTATAAAATATTCATCTGCTAAATTGCTTGTCTGCTTCAAATGTGAAAGTGCTTCATAGTTTGTAAAGATTTGTGAAAATGTTGTCTGTCAAATAGCTTGGATCCAGATAAGATGCCGGGTTACTTGACGTCTCATCTGGATCCAACCTGTTTGCATATGGCCCTTTGTTTGTTAGTGGTAGGCTTTAAGGGTTGAACTTCTATTGGGTTCTGACCAACAATGGTCTTTTGAGTGTGTTCCCCTTGACTAATTGTATGTCAGGGCCTCTCTAGACAGAATGAGACGGCTTGCCATATTTTGCACACTTGTATCATGCTTTTACTGTTACTTTCACGCCTATTGAGAACAATGGGGGGGATCATTGAATGGACCTGGGTAATGTCTTTAAATCAACAATGTGAGGTTTTGAACAATACCGTCTTGACAATGTGTACTTTCCTTTGTGTCTTAAATCAACAGTGTGGTATTGGTAACAATACCTTCTAGGCCGTATTGGCTTTCCTTTGTCCATTGAGTAAACAGATATTTGAATAGGGTGATGCAATGATGGTGAAATACTGTAGCTAAAAATAGCTATGATGACATTTTAAAAATAGTTACACTCGCAGCGCCCTCTACTTGCGCATGCGCTTGAAGGAAAACAACATTGGTCATTTCAGTCATTTGAGCGTTGGACGTCAAGGCGTATACATGGGAGAACTAGGTACCTTATTTATTTATTCATTCATTTATCTTTATTTATTTATTTATTTATTTAATTATTAGACTTGTGTGTCTCTTATACATGGTCTGTTAAGGAAAGGGCCTGACCCTCAATGCCCGTGAGTACTTACCAGATCGAGGTATACACGTCAGCTCTGTATACCGTGTAGCTCCAGATCTTTCACAATTTAAATCTCATGTGACGTCATACATGACCGACTGCCATCCACGAAAACCCGTGACAAACTACAATCTCCTTATATGCAAATGAGCTCCTCTCATGTTACTATATATAGAAATAAAATGGCTGCGATTACGCCATCTTTGTTTATTTCGATTACGCAAGATTACGTCATTTTTGTTTACAGCCAAAGAGGCCCCAATACTACTTATTTCATGCACAAACTGCTATTTTCTGTTTAAAAAATAAAAAATAATGGCTGTATGGACATGAATCGTTCATAATACATTCAACATGTCCGCGTGGATTTGGGAACCCTTCTGCGTCTTCGGCTTCATTCTGGAATCGCTCGGGGTGGATAGGAGATCCTGAAGCCTTGCAGAATGACCCAGAATCTACCCTAAAGCCACCGCGAAGGACTCCTGAACGTCCCGAAGGGTTCCAGAAAAGCCTTCCCGAACAAAAGATTTGGCGTCCAAAATTTAAAACTTTGATGCCTATGGAACGCCATTCTGCCATGCTATTTGCTAAATGCGAAAAGCTTAATGCAAAATGCCTTTTGCCAATTGTGGAAATTGCTAGGAAACGAACCGGAACGTTCCAAATGATAAATGCGAAATGCTTATTGCTAAATGCATGTTTGCACTACTAGCATTGAACAGCGACATTTGTTTAGTTGTGCAATACGCAATAAGCTTTAATGAAAATAAACATGCATTTAGCAAATATACAGTCACTTTAAAAATCGTGCAGTTCAGTGCCAGAAGTGCAAACATGCATTTAGCAATAAGCATTTCGCATTTTGTCATTTACATCTTTCACTTGGAACATTCCCTAGCAATTTACAGAATAGGCAAAAAGCATTTCGCGTTTTGTATTTAGCAATTAACATGGCAGAATGGCGCTCCATAGATGCCGAATCTTTTCCGATCCCGATCAGTCCCCGAATCACCCAGAAGGGTTCCCGAAGGGTTCAGGAATGGCGCGGAAGGGTTCCCGAACATCTCGAATCATCCAGAATCTGCGATATCCACATTCGGGAACCCTTCGGCGTCCTAGTGGATGCCTGGTCTTACCCAGGTACATTGAACCCCCACCCCCCACTTTGTAACGGCAGGCCCGTACCCAGGTGGGGGGCTCGCCCCCCCCCCCCCCCCCCCCAGCTGGCTCCCAAGATACCATTTTTGTTAATGGGTCCCTTTTTAGTTTTCAGCTAGATCTACCGATTTGAAATTTTACCAAGGCAATTTTTTAGTGACTGATATTTTCCTACCTCGGGGAGATTATCTTTTAAATAGTTCTCTACACAGACAGACCACCTTTGGCATGCTGTCATGCTGTGATCCACGCTTGGTCTATTTTGGTATAGACCAATCAGTGGAACCCCCGCGGAGAACACCCGAATTACGTAATCACGAGTTGGTTCCAGTTTTCGCTATACTGAAGTTTAGCAAATAAATTGTTCAGGAACCAGTCGTGTCAAAATGCAAATTGCTGCGTTTCCACAAATACCACATGTGGCACGTATATTAATTAAGTGAGGAAACATTGTCGCAAAATTAAGACGATGGGAATGACGTATCAAGACGCTATAGCATAGCTACAAATAGCAGTATGCACTTTGAC
This sequence comes from Azorinus chamasolen, assembly GCA_963576725.1. NCBI lineage: Eukaryota > Metazoa > Mollusca > Bivalvia > Cardiida > Solecurtidae > Azorinus > Azorinus chamasolen. Next base: position 56,094,161 of record OY755241.1, read on the forward strand.
CGATAAGCGTTTTACTGGCATTGATCAGTAACTAGTAATGAAAAAATAACTCTGAACATTTCGAATGATAAAAAAAGTAAAAATGATCTTCGTCCCCAGGCCGATTGTACTGAATAAATCAAGGTTTCTTAACGTTTTTTCATGGATTTGTTTTGTAACTTGAGATTGGGAATTTTCCTCCCAAAAATGGGTGCAAAACATACCTTTTGCTATTGGGAATATACCCAAATAAGGGCTATAAAATCAGCCAAAATATTATTGTAAAATAAGATTAAATGGAATGTCTTTTTCATTGTATACATAAATCTGTTATAACCAGGTGAGCGAATAAGGGCCATCATGACCCTCATGGTAAACTGTAACATTTGATGTTTGTAGTTTTGATCAGAGTTGTTTTCACCTTTAGAATAAAGACATAAGCAGATGCTAGTTCTGAGATGAATAATGCAGAGTCTGTCCATGGCAAAAAACTTTAAGCGTAATCAAATGTCTGTCTGTCTGCCAATGGCAAAATACTTTAATCATGTTCATATGCGTGTCTGTCTATAGCAAAAAAACTTTAGCCTTGATCGCAACTTTTGGTGTTAATTTAAAATAATTATACAAAGCCCCTGCATTGAAACATTGGTGATCATTCATCATGCTTTAAGTCTATACACTGAAATCCAGGTGTAAAAAGGAGCCGATTTCCTATAATATACATGTAACAAAATTATATCTTGATAGAGAGATTCAGATAGCAGGAAATTGCACCATTGTGCCCACCCCAACTAGGCCCCCCAGCAAATAATTTCTGGGTACGGCCCTGGTAACGCATATCCAATCAATTTATAAAACAACTGGATTCATAATTTTTCAATCTATTATATACTGTATGTATGTTTCCCTCATGTTGTACATGTTAGTACCTGAGACGAAATAAAGATATGTTCTGTTCTGTTCTATTGATAAAACACTGATATTTAGGTAGAAATATTTAGATACATAGCACACTTTAGTTATCTTATAATACGTAACGTTGAATACAAACTATAAATACAGTATTTGAGCATTTAATTTTTATGAAATATAACGTGATCTGTGTACAAACTATCAAATCGGAAGTTTGTGATGATTGCCAGCACATGTTTTCTCGTGACCATTAAACACATCTTCTATACATTTGTACACAGATGATATAAAAAACACATACACATTTTTCAATATAATGTGATTTAGATCGGATTATGGTGGTTTCGTCAAACTACCGGTTCGTCAAACTGGACTTTATGAACAAAAGTGGTAGTGGTTTCGTCAAACTGTTAATAATGGTATAAATTGTGGCACAAATTTGTTGGTAATATAATAAATGTCATAAATGTTATTTATTGATTAATTAATAATAATATTTATTTGATAGAGTTTAGTGTACTTGTTTTAATGGCGAGTGCAATCATTTATTTCATTTATAATTTTTATACCGTCTTTTATTTTATTGAAATCTTAAATGGTGAATATGATGACGATATTATTATTATTGTTGTTGTTACATGAAATTATGATCATGATGCCTAAATCCTGTGCTGTAGGAAATGCTATTTTAACCATTTAAACCCCAGTAACACGTATATACGTATATGGCAGCGAGAGAGTTAGCATCTGTGATTCTCCATGCGAACAGTTTCGATCCAGAGGAGACGCGTGCAACTCGGCATTCACCAGGATCCAGACTGGTTGCTAGTATGTGAACAAATGAAAATTGTAGCAGACGACTGATTTATATATAACAAATTGGGCAGCGAAAGAATAAAGTGTGTTATACAGTTAAAAGCAGCTAAAATGTAAATGTTTAACCCTTTCCCTGTTCAATAGGAATGAAGGTAAAAAAGGCACAATGGATATTTACTGATTGATGTCACATGACGGCGTGTGCGCACGAGTATCCGGTATTGATAGAGACTGTACAATCAGTATAATTATTATTTCGTAAGCAATTAGGACAGACCCAGAACAGACTATGTCTGCTCCGGGTCTATCCTGATTGTAATTGCGCGAAAAAGCACTTTATGAGGGAAAGGGTTAAAGACAACAAGTTATCCTTGCAAATACCATGCAAATAATCCTTTGACGACCTTTAATTGCATTTACAAAAGTTCACGTAAATTATGATTTAATTATCACATAAACATTTATATTCAAACCTAACTATGCCGCGTTTTATACTGTACCCACTATATTTTATCAGTTTGACGAAACCACTTTTCGGTTACTATGTAATATCAGTTTGACGAACCGGTAGTTTGACGAAACCACCAACACCCTTTAGATCTGGATCTATCTAACCTAAAAAAACATAAACAAAATTTTAACAGTTTAAACAGAACACTTTTTATCAATATAATGTGATTTAGATCTGGGTCTAAACTATGAAATCGGTAGTTTGCTTAATTGCCAGCGTCTATTGGATAGGCTAACATCAAATGCTTATGTTATATCAGAGACATTGATACATACATGTATGTATATGTCTCTGGTTATATCGACAATACAATTATTCATAAATATTTAAACACATTGAATCTACCACTTTTTAGCTCACCAGAGCACTTTTGTGCTCAGGGTGAACTTTTGTGATCGCCTGATGCCCGTCGTCCGTTGGCGTGCGTCATCCGTTGTCAACAATTTGAACCTTTAAAATTCTTCTTTACTGAATCTACATGGTCCTCAGCTTTCATCTTTGGTACATAGCATCATCTTTAGGTCCTCTACAAAAGTTATATAAATTATGCCACTGGGATCAAAATTGGCCCCGCCCAGGGGTGCCTTGTGTTCTATAGAAACATATAGTAAACCTTTAAAAATCTTCTCCTCTGAAACTAGAAGGTTCTCAGCTTTCATATATGGCACATAGCATCATGTTAAAGTCCTCTACAAAAGTTATATAAATTATGTCCCTTGGGTCAAAATTGGCCCCGCCCCAGGGGTAGTCAGTTTTCAATAGAAACATATAGTGAAAACTTTGAAAATCTTCCCCTCTGAAACTGGAAGGTTTTCAGCTTTCATATTTGGCACATAGCATCATGTCCAGGTCCTCTACAAAAGTTATATAAATTATGGCCCCGGGGTCAAAATTGGCCCCGTCCCAGGGGTGCCTTGTTTTATATAGAAACATATAATAAAACTTTGAATATCTTCTCTGAAACTGGAAGGTTTTCAGCTTTCAAATTTGGCACATAGCATCATGTTCAGGTCCTCTCCGAAAGTTGTATAAATCATGCCCCTAGGGTCAAAATTGGCCCCATCCCATGGGTAGCCAGTTTTCAATAGAAACATATAGTGAGACTTTGAAATTCTTCTTTACTGAATTTACAGGGTCCTCAGCTTTCATATTTGGCACATAGCACCATGTTCAGGTCCTCTACGAAAGTTGTATAAATTATGCCCCTGGGGTCAAAATTGGCCCCGCCCCTGGGGTAGCCATTTTTCAATAGAAACATATAGTGAAAACTTTGAAAATCTTCTCGTCTTAAACTGGAATGTTCTTAACTCTCATATGTGGCACATAGCATCATGTTCAGGTCCTCTACAAAAGTTATATAAATTAGGCCCCTGGGATAAAAATTGACCCTGCCCCAGTTTCTATAGAAACATATAGTGAAAACTTTGAAAATCTTCTTCTCCGATTGTCTGGTGAGCGATATCAGAGCATTTCAGGCCCTCTTGTTATACAATATAAAGTGATGTGAAAATTTAATCCCTATGTAATGATAAGGTCGACGAAACGACTTTGGGTTTACTATATAAATTAAGGTCGACGAAACGACCATAAATCTGCCAGAGTGTGTGACGTAACGCTTGCTTGTGCCATAGAAATGGTGTTGTAAAGGTTGACAGTGTGTGACGTAACGCTTGATAGTGCCTGAGAATAGTGTTGTAAAGGCTGATATTGTGTGACGTAATGCTTGATCGTGCCAGAGAATGGTGTTGTAAAGCTTGACAGCGTGTGCGCGCACGCCAGAGAATAGACGGTGTGTGGTGTAACGCTCGATTGTGCAAGAGAATGTCGTCGTTAACTAAAGGCTGACAAAGCAGTAATTGATCCATTGAGTAAAAAAAGTGTTGTAAAGGCTGACAGCTTGTCAAAAAATGTTGTAAAGGCTGACAACATGACATGCTGTCAGCCTTTACAACATTTTTTTTACTCAATGCATCAATTACTGCTTTGTCAGCCTTTACGACATTCTCTTGCACAATCAAGCGTTACACCACTCACTGTCTATTCTTATGACGTTATGCTTAATTGCCTCACAGAACATGTCATTATAAAGCGGGTCATTACACGTTGGGTATTTATTTTTGTACGTTGGGTATCTAACTATCTATCCGGGTATGTTTAAGTCTTTGACAAAGATGCCAATCAATAAGAACACGTTTCCAGACAATTGTAATGTATTTCACGTGTAACTTGCCCCATCACTGTATTTATTTCAATATACCTGCACACTATGATTGCACAGTATATTCCAGGTTTCAATATTATTATTATTATATTTACAGGGTTGCCACAAACCAGAGGAAACAAAATTCCCTGACATAATTTCAAATTTTCCTGACACATTACATCCCCAAATTTGGTCTTTTCTTTTATAATTGCTGTAATACTTTATGAAACTTTTAAAAATATATGACCTTCATTCTCATGTTTTCAAAATTCCCTGACATTTGCCTATATTTTTTCAAATTTCCCTGACAATTCTCAAAATTCCCTGATCTTGATTTTTTTTAATTTTCCCGACTTTTTCCTGACGCGTGGCAACCTTGATATACCTGTTGTAATGTACTGACAGGTATCTATATAAATCCATAAGCAAACAGAACAGACCCTGATCAGACAGCTCCTAAAGGAGCTGTCTGATCTGGGTCTTTTCTGTTTGCAAATGTTTTTTTTTCTACAAGGAAAAGGGTTAAGACTTTATTAAGTGGAGGGTTGATAAAAATAAAACAGAAATACAAGTAGATCTTAAATAACATCTTTACTTCATTACCGTTAGGTACATATTGGTTAAAGTCTTAAAAATATTTGCCAACAAATAGTTGGTTCAAAATTGGATGCAGTAACCAAATCCAGTTTGATTTTATGACTGAAAAAAAAAATAGATGAAGACATGATACAATAAAAATTACAAGAACAGAAAGCAAATGCTTAACCCATTCCCTCATATTGACGACTTTTTATATTATATAAGGATTAATTGTTTTACAAACCAGTCATGAGAGATTGGGTGTCTCATAAATAAAGAATAAACATTGAACAAGGAAAGGGTTAACACTGAGTAAATGTGTTTAAACAGAATCAGTTAAAATAAAGATTAACCTTAAGCCCGCTATGGGCGGATGAGTGAATACCTATGCAAACAGTTTGGATCCAGATGAGACGCCGAGTAACTCCGCGTCTCTTCAGGATCCAAACACACTGGTTGCATTTTTGAAGACAAATTGATTACAGCTTGAATTTTGAAAATGTAGTAGGTGAAAATGTCTGTAAAAATAATTTGCTCAGCAGGCTAAAGGTTTAAATAACCGTGAATTGCTGCTTTAATTTGAACAATGCACATTCAGTCCTATCATTATCATTACCGCTCCGTTGAATGTCATTTGCCCAAATTCCAGTCTGCTTTGTAATTGAATCTCATAATTTTGAAATGCATCCTGTTAAAACTATGACTGTTTGGAACCTGATCTGGATCCAAACTTCTGAAAATGTCTGATGTCAAAAATCTTGTCTGTTGTGTATGTGCATGGAAAGTAGCTCATGAGCTAATTATTTATCTGTTATTTATATCTGATGTAAAATAAAATTGTATTGTAGTTTTTACTTGAACAAACGAATTTTGAGTGTTCTAATGCAAACTTCAAAGCTGTTATTATTATGCTGTAGTCTTCTCACGTATAAACAAATAAATTGTGTGCCATTTGTCACAATAGCTAATAACATGCAGGTCAGAATGAGAGATAAAATACATATAACAGAGGTCCAGATAAAATGGGTAAATTAAAACATTTTCAAGAATAACTTCCTTTATTTCTCAACCAAACCCTCTTCGAGACGATTCTAAAGAGAGGTACAGTAGAATCCCACTAATGCGACCACTTAATAAAAGAACATGGGTGTCTTTATAAGCAGGTGGTTGTTTAATGCAGGACAAAAGTAATACAGAAAGCTCCTAGAGGAGCTTTCTGTATTACTTTTTTCCTGCATTAAGCTCCCACCTGCATCTAGCACCCAGAATTATACCTCTTTTAGGTGGTCGCATTAGCGGGGTTTTACTGTAACAACATAGTGTTTGATGGAGAAATGACGATTTTCGTACTTGAGCCCGCACGTTTATCTGTCGCTCTGCTTGTAATGGTTGTCGGTTATCACATTTTCTTTGTTGTAGTCTCTTGCAAAATGTTATAAACAATCTTTGCTGTATTCAAATTCAGGCAATGAAATCATGTAGTGAGTAATTCTTGTATAAATATTTCATTAGGGAAAAGGTTCAGAGGTGACTCAAAAGAACTTCCATCTTCGGGCCTTAACCCATAACTTCATGGGCTATTTTTAGCTCCAACCTCTTTGAATAAATCTACAGAAAAGAAGCATTAACTAGAGAAAAGAAAAATGTTATAATTGTGAAGTTTTGTTGAAACCATTGTGATAAATAGAACATTTGCTCCTATGGAGCAAATGCTCTATTTATCACAATGCTTACATAAAGTGACTTTTACAGAGGCGTATTTATGGAGAAAAGGGTTAATGCAGAACAAAAGCCACCTACTGTTAAAGACAAATTTATCAATTTAATTGTAACTTGGAACAGGTTAGACTGCAGTTGCAACACTTTTGCACTAAGTCCTTGACAAAGTCTCCTTTCCTCATAAGACTCCTCCTCTTTCAGCTCAGTATCCACCTCTTGGGCCGCCCCTGAAGCCACCGGCACCCCTAAATCCACCTCCAAATCCTCCTCCTCGACCTCCACGAAATCCTCCACCACCCCCAAATCCTCCACCACCTCCAAATCCTCCACCACCCCCAAATCCTCCACCACCCCCAAATCCTCCTCTGAAGCCTCCTAAATTGGAAAAAGAAAAAAATATACATGTAAATGTACTCTTCTTTAGTACGGACCGATTTGTGATGACCAGAGCAACTGATAAAAGTGTGTACTCAAATACTAAAATTTCCTTTCTTCACCAAACCCTATGTTTGGTCTGGGTCTAATCTGTTTTGCAGAGACATAGAAACGCATATTGATGGAGTAGAGAGTTAAATAGCTAATATCCTTTAAAGGCATCGAAATCTCATTTGAACTCATGGTTACATACAGTAAAACCTCTCTATTACGGCCACCAAATTACATCAAGTATTTTGTGTTAAAGGCAGGTGGCTGCTTAAAGCAAGGTGAAAGTAAAACAGAACGCTCCTATAGGAGCGTTCTGTTTTACTTCCACCTTGCTTTAAGCAGCCACCTGCCCTAAATACAAACTAATTAACACAATTTAGTGGCCGTTTTAGAGAGGTTTTACTGTATTTATACTATCACTCAAAACCATTTACATAAAGATTTTTTTGTTTAGTAGCTTTTTTGTGAGGAAACCTTCCAGCTGGCTTGCAGTAGGTCATTGTTTCTACCTTTGTGTTTTTCTGTACACAAATTAATGCAATACGTTCTGTGTATAGAAAAACCTCTGGGGTCTTCTTCCACCAGTAATTAACCATTTCCTCCATAAATACACCTTTCTACGCCTCTGTAAAATTCACCTGTTGAAACCATTGTGATGAATAGAGCATTAGCTCCAATAGGAGCAAATGCTCTATTCATCACAATGGTTTCAAAGTACAAAATTCTAAAATGTTCCTTAACTCTAGTAAATGCTCCTTTTTGGTAGATTTGTTCAAAGAGGTTTGGTCTAAAAATAGCCTATGGAGGAATGGGTTAACTTACATCATGACATAACTGAAACACCGTTAACCCTTTACCTGGTCTAAGTTTATTCCAAATTCCAATACCTACTGAATATTCATTAACAAAATAGTTATAATGAAATATGGAAGGTGGAGCACTGTAACCATTTTAGAAAGTAAATATATTCTGAAAATGGGTGATCCTTCGAAAGCAAAAGTAGAAATGCAAAAAGAGAAAATTGCAGACTCGGTTTTATTGAGTCTGTTCATGTGAGTAGTAATTGAAAGTGCAACACAACTCACGCCCCCTAGCACCGGCTTAAGCAGTATTCAATTTTCAAACCTAATAAAAGAAACAGAACAATCAAATTCCATTAGTAAACAGAGCAGACCCTGATCAGACGGCTCCTATGATCTGGGTCTACTCTGTTCGCAAATGTGTGAAAACACGTTTATATAAGGGAAAGGGTTAACCTCTCATCATGATATAAATGAAATACTGTTAAAGCCACATAGACCCTGAAACTTTAGAATCATATTTATAGATTTCTTCGGCATCTGGTTCTACTCTGTTTGCAAAGCGTAAAAAGGTGTTCATATGAGGGGAAAGGTTCAAATATTTTAATAAATCCATCCGAGCCTTCAGCTGAATAAAACAACTGGCTCAACTAGCTCAGGGAGAACACTTCTTACCTCCACCTCCACCACGATAGCCTCCCCTGCCTCCTCTGAATCCTCCACCAAACCCTCCCCGTCCACCATCAAAATTGCCCCCACGACTGAAGCCTCCCATTCTTGCCCTCTTATGAGGGGGCGGTCCACCAAAGCCTTGTCTGAAACAGAATGATCCAGTTTGACAATCTGATAATTCATCTAAACAAAACTATTACAGAGGGTCATCTGAATATCGTTTCTATGAAATTTTATCAAAATCCATTCTGAAGTTTAGGAAATGTCTTTAAAGAAATCTTTCATTAAAATCTATTTCTAGCTCCTGTAACCTATTTATGAAATGGACCGGAACGATTTATACAAGTTTCATGGAAGGTCACTTGTAGATCATTTTTGTGAAATTTTGTCAATACCTCTTTATAATGCCCTCTAAATTGTGTTAATTTGTTGGTGTTCAGGGCAGGTGGCTGTTTAAAGCAAGGTTAAAGTAAAACCGAATACTCCTATAGGAGCATTCTGTTTTACTTTCACCTTGCTTTAAGCAGCCACCTGCCTTTAACACAAAATACTTGATGTAATTTAGTGGTCGTTATAGAGAGGTTTTACTGTATCTATTTAGCAGTAAGGAGATGTCATTTAAAGAAATTATTTGTTAAAATCTATCTTTAGCGTCTCTGAACTATCTATAAAGTGGACATGAATGACTAAAATAACTTTCATGGAGGGTCGCCTGAAAATGATTTCTGTGAAAAATCTTTATAGAGTTTAGGAGAAGATACCATTTAAAGAAATTGTTCATTAAATTTTTTATTAGGTCCTGTGAGATACTACTGCAATTAATTTTTTATGTAACTTTCATCAAGGGCCACCTACAAATGACTCCTGTAAAATTTGATGAAAATCAAGTCTGGTTTAGGAGATGTTGTTCAAAGACGATGTTGTTCAAAGACCTTGTTTACGACAGACACAGAGCAATCTCAATAGCTCACCCTTGCACTTTGTGTCAGATGATTTAACCCGTTTCTCCAAAAATACGCCTTTCTACGCCTTTGCAAACAGAGCAGAGCCAGTTCAGACGGCTCCTGTAGGAGTCGTCTGATCAGTGTCTGCTCTGTTTGCTCATGTTAAATATACGATATTATATATCCTAGATATGATTCTTCAGTTTCTACCAATACAGAAACATCCTCTGTCCATTTGTTATTATAGCAGATCATCAAATTAATATTCATGACATCATTTTTGTTTACATAAATATTCATGGAGTAAAGGGTTATTAAATACTAGTGTCAAACAGTTTGGCCCCTGACCAGATACGGAGTTTTTTGGCATCTCTTCTGTGTCCAATTGTTCATCATAAATTGTGTCTATAGTCAAAGGTCCAGATAAGATGCGTAAATCAAAACATTTTCAATTAATAACTTCTTTATTTCTCCATTAAACCCAATGTTGTGACCACTCTTTAGAATTGTCTCTTCCAGGCGATTCTAAAGAGTGGTAACAACATAGAGTTTGGTGGAAGAATGATGATTTAACCCTTTCCCTCATATAAACGTGTTTTCACGCATTTGCAAACAGAGTAGACCCTGATCAGACGGCTCCTAGAGGAGCCGTCTGATCAGGGTCTGCTCTGTTTGCTAATAGCATTTGATAGATCAGTTTATTTGCCTTCTGAAATGTCTACAATTCTCCACCTTCCATATATCTTTATAACTATTTTGTACATGCATATTCAGTAGGTATTGAAATTTGGAATAAATATAGAACAGGGAAAGGGTTAAGTAGCAGAGTATGCACGTTTATTTGTAGCTCTGCATAGTGTTGAAAATGATAACCCTTTCCCTTATATAAATACATTTTCATAAATTGGCAAACAGAGAAGACCAAGATCAGACAGCTCTTAACCCATTCCCTCATATTGACACCTTTTGACGCCTCTACAAAAGTCACCTGTTGAAACCATTGTGATAAATAGAGCATTTGCTCCTATAGGAGCAAATGCTCTATTTATCACAATGGTTTCAAACTACAAAATACCAAACTTTTCCTTTTCTCTAGTTAATGCTCCTTTTTGGTAGATTTATTCAAAGAGGTTGGATCTAAAAGTAGCCTATGAGGTAATGGGCTATAGGAGTCGTCTGATCATGGTCTGCTCTATTTGCTCTATTATAGTATAATATAGATCTGATTCTACAGTTTCTGCCCGAGCCAAAACATCCTGTGTACATATAGTTATAAAATTTCTGCTAATAAATATTCATGATGTCATTATTTCTTACATGAATATTAAACAGGGAAAGGGTTAAAGGCAAATCTCTCAAAACGACAAAAATGACAAGATCAAACACTAACCGTCCAAAATCGTTTTGTAGTCCAAACCTGGCAGCTTGTGGGCGCGACAGGGCACGTACAACATTCATCAGGATCTCCTCTTGAGGTCCCGGATTCATTACGCACCCTGGGTTCTGTGTGGCCCTAACAATCAGGGCTTCAAGAGCTGGGCGCAGAGCTAGAATCTTGGCCGCGAGCAATGGATCCATTTTCAGATTCACCCTGAAAGATTGTAGCCAAAACTTTACTCCGTGAAGGTATACCCTTAAACCTTTATAGGTTTTCAGCATTACTTTTGACCTGTATTAACCCTTTATTCCATATCTTTTTGACCTGTATTAACCCTTTACTCCATATTTACGCTTTTCTATGCCTTTGCAAACAGAGTAGACCCAGATCAGACGGCTATAGGAGCCGTCTGATCAGGATCTGCTCTGTTTGCTTATTATGTAATATAGATATGATTCTACAATTTTGCCCTGGTCAAAAACTCCTATCTATGTCCATGTGCTATTATAGCAAATAAATCTAATTGATATTCATGACGTCATTATATCTAACATGAATATTCATGGAGGAAAGGGTCACATATGTTTCTAGATATGCCTTGTTATATATCTTATAACAATTCTGTATTGTAAATTTTGGATTGACCGAACATTTATTTCGAGTTATCCTGAAGTTCGCGAGTAATATCTAACCAGGGTCTGCTCTGTTTGCTTATGACATTATAAAAGATCTGGCTCTTCAGTTTCTACCAATACCAAAAGATCCTGCATACAAATGCCATAATAAATATTCAGCTAATAAATATTCATGATGTCATTATATCTTACATGAGTATTCATGGAGTAAAGAGTTAAAAAGCAAACACAGCAGACCCCGATAGGATTGCTGTTACAGGAGCTGTCTTGTGTCTATTCTGTTTGTAAAGGCAGCAAACGGCGTCTCTGTCTAGTATAGGGTAAACAACTACAGGCTTAACCCATTACCTCATAGGCTATTTTTAGATACAACCTCTTTGAATAAATCTACCGAAAAGCAGCATTAACTAGAGAAAAGGATTTTTTTTTTAGAATTTTGTAGTTTGAAACCATTGTGGTAAATAGGGCATTTTGCTCCTAAAGGAGCAAATGCTCTATTTACCACAATGGTTTCAATAGGTGATTTTTACAGATGCGTAGAAAGGCGTATTTGTGGAGGAAAGGGTTAAAAAGTACTCACCATCCGTCGAGTTCTACATTCTCATCAACCAGATAGACATTTCTAGCTGCAAACAATAACAGCTGTAGGGGTGAGATCATCGTCATCTGCTTACAGGATACAGCACGTGTACGGATCTGAAATAGACATTAGCATAAACCCTTTGAATGTGAGAAACATGTTAACCCTTTCCCTCACAGTAACCCCTTTTTAACCCTTTCCTTCATATAAACTTCTTTAGAAGCATCTACAAACAGAGTAGACCCAGATCAGACGGCTCCTATAGGAGCCATCTGATCAGGGTCTGCTCTGTTTGCTAATAGAATTTGAAAGATCTGTATCTTTAGTTTTTTAAAATGGCTACAATGTTCCACCTTTCGTATTTCACTGTAACAATTGTTTCCATGAATATTCAGTAGGTATTGGAATTTGGAATAAACATAAAACAGAGAAAGGATTAACACCTTTGCAAACAGAGTAGACTCAGATCAGACGGCTCCTATAGGAATTCTCTGATCAGGGTCTGCTCTGTTTGCCTACGGAATTATATAGATCTGACCCTACAGTTATTGTCTAAGATAAACAGTCCCTTGAAAATATTGCATAATAAAGATTAAGCTAATGAATATTCATGATTTAACCCTTTCCCTGTTCTGTATTTAGGCCAAATTTCAATACCTACTGAATATTCATTAACAAAATAGTTATAAAGAAATATGGAAGGTGGAACATTGTAGACATTTTAGAAAGCAAAGAAACTGATCTATCAAATTCTATTAGCAAACAGAGCAGACCCTGATCAGACGGCTCCTCTAGGAGCCGTCTGATCTGGGTCTACTCTGTTTGCAAATGCGTGAAAACACGTTTATATGAGGGAAAGGGTTAAACAAACCATGCACAAATGTTTATTAGGGAAAGGGTTAAAAGACATCTGAAAACAGTGGAGCACCTAGAAGAGCCTTCAAAAAGTGTTTGAAAGAACAACTACCGGGGCATATGTCTGAGATATGATTCTTGATAAGAGGTCCAGATAAGATGCGTAAACTTCAAAATTTTCAAGAATAGCTCCTTTATTTCTCCACCAAACCCTATACTGTGACCACTGTTAAGAATTGTATTTTCGAGACAATTCTAAAGAGTGGTCACAGTATAGGATTTGGTGGAGAAATGACGATTTTAGTATTTGGGTATGCACCTTTATCTGTAGCTCTGCTGGATGGACAAAAGGACCATAACTCTGTTGTTCCCAGGTCAATGAGAATGATCCTTAATGAGAAGCATTTCCTCAAAGCACTAAACATTTATACAAAGTTTCTCAGATAAACTCCAACCTGTTTCTGAGATATGACTTCGGATGGAAAAAAAGTTACGTTTTTGGCAAACAAAGGACCATAACTCTAGTGTTCCATGGTCAACATAAGAGATACTTGCAGGGACTTGTATTTCCTCATGATACTAAACATTTACAGTTTCATCGTCTGTTTGCTTATGGAATCTGATTTTATAGTTTCAGCCAAGGTCGAAATATCCTATTTTCCTATACTGTTATAAAATATCAGCTAATAAATATTCATGATGCCAGTATTTCTTGCATGAATATTAATTTACCTTTTCACCAAATATGAAGAAAGGCGAGGGGAACTTGATTTCCCGGTTACTGCAGTTGACGGAGGATTTGTGAACCAAGGCAGCTCTGCTTTCTGCTGTGAGGACTTTACGCTTTTCCTTGTGGTAGCAGACATTGGGATACAGTCCCATAGCCAGCAGTGTGACAGCCTGCATGATTAGAACATACAATATGTACAGTTATCACTATTATGAACACTTTTTGGCAGTGAGAGAGTTAAATTAGATTCAAATAGAAGCAAATAATGTAGATCCTGATGAAACTGCTCCTTCAATTAGTTCGATGTTGGTCTACACCGGTGTTCATATGCCATTATAAAAATTCATTTAACCCTTTCCTTTATAAACGCGTTTTCATGCATTTGCAAACAGTGTAGACCCAGATCAGACGGCTCCTATAGGAGCCGTCTGATCAGGGTCTGCTCTGTTTACAAATGGAATTTGAAAGATCTGTTTCTTTATTTTCTGAAATGGCTACAATTTACCACCTGCCATATTTCGTTATAACTATTTTGTCCATGAATTTTCAGAAGGTATAAAAATTTGGAAAAAACATAGAACATAAAAACATTAAAATCTCCTGTTGAAACCATTGTGATAAATAGAGCATTTGTTCCTATTGGAGCAAATGCTCTATTTACCACAATGGTTTAAAACTACACAATTCTAAAAGTTTCCTTTTCTCTAGTTAATGTTCCTTTTCAGAAGATTTATTCAAAGTGGTTGGATCTAAAAATAGCCTATGAGGGAATGGTTTAAGACAGGTTCTACTGTAGACCCTGATCAGATGGCTCCTGTAGGAGCTGTCTGATCTGGGTCTGCTCAGTTTGCTTGTGGAATAATATAGATCTGATTCTCCAGTTTCCATCACCATTCATGCAGTTGTTTCTTCCATGAATATTCATGGAATAAAGAGCTAAAGCAGGTAAGGTTTTTACTGGATTAGCTCTAGATGGCAAAGAATGCAGGTTGACACATTACCCCATGAATATTCATGTCAGAAATAATGACTGTGTGAATATCAATTAGCTGATTTTTTATAATTGCACCATGAACAAAAGAATTTTTTTCATAGCAGAAACATTAGAAATAGATTGATGTTATTTCATAAGCAAACAAAGCAGACTCTGATAAGATGGCTCCTGTAGGTTTATACCTTTGGTTTATATCGCATTTTACATCATTTTGACACTTTACCTGTTCTATATTTATTTCAAATTTTAATACCTACTGAATAATCACGGCAAAATAGTTATAATGAAATATGGAAGGTAGAACATTGCAGCCATTTTAGAAAGTAAAGAAACAGATCTATCAAAGTCCATAAGCAAACGGAGCAGACCCGGATCAGATGGCTCCTCTAGGAGCCGTCTGATCTGGGTCTACTCTGTTTGCAAATGTGTGAAAACACGTTTACATGAGGGATGAGTCATATCACGAAGTCCAGCTAATTACAGGTGGAGGAAGACCCCAGAGATTCTTATGTGCACGGAACAAATTGCATTGTTTCGTGCACAGATCATCATCTGGGTAGAACCACCAATCTACCGCAAGCCAGCTGGCTCCTGTAGGAGCTGTCTGATCTGCGTCTACTCTGTTTGCAAAGGTGTCAAGAGGTGTATCTATGGAGTA
Source organism: Azorinus chamasolen (assembly GCA_963576725.1). NCBI lineage: Eukaryota > Metazoa > Mollusca > Bivalvia > Cardiida > Solecurtidae > Azorinus > Azorinus chamasolen. The sequence goes on from OY755241.1 coordinate 56,109,552, forward strand.
AAGGGTTAAACAACCAAATAAATAGACAGCAATGTTTACCACATCCATTTTGTTGTCTGGTCCATTGTAGTTGAACATCTGAGGGGTCAGGGAGTCTTCTGGAAAGTCGGCATTGGTCAGAATATCGCAGATCTGGTTCTGAAACAAGAAACATCCAACCTAGTCAGGCACCATATCAAAATATGTTTGCAACACCATCATTTTAACTGTAACCTTTCGCTCTACAGATCTTTTACAGGTAAAAATTATTTCTATAAATATACCATATACCATTATACTAGCTCTAAGGCATCACATTTTTTAAAGAAGTTTCTTGCATTATGTAAACAGTGCTTAATGCAGAATAAAAGCAATGCAGAAAGCTCCAAGGGGGAGCTTTCTGCATTGCTTTCTGTCTGCATTAAGCTATCTACTGCATGTCGAAAAACCAATACATGTATATCTTTATTCAATGGTTAAATATATAGGGTTTTAGTTATTTTAATGATAGTTAGTTCCCCCCCAGAAGTAAGAGGTGTTTATTGGAGCGGGGGCATTTATTAGAAAATATGGTATGTCACACTTATGTAAATGCCTGTTAATTATTCTACCTTATACAGAGTTTCAAATAAGATGCATAAATTTAAACATTTTCGAGAATAGCCCTTTTATTTCTCCACCAAACCCTGCTGTGACGGTTCTAAAGAGGAGTCACAGTATAGGGTTTGGTGGAGAAATGGCGATTCTTGCATTTGGGAACGCTAACAATCACTTTTTTTAAGACTTTCAATTGTAATACCGATAGGTAGATGATTTATGATGGAGGATTTTCTATGTTATAGTCTACTCAGTATCATTATCCTTTTCCCTCATATAAATGTATTTTCATGCATTTGCAAACAGAGAAGACCCAGGTCAGACGGCTCCTATAGTAGCCATCTAATCAGGGTCTGCTGGTTGCTTTTGACATTATATAGATCTGATTTTACACTTTTTGTAAAAAAAACCCCACCAATTCCCTCGATATTATATATTATAAAAAGAGGGCCAGTGGGCACAATATATGCCTGTCGAGGTCTTGTTCAACATAAACTGAGGTTAAAATATTTGCTAAATGCAAAGTCCAATTATGCGACCAAGTTTCAAGGCTTTATCTCAAAGGGTTGTAAATAGGTGTACTTTAACTAAGTTAAAAAGGGCCATAGTTCTGTAAAAATACGTGACAGAGTTATGTACTCTTGCCTACAGGTGGAGCTTGTGATGGTGAACAAGTGTTCCAAGTTTCAAAGCTTTATCTCAAAGGGTTATGCAAATAAGTGGACAGACAGCGCCATTCCACAATACGTCAGTTTTTCAAATAGGCGTATAAAAACTGAGCAAATAAATATTCACGTTGTCATTATTTCTTTAATACATGAATACTGAACAGGAAAAGGGTTAACCCTTTACTCCATAAATACGCCTTTCTACTGGTGATGAGAGGAGATTTGGTGTCCAAACACTTATGATACAAAAAAGATTACCTTAGCTTCACTGGTCATTCTCAAGGTTGGCATGGCGAGAGACTTGGTCTCACAGAAATATCTCTCACTGTCATCCCCACCCATCCTGAAAATTATACATGTCCTTGATATATAGCTGTTAACACACTCAGTTCTTTCGGATCCAGATAAGATGTATACATTAATATATTTTCAAGAATAACTTTTTTATTTCTCCACCAAACCCTCCTTCTTTCCCTCATATAAACGTGTTTTCACGCATTTGCAAACAGAGTAGACCCAGATCAGACGGCTCCTATAGGAGCCGTCTGATCAGGGTCTGCTCTGTTTGCTAATATAATTTGATAGATCTGTTTCTATACTTTCTAAAATGATTACAATGTTCCACCTTCCATATTTCATTTTAACTATTTTGTCAATGAATATTCAGTAGGTACTGAAATTTGGAATAAACATAGAACAGGGACAGAGTTAAATGTTCATATAAGAGAGATTTTACCTCTCTAATATAACGCAGTTAACCCTTTACTCCATAAATACGCCTTTCTATGCCTTTGCAAACACAGTAGACCCAGAACAGACAATTCCTATAGCAGCTGTCTTATTAGGATCTGTTCTGTTTGCTTATGAAATAATATAGATATGATTCTATACTTCCTGCTATGGCCAAATTTTCCTGTGTTCATGTGTCATTATAAAATATTCATGAATGTTCATGGGATAAATGGTTAATATACCTGGCTTCCTCCCACTGCTGAAAAGCATTAAGCAGGGCCACGTGATCACTATGTCGGTTCCCTGCTAGACTCTTGTGGGCCCAGCCTAGACGACGTCTGTCTGATGGTGTGATGAATGGCTCAGGAAATGTTGTACTGGCAGCAATGGTACAGGCTGCATCACCAACACTGTGAAAGATAACATTACAGAACCAGGTTGATGACTTAACTCCATATATTTGCCGTTCAACCCTTCGCTTGCTGAATTTTAAATTACAGTTCTCCTTCTTAACCCATGCCCTGTTGTATACTTACATATATCTTCTCTTCACTGTGTACAAGTATTTCGCTGTGAAATCACTGCTGTGGAGTGCACTGGTTGCACAATCAACTTGTAAATAGTGCAGACCCAGATGAGACAGCCCCTGCAGGAGCTGTCTCATCTGGGTCTTCACTATTTACAGGTAGGTATATTAACGTGAATAGCAAGCGAATGGTTGATATAAAGAAGACGAGGATCAGACAGCTCCTGTAGAAGCCTTCTGATCAGGGTCTGCTCCGTTTGCATATGGAATAATATAGCTCTGATTTTACAGTTTCGGCCATTATTAACATTCAGCAAATAAATATTCTTGATGTCACCATTTCTTACATGATTATGCATGGAGTAAAGAGTTAAATGAATGACTGCATTCAATGTGACTTTGACAGTGAATAGTCATCTGACTCTTAACCTTTTCCCTGTTCAGTATTCTTGTAAGAAATGATGACATTATGAATATTTATTAGCTGAAGTTTTATAGTGTAACCCTTTCAATGGAATTTTATTGCTTTGACAAAAGCTGTGGAATCAAATCTATATCATGTCAAAAGCAAACAAAGCAGACCCTGGTCAGACAGCTCCTATGAGACGTCTGATCTGGGTCTTCTATGTTTGCAAATGCATTCATATGAAGGAGGGGATTAACCCTTTATGAATATTCATGCATGAAATAATGACATAATGAACACAGAAATGTACTGCTATAAATGAAATGGTAGAAACTGATCCATATTATTCAATGAGCAAACAGAGCAGACCCTAATCAGACACCGTCTACAGGAGCCATCTGATCAGAGTCTGCTCTGTTTTCAAAGGTGTCCCTATCAAGGAAAGGGTCAAAATCCTGACCTTGACCTTGGATCCGAAGCAATGGGTTTTTGTACAAGACATATTATCTGCTACTCGTAGAAATATTTACACAAATTTGAAAATCTAATCAGGGTATGCTCTGTTTGCTTTTGACATGATATATTTACAATTGTTGTAAAAGCAAAAAATTCTCTTTACTCAATGAATATTTATGTAAGAAATAATGGCATCATGAATATTAATAATTTTAATAATTACAAATGTGGGCCTTGACAGAAATTATAGAATCATAGCTGTATTGTTTAACCCATTCCCTCATAGGCTATAATGACATCATGAATATCCGTTAACTAAATTTTACTGAATATTTTTTAGCTGAATTTTTATAACAGTATTTCTGTCCAGATCTGTTTTGGTATTGGTACAAACTGTACAGTCAAATCTATTATATTTCAATAAGCAAACAGAGCAGATCAGGTTAGGAGTCTTCTGATCTGGGTATAATCTGTTTGCAAAAGTAAATGATGTACTTATGGAGTAACGGGTTAACCATTTCCTTCATATAATTGTATTTTCATGCATTTGCAAACAGAGTAGATCCAGATCAGACGGCTCCTATAGGAGCCATCTGATCAGGGTCTGTTCTGTTTGCTAATGGAATTTGAAAGATTTGTTTCTTTATTTTCACCTTCCATATTTTGTTGTAATCATTCCTTCCATGAATATTCAGCAGGTATTGAAATTTGAAATAAACATAGAACAGGGAAAGGGTTAACTTGTTTCCTGTATTCAAAATATTATTTGACACTTACTAGAAGATGCATCCGTAAATGATCATCTTGCCCAGCCTTGGCTCAATGGGAAGACGAGCCAGAATTTTTCCCAATGGAGTGAGCTCATCGTTGGTATCCAAAGCTCGCATCTCTGCAAAAAAACAATTGTAACATAATTTTTATCAGAGCTACAGATAAAGGTGCGAACCCAAATACTAAAATTGTCAATTCTACACTGAACACTACTATGACCACTCTTTAGAATCGTGTCGAAGAAAATTTACTCTATAGTTTAGCTACAGATGCAGACAAAAATATTTTCCTTAGGTTGTCCTAAGTTTAAAAATTCCTAAAGAGTTTTATGAATATGGGCCCTGATCCTATAGCTACTGCCTTGGCCAAACCAAACTGGCATGTCTTCCCTCCCTACCTCTCAATAGTGCTTGGGCTTCAATGACAGCATCTATGGGAGGAGGCTCCACCGCCTTTGCCAGGAACTTGGATATTTCTCCAAGTCGAAGCAGCTTGATAGACAAGGCTAACTCATGTAATGGAGTCCGATAAATCTCGGGTGTGGTGTGCTGATCCAGCCTGAAGACAATAAACAAATTGATCATATCTGGTATCTTTTTAAGAGATAACTGTTAACCAAATACTCCATATATACCCTTTTCTATGCCTACAGAGTAGACCCACATAAGACGGCTCCTACAGGAGCCAATTGATCAGGGTCTGCTCTGCTTACTTATAAAATAATATAAACATGATTCTACAGTTTCTACTATGGCCAAAACTTCCTGGGCTCATGCACCGTTATAAAAAATAAACTACTTAATAATTAAGAATTTTGACGCCATGAATTACAACGTCATGAATATTTATTAGATTGTTATAATGACATATGAAAATGGGAAACGTTGACCATGACAGAAACCGTCCTAACTATAGTAATAAGTATTTCATAAGCAAACAGAGCAGACTGTTCAGACGGCTTCTACAGGAGCCATCCGATCTGGGTCTACTCTGTTGGCGAGAGCATGAAAAAGCATTTATATGAAGGAAATGGTTATTTAACTTCTGAAAATGAACCACAACTGACACTAAAACCAGATATCCTTATACATTTTAATCCATTTTAAATTCTTCCCCTATGAAAGACTATAAGAATAGAGTGACTTTATCTTACTTGCTAAACCTGGCCCGGGAACACAGGTGGAAGGCAAATCCATCCTTCACTCGCCCAGCTCTGCCTCGTCTCTGTTCCAAGTTTGTTTTGGAGGCCCACACTGTTGCGTAGTTGGTCATGTTGTTGTGGGCTGTGAAGAGTTTCATCTTGGCCCTGAAACAAAGAATATATTTCAAGTCCAACCTGCTGTAAGCGGTAAGTCTAGAGAAGTGGCCACTTTGGCCGCTTACAACAGGTGAATACTAATTGATATTTATAAAGACCGCTCTGACCTAAAGTGCCCTTAATAATCGCAAGCCATTTTGTATTAATTGCCTTGTTTGTCGTTCTTCATCCTTTTTGTCCCTTATCTATTAGTGTCAGTTCTCTCTTTCGAGTAATACACATGCCAGTTGATATATGAAGTTTGCCTACGGGTCGAAACTTGTAAACGAAGTAGCAATGTTTGACACGACTGGTTTCACGAATATTCCGTTCACAAACATGTACTTGTAGAGCAGAAGTCAGGAACCAGCTATTTCACAAGTGATTTAGAATCTTGGGGAATTCCGAGGTGGGTAATCCCCAATTAATATAGTGTGAACAACCGACATGTTTTGTAAACTAACAAAAGAGACTGTGATAATTAAATAAGGGGTCCTAATGGGCCATGACTGTTAGTTGTATGTATTCAAAGGTCTATTCAAAAATGTCTGTTGTTGCGGACTGATAACCATGAAAATTGTTTACACACTTTATATTTGTAGAACACCTGGTTGCTTACACCAGTGTGTATATGCCATTTGGGATGAAATAGACTGGCCGTGTTAGGCAAGTGACCATCTAAACCAGTTGTAATATATAGTGTTTTTCATTAGGAGGTTCCTGTAGTGGCCGCTAACAGCAATGTGGCTGCTGATACGAGGTGACGCTGAAGCAGGTTAGACTGCAATCTATAGACCAGTGGTCTCGATAAAATGTGTAAATTTAATCATTTTCAAAAATAACTTCTTTATTTTTTCACCAAACCCTATGTTGTGACCACTCTTTAGAATCGTCTCCAAGAGACGATTCTAAAGAGTGGTTACAACATAGGGTTTGGTGGAGAAATGACGATTTTAGTCTTTGAGACGATTCTAAAGAGTGGTCACAACATTAGGTTTGGTGGAGAAATGACGATTTCAGTACTTGAGTACGCACAAATATCTGTTGCTCTGGGTTATACTAGGGTTATACAATAATAACTACTCACTTGCAAGAGTCTATTACAAAAGACACATCATTGATGGTGATACTGGTCTCTGCAATGTTTGTAGACAGAATTATCTGAAAAAGAAAACATACATACGATTTAACCCTCTGAATGCAGGAAACCAGTTAAATGGCATTTGTAAATCGTGTAGACCCAGATCAGAGGGCTCTTCTAGGAGCCCTCTGATCTGGGTATGCACTGTTTGTAATTAAAACTTCTCTACCTATTCCTACTGCCTGGACACTATTGTTAACCCTTTCCTCCATAAATACGCCTTTCTACGCCTCTGTAAAAGTCACTTTATGAAACCATTGGAGCAAATGCTCTACTTATCTCAATGGTTTCAAAACTACACAATTCTAACATTTTTTCTTTTCTCTAGTAAATGCTCCTTTTCGGTAGATTTATTCAAAGAGGTTAAACTGACAAGAGATTCCCAAATCTATGATTTCCATTCTGTATGAAAGCTTTAAACTTGTTAGAGAATTTCAAATGACAAAAAACATATTCATTCTCATCAGAACAAAAGCAGGTCTTATCACATTGGAATCTAGAGTATATATGTTAAAGATTTTATTTTAATCCTATCCTCCATGAAAATGCTTTTCTACGCCTCTGTAAAAGTCACTTTTTGAAACCATTGTGATAAATAGAACATTTGCTCCTTAGGAACAAAAGCTCTATTTATCACAATGGTTCCAAAACTACAAAATTCTAAACTTTTCCTTTTCTCTAGTTAATACTCCTTTTCGGTAGATTTATTCAAAGCTGTTGGATCTAAATTTTTAGCCTATGAGGGAATGGGTTAACCTAACTCAGGCACATTCTGATACAACCAAAGGAGGAAAAGTAAAAACTTTAGATATGGACCACCAAAAAAGAGATCTACCTCTTGGTCTTAAATTCAGGTGAAAGTCTAATACAGGAATGTTCTGTATCACTTTTGCCCCTCATTAAGCTCCCACCTGCTATTAAATACACCTTTGTTCATTTATACAATGGTTGCTTTACTGTACATGAAAATCTTGGCAGGTCCCTATCAGACCATTATCGGTTCATCTGGTTACCTTGGTAACGCCAGGGGGTACAGTCTCAAACACTCGCTTCTGGTCGTCCCTCGGTATCTGTGAGTGTAGGGGCAGTAGGCGATAGTTTGGTCCACCTAAGAAAAGGACAAACATGGGATATCAACCTTTTCTTCATACATATGCTTGATAAGTTAACTTTTTAACTGTTTACAGATGCATACTCAAATACTAAAATCATAATTTCTCGAAGAAACGATTCTAAAAAGTGTCACAGTACAGGATTTGGTGGAGAAATAAAGGAGCTATCCTTGAAAATGTTTAGATTTATGCATCTTATCTTATTCTTCCAAACGATCCTAAAGAGTGGTCACAACATACGGTTTGTTTGAGAAATAAAGGATTTATTTCTTAAACAAATTTTAATTAACACATTGTCCCCTAGTGACGCATATTTGCGCCTCTGTAAAATTCACATTGTGAAACCATTGTGAAAAATAGAGCATTTGCTCCTATAGGAGCAAATGCTCTATTTATCACTGTGAAACCATTGTGAAAAATAGAGCATTTGCTCCTATAGGAGCAAATGCTCTATTTATCACAATGGTTTCAAACTAAAAAATTCTAAAATTTTCCTTTTCTCTGGTTAATGCTCCTTTTCGGTAGATTAATTAAAAAAGGCTGGTTCTAAAAATAGCCTATGAGAGAATGAGTTATCTAGACCTCTGTTTACTTACCAAATTCTGGATGCATCTCCAGATGCTTGTGTAGGGCAAAGATGAGATTCCACCCTGGCAGGAAGATGAGAATTGCCCCCTCAATGTTCAGACTCTTGATGTACTTGATAAGGGCCTAAAAACCAATAAAGACAAGATGTCATTGTAAAGGGATGTCCCGAAAATAAAACAGACAATAGGTAGAGATGAGCAAAATCAAATATTTAAATTTCGACCAACCACAGGAAACCAATAGGTTACCATAGCAACCAAAACTTTTGAATAACCTGGTATTAAGTTTGGGTTACCCAAATACCCCTTCATATTAAGCAATATCCAATAATATCTAAATTGCGACCAATCAGACCCCACCACTATGTACCATGGCAATAAACTCTTTCGAAACGCCAAAAATGCGTTCTGGGTTCCCAAATACCCCTACATACCAATTCTAGCAAAATTGAACAAATTTAAATTTCAGTTAACATGGCAACCAAAAGTCTTGGCAAAAAGTTTCCATGTTTAGGCACTATTATAAAATCAAGTCAATAAATATTCCTGAAGTGATATTCTTGTACAGTTATGGGTTAAATGCTTCTCCCAGAGGAGCCGTCTGATCAGGGCCTGCTCTGTTTGCTAACAGAATTTGATAGGTCTGTTTATTTGCTTTCTAAAATGTCTACAATGTTCCACCTTTCATATTTCTTTATAATTATTTTGTTAATGAATATTCAGTAGGTATTGAAATTTGGAATAAACATAGAACAGGGAAAGGGTTATAACAAGATGACTCTGTTTGCAAAGGTGCTAAAAGGTGTATTTATCGAGTAAAAGATTAAAACAAGCTAAACCTCTGCAATGCAGATAAAACAAGCATGTACAAACCTCTATCAATTCAAATGACGTCTCCTTCTCATTAAGCATGGCCATGGCTCGCTTGGTCTGCTCAGAGTAATCGCTGGAAATTATCATGTTCAAGTTCTCCTGAAAGACACAGTCAAAGACATTAAATTTAAAGATTTATTATGCGCATTTTTCGTATTAATCAATCAACATCAGAAGCTGTACACATATACATACAACGAAATTAATGCTTACAACCCATTTTCCGACAGGATATATTTGTTCAGCTAAATATTATTGCTATCCATATACTACTAAATTCTTAAAAAGGAGCCTCCTTTTTAGAAACGGAGATTTTGTACAGAAATCAGCGGACATCTCCGGCCAAGTTCTGAATAACTCCGATTCTATTTCAGAACAGCCCTTTGAATATGAATTAGGTTGTTATCACATGTACAATGACTGACACTGGTTTTTCGCCTACATACATATCGAATGATTATTTCCGGTATGTGAATTTGAATCTTACTACAGATTCCGGCCAATGGCAAATGCTGTTCCGTTGGTTTCCGTAGCAATTCATTTTTCTTATTTTTTCGACACAAACCACCATTTACTAACCGTGCTGTTTAGTGTTAAATAGGTGTTAAGGTACATAGATTCCAATTCTGAAGTCAGTTTGAAACGCAAAATTTGCGGAAATCTGGATCCAAACTGTTTGCAAAGGTAACCATACAGTACAACCTCTCTATAACGGCCACAAAATTACATCAAGTATTTTGTGTTAAAGGCAGGTGGCTCCTTAAAGCAAGGTGAATGTAAAACAGAACACTCCTATAGGAGCTTTCTGTTTTACTTTCACCTTGCTTTAAGCAGCCACCTGCCCTAAATACCAACTAATTAACTGAATTTAGTGGCCGTTATATAGAGGTTTTACGGTATATTCACTTCTACCATGGGCTAACCGTTTCCTTCATATAAACATCTTTTCACGACTTTGCAAACAGAGCAGACCCAGATCAGACGGCTGCTATAGGATCTGTATGATCAGGGTCTGCCCTGTTTGCTTAGGGTATAATATGGATATGACTATTAGAGGAGCTTTCTGCATGACTTTCACCCTGCATTAAGCTTCCACCTGTCCCCAAGACCAATATTAACACTAATTTCTACGTCCACTTTAGAAGAGTTTTACTGTATAATGAATATTCCGTTATATCGAATGTCATTATAACAACAGTTCACTGTACCCAACACTCTATACAGTCCACATACTCATACTTACCTCTTGCTCCCCAATGTCATCATCATCATCTTTGTTTTCCTTTCTCTTCTTTCTATCATTGGGTTGAGGAATAAAGTTCAGCATCTGTACACAGTCCTCCAGGTAGTATTCTGCAAGACAACCACAACAAATATACACTTAACCCGTTCCCTCATATTGACACTATTTGACGCCTCTGTAAATGTTCACTCCTTGAAACCATTGTGATAAATAGAGCATTTGCTCCATAGGAGCAAATGCTCTATTTACCGCAATGGTTTCAAAACTACACACTTCTAAAAGTTTCCTTTTCTCTAGTAAATGTTCCTTTTTGTAGATTTATTCAAAGACGTTGAGTCTAAAAATAGCCTATGATGGAATAGGTTAACGCATTATCTAATAAATATTCATGTACGACTATGACATCATCAATATCTATAAGATGAATTTTTGTAACTGCATATGAACACAGATAATTGTTGGACATGGCAGAAATGGTAGAATCAGATCTATACTATTTCATAAACAAACAGGATGTCACTGACCTTTGACCCTGAAGGATGACCTTGACCTCTGACCAATAACAAAAAAAAACACTGATTAGACAGCTCTTGCAGAGGGATTTAAAGGCAAGTCTATCAGAAAAAAGGGTTTAAGATAATTTATAGGAACATAGGGAAATTGTGTAGACCAAGACTACGCCCACCTAGACTCAGGATCAAGTAATAGGACTTAGGATCAAGATCAAGTAATAGGACTTAGGATCAGGATCAAGTAATAGGACTTTGACTCAGGATCAAGTGATAGGACTTAGACTCAGGATCAAGTATTAGGACTTAGGACCAGGATCAAGTAATAGGGCTTAGGATCAGGATTAAGTGATTGTAAGCCCAGCAGGGTTAAGTGACTTGGCATAGGAGCAGGATCAAATTTGTACTCTCAAATTACTTTCACATGCTTTATTTACGTCACAAAGAACTTGATCCTGAATGTAACAGTAATATCGTAAACAAGATGTGTTTGTGAAACACTATGCCCCCCTCAATTTGACATTTGACCCTGAAGAATGACCTTGACCTTGACATGTCACCCCTCAATATGTGCAGCTTCATGAGATACACATGCATGCCATATATCAAGTCTCTATCTGTAATGGTTGAAAAGTTATGGCCAATGCTAAAGTCCGTGATTTGACCTATATATTTGACCTCTGACCTTGAAAGATGACCTTGTGCAGCTTTATGAGATACATATGCATGCCAAATATCAAGTCTCTATCTGTACTGGCTCAAAAGTTATGACCAATGTTAAAGTTGGTGACAAACACAGACAGACAGGGCAAAAACAATTTGCCCAAACTGCATTGTTTTGTGAACAGAACACCACCCAGGTAGAACCACCCACCCATCCATAATAAGCAAGATGGAAGGCTTCTTCTTAGAATCTAGATTACCTTGAACAGGAAACGTTCGTCCATAGACTTCTACCACTTTGCAGTTGTCAAAATACTCAGTGAAGAGTGTGGTATCCACTGTGGCCGACATGAGAACAACACGCAGGTTCGGGAAACTTCGGACCATATCCCGTAATAGAACCAGCAGGAAGTCGGTCTGAAAGACACAAACACAACTGTCTTACAAGTATTAAATCTTATTTATCCTCCCGTAGAAATTAACATCCACTCAATCTCTGATTTTATACTCATCTACTTCCAAATAGCAAGTAAAGTCCATTCCTTCATAAAGATGCCTTTTCACCTCTTTGCAAGCAGAATTGATCCAGATCAGACAAATCCTGTAGGAGCCATCCGAGCAGGCTCTGCTCTGATGGCATATAGAATAATATAGATCTGATTCTAGTTTCTAGCACGGCCAAAATTTCCTGCGTTCAAACACCATCATAAAAGTTCATCTAATTAATATTCATCATGTTATGATTTCTTACATGAATATTCATGAGGGAAAGGGGTAGGAGAGTTCTGGCATGGAAAAGTTGCATTACCTTTTACATTTGTACTTGATTTAAATCATCCTTCTTTTATGCAATTGCTATGTAGGAGTTGTCTGATCAGGGAAAGAGTTAACCCTTCTCTTGCTGAATTTTAAAATACATTTCTCCATCTTTACTCATGCCCTGTTGTATAATTAAGTATATCTTCACTGTGTACACGTATTTCGCTGTGCAATCACTACTGTGGAATGCACTGGTTGCACAATCAACTTGTAAATAGTGCAGACCCTGATGAGACAGCTCCTGCAGGAGCTGTCTCATCTGGGTCTTCACTATTTACATGTATGTATATTGACGTGAATAGCAAGCGAAGGGTTAACATTCATGATGTCATTAATTCTTACATGATTATTGAACAGGTAAATAACCCTTTCCTTCACATAAACACATTTTCATGCCTTTGAAAACAGAGTAGACCTAGATCAGGGTCCATGCTTATAAAACTTTTAGTTGAGTCTGAGTTCGTTCTCAAGTTTTTGATTGGTCAAATCTGACCAATCAAAAGCTTGAGAACGAACTCACTCAACTAAAAAGCTTTATAAGCATGGACCCAGGTGGCTCCTCTAGGACCTACGGTTTAAAAAGGCGTAGAAAGACGTGTATATGGAGTAAATGGTTAATCACAATTTTATGTATGATATGAAGACTTACATTCAGATCTCTCTCGTGAATTTCATCCACGATAACATGAGATATTCCTCTGAGACCATTCTCAAGTCTGCGTAAAAATGTCCCTGAAATATAAAACACAAATCTTGAGACATAGCACATGCAAAAGGGATTTAGTATTTACAATTTTCTCAATATATTCACCTTTTGTCTTTGGAAACATAATTAACCCTTTAGAAGCCATCTGATCAGGGTCTGCTCTGTTTTCTTATGAAACAATATTGATGCATATGCATTTAACTTTGTATTGTATCATGTTACTTGTGTATGGACTGGACGCCTAATTGCATAATAAAATATTGAATTGAATTGATCTGAATCTGAATATATAGTTAATTCCACTGTAAAAACATCCTGTGTTTGTTTATATGTCATATCAAAATTCATCTATTAATTTAATATTTCTTACATGAATATTTGTGTTCCTGTGTCAAAATAGTTTCTTGAAATTGCAGATAGTGTAAAACCTACAATATATTTATAACATAATTTCCATTAATTTAACCCCTTTTCCTGATCTATATTTATTCCAAATTTTAATTCCTACTGAATATTCATGGACAAAATTTCTGCCATGGTCGAATTTCCTTTATACGCCATTATAGAACAAATCAGCTAATAAATACTCATGATGTCATTATTTCTTACATGCAAATTCATGGAGTAAAGGGTTAAATTGAAAAATTAGACTGACATAGAAGCAAATAGTGTAGACCCTAATCAAACAGCTCCTTCAGGTCACAGTTTGTCTATGTTTGTCTGTTGGAACACTTTAATACTGTAACTGTGGTACATTTGACATCATTTGCAGATATTAGACCTCTTAATCTAGGTCAGCGCTACTTGCTTAACCCTTTCCTTCAAAGAAACGTGTTTTCACGCATTTGCAAACAGAGTAGACCCAGATCAGACGGCTCCTATAGGAGCCGTCTGATCATGGTCAGCTCTGTTTGCTAGTGGAATTTGAAATATCTGTTTCTTTACTTTCTGAAATGGCTACAATATTCCACCTTCCATATTTCATTATAACAATTCATCCATGAATATTCAACAGGTATTTAAATTTGGAGTAAATATAGAACAAGGAAAGGGTTAATTTGTCTGTCTGTGAAAAGTGGGTACCTACCAACAGTACAGTACATGATGCCTCCATACGGTCGTGGCATGACTGTCTCAAACCTGACACTGTAGCCCACACTGTTGCCAAGCATCTCTGCTCTCTCTACCGCTACACGCTCTGCTATAGATATAGCACTGATCCTCCGGGGCTGTACATTAGAGAAAAAACACAGAACAGTGAGTTCTCTTAACCCTTTCCTCAATAAAAACGCATTTCTACGCCTCTGTAAAAGTCCCTTTATGAAACCATTGTGATAAATAGAGCATTTGCTCCTATAAGAGCAAATGCTCTATTTATCACAATGGTTTCAAACTAAAAAATTCTAAAACTTTCCTTTTCTCTAATTAATGCTCCTTTTCGGTAGATTTATTCCAAGTGGTTGAATCTAAAAATAGCCTATGAGGGAATGGGTTAAATCTTTTACCTGACAGAGACTTCTTTGTATACCTTTGCAAACAGACTAATTCGCTGAATGGATATTCTCAGCCAAAAAAGTGCTGGCAACATTTCATTATGCTACTAAACAGTTACACAAAGTTTCATAGAAAAAACTCTAAACTGTTTCTAAAAATATGAGTATGGACAAAAAGGTTAAGTTTTTGGCAAACAAAGGGCCATAATTCTGGTGTTCCACGGTCTATGTGAGTGATACTGGCATGGTCACACTTATTTGCAAACAGAGTAAACGCAGATTAGACAGCTCCTGTAGGAGCTGGAGCTGTCTGATCAGGGTCTGCTCTATTTGCTTATGGCATGATATATATGATTCTATAGTTTTTGTCAAAGCAAAAAAGCATAAATACATGTATGCAACAGGGAAAGATTAATGGAGTAGTAGCTAGTGTAGACCCCAATCAAACAACTCCCTCAGAATCAGTTGGATTTGGATCTACAATATCTTCCTCAGTTTGTCCTGCTGAATAACTTGGAAAAAAGATATAACAAGTCTTAGGATGTTTTAATGGATACAATAATTCTTGGGGAGATGAAAGGGATAGACTCAAACCTGTGTAATAAGTATATTGCATTCTGCCCCTCTTCCCATCTGAACGTACTGGTCCAATATGAACTGTGGTACCTGCAAAATAACAAGCAATGCTGTATGAGCTTGTGAAAAGTTTAACCCTTTCCCTGTTCTACGTTTGTTTCAGATTTCAATTCCTACTCCATATCTATGAACAAAATAGTTATAATGAAATAAGGAAAGTTGGATATTGTGGCCATTTTAGAAACTAGAGAACCAGATCTATCAAATTCTACCCTGATCAGACGGCTCCTCTAGAGGCCGTCTGATCTGGGTCTACTCTGATTGCAAATGCATGAAAACACGTTTGTATGAGGGAAAGGGTTAATAACTCTAGGTACAGTAAAACTCCTCTAAAATAAACATAGGCATCTTCAAAAGCAGGGGATTGCTTAATTCAGGAGTTTTCTGCATAACTTGTGAACTTCATTAACCCTTTACTCCATAAGTATGCCTTTAAACGCCTTTGCAAACAGGGTAGACCCAGATTAGACGGCTTCTATGGGAGCCGTCTGATCAGGGTCTGTTATGTTTGCTTAAGATATAATATAGATATGGGTCTATGGTTTCTGCTGTGGTCAAACCTTCCTGTGTCTGTGTGCAGTTTAACAATTAAACCTCATTAATATTCATGATGTCATTATGTTTTACATGAATATTCATGGAGGAAAGGCTTAAGCTATCAATTGCCTTTAACCCATTACCTCATATGCTATTTTTAGAACCAACCTCTTTGAATAAATCTACCAAAATTTTTTTAGAATTGTGTTCAATATTGAATCCATTGTGATAAATGGAGCATTTGCTCCTATGGAGCAAATGCTCTATTTATCACAATGGTTTCAACAAGTGACTTTTACAGAGCCGTCAAAAGGCGTCAATATGAGAGAATGGGTTAAGAATGAATCCTTTTGATCTAAAGCCACCAGTGTACTACTAGTTGCATGGATAGGGTGTATGGACTGGTATGATTGGTTTAGATGCCGTATTTCCTGAGGTTATCACTAGTCAGAGCTCCTCTCCACACTCACTTAGATCTACCTATCTACTCTCTGTTACACTGATATGACACAGACACCATATTCTATGAATTACAATGATGATATTTAATGACGACATTGCTGAGCTCTGATGAATTTCGAAACGTACGGAGTTTAAATTGTAAAGAACAATCCAAATACACAACCGTATGCCACAAGACCTTCGGGCAAATATTGGTGGATGGACAGAAGCAGGGTTACCACAAACCAGAAGAAACAAAATTCCCTGACATTTTCTTCACATAATTTCAAATTTCCTTCACTCTTTACATTGGGACATTTGGTCATATTTTATGTAACATATTTTAGGAAGCTTAACCCTTTCAAACCTGAATTATCATAGTGGAACAGTGGATTTTGCATAACAAACAGTGCAGACCTTGATCACTAGGCTCCTCTAGGAGCCCCATGATCTGGGTCTACACTGTTTACAAATAACAGTGCATGCATCTGCCAGGTTGAAAGGGTCTAAATTATTTTAATATATGCCCTTGAATCTCATTTTTCCAAAATTCCCAGACAATTCCATATATTTTCAAAATTCCCTGACAATTCCCTGACCTTGAACAAATTTCAATTTCCTTGACTTTTCTCCGACGTATGGCAACCCTGAGAAGACAACATGCACCCACCCACCATCTCTATACACAAATTTAACCAATATCTCTATACATACTTGCGTTGTTTTTCCACACCCCGTTTCCCCACGGATGATCACTACAGGATGACTGTTGATTTCGTACATGATATGCTCCTGGGATTTCCAAATTGGCAGCTCCTGTCTGTCATGCAGCATCTATAAACATATAAACACTCTCTATAGTAGATAAATTAAATTCTGAAAGAAGCAAATTCTTCTCAAGCAAACATAGCAATGTGGACTGATAAAGTTGCAGACTCAGTTTTATTGAGTCTGTTCATGAGCAGTTATTAAAAGTCTAACACCACTCATGCCCCTAGCACCTTTACCCCATAAATACGACTTTCTACACCTCAAATATAATATTTCACTATAAGAACTTACTGAGCACCTGCTACCTAGTAGTATTACCCACAATCTAGGTAACTGTTCTAGTCATGTATGTTTTAGCCAGTAGTTTGCCACAGCTATAGCCATGTCTAGTCATTGTTTGTCACAGAGTTGACATTTTCTGTCATTTGAATCCAAGTTCTTTAACCCATTCCCTCATAGGCTATTTTTAGATACAACCTCTTTGAATAAATCTACCGAAAAGGAGCAGTAACTAGAGAAAAGGATTTTTTTTTTAATTTTGTAGTTTGAAACTATTGTGATAAATAGAGCAATTGCTCCTATAGGAGCAAATGCTCTATTTATCACAATGGTTTCACAAAGTGACTTTTACAGAGTCGTCAATATGAGGGAATGGGTTACTTTTACTTTTACAATTACTTTTAAACAGTTTCATTCCACATTGTTTTGAGAGTCAAGTAAGTAGTACAACCTCTTCAGCAGAGTTGATTGTAATATTGTTGGCAGTCATCATTACAGTATACGTATTCATATTCATGAAAAAATACAGCAGAACCCCTCTAATGCGACCACTTAATGAATAAACATGGATGTCTTTATAAGCAGGTGGTTGCTTAATGCAGGACAAAAGTAATGCAGAAAGCTACCACCTGCATCTAGCACCCATAATTATACCTCTTCTAGGTGGTCGCATTAGCGGGGTTTTACTGTATTCATCCCCCCCCCCCCCCACCTTTTCCCCTATATTCATGATACGTATTATCATATTTTTCTCTTGGTGTATTCGTTACAGCCCTAGTTTCTAGAGCATCCCTCTGATCAGGGTCTGCCCTGTTTGTCATTCAAAATCCTCTCACTAGTTATGCTATTTCATACTAGACGGACACTTATTATACATACCCTCTGTAAGGTGGAATCATTGGCCTTCTGATTCTCAAACGAATTGTACAGGTCTTCCCCCACTGCCTCAAGAGATGTCTGAAACAGACAGAAGTCATCAATTACAATGCGTATGTTCAGATTTATCTGTTGAACCCTTTCCCTGTTCAATAATCATGTACGAAATGATGACATCATAAAAACATTTATTAGCTGTATTTTTATTATGATATGTGTACACAGGATTGTTTGGTATGTGTAGAAACAGAAGAGTCAAATCTATAATAATATCATAAGCAAACAGAGCAGACCCTGAGGAGCCGTCTGATCTGGGTCTACACTGTTTGCAAATGCGTGAAAAGGTATTTACATAAGGGAAAGGGTTAAAATGAATTATCTTTACCCTTTACCTCATACAGACACCTTTTAATGCATTTGCATTTATCATAATGATTTCAGAAATTGACTTGCTGAGGTGTCAAAAACCAATTACCTCATAGGCTATTTTTAGATACCTCTTTGAATAAATCTACCGAAAAGGAGCATTAACTAGTGAAAAGGAACATTTTAGAATTTTGTAGTTTGAAACCATTGTGATAAAGAGAGCATTTGCTCCTATAGGAACAAATACTCTATTTATCACAATGGCTTCACAAAGTGACTTTGTCAAAGTCGTCAATATGAGGGAATGGGTTAAAGTCTCATCATGGTTACAATCATATGAAGAAATAAATCTACACATAAACCATGCAATTCATTTTTGAATTACAAGAGACTGACTATACATCATACGAGGGAATGGGTTAACTTACCACAGATAGAGGTCCCTCGTCAATGTTACAGTTGGTCCATGGGTTCCAGTTTTGAGTAGGTGGTGCCCAAGAAACTGTTCCACTTGGGCGTTTGGGCGAAGGCTCAAACTCGTCCAGAACTGTCTGGTTGATGAGAGAAATCTGACCATCCACGGCTTCCTAAACAATAGCAACAAAGTATGTGACATTTCAATGCTTGCAGAGGAACAGATAAAGATGCACACTCAAATACTAAAATAGTCATTTCTCCATCAAACCCTATACTGTGACCACTCTTTAGAATCATCTCTTCAAGACGATTCTAAAGAGTGATCACAGTATAAGGTTTGGCAGAGAAATAAATGGGCTATTCTTGAAGATGATTAATTTTTACTCATCTTGTCTGAACCTCTGCTACTTATCAACAGTAGGGGTGTAACAATGGATCGATTTATCGACTTATCCATATAGCGGCTGCCTCAATGTTAATGCATCAATCCACAAATTAGAAACCAATACTATTGCCGTTAGTAAAACAAGTATTGCGATAGTCACGATAGTTTAACAATGTTGAAGATAAAAAGCTCCTAAATAGCTCCTAAACGATACATTAATATTTCCCCGATTCGCCCCTTTGTATGTGAAACTAACAATATGGTGGAATGAAGTGTTGATTTGGGTCGAAATGGTTACAGTCCGAATTTTCGGGATCCGGCTTCATTTTCAAAATGACTTCTGTTTTCATCTGGTAGGTTGAGATTTTATAGCAATTAGTGAATTAACTGCCGTTTATTAGTTTATTTCAGTTTTGTATTAGTTGACACGTTATTTTTTAGTTTTCATAGGAAGTTCGCTGAACTGATGTGAGTTTCATTGCGTTTCTAAGCAAACTGGAATTCGAGTCAGTAATGCTAGGAAGATAACGGTTGTTTAACTGCTTCACAAGAAAAAAAAATGTTATTGTTTTCATCGAATCCTCATATTTACTGGTGGTCATGGTGTAGGAAAGCTGGCCAGCCCAAGTTGAACTGTAAAGTTTCCATACAAAATATTGTATCAACGCTAAAATCTTAATTCTTACATTGTAGTTTATAATAATGGAAATAAATAGGCGAAAAATAAACAGAAATGAGCTTGAAACCCCTATAATTTTACTATCGCAATACTATTGCAATAGTTTGTCAGTATTGCAATACCATCACAATATTAATTCTGACTATCGCAATACTATCGCAATAGTAATTCTGACTATCGCAATACAATCGCAATGGTAAAATTGTACTCAATAGTCACCCCTAATCAACAGCTCTGTTTGGATGATAAAGACAATAAGTATTTGCGCTTACTGGTATAAAGGCCTGGATGTTCCACTGGGCCAGAGTGTCGTCAATCATTCTTTCCAGGTCTGGTGAACATTTCACTTCAAAAGGTTCAATCTGGAAAACATAAACAAAGCATTGCACACACTTTGCGTATATCGTTTTGTCATTAACCTTTGACCTGTTGAGCAACATTTTTCATGCAAAACTTTTTGTCAAATTTATTTTCTCCGTATTATAGGAATAAAGTGGTCTAATTCAGTAATAGCCAAATATTCCAATGCGTTCCCTTATTTAACCCATTCCCTGTTCTATGTTTATTTTAAATTTCAATACCTACTGAATATTCATGTACAAATTTGTTATAATGAAACATGGAGGGTGGAACATTGTAGCCATTTTAGCAAGTATAGAAACAGATCTATCAAATTCCATTAGCAAACAGAGCAGACCCAGAAGTACGGACAAGGGTAAAACTAAATGCCTCCATCGCCTAAAGGCGGGGGCATTAAAAGACTGTAATTGATACTAATTTGAATAAATATTGACAAACTAATTCTATACCTTATCACCTTCTTTTTTCTTCACTTGTCCCGTCCATGCCTCTATCACACCAAAGTGGTAGAGCTGTCTAACTAGGGACAAGGCACACGACTTGGAGGCTACCTGCTTGTTAGAGCCATGCTCTTTTGCCATCACATCTAAATAATAAAATAACAAAACTTTGAATTGTTGGTCGAGACTAAATATCCAATATTGATTTTGATATGTAGATTATTATAAAGTCTTACATGAAGTTAAATTAATGTTTTAGCATGCTTATGCATTTAGAGACTATGACATCAAACACATTCTATATATTCTATAACATCAAACTCCATTGTCTAAATTCAACCCTTTACTCCAAAAATATGCCGTTCTACACATTTGCAGAATAGATCCAGATCAGACAGCTCCTATGGGATCCATCTGATCAGGGTCTGCTCTGTTTGCTTATGGTATGATATAAATACAGTAAAACCTTTCTATAATGGCCACTGAATTACATCAAGCAAGGCAGGTGGCTGCTAAAGCAAAGTGAAAGTAAAACAGAACGCTCGTATAGGAGCGTTCTGTTTTACTTTCACCTTGCTTTAAGCGGCCACCTGCCCTAAATACCAATAATTAAAACAATTTAGTGGCCATTATAGAGAGGTTTTACTGTATGATTTTCAAAAGATCCTGTGTCCATTAAACCTGCAAGAGCTTTATGGATTTAAGACCTAGACTTATAATGTCTCTTTTAGGTGGTTGTTTTACTGCAATGTGCAAGAGAACAAGGTGTCTAATAAGTCAAACTGACTAGCCTTTTCAGTATATGTCAGGGTGATGGTATAATAACCCTTTCCCTGTTCTATGTTTATTCCAAATTTCAATACCTACTGAATATTCATGGACAAAATAGTTATAATGAAATATGGAAACTGGAACATTGCAGCCATTTTAGAAAGTAGAGAAACAGATCTTTCAAAGTCCATTAGCAAACAGAGAAGACCCTGATCAGACGGCTCCTATAGGAGCCGTCTGATCTGGGTCTTCCCTGTTTGCAAATACGTGAAAACACATTTATATATATATGAGGAAAAGGGATAAAGGGTTTTCCCTGACCCCTTTTTTCTATTGAAATGTCCCTTAAATTTTACAAATGACCCTCAAAATTACGAGGGTCTGTTCTTTACTTTATAGAGAGGGGGTCAAGAGGACCCTCAAATTGGTCTTTTTGAAGGGGTCAAGGGAAAATCCTGCATCATATAATACTTACTTTGTTTGATCTTGTTCACAAAGAACTTCATTTCAGCAACAAAACTCCTGAAAACACAAATGTAAGGTTATGTTCTGTAACACGTAGAGTTCTGAAAGTAGGAGATACTTTGAAAGCAAAAGCAGTAATTTGAAAAGAGAAAATTGCAAAACCCTTTTTCCATACATATACCTTTTAACCCATTCCCGCATACTGACGCCTTTTGACGCTTCTGTAATAGTCACTTTATGAAACCATTGTGATAAATAGAGCATTTGCTCCTGTAGAGCAAATGCTCTATTTATCACAATGGTTTCAAAAACTATATAGGTTAGGTCTAAAAATAGCCTTAGTGGGAATGGGCAAACAGAGTAGACCCAGATCAGGCGGCTTCTGTAGAAACTGTCTGAACAGAGTCTGCTCTTTTTACTTATGGATTTGCAAAAAATGTCTGCTCTGTTTTGTTATGGATTTATGGATGACACAATTAAATACTTTTCAAGTTTTCAAATGTTTGAAACGCACATAAGTCAATATTATAGATATTGCCCTGAGAATGTGACCCTTGTAATGATATAACAATTGCGTTAAGATTCTTGACAATACTTTCAAAGATATTAACCCTTTACTCAAAGAAATCAATGTCAGGAAAAATGAAATCATGAACTACTGTATAATGAATTGTAAATTTTATTTTTTATTATGGCACATGAATGGTTGGCCAAGGCAGAAACTGTAGAATCATATCTATATTATTTCATAAGCAAACAGAGCAGACCATGATAAGAAGCCATCCGATCTGGGTCTACTCTGTTTTCAAAGGCATAGAAAGGTGCATTTATGGAGTAAAAGGTTAAAAGCTACGGCCAAATATTTTTACAAATGCAATAAAAACAACAACAATTACGAAATTGTCAGAAGGAACATGTGTGTCACCTGCCAAAAGAAGTGCGATAGAAAGATAAAAAGAAATATGTCCATGGGACATGGATGCCCCCACCAGGTTGTTTTTCTATATCTAAATATTCTAATTTTCGTCAAACAGGAGGTGGACATGTGGCTGATTCGAAACTGTCTTACACAATACAGTTCTCCATACTAATGCTCTGTGCCCAATACAAATGTATCAGGAAGCTGGCCTGTGTGGTTCCTGAGAAAAATCTGACAGAAATTATTTGGTGACGACGTTGAAAAAGATGGACGACAGACCTGAAAAGGGGAGACACGGTACAACTCACTATGATTATGCTTCAGACCAAATATCAAATCATTCTAGCATACACAAGTCAAGAAATCTTTGACGAAATATTGTACTTAGACAATCAGCAAAATTCAATCAAAATGTTGGCAAACAGGAAATAGATGAACTACATACATGTACCTGAGAAGGGGAAACACAGTACAACTCACTATGATTATGCTTCAGGCCAAATATCAAATAATTCCAGCATACACAAGCCAAGAAATATTTGACGAAAGTTTTACAGGACGAATCTACAGACAGACAGACAAGGGTTAAACTTAATGTCTCCATCGCATAAAATGTTCCAGACAGACAAATGAACAGCCGATGGTCAAGTGTTTCTTAAGTCTTACAAAAACCAAGGTACAACTTCGTTCTTCATTCCAAAATGAGCTACATGTAATAGGAAAATCTTTGCTGCTTTCAACTTTTTTATATAACATATTAATCTTTGTTTCATTATGTTTCTTTGAGAATACAGTTAAGAACATTAACCTCTTCCATCATAAACCCCTTTTCACACATTTGCAGAGAACACCCAGTTCAGATAGTTCATATAGCAGACATCTGATCTGGGTCAACTCTGTTTGCTTATGAAATAATAACAGATCTGACTCTTCAGTTTCCACAAGTATCAAAAGAATCCTCTATACATGTGCCATTATAAAAAATCAGCTATTTAATATCCATGACATCATTATTTCTTACATGAGTACTGAACAGGGAAAGAGGGTTAACCCTTTCCCTGTTCTATGTTTATACGCAAAAAGAGCAGACCCAGATCAGATGGCTCCTATAGGAGTCATCTGATCTGGGTCTACTCTGTTTGCAAATGCGTGAAAACACGTTTATATGAAGGAAAGGGTTAAACCAGTTGAGTAGTCGCACTACAATACTCTCATTTCCCTTAGTATTCAGACACAGACTTAGGCAAACTATTCATCAGGTAAAAGGATCACAGTATTTATGCCATAAATATATAAACACAGAATATAATTATAAAAATTCCTGCTACAAAGAAGAATCATAATAAATTGAACTGTGTCATACAATAAACAATATAAAGTACTTTAACCCTTTACTCCATAAATACGCCTTTCTACGCCTACGCAAACAGGGTAGACCAACATCAGATGGCTCCTACAGGAGCTATCTGATCAGTATTTGCTCAGTTTGCTAATGATAAAATATAGATATGATTCTACAGTTTCTGCCATGAAAAAAACCCACATTCCTGTGTCCATATGCTATTAATCTAATTAATATTCATGATGTCATTATTTCTTACTTGAATATTCATGGAGTAAAGTGTTAAGACTGGTTCTACTGCAGACAGTTTTGACAAGACAACAATCAAAATCTGCTCCCGGGAATAAAATTGTAGCGTGGATGGGCCAAAAGGGGATTTTTTTTCAATGATTGATGTATAACCTATTTGTGTTAAAATCTTAGCTTAGCATGTTAATATGGCCAAATAAGTATGGCTATAAGTAGCTCAAATACAACCATTTACTTATTTCATAATTTATATTAACTAAGTCTAACTAACTATCATCCGGCAAGAGGAGAATTTTTTTTTTGAAGATAGGGGGGGAAAAAAAACATACTTTTCAGAGGGGGGATTGGGGCCTTATTTCTCCGTATAGTTCAATGGAAAAAAAACACTGCAAAGGGTTAAGAGTTTTACTGCATCAAGAAGTGCTGTTCAAAACTAGTTAAACTTACATCACTAAAGACTTACCTACCAATACATGGTGTTGATATTAAAGACATCATGGAAGGCTACTCATGATGGACCAGATACGATTCAAGGGAGGTAACCCTTTCCTCATCATTGGCACATCCCATTTCTCACTGCTAGGAATCAAACAACTTTAACAACATGAAAACTTGCTCTGGTAACTCTCATTGTGTAATTCATTAGCCAGCCAAGCACAATTTGGTTAGTAGAAAAAGCTATCTATTGTAATACCCCTTATAAACTTAGACTTTCAGTAAAGATGAATTTAGATCTTTTTATAAAGCAGGCTGCTGCCCAATGCTGATTGAAAGTTCACCCTGCAGTTATCTGCCAAATGCCTTAACCCTTTCCTCCATAAATACGCCTTTCTATGTCTCTGTAAAAATCACCTGTTGAAACCATTGTGATAAATAGAGCATTTGCTCCATACGAGCAAATGCTCTATTTATTACAATGGTTTCAAATTACAAAATTCTATTAATCACAATGGTTTCAAACAACAAAATTCTAAAAATTTTCCTTTTCTCTAGTTAAAGCTCCTTTTCGGTAGATTTATTCAAAGTGGTTGGATCTAAAAATAGCCTATGAGGTAATGGGATAAGACAGGCGCTGACACTCATTTTGAAAGTCAGATTTTGAGAGGTTTTGCTGTACTTTTGATAAGTCTTGTACATTGTATTTCTTTCAAAAACGATGTCAAACAGTACGGACTCTAACAAGATAAATTAACCCATAACTCCATAATTACGCCTTTCTACGCCTCTGCAAACAGAGTACACAGTAGACCCAGACCATACGGTTCCTGTAGGAGCAGTCTTTGACCAGGGTCGGCTCTGTTTGAAAATGCGTGAAAAGGCGTTTATATGAAAGAAAGGGTTAAAAAACTTCATTCATATTCGTACAATCGATATATCTTACATACACAGTGAACAGATAAATGGCTATAAAGGATTTACTATATTATATAACATCAATGCACAATAAATCTTCCAGAGCAAGTTTTCATGTAGGGAAGGTTATGCATGAACTATGGCAGACTCTAACACAGATTCACCCATCGCTAGTATGGTGTCACCCACCACTGCAGCAATGTTCTCAAACATGCAATGCATGTAACTTGCGCGACACCTTGAGCATATAAAATGGTTGTGATATCTTGCAATTCTAATACGGGTTTAAGACTATTCCAATGCTCATTTATTCTTCCTCTCATAAAAAGATTTTTTCATGTCTTTGCAAACAGAGTGCACCCAGATCAGACCGCTCCTGTAAGAGCCATCTGATCAGGGTCTGCTCTGTTTGCTTATGAAGTTATATAGATCTGATCCTACAGTGTTTTTTTTCAAAGAAAAATATTATCTTGAAAATTTTCACCATATAAAAAATTAAGTTAATGAATATTCATGAAGTGATAAAATTATGCATAAATATTCATTAGGGAAAGGGTTAAAGTTTGTCATATACAGTAAAACCCCTCTAAACCAGAATTCTGGTAGAGAAGAATTTAGAAACTTTTACATAGATGGCTGCAGCACTTAATGCTGGGTGACAGTCATGCAGAAAGTTCCTAGAGGAGCTTTCTGCATGACTGTCACCCTGCATTAAGCTGCCACCTGTCTCCAAGACATACAGCATTGAAGACATATTTATACTAAATTTAACGTCCGGTTTACAGGAGTTTTACTGTTCTGTAATCTTTAATCTCCTAAATCTTTGGCCAGACAAACTAAGGCCCCAGAAGGAGCAATTTCACATGGTCCTACACTATTTGCCACTCCACATGTTTTCATTTTAACCTTTGCAAAGCTGATTTTTCAAATGAACTATTCCAACATTCAAACAGGTCAAGCTTACAGTGAATATTTAGGGATTTTATTTTCATAAAAAAGTGTAGCTCAACAAACAGTGCAGACCCTGATGAGAGTGCTGCTCTAGGAGCTCTCTCATCTGGGTCTATACTGTTTGCAAACTTCAATGGTGACTTGTGTCCCACACTGTTAAAGCTACCCAGAAAGATACCTACATCACTGATTCAGCTGTTATTGATAACACCCTATGTTGTGACCACTCTTTAGAATTCTCTTTGAGATGATTCTAAAGAGTGGTCACAACATTGGGTTCAATGGAGAAATAAATAATTCTTAAATTTATGCATTTTATCCATAGCTCTGATAATAACCACAAGTAATATCAAATTCTAGATTCTTTTAAGAAATATGGTACTCAAATTACCCTACAGTAAACAATACTAAACATTTTGACACCAAGCACTGGCTTGTTAAGCTAAATAAGTCAATTTGGCACCATTTTTAATTACTTTAAATTAGACCGCCATAGTAGCAAATAGTGTAGACCCTGATCAAACGGCATTTTTGCTATTTGCCCAAGTTTGTCTGTCCATATACTCTTGGTAATTAGGGGTAGGTAAAAGACAAAAGTTTTGCAGAATGCTCTTTTTTTTCTCTTTCAGCATTTCTGTCATTCTGCATTAACCCATTCCCTCATATAAACACATTTTGATGCCGCTGTAAAAGTCACTTTTTGAAACCATTGTGATAAATAGAGCATTTGCTCCATAGGAGCAAATGCTCTATTAATCACAATGGTTTCAAAACAACACAATTCTAAGATTTTCCCATTTTTCTAATAAATGCTCCTTTTCGGTACATTTATTCAAAGGGTCGAAAAGTAGCCAATGAGGGAATGGGTTAAGCAACAATGTGCTTATAAATAAAAAAAATGTTGTCGTATTCTCCATTAATTGGTTGCTTTTCAAAACATTAAATCTAACTTCAAACTCAAAGCATTTTTGTAAAAGATCAAAATCAAAACCCAAATACAATGAACAAAATGATAAAAATAAAAATTGTAATAAAAAAACAACATTAATGCGAAATTAATTTAAATGCTCGATTTCATATATATTCAGCACTTTCATCATAAAATCTCAGAAAATGGAATGTTCAACATAAAGTCTGCCATACTCACACATCTTTCAAACCAATGTTTCCTTCTACTGTAAGAAAACATCTGTTTGCGACCTTCAAGTTGTTTGATACAGAACCATAGTTAAGAGGAGTATTGGTCTATCACAGGGCTTTTTTCAAATGATTTTATAGCTGTTATTGTGGCAAGAGGTGCATGGTTTTCTCCCATTTTGATTGAAAAATCCCAAATCAGAGGTAAAAGTGTTTAGTCAGATAATTCAGTCAGACCAAAACTTCTAAATCCATAAACAAACAGCAGACCCAGATCAGACAGCTCCTACAGGAGCTGTCTGGTCTGGGTCTGCTGTTTGTTTATGGACTTTAGATATCTCTTATTTCTCCGCCAAACCCTATCTTGCTGGGAATCGTCAGAATCATCTCAAAGTGGCAACTCAAATGAGTACCAACAAGATATGGATCATCAGAGAAATATAGAAAAATGTTTTACTTAACCCTTTACTCCATGAATATTCATGTAAGAAATAATGAATTTATGAATATTAATTTGATAACATTTTATAATGGCACATGAAGATTTAGTCATGGCAGATATTATTGAATCATATATATACTAATAAATAAGCAAAAACAGCTGACCCTGATCAGACGGCTCCTATTGGAGCCGTCTGATCTGGGTCTGCTCTTTTTGCAAAGGCGTATTAATGGAGTAAAGTGTTAACGTTCCTATCTATCTACTCCTCTTTTCTACAGTTCATATTTGATTGCAGTGTCATAAAACAAGCTGAAATTTTGACATTTTCAAAATTGCAACTCATTCACATCTTAATCTATATGTACATGTTGTCATAGAAACCCATTTTTTATTTTACTAAAGACAAAACCTTAAACATGATTTCATAAATTTCATGATTTCATCTTTATGTCAATGAAAACTAGCATTGATATGCTCATGATTACTCAAATAAAATAACATGACTACCTACATCAAAATACATTTTTTTTTAAATTTCTAAACAATTTCCAAACAGTTTGGTTAATTATATGATCTTCATACACAAAATTTGCAAATTTAAAAAAATTTCTAAATTTTGGGTTTCCATGACAACCGACCTATTGGTCTCACATATCTTGAAGGTCAAATACTGAAGTAGACAAAGCCTGCCTTAAATCACAGGCTATAAGCTACCTCAATAATCAATACAAAGTTTGTGTTACATCAGTACTATAGATACATATTGTACTGTTCAAGATAATTTAAGATATACCACATGGTCTCCAATAAACATTCCCAGTGGGTTACAAAGTGGTTTTAAAAGGAACTTCTAGCATTTTATACACAGGTGATTGCTTAACCCATTCCCTCATATTGACGACTTTTGACGACTCTGTAAAACCATTGTGATAAATAGAGCATTTGATCCTATAGGAGCAAATGCTCTATTTATCACAATGGTTTCAAGCTACAAAATTCATGCTCCTTTTCGGTAGATTTATTCAAAGAAGTTGTATCTGAAAATAGCCTATGAAGTAAAGGGTTAATGTCGAATGAAAACATGGATGAAAGCTCCCCTAGGAGCTTCTTGCATTGCTTTCAGTCTGCATTATAAAACCTAATGGTTATAATAAAGGGTTTAAGTTTATTGGTGCTCTTTAGTTTCCTCGTAAAATACTAGAGTGGGATCATTTATTAGGGAGAACATGGTATGCGTTATTTCTCAACTACGCTAAGTATTTGGAAATTCAGTCTGGCCTCTCTTCTGCTTTGTATGCTGAGTGATTTCATTCGGTACCATTTTAACCCTTTCCCTGTTCAATATTCAATCATGTAAGAATTATGACATGAATATCTATTAGCTGAAATTTTTATCCAGTAAAACCTCTCTATAACGGCCACTAAATTACATCAAGTATTTTTGTCAAAGGCAGGAGGCTGCTTAAAGCAAGGTCAAAGTAAAACAGAACGCTCCTTTAGGAGCGTTCTGTTTAACTTTCACCTTGCTTTGAGCCGCCACCTGCCCTAAATACCAACTAATTAACAGAATTTAGGGGCTGTTATAGAGAGGTTTTACTGTAAAGGCGAAATTGTGTA
Source organism: Azorinus chamasolen (assembly GCA_963576725.1). Classification (NCBI taxonomy): domain Eukaryota; kingdom Metazoa; phylum Mollusca; class Bivalvia; order Cardiida; family Solecurtidae; genus Azorinus; species Azorinus chamasolen. The sequence goes on from OY755241.1 coordinate 56,139,563, forward strand.
CAACGGATAATTTGCTTCAGGCAGAAACTGCTGAATCAGATCAATATCAGACTACAGCAAACAGAGCAGACCCTGATCAGACGGCTCCTATAGGAGCAATCTGATCTGCGTCTTCTCTGTTTGCCCAGACCTGAAAAGACGTTTATATGAAGGAAAGGGTTAATAACATAGTATTATAATATTGACATAGTAGCAAATAGTGTAGATGCAGATCAAAATGGCCCTTTCAGGATGTATTCTGTTTGGGTCTGCAATATTTGTCTATGTTTGTCTGTCCAAATACTTAGGGTAATTATGATGAAGCCTATCTCGTTAGTACTCATTAGCAGATTTTTTCGTTGGTGTCCTAAATGCAACTTTACTATGAAGCAATGTCACGGGTACCTGTAATATATATATAAGAAATGTAACAAAAACAATTTTGTCATTTATAAGTAAAACATAAGTTTGTCACCAACATCAAAGAACAGGCTAAAAGTTTGACAGGAAGCAACATATATGTATATAAGAATATTCTTGAATTTTAGTCTTAAGACCTGGACCCAAGGTAATAAAGCTTTCAAGTTTTGGCTTCAGTCTGAGATCATTCTCAAGCAAATGATTAATCAGATTTTAAGCAGGCTCAAATCTGACCAATCAAACTTATGTATTCAAGAATATAAATTAGCTTAATATTTGTAAACAGATCCATATAATTCCATAAGCAAAAACCACTAGACCGTGATTAGACAGCTCCTACAAGAGCCGTCTGATTTTGGTCTTCTCTGTTCTCAAAGGCGTAACAAATATATCAATAGTGTAAAGGCTTAAACATAACCCTTCGCTTGCTATTCACATCAATATACCTACCTGTAAATAGTGAAGACCCAGATGAGACAGCTCCTGCAGGAGCTGTCTCATCAGGGTCTGCACTATTTACAAGTTGATTGTGCAACCAGTGCACTCCACAGCAGTGATTTCACAGCGAAATACTTGTAGACAGTGAAGATATATGTAATTATATAATAGGGCATGGGTAAAGAAGGAGAAATGAATTTTAAAATTCAGCAAGAGAAGGGTTAACAATCAGATACTTGAGAATGAACTCACACTCAAGCATGCTTTATACTCTGGGATTCTAAGTTTACACATGGAAATGGAAATATTAATAACATCATGAATACATATCAGCTTATTTTTTATATTTTTTATGTCCATATGATATACAGAGCTCAAGATAAGATGTGTATATTTAAACATTTTCATGAATAACTCCTTTGTTTTTCCACCAAACCCTATACTGTGACCACTCTTTAGAATTGTCTCTTTGAGACGATTCTAAATAGTGGTCACAGTATAGGGTTTGGTGGTGAAATGACGATTTTAGTATTTGGGTACGCACATTTTTATCAGATTTTAGTATTTGGGTACGCACCTTTATCTGTAGCTCTGGACACAGGTACTGGTAGACAGAAACTGTAGAGTCAGATCTATTATAATTCCATACATAGAGCAGACCATGATCAGACAACCCCCTCAGAGGCTATTTAATCTGGGTCTACTCTGTTTGCAAAAGGCTTGAAAACAAATTTCTATGAGTGAAAGGGTTAAGCAACCATGCAACTTGTAAAATAATAAGAACATCCCTGTTAGACTATGAGTAAGAAAATAAGTGCTCCACATGTGGATGCCAAAGTTCAATTATAGCCTTAGTAATGGTGAAGAATGTGTAAAGTTTCATAAGATTTGCATGAATAGTAAAGAAGTAATAGCCAATGTTAAATGACAAGGCGAAAACCAGAGTAATGACAATAGCTTGTATTTTTTTCTTTGAAAAAAAAAAGACAAGCTATCTGTCAAAAAAGAAGATAATTGTATCAAACAATTTACAGTAAAATCCCTCTAATGCGACCACCTAAAAAGAGGTATAATTTTGGGTTGTAGAGGCAGGTGGTAGCTTAATGAAGGACAAAAGTAATGCAGAAAGCTCCTAGAGGAGCTTTCTGCATTATTTTTGTCCTGTATTAAGCAACCACCAGCTTATAAAGTCAGATATGTTTATCATTAAGTGGTCGCATTCGAGGGGTTCTACTGTACTTTGTTTCAATCTCTGTATTTTTTTTTAACCAATCAGCCATTTACCTGATATAGACATCTTTAACCCTTTCCTCCATAGGCTATTTTTAGATCCAACCACTTTGAATAAATCTACCGAAAAGGAGCATTAACAAGAGAAAAGATTTTTTTTCAAATTTTGTACTTTGAAACCATTGTGATAAATAGAGCATTTGCTCCTATAGGAGCAAATGCTCTATTTATCACAATGGTTTCAATAGGTAATTTTTACAGAGGCATAGAAAGGCGTATTTATGGGAAAAAAAAGGTTAAATGCCTTTACAAAGTAGACCCACATTAGACTGCCCCTCTAGGTCCAGCTATGGTCTGCTTTGTTTGCTATAGATCTGATCCTATTGAAATTTTGATAGATCTATGCTGTTTGTTATAGATTTGATTCTACAGTTTCTTCTTTAGATTTGGATTGATGCTGCTTGTTATAGATTTGTTTCTATTTAAATTTGGATAGATACTGTTTACTATAGATTTGATTCTATTTACATTTTGACAGATACTGTTTGCTATAGATTTGATTCTATTTAAATTTTGATAGATGCTGTTCGTTATAGATCTGATTCTGCAGTTTCTTTCAATGAAAACTTTAATTTCATTCAATTAATGAACATTTATGCAGTCATGAATAACTCATGATGTAAACAGAGCAGACACAGGATCTGCCCTGTTTGCTTATGAAAGTGTAATAGACCGGACTCTACAGTTTCTACCAATACCAAAATCTCCTGTGTACATATGCCATTATAAAAATTAAGCCAATAAATTTTCATGATGCCACTGTCAAGTAAAGGATTATACCATCATATTTTCTTATATAAATAAATACTGGTATTTATTCTGATCAAGCGGGTTTTCGTCCCTTACCTGTTGTGGTCCGGCCCGACTATTTTGTATGTGTAGTCACACTGTATCTTGTGGGTCTGCAGGAACTGGTGCAAACGGCTCTTGGCATTCTCCAGAGTCCAGTTGCCATGGATATCAGCTCGGAAGTCAACATCTTCAGACTTAAAGAGCAAAGAAGCAAACCTTAGACTCTTGTGAGGTTTTTAGGAAATTTATGATAAATGTTTTCTCCATCAAATTCTACCTCGCTGGAACTCACCAGCATTGTCTCAACAACATGTTTCTGTTAAGATTTAATCTTCCTTTCAGCCCTGTTTTACCCTTTCCCTGTTCTATATTTATTACAAATTTCAATACCTACTGAATATTCATGGAAAAAATAGTTATATTGAAATATGGAAGGTGGAACATTGTAGCCATTTTAGAAAGTAAAGAGACAGATCTGTCAAATTCCATTAGCAAACAGAGCAGACTCTGATCAGAAGACGTCTGATCTGGGTCTACTCTGTTTGCAGATGCGTGAAAACATGTTTATATGAGGGAAAGGGTTAACTTTTGATAAAATCAAAGGTTCAGATTTCTGAGAAAGTCATTTAACCACAAATGCCCAACTAGTTAACAACTGCATCAGAATAGCAAACTGTAGTTTCTGACCATTATTTGAAAACCAAATTATATAGATCTGTTCCTACTGTTTTGCCCAAGCCAACTTTCTTTCATAATTTTACATTACAAAATTTAAGTCAACAATTCATGTATAAATATTCATTAAGGAAAGGGCTAGCCCTTTCCCTTTTCTATATATTTACTATTTAGTCCAATGTTCAATACCTACTGAACATTCACTGATAAAATACATGTAGTTATAAACAAATATGGAACACCGATTATATTGTAGCCATTTTTAAATCTTAAGAAACAGACCTATGAAATTCCATTTGCAAACAGAGCAGACCCTGATCAGACGGCTCTTGAATCCTGATCTGATCTGCGTTTTCTCTGTTTGCAAATGTGTGAACAATGTTTATATGAAGGAAGGGTTAAAGAAAACTTTCAAATCTGGTATTTGCAGATCACACCTCTTCAAGTTGTCTCTTCTCTGCTACCCTTTCTAAATAGCTTAGCGGTGGTCCTTGTTCATATGGAGGAAATTCCCTCATCTGTTGATCCCCAAATGGTGGCTCTGCCCCTCCCACCTGAAGCTTCTGGTGAGGAGCCTGGACCCCTGGCAGCTGAGAGAACTGCCTCTCCTGCTCCATGCCAGCTTCCCCTGTCTCCTGATCAGGCTGAATATAAGAATCACAAAATATGTTAAGTAACAATCTTATCAATATACAGTAAAACCCCTCTAAACCGGAATTCTAGTAGAGAACTATTAAGATACTTTTAGGCAGTTGGCTGCTTAATGCAGGGTGAAAGTCATTCAGAAAGGTCCTACAGGAGCTTTCTTCATGACTTTCACCCTGCATTAATAAAACTGAAACCTGTCTCCAAGACCAATATTTTAGTAAATTGAACATATGCTTTAGAGGGGTTTTACTTTACTGTATTATTGGGGAATATATGTCTCAAAACAAACTTAATGCTTTAGAGCCAGGCCTTTTTCTGGTAATTTTCAGGGTAATGCATTTTAATAAATGGGCATTTTTGTGCATAAAACTCAATGATTTGGAAACATTTTGGTCCCATTTTTACTTATTTTGCATTTTTGATAGCATTTTAATCAAAGTTTGTCTCTATTGGGATTTTTTTCCCAAAATTGGGAAAAATGATACAAATGATACCTATTTTGTATTGGGATTTGGGTTCTTTTAACTGACCCATGTTGACGCCAGAAAAAGGCTTGAGAGTATGATAAAGAAAGGGTTGTTTGTATAAAAAATGAGGTAATTTGATTGATATATGGAATCAAGGGTAGACACATTAGCCATTCACCGTGATCTGTCATAAATACCATGTATTGAAAATATCATTTGGTATGTGTACTGAACGTATTATTTGGATACATGTACAAGTATTTAACTATTTAACCCTTAACTCCATAAATACGCTTTTCTACGCATTTGCAAACATAGAAGACCCAGATCTGATCAGACGGCTCCTGTAGGAGCTGTCTGATCAGGGCCCACTCTGTTTGCTCATATTATATAGATCCTGTTCTTCAATTTCTGCCATGGTCAAAATTTCCTGTGTTCATGTACCTGTATAAGCAATAACCTAATTAATATTCATAATGTCATTATTTCTTACATGAATATTAACACATTTCTGCATATTGACGACTTTTGACGCTTCTGTCACTTTGTGAGTGACAGAGTGAGCTGGGTTTTACGTCCGACCAACAGTATTTCAGTTATTTGCAGACTGTATCCGCATGAGACAAGTTATAGTGCTGCATAGTGCCGCAGGTACATGGCAAGGGCTCCCCACCCAGTCACATTATCCTGACACCGGGCCGACCAGTCCTAGAACTACACCTTTAATGTCGAGCGTAGACAAGGGAGCTACTAGTACCAACTTTTAACGACTTTTGGTCTGTCGCGGCCGGGGATCGAACCCACGACCTTCCGTACCGCAGGCGTATGCTCTACCACTGAGCCACGCGGCCGGTGTCACTTTGTGAAACCATTGTGATAAATAGAGCATTTGCTCATATACGGTTATTAGTGCATGCTTATGAAAAGAAAGAAATTTACATTAACCCTTCCTCCATAAATACACCTTTCTACGCCTCTGTAAAGGTGACCTGTTGAAACCATTGTGATAAATAGAGCATTTGCTCCATAGGAGCAAATGCTCTATTTATCACAATGGTTTCAATACTACATAATTCTAAAAAAAATCCTTTTCCCTAGTAAATGGTCCTTTTGGTAGATACATTCATAGAGGATGGATCTAAAAATAGCCTATGAGGGAATGGGTTAATGGAGTAAAGGATTAAGTAAAGGGTTGAGTGGCAATATGGTTAAAATATTCCTAGGTAACTTTATGCAAAGGTCCAGAACATTAAAACATTTTCAAAAATAACTTATTTATTTCTCCACAAACCCTATGTTGTGACCACTCCTCAGAATTGCCTCGAAGTCAGAATCGTCTCTTTGAGACCATTCTAAAGAGTGGTCATGACATAGGGTTTGTTGGAGAAATGACGGTTTATTATCTGAGAACACACATTTATCTGTGACTCTGCTCATGAATATGGCTCCCTACTCACCACATTGCTTGGGACCTCCTCCTGTTTTATCTGACCAAGCCTGACAAGATAGTTGACCATATCTCTTGCTGCATTAGCCTGTGCATCTTTCTTGCTGGTCGAGTTTCCCACTGCCATGTAGTCATAGCCTTGTATGTGACACTGCAAGACAAACACAGACAGAGGCATAAAGTAAAACATTTTCAAGAGTAACTTCCTTATTTCTCCACCAAACCCTATGTTGTCACCACTCTTTAGAATCGTCTCGTGGAGACGATTCTAAAGAGTGGTCACAATTTAGTATTTGCTGGAGAAATGACGATTTTAGTACTTAAGAACGCACATTTATCTGTTGCTCTGACAGATTAAGCCATTACCACATATAGATACAGTAAAAAACCCTCTAAACCGGACATTCAATTTAGTGTAAATAAAGTGTCTTGGAGACAGGTGGCAGCTTAATGCAGGGTAAAAGTCATGCAGAAAGCTCCAAGAGGAGCTGTCTGCATGGCTTTCACCCAGCATTAAGCAGCCACCTGCCTAAAAATATTGAAATTCTTCTCAACTAGAATTTAGGTTTAGAGTGTTCTACTGTAACTTTTCGAACGCTTGCAAACAGAGTTGAAGCTGTCAGATCATTCAGAATCTACTCCATTTTAATAATATAGAATTACATAGATCTTATTCTGTTATGGTTCATACACCATTATAAAAATTCAGCTTTTAAATATTCATGATGTCATAATTTCTTACATAAATAGTTACGAAGAAAAGGGTTATGCCATACATTAAGCCAATAACATTAACTTTTAACATCGACTCCTACAAGAGCCATCTGATCTGGGTCTTCTCTGTCTGCAAAGGCATGAAAAAGCATTTATATGAGGGACCAGGGTTAACATTTAGTTTTTAATCTGTTCTGTTAAATTCTATTCATTTTGAAACATAGAGCATTCAGTAAGTCATCTAGTTCAGTTGAGATAGTAACAAGAGGCTTAATCTATAACAAGAGGGCCATTGGCCCTATATCGCTCACCTGAGTTACAGTAATACATGTATATTGACATGTTAATTTTTCAGTGGACAACATTTCTAGCAGATGAAATAAGCTTAGTGCACTGCTTTCACCCTTTAACTGCTGAATAAACTTTAACTGAATTCAGAACTAATACCAAGTGACTGGTTGACCAAGATCTAAACTGTTTACAACTTGTGCCATTTTTGCCTTAGCTCAAAATGCCTAAAACTGGTCTTTGAGAAATTCAAATGACTTCAATAAAGCTATGCAATTATACCTTGACCCAGGTATATAGGCAAATAGAGTGCTAGGCAGTACATAATGCCAGTTTTTCTGTGAAATGACCAATAAGAATATCTTTAAAAATCGTTTAACCCTTTCCCTCATATAAAGCTGTTTTTATGCATTAGCAAACAGAGTAGACTCAGATCAGACGACTCCTACGGAAGCTGTCTGATCTGGGTCTTCTCTGTTTCTTTTGACACAATATAGATCGGATTCTACAGTTTTTGTCAAAGCAAAAACTTCTCTTCAGAGAAATAATGTGTTTTACACATTAAAAATAAGAGTAGACTAGATCAGACGGCTGCTATAGAAGCTGTCTGATCAGGGTCTGCTCTTTTTACATTTGACAAGATATAGATTTGATTTTACAGTTTTTTTTCAAAGCTAAAACTTCTATTTATGGCAATAACAATTTTTTTAAGCATTAGCAAACAAGAGTAGTCCCAGATCAATTTTTGTCAAAGCAAACAGGTTAAGGGTTAATAGGTGTTTAGAAATAATTCTAGCTCTAGGTGTGAATATCTGATGATAATTCAATTAAACGGGTCATTAGTATTTTTAACAATTGAAATTGAGAAGAGTTAAGTCTACTGTTATAATGAAGTTATATTTACTCAGTTATTTCATTAATATCATACAAGATTCAGACATTATAGAACTTTTTAATGTGTTGTCATCAAATTTTATAAAAAAAAGTTATATTTAAGATGCTTTTTGGGGCAGCAGACTTAATCCACAGTAGTAAGTTTAACACCTATCATTGTTAAGGGGGGGGGGGGGGGGGGGGGGGGGGAGGGATTATCATGTTTTCTTAAGAATTACCATGACTTATATCAGTTGGGCCATTGCATAATCATGTTTTCACAGTTTTCTTAAACATTACCATGACTTACATCAGTTGGGTTTGGACCCAGATCAAAAGTCTAGATGGTGATCATTTTCCTATATCTCTCACATCTAACTTGAGAGACATTGGAAGACACCATGTAACATCACTCACACTACACACTGGGGTTAATGGGTCAAAATGCCTTTAATGTTTCGTCTGCAACAAAAAGTTATTGTCATCTGCTTCAATTCTTAAAATAAACTTACTTTCATTTTCTTGCAAAAATATGGTTAAGATGACAAACAGTTTGGATCCTGATGAGACGCCACAGTATGCGGCCTCTCATCTGGATCCAAACTGTTTGCATAGGTAATCACAGTTTCACCACTAGCATGCAAAGAGTTAAGAGTCATGCATTGACCTGGAGAGATTTTACTGCCCAGCAGCTGTAACCTTTGAACTGCTGCTAGTCTGCAGATCTGGAGTTGTTTATTTAACCCTTAATTTCTCTCATATAAACTTGTTTTCATGCATCTGCAAACAGAGTAGACCCAGATAAGGTGGCTCCTATAGGATCAAGGTCTGTTATTTGCTAATGGAATTTGATAGATGTTTCTATGCCTTCTAAAACAGCTACACTGATTCACCTTCAACATTTTATTATAAATAGTTATAAATAGAATGATACTAGCACTCCAATGCAGTTATCTCCCTTTGTCCCTTATGGCTATGCTAATGGGACAAGGGAAATAACTGTGAGGAAATTACCTTTTAAGTGTTACAGATTCTGATGTTAAGTAGCATAAAACCCCAGGGTGAGACCATTTATGGCCCAGGTGTCATTATTTGAACACACCTGGTAGTGGTATATTAGGCGATGCTTCATACCAAATATCTTAGCTCTAGATTATGTGGTTTCAGACAAAAAGATTTTTAAAGGTTTCCCTATATAAGTCTATGTAAAAACTACAAGCCCCAGGGCAGGGCCATTTTTGGCCCGGGGGTCATCATTTTAACAAACTTGGTAAAGGACCATTAGATGATGCTATGTACCAAATATCAAAGCTCTAGAAATTGTGGTTTCAGAGAAGAAGATTTTTAAAGATTTAAAAAAAAAACCTGTAAAAGTAGTGGGGCGGGGCCATTTTTTGCCCGGGGGTCATGATTTTAACAAAACTGATAGAGGGCATCCTAAGGTACATTTCTGTGAAATTTGGTTGAAATCCTCCCAGTGGTTTAGGAGAAGAAGTCATTTGAAATAAAAGTGAACGGACAGACGGACGGACAGACGGACGACGGACGACAGGCGGTCACAATAGCTCACCTTGAGCCTTTGGCTCAGGTGAGCTAAAAACAGTTTTGCTCCAGATGACTGAGATGAGACACCCGTAATGCAGCATCTCATCAGGATCCAAACTGACAATATATATACTTTGATCATATTTTTTGCAAAAGAAATGACAGAAATTTTATTATAACCTTTACCTTCATATAAACGGGTTTTCACACATCTGCAAACAGAGTAGACCCAAATCAGACAGCTCCTATAGAAGCCATCTGATCAGGGTCTGCTGTTTGCTAATGGAATTTCAAAGACATGTTGCTTTACTTTCCAAAAATGGCTACGATATTCCACCTTCTATATTTAATTATATCTTTTTTGTTCAGTAGGTATTGAAATTTGAAACAAACATAGAACAGGAAAGGGTTAAGAATTGAAGCATACAACAATTGTTGCCGACAAAAAAAACTTAGCGTGCAACCGGTTAATAATTATAAACTGACCGTTACATACTGTCAGAAATCAATTTCTTACCTCACATTTAAACCTTGGTCTGTGTTTGGCTCCAGTCTGACTGAAGTCATAGTTGGGTGTTGCCTTGTTTTTCCCACACCAGGCATACAAAAACTGCTTGATGTCTCCCATCTCTACAACATGATAAAAATACAAGTTTTAAGACTAAGCAAACCCTTCATAAATTTACATTTGTAAACAGTCATCTACCTACGGTTACTGACTAGTACCCCTCTTTCGAGTGTTACAGTCATGTATTTAGTCCTGGTGAAATGCAAGGTTACTTAGGTATCTCCACTTTTAACCCTTTCCCTCATATAAATGTCTTTTCATGCATTTGCAGACAGATTGGACCCAGATCAGACGGCTCCAATAGGAGGGTCTGCTCTGTTTGCCTTTGACATGATGTAGATCTGATTCTACAGTTTTTGTCAAAGCAAAAAATTCCCTTGAGAAATAATTAGTAATAGTATAGAACAAACATCTTCTTTCAAATGTTAATGTCCAGGAATAGCATATCTCATCTGGATCAACATCCATCCCAGATATTAATTTACCCTAGTTCTACAATATAAAAGTTCTGTATTTCAAAATATAACATAATTATACATGTCATACATGTGATAACCTGTTGAAGCACGTCAGGTAGATTTTGGAAATTTGTCAGGTAGATTTGATTTTTGTCAGGTAGATTTTACCGACACGACGAAATATATGGAGATGAAAAAATTATCTTCTGGATACTTACGTTTTTTATACCTTTTCACATAATCATTCATACCTTACCATAAAAACTGTTACGGTATTATCCACATACCATGCCATTATAAACCTTACACTACACACATAACATTTACACACACTTTCCCTCATATCAACGCCTTTTCATGCATAGGAGCTATCTTGTCAGGGTCTGCTCTGTTTTCTTATGATATTGAAATGATTCCACACTTTCTGGCTTGGCCCAACAAAATAAAATGTCCATGTGCTGTTATAATAATAAATCTACCTTTACAAACCATACATTATACAGACTACATCTATACACAGCCATGGCATCATCTCCAACCCTTACAATGCCTAGACATCAATAACCCCATTAACCCTTTCCTTCATATAAACATGTTTCACTGATTTGCAAACAGAATAGACCCAGATCAGACAGCTCCCATAATTAAATAATCATTAATGCCATGAAAAAATCGAGACTTATTACTGTTTTATCATAATGATAAATATATTCCATTTTATCTTATTTTTTTTACAGTTTCAGTGCTTTATAGGCTTATTTTCTAGCCCTTATTCGGCTATATTCCCAATGGCAAAAAAGTGTGTTTTCTCCAATTTTTTGAGGAAAATTCGCAACCTCAAGTCAAAAAAATCTATGAAAAAAACGTTATAAACCTCGATTTATTCAGTACAATCGGTCTGGGGACGAATCTTTCGTACTTTTTGGTATTGCCGGTTTGCTGAATAAAACTAAACTGTTTATCGTTCAGAATATTCGGATATTCTTTACTTGTTGTTAACGGTCGGAGTGCATACTGCTTTTTGAAGCTATGATAACGTCATTCCCCTCGTCTTAATTTGTCTCCTCGCTTGAGTAATAATAATGCGTGCCGCATGTGTATTTGTGGACAACGTCGCCTATATCAGAGTTTATTCTGGACTCAGTGACAGGTGGGCTAGTGAAGAAATGTAATAAAGTACTGCCCTCGATTTCAGTCTTTCTTTCGGACATAACTGCTTCGTTTTCGTGTAGAAAGTCCAGATAATCACATTTGTTAACAAAATGTTTTTCACTTTCGTTTTCGACTCGCGCGAGAGACTATGTGATTTTGATATATAAATTAACCAATCAAATCGCGTAAAAACCTTCACACCAGATGCTGTATCTGGGGGACGTCACTACCGGAAATAAATTTGCAGTCTCCAAGCAACAAGTAGCGACTCTCTTTCGCAACCGTGAAACGAAAACAAGACATCCCGATTTGAATTTAGATTAAATTATCTATTTAGGGAGGGGATTTGTGCAGAAGCATTGCCTTAGGATGGAATTCTGTCTGATTTGTATGCGTGCATCCCGCAAAGGCGCATGCCGCCGTTTGCATGTTGACACGACTGGTTCCCGAAATTTTTTTTGTTAACTCCAGTACAGCGCAAACGGGAACCAACTTGTGATTACATAATGCGGATGTTCTCCGCGGGGGAACAATACCAAAACAGGCCAATCGTGGATCACAGCATGCTAAAGGGGGTTTGTGTGTGTAGAGAACTAACAGATAATCTAACGCAGGGAGGAAAATATAGGTCACTAAAAAAAATGCCGTAGCAGAAACGGTAAAACGGTAGAAACGTCCATTGAATCGGTAGAACGGTAGACCACCTCTGAAAACGGTAGAATTCACCTACCGTCGGTAGTTATCACATGTATGACATGTAGTTCGTCATCTGACACGTTTTTATACTTTAATAACTGATTTAAAATTCTATTTTTTAATAACTCTCTTCATTTTTATCATTCCCTGATGAAGGCTTTTGTAAAGCCAAAACCTTGGTCTGATTAAAGATTTGTCTACACCATAGCTGAAGATCGTTCGTTCTCTTTGAGAAGTACCTTTTATTTTATCATTCCTGCAAAATATGAACCAGCAAACAAAACTTAATATGATAAAAAAAAGAATGTTAATGGAATGAAAAATAAGCTTACGTAACTGTCAAATTATTTGGACTATAATTTACCCGTGCTTCTAAGAACAGCCGATAAATGGGTTAGCCCCAAATTAAGACTTCAATGCCATTTCAATCAACAGTCGGCAAAATTCCAAAATTCTGTGCTACAAATCTGTGACTGTTAGCCTAACATAGCAGGCCTAATGTCAGTAAGCAAATCATTATCATATTTAGCATAGTCTAGATCTCAAATAAATGAGTCCGACGTCGGTTAGAAACTTGATTTAAGCTTTGAATTCAAAATGAAATATTTGAAACATGCACACTACTATGTTTCCCAGTTAGACTGGGTAGCAACCACAAATTTTCATAACGACACACGTATAGACTATTCGGCCACAATAATCAGCTATTGATTGTAAGCCGGTAGAAGATCGTTGTGGTCGTGGTCCGAATATCGATCGACACTTGTCCAATTTCAATATTATCGCCAGAGAACGATTCCGCTTTTAAAATAACCTTTGCTGTAGCTTTGAGCAAATGCATTAGAACAGTATTTTTAAGAATATACATTACCTTCTTAAGCACGCATGACAGAAAAGAAATTTAATTTGGAATAAAATTTCTAAATATCACCAACGTGAATCGTTTGGGTGCCCCGGTGTCGTATATTTTACGAAAACGTTACAATTACACAAACTAGATATCTAAGGATATTATTAATTTTCTTAGCTCTTTTATATTATATGGCATATTCATACAACTTTCTTTATGAATAGGTGAATTTTCATTTGTTAGTTCTCATATACTCATTTTCATCTCTATTCAAATATATACCCTCTGCCCGATTTTTATGACATATATAATGAACAAAGAATTTTTTTTACCATGCCAGAAACTGCAGAATCAAATATATTATTTATATACATGTACAACAAATTGTAAAAATAACAAATAGCAAGCTGTATCAGTAGAGTGTGTTTTTTTTCCATTAGTTCATTGCACCTTTTCAAACAGCTTAGACCTTGATCAATTGACTCCTGTAGGGTACTTCATTTAATGCCATTGCAAACAGAGTAGATCTACATTACTATGGGAACAGTCTGACTAAAAATATTTTCACTTTGCTTATATGATGATATAGATCTGATTCTACATATGAAGTTTCTATTATAGCATTAACATTCATTGTTCAAATACCACTATAAACAAGAGGTCCAAGATGGCTCTATATCGCTCACCTGAGACTTTGTGACACTAGTCAACAAATTTCACAACTGAACACAAGAGGGCCAGTGTGGCCCTACATATATCGCACAACACTGAGAATGAAGTACGGGGTGACTTTTTACAGCCGCCACACAAGCACTTAACACCTGGTGTTTTGAAGTAAATATAGTCTGAAAGTGGGAGATCCTTTGAATGCGAAAAGAGAAGATCTCAAGTCTCCAAAAAGCTCACCTTGAGCACAGCTCAGATAAGTTAAAACAAGAGCATGGATTGCAGGTGCAAACGATCATCTGTTCAAATGAGTTCATAATGGGGCATAATTTGGTTAAAAAAATGACTTACGGAATTATGGCCCTTGGACAGATTGTAGCCCTCGTAACAAGTGTGGAAGTTTCTTTCTTAAGACTTGCTTGAATAGTCTTAAAACAATAGCCAATGTTAATGTTTCTTGTTAGAGTTTTAAAAAAGTTCAAATATCAACATCACAAGTCAAAAAACATTAATGTCTAGGCCTTGTCACAAGGAAATATGAGAGCCCCACTAGTTATGGTTTCAAAATGACAGACATCTTAATAAGGGATATAATTTTGTAAAAAGCCTCACAGGGTTACGGCCTTTGATCAGATTGTAGCCCTTCTGATGTGAACAAGTGTGTGGAGTTTCATAAGAATTGCATGAATATAGTAAAAGCCAATGCTAAAGTTTCTGCACTACAACGATGACGATAATGATGAAAATGCGGACGTCAATTGTTATTTGTTTGTGTTGATTAACATATCATTTTCTGATCACTATGGGCTAACTGGACGCCCCACAGAGAGAGAGGGGAGAGGAAACAGAGAATCCAGAGTGCGATGCCCTACTCCTATTATCAATAGTTTCTCTGGTTCTGTTAGATGCCCAGTGTAAAGCTCTGATACATCAGACCTTGGTTTACAGTCTCGTCCAAAGTTACAGCAACAGCTTATAATATAGTTAGTAATTTCAGAATTTGTAATTTATCCATCAGGAGAGGTAAAGGGTTAACAAAAGAGTGTTTAAATGCAGGTGGGAGGACAAAAGACCAATATCAATGCTTCTTGGAAAGCTGGTATTCAATTTATTTTCACAATTAATATATACATTTTATGCAACCATTTCTGAAAAACATCAAATTTCAGCTCAGCACAAATATATGCAAACATAACATAGATTCAGTGTGAACAAAATAGATCGACCCAATATACAGATGGCTTAACCCTTTCCTTCCTATACACATGCTTTTACACATTCGTAAACTGAGAAGACCCAGATCAGACGGCTTCTATAGGAGCTGTCTGATCAGGGTCTGCTCTGTTTGCTAATGGAATTTGAAAGATTATTTTGCTAATGGAATTTGAAAGATTATTTTTCTGTACTTTCTAAAATGGCTACAAACTTTCCTTCTTCCATATTTAGTTATAACCATTTTTTTCATGAATATTCAGAAGGTATCGAGATTTGGAATAAACATAGAACAGGGAAAGGGTTAAGTATATTTTAACATTTTGTACACTAGCAGAGAATTATGTGATTACTTAGACAAACAGTATGGACCCAGACATCTAGGTGTACAGTCTTAACACTTTCCCTTATACAAAAGTGTTTTCACGCATTTGCAAACAGAGTAGACCCAGATCAGACGGCTCCTAGAGGAGCCGTCTGATCAGGGTCTGCTCTGTTTGCTAATATAATTTGATAGATCTGGTTCTTTAGTTTCCAAAATGGCTACAATATATATCCAACCTTCACCATGTCCATAAATAGTCAGTAGGTATTGAAATCTGGAATAAACATAGAACAGAGAAAGGGTCAACACTCTCATCCATGAATATTCATGTAAGAAATAATGACATCATGAATATTTTATTAGCCGAAAATTTAAATTGTAAATTTTTCAATGAAAGTTTTTGTTTGGGTAAAAGCTGTAGAATCAGATTTATATCATGTTCAAAGCAAACTGAGCGGTACTTACTGAATATTCATGGACAAAACAGTTATAACAAGAGTGCCAGTAGACACAATATACGCCCGTCGGGGTCTTGTTCAACATAAACTGGGGTTAACGTATTTGCTGAACTCAAATTCTAAGCCCAATTTTGCGACCAAGTTTCAAGGTTGTAAATAGGCATACTTTAACAAAAAACCTTAACCAAAAATTCTAAATTGAAAAGTGCCATAATTGTGTCTAAATGCTTGACAGAGTTGCATTGTATTTACTCTTGCCTACAGATGAAGCTTCTGATGGTGAACAAATGTTTCAAGTTTAAAAGCTTTATCTGAAAGGGTTATGTAAATAAGTGGACTTTAACTAAAACCTTAACCAAAAATTCCAAGCTAAAAAGCGTCATAATCATGTCAAAATGTTAGACAGAGTTATGTACTCTTGCCTACAGGTGAAGCTTGTGATGGTGAACAAGTGTTCCAAGTTTAAAAGCTTTATCTCAAAGGGTTATGTAAATAAGTGGACTTTAACCAAAACCTTGACAAAAAATTCTAAGTTAAAAAGGGGCATAATTCGGTCAAAATGCTTGACAGAGTTATTTACTCTTGCCTACAGGTGCAAGTTGTGAAGGTAAACAAGTGTTCCAAGTTTAAAGGATTTATTTCAAAGGGTTATGTAAATAAATGGACTTTAACAAAGCCTCAACCAAAAATTCTAAGTTAAAAAGGGGCATAATTCGGTCAAAATACTTGACAGAGTTATGTACTCTTGCCTACAGGTAAAGGTAGTGAGGGTGAACAAGTGTTCCAAGTTTAAAACCTTTATCTCAAAGGGTAATGTAAATAAATGGACTTTATCAAAGCCTTTATCAAAGCCTTAACCAAAAATTCTAAGTTAAAAAGGGGCATAATTCGGTCAAAATGCTTGACAGAGTTATTTACTCTTGTCTACAGGTGAAGGTTGTGATGGTGAACAAGTGTTCCAAGTTTAAAAGCTTTATCTCAAAGGGTTATGTAAATAAATGGACTTTAACAAAGCCTTAACCAAAAATTCTAAGTTAAAAAGGAGCATAATTCAGTCAAAATGCTTGACAGAGTTATTTACTCTTGCCTACAGGTGAAGGTTGTGACGGTGAACAAGTGTTCCAAGTTTCAAAGCTTTATCTCAAAGTGTTATGTAGATAAGTGGACTTGTTCCACATAAATTGAGGTTAACATTTTTGCTTAACGCAAATGCTAAACGCAAATTCTAAGTCCAATTAAGTGACCTTGACCTTGGATAAACGAGCCGGGACTTGGCAGGCTACTGTAGCATGTCTAGATATACATGATGATTAAATTTGGGAAGGATCCACCAAGCGGAACTTGAGTTAGAGATGTTACAGACAGACAGACCGGTTAAATTTTTTGACCTTGACCTTGGATAAACAAACCGGGACTTGGCAGGCAACTGTAGAATGTCTAGATAAACATTGTGTTAAAATTTGAGAAGGATCCACCAAGCGGAACTTGAGTTAGAGATGTTACAGACGGACAGACGGACAGACACACAGACAGCGCCATTCCATAATACGTCCCGTTTTTTCAAACGGGCGTATAATAAAAAGTGGAAGGTGGAGCATTGTAGTCATTTTAGAAATAGAAATGGATCTATCAAATTCCATTACCCAAACAGAAGACCCTGATCAGACGGCTCATACAGGAGTCATCTGATCTGGGTCTACTCTGTTTGCAAATGCATGAAAGGGCGTTTAAATGAAGGAAAGGGTTAAGCGACCTTATACTGGTGTTCGATCAGGACTCTTAAAAACAGGTGGTTGCTTAATGCAGGGCAAAAGTAATGCAGACAGCTCCTAAAGAGCTTTTTGCATTGTTTTTGAGTTGCATTAAGTAACCACCTGTCTTACAGACCCTTAATTAGACCCCTTTAACCCTTTCCCTGTTCTATGTTTATCTCAAATTTCAATACCTACTGAATATTCATGGACAAAATAGTTACAATTAAATATGGAAGGTGGAACATTGTAGCAATTTTAGAAGCTAAAGGAACAGATCTATTAAATTCCATTAGCGAACAGAGTGGTCACAGCATAGTGTTAACCCTTTCCTCCATAGGCTATTTTTAGACACAACCTCTTTGAATCAATCTACCGAAAAGGAGCATTTATCAGAGAAAAGGAAAAGTTTAAAAGTGTGTAGATTTGAAACAATTGTGATAAATAGAGCATTTGCTCCTATAGGAGCAAATGATCTATTTATCACAATGGTTTCATAAAGTGAATTTTACAGAGGCGTAGAAAGGCATATTTATGGAGGAAAGGGTTAAATGGAGAAATGATGATTTTAGCATTTGAGTCTGCACCTTAATCTGTTGCTCTGTTATAATGTAGATTTATAGGAGCTATTTGATCTGGGTATGCACTATAAGCATAAGTTTGTCGGATTACTTACGGTTATTAGGGTGTGCTTATGAAAAGAAAGAAATTTACATAAATGATTAACCCTTTCCTACATAAATACACCTTTCTACGACTCTGTAAAGGTCCCCTGTTGAAACCATTGTGATAAATAGAGCATTAGCTCCTAAAGGAGCAAATGCTCTAATTATCACAATGGTTTCAAACAACAAAATTCTAAAATTTTCTTTTTCTCTAGTTAACGCTCCTTTTTTGGTAGATTTATTCAAAGTGGTTGGATCTAAAAATAGCCTATGAGGTAATTGGTTAGGAATTAAAGCAGACGACATTGAATGGGCCTACTTTTCATCATCATATCATCAAAATACTAAATCTATGCATGCAAAACAATTCATTTACAAACAGCATTCAATAATAATGAACAAATTATACATTCTTTGAAATTCATTTACAACCAACATTTCACCTAACATATAAACATACATTATATACAAAACAAACGCCTCAGCACAGATTGCGATTTGGTGCCATCAGAAATACGTTGCTAGATTTGCAAATTGTGTAAACCTAAACTGCTGCATTAAAAGGCAGAGTATGATCAGGATCCACTCAGCAAAATTTTCAACTTGCAGAGCTACAGATAACAGTGCATACTCATATACTAAAATCGCCATTTCTCCACTAAACCCTACGTTGTGACCACTCTTTAGAATCGTCTCAAAGAGACGATTCCAAAGAATGGTCACAACATAGGGTTTGGTCGAAAAAGAAGAAGTTATATTTGAAAATATTTTAATATACGCATCTTATCTGGAGCGCTGCACTTGTCTGAAACTACAGTAAAAACCTCTATACAAAATTTTATTCTGGGTCATAGGTCAAATGTGGTAGCTTGACCCTTTACCTCATAGAGATGACCTTTAAAGTTTTAATGGGTTACTGCGCCAAGATTTCCAATGGACTATTCTAAAATTCAAACAGGTAAAGCTTATGGTGAATATTAAGTACTTTTTAGTACTGAATATTTTTGGACAAAATGTTATAATGAAATATGGAAGTTGGAACATTGTAGCCATTTTAGAAACTAAAGAAACAGAGCTATCAAATTCCACTAGCAAACAGAGCAGACCCTGATCAGATGGCTCCTATAGGAGCCATCTCATCTTGGTCTACTCTATTTGCAAATGCGTGAAAAGGCTTTTATATGACAGAAAGGGTTAACAAGCAAATTCACTAAATTGATATTCCCCACCAAACAAGTGCTGGCCACAGTATTTAACCCTTTCCTCCAGAAATACACCTTTCTACGCCCCTGTAAAATCACCTATTGAAACCATTGTGATAAATAGAGCATTAAATTTTGCTCCTATAGTTTCAATGGTTTCAAACTACATGTACAAATTTTCCTTTTCTCTAGTTAATGTTCCTTTTTGATAGATTTAATCAAAGAGGTTTGATCTAAAAATAGTCTATGGAAGAAAGGGTTTAGTTATTGCCCTAATAGACAAAAGGTCAAGTGAAAATTCGAATAATCGAGGTTTTACTGTATATAATTTCATAAGTGAATAGAGCAGATCCTCATCAGATGGCTCCTACCCGAGCCGTCTGATCTGGGTCTACTGTGTTTGGAAAGTGTGAAAAAGGCATCTCAATTACAGTTGAACTTCGATATCTCGATCTCGGATAATTCAAACTTCAGGATAACTCGAATAAAAAGTTCAGTCCTTCCAAAACATAATTGCTCTAAAATGTATCGCTACAGATATCTGGAAACACATGTGACAGCTTAATACAGGTCTAAAGTAATGCTGAAGCTCTTACAGGAGCTTTTAGCATTACTTCAGACCTGTATTAAGCTGTGGCATTGAGAAATTGTTCAGATTTGAAATCGGATGACTCGAACTTCTGTTATCTCGAACTAATTTGTATGGTCCCTTCAAGTTTGAGTTATCGAAGTTCAACTGTAGTTAAAGTGCAAGAAGCAGGTAGTCCTTTACATCATACAAACACTCATTCAAGCCTTTGTCAATAGGGTAGACCCAGGTTAACCATTTACTTCATAGGCTATTTTTAGATCCAACCTCTTTGAATAAATCTACCAAAAAGGAGCATTAACTAGAGAAAAGGAACATTTTTTCAAATTTTGTAGTTCGAAACCATTGTGATAAATAGAGCATTTGCTCCTATAGGAGCAAATGCTTTATTTATCACAATGGTTTCACAAAGTGGCCTTTACAGAGTCGTCAATATGAGGGAATGGGTTAAGACATGAACGTTTGTGTACTAAATTATGATATCTTGAAAATTGATTACATTAATTATTGCAATAGCACAGACACATGACTAGTTGGTAGAAACTGTAGAATCATGTCTATATTATGTCCATATCTGTATTATGTCATGAGCAAACAGAGATGACCCTGATCAGGCGGCTCCTATAGGAGTCGTCTGATCTGGGTCTACTCCGTTTGCAAAGGTGTATTTATGGAGTAAAAGGATTAAAACATCTATAGGAGCCGTCTGATCATGGTCTGCTCTATTTGCTTATGGATTGTATAGATGTGATTTTGCAGTTTCTGCCGTGGCAAAAAACCCTGATTCAACCTTCCTCTGAAGCATTCGGCCAGGCAAATTTACACAACTAATGAAGAAGCAGTTTGATCTGCGAGTACACCATTTGCAACTTCAATAGAGTCTGACATTTAAGATGGTGTAGAATTGATTAATCCCTTTCTTCCATAAATACGCCTTTCTACACCTTCGCAGGGTTGACCCAGATCAGGCGGCTCCTATAGGAGCCGTCTGATCAGGGTCTGCTGTGTTTGCTGATGAAAATAATATATACCATTCTACAGTTTCTGCCATGGCCAAAAATTATTGCATCCATGCGAACTAATGTAATTAATATTCATGATGTTATTTCTTAAATGAATATTCATAGAGTAAAGGGTTAAATAGCTTTACAAACTGGTTGCGCAGGCAGATTTGGTGTCTTAGTATAATTATAGGGTTAACACTTTCCTTCATATTAACGTGTTTTCATGCATTTGCAAACAGAGTAGACCAAGATCAGACAGCTCTACTGTTTGCTAGAGCAATTTGATAGATCTGTTTCTTTACTTTCTAAAATGGCTAAAATGTTCCACCTTCCATATTTCATTTTTTTTGTCATAATTTCTCATAGATTGTATTTGTAGCTCTTAATCCTTTCCTCCATAAATACGCCTTTCTACAAGTCACCTGTTGAAATCATTGTGATAAATAGAGCATTTGCATTTTATCACAATGCTTTCAAAACTACAAAATTCTAAAAAAATAATCTTTTGTCTAGTTAATGCTCCTTTTCGGTAGATTCATTCAGAGAGGTTGGGTCTAAAAATAGCCAGAGGGAAAGGGTTAATTCCTTATTTCATTAATACAGTAAAACCCCCGCTAATGCGACCACTTAATAAAGAGCCACTGGCGTCGTTTAAAGCAGGTGGGTGCTTAATGCAGGACAAAAGTTATGCAGAAAGCTCCTTATGCAGAAAGCTCCTATACGAGCTTTCTGCATAACTTTCGACCTGCATTAAGCAACCACTTGTCTCTGCCACCCATAATAATGCCTATTTTTGGTGGTTGCATTAGCGGGGTTTTACTGTATTCATATAATGAAATAGCGACAAAATGCATTTTTTTTATTAGCTGTATTTTATAATAGCTTTATGTGAATTTTTGATAATGGCAGAATGTGCAGAAACGGATCTATATTATTTCATAAGCTAACAGAGCAGACCCAGATCAGACAGCTCCTACATCTAAGTCATGTATATGAGGTTGATGCCTCGTTCATTATCATGTAATATTTCGATTTCATTTCATCTCTATTTGCAGTGGTAAGGAAAGGTGTTTCTCTCTTGTCAAGTGTTATCCCGTTCCCTGTTCTAGGTTTATTACAAAACCCAGTACCTACTGAATATTCAAGGAAAACATAGTTATAATGAATTATGGAAGGTGGTATATTGTAACCATTTTAGAAAGTGAAGAAACAAGATCTATCAAATTCTATTAGCAAACAGAGTGGACCCTGATCAGACGGCTCCTCTAGAGAGCCGTCTGATCAGGGTCTACTCTGTTTGCAAATGTGTGAAAACACGTTTATATGAGGGAAAGGGTTATTATCTGGTAGGAATCCAAAAACAAAATCACTTGGATGGCTACTTGAAATTTTATTGTAGATCTCGATCTGTACACGAAAATAAGTCAGTATTTGCAAAATATTTGTACAGAATGGAAAATTCATCATTTTTTAAAAATATACTTCTAGAAAATAATATTGGTGGCAGTAAACAACATGTTATAATGTTAATTCTCTATCTAACCTGATAGAGACATATTTTGACACATTGTGACCAGAGAAGACCCAGATTAGACAACTGTAGGAGTCATCTGATCAGGGCAACTGTTTGCTAATATAATATGATTCTACACTTTATGCCATAATCTAATAATTAATTCAGAGCTCCAGATAAGATGTGTCAATTTAAACATTTTCAAGTATAACTCACTTTATCTCTCCACCAAAACCCTATATTGTGACCTCTCTTTAGATTGTCTCTTCAAGGCGATTCTAAAGAGTGGTTACAGTATAGGGTTTGGTGGAGAAATGACGATTTTAGTATTTGGGTATGCACCTTTGTCTGTAGCTCTGTGATTGTTCATACAAAATTAACCCTTTACTCCATGACTATTCATGCAAGAAATAATGACATCATGAATATTAATTAGATTATTTGTTACAATACCATATAGACACTTGGATTTTTGGCTATAACAGAAACTGTACAATCAGATCTATATCATATCATAAGCAAACAGAGCAGACCATGATCAGAGGGCTGCTATAGGAGCTGTCTGATTTGGGTCTATTCTGTTTGTAAGGCGTAGAAAGGCATAATTATGGAATAAAGTGATAAGCTAATAACTATTCATAAATCCAGCATTTCTTCATGAATATTCATCAGGGAAAGTGTTAAACAACCAGGTTGATATCCTGAAAATTATCTCCAACAAACTAAGCCTTTACCCCTTTACTCCGTGAATAATCCTGCAAGAAATAACGACATCATGGACATTGATTTGATTAATTTTTATAATAGCACATCAACACAGGCCATGGCATAGCAGTAGAATCAGATCTGTATCATGTCATAAGCAAAGAGACAGATGTTAAAACGTGTATTTATGGAGTAAAGAGTTAACCCTTTGAAAACTTTATTTTCAAAGTGGAATGGCCCATTCTGTATTAAAGGGTATAATTTGCAAGTGGAGTTTGAAGGACAAATGGTGAAAACTCTGATCCTCGATCTGATATGGGTCTTCACTGTTTGAAAATGCTAGTACTCTCTTTTCCTGCACTCATTCTCTCCTAGGCTATATTTAGACCCAACCTCTTCGAACAGATCTACTATAAGGAGCATTAACTATAGAAAAGGAGAGTTTTAGAATTGTGTAGTCTTGAAACCATTGTGATAAATAGAGCATTTGCTCCTATGGAGCAAATGCTCTATTTATCACAATGGTTATAAAATGTGAATTTCATGGAGGCGCAAAAATGCGTCACTAGGGGGAAATGTGTTGACTCAAAGGGTCTATTGGTAACTTCACATACATCTGTAAGAAAAATTGAAGAAACTCCATGGCCAACCAGACTCAGAGGCTATAAAACTCCAGAGTCTAAGTTCATTCTTAACCCTATCCCTCATACAAACGTGTTTTCACGCATTTGCAAACAGAGTAGACCCAGATCAGACGGCTCCTAGAGGAGCCGTCTGATCAGGGTCTGCTCTGTTTGCTAATAGAATTTGATAAATCTGTTTCTTTGCTTTCTAAAATGTCTGCAATGTTCCAAGTGCCATATATTTCTTAACAATTTTGTTAATGAATATTCAGTAGTCTTTTAAATTTGGCCTAAACTTAGAACAGGGAAAGGGTTAAGTATCTGATTGGTCAAATGCTTTAGAATCCACCTCGATAAAGCAAAATGTTTATAACCCCAGGGAAGGATAAAATTTGAAATTTTTATCATGGTTTAAATTACCTTTCTTTAATATGAAATAAAGAAATGAAGAAAAATGAAATAATACGAGTAAACATAATGAAATGAAACATAATGTTTTGTATATATGCCATTTATAGCGGAAACGCTAAGACAAAATTCAAACAGGTGAGGCTTATCAGTTATGGTGAATATTTGGAGAACATGACAAACAGTGCAGTCCCTGATGAGAGGGCACCTCTATGAGTCCTCTCATCTGGGTCTACACTGTTTGCAAAGGACATTAGTGACTCATGTCCCACACTGTAAGGGTTAGCCTTTTACCTCATAGATATGCCATTGACACCTTTGCAAATAGAGGAGAGCATGATCACAGTTCCCGTAGAAACCATCTGATCAGGATCTGCCTTGTTTATTTGAAAAAATAAATCTGATTCTACAACTTCTGCCATCATCCATGTCTAATAATTTTGGTGGTCTTCATAACTCTCTATGAAAATTCAATATAAATAATGTTCATGATAACAATGCTTTTCACGTGCATATTCGACAAGTAAAGGATTAACCCATTCCCTGATATTGACGACTTTTGACGACTCTGTAAAAGTCACTTTGTGAAAACATTGTGATAAATAGAGCATTTGCTCCTATAGGAGCAAATGCTCTATTTATCACAATGGTTTCAAACAACAAAATTCTAAAATGTTCCTTTTCACTAGTTAATGCTCCTTTTCGGTAGATTTATTCAAAGAGGTTGTATCTAAAAATAGCCTATGAGGGAATGGGTTAACCCATTCTCTCATATAAATGCCTTTTCACTCCTTTGTGAAAAGAGTAGACCCAAACCAGTCAGCTCCTGTAGGTGCCATCTGATCAGGGCCTGCTGTATTATTTGCTTATGAAATTTATAATAAATCTGACTGCAGTTTCTAGAAATATTAAAAAAATCCTATGTTTGTATACCATTTTAATATTCAGCTAATAAATATTCATGATGCCATTATTTCTTACATGAATATTCTACAGGGAAAGGGTTAACTCTCTAGCATGTCTTTGTGTTCACCTAAGCAAACTAATTTGGATACAGAGTGGAAGCTGAATAACTTCGACATCTCATCAGGACCATCAGAACCAAATCTGTTTTAACCCTTCGCTTGCTGAATTTTAAAATACATTTCTCCTTCTTTACCCATGCCCTGTTGTATAATTACAATTATAACTAGAGGTTTTTGTCAAAAAAACGGATGTCTCCCCTCTAATAAAAACAATATGTAAAGGGAAATCACTAAAAATGTTATGGTCTTGACGAATGATACTTCCCCTCATTATGCGTTTTCCACACTACATTTTTCAAGAAGAAAATGATAACAGCTAATAACTCCAAAAATACTGATACCAGATTTATGGCCCTTGTGCATGACACTTACTTTCATCATGCTCTTTCCAAAAATAAAATGTCATTCCAATAGCATCAGTCAATAGGAGTTATTGATCGGCCAAAAAATGTAACAAAGGGCAATAACTCCAAAAGTATTGAAGCCAGAATTATGGCCCTTGTTCATGACACTTTCTCTCATCATGCTCTTTCCATATATGAAGTTTCAATACGATGGCAAGAGCCATGTAGGAGTTATCGTCCGGACAAGAAAGAATTAAACAAATGTACAAGGGGCAATAACTCTAAATTTATTGAAGCTGGAGTTAAGGATCTTATGCATGACACTTTCTCTCGTTATGATCTTTCCATATATGAAGTTTCAATCCAATGGCATCAGGCATATTGAAGTTATTGTCCGGACAAAAAATTATAATATTTTTTACAAAGGGCAATAACTCCAATATTAGTGAAGCCAGAGTTATGGACCTTATGCATGACACTTCCTCTCATTATGCTCTTTCCATATATGAAGTTTAAATCCAATGGCATCAGGCATGTAGGAGTTATCGTCCGGACAAAAAAGTGTGATTTTTTTTTACAAAGGGCAATAACTCCAATATTAGTGAAGCCAGAGTTATGGACCTTGTGCATGACACTTCCTCTCATTATGCTCTTTCCATATATGAAGTTTCAATCAACTGGCATCAGGCATATTGAAGTTATCGTCCGGACAAAAAGTGTGACAGACAGACGGACAGACGGACGTACTAACAAATGGGTAGTTGTGTGACTTTTTCCTTTGATCTTTTCTTGTGTGACTAGTCCCACAAGAAAAACTATTTTTGGCTCTAACTTTGGAAAAGAATGATCTGGAAGCTAACCCTAACCCTAACCCTATGTCCCACAACTGGCCAGGTTAATGTCACAAGAAATGGCCAGGTTAATGTCACAAGAGATGGCCAGGTTAATGATTTTACTTGTGGGACTAGTTAGAAAAAGTCACACAACTACCCTTTGGTGAGTGCGGACAGACAGACAGACGGACAGACGGACAGACAGACAACTCTCACGAAAACAATATGTCTCCCCCATATAAATATGGGGGGAGACATAATTAGCTTCACTGTGTACAAGTATTTCGCTGTGCAATCACTGTTGTGGAGTGCACTGGTTGCACAATCAACTTGTAAATAGTGCAGACCCTGATGAGACAGCTCCTGCAGGAGCTGTCTCATCTGGGTCTTCACTATTTACAGGTAGGTATATTGACGTGA
Source organism: Azorinus chamasolen (assembly GCA_963576725.1). Lineage (NCBI taxonomy): Eukaryota > Metazoa > Mollusca > Bivalvia > Cardiida > Solecurtidae > Azorinus > Azorinus chamasolen. Next base: position 56,166,606 of record OY755241.1, read on the forward strand.
ATAGCAAGCAAAGGGTTAACACCAATTGCATTTATGATGAGAAAGGAAGAAAAATTAACCCTTTCCTTGTTGAATATTCAAGTAAGAAATAATAATACCATGAATATTTATTGGCTGAAGTTTCATAATGTAAACTTTTTTTGCTTTGACAAAAACTATAGAATCAGATCTATATCATGTCAAAAGCAAACAGAGTAGACACGGATCAGACAGCTCCTATAGGAGCTGTCTGATCTGGGTCTATTCTGTTTGTAAATGCATGAAAATGTGTTTAATACATGTAGGAAAGGGTTAACTGTCAGAATTGCAGTTAAGTTAGAAGTAAAATCTAAAAAATTAATACATCAGGTTCGACTGCCTATCAACAGCGGGGAGATTTCAAATATATCTGAATACTGACTAGCATATTCAAACAACCTCAAACACAAATTATCATGCCCCAACAAATCTGTCAGATCCAGATCACCAACAGACATAGTGTAATTGCTCAAATATGTATTAAATTCCTACTAAATTTTACATCAATATTCATTCAAAGGCACCCTTTACCTCATGTCAAAAGCAAACAGAGCAGACCCTGATCAGACGGCTCCAATAGGAGCCGTCTGATCTGGGTCTAATCTGTTTGCCAATGTGTGAAAACGTGTTTATGTGAAGGAAAGGGTTAAGGATGGGAAATGAAAACAGGATATTTTGGCCATGGCAGAAACTATAGAATCAGATCTATATAATTCTGTAAGAAAACAGACAAGACCCCACCCAGATGACTCCTGCAATGCAAGGCATCTCTATCAGGTAACACATTAACCCTTTACTCCATTAATACGTCTTTGCAGAGTAGACCTATAGCAGATAGCATTTGATCATGGTCTGCTCTGTTTACTTACGATACATGTATATGGATATGATTCTACTGTTTCTACAATGGCCAAACATTCCTGTGTCGATGCGCTGTTATTAGAATTAATTGAATATTCATGATGTCATTATTTCTCAAAGGAATATTCATGGAGTAAAGGGTTAAAGGTCTGCTACTCTATAAAAACCTGTCTCAATAAAATTCATGGACAACAAGAGCTGTCACAGTCTCATGACAAATGCCCCCCCCCCCCCCCCCCCCCCCCAAAAATGTATCCTGTGATCTTGACCTTTGACCCATGAACCAGGGAGTTGAACGCGACACATGGTCTTTGTGTGGTGAACATTTGTGCCAGGTTATTTTGAAATCCATTCACAGGTAAAATTAAAAGATTATAGAAGGGACACAAAATTTGTGACGGACGGATGGAAGGACAGATGAACGGACAATGCGATTACAATATGCCCACCATTGGGGGCATAAAAATCACAATTTTCCTTCATATAGACTTGGCACTATTACAGAGTAGACCCAGATCAGACAGCTCTTTTAAGCAGTCTACTTTGTTTTCTTAAAAGATACTAGAGATCTGATTCTAGAGTTTCTGAAATTTAAAAAAAAAAAAGTTTTCATTGATCAATATACAAATACAGTTAATGGATATTCTCGAAGTCACACAAGTTCTTGTATAAATATTCATGAGGGATAGGGTTAACCCTTTCCCTCATATAAACACATTTTCACGCACTTGCAAACAGAGTAGACCTAGATCCGTCTGATCAGGGTCTGCTCTGTTTGATAATGGAATTTGATAGACCCGTTTCTTTACTTTCTAAATTCGTTAGAATGTTCCACTTTCCATATGTCATTATAACTGTTGTTTTGTCCATGAGGTATTCAAATTTAGAATAGACACAAAACTGGGATAGGGCTAATAGTCATAAAAATATTCCATTGCAGGATACAACATTCCATTGCAGGATACAACAAAGAAAATTTATAAGGAGAATTTACAGTCAACCCTGGATAATTTGATTGAAAATTTAATTTCTGTACAAAATAGTTCACATTAAATGCATTATATATAACATGTGGTGAAAGATTGAACAAAGTTCTGCAACAAACTTTGTTTTGACATTTGTTAATCAAGCAATACCATGTGAAAAAAAATCCTTTACCTGATGAATATTCATGCAAGAATTAACCCATTCCCTCCTACCGACGCCTTTTTACGCCTCTGTAAAACTAAAAGAGGCTGGGCCTAAAAATAGTCTAGGAGGGAATGGGTTAATGACATCATAATCATCATATTGATTAGATGAATTTTTATTACGTCAAAATGAACACAGGATTTTTGGTAATGGCAGAAACAGGACAATTTGTCCCATTATAAAACAGAGCAGACACTGATCAGATGGCTCCTGTATGAACTGTCTGATCTTGGTCTACTCTTTGCAAGACATCTGTACCAGGTGAAGGGTTAATTGACGTACCATATCGACCCGATATAATAGGGCATTCCCCACTCTCCATTAGTGTGTAAATTTGAATACATGTATTAACTATTGACTTCATAAATACGCGTTTCTATACCTTTGCAAACAGAGTAGATCCAGACAGGAATCATCTGATCAGAGTGTTCCATTTGCTTATGATATAATATAGAAATGATTTTACAGTTTCTGCCATGGCCGAAAACTACTGTGTCTGTGTGGTATTATAACAGTTAATCTAATTGATATTCATGATGTCATTATTTTTTACATATAATATTCATGGACTAAACATCAATTACACAGGGCTTTGATAACTATTAATGGAACTATTTGAGAATCAAATAGTGTAGACCCTGCTCATATTGCTTTTCAGCAGCTTGTTTATCTGGGTCTAAACTATTGCCCTCAGTTTGTCCAAACATATACAGTAAAATCCCTCTAATGCGACCACCTAAAAGATGTATAATTCTGGGTGGTAGAGGCAGGTGGCTGCTTAATGCAGGGCAAAAGTAATGCAGAAAGCTCCTCTAGGAGCTTTCTGCATTACTTGTCCTGCATTAAGCAACCACCTGATTATAAATACCGCCATGTTTATTCATTAAGTGGTCACATTAGAGGGGGTCTACTTTATTTTGCTTTTGTAATAATATAGATACCATTCTAATGATTCTATATTTTCTGCCATGGCCAATAATTCTGGAGATCATGATTATGTAAACAGCAAGCCAATCAATATTCATGCATACTGTATTTAACCGTTTCCCTGTTCTATGTTTATTACAAACTTCAATACCTACTTAATATTCATGGACAAATTAGTAGACAAATGAAATATGGAAGGTGGAACATTGTAACCATTTTAGAAGTATAAAAACAGATCTATCAAATTCCATTAGCAAACAGAGCAGACCCTGATCAGACGGCTCCTCTAGGAGCTGTCTGATCTGGGTCACCTCTGTTTTCAGATGCGTGAAAACACGTTTATATGAGGGAAAGGGTTAATGCATGAAATATGTGTATTCAAGTACAAAAATCGTCATGTCTCCACCAAACCCTGTGTAGTCTTAAGGAGTGGTCACAACATGGGGTTTGGTGGAGAAATAAAGTAGTTATTCATGAAAATAATTTTAATTTACGATTCTTATCTGAACATATGCATGAATAATTGTTGAGTAAAGGCTTATTCACGGGATAAAGAAATCAGTACAGTCCAAGAGCAGCTGTTGCATTTCTAGTGCAGTTTTAATCAGAATCAACAATACTTTACAACACATAGCGATATATACAGCACTTATTCACTGACCTTGACAATGCTGACCTTGACCATGTCACCATGGAAACACTGTAAACTGCATGCAAATATGTATTTTGTCATGCATGACTCGTTTCACAAAATAAAAAAGGTTTATCTCCCTTTCGACAGAAACAAGAGTTATGTTTCTTTGAGACTTATTACGCAAACAGCTTTCCAGGGATGTTTCATCCAGTTATTATTGACATGTTAACCCGTAACTACATATATACGCACATATTTAGGCCAAGATCTGACAGCTCCTGAGGGATCTGTCTGACCAAGGTCTGTTCGGTTTGCTTATGGAAAAATACAGCAGAGCTACAGATAATGGTGCATACTCGAATACTAAAATTAACGGTGCATACTCGAATACTAAAATCGTCATTTCTCCACCAAACCCTATGTTGTGACCACTCTTTAGAATCGTCTCAAACTCGAAGAGACGATTCTAAAGAGTGGTCACAACATAGGGTTTGGCGGAGAAATACAGAAGTTATTCTTGAAGATGTTTTAATTTATCCATCTTATCTGGAGCTCTGCATGTCAGATAGCTACACAAACGTCTTTGTTATTAACACTCCACATGATAAGAATACCTTTTCAAACAGAGTAGGTCCAGATCAGACTGATCCCGATCTGGATATTCTCTGTTTGCTAATAGAATTGTATATACCCGATTCTACAGTTTTTGCCATTTCCAAAACATCACGTGTTCATAAACTATGGTAACTATTCAGCTTATAAATATTCATGATGTCATTCTTTCTTACATGAACATGAGGTAAAGGGTTAAGCATGTCATAAAATAGTTATCTGAGCTCCAGATAAGATGTGTAAATTTAAACATTTTCAAAAATAGCTCCTTCATTTCTCCACCAAACCCTATACTGTGACCACTCTTTAGAATTGTCTCTTCAACACGGTATAAGGATTGGTGGAGAAATTTTGATTTTAGTACGCACCTTTATCTGTAGCTCTACAAAGCATTTTGTAACGTTAAAAAAATATCAACTGTTAGCAGAAAATTTTGCTTAAATGTTTATCAAAGACCTAAAACCCTTCACTCTCTATAGACAAGCATTATCTCCCTTTATACATATTTTCCTGAGCTGTTTAAACCTTTAACACAATGACTACATTATAATCTGCAGAACCCTTCACTCCATAAATACGCCATTAGTACAGAGCCTGCATCTAATCAATATACACGATTTCATTTTTTCTTACATGAAAATTAACCCATTCCCTCATATTGACGACTGTAAAAGTCACTTTGTGAAACCATGGTGATAAATAAAGCATTTGCTCCTGTAGGAGCAAATGCTTTATTTATCACAATGGTTTCAAACTACAACATTCTAAAAACATTCCTTTTCTCTAGTTAATGCTCCTTTTGGGTAGATTTATTCAAAGAGGTCGTATCTAAAAATAGCCTATGAGGGAATGGGTTATTGGAGTAAAGGGTCAAAATGCTATTTATATTCTCGCCACAAAATTATAATTTAATTGTCAAACAGGAAAGCCCACACTTCATCCTCAGTAACCAGGCACTTCAAGCAGATCCAAAACGTTTTGAGCGCCCATTAATACAATGTGTAATTCTGTTACTTTAGGCAAGTAGTAGCTTAAAGCAGGACAAAAGAAATGCAAAAAACTCCCAATGAAGCTTTCTGCATTCCTTTAAACCTGCATTAAGCAACCACCTGCTTTTTTTTTTACTTGCATGTGTAATCAGTCAGGTTTCTTAATAATTCACCCCATAGATATATATTTTGTAAACAGAGTAGACCCATAGCAGATAACTAAGTAATCTTATTAGAGTCTGCTGTTTGCTCATCAGTGAAACGGATAAATGTGCATACTCAAGATACTAAAATTATCCATTCTCCACTAAACACTATGCTGTGACCACTCTTTAGATTCGTCTCTTCGAGATGATTCTAAAGAGTGTTCACAACATAAGGTTTGGTAGAGAAATAAAGGAGTTATTCTTGAAAATGTTTTAATTTATATATCTTATCTGGACCTCTGCTTAATATGAAATAAGATAGATCTGATTCTATAAATTCTGAAATGGTACAAAATCCATACTTCATACCTTTATTGAAATTCATACAATTAATATTCAAGATATCACTATATTTTACATGAATAAATCACCAGGTGAGGGATTAACTCTTTGCACACTAAGTAATTTTTCATCTGCAACAATTGTCGTCTGCTTTAATTCTTAAAATAAACTTTCTCTAATTTCTTTGTGAAAATATGATCAAGATGACAAACAGTTTGGATCCTGATGCATCTGGATCCAAACTGTTTGCATAGGTAATCACAGTTTCGCCGCTAGCGTGCAAGGAGTTAAAACAGGTTTGTCTATAGTACTTTAGAGGTTGAAAGCAACATTTCCTAAGCTGTATCTACTATTTAATACATTCAATTTCAGGTCTGTTTTACATATATATATATAAAAAAAATTACACATTCAAGTTTAAAGAAATGGAATTCTTACTTCATTACAACTGCAAGATACTGTGTAAATCAGCAATTTCCTTGCATATTGATAGTTCCGATTCAAAAGTAGCACATTCTTCATAAAGTGAAGTCCCAGTAAGACGCCATATGACAGTCTCGACCGACATCATTGTGAAGTCAAATACATGTACATCACATTCACTGTTTACAGCATTAAGTGTCGATTTAAGATGACCTTTGCATTCAATATGGGCTCTGGATGAGACGCTGAGAAACTTATCAATCATGATTAGGATGAACTCAGAGCTCCAGATAAGATGCGTAAATTAAATGATTTTCAGGAGTAACTTCTTTATTTCTCCACCAAACCCAATATTGTGACCACTCTTTAGAATCGTCTCTTCGAGACGATTCTAAAGAGTGGTCACAGTATAGGGTTTGGTGGAGAAATAACGATTTTAGGATTTGAGTACGCACCATTATCTGTAGCTCTGTGAACTGTTAAATATTTTGAGATATGAGCGCAAAAAAACTATTTACAACCTATGAGGCCAACTCATGATGATCTTTGCAAACAGTTATCCAGATGAGACAATTTTGTCAATTTTAGGAAAATATTATTTTAAATGATTATATGGGTTAAGCCTTTACTTCCTGAATAGTTCTGTAAGAAATGATGGCATCATAAATATTAAATTTTTTTATTAATTAGATATTTCTATATAATGGCACATGATCACAGGAATAGTTAGCCATTGCAGAAACCGTAGAATCATATCTTTATTATGTCAAAAGGAAACAGAGCAGACCCTGATCAGAAAGCTCCTTGAGTTCTGATCTGGATCTACTCTGATTGCAGAGGCATAGAAAGGCGTATTTATGGAGTAAATGGTTAAATAATATAGTTACTACAGTGTTAAGCCTTTCCTTCATATAAACTCTTTTTCATGCATTTGCCTCTATACGCCTTTGCAAACAAAGTAGACCAAGATCAGATGGCTCCAGTAGGAGCCGTCTGATCATGGTCTGCTCTGATTATATAGATCTGATTCTGTACTCTCTGCCAGTCAAAAATTCCTTTGTTAACCCTTTTCCGCATATTGACGACTTTTGACGACTCTGTAGAAGTCACTTTATGAAACCATTGTGATAAATAGAGCATTTGCTCCTATAGGAGCAAATGCTCTATTTATCACAATGGTTTCAAACTACAAAATTCTAAAATTTTCCTTTTCTTTAGTTAATGATCCTTTTCGGTAGATTTATTCAAAGAGGTTGTATCTAAAAATAGCCTATACGGTAAAGGGTTAATAATGCTTGAAAATAGTTTGGCTCATTAATATTCATGACATCCTTATTTCTTTTACGAATAATAAAGCCAGAGTTATCCAGTGCCCCATCTAGAACCCCAATTGAGTGCCCCATCTAGAACCCCAATTGAGTGCCCCACCTAGAACCTCAATTGAGTGCCCCATCTAGAACCTCAATTGCTTGCAAAGGTTGTCATAAATACACCCATAGTGTGATAAAAGTTACATGTCCAAACATTCTATCACTCTGGAACAATTTCTGCCTCTTCTTCATGGCGTTGCCGATACTCTTCGAGGGTTTTCTGTATTGTCTCTGTCGAGTATCGGCACTTGGCGGAACCACACGTACACGTAAACTGTTTCCATTTAATAATCCAAAACTTCTCCCCATAGTCAAATCTGCAAGAGAAAGAATAAACAAACATTATCTGCCAGTTAACCAGTGTTGGGAATCGAACCATTTTTTACAATCAATTATTGGTAAGATGCAACCAATCTATAATCAGTTAATAATCAATTATATTCAACATAGCTCAAGACAAAGGATACATCTAAAATGCTTAAAAGCTTTTGTGTCAACCAAACAGTATCCAAGAGACGATTCTAAAGAAAGGTCACAGCATACAGTTTGCATGGAGACATTATCATACAGGTACAAGACTTTAAGCCGTTATATTCCCATTAAAATGCCTACGAAAATTTCTGACGCTGCTGTACAAATTATACAGTGAATAATTGATCATGAAAAATTACTATCGATAGTAGATCGAAAATACTTTTTCGATCAATCATCGATTATAATCGACAATCGGAACAACACTACAGTTAACACTATCTTAAACCATTACCTCATATGAACGCCATTTGGCACCTATGCAAACAGTAGACATAGACCAGACGAAGCATGTAGGTGCTGTTTGATAAGAATCTGCTGTTTGCTTAACCTTTTCCTTCATATAAACCCTTTTTCACACTGTGGCAAACAGGGTAGACCCAGATCAGATGGCTACTATAGGAGCCATCTGATCAGGGTCTTCTCTGTTTGCTAATGAAATTTTATCTAAAATGGCTACAATGTTCTACCTTCCATATTTCATTATATATATATTTCGTCCATGAATATTCAGTAGGTATTGAGATTTGTAATAAACATAAAACAGGTAAAGAGTTTAATTGCAAACACCTACCCTAACTCTTCCTGAGCAAGTATGTCCCTCGACGCAAATAGGCAGATGCGTGGGAACCGCAGATCCTGAGTATCCACAAACACCTTGACGGGAACCAGATTGGGTTCACAAAGGTGGTTGATAAACCTGGCAATATTGCCGTAGCGCCTGGCATCTATACAATACGTCTCACCATCCTAAAAGATAAGGAATACAATGAAAATAAAGTTTGTTATCAAGCTTGCAAAAAATCTCTCAAATTCTCAGGAAGAGTAAGTATGTTGAATGGCAACTGAACTCATAAAATGAAATAATTTTTTGGGAGATAAATACAATAAAGATAACATAGCAATGAATTTCATTATCTAAGGCCTTCCCGTGGTAGCATTCTCAGTGGTTCAGATAAGAGGTGTAAACTCAAAACATTTTCATGAATAACTACTTTATTTCTCAACCTAACCCAATGTTGTGACCACTCTTTAGAATCGTCTCAAAGAGACGATTCTAAAGAGTGGTCACAACATGGGCTTTGGTGGAGAAATGACAATTTTAGTATCTCAGTGCGCACATTTTTCTGTTGCTCCGATTCTGCTATACACTACCCATTATAATATTCAGTGTACAAATTTTCTTGTATTGTTCTATAAAACAAGTGAATACATTACTATGACATATAGTATAGAATATTTGATCTAAAATAGTCCAGAAGCAAACATGTAAGAAACAGAAGAAGCCCAGATAAGATGGCTCCAAAAGGTGCTGTCTAATCTGGGTCTTCTTTGTTAGCAAAGGTCTAAAAAGGCGTCTTTTTAACCTTTCAGTTCAGAATTAAAGTAAGAAATTAGTTCAGAATTAAAGTAAGAAATTATGACATGAATATCTATCTGCTGAAGTTATATAATGTAAACTTTTCAAGGATTTTTTTTTGCTTTGACTATTCTGATCTGGGTCTACTCTGTTTGCAAATGCATGAAAATGTGTTTATATATTAACCTTTCCCCTCATATAAACTTGTTTTCACGCATTTGCAAACAGAGTAGACTCAGATCAGACAGCGCCTATAGGAGCCGTCTGATCAGGGTCTGCTCTGTTTGCTAATGGTATTTGATAGATCTGTATCTCAAGTTTCTAAAATGACTGCAAAGTTCCACCTATCATATTTCATTATAACTATTTTGTCCAGGAATATTCAATAGGTATTGAAATTTGGAATAAATATAGAACAGGGAAAGGGTTAAGGAAAGGGTTCAGAGAGACAATTCAACTGAGATTATACTCATTGATACAGGGTTTGTAAATCTTACCCGATTATCCAGGTCAAATAAATAGGAGTCATCCTCTCGTCTGTCTGCTTCGGAGTCCGAAATATGTTCCCCTATATACCTGGGGACAGAAAATTAGAATTTAATGAAAATCAATGAACAAATTAAAATTATATTCTCAATACAGTATAACTTGTCTTAAAGAAGAAGTCCCTACAATGAATGCATATTTTCAATAATGTCATAAAACTTAATATTTTTAATGTTCAATCATTATCATGAATATTGTCAATTTGAACTTATATCGAAAAATGCCCCTGTGATGCCAAATTAACCGCTTTCATAGACACTTACAATTTTTGTTTTACAACAAAATATTATCAACCTTGGTCGAACAGTTAACGAAACTAAAACACGGGCCGAATAAATACTAATACATTGCCGATAACATATCACACTTATAAAAGTTGTGTCTTCTTCGATGTTTATTTGATTGGTTTTCTTCCGGTATACTTCTTTTCAGCATGTAAACAAATGAGTTTTGTATATTTTAGGCACTTTTGAAACGTGTCGAATGTTGGGACTTCCCTTTTAAGCGGCCATCCAGTTATTGAACACTCAAGGTTTAAAAAGCAGGTGGTTGCTCCATGCAGGGTAAAAGTAATGCAGAAAGCTCCTATAGAAGCTTACTGCATTACTTTTGACCTGCATTAAGCTATCACCTGCCTAGCAGACCCATATTGATACCTTTTTGATGCCCATTCAAGACAGGTTCTATTGTGTAATATTTTTGTTTGGCAAAAAAAACCCACCTTGATTGAATTAATTTTCACGTAAGAAAGAGGGACATCATGTATATTTCAGGTCCAGACAAAGATGCCGAAATAAAAACATTTTCAAGGACAAGAGCAGTCTGATCTGGTCAACTATGATTACAAAGGCGTAGAAAAGCGTATTCAGTCGGTTTTTTCACTTTTGGGGGAATGGTGGAGGGGCCTTTGATAGGGGAAAAATGCGTTGTGAGAGCAAAATAGGGGAAATTAAATAAAACTATGTACACAAAGAAACATTTCTATTTTTTGCTGTAATACAGTAAAAGTTAACAACCCTGATCATAGACATCTTATAGGGTATATTTACAAGTCAATGCCTCTGTTTTCCCAAATATTTCAATAATTCTGTTGACATCAGTGTAACTGAAATTGGAGGTTTTATTTTTTTAATTAAGGGAAAAATAAATACTTTTCCAGGAGGGGAATGGGACCCTATTTTGGCCCGAAACAAAAACCACAGGTATCTATGGAGTAAAAGGTTACATACCTAATTCCACACAACAGTTTATAATTAGTAAACTAGAACTATATCCACAGGATAATGGATTGGTAACAATACAGTAACAAGAGCACCGCAAGACGGGGCAATATACGCCCGAAGGCTGTTCTATAAAATTATGTTGAAAAATAAAGGAGCAGTTAGTTGCACAAGAAATTGCTACCCGAAACTATCAAAGGGAAATAACTCCAGAATGAAAAATGATATGAGAGTTATCTCACTGATATGCACAACTACACATCAATAGCTATCATTCCTGAAAGTTTGAAGAAATTATGTTGAAAAATAAAGGAGGAGTTAGTTGCACAAGAAATTGCTACCCGAAACTATCAAAGGGCAATAACTCCAGAATGAAAAATGATATGAGAGTTATCTCACTGATATGCACAACTACACATCAGTATCTATCATTCCTGAAAGTTTGAAGAAATTATGTTGAAAAATAAAGGAAGAGTTAGTTGCACAAGAAATTGCTACCCGAAACTATCAAAGGGCAATAACTCCAGAATGAAAAATGATATGAGAGTTATCTCACTGATATGCACAACTACACATCAGTATCTATCATTCCTGAAAGTTTGAAGAAATTATGTTGAAAAATAAAGGAGGAGTTAGTTGCACAAGAAATTGCTACCCGAAACTATCAAAGGGCAATAACTTCAGAATGAAAAATGATATGAGAGTTATCTCACTGATATGCACAACTACACATCAGTATCTATCATTCCTGAAAGTTTGAAGAAATTATGTTGAAAAATAAAGGAGGAGTTAGTTGCACAAGAAATTGCTACCCGAAACTATCAAAGGGCAATAACTCCAGAATGAAAAATGATATGAGAGTTATCTCACTGATATGCACAACTACACATCAGTATCTATCATTCCTGAAAGTTTGAAGAAATTATGTTGAAAAATAAAGGAGGAGTTAGTTGCACAAGAAATTGCTACCCGAAACTATCAAAGGGCAATAACTCCAGAATGAAAAATGATATGAGAGTTATCTCACTGATATGCACAACTACACATCAGTATCTATCATTCCTGAAAGTTTGAAGAAATTATGTTGAAAAATAAAGGAGGAGTTAGTTGCACAAGAAATTGCTACCCGAAACTATCAAAGGGCAATAACTCCAGAATGAAAAATGATATGAGAGTTATCTCACTGATATGCACAACTACACATCAGTATCTATCATTCCTGAAAGTTTGAAGAAATTATGTTGAAAAATAAAGGAGGAGTTAGTTGCACAAGAAATTGCTACCCGAAACTATCAAAGGGCAATAACTCCAGAATGAAAAATGATATGAGAGTTATCTCACTGATATGCACAACTACACATCAGTATCTATCATTCCTGAAAGTTTGAAGAAATTATGTTGAAAAATAAAGGAGGAGTTAGTTGCACAAGAAATTGCTACCCGAAACTATCAAAGGGCAATAACTCCAGAATGAACAATGATATGAGAGTTATCTCACTGATATGCACAACTACACATCAATATCTATCATTCCTGAAAGTTTGAAGAAATTATGTTGAAAAATAAAGGAGGAGTTAGTTGCACAAGAAATTGCTACCCGAAACTATCAAAGGGCAATAACTCCAGAATGAACAAGAGGGTCGTCACGGGTGACAAATGCCCCCAAAGTGTTTGACACCGAAATGCATTTTGGTGGAAAAACAATACAATGTAATGCAGGTGTAACATGAAATTTTGATGCTGTTAAAAATGACACAGGAGTCAGTTCTTAACATTAGAAACAGAACCTTTGACGATTATGATAGCTAAGAAAAGAGCCAAGCGTCAAAACTTAGTTAAAAAGGACCCTAAGTCATTCTCAACGTTAAAAAGGACCCTGGGTTGATTGTCAACGTTTAAGGTATAGGAGATATGCTCTGGACAAGCTTTTTGTATCTGGTAAGATATAGGAGATATGCTCCGGACTGTAAAATTGAGGTCAAAGGTGAAGGTCAAGGTCAGTGATCTGAAAATGGTACATGACTCTCCCCCATCCCAAGATGAACTCACAAACCAAATTTGGATTCCGTAGCTGGTAAGGTATAGGAGAAATGCTCCAGACAAGCTTTGTGTAAAATCTAGGTCAAAGGTCAAGGTCACAGTGACCTGAAAATGGTACGCGACACACCGCCACCCCAAGATAAACTCACACATTAAATTTGGAATCCGTAGCTGGTAAGGTATAAGAGATATTCTCTGGACAACCTTTTTTGTAAAATCGAGGTCGAAGGTCAAGGTCAAGGTCACAGTGACCTGAAAATGGTACGCGACACTCCGCCATCTGAAGGTGATCTCACAAACCAAATTTGGAATCCGTATCTGGTAAGGTATAGGAGATATGCTCTGGACAAGCTTTTTGTAAAATCGGTCAAGGTCAAGGTTAAGGTCATAGTGACCTGGAAATGGTACATGACATTCCGCCATCCCAAGATGAACTCACACACCAAATTTGGAATCTGTAGCTGGTAAGGTAAAGGAGATATGCTCCGGACAAGCTTTTTGTAAAATCGGTCAAAGGTCATGGTCAAGGTCACAGTGATCTGAAAATGGTATGCGACACTCCTCCATCCAAAGATGAACTCACACACCAAATTTGGAATCCTTAGCTGGTAAGGAATAGGAGATATACTCCGGACAAGCTTTTTGTAGCTGGTAAGGTATAAGCGGTTTTTAAAATCGAGGTCAAAGGTCAAGGTCAAGGTCACAGTGACCTGGAAATGGTACGCGACACTCCGCCATCCCAAGATGAACTCACACACCAAATTTGGAATCTGTAGCTGGTAAGGTAAAGGAGATATGCTCCGGACAAGCTTTTTGTAAAATCGGTCAAAGGTCATGGTCAAGGTCACAGTGATCTGAAAATGGTACGCGACACTCCTCCATCCCAAGATGAACTAACACACCAAATTTGGAATCCTTAGCTGGTAAGGTATAGGAGATATACTCCGGACAAGCTTTTTGTAGCTGGTAAGGCATAAGCTTTTTTTAAAATCGAGGTCAAAGGTCAAGGTCAAGGTCACAGTGACCTGGAAATGGTACGCGACACTCCGCCATCCTAAGATGAACTCACACACCAAATTTGGAATCTGTAGCTGGTAAGGTAAAGGAGATATGCTCCGGACAAGCTTTTTGTAAAATCAAGGTCAAAGGTCAAGGTCAAGGTCACAGTGACATGAAAATGGTACGCGACACTCCCCCATCCCAAGATGAACTGACACACCAAATTTGGTATCCGTAGCTGATGTGACAAAGGAAATATACTCCGGACAAAAGGTACACACACCCACACACACACACACCCACCCACCCACCCACACACCCACCCACCCACACACCCACACACACACGCACGGTGCGATCACTATATGCCGCCAAAGCCTAGCTTTGGGGGCATAAAAATGATATGAGAGTTATCTCACTGATATGCACAACTACACATCAGTATCTATCATTCCTGAAAGTTTGAAGAAATTATGTTGAAAAATAAAGGAGGAGTTAGTTGCACAAGAAATTGCTACCCGAAACTATCAAAGGGCAATAACTCCAGAATGAACAAGAGGGTCGTCACGGGTGACAAATGCCCCCAAAGTGTTTGACACCGAAATGCATTTTGGTGGAAAAACAATACAATGTAATGCAGGTGTAACATGAAATTTTGATGCTGTTAAAAATGACACAGGAGTCAGTTCTTAACATTAGAAACAGAACCTTTGACGATTATGATAGCTAAGAAAAGAGCCAAGCGTCAAAACTTAGTTAAAAAGGACCCTAAGTCATTCTCAACGTTAAAAAGGACCCTGGGTTGATTGTCAACGTTTAAGGTATAGGAGATATGCTCTGGACAAGCTTTTTGTATCTGGTAAGATATAGGAGATATGCTCCGGACTGTAAAATTGAGGTCAAAGGTGAAGGTCAAGGTCAGTGATCTGAAAATGGTACATGACTCTCCCCCATCCCAAGATGAACTCACAAACCAAATTTGGATTCCGTAGCTGGTAAGGTATAGGAGAAATGCTCCAGACAAGCTTTGTGTAAAATCTAGGTCAAAGGTCAAGGTCACAGTGACCTGAAAATGGTACGCGACACACCGCCACCCCAAGATAAACTCACACATTAAATTTGGAATCCGTAGCTGGTAAGGTATAAGAGATATTCTCTGGACAACCTTTTTTGTAAAATCGAGGTCGAAGGTCAAGGTCAAGGTCACAGTGACCTGAAAATGGTACGCGACACTCCGCCATCTGAAGGTGATCTCACAAACCAAATTTGGAATCCGTATCTGGTAAGGTATAGGAGATATGCTCTGGACAAGCTTTTTGTAAAATCGGTCAAGGTCAAGGTTAAGGTCATAGTGACCTGGAAATGGTACATGACATTCCGCCATCCCAAGATGAACTCACACACCAAATTTGGAATCTGTAGCTGGTAAGGTAAAGGAGATATGCTCCGGACAAGCTTTTTGTAAAATCGGTCAAAGGTCATGGTCAAGGTCACAGTGATCTGAAAATGGTATGCGACACTCCTCCATCCAAAGATGAACTCACACACCAAATTTGGAATCCTTAGCTGGTAAGGAATAGGAGATATACTCCGGACAAGCTTTTTGTAGCTGGTAAGGTATAAGCGGTTTTTAAAATCGAGGTCAAAGGTCAAGGTCAAGGTCACAGTGACCTGGAAATGGTACGCGACACTCCGCCATCCCAAGATGAACTCACACACCAAATTTGGAATCTGTAGCTGGTAAGGTAAAGGAGATATGCTCCGGACAAGCTTTTTGTAAAATCGGTCAAAGGTCATGGTCAAGGTCACAGTGATCTGAAAATGGTACGCGACACTCCTCCATCCCAAGATGAACTAACACACCAAATTTGGAATCCTTAGCTGGTAAGGTATAGGAGATATACTCCGGACAAGCTTTTTGTAGCTGGTAAGGCATAAGCTTTTTTTAAAATCGAGGTCAAAGGTCAAGGTCAAGGTCACAGTGACCTGGAAATGGTACGCGACACTCCGCCATCCTAAGATGAACTCACACACCAAATTTGGAATCTGTAGCTGGTAAGGTAAAGGAGATATGCTCCGGACAAGCTTTTTGTAAAATCAAGGTCAAAGGTCAAGGTCAAGGTCACAGTGACATGAAAATGGTACGCGACACTCCCCCATCCCAAGATGAACTGACACACCAAATTTGGTATCCGTAGCTGATGTGACAAAGGAAATATACTCCGGACAAAAGGTACACACACCCACACACACACACACCCACCCACCCACCCACACACCCACCCACCCACACACCCACACACACACGCACGGTGCGATCACTATATGCCGCCAAAGCCTAGCTTTGGGGGCATAAAAATGATATGAGAGTTATCTCACTGATATGCACAACTACACATCAGTATCTATCATTCCTGAAAGTTTGAAGAAATTATGTTGAAAAATAAAGGAGGAGTTAGTTGCACAAGAAATTGCTACCCGAAACTATCAAAGGGCAATAACTCCAGAATGAACAATGATATGAGAGTTATCTCACTGATATGCACAACTACACATCAATATCTATCATTCCTGAAAGTTTGAAGAAATTATGTTGAAAAATAAAGGAGGAGTTAGTTGCACAAGAAATTGCTACTCGAAACTATCAAAGGGCAATAACTCCAGAATGAAAAATGATATGAGAGTTATCTCACTGATATGCACAACTACACATCAGTATCTATCATTCCTGAAAGTTTGAAGAAATTATGTTGAAAAATAAAGGAGGAGTTAGTTGCACAAGAAATTGCTACCCGAAACTATCAAAGGGCAATAACTCCAGAATGAAAAATGATATGAGAGTTATCTCACTGATATGCACAACTACACATCAGTATCTATCATTCCTGAAAGTTTGAAGAAATTATGTTGAAAAATAAAGGAGGAGTTAGTTGCACAAGAAATTGCTAACGGACGGACGGACAGACGGACAGACGTACTAACAAATGGGTAGTTGTGTGACTTTTTCCTTTGATCTTTTCTTGTGTGACTAGTCCCACAAGAAAAACTATTTTTGGCTCTAACTTTGGAAAAGAATGATCTGGAAGCTAACCCTAACCCTAACCCTATGTCCCACAACTGGCCAGGTTAATGTCACAAGAAATGGCCAGGTTAATGTCACAAGAGATGGCCAGGTTAATGATTTTACTTGTGGGACTAGTTAGAAAAAGTCACACAACTACCCTTTGGTGAGTGCGGACAGACGGACAGACGGACGGACGGACGGACGACATGCGCCATACCATAATACGTCCCTTCGGGCGTATAAAAACTCGATGCTACGAACACTCAAATACGTACCATTATTGATCTTTAACACAGGTGGCAGCTTAATGCAGGGTGAGCTTTCTGCACGACTTTCACCCTGCATTAAGCAACCACCTGCCTACAAAGACATAAATTCCTCCTTACTAAAATTTCGTAGTATCAAGTTTTTACTGCGTGTCAAAATGGGATACTTACTCGCAAATGAAGGTTCCACGTGGAATGTCCACAAGGGTACGGCATCCCCAGCCCCGACCTTCTGTCTTAAACACTTGTAATCTTGACCTGTTCAATACAAAAAAAATCTATAATCATTAACCCTTTCCTCCATAAATACGCCTCTGTTAAAATCACCTGTTGAAACCATTGTGATAAATAGAGCATTTGCTCCTAAAATTGCCCATGTACATATGCCATTATAAATATTCATGAATATGCAACATGGAAAGGGTTAACCCATTCCCTCATATTGACGACTTTTGAAGACTCTGTAGAAGTCACTTTGTGAAACCATTATGATAAATAGAGCAAATGCTCTATTTATAACAATGGTTTCAAACTACAAAATTCTAAAAGTTTCCTTTCTCTAGTTAATGCTCCTAGGTAGATTTATTCAAAGAGATTGTATCTTAAAATAGCCTATGAGGTAATGGGTTAAAGGTTTATTTACTGTCAGTCCTTCATTTTTAGCATGTTTCTCGTCTTCTATATCTTAATACACAAAGGGGATGTCCTACATTTGGATCCTGAGAAGGTGCTAAGTCTTTTAGCATCCGATCTGGATCCAAACTTTTTACAAAGCATGATGATAAATGTGTGCATGTCATGTTTAACTCTTTCCCTGTTCTATATTTATTCCAAATTTCAATACCTACTGAATATTCATGGACAAAGAAATATGGAAGTTGGAATTTTATAGCCAATTTAGAAACTAAGGAAAGAGATCTATCAAATTCCATTAGCAAACAGAGCAGACCCTGATCAGACGGCTCCTATAGGAGCCGTCTGATTTGGGTCTTCTCTGTTTGCAAATGCGTGAAAACATGTTTATATGAGGGAAAGGAATTGGTCTTCTCTGTTTGCAAATGTGTGAAAACATGTTTATATGAGGGAAAGGAATAATCATCTAATCCATATTCATGTAAGAAATATCATGAATATTGATTAGAATTTTTTCTATAATGGCCCATGAACATATGAAATTTTGGCCATGGCCTAAACTGTATAATCGTATCTATATTTGCTTAATCATATCTATATTTGCTTATTTCATCAGCACACAGAGCAGTACCTGATCAGACGGCTCGCTCCTATATATGGAGCTGTCTGACAAGGGTCTACTCTGTTTGCAAAGGCCTAGAAAGGTGTGTTTACGGAGTAAAGGGTTAAAAGTTATCAAGCTCATGATCCAGAAAGTTAAAAAAAAACGAAACCTACATGACACCATTTTGTACGACTCTGTTGTTACAAGTTGTCCAGCACTCACAGGCCCTGTTACACTCAAATATTAATGGGGGCTCCAACATATTGAACTCTTGTAGTAGCCGGCCAAACTGGAAACAGAGAAGTTAATCTAATGACAAAAATGCCAAAGAGACACAAAATACACTCTTCACTGAAGTGCAAATATTTCTAATTTCTCCTATTCAAGAGTCTGTCTCAATTGTGAATGTAACAATCCGGTTGATATACCCTACAGTAAGTAGAACCTGTCTTAAGTGGCCATTCATTTATTGAACAAAGGAGTCTTAAAAGCAGGTGGTTCTTTAAACCCATTCCCTTATAAGCTATTTTTAGATCCAACCTCTTTGAATAAATCTACCGAAAAGGAGCATTAACTAGAGAAAAGGAATTTTTTAGAGTTTTGTAATTTAACCCATTCCCTCATATTGACGACTCTGTAAAAGTCACTTCGTGAAACCATTGTTATAAATAGAGCATTTGCTCCTATAGGAGCAAATGCTCTATTTATCACAATGGTTTCAACGGACTATTACAGAGGCGTAGAAAGGCGTAGTTATGGAGGAAAGGGTTAATGCAGGATGAAAGTAATACAGAGAGCTCATGTAGGAGCTTTTCGCATTACTGTTGACCTGCATTAAGCTACCATCTGCCTTATAGACCCATAATTAGACCTATTTTTGATGCCATTCAAGACAGACTCTAATGTAGTATGAGCACATTTGTCAGGATATACACACCATATACCTTAAGATATACACACACACACACCATATACGATAAACGGACTAGTACAATTTACTATCAATACTCGATACCGTACATAATATACATTTTTGTCTTATTATATATGATTTACTACTGCGATATTCAATATATTGGCAGTAGAAGCATAAAAAGAGGTCCAGATAAGATGCGTAAATTTAAACGGTTTCAAGAAAAGCTCCTTTATTTTCCCACCAGACCTTGTGTTGCCCAGTACTCACCTTGTCATACCAACACCTAACACTGTTTTTACCACAGGCACAGTAGATAGAGGAGCAGTCATCCTTACACTGACAACTCTGAAAACACGAAGGAGATACAGTAAAACCTAACAGACAGACAGGAATGAATATGTCTCATTGCTTTATGTAATGTCTAAATCTCACAGGGCAGTACTTTAGTTTTTAAACTCAGGCATATTTGTTCATGTAAGGCAGCAGATGATGTGAGCTTCACCACAGCAAATTCACCAAGTTTCATTGGAGTTAGTGTGTTCATGATTAAATATTTACGAGGTATGTTGCTGAGCTTGCTAGAAAACATGATATAGTTACAATTGATAGAAGGATTCTACAAAGAAATATAAGAGTTGGTCTATGGAAAATATATGACCTCTTCAATAACATGGTCAGAGCATCTTAAAGTCTAGATCCTAAAGTAAATGAGATGCCAATTAAATCCAAATCAGTAATCACAGATTAGCCCATATCATGCTAAGTAAAATGCTATTGATATTTTTCCGACAAACCCAAGGTGATTCAAATGAATACCAGCAACACAGAGTTTAGCTGAGAAAGACACATCAATAATCCTGTACATATCATGCCTACTGCTCTGATCTCAAGCTTGTCTCTACCCAGCATTAACTATCAGCTTAGCTTGTTATCTTCAGAAAAGTAGAAATCCAGGTTTGGATTATGAGATTTTAAAATGTGGTCACAAATATTTCTCAACAAGCAAGGAACAATATTATCCCTTTTTTGATGACTATTCATTAACCCATTCCCTCATAGGTTATTTTTAGACCCAGTCTCTTTGAATAAATCTACTGTCAGAAGAGGGGCACTTACTAGAAAAACAAGAGGGCCAGAATGGCCCTGAAGCGCTCACCAGACAATCAGAGGAGAAGATTTTCAAAGTTTTCACTATATGCTTTTATAGAAAACTAGCCGGCCCTGGGGCGGGCCAATTTTGACCCCAGGGACATAATTTATATAACTTTTGTAGAGGACTTGAACATGATGCTATGAGCCAAATATGATATCTGAGAACCTTTCAGTTTCAGAGGAGAAGATTTTCAAAGTTTTCTCTATATGTTTCTACTGAAAACTACCCATCCCTGGGGCGGGGCCAATTTTGACCCCAGGGCCATAATTTATATAACTTTTGTAGAGGACCTGAACATGATGCTCTGTGCCAAATATGAAAGCTGAGCGCCTTCCAGTTTCAGAGGAGAAGATTTTCAAAGATTTCACTATCTGTTTCTATTGAAAACTTCCCACCCCTGGGGCGGGGCCAATTTGAACCCCAGGGCCATAATTTATATAACTTTTGTAGAGGACCTAAACATGATGCTATGTGCCAAATATGCAAGCTGAGAGCCTTCCAGTTTCAGAGGAGAAGATTTTCAAAGATTTCACTATTTGTTTCCATTGAAAACAGCCCACCTCTGGGGCGGGGCCAATTTTGACCCCAGGGCTATAATCTATATAACTCTTGTAGAGGACCTGAACATGATGCTCTGTGCCAAATATGAAAGATGAGAGCCTATCAGTTTCAGAGGAGAAGATTTTAAAGATTTCACTATTTGTTTCTATTCCGAAAACTACCCACCCCTGGGGCAAGGCCAATTTTGGCCCCAGGGTCAAAATTAATATAACTTTTGTAGAGGACCTGATCATGATGCTATGTGCCAAATATGAAAGCTGAGCGCCTTCTTGTTTCAGAGGAGAAGATTTTCAAAGATTTCACTATATATTTCTATTAAAAAATGCCCACCCCTGGGGCGGGGCCAATTTTGACCCCAGGGCCATAATTTATATAACTTTTGTAGAGGACCTGAACATGATGATCTGTGCCAAATATGCAAGCTGAGAGCCTTCCAGTTTCAGAGGAGAAGATTTTCAAAGATTTCACTATTTGTTTCCATTGAAAACTGCCCACCCCTGGGGCGGGGCCAATTTTGACCCCAGGGCCATAATTTATATAACTTTTGTAGAGGACCTGAACATGATGCTCTGTGCCAAATATGAAAGATGAGAGCCTTCCAGTTTCAGAGGAGAAGATTTTCAAAGGTTTACTATATGTTTCTATTGAAAACTTTCAACCCCTGGGACGGGGCCAATTTTGACCCCAGGGGCATTAGTTATATAACTTTTGTAGAGGACCTATAGGTGATGCTATGTACCAAAGATGAAAGCTGAGAACCCTGTAGATTCAGAGGAGAAGATTTTTAAAGGTTCAAATTGTTGACGCGGGACGACGGACGACGGACGACGGACGACGACGGACGACGGACATCAGGCGATCACAAAAGCTCACCCTGAGCACTTTGTGCTCTGGTGAGCTAAAAAGTTGGGGGCTTTTTTGTAACTTTTTAGTTTGAAAACCAGTTTCAAAAATAGACATTTTACAGAAGCTTATAGCGATTTCAATATGAGGGAATGGATTACCATATCTTTGTAATGTAATTATTTCAATAGAATTTCTGGCGACAAAACTGTTGGATCCCATGTATATAATGCCATATTAAGCAAACACAGACCCGGATCAGACAGCTCCAGCAGGAACCACCTGATCTTACAGGCGTGAACAAGTGTTTATATGAAGGAAAGGGTTAAAGCAGACCGACACTTGTGTTACCTGAAGACTGTCTATGACTTGATATAGAGATTGGTGGTTAATGAAGATTAACACTCGACTTTCCTGTAGACTGCCTATGACTCTGTTGATATGGAGATTGGTAGTTAATGAAGATTGACACATGACTGACCTGTAGACTTCCTATGACTCTGTTGATATGGAGATTTGTGGTTTCTATGTTGTCTGTGACATACAGGTAATCCTGGGGTATGCCATCGTCATCCACCTTGTTAACACATGGTATTGGAATGTTTTCTCGGCCCTTAGACAGGTCCCTGACAAACATATCAACAAATCAAGAGTTTAACCCAATACTTCATAGGCGATTTTTAAATCAAACCTCTGAATAAATCGACTGATAAGGAACATTTTCTAGAGAAAAAAGGAAAAATTTTAAATTTTAAGGATTGTATAGTTCTTAAACAATTGTGATTTATCACAATGGCTTTAATAAGAGCCTTTTACAGTGGCCCCAAAAGGCATTCATATGAGGGAATGGGTTAAACCAACATAATTTTTACAGCATGGTAAGTGTAAACCCTTTCCATGTTGAATATTCGTGCAAGAAATAATGACATCTTGAATATTGATTAGCTAAATTCTTAAAAAATGTAAAATTTCCAAAAGAATTTTTGCTTTGACAAAAACTGTAGAATGATATTTATATCATGTAATAAGCAAAGAGCCATCTGATCTGGGTCTACTCAGTTTGCAAAGGCATTAAAAATCATTTCTATAAAAGAAAGGATTAACATAGTCAAGTACCCATCCATACCTATGTAAAAGTTTCTCAGGTCTTCCCATGTGCTTGGCACCAAATTTCTTCAGCTTTTTGTTTACTTTCAAGGCCAGGTAAACAGCCGAGTTCTGGTCTAGGCAACACTGAAATCACAAAGTAACACCAATAAATTTGTTATCTCTTTTCATGCTTGGCCCGGCCTAACCAGCATTTGCAAACAGCTTGGATTCAGTTGAGATGCATCATCAGAATTCAAGCTATTTGACTTCCATAAATACATGAAATGCTCTGATCTAATATTTCAACCACTAAGGGCCTTTTTCAAAGATAATCATGTCAAAATACACGTCACATTTTTGTTATATGCATTCAGCCATAAAATCCTTTGATTTTATGGCTGAATGCATGTAACAAAAATGTGATGTGTATTTTTGACATGATAATCTTTGAAAAAGGCCCTCAGTGGTCGAAATATTAGATCAAATCATTTCAAGTATTTATGTATTTATATGAATTCCCTATTTTGGAATATTTTCTTCATTGTGTATTTGACTTCCATCAATAGTTTCTTAAAAGCATGAACGAATTTGATGTAAATGAAAATTTTAACAGATAAGGGTATTAGCCCACTTCACTTTTTTCTATAGACACCTGTCAGTGTACATCAGGGTCTACTCTATTTGTCATTCAAAACCCCCCAACACATATATATTGAATAGAATGATGGCTTTTCCACCTTGAAATTACAGCATTCAATGGGTTAGATTCTTGTGGAGGAAACATACATACCTCTAATGGGGTTTCTCCCTTATTATTCTTTGCTTCCACATCAGCACCTCTGGCAAGAAATAACCTGGATAAAAGAGGAGAAAACTCAGTGAACATATCCCTGTTGGTTCAGTCAAACAAGAATGTAACTACAGTATAAGGTTTAACTCTTTCCTCCATAAATACGCCTTTCTACGCCTCTGTAAAAGTCATTTTATGAAACCATTGTGAGAAATAAAGCATTTGCTCCTATAGGAGCAAATGCTCTATTTATCACAATGGTTTCAAACTACAAAATTCTAAAGTTTTCCTTTTCTCTAGTTAATGCTCCTTTTCAGTAGATTAATTCAAAGAGGTTGGATCTAAATATATCCTATGGAGGAATGGGTTAATACAGTAAAACTGCTCTAAACTGAATTTTAGTAAAGAATGGTTTAGATCTGTTTAGACAGATGGCTGCTTGATGCAGGATGAAAGCCGTGTAGAAAGCTCCCAAAGGATCTTTCTACATGACTTTCACTCTGCATTAAGCTGCCACTTGTTTAACAGACCAGCATTGCTATTACAGTAAAACCTCTCTATAACGGCCACTAAATTACATCAAGTATTTTGTGTTAAAGGCAGGTGGCTGCTTAAAGCAAGATGAAAGTAAAACAGAACGCTCCTATAGGAGCGTTCTGTTTTACTTTCACCTTGCTTGAAGCTGTCACCTGCCCTAAATGCCAACTAATTAAAACAATTTAGTGGCCGTTATAGACAGGTTTTACTGTTATCAAAATGTCTGATCATCCAAACGGTTTGCAAATGTAATCACAGGTTAGAACATTACATCAAGCCCTATAACCCTTTCCTCCATAAATACCCCTTTCTACGCCTCTGTAAAAATCACCTATTGAAACCATTGTGATAAATAGAGCATTTGCTCCTATAGGAGCAAATGCTCTATTTATCACAATGGTTTCAAACTACAAAATTCTAAAATTTTCCTTTTCTCTAGTTTATGCTCCTTTTCGGTAGATTTATTCAAAGTGAATGGATCTTAAAATAGCCTATGGAGGAAAGGGATCAGTTACTTTCTGGTGACCATGATGGTGAAAGATTTAATTTTACAATAACAAGAGCATTTTTTTAACCTTTTTTTTTTTTTTTTTTTAACCCTTTCCCTGTTTTATACTTTATAGTCCACATTTAAATACCTACTGATTATTCATGGCCAAATAGTTTATAATGAAATATGAAAGTTGGAACATTTAAGTCATTTTAGAAACTAAAGAAATAGATCTATCAAATTTCATGTTTTTTAAATGACTATGTATGCATCCCTTGTCGAAATAAATCTATCTATCTATATTTCATTAACCCTTTGCCTCAAAGGCTATTTTTAGATCCAATCTCTTTGAATAAATCTACCGAAAAGGAGCATTCACTAAAGAAAAGGATTTTTTTTAGAATTTTGCAATTTGAAACCATTCGAAATAAATCTATCTATCTATATTTCATTAACCCCTTGCCTCAAAGGCTATTTTTAGATCCAACCTCTTTGAATAAATCTACCGAAAAGGAGCATTCACTAAAGAAAAGGATTTTTTTTTTAGAATTTTGCAATTTGAAACCATTGTGATAAATAGAGCATTTGCTCCTATAGGAGCAAATGCTCTAATTATCACAATGGTTTCAACAGGTGACTTTTACAGAGGCGTAGAAAGGCGTATTTATGGAGGAAAGGGTTAACAAACAGTGCACACCCTGATCTGATCAGACGACTCCTCTAGGAGCCGTCTGATCCGGGTCTTCTCTGTTTGCAAGTGCGTAAAAATGTGTTTATTATATGAGGGAAACCGTTAAATGCTAACACGCATTGTTTTTAACATAGCTCCAACATCTGATCAGGGTAAACATTTTTGGCCAGGCCTGATTACTGGAGACGACCATGACACTGCTCCATTTACAAAATTGGACAGATACACTCAACCGCCATTGATGTGAATTGGTCAGGTTGACTGTAAGCACGTTTGACAAAAATCAACTTACACAACGCATTCATAATGGTCCTGCCTTGCTGCAATGTGCCTGAAAAGATAAAGCAAATAAATTAACACTATTTCCTCCTAAGGGATGTAATAAAACAAATATTTCTGAATCCAAACTTGCTTTTGAATTTCCAGACTGATGTACTTCATCAAGGAAACTCACCTTCTTGGCAACATTCATTTTTTGTATCTAATAAAATAAGAATTTCATTTGGAATTTATGAAAATTGGTCCAATAAGATGTGCTTGTGAAACACTATGCCCCCCGATATGACCTTTGACCTTCATGTATAATCTTGAGCTAAATAAGTCACCCCTTAAAATGTTAAATTTATGCAATATCTATGTTGAAATCTGGACTAAATATAGAACAGGGAAAGGGTTAATGCAATTGATAAAAGATTTTACATTATAAGAATAAGCGCATTAATATTCATGATGTCATTATTTCTTACATAAGTATTGAATAAGTAAGTGGCTAATCACCAGCTCGGATACTAAGGGCTGTTCCATTTAAATCTGTATGGGGGTGCAGAAGGCACTTTCAAATTCGGCCACCCACCCATAGAAGTTTTTTGCTATTGCACAACCAAATAGTACCATTTTTGCAGCGAAATCCACCCATATATAGCTGTGTTTTAAAATGCCTTCTTGCCCCCCTATACACATTCAAATGGAACAGCCCTAATTTGAACATCCAGTTTAGAGGTTTTTTTTCTGTAGATCTGATTCTACACTTTCTGTCATTGCCAAACTTTTATACATCAATAACCATTATAGAAATTCAGTTCCTACATGTTCATGATGTCATTATTTAGAATGAATATTCATGGATTAAAGCGTTGATATCCTTCAAATCTCTTAACCCTTTCCCTGTTATATATTTTTTGCAACTTTCAACACCTACTGAATATTCATGGACAAAGTAGTTGTAACGAAATATGGAAGGTGGAACATTGTAGCCATTTCAGAAACTAAAGAAACAGATCTATCAAATTCATTTGCAGACCCTGATCAGATGGCTCCTATAGGAGCTGTCTGATCTGAGTTTTCTCTGCTTGCAAATGTGTGAAAGAGTGTTTATATGAAGAAAAGGGTTAACCCTTTCCTCAATAAATACGCCTTTGCAAACAGAGTAGACCCAGATCAGATGGCTCCAATAGTAGCCGTCTGATCAGGATCTGCTCTGTTTGCTTATGATATAATAGAGATAAGATTCTACAGTTTCTGACATGGACAAAAAGTTCCTGTGTCAGTGAGCTATTATAGCAAATTAATCTATTTAAGCCTTTACCCGGTTCTGTATCTAGGCCAAATTTCAATACCTACTGAATATTCATGGACAAAATAGTTACAATGAAATATGGAAGGGGGAACATTGTAGCCATTTAAGATAGTAATGAAACCGATCTGTCAAATTCCATTAGCAAACAGAGCAGACCCTGATCAGACAGCTCCTATAGGAGCTGTCTGATCTGGGTCTACTCTGTTTGCAAATGTGTGAAGACACATTTACATGAGGGAAATTCTGTTTACTCTGTTTGCAAATGTGTGAAGACACATTTACATGAGGGAAAGGGTTAATATTGATAACTATTTCTTACATGAATATTCATGAAGGAATGGGTTATTAACTACAGCTCTGATACTTACAATGGTCTGTCGCCATGCATGTTGAGACTGTCAAGATCACAGCCAGCTGTCAACAGTAACTCAACAATGGCCACACTACCAGCAAATGCTGCCCAATGTAACGTCGTGTTTTCTTCCTACAAACAGATATCAAAATTACAGAACAAAAGATAAAAGCGCGTACTCAAATACTGAAATTGTCATTTCTCCATCAAACCCTATGTTGTGACCACACTTTAGAATCGTCTCGAAGAGACAATTCTGAAGATTGGTAATGACATAGGGTTTGGTGGAGAAATAAAGAAGTTATTCTCAGAAATCTTTCATTTTTATACATCTTTCCTGGACCTCTGAATTACCTAAAGTATCCTGACACACAGTCTACTTTCTCAACCAGTTTAAACTGCTGAATAAGCAAATTAGGAACATTTAATAATTTCAAGTTATATTCTGACAAATTTTGTGTTAATAGATTAACCCTCTACTCCATGAATATTCATGGTAGAAATCATGACACCATGAATAATAATTAGATGATTTTTTTAACAGTGCAGTGAAAACTGTAGAAACAGATTTATATTATATTATAAACAGAGCAGACCCTGATCAGACGGCTCCTTCAGGAGTTCAAGGGCAATTACTCTGGTTTGTCAAAGGCAATCTGGCTGATTATTGAATTTAATTGAGATTTTATATCCCTTAACTATTTCATGAAATCTGATTAAGATTGAAAAAGAAATAGTCAAGTTGGAGAGTGGACAACATTTTGGGCCACGCCATTTCGGCGGCCATTTTGGAATTAAATATCGTTGCCACCAGGGGGCGTTATATTTTGGGGTCTACTTTTTCCATAAACTTTAGATATCAAAGACTTCATATACAAAGTTTCATGCCTTCTTCAAAAACTGAACGATTCTGATGCTTAGCAGCTGTTCTATGTGTGTACTTACGCTATCTCTCATTCCTTGATTTTACTCACGCTATCTCTCACCCCTTGATCTGAGAACTTACGCTATCACTCACCTTTTGATTTGTGTACTTACGCTATCTCGCTCTTGATTTGCACACTTACACTATCTCTCACTCTTTGATCTATGTACTTACGCTAACTCTCACCCATTGATCTGTGTACTTACGCTATCTCTCAAGTTGGGGTCTGCATTTCTCCTCAGTAGGACCTTTACAGATTCCAACTCTTTATGCTCTGTTGCCCAAATCAATGGTGTCCACCCGCCATCGTCTGTGATGTCAATCTTCACTTGTTCTGTTTCCATAATCTGCTTTATAATTGATACATTACCCATCTTGGACGCGTAATGCAAGGACGTCATACCATCATCAGCCTGCAACAGTTCAAAACAAATGCAAAGTGATACAGCGGTACAGAGCTGCAGATAAGAAGTGCATTTAGAAAATCTAATTAACCCTTTCCCTGTTCTATGTTTATTCAAAATTTCAGTACCTGCTGAATATTCATGGACCAAATAGTCATAATGGTAAACGGAAGGGGGAACATTATAGCCATTTTAGAAAGTTAAGAAAGGGATCCATCAAATTCAACAAGCAGACAGAGCAGACCCTGATCAGACAGCTATATGCGTTTATATGTCAGAGGGAAAGGGTTAAAACATTTGTGATATTTATCCGCCAAACCATATCTTGCTACAAATCATCGGAATCACCTCGGAGAGGCGATTCTAATGATTTGCAGCAAGATAGGCTTGAGAGAAGAACCAGTTGATTCTGATAGATCAGTATGTATTCTATTTACAGCTTTGGCTGTACATTAGGAGTACTGATCCATCAATATCACTTAACGCTTCCTGTTTCAATATTCATCTCGGAGATAATAACATCATGAATATTTATGAGTTGAATTTGTACAATCGCATCTGTACACAGGTATACATATTGGTAGAATATGTACAGTCAAATGATCAGATCTATTATCATTTCTTAAGCAAACAGAGCAGACCCAGATCAGACAGCTCCTATAGGAGCCGTCTGATCTGGGTCTACTCTGTTTGCAAATGCATAAAAACTTTTATACGAGGGAAAGAGTCAATTATCAACAGAACCCTATCATGTAGGTACCTATTAGAATCACCTTTGCCGGCCAATTCTAATGAGTACAAAGATAGGGTTTGAATGAGTATCACCATTAACCTTTCGCTTGCTATTCACGTCAATATACCTACCTGTAAATGGTGAAGACCCAGATGAGACAGCTCCTGCAGGAGCTGTCTCATCAGGGTCTGCACTATTTACAAGTTGATTGTGCAACCACTGCACTCCACAGCAGTGATTGCACAGCGATATACTTGTACACAGTGAAGATACAACAGGGCATGGGTAAAGAAGGAGAAATGTTTTTCAAATTCAGTAAGAGAAGGGTTAATAACTTTCAGTAATCTATAGCACTGAGCATAAAAACAGTTACAAAATGTCTAGATGCAAAGCTACAGCTACTCAAATAGTAAAAGCATCTCATCTCCACAAAACCTTATACTATTCTATCTAACCCTGGTACTAACCTTAGCATTTACTATAGCTCCTGCCCTCAGAAGATAGCTCACAACTTCCTGGTGGTTGTTTTCTGCAGCATACATCAAAGGCGTCCTCAGAGATTTGTCTTGCATGTGTGGTGATGCCCCATTCTGTTCAAGATAAACTTGACATGTAAGCTACCTAAAACCCATTTAACCGTTCACTTCATAAAATCCGACAATGCCTATTCAATGTTCTCTTTAGAGGGATTCTATCGCAGTTTGTAGGTCTACCTCCAAGAAATTATCTCTCCTATACATAGTTTGCAGATGCCAATGCTCCTCTGTTCGATTGTAGCAGTTGTGATAAGTGAGTGAAATTTCACAAGTTTGCATGAATAGTAAGCAGTAGCCAACGTTAAAATTTCCGGACGACGACTGCAACAATGTGAACAGTGGAGTTATGACAATTATAGACAATAGCACAAATTTATTCCTTTGAAAAACAGACAAGCTTAATAAGGTGATTAACCCTTTCCTCCATAAATACGCCTTTCTACACCTCTGTAATAGTCATTTCTTATAGTAATAGTCATTTGCTCCATAGGAGCAAATCCTCTAGTTATCACAATGGTTTCAATATTACACAATTCTAACATTTTCCTTTTCTCTAGTAAATGCTTCTTTTGGGTAGATTTATTCAAAGAGGTTGGGTCTTAAAATAGCCTATGAGGGAATGGGTTAAAACAATGACAAAATGTCTAAGACAAAAAATCTGAAAAATAGTCCAGCTCATCATTATCTAACTCTTTATATGATTGAGATGCCTTTCAATACATTGGCAAACAGATTTTGTTTACGGCAGTATATAGTCTTATTCTAAGGTTTCTGTCATGGCCTAAAAAATCCTTTATTTTCCATCATAAAATTTGAACAGTAAATATTCATGAAGAAATTACTTTTTACATGAATATTCATTTGATAAAGGGTAAACTCTTTCCTTGTTGATTATTCATGTTAGAATTAATTATATCATGAATATTTATTGGCGAATTAATTGGCACATGTACATTATATATTCATACGCAAACAGAGCAGACCCTGATCAGATGGCTCCTACAGGAGCTGTCTGATCTGGGTCTACTCTGTTTGCAAAGGCGTGAAAACGTGTTTATGTCAGGGAAAGGGTTAATAACAAGCAAATCATTTTCACCAATTTGACATGCAAAACCTTACCTGTATAAGAACATGTACAATTGGCAAGCTGCCGACAATAGCTGCAGCATGAAGCGCGCCTTGACCCTCTAAATCGTCATACGTCTCACTAGCATCATGACCATCCTCTGTCAGGATAAAAACACAATTAAAATTGTTACAGGTCTACATAAGATGTGAAAATTTAAACATTTTCAACAATAACTCCTTTATTTCTCAACCAAACCCTATACTGTCACCACTCTTTAGAATCGTCTAAAATTTTCCTTTTCCCTAATAACTGCTCCTTTTCGGTAGATGTATTCAAAGAGGTTGCTTCTAAAAATAGCCTATGAGGTAATGGGTTAAGGAGAAACCAGTTTTTAGATAGATCTGTTTCTATTGTTTCTAACATGGCTAAAAACTACTTTGTTTACATACCATTATAAATTTCAACTCATAAATACTTAGGTCACTATTTCTTGAATGAATATTCATTAGGTAAAGACGGTAACTCTTTAGGTAACTCTTTACTCTAAGGCAACTTACCTAGCATGTAGACCACACGCTCCAGATCATTATCATAGGCAGGTGAGTATAAACACTTCGGTAAGTGACGGTATTTCTTGGGTCTGAAATATACATGTATCAGAAATTAGAATGCAAGATATAAAGAAAAGTCAATGTAACTCTCCTTAAATACTTTGTCTTACCATAATCATCCTGAACCTCCTATAGGACTTTCTGCATTGCTTTTGCCCAGCATTAACCCATCCCCTCTTATTGACGCCTTTATAAGCATTAACCCATCCCCTCTTATTGGCGCCTTTGTAAAAGTCACTTTTTGAAACCATTGTGATAAATAGAGCATTTGCTCCAGAGGAGCAAATGCTCTATTTATTACAATGGTTTCAAAACTATACAATTCTGAACACTTCCTTTTCTCTAATAAATGCTCTTTTTCAGTAGATTTATTAAAACAAGAGGGCCAAAATGGCCCTTAATCACTCACCTGATTACCATAGATTTAAGATTTTTGCTGGGTAGCCCATGGGTAGGGCCAATATTGACCTTAGGGACAATATTTGAACAATGTTGATAGTGGATCATGAGCAATAGTTCTGCAGAACAAGATTTTCAAAGATTTAGTATATTGATTTTATCAAGATTGGGCTAAAAATGTGCCCTCTAGAGTAATTTTTCTAAGGTTTGACCTAGTGACCTAATTTTTATTCCCACCCAAACCATGATCACACTCAACCTTGGTATCACCAAGACAAACACTCTGAGCAAGTTTGAGGAAGACTGGGCTAAAAATGTGGCCACTGGAGTGTAAACTAGATTTTTCTAAGATATGACCCAGTGACCTACTTTTTGACCTCACATAACCCACTTTCAAACTTATCCAAGATTTTATTAGGACAATCATTCTGGACAATTTTCATGAAGATTTGGCAATAAATGTGACCTCCAGAGTGTTCACAAGGTTTTCCTACTATTTGACCTAGTGACCTAGTTTTTAACCCCACATAACCCACTTTCAAACCTGTTTGAGATTTTATCAAGACAATCATTATGACTAAGTTTCATGAAGATTGGACAAAAAATGTGACCACTAGAGTGTTCACAAGGTTTTTCTACTGTTTGACCTAGTGACCTAGTTTTAAACCCCACTTGACCCACTTTCGAACTAGTCCGAGATTTTATCAAGACATTCATTCTGACCAAGTTTCATGAAGATTGGACTAAATTGTGACCACTAGAGTGTTCACAAGGTTTTTCTACTGTTTGACCTAGTGACCTAGTTTTTTACCACATGTAACCCACTTTTCAAACTCCTCCGAGATTTAATCAAGACAATCATTCTGACCAAGTTTCATGAAAATTGGGCTAAAAATGTGACCTCTATAGGGTTCACAAGGTTTTCCTACTATTTGACCTAGTGACCTAGTTTTTAACCCAACTTGACCCACTTTCGAACTCGTCCGAGATTTTATCAAGACATTCATTCTGATCAAGTTTCATGAAGATTGGACTACAATTGTGACCACCAGTGTTCACAAGCAAATTGTTGATGACGCACGACGGACGCCGGACATTCAAGTCTCCCAAAAGCTCACCCTGAGCTTTGCTCAGGTGAGCTAAAAATTAGGTCTAAAAATAGCCTATAGATGAGGGAATAAGTTAAGCAACAACCTGCTGTTTAAGACTTCTATGTTCAATAAATGACTGGCCACTTTAGACCGGTTTTCCTGTATTTTTATAATAACATATATGAACACAAGAGCCGCGTGCGGCGCCAACGCTTGTCTGATTTGGTGCTTGTCCAGCTAAGTTAATTTTTTTTTTAAAAAATAAAGGGCCATAACTCCAAAATGTTGAAATCAAAATTTATGGTTCTTATGTAGGGGCCTTCCCCTGAATGAGATCTACTAACCTATGAAACAGATCTATCAACTTCAATTAGCAAACACAACAGATCCTGATCAGACGGCTCCTAGCATCTTGGTCTACTCTGCTTGCAGATGTGTGAAAACATATTTATATGAAGGAAAGGGTTAACAGAATTCAAAGCCAAGGTTGCCATCTTACCTTTCTCCCTCCAAACTGTTTAGGAATCTCTCCAGCGAGTACTTATCAGGCCCCACTAGGATCTCACCTATAATAGCATAAACAGACAGAGGTCCAGATAAGATGTGTAATTTAAAGAAATTCAAGAATATCTCCTTTATTTCTCCTCCTATAGGAGCAAATGCTCTATTTATCACAATGCTTTCAAACTACAAAATTCTAAAAAATTTCCTTTTCTCTAGTTAACGCTCCTTTTCTGTAGATTTATTCAAAGTGGTTGAATCTAAAAATAGCCTATGAGGGAATGGGTTAAAGAGTTGCCTGTAGAAAGATGACCAAAGCATTATGTTGATGTGACAATGTTTTTGAATGAAAACGGGGGAAATCACACAAACTAAAATTAACTAAAATAGTAGTAAAAGTGTTAACCCTTAGCCTGCAATGAAAAAGGTCTGCTTAAGCTCCGATCTGTTACCGTTGTCACTTCTGATTTGTTCAAGCTTTTGAGATACTATTGACAAGAGTGTCAAACAGCTTGGATCCTGATGAGATGCCGAGTTACTCGGTGTCTCATCTGGATCCAAGCTGTTTGCAAATGTCAGTTAGATCGCTCTTAGCAGGTTAAGGGTTAACCCTTTCCTTCATACAAACACTTTCATGAAAATAGCCAGATCAGACAGGTCCTATAGGAGCCATCTGATCAGGGTCTGCTCTCTTTGCTCATTAACCCATTACTTCATAGGCTATTTTTAGACCCAACCTCTTTGAATAAATCTACCCAAAAGTAGCATTTACTAGAGAAAAGGAAACTTTTAGAATTGTATAGTATTGAAACCATTGTGATAAATAGAGCATTTGCTCCTATGGAGCAAATGCTCTATTTATCACAATGGGTTCAAGAAGTGACTATTACAGAGGCGCAGAAAGGTGAATTTATGGAAGAAAGGGTTAAATAACAATAAAATACGACAACAGTTTCTTCCAATACCAACATTCTGTGTATAAATACCATTATAAAAATTCAGCTCATAAATATTCATGATGTCATTATTTCTTACACGGACATTCTACTGGGAAAGGATTAATGAGACTTACTTGCTGTTGGCACTTTCTTGGATTTATCGGAGCTGCTAGTGTCCTCCCCGCTGTCTTCCCCATCTGCTGTCTTTTTTTCATTCCCATGTATCCTGGCCGTCTTCCTAAAAATTAAAGTAACCCTTTACTCAATAAATACACCTTTCTATGCCTTTGCAAACAGAGTAAACCCCTATCAGTCGTCTGATCAGGGTCTGATCTGTTTTCTTATGATTTGATGAATATACAATTCTACAGTGTCTGCCATAACCAAAAAATACTGTGTCTATGTACTATTATAACAATCTAATTAATATTCATGATGTCATTATTTTTTACATAAATATTCATGGAGTAAAGGGATAATAGCTATTATGCTGTAAAACTTGTCTACAACAACCAAAGAAAATCAAAATCTTAATTCTGGATTGTTAACCCTTTCACTTCTGAGTATTCATGTAAGAAACTGAAACACAAGGTTTGCATGAATAACCCATTACCTCATAGGCTATTTTTAGATTCAACTTCTTTGAATCAATCTACCGAATAGGAGCATTAACTAGAGAAAAGGAAAAGTTTAGAATTTTGTATGCTGAAACAATTGTGATAAATAGAGCATTTGCTCCTAAAGGAGCAAATGCTCTATTTATCACAATGGTTTCACAAAGTGGCTTTTACAGAGTTATCAAAAGACATCAATATGAGGAAATTGGATAACCCCACAATGGCAGTCTTGATCATAATAAACAAATACTCAAACTTCAAGAGGAGATAATTCTGAAATGCTTTGATAATTCTGTAATGCCTTAATCATTGTCAGTAAAGCGTCTATCTGTCAAAGTATAATATGAAACCATGCAAAATTCCCAACTTTTACCATTTTCGTAATAAAATTCCCAATTCCAGGTTCCGTTGTCCCATTAATTCTGATAGATCCAAATACTAACTGTAACATCTTGCACAAATTTCTCCCTGTGAGGCAAAAGGATAAAAGAATTCACCTATGTACGGTTATTTTTACTTACTGTGTTCTTGCTGGTTTGTTATCCTTAATAACGGACGGTTTGTGCTCCTGTATCGTCAGGTTGACTACGAACTGCGCGGAGGTCTCACCACAGTGTGGGCAGAAGTTTTTCCCGTCCTTGGTCACCTGACACTGCTCATGGAACATGTGGACTGAGTTACCACCCTCCTTCTTA
This sequence comes from Azorinus chamasolen, assembly GCA_963576725.1. Taxonomy (NCBI): domain Eukaryota; kingdom Metazoa; phylum Mollusca; class Bivalvia; order Cardiida; family Solecurtidae; genus Azorinus; species Azorinus chamasolen. The sequence goes on from OY755241.1 coordinate 56,202,899, forward strand.
CACTGCAAAAACTTGCCCTGTAACAAAAAGAAAATTGGTTTGAATGCTGATCAGAGTCAAACTAAAAGTCCACTCTGACTCGGTATGGATAGGTACAATCTGAAACAGGATTCTAAACTAGAAGTATCTTTTTTTTGTAAACTAGGAAAGTGCCCATAGGACACTGATGCCCCCACTTCAGATTTTTTGTCACAGAAAGTAACGGCCATAATCATGTATGCAATGACTGAAGCGATCTATGTCATTTTTGCAAATAAAGGGCCGCAACTCCTAAACGACTGAAGTGATTTACACGGCTACCAAACTTGACCAAGATACAATGGCTTCAAACATGTGTGTAAAGTTTGGTGAGGATTGGACAAGATATTTCAAAAGTCATTTTTGCAAGTAAATGGCCGCAACTCCTAAACGACTGAAGCGATTTACATGGCTCTAGAACCAGGATATAATGGCCACATAGTTTGTTCAGGATTGGACAAATACTTACCTAGAAAGAGCCTGGACAAATTCTTCTAGATGTGCGTACCGACGTACGTACAGACAAGAGCAACCCTATATGCCACCACTTTGTGGAGGCATAAAAAAATTCAAGATTAAAGGGGAGCCAATTCTGCAATGCGTGGCACTAAACACATGAAAACTTGACTCCTGCACATCTACTATTTGTGATTATAATGTCCACTAGCTATGAATTCAATAACTTTCAAATTGAAAGAGTTGTTCACAACACCAACCATGTTTAAATGTGGAGGGACAGATAGACGGACAGATGGATAGACAGACGAAAGGACCAAATGACCAGCCACTAGGGTGATGTCTGTTTACCCCCTCAAACTTTGATACTGCTCAGAATTGTCTCTAAGACACAAAAATTAGGTTTTGGTTGAAATCTTATGGAGATATTTTTGAAAAAACAAATTTTGATTTATGAATCTTATCTGAGCTTTTGCTATTTAGTAAAATTCATGTTAGTTAACCTTTTATTCCATATACAGCCGGTTTTTTTGCCTTTGCAAAAAGAGTAGACCTAGATCAGATGCCTCCTGTAGGAGTTGTCTGAACAGAGTCTGCTCCGTTTGCTTATGACCTAATAACTCTTATTCTACGCTTTCTGTCATGACAAAAATGTCCAGGGTTAACTTCTAACATTGTTTCTTACTCATGGAGTAAAGGGTTAACTGATGTCAATTGCTGACATAGAGCAACAGATAAAAGTGCGTACTCAAATACTAAAATCGTCAATTCTCCGCAAAACCCTATGTTGTGACCACTCTTTAGAATCGTCTTGAAGAGACGATTCTAAAAAGTGGTCATAACGCAGGTTTTTTTGAAGAAATAAAGAAGTTATTCAATGTACGCATCTTATCTTGAGCTCAGTGACAAGTTACCTGTGTGCAGTAGTGGCCACAACCCGGACAGCACTGGTGAGCCCGCAGACGTTTACGGTGGCTCTCACATACAGCCAAGAACGGTATCTTCACTGCCGGACGTATGAGCTGCATGTTGGCCACTTTATTGCAACATCCCATCACCTGTCAAAAGAAATAAACATGTAAAACCCTATACTGTGACCACTCTTTGGAAATTGTCTCTTCGAGACAATTCTAAAGAGTGGTCACAGTATAGGGTTTGCTGGAGAAATAAAGGTGTTATTCTTGAAAATGTTTTACGCATCTTATCTGGAGCTCTGAAGAATATTCAACAGGGAAAGTGTTTACGAAGTGATAAATCCATTCATGAGGCAAAGGGTTAACTCATTTCTCCATGAAAATTAATATAAGAAATACTGGCACCATGAATTCTAATTAGATGCATACTTGACTTCTAATGGCATATGAACACAAAAAGTTTAGGTCATGGTAGAATATGTACAAACATATCTGTATTATGTGATTACCAAACAGAGCAGACCCTGATCAAACGGCTCCTATAGGAGCATAGAATGACATATTTATGGAGTAAAGGTTTAAGGAAGATTTACAGGGTTCCAACTAATTATAGAAAGTAAATTTTCCCGACTTTTCCCTATTAACACATTTCCAAGACTAAAACACTGAAAAAACGAAACATTTTTAAAGGCAAGAGCCACATAAGCCACTTTAAGCTTTCTCTTATACCCCAAGCACATGCAGTCCTATACAGGCTTATGTTAACCCTGTACATGTTCTATGTTTATTACAAATATCAATACCTACTGTATATTCATAGACAAAAGAGTTATAATGAAATATTGAAGGTGGAACATTGTAGCCATTTCAGATCTATCAAAATTCATTAGCAAACACAGCAAACCCTGACCAGACGACTCCATTAGGAGCCGTCTGATCTTGGTCTACTCTGTTTGCAACTGCGTGAAAACACGTTTATATGAGGGAAATGGATAAAATTCAAATTATTTCTTTATAAGCAATGTTTTTGGATAATACAGTATAGTGAAATACAGAGACTTGCTCAATTAGAATGATGAAAATGCCTTTAGCCGCTTTTTAATTTTATTTTCTATTCCTCTTCCAAACTGATTCCTCAACCCCCGACTTCTGATTAAAAAATTTCGTAACTTTTCCCAGACTTTTGCCAAAATTTAAAATTTCCCAGACTAAATTCAAAATTCCCTGATTTATCCCTGACTGTGGGAACCCTGATTAAACTACTGACTAAATATTCTTTACCTTTCCATCAACAGAGTCAAGCGACTGGCAAAAGGTTACCGCAGATGCCATTTTCTGGAAGCTAGCTCCACTGATCTTGCAAGTACACAAAGGAATGACATCTTTGTCAGGGGGGACAACTCCTCCTGGACTTACCTGTAATTGAAAAGAAAGTGAGTCACAATATCAAATCATTAGCAGGCTCAGCAGTATTTTGTTGACAACTTGGCAAAAACAGAGCAACAGATAATGGTGCGTACTCAAGTACAAATATTGTCATTTCTCCACCAAACCTTATGTTGTGATCACTCTTTAGAATCATCTCTTCGAGACAATTCTAAATAGTAATCAAAACATAAGTTTGGTTCAGTTATTCTTGAAAATGTTTTAATTTATGCATCTTATCTGGACCTCTGCAAAAAGTATCGCCTATATAAATTCTTAATCTAGCACTTTCATCAAAATTTATAATTACTTAATCTCAGTGTCGAACATTTTGGATCCTGGCAAGAAGCCAAATTACTCTTCGCCTCATCTGGAGACTACACAAACAGTATGCTAAAAGGTTTATTCCACAGATACTCAAAAACTAAAATTGTCATTTCTCCACCAAACCCTATACTGTGACCACAAAGGAGTTGTTCTTGGGTATGTTAAAATCTGGACTTCTCAAAGAGACAATTCTAAAGAGTGGTCACATTGTAGGGTTTGGTGGAGAAATAAAGGAGCAATGCCTGAAAATGTTTAAATTTACGTATCTTATCTGGAGCTCTGTTCCAAATTTCATACCTTCTGAATATTAATGGACAAAATAGTTATTTATATAATGAAATATTGAAGATGGAATATTGTAGCCATCTTATAAAGTAAAGAAACAGAACTATCAAATTCCATTAACAAACAGAGCAGACCCTGATCTGACGGTTCCTCTAGGAGCCGCCTGATCGAGGTCTTCTCTGTTTGCAAATGCATGAGAGGGTGTTTATATGAAGGAAAGGGTTAACCCTTTCCCTCATACACACGCTTTTTCATGCTATTGCAAACAGAGAAGACTCAGATCGAACAAGCTGGAACTGTCTGATCATGGTCTGCTCTGTTTGCTTATGAAATTATAATAGATTATCTCCTAGGCTATTTTTAGACCTAACCTCTTCGAATGTGTCTACCGAAAAGGAGCATTAACTACAGGAATGGAGAAATTTAGAATTTTGTAGTTTGAAACCATTGTGATAAATAGAGCATTTGCTCCTATAGGAGCAAATGCTCTATTTATCACAATGGTTTCATAAAGTGACTTTTATAGATACGCAAAAATGCGTCACTAGGGGATAATGTGTTAATCCAACGTTTCCACCAATACTAAAAACTCCTAATATACATGTGCCAGTACAAACATTCAACAAAAATTCATGTCATTGTTTCTGAAATCAATACTCAACAGGTAAAGGGATAAAAAGACAGGTCCTTATTTCTCAAACATGATCCCCAGAGGTCCAGATAAGGTGTGTAAATGTAAACAGTTTCAACAATAGCTCCTTTGTTTCTCCACCAAACCCTATACTGTGACCACTCTTTAGAATTGTCTCGAAGAAAAAGGTGCATACCCAGATACTTCGAGGCGATTCTAAAGAGTGGTCACAGTATAGGGTTTGGTGGAGAAATGACAATGTTTGGGTATGCATCTTTATCTGTTGCTCCGATTCCCAAAGTTATGATCACTTGCTATAATTAACAAGACAATTCTAACATGTTGTAATGTCGTTACTACTAAGGGTTAACAGAACAAAAGTAATTTTGTAAGCAAACTGACCAAACCATGATTAGACGGCTCCTATAGCTAAGGAGTAATCTGATCTGGGTCTACTCTGTTTGCAAAGGTATAGCAATACCCCATGATACCGGTGGCCTCACGATACCGGTGTAAATATAAATCTCGCCACCTGCCAATTGTCAACTTTGTCAAGCACTAGTAACTTCTGCTATTCTAATGTGAAAATATTTTTCAAGCTATAATGGAGCGATTTCATGATCATGAAAACGTGTTCTAGAGTCCGTGTCATGCGTAGAAGTGTAGAGTCAAAGTGCCAAGTTCCAACACTGTACAAAACAGTTAACTTTCATTTTGAGATATTGTGATACTGTTAGTTAATTTTCCTGTTAGATTGAACTTTTCGGAACTTGAAAAAAATATTAACGGTTATAATATGTTATGTGTGACTTTGAGCCTATGTGAAAATGTACATTTAAAGCAGTGTGAACACGACTTTCCATACTATGACAATTTTTACCATTGCACCGGTTACATGGAGTTGGTTCCCTTACTTCCTTCAATGTGATCGGTTTATTTTGACATTTCTCAGACCTAGTAATATGAAAGAAATAATCTTGTACTTGAGACAATTTGAGAGATTAGAGGCAAGTGAAGGAAAGGCTTGCTGATTTTTTTTCAAATAAATTATATTCTCTTTGTATGTGTGTTGAGTTCATTAAGTACACCGGTACCGTGGGGACCCAGGCTATTTAAAGGGTCAACAGGATCAGGTTAAACCCATTGTATGTTAACCCTTTCCTTGTTCTGTGTTCATTCCAAATGTCAATACCTACTGTATATTCATGGACAAAATAGTTATATTGAAATATGGAAGGTGCAACATTGTAGCCATTTTAGAAAGTAAAGACACAGAATTTTGAAATTCTATTAACAAACAGGGTAGACACTGATCAGACGGCTCCTCTAGGAGCCGTCTGATCTGGGTCTACTCTGTTTGCAAATGCGTGAAAACACGTTTATATGAGGGAAAGGGTTAAATTTTCAAAGTGGACTGGTCTACCATTGTGAGGCAATACAAATCTATTCAGTATTTAACCCTTTACTCCATAAATACGCCTTTCTAGGCCTTTGCAAACAAAGCAGACCCAAATCCGATGGGTCTTATAGGAGCTGTCTGATCAGGGTCTGCTCTGTTTGCTTATGAAATAATATATAGATATCATTCTACAGTATCTGCCATGGCCAAAAATGTCTGTGTCCATGTGCTATGACTACTCCTTAGAATTGTTTCATGAGGTGGTGATACTCATGAGAATTGGATCATGTAACAGAGCTCCAGATAAGATGCGTAAATTAAAATATTTTCAAGTGTAACTCCTTTATTTCTCCACCAAACCCTATGCTGTGACCACTCTTTAGAATCGTCTCTTTGAGACCATTCTAAAGAGTGGTCACAGCATAGGGTTTGGTGGAGAAATGACGATTTTAGTATTTGAGTACGCAAAGTTATCTAGCTCTGATGATTGTAGTATCTACTACTCATTAATTATAATTATCATGTAGTGGTAATTACTCATTAGGAAGCGACTACTCCTTAGAATTGTTTCATGAAGTGGCGACAACTCGTTAGAATGATATGATGTAGTGGTGACTATGCATTAGAATTATTTCATTTCATTTCATAAGCAAACAGAGCAAACCATAATGAGACAGCTCTTGTAGGATCTGGGTCTACTCAGTTTGCAAAGGCATACAAAGATGTATTTATGAAGTAGAGGGTTACAGACCAACAAACAAATTTCTAGCATGTGGGCCTTGCTTGCTTTTGAGGATTGCATTCAGCGTTCAGACAGATTTATCACACCAAAGCTACAGATAAAGGTGCGTACGCAAATACAAAAATCGTCATTTCAACACCAAACCCTATACTGTGACCACTCTTTAGAATCGTCTCGAAGAGACGATTCTAAAGAGTGGTCACAGTATAGGGTTTGGTGGAGAAATTATTAATTTATTCTTGATTTTCTTTTACATTTACACATCTTATTTGGACCTCTGACATGCTATTCAGCACTTACCTCCATAGAATCTTGCGAGTTGGTCTCCGACAACTGGTCCTCTGGTGTTTTTGGAGGAGTCACAGGGTATAATCCATTTAGAATATTTCCTTGTTTAGACAGTGATTTCATATTTAGTAGTTGTCCATTGGGTAACTGAGTTTTAAGCTTTGGTGAAATCAGATGTTTCAAAAGCGAGTGAGATTGTGATGAAGGTGATAGCAAACTTGTTGATGATAATCCCTGGTTCCCATATGAACTTACTGTTGTTGTTTGTGTTACACTGGTAGTAGTCTGGGAACCAGAAACAGGGGTCATTTGTACAGGGGCGAATAATACGGGCAAGCGACCCTTAGGCTGTAAAAAGTTTGTAGTTCTGGGTGCCGTAGGGCTACTCCGCTGATTTTGAGCGATGGCTAGAAGCTGCGGAGGCTGGGACGAGCTGCTAGGCGGGCTGTTGACCAGTTGGAACATTGGCAGGCCATTGATGGTGCCATTTTGAATTAATGTCTGTGTTCCTGAACTCGCCCCCGGTGAAAGTATTATGGGATGGGTGGCCCCACTAACAGATGATGGAATGACGGGCATTGCAACTGGCGGGCTCCCAGTGGGCACTAGAGTTATCATTTGGGTCTGCACAGGAGACCCCATGCCGTCCATTTTTCGTTTCTTCTCTTCCTGTCCTGAGACTAGACTCTCTGTTGAGCTGTTTGTCTGTAAAGGACTCTCTGGAATTTTGGTAAAACAAACGTTACAAACAGAGCTCCAGATAAGGTGCATAAATTAAAATATTTTCAAGTATAGCTTCTTTATATTTGGTCAGTCTTATTTGCTCCATTCCGGGATTAAAGAGGCAAAAAAATGAAACACATATATGAATCGAAAGTGGAAAATATTATTCTACCTTTGGTTAATTTTAAGTCTTCAAGTTGTTATTGTTAAAATGGAAATGCTATTTCAGGTCATGTCTAATTCCAGGGATAACAAGGCATTCCAAGGGACAGCTAAATCATCCGCTGCCACCGCCTAAATTAAGACATTGCATTTGACCTTCAAATTTGACCTTGACCCGACATGATTGTAACATGCATTAAGCACATCAGCTCAACTTGGTTAACATTTGAGGTCGTCTCAATTTAGCTAACATAATGGAATGTAATGGAAATTGAAGGTTAAAACACTTGACCCTCAAATGTGACCTTGACATTGGGCTGACATGATTGCCACATGTGTTCTGCACATAGACTTAATTTGGTAAAGATTTGAGGCAAATTTCATGAAAATCCTTCCAGGGGTATAGGAAATATGGAGTGGACCCAAAATTACACTTGACCTTCAAATGTGACCTTGTCCTTGAGGCAACATGACTGACACATGTGTTCTTCACAGCGTCTCAATTTAGCTAAAATTTGACTAAAATCTTATGAAAATCCTTCAAAGGGTTTAGAAGATATGGAGCGGACACGAAAATGTAATGGAAATTAAAGGTTAAAATATTTGACCTTCAAACGTGACTTGACTTTGAGCTGACATGACTGCCACATGTGTTCTGCACATCGTCTCAACTTGGGTAATATTTGAGGCAAGTTTCATGACAATCCTTCTAGTATATGAGATATGGAGCGGAAACGAAATTGTTAAGGACAGACAGACAGACGGACATAAGCTGGCCATTCATTGACAGTTTCTCAATAGTCCCCGACAATTCCCTGACCCAGAAAAAAATTCAATTTCCCTGACTTTATCCAGACTTTTGGCAATCATGTCTAGGACGATTCTTACCAGAGGCTTTGCGTTTTCTTGCATCTCCAGTCCCTGAGATTTGAGATTCTGAAACATACAAAAATCAAAATATGCCACTTGTTCAACCAAATACCATCCTGCACATACCAGGTCCAGGTAAGATGCGTAAGTTCAAACATTTTCAAGAATATCTACTTTATTTCTCCACCAAACCCTATGTTGTGACCACTCTTTAGAATCGTCGCTTCAAGACGATTCTAAAGAGTGGTCACAACATAGGGTCTTTTCGAGACGATTCTCGTCTCTTCGAGACAATTCTAAATAGGGTCTCTTCGAGATGGCTCCACAGGAGCAAATGCTCTATTTATCACAATGGTTTCAAACTACAAAATTCTAAAATTTTATTTTTCTCTAGTAAATGCTCCTTTTGGGTAGATTTATTCAAAGAGGTTGGGTCTAAAAAATAGCCTATGGAGGAATGGGTTAACATGTATTTCTGCTCACAATGGGTTAATTGGACACCCCAGAAAGAGGGGAGAGGATACAGAGCAACCTAGACTCAATGTCTTACTCCTATCATAGACAGAGTTTCTCTGGTTCTTTTAGATGGCATCATGCCCAGTGTAAAGCACTGGTACATTGGACCTTGGTTTATAGTCTTGTCTGAAGGACAGGAAACTGTAGAATCTGGGTCCATGCTTATAAAGCTTTTAGCTGAGTCTGAGTTTCGTTCTCAGGCTTTTGATTGGTCAGATTTGAGTTCGCAAGCTTTTGATTGGTCAGATTTGAGCCAAAGGCTCAAATCTGACCAATCAAATGCTTGAGAACGTTCTCAGACTCAACTAAAAGTTTTATAAGCATGGACCCAGGTCTATTATTTCATTGGCAAACAGAGCAGGCTCTTATCAAACAGCTCCTCCGGAAGCCATCTGATCCGGATCTACTCCGTTTGCAAAGGCGATAAAAGGTGCAGGTATGGAGTAAAGGGTTTATCCTTTAAATCTGAAAATATGTGGAAGTACTAGCATTTGCAAATAGTGTAGACCCAGATCAGATCTGGGTCTGCAATGTTTGATCATTCAACTATTCAATATCGTCAAGATTGCAAATTAACCCATTCCCTCATATTGATGCCTTTTGACACCTGCCTAAAAGTGATTTTTGAAACCATTAATGATAAACAGAGCAATTGCTCCTACTTTTCAGTATATTTATTCAAAGAGGTTGGATCTATAATAGCCTATGAGGGAATGGGTTAAACTTGAATGGATAGCCACAGTACATGCAAGCAAACATACCTATTGTCACAACATAGTTTGAAATATTAATTGATTAATTTTTACAAAGGCAAAGGACTGTTGGTCTTGGCAAAAACAATAGAATCATATCTATATCTTACTTCATAAGCAAGCAGAGCAGACCCTGATCAGACAGCTCCTATAGGAGCCATTTGATCTGGGTCTTCACTGTATGCAATATAGCATAGAAAGACGTATACGTAACAATATGGGCATGAATTAGCGAGAAAATGTACATTTAAACACACTATCTAAACTCAGGCTTACGATATTGCTTCCTTCCCCAACATTTTCATGAACAACTTCTTTATTTTTCCACCAAACTTTATGTTGTGACCACACTTTAGAATCATCTCTTCCAGATGCTTCTCAAGAGTTGTCACAATACAGGGTTTAGTGGAGAAATGACGACTTTAGTAATTAGGTACACACATTTATCTGTTGTTCTGTCTAAATACTATTTAAGCTCAAGCTTACCTTCTTGCTTCCTTCCTGACAACTCATCTGAAGCCTACAACAAGACAGAGACAAATGTTTTCAAAAATAAAACACATAAAAAAAATATCATCATAACTTGAAAAATAATAATCAAATTTCTTACATGTGAGCTTCTAAAAACAATTCAAAGATACAGGATTGTTTCCTTCATATAAATGCATTTTCATGTGTTTGCAAATGGAGTAGACCCAGATCTGACAGCTCCTACAGGAGCCATCTGATCAGGGTCTGCGGTTTGCTTTTCAAATTCTCATAGATCTGACTATAGTTTTTACTTATATCAAAACATTCGGTGTACATACCCCACTACAGAAATTCAGCTAATAAATATTCATGATATAAATTATCATTGTTCATTACATGAATATGCAACAGGGAAAGGGTTAAGAGTTTTAACCTGGTTTACTTCATAAAGAAGCCTCTGGACACCTTTGCAAACAGAGTAGATCCAGTCAACAGGTCCAGATAAGGCGTATACATTTAAATATTTTGACGAATAGCTCCTTTATTTCTCCACTAAACCCTATACTGTGACCACACTTTAGAATCGTCTCGAAGATACGATTCTAAAGAATGGTTACAGTGTATGGTTTGGTGGAGGAACGACTATTTCAGTATTTGGGTAAGCGTCACCTTAATCTGTAGCATTGAGTTTAGATGGTTCTTGTAGGAGTCGTTTGATCAAGGTCTGCTCGGTTTGCTTATACAAATTTATCTCATAGAACAGATAAACTTTAATTAGTCAATTAACCCATTCCTCCATGGGCTATTTTAGCCAAAGGGAGCATTTACTAGATAAAAGTAAAATTTTAGAATTTTGTAGTTTGAAACCATTGTGATAAATAGAGCATTTGCTCCTATAGGAGCAAATGCTCTATTTATCACAATGGTTTCAAGAAGTGGTTATTACAGAGGCGTAAAAAGCAGGAAAGGGTTAAGTATTACTCCTCACTTTTAGAATTTAACCCTAAAGAGTAAAGGGTACATTTGACTTTTTAAACACATGTCTATAGTGCTGTACCTGTTTACATGTAAGTTACAGTTTACATGTAACTTACCAGGTAATGTGTTAGCTGGCAAGTTATGTGTAAACTGGCAAATTAGATGTAACCTAGTAAATGTGACATGTAGCATGGTACATTTAAATGTAACTTACATATACATGTACCAATTTACATTTAACTCACTAGTTTAAATGAAACAAGTTTACATGGAACTTACCAGTTTACATGTAACTTACAAGTTTACATTTAACCAGTGGTCCAGATAAGATGCGTAATCTCCAACATTTTCAAGAATATTTCCTTTATTTCTCCATCAAAGCCTATACTGTGACCACTCTTTAGAATCGTCTCTTCGAGACGATTCTAAAGAGTGGTCACAGAATAGGATTTGGTGAAGAAATGATGATTTTATTTTTCGTACGCACCTTTATCTGTAGCTCTGTTTAACTTACCAGTTTCAGGGAGGAACTCATTTGATTGTAAGTTGCACCTTTAAGGAATGAATCTAAGGTTCGATGAGTGGTCGAGTCGATACTTTGCCGTACACTTTTCTTAGCCTTTTTCACACTACTGGACGGGGTTGCCATAAAAGAGAGTCTTGAGTTCTTTGTCATTATATCTAAGGCATTCTGTACAACTCCTTGTCCACTATCTACACCATTGGCCTTAGATTTTCTACTTAGTCCAAGTGACTCATTAAATGCTGTCCGTACTGAACATTCTTCCAATTTGACCCCAGCACTATGTTTCTCGCTATTCACAATATCCCTATTTCCTCCCCTCTTGTACTCCAGTTGCTGAGATTTTCTCACTTTATCTGTCACTGACATAGCAGAAGCAACTGTCGTTTTCACATCACTATCACTCAACTGGCGCTCCTCTGAGTCTTTCTTTCTTGAATTCGGAGTTCTTCTGTTCACCTTTTCACCAGGCAGGCGGTATTTCCCTGATTTTTTACCTTTTCTTCGCCTTCCTTTAATGATTTTGCCTTTACTGACACATGGAATTTCATTTTCCCCTGGAGATTTCACTGAAGAATTGTCTGGTGCCGGTTTACTAATCTTAGAACTTGAAGGGCCCTCCACATTGTCAGTTTGGACATCCTTATAGTCTATATGCCTAATCTTAACTGGATCAAATGCTTTTCTCTTCTGAGGTTTAGGCATGTCAAGAACGCCACGTTTTTCAAGTTCTTTAATATTAAAAGTCAAGCTTGTTATCGATGATGAAGATGACAATGACACAGAAGATGACGACTTCAGAGGATTTGAAGCAGAGGCACATGATTTTCTGGCTTTTGCCTTTTTGGGCACACCCATATTATTTTTCTTTTCTAATTCTGCTTTTGATGCAATTTTTGACAGCAACTGGTCCAACTTTTTTCCTTTACGGAATCCACTGTTCTCTAATTTGCTCTCAGTGGCTGTAGCGTCAGATTTAACTGCTGTTTTCTCATTCACAAAAGCATGTACTGGTTCCATATCAGTGCTTGAAACATCAGTCTTGGGCACACCTTTATTCTCTGTATCTGTGCTAGTTACTATTGGTCTGTTCAATTCTGTTGTAATGTCTTCTAAACATGCACTTTCTGCGGTTTCATCCAACGAATGTGTGGTATCAGAATGCTTGGACACTGACTCGTCAGTAAGATTATCTTCATCTAATATACTGAGTTCTGTACACTCAACTTCCATAGCATCACTTTTGTCCAATTCAATTTTGTTTTCATTACTCACTTTCTTGTCTATATCATCATGGATAATTACTTTCTTATCGTTAATTTCATTGTTAGCAAATTTTAATTCATCATCAATCTTCTCTATACATGTATCTATATTTTGATCATCAACTATCATTTCATGATTATCATCCTCATTAACTTTAGTATTTTCAGCACAAAATGATTTGAGACTTGAAATTCTTTCCACAGAAGTAATAAGATCTAAATCTGATTCATCCTTCTTTGATATCTCCCCGTCTTTCTTGTTTACACTATCAGAGTCTGCTAAATCCACGACATTCTGTTCAAGCTTAGGTTCACCTTCTCCAGAATCATGAGAAAGTTCAAGTATTAGTTGTGGCCCATCACTGTCACTTGTAATGTTCTGACTAGCAGTGTTCATCCCTAGAACACTTGTTTCTCCCTCACTTATAATTTCTATACTTTCATCAGAGTTTTCTACGTGAGCACTGGTTGTACTCTTCTTATCAACTTCCATTGATATTTGAAACGATTCATTATCATCTTTTTGTTCAAAATCATTTAAAGTATCACAGCCAGGAATATCAACTTCACTGTCCACAGAGACAACTGTAGTGTTAATATCTTCATTTGCTAATTCATTTTCAGCCAGAAGATTATTATAATCTATTGTGGATTCATCAGAATTGCCCATGTCAATTTGAATCTGATCCACAATTTTTTTCTTTTCACGCCTCCCTCCCTTACTCCCATTTCCCTTCTCATCTTCACTTTGTGACTGAGACCTTGCTTCATCTTTTTCATTACTAAGTATTATATCATCATCACTTATTTCAGCTGTATCTTCTTCCTCTTCATCATCACCATTCAGTACTTTTTCTTCATCATCATCCTTCAGTACTTTTTCTTCATCATCATCATTCAGTACTTTTTCTTCATCAATATCATCATTCAGTACTTTTTCTTCATCAACATCATTCAGTACTTTGTCGTCATCATCATCACTATTCAGTATTTTTTCTTCATCATCACCATTCAGTACTTTTTCTTCTTCATCATCATTCAGTACTTTTTCATCTTCATCATCACCATTCAGTACTTTTTCTGAATCTCCATTAGGACTTGAAAATATATCACTAGCATCAATTTCAATAATAGAGGCCTCATCTATTTCTGCAATGTCTTCATCCTCAATTGATTCCTGTGTTTCTTCAATGTTATCAATGTTTTCCCCATTGCAATGACTTGGAACACTGATGACAGAATCTAGCAAGGCATCTTCAACAGCATCAGTGCAGTCACTAGACAAACCATTTAGACAAGGAACGTCTCTAGCTGAATCTTTTTCAAATTCTTTCATAGTTTTAACATTCTCAAATTCTGATGTTGTTTCTTGACCCTCTCCATTTCCACTGGCTGCAATCTGACTGGCACCAATGGACAAAGTCTGAAATAAAGAAGTGTGGAAATGAATTCAATATTAGATAAAGCAGTAAAGATGGGAAGTCATTAACTCTTTGCAAACAGAGTAGACCCAATCAGACGGCTCCTGTAGGAGCCGTCTGATCAGGGTCTGCTCCGTTTGCTTATCATATGATATAACATAGGCATGATTCTACAATTTCTGCCATGGCCAAAATTTCCTGTGTCCATGTTCTATTATTAAAATTACTCTATTTAATATTTATAATGCCATTATTTCTTAAATGAATATTCATGGAGTAAAGAGTTGGATCAAGGAATGAATATATGATGTCACTAGTCCTTTCCTTCCCCTTTTGACTATTTAACCCATTCTCACTTCGGCTATTTTTAGACCTAACCTCTTTGATTAAATCTACCCAAAAGGAGCATTAATTAGAGAAAAGGATATTTTCAGAATTGTGTAGTTTTGAAACCATTGTGATAAATAGAACATTTGCTCCTGTGGTTTCACAAAATGGTTTCACAAAGAGACTTTTACAGAAGCGTCAAAAGGCATCAATATGCAGGAATGGGTTAAATTACGTGAGAAATGGCAACATCATAAATATTTTTTACCTGAATATAATGTACACAGGAATTTTTGGTATTAATAGATCCTGATGTCAGATCTAATAATTCTAATATAATTTAACCCTTCGCTTGCTGTTCGCGTCAATATACCTACCTGTAAATAGTGAAGACCCAGATGAGACAGCTCCTGCAGGAGCTGTCTCATCAGGGTCTGCACTATTTACAAGTTGATTGTGCAACCAGTGCACTCCACAGCAGTGATTGCATAGCGAAATACAAGTACACAGTGAAGACATATGTAATTATACAACAGGGCATGGGTAAAGAAGGAGAAATCATGTATTTTAAAATTCAGCAAGAGAAGGGTTAATATGCAAATTGAGGAGACTGATTCAGAAGGCTTCTACAAAAGCCATCTGATCTGGGTCTACTCTGTTTGCAAAGACATAAAAAAAGTATTTATAAGAAGGAAAGAGTTTAGTAAAACGAAATAGGCAATGAATGGCATTGAATGCAGGGTTCTAACTCCTTCTTAGGTTTTAAATGTTCATTGTTAAACAAGAGGGCCAAGATGGCCCTTAATCGCTCACCTGATTACCATAGATTTAAGATTTTTGCAGGGTAGCCCATGGGTAGGGTCAATATTGAACTTAGGGACAATATATGAACAATGTTGATAGTGGATCATGAGCAGTGGATCATGAGCAGTGGTTCTGCATAACAAGATTTTCAAAGATTTAGTATATTGATTTTATCAAGACAATGATTCTGACCAATGAAGATTGCGCTAAAAATGTGCTCTCTGAAGTATTTTTCTAAGATTTGACCTAGTGACCTACTTTCTATTCCCACCCAACCCATGATCACACTCAACCTTGATATCACCAAGACAAACACTCTGTGCAAGTTTGAGGAAGACTGGGCTAAAAATGTGGCCACTGTAGTGTAAACTAGATTTCTCTAAGATATGACCCAGTGACCTACTTTTTGACCTCACATAACCCACTTTCATACTTGTCCAAGATTTTATAAGGACAATCATTCTGACCAATTTTCATGAAGATTTGGCTATAAATGTGACATCTAGGGTGTTCACAAGGATTTCATACTATTTGACCTAGTGACCTAGTTTTTAACCCAACATAACCCACTTTCAAACTCGTTTGAGATTTTATCAAGACAATCATTATGACTAAGTTTTATGAAGATTGGACTAAAATTGTGACCACTAGAGTGTTCACAAGGTTTTTCTACTGTTTGACCTAGTGACCTAGTTTTCAACTCCACTTGACCTACTTTCGAACTAGTCCGAGATTTTATCAAGACATTCATTCTGACCAAGTTTCATGAAAATTGGACTAAAATTGTGACCACTAGAGTGTTCACAAGGTTTTTCTACTGTTTGACCTACTGACCTAGTTTTTAACTCCACTTGACCCACTTTCGAACTCGTCCGAGATTTTATTAAGACATTCATTCTGACCTAGTTTCATGAAGATTGGACTAAAATTGTGACTACTAGAGTGTTCACAAGGTTTTTCTACTGTTTGACCTAGTGACCTAGTTTTTTACCCCACATAACCCATTTTTCAAACTCCTCAGAGATTTTATCAAGACAATCATTCTGACCAAGTTTCATGAAAATTGGGCTAAAAATGTGACCTGTAGAGGGTTCACAAGGTTTTCCTACTATTTGACCTAGTGACCTAGTTTTTAACCCAACTTGACCCACTTTCGAACTCGTCCGAGATTTTATCAAGACATTCATTCTGACCAAGTTTCATGAAGATTAGACTACAATTGTGACCACTAGAGTGTTCACAAGCAAATTGTTGACGACACACGACGCACGACGGACATTCAAGTCTCCCAAAAGCTCACCCTGAGCTTTGCTCAGGTGAGCTAAAAAATCATTGTTAGAAAGTATTGTATGGGGGAAATGTCTTCTTTTTTTCCTGAAGAATGGGGACCAATATCGGCCATAAAAAGATGGCCTGTGTGTGCCCAAAAATTATTTTCTACATACACATGTACAAATGCCTTTTCATGCCTTTGCAAACAGAGAAGCCCCATATCACATTGCTCCTGCAGGAGCTGTCTGATATGGGTCAGCTCTGTTTGCTTAACCCTTTTCCTGGTGAATATTCATGTAAGAAATAATGACATCATGAAGATTCATTAGCTAGTTTTTTATAATGACATAATATTATGTACACAGGATGTTTTGGTATTGGTAGAAACTGTAGTCAGATCTATAATAGGTTATTAACCATTTCCTCCATAAATACGCCTTTCTACGCCTCTCAGGTCTGTTAAAGCCACTTTCTGAAACCATTGTGATAAATAGAGCATTTGCTCCTAAGGAGCAAAATTTAATGCTCTATCACAATGAATTCAATACTACAAAATTCTTAACTTTTCCTTTTCTCTATTAAATACTCCTTTTTGCTAGATTTATTCAAAGAGGTTAGGTCTAAAAATACACTATTTGTTTCTATGTTAATCATATTTAACCATTCACTGAACATTCTACATCTATTGCAAATTTCAATACCTACATGTACCAAATTTTCACGATCAAAGTACATGCAGCTATATAATGATCCATGGAAGATGACACAATGTAGCTATTTCAAAAACTAAAGAAGCAGATCTATCAAATTCCATCAGCAAACAGAGCAGATCCTGTTTAGACAGCTCCCACAAGAGCTACTGTTTTGGGTCTACTTTGTTTGCAAATGCGTGAAAAGGCATTTTAGGAGGGAAAGTGTTAAAGTTACATACATCAAAATGGTGCCAAATTGGCTTATTCAGCTTTACAGACCCATGGAGAGGGGGAGATTGGCACTCTGAAAAATTAACCCTTTCCTCCATAAATATGCCTTTTTACGCCTCTGTAAAAGTCACTTCTTCAAATCATTGTGATAAATAAATGCTCTATTCATCACAATGGTTTCAAAACTAAACAATTCTAATATTTTCCTTTTCTCTAGTAAATGCTCCTTTTCGATAGATTTATTCGGAAATGGGTTTAACCCATTCCCTCATATTGAGTACTTTTGAAGACTGTAGAAGTCACTTTGTGATAAATTGAGCATTTGCTCCTATAGGAGCAAATGCTCTATTTATCACAATGGTTTCAAACTACAAAATTCTAAAAAAAAATCCTTTTCTCTAGTTAATGCTCCTTTTCCATAGATTTATTCAAAGAGGTTGGATCTAAAAATAGCCTATGGGGTAATGGGTTAAAACTTAAAAGAGTAATTTGTGTAACCATGCAAACAAAGAATTTTGTAGCAGCCATAATTTATCTCGCACATGCATTTATTTATTTGCTTTACTTTTCGGTCAACAGGTTAACCACTCACTTTACCTGCCCTGGAGGCAAAATCATGACATTAACCCTATGAGTACAGCATATTCAAAGTGGATTTGTCCCCATAGTTAAGGAGATTTCATCAGACAAGAGGACGGACGAACTGCAAACCTATAGTTCCCATACCGTGGCTGGTTATGGGATTAACCCATTCCTCCACAGGCTATTTTTAGACCCAATCTCTTTTAATAAATCTACCGAAAAGGAGCATTAACTAGAGAAAAGGAAAATTTTTAGAATTATATAGTTCTGAAACCATTGTGATAAATAGAACATTTGCTCCTATGAGTCACAATGGTTTCAAAACTACACAATTCTAAAATTCTCCTTTTCTATGGTTAATGCTCCTTTTTGGTAGATTAATTCAAAGAGGTAGAGTCTCAAATATTCTTGAACATGTGTGCTTGGTTCTTAACTTCAACTGTTCTGACTGTTGCTGGGAACCAAGCAAAACATGTTTTCTCAAGTCACTAGTCTGAGTTGAAGATTCAAAAGCCGGAGTTCAAGAGTCACACGCCTGAGTTCAAGAGTTAACCCATTCCCTCAGAAAATTCGAGAATTGTGTAGTTTGAGCATTTGCTCATTTAATATGATGGTTTCAAAAAGTGACTTATACAAAAGGCATCAAATTCAAAGGCATCAATATGAGGGAATGGGTTAACAACTCACAGGCCTAAGTTCACAAGTCACAACCCTAAAATCACAAGACTCAAGCCTGAGTTCATGATTTACATGCCTGAGTTCAAGCTCAATAGTTTTGTTCTGCATGTACACGTGTATGACGTCCTTCAAAACTCTGACTGTCACCTAGATAAACTACCCCACTGAACCATTGCTTCAGTCAGTCAGTGTGTGTATGAAAGCCAGTAGCCCGTTAACTAGGTCACTGCCAGATAAAAAACAGCCCTGATTTTACACCACTCTTCAAACTCTTTGTCCCTAAATCTCCCGGACATGCTTTCAATTTCATGGGGCTGCTCAGCTTAACATTTTCCCTGTTCAATGTTTATTTCAAATTTCAATACCTACTAAATATTCATTAACAAAATAGATACATGTATAAGGAAATATGGAAGGTGGAACATTGTAGCCATTTTAGAAACTTAAGAAACAGATCTATCAAATTCGATTAGTAAACAGAGCAGACCCTGATCAGAAGGCTCCTCACTCTTGGAGCCATCTGATCTGGGTCTACTCTGTTTGCAAATGCAGGAAAACGGATTAAGAGTGACAGGAAAACGGGTTAAGAGTGAAATTTGGGCCAATTCACAACAGCCTAAGAAGTGCAATACATGTATTTAAATTTGAAAAAAAAAACATGTTTATAATGGACTCAAAGTGTACAATATCTGACCCAGAGCTCCAGATAAGATGCATAAATGAAAACATTTTCAAGAAAAACTTCTTTATTTCTCCACGCAACCCTATGTTGTGACCACTCTTTGGAATTGTCTCTTCGAGAGGATTCTAAAGAGTGGTCACAACATAGGGAAGACCACTCTTTTAGTATTTGAGTATGCACCTTTACCTGTAACTTCTTTATTTCTCCACCAAACCCTACATGTATGTTGTGACCACTCACGATTTAGAATCATCTCAGAGACAATTCTAAAGATTAGCCACAACATAGGGTTTGGTTTGATTTTTATCAGGTTTCACATCGGTTTTTTAAACAGTACATGTATTTCAGTAATTCATGTTGGGACAAATCATTCATACAGTTTCATCATTCGGAATGTTTGGAGTTATTCATCTATTATTACTTTAACCCTTTTCCGGCCTCATAGACCATTTTTAGATCCAACCTCTTTGAATAAATCTACCGAAAAGGAGCATTAACTAGAGAAAAGGAAAATGTTAGAAGTGTGTAGTTTTGAAACCATTGTGATAAATAGAGCATTTGCTCCTATAGGTGCAAATGCTCTATTTTTCACAATTTGGTTTCAAAAAGTGATTTTTAAAGAGGCATAGAAAGGCGCATTTATGGAGGAAAGGGTTAAGTTATTGATCAATGTCAGTAAAGTGCTTATCTATCCAAGTGTAAGTACTACATGTACAAATATGAAACCATGTAAAATTCCCAATTTTTACAATTTTCACAATAAAATTCCCAATTCCAGGGACATGTGCTATTGTCCCAAAATAATGAAAAAAGGCCCTGAGCTTTCACAAGCTTTAACCCATTCCCTCATATTGACACATTTTGACACCTCTGTAAAAGTCACTTTTTGAAACCATTATGATAAAACCAGCATTTTGCTCCATTATCCCTTTCCCTAATAGGCGATTTTTAGATCCAACCTCTTTGAATAAATCTACCCAAAAGGAGCACTTATTTGAGAAAAGGAAAATTTTAGAATTGTGTAGTTTTTAAACCATTGTGATAAATAGAGCATTTGCTCCTAAGGAGCAAATGCTCTATTTATAACATAATGGTTTCAAAAAGTTATTTTTGCAGATGTGTAGAAATGCCTATTTATGGAGGAAAGGGTTATAGGAGCAAATATTCTTTTTATCACAATGGTTCCAAAACTATAATTTTTTTTACTAAGTAAATGCTCCTTTTTAGTAGATTTTTTGAAAGAGGTAACAGGTTGGGTCTAAAAAAGCCTGTAAGGCAGGAACAGCAGGTAAACAAAAAAGAACATGCACATCGAAAGCAAGTCTTTCAAGCAATTAATCAGTTGGTTCTACCCTGAAACAAGATGAAGTATGTCCCTAATGAAAATTTAGAAAATAAGTCTTGGCTTGTGAAGTTGTGTTCATCCCTGGCTTTATAAACTGTTGTGCTTCCACATTGATGAGACATATTTCATAAAACCATTATACAGCTGCCATTGAAAAAAAATCCCTAAAAAACATAGCAAGGCAGTCTCAGACACTCCTTCGCCCCCCTGGACCCCCAGACGCGAAGCGCTGCCCCTGCGGACCCCAGACCCCCCTTACTTTAAAAGTTATCATGCAAAGAAGTGATAATGGTAAAAGAATGAGACTTCTTGACCATGCCAGAAACTGCAAAATCAGATCTAGAATTTCAGAGCTACAGATAGGCATGTACCTAAATACTGAAATTGTCATTTCTCCACCAAATCCTATACTGTGACCACTCTTTAGAATCGTCTCAAAGAGACGATTCTAAAGAGTGGTCGCAGTATTGGATTTGGTGGAGAAATAAAAGAGTCACTATTGAAAATGTTTTAATTCACGCATCTTATCTGGAGCTCTGAATTTCACAAGCAAACAGATAAGACGGCCCTCCTCGAGTTACAGTAACCCATTCCCTTCTAAATATTGATGCCTTTTAATGCCTCTGCAAAAGTCACCTGTTGAAACCATTGTGATAAATAGAGCATTTACTCTTATAGGATCAAATGCTCTATTTATCACAATGTTTTCAAACTAAAAAATTCTAAAAAAATTCCTTTTCGGTTTATTTATTCAAGTGGTTAAATCTAAAAGTAGCCTTTGAGGGGATGGGTTAACTGAATCTAAAGTTTCCTGCTGCCTGGAATGCTCAATTTACAAACAGTTATTCTAAGTGGGTAAATTAACATTTATATCCTTGAAATAAAATTTAAACGGGCAAACAAGATGTGTTTGTGAAACACTATGCCCCCTGTTATCAGCTTTGACATGCATGTATGACCTTGACCCCTAAAAAATGTTCGTCTGAGCCTCCATAACTTGCACGCCAAGTTTGATGTATGTGCTAATAATGACACATGGAGGGTGGAACATTGTAGCCATTTTAGCAAGTATAGAAACAAATCTATCGAATTTTATTAGCAAACAGAGCAGATCCTGATCAGATGGCTCCTATATCTGATCTGGGTCTACTCTGTTTGCAAATGCGTGAAAATGAGGGAAAGGGTTAACTCATTCTCTGATGAGGGAAAGGGTTCACTCATTCTCTCCTAGGCTATTTTTAGATGCAACCTTTTTGAATTAAACTACCGAAAAGGAGCATCAACTAGAGAAAAGAAAATTTTCAGAATTTTGTAGTTTGAAACCATTGTAATAAATAGAGCATTTGCTCCTATATACATTTCCGAGAATACAAGGCTTTTTCACCTTCTATAACAGAGACCTGTAAAAGCCCCCTTCCCAATTGAAAATTTCTTTAAAATCATGCTGTTTTCGCAAAAATCCAAACTTACACCAGCTTTTTTATTTCCCAAATCAGCAATTTTAGTGAAAATTCTTCCCAAAATCAGCAGGCTAAGGCCGCTTCCCAATTAAGAGAGAAAAAGCCCTGGAATAACTCCTTTATTTCTTCCGTTTACCAATAACTCCTTTATTTCTTCCGTTTACCAAACTGTATAATGTGACCACTCTTCAGAATCGCCCCTCGAGACATTTCTAAAGAGGTCACAGTAAACGGTTTGGTGAAGAAATGACGAATTTAGTATAGGTACACTGCTGTATCTCACTATCTGTAGCACTGGTAATCCCTGGCAAACATACCAGATTACTCCAACAGGAGCTGTCTGATCTGGATCTGCTACTGTTACAAAGGCGTAATCTATGGAGTAACAGTAAAACCAATTATCATGGCAAATCTTAGATCCACTAACAGGTCAAGCTAAGATGCATAAATCAAAACATTTCAATTACAACGCCCATTCCCTATAATATTGTAGCCACTCTCTAGAATTCTAAAGAGTGGTCACAACATAGGGGTTGGTGGAGAAATTACCACTTCTGTATCTGAATACCGTATGCTCTGACATTTATCTGTTGCTCTGCCCTGTGACGACAAGACACAAAAAGCTAGTTGAATAAGCACAGTAGCATTTATTTCAAATGCAAAGACTTCTTTGCCAGCTCAATACAGTATTGCATAGGTACATCTTAAAAATTCAGAGTTAAGGACAATAAGTACTGAACGTATTTGACAGTAAAACGGTACCAATCCACTGTAATAGTGAGTTTTACTTTTAACACTTTACTCCATTAAAATATTGACACCTTTGCAAACATAGTAGACCAAGATCATGCATCTCCTGTAGGAACTGTCTGATCAGGGTCATTTTTGTTTTCTAGCAGAATAAAATAGATTTCTACAGCAGAGCCACATGATCCAGGGACTTCCCTGATAGCACAGTGCTCCAGTTAATTTTTGGCTACCATCAGTACGGTACTGATCCAAATTGAACTTCATCAGTACAGGCTATGTCCTGCCAGTACATATGTAACCAGTATTCCGGGCCCGATTATTGAATAGAAGTAATCAATACTGTGTGATGAAATTTCATTCAGATCACATGCATATCCATGAAGCAAAGGGTTGAAATGAGGGGTCACATTGCAGATCAGGACCCGAGTCATTTGACTCAGTCTGTTTTGTTTTCTTAGAGATAGAGAATATGGTGTATTTGATTCTATGCATGAATTTATGGCCAAAATCCCATTATATATTACTTATATGTTATATTTAACCTTTCCATCCATACATAATAACTTAGCATTAAAGCCATTTCTGTTTTCATCACCTATACAAACGGACTGGACTCAGATAAGGCAGATCCTGTAGCTGCCTCATCAAGATCTATTCTGTTTATGCCTTATGACATATTACATGTCTGCCATTTCTCTTGTTCCAAAGGTAAGTCAAATACTTACATTGTATTTTATGTGCCAATGAATGCTAAAATATAAACTTCATTAAGAATGCATAGTTGGTGGAGTTCCACATGAATATTCTTGGGAGAAAGGGTTAACTTATAACTGCATAGTCAAGACAAGTTAAGTTAGGTCTTATTCATGAAGTAAATGTTTAAAACCAACTATGCTCACGCATTCTACCATACGTGTTGGAATCTAGTAGAAGTATTGATGAAAAAGTATATCCGGTCCGAAAGCCATGCAAATTTCAGCAAGAGTTTTTTTTAATATTTGTGTTTGGTACGAAGTGACTCAAGGCCGCAAATCATACTTTAGCACGTAACCCACCTGTATGTCACGACGCTTTTTCACCAACGTTTTTGGTTATGCTATAAAATATGCCTGATACAGTGAAATTACTTGTGGAAGTGGGACTGTTTTTTTCGCCCATGACCAAGGCGAGAGAAAATCACATTTTTGACATTTTTTTGCGCGGTTCTGGTTTCCATTTCCACTACGAGGCCGTTGGTACCCGCTGAACTATATCAACCTCCACATAGTGATCTCCCCTTATCACTACCCTAAGGGAGATCACTGGGAGGAGTTTGTTATCGTGTATGATGAAACGCTTGATTTGTTCACATTTAATAAGCGCCCAAGCAACATTGACTTACAAGTCCTTTTCCCTGCTTTATATAAAAGGCGTCTAGAGCAACTGGTGATATTTTAGAATTTAATTTTCAGATGTGTAGGTCTTGTATACGGATCATTTTGGTATTGGATCCGTACGGGCGAAAAATGATATGTACGTGGTACGTATAGATTCGAATTTCTATCCGTACCGGCAAAATATTTGTCCGTACAATACGGATGTACGGATACTATCTGGAGCACTGTAGCAGATTATGCATCCTATATGCACAGAACATAGCTTTGGATGCCCAAAAATTAAATGCTAGGTCTATCAGTACTCCTAAAATTCCTTTGTGTAATTCGAATTTTATGTTCCAATACATAAAATTTCTTAAGTGTGTGATCTGAACTCTGTGTTCCGACTGGTTATTTTATCTCCACTTATTAACCCATTCCCGCATATTGACGCTTCTGCAAAAGTCACTTTGTGAAACCATTGTGACAAATAGAGCATTTGCTCCACAGAAGCAAATGCTCTATCACAATGGTTACAAAACTACAAAATTCTGAAAAAATTTTTTAGTTAAGGCTCCTTTTTGGTAGATTTAATCAAAGAGGTAAGGCCAATTTTGTCAATTTCTTCGAAATTCAATATACCAAGTATGATTCCATAATACCACAAATCAATAACCAAAAAAAATTGACAAAGACCATGACAAATCGAAAAACTGATTCGTGAACACTTCCTCTCCACCCGAAGTTACCATTGCTAACCGTCATTCTATATTGTTTGTGCAACCAGTTAAAAATCTATTGCAAGTTTCTTTAGCAGTCCGAATGAAAATAGTATTGAAGAATCACCGGTTCTAAAATTTTTAATGGTGTTCATGTCTTCAAATGTCTGGCAGTAAAAACTGAAATAATTGAGTCAACTTATGACATTAATTGCACATTAACCCATTCCCTCCTACTGATGCGTTTTGACACCTCTGTAAAAGTCATTTTTGAAACCACTGAGATAAACAGAGCATTTGCTCAATAGGAGCAAATGTTCTATTCATCACAATGGTTTCAGAACTACCAAACTGTAAGTTTGCTTTTCTCTAGTAAATGCTCCTTTTCGATAGATTTATCCAAAGAGGTTGGGTCTAAAAATAGCTAATGAGGGAATGGGCTAAACTGGATTTTTAAAATGGTGTATAGAGATGTAACAATCCACAGCTGGTCTTCAGACCCAGATTATGCAGGCAGAGACAGTTCCGTGAAGAACGTTCTGGTAGTTTTAAAAATAAATCTTTTGTATGTATTTTACATCGTTCTGTAGATGCACTCCCAAACATTGTCAATGGGCGACCACTTGTTAGATCTAGAGTCCAGAGGGCTTAAAATTGAGGAGAAACCCTGATGATCTGGATCTACTAAATCTGAAAAAGGTGTCTCTCTCAGCTAAAGGGTTGTACACTTTTAACAGTTTCCCTGTTCAATATTCATGACATTATATTTATAAGCAGAATTTTATAATGTGAAATTTTCAAGTAAACGCTTCTCGTTCACAAAAATAGCAGAGCGTACATCTATAGGAGCTGTCTGATCTGGGTCTACTCTGTTTGCAAGTGTGTGAAAATGTGTTTATCATGGAAAGAGTTAAGAACAAAACATAAAGAATTTGGTCATGACCTGAATGGAACAAAATGCTTGTGAAACAAAGAGTCAAAAGCCCAAACAAACATTAAAACGACTAACATTCTTGATGCATTATTACCGTACATGTTTTATTAAAGAATACCCGATGCTAGTGTGTTTGTTTCAGTCTGAGGCTAGATCTGAATAGTTGACACACCTACAGCGACAAACAACAACACACAATGTAACAAGCATGCCTCATGTTTTGTTTGTAAACTGAAAGTCAACGTTATTAAGCGTTTTTCTGCTCGTGCCATGCAACAGAACCACATTCGTATGAATAAAACCTATAACCTGAAATCATGACATTATTTTTCATTGAACTACCAGTAACTAACGTAAAAACACACAAAATACAGACCCAGTAATGTTTATCAAGGTTGTTACTATATTTAGAACATTGCACACATGTATTTATTGGCGAGTAAGCCAACAGGAAGCAAGTTTGCTTTTTCCAAAACTTGGAAGTCTTCACAGGCGTATTTTCCATACATGCCTTCGAGTAGGAGACCAGGAGTGCATTACGGAGATTGCAAAAGCATGTCTGCTGTGCATGCAAGAGGAATCGAGGTCGATTTCTAGCCCTGTAATCCCAATCATGTTTCCAACAAGGCGAAAGAGTTGGTTTGGCCGAGAGAGTGCAAAGCTTCAAAACACCCTGTCTTAATCAGCCATTAAGAGTTAAACTACCATTCGACCGATACAGTGACCTACTTCAATGTATGATCTACAACGGCGGTCAGAAGAATTTTCGGATTGGCGGTATTTAAATAGTGAAATTTGTCACAAACCGAGGCTCTTACCTGTTCTGAATTGTCCATCGTGCCGCCATTGAAGACGTCTATCAACTGCGCATGCGCATAAAATTTAGATCTCGCACAATACGCACAGAGCACATGTCGATAATATGTTCCATTCAAGTGCACATTAGATGAAAAGCGCTTGAGTAAAACGACGGGGTTGGACTTGCTGGTGACATGAGTTGATAACAAATAACGATACATGCACATACATATTACACTTATTGATCAAAATGAGTCTTTATTCATATGTGTAAAATTTAGGCAGATTCTTATATACTGAACTAATTGGCTGTTCCGAACACTATGCATACTCATGGTTCTTTTTGGAAGGAACATATTCAGCCCGCGGGATCACCACTAACCATTTTTACTTGATGATTATTCATATAAGCAATATAATGTCATCATGAATATTCAATGAAATTTTAGCTTTAGTAAAAACTGCAGAATCGGGTGCATCTAAAATCAAATAAATGTAATTAAACGGAGCAGACCCTGGTCAAATGGCTCCTATCAGAGACATGTATGTATATGTCTCTGCTCCAGTACAGTCTACTCTGTTTGCAAAGCGTCAAAAGTCGTCGCTGTTAAGCAAAACAGTGAAACACATATACATGTATATATTTGTGTGTGTATAGCTATATAGAACTCCGTTGCTTCTTGTCAGTAACTGCAAGAAGTTGGCCTTAAGTTAAATATGTCTAGATCAACACGTGGCACAGATCACGAAGTCAAGAAAATCTGTGGCAAAAAAAGCATTCAACAATGATTTCACTCTTTGGTGTTTACACTTGTATCTATGAAAAGATAACGAGCTATATCAAAGTGACATATATATACACCGGTGACAGTTTAATTATTGCAAAACGGCTGTTACTTTAGTAATTAATATCATGTACTGTTTTTCTTTTCTTTCATATTAATTGGAAATGCGACCGTAGTGTCAAAGCCCTTTATTCCTAGAATAGTCATGTAAGAAATCACACCATTAATATTAATTAGATTAATTGTTACAACAGAACATAGACACATGCTGGTTTGGCCGTGACAGAACCTGTAGAATCATATAAGTTATATTTATAATTACAGTAAAACCCCGCTAATGCGGCCACCAAAAAATGGGCATAATTCTGGGCGGCAGAGGCAGGTGGTAGCTTAACCCATTCCCGCATATTGACGCCTTTTGACGCCACTGTAAAAGTCACTTTTAGAAATCATTCTGATAAATAGAGCATTTGCTCCTGTGGAGCAAATGCTCTATTTATCAGAATGATTTCAATGCTACACAAATCTAAATATGTTCTTTTCTCTAGTAAATGCTCCTTTTGCGTAGACTTTTTCAAAGAGGTTAGGTCTAAAAATAGCCCAAGTGGGAATGGGTTAATACAGGACGAAAGTTATGCAGAAAGCTCCTATAGGAGCTTTCTGCATAACTTTCGTCCTGTATTAAGCAACCACCTGCTTTAAACAACGTCAGTGGCTGTTTATAAAGTGGTCGCATTAGCGGGGTTTTACTGTATATCATAAGCAAACGGATCAGAACCTGGTCAGAGGGCTCCTATTGGAGCCGTCTAATCTGGGTCTACTCTGTTTGCAAAGGCATACAAGACGTATTTATGAAGTAAATGATTAGTTTAACCATTTCCTCCATAAATACGACTTTCTACGCCTCTGTAATTTTCATTTTTTGAAACCATTGTGATAAATAGAGCATTTGCTCCTTATTCAAAGAGGTTGGATCTAAAAATGGCCTATGAGGGAATGGGTTAAGGGTTTGAAAGGACGTAGAGTTACTCGGCGTCCAATCTGGATCCAAACTGTTTACATAGGTCATACAACAATGTTGGTCGTTAAAACTGTTACAGATTTTTTCCGTATCTGATTAACCCTTTACTTGATAGAGATACCTTTGCAAACAGGGCAGACTCAAATCACTGTCTGTCCTGTTTACTTATGGAGTAATGTAGACCAGAGACATATGCATACATGTATGTATATGTCTCTGTGTAGACCTGATTCTACTGAGTTTTGCAATTATCAAGCAACGTCGTACAGTAAACCCCCTCTAATGCGACCACTTAATGAAAACAAACAAGACTGTCTTCATAAGCAGGTGGTTGCTTAATGCAGGACGAAAGTTGAGCTTTCTGCATAATTTTCGTCCTGCATTAAGCTACCACATGCATTTTTGGTGGTCGTATTAGAGGGGTTTTACTGTATTAACCTTTTCCCTGTTCTATTTTTATTCCAAATTTTCAATACCTCTTGAATATTCATTAACAAAATATGGAAGGTGCAACATTGTAGACATTTTAGAAAGCAAAGAAACTGATCTATCAAGTTCCACTAGCAAACAGAGCATATCCTGATCCTATAGGAGCCGTCTGAACTGGATCTACTCTGTTTGCAAAATGCGTGAAAACACGTTTATATGTGGGAATGTAAAGGGTTAAAACATAGCCCATTTTCTTAAATATATATTCATAAAACGTTAAACCGATTGCTACCTTCTACTATTCGCTAGCTCTCGGTTATCGTCCTTATTAAACACACTTAACATACATGTACATGCTGGTACACGTGCACCAGGTATCTAACATCTTTGCATCATTATGTGACTGTCGTCTGCCATTTGAAATTCTTAATGTGGAAATTTCTCAATCGTTATTAAAACAACGACAAGAATGTAAAACAGTTTGAATCTTGGTGAGTCGTCGAATCAGTCTGCATGATTCTCACCTGGATCGGAACTGTTTTCACAGGTCATCACAAATGGATTCACAGAGTTGAAAAGGTTATCATTTTACCTCAAAGAGGCACATTTTGACGTCTTTGCAAACAGAGTAGACCCAGATCAAACGGTTCCTTTAGGAACCATTTGATCAGGGTATGTTCTGTTTGCTTATGGAATGACGTATGCCCGAGGTTGGTGTAGCAAGAGGTTTCCATGTTTTTGGCTATTATAAACATCCAGTTAATGAATATACAGTAAAACCTCTCTATAACGGCCACTAAATTGCGTTAATTATTTGGTATTTAGGGCAGGTGGCTGCTTAAAGCAAGGTGAAAGTAAAATAGATCGCTCCTATAGGAGCGTTCTGTTTTACTTTGCTTTAAGCAACTACCTGCCTTTAACACACAAACTACTTGATATAATTTAGTGGCCGTTGTAGAGAGGTTACACTGTACAATAATTTCTCGATTATTCGAACACTAAAATTCGTATAATTATAGAGCTTTAAGACAGATGGTTGCTTAATGCATGGTGAACGTCATACAGAAAGCTCCTCTAGGAGCTTTCTGCGCGACTTTCACCATGCATGAAGCAGCCTCCTGCCTAAAAGAGTCTAAAATCTCCCCTTTGTGTTTGTACAATATTCATGCAAATATTTACAAATAAAATATGCTTAAACCAAAATCTTATATACATGTAAAACTCCGCTAATGCGACCACCAAAAAGGGGCATACTTCTGGGTGGCAGAGGCAGGTGGTAGCTTAATGCAGGACAAAAGTTATGCAGAAAGCTCCTCTAGGAGCTTTCTGCATAACTTTCGTCCTGCATTAAGCAACCACCTGCTTTAAACGACAACAGTGGCTGTTTATTAAGTGGTCGTATTAGCGGGGTTTTACATATATACAAAACGTTCGAATAATCGAAATTTTACTGTAATATTGATGATGTTACGAATTCTTATACTTGTATAAATATTGATGATTTATACAGAGTTCAAATACTATTTCACACTGGATAATAACGACAGGAACTTAGAAAAGAGAGGTGTTGCTTAACCCTTTCCTTCATATAAACGTATTTTCACGCATTTTCAAACAGAGTAGACCCAGATCAGACGGCTCCTATAGGTCTGCGCTATTTGCTATTGGAATTTGAAAGCTCTGTTTCTTTCATTTCCAAAATGGCTACAATATTCTACCTTCCACATTTCATTATTACTATTTTGTTCATGAATATTCAGTAGGTATTGAATCTTGGAATAAACATAGAAGAGGGAAAGGGTTAACCATTTACTCCATGAATATTCATATAATAGATAATCATATCATGAATGTTTAATTAGATTAATTGCTATCACGAATGTTTAATTAGATTAATTGCTATAACAGCACATAGACACGTGGAATTTTGGCTTATCTACATGCATAATATATCATAAGCAAACAGACAGACCCTGATCAGAGGGGTCCTATAGGAGCCGTCTGATCTGAGACCACTTTGTTTGCAGATGCGTGGGAAGGCTTTTATATGAAGGAAATGGTGACCGGTAATATGCAGAAAGGCATTTTCAACACTTAACTCTTTACTCCATAGAAACGCCGTTGACACATTTGCAAAAAGGGAAAAAGCCGTTCGGGATCTGCGCTGTTTTGATATGTGTAAAATATATGTATACAAATGTAAGGGAATGGTTTTACGTTCTCTATCCCAGTTGTAACCAGGTTGGATCTTAACCCTTTCGCCGCCAATGCCGGATCTGTGATTACCTATGCAAACAGTTTGGATCCAGATGAGACACTCGGCGTCTCATCAGGATCCAAACTGTTTGTTACTGTTACTATGTTTTTGAAACAAAATGTAGAAAATCAGAAAAATGAAAATTTGTAGCAGACGACAAAATTAGCAGACGACAGAGTTTGGCAGCGAAAGGGTTAATTAGATGATCTGTAAGTCAACATCTCATCAAAATGCAAATAACTTGAGTTCATTGACCTTGGTCTATGCTGCTTGCAAATTGTAGTCACCTTTTTATCCTGTAGGAGCTTTCAGCATTACCACGCCCTGTTATCTCTGGATCCATCACATTTTCGCGATGTATTGAAAAAAGAGCCAAACAAACTTCCGAGAAGCAGTCAAAGACAGGAAATGGATGGCCACAAAAGGTAAGACAAACAATGCACCGTGCACATATTTCTTCCTCTATAAAAGTCATCAAGTGTTTCCCCAAAATCGGACATCGCCGTACCACATAGAATTGATCATATCTTAACCCTTTCCCTGTTCTGTTTTTAGGCCAAATCTCAATACCTACTGAATATTCATTGACAAAATAGTTATGAAGAAATATGGAAGGTGGAACATTGTAGATATTTTAGAAAGCAAATTAAATTAACGGATCTATCAAATTCTATTAGCAAACAGAGTAGACCCTGATCAGACTCTAGGAGCCGTCTGATCTGGGTGTACTCTGTTTGCAAATGCGTGAAAACACGTTTATATGAGGGAAAGGGTTTAGTCCGCGTTGATCTATTTGCAAAACAATTCTGTTTACATATTGGTAAATACAAAAAGATTTATTGAATTATTTAACCCTTTACTCCATGAATATCCAGGCACGAAATAGTGACATATTGATATTAATTAAGTGATTTTTTTTATAACGAAACTAGGAATAAAAGCATGTTTTAGTGTGACAGAAATTGTAGAATTAAGTTTAAGCTATAACATAAGCAGTTCCATTCAAGTTCAAGAAAACAGTCTTCTGCTTTTACTACTTTTATCGCTTACAACAAAAACTAGCTAAATGGAGTTTGTAAAACTTTTAAACTTTTGCCTGTTCTATATTAAATCCAAATTTCAATACCTACTGAATATTCATGTACCAAATACATGTAATTATAACGAAATATGGAAGGTTGACCATTGTAGCCATTTGAGAAAGGAATGAAACAGATCTCTCAAATTCCACTAGCAAACAGAGCAGACCCTGGTCAGACGGCTCATATAGAAGCAGTCTGATCTGGATCTACTCTGTTTGCAAATGCGTGAAAACATATTTATATCAAGGAAAGGTTTAAACTTTTTCCGGCTAAGCGTATCCTATCTGTGATTTGCAAACAGCTTGGATCCTGATCAGACGTCTCACGAGAGTAATTCGGGATCTCATCACAATCCAAACTTTTTGACACTCGGTCAACAGGTTTTTGTTTTGTTTCGTTTTTAACCATTTCCTCCATGTAAGAAACGATGACATCATGAATAATAGATTAATTTTTAAAATGGCATATTATCACATGAAATATTTGCCAAATTAGAAAATATAGAATCAGATCTATATTATTCCATAAGCAAACAGAGCAGACCTTGATCAGACGGCTCCTATAGGAGCCGTCTGATCTGGGTCTACTCTGTTTGCAAAGGCGTAGAAAAGCGTATTTATGGAGGAAAGGGTTAAAAATGTTTTGAGAACCAAAAGTAAGTAATAACTATTAATGGCAGATGGGAATCTGAGCAAACTTCTGTTCATCAGACTAAGGGATTAAATTTAAGTTTGGAGTTTGCATGCAGATGTAACCGAAATTTAAGACGTTTCTGTCGTATACTATAGAATCTATCTTAAGCGGTCATTCATTTATTGAACGAAGGAATGCCAATAAGCAAGTAGTTGCTTAATGCGGATCAAAAGTAACACAGAAAGCTCATACAGGAGCTTTCTGTGTTACTTCTGACCTGCATTAAGCTACTACCTTCCATACAGCCTCAGCATTTGATCTCTTTTTGATGGCAAGGTTCTGCTGTAGGTTTCGCATGTGTAACTTTAGAGTGAAATTGACATAACCTAAATTAGATACCGCAGTACTGTGATAACCTTAAGCTTGCTGAGAAAATGAATTGTACACAAAATTTCACCAATATATTTTCAAAATCCAATCTATAATTAGTTCATCTACCAAAATCATAACGAGAGTGTCGAACAGTTTGGATCCTGATGAGACACCGAGTTACTAAGCGTCTGATCTGGACCCAAACTGTATGAGGAGGTAATCTTTCATCTACCAACAGCGAGCTAAAGGTTAAGCGGTATTATTTCAAATAAGACAGTTGGTTAAAAGACTTTTAACCTGATGAATATTTGTGTAGGAAATGACATCATAAATACTTATAAGCTGAATTTGTATAATGACATACGAGTGTACACAGGGTGTTTGGGCCCAGTCAGAAACTGTAAAACCAGATCTTTATTATACCATAAGCAAGCAGAGCAGACCCTGATCAGACGGCTCCTATAGGAGCCGTCTGATCTGGGTCTAGTCTGTTAGCAAAATACTTCTTTATCATAAGTTATTCTTTTCACTCGTATTAATGCTTTTTTACGCCTTTGCAAACAGAGTAGACCCTGATCAGACGGTTCCTATACGAGCCGCCTGATCTGGTCTACTGCTATTTGCTTATGCAATCATACTACTCTACGGTTTCTAGCAATACCAAAGCTTGATGTGTACATATACCATTATACATATTAAGCCAGAGCTCCAGATAAGATGCGTCAATTAAACTATTTTCAAGTAGAACTTCTTTATTTCTCCACCAAACCCTGTGTTGTGACCACTCTTTAGAATCGTCTCGAAGAGACGATTCTAAAGAGTGGTCACAGCATAGGGTTTGGTGGAGAAATGACGGTTTTAGTATTTGAGTACGCACCTTTATCTGTAGCTCTGTTAAGCTAATAATTATTCATGTTGTCATTATTTCTTACATAAATATTCAACAGGGAAAAGATTAAGAGTCATGATATTCTGTATTTCTTGAGAGCTCATCCGAGGCATAATTGGCTGTTTCCTGAGAACAGTCTCCGCTTGACATTTACATTCCAATAAAGGACTTGTCCGTTCTTTCTGCCTAAAACATTCTTTTTATTAAGCAAATATAGTAAACTGTACAATAAAATATTTATAAAGCGTCCACCAAAAGGAGTTCAAATTCTGGACCTTCAGAACAAGTGTTTGGTCCACACAGGGTCAAACGTTCGTTTTGCGTATAACAATCACTTACCCTCAAAGGAACTGTCTGCATTATTTCCGTCCTGCAATCACCTGATCTTTTTAACCCTTTCCCTCATATAAACGCCATTTCACGCCTTTGCAAACAGAGCAGACACAATTCAAAATGGTCTGCTCTGTTTGCTTTTGACGTGATATAAATTTGATTCTACAGTTTTTGTCAAGGCTAAACATTTACTTGAAAATTTTACATAATAAATTATCAGTTAATAAATATTCATGATCTCATTATTTCTTACATGGATGTTGAACAGGGAAACCATTAAGGAGGCTTATGTATGCAGTAAAACCATGCACCCCTCTAAACAGGAACTCTAGTAGAGAAGAAGAGCTTTCTGCATGACGTTCACCCTGCATTAAGCTGCTACGTGTCTCCAAGACGGATATTTATTCCAAATTTTAATGTCCGGTTTAGGGAAGTTATACTGTATTTATTTAGTATCCGTTTTAGGAAGATTCACCATAGTGCCTGCTTATATCGACCACTTAATACATTACCTCATCGGCTATTTTTAGATACAATCTCTTTCAATAAATATACCGAAAAGGAGCATTAACTAGAGAAAAGGAACATTTTAGGAGTTTGTAGTTTGAACTATACAGAAGTACGTATCTGCCTACAGACACCACACAATGGGTAAACATCTGGGATCTGTAAGGGCAGGTGGTTACTTAACCCATTCCCTCATAGGCTATTTTTAGATACACCCTCTTTGAATTAATCTACCGAAAAGGAGCATTTACTAGTGAAAGGGAAAAATTTAGAAATGTGTTTTTATGAAAACATTGTGATAATCCATTCCCTCATATTGACCCCTTTTGACGCCTCTACAAAGTCACTTTATCAAACCATTGTGATCTAGGAGCTTTCTGCATGACTCTCAACCTGCATTAAGCAGCCACCTGCCTAAAAGGGTCTAAATTCTAATATACGCCTTTAAATGCAAACATTATAGACACAGATTAGGCGTCCGCTGTAGGAGCTGTATCATCAGTATCTGTTCTGTTTACCTATGGATTATATACTGTAGGACCTGCCCTTAACGACCGTTCATTTTATTGAACAAAGTAGTCTTAAAAAGCAGGTGGTTGCTTAATGCAGGGCAAAAGTAATGCAGAAAGCTCCTACTTTCTTCATTACTTTTGACCTGCGTTAAGCAACCACATGCCTTACAGACCCATAATAAGACCTATTTTGAATGGCGCTTAAGAAAGGTTCTACTGTAGGTTAAAACTATTGTCAAAATTCCCTAAACAAGATCATATGTGTGTAACTATGCCGTCAATCATTCCTACATTAGATTCTTATCACCGGGTAAAGAGTAACAAGAGGAACGTATGCAGTAATCGTCATCTTAATATGCTTTGTGCCACTGTTTATTTTCCAATATTCATCTCTCGTCTGGTGGCAAATAATGAATAGATATTTAGGCTCTAGGGATAACATCGAGTACGGTACTCCAGTAGGTCGCCGTGTCTTTGAGAAATTGCGGCTGTTTTTTCAGTACATATTATGTGTGTCGACTTTGCCTACTGAAAATACTGCAAATAAATAGTGAGAGAGAGAGAGAAAGAGAGAAAGAGAGAGAGAGAGAGAGAGAGAGAGAGAGAGAGAGGGAGAGAGAATATGAATGAAAACGGAGGTGGTTGATAGAGACAGGTAGAAATAGACAACAGCGATATTGAGATAATGGCCCCATGTTGTATACTTGTATACCTGGGTGTAAATAAAGATTTGTTCTGTTCTGTTCTGATAAATAATTTGTCAGCACTTATCTTGCAAACCTTGCTATTCCGAACCTTTATTTTTAAATAATGCCAACTCTAGACAGGTGGCTTTCATCCCGCATTAAGCTGGTGCTTGTCGTAAACCATCAAATACGCCTTTAATTAACCCTTTCGCTGCCAAACTCTGTCGTCTGCTAACTTTGTCGTCTGCTAAAAAATTTCATTCTTTTGATTTTCTTCATTTTTGTTTCAAAAACATAGTAACCGTAACAAACAGTTTGGATCCTGATGAGACGCCGAGTTACTCGGCGTCTCATCTGGGTCCAAACTGTTTGCATAGGTAATCACAGATCCGGCATTGGCAGCGAAAGGGTTAATCGGAAGTAAACGAAAATTGTGAAGCATACATCTTTTTTCAACAGGCTAAGGGTTATTTCTGGCTAATCTTACGGAGCTTCGTAGAACCAGTGGTGACCTGGTTTAACCATTATCTGGTGTTATTTGCGACGAGACTAGCATTTGCAAACAGCTTGGATCCAGACGAGACGCCGAGTTACTCGGCGTCTCACCAGGATCCAAGCTGTTTGACACTCGGTCAATAGTTTTTCAAATACTTGTACGAATCAGAAATAAGTCAAAATGCAACAGATCAGAGTTTTGAACTTTTGACAGACATTATTTTGATCTGGATCTGCACTGTTTGCCATAATAATCATTGTTTCAGTGATAAAATTTGATACATTTTTTTGTATAACCCTGTTCCTGTTTAATATTTTTGTAAGAAATAATTCCATCGCGAAACTGTAGAATCAGATCTATATTATATCAAAACCAAACAGAGTAGGACCTATGCATAGGGTCTACTCCGTTGGCAAATGCTTATGTTTATATGAGGGAAAAGGTTAATTAATATTCAGAAAGGGGAGGAGTCATTTTTAATTATTCAGCAGGTTAAAGGTTAACCCTTATCTTGCTGAATTTTAAAATACATTTCTCCTTCTTTACCCTGTTGTATAATTACATATATCTTCACTGTGTACAAGTATTTCGCTATGTAATGACTGCTGCGGAGTGCACTGGTTGCACAATCAACTTGTAAATAGTGCAGACCCTGATGAGACAGCTCCTGCAGGAGCTGTCTCATCTGGGTCTTCACTATTTACAGGTACGTATATTGACGTGAATAGCAAGCGAAGGGTTAACCCTTATCGTTTATTATATTTTTGTAACCCTTACCTCTCTGTGAAAAGAATGGATCTGGTACAATTTCGACTACTCCAGATTTGGAGAAACTATTAACCGAGTGTCAAACAGATTGGATCCTGATAAGAAGCCGATTTACTCATCTGAATCCAAACAGTTTGCAAATGCAGGTCAGGTCGCGATAGCGTGATAAATGTTATCATATTTTTTTCTCTATAAGCACGACAAGGGCGAATAAATGATTACACCCACAGGTGCCAGGCGCGTGACAATCTCATATTTTTTATGTCAAAGTATGATGTCTAAACGTATTTGAAGATGTGTGTCAGTAGTATTTATGAAATGGTCACGCGCCTGTCACCTGTGATTACACCTATGTAATATCGATCCAGATTAGATACATGTATACCCAATTATTCGGTTTCAGTCGGCTGTCTTCGACATGATTCGGTTTTATTCGGCATTTGTCGACTTTATTTTTCTTTACTCGGCGTCTTTTCAGGATCCACATTGTCTGGTATTTAGATTTTATATAAGCCGGAAGGATGATTAAGAGTGTACTTCAAATTGAAGAGTACAAAAAGCATAAAAAAACAAACAACTATTACTCAGTGCGATACGGTTTAACTTTTTCAGCACGGGAAACGAGTCGCTAATGCTCTTTGCAAACAGAGTATACCCAGATGAGAGGGTTCCTAGAGGAGCCCTCTCATCAGGGTATGCTCTGTGTTTCATGCTATTACAATGTTCTTTAAAATATCCCCGAATATACATGGTAAGCTTGACCTCTTTGAAATTTTGGAATAGTCAAATTCGGCGATGAAAGTGTTAAGAATGTCGTCTGCTGTTACTATGTTATCCGAAATTCCGCGCATTTTCACATCTTTGCAAACAGAGATGACACAGATCAGACAGTTCACGTGGGACCTGTCCGATAATGTGGGTATGTTACTGATCAATTCAATAACTTTCCTTAGTTATATACAGTTGAACTTCAATATCTCGAACTTCAATATCTCGAACTTCAATATCTCGAACTTCAATGCATTATACACATCACCTCGAGATAACAGAAGTTCGAGCCATCCTATTTCTAATATGGACAATTTCTCAGGGTCACAGCTTAATGCAAGTCTAAACTAACGCTGAAAGCTCATGTAGGAGCTTTCAGCATTTCTTTTGACCTGCATTAAGCTGTTGCAAGATATGCGTATATAGTGATACATTTTAGAATGCTCCTGTATTTGTAAATTTTGGAAGTACCGAACGTTTACTTCGAATTATCCCGCTGTTCGAATTATCCGAGTTCGAGATATCGAAGTCCAACTGTATTTTAGACAATAAATGAACCTTTAAGCCATTCCCCCATAGGCTATTTTTAGATCCAACCACTTTGAATAAATCTACCGAAAAGGAGCATTAATTAGAGAAAAGGCATATTTTAGAATTTTCTAGTTTGAAACCATTGTGATAAATAGAGCATTTGCTCCTATGGGAGCAAATGCTCTATTTATCACATTGGTTTCAACAGGTGACTTTTACAGAGGCGTAGAAAGGCGTATTTATGGAGGAAAGGGTTACCTCACTGTGGAAAAAAAATCGCTCAAATGTGGATCTAATGCAAATGTAACTACTTCAAATTCAATTTACCGCTGGGGAACTATTGGCAGAGTTGTCAAACAGCTTGGATCCTGATGAGACGCCGAGTACCTCGCCGAGTACCTCGGCATATCATCTGGACCCTAACTGTTTGCAAACGCGAGTCAGGTCGCAGATAGTGCAACAAGGGTAAATTAAAATCCATAAATGGCGGCGCCGGGAGATTTATATTAATATGCATTAGTCTTTTCCATGTTCAATATTCATTGACGGAATAATAACATTATGGATATTACATAGATTTTGTTTTATGATGGCAAATGTACATTGGAGTTTTGGGTATTGGTAGAAACTGTAGAATCA
The DNA here is from genome assembly GCA_963576725.1 of Azorinus chamasolen. Lineage (NCBI taxonomy): Eukaryota > Metazoa > Mollusca > Bivalvia > Cardiida > Solecurtidae > Azorinus > Azorinus chamasolen. The sequence goes on from OY755241.1 coordinate 56,242,402, forward strand.
GATCTGTTATAAGTGTGTAAGCAAACAGAGAAGACCCTGATCAAACTCCTATAGTAGCGGTCTGATCTGAGTCTACCCTGTTTACAACGGTTTGAATGTACACTTGAATGAGGAAAAGGGTTAGCCCATTCCATGTTCTATATTCATACCAAATTTCAACACCTACTGAATATTCATAGACACAATAGTTATAATGAAATATGCCAGGTATGAAATATGCCAATAATGAAATATATTGTAGCCATTTTAGAAACTAAAGAAACAGATCTATCAAATTCCATTTACAAACAGAGCAGACCTTGGTCAGACGGCTCCTATAGGAGCCGTCTGATCTGGGTCTACTCTGTTTGCAGATGTGTGAAAATGCGTTAATATGAGGGAAAGGGTTAAATTAAAGAAAAATAGCGATCAATTGTAAATAGGTGTTCTGATTCTTTCATCCTTCAGCCTGCTGTGAAAAATTAACTTCTCCCCAACGTTGGATCTATTGAAATAATTACTACTCCCGGTTCGACCCAGCTTTTGAGAAACTATTGACCGAGCATCAAACAGCTTGGATCCTGATGAGACGCCGAGTTACTCGGCTATTCTCGTCTGGATTCAAGCTGTCTGCAAATGCGAGTCGAGTCATAGTCAGCGGGACAAGGGTTAAGAAAAAAACCGCCGTGTCACGTGATGGCTGATCTAGTTACTGTCCCGTTTGCAAAATGACAGTATGACATGCAACAAAACGTGACTGCGCATGTGTGTCAGTATCATTTCTCAACTTGCCTGCCCTATAAATGCAAATACTTTACCATTTTATCGTCCGCTTCTTTTCTCATACTCATTTTTCTTTCATATCTTTAAAGTAGATCACTAGAGAGTGAAAGTATGCGCGTCATAATGAGATATGACTGTATTGGTATTTACAAACAGTGTAGACCCATTCCAAATGACTCTTAGAGGAGTCCTCTGATCTGGGTCTGCCCTGTTTGTCATTTAAAATCACTCGCAAATTGATATTAAGCTTTTCATAGTGAATGGACTCAATAGCTAACCCATTCCCCCACACTGGCATCTTTTGACGCCTCTGTAAAAGATCACTTTTAATTTTTTGGCCATGTCAGAAACTGTAGACTCGGATCTATATAATTACATATAAGCAAACAAAAATACAGAACTCTGCGTGTGTGTGTGTGTGTGGGGGGGGGGGGGGGGGGGTGGGGGGGGGGTGTCAGGCACAGGCGAATCTGGTATAAATCGTGTTACAGTCGTGAACAGAGGGACAATTTCAATATTGTCATGCCCTTCAGTAGAGTTTACATAATTTCATCTAACGAGAAATAACATTAACAAATCTGTAAAAAACAATGACACCATTTTTGTTTCCATATCTGTAGTAAAACCCCTCTAAAACGGGCGTTATATTTAGTATACATATCGGTATTGGAAACAGGTGGCGGTTTAATGCAGGCCCGTAATCTCCCTATGAGCTTTCTGCATGACGTTTATACGTCATAGGCTATTTTTAGATACAGCCTCTTTGAATAAATCTACCGAAAAGGAGCATTAACTACAGAAAAGGAAACTTTTGGAATTTTGTAGTTTGAAACCATTGTGATAAATAGAGCATTTGCTCCTATAGGAGCAAATGCTCTATTTATCACAATGGTTTCACAAAGTGTCTTTTACAGAGTCGTCAAAAGTCAATATAAGGGAATGGGTTAAGCAGCCACCTGCCTAAAAGTATCTAAATTCTTCTCTACTAGAATTCCGTGTTAGAGGGGTACATATTTAAACGACAAGCTCAATAGAAAGACGTTCTGCTTTATCAACATTTACTGTACATATATTTTAATTGCATCATGGATATTAATTAGCTGAGTTGTTATAATATCACGAGGACACAAGCGTGTTTGGCCAAGGCAGAAACTGTAAAATCATAACTACATGTAAAATTATATTGAGCACAACATCAGACGACTCATACAGGAGCCTTCTGATGTGGGTCTACTCTGTTTGCAACGGCAGAGAAATTCATGTATATGGAGTAAAGAGTATTAAAGCATGAATGGTGTCAGCACTGACAAATCATACAAAATAACATGTTCAAAGGGACACTGTAATGTATTGTTGCTCCTTCTAAGACTGAATTGACTTTCAGCAACTGAGTTAGTAAGGGAGTGAACTCGAGATCACTTTAGAACGCATGCGCGTCTCAAACGACCTTGACTTGTAAAATTACACCATGTGCTGTATAATTTATACAGTAGAATCTGTCTTAACCCATTCCCTCATATTGATGCCATTTGACGCCTCTGCAAAAGGCACCGGTTGAAACCATTGTGATAAATAGAGCATTTGCTCCTATAGGAGCAAATGCTCTATTTATCACAATGGTTTCAAAAACTACAAATTCTAAACTGTTCCTTTACTCTAGTTAGTGCTCCTTTTCAGTAGATTGGATCTAAAAATATCCTATGAGGTAATTAGTTAAACGGCCGTCAAAAGGAGGTTTAATTATTTGTCTGTAAGGCGGATGGGAGCTTACTGCAGGTTAAAGTTAATGCAGAAAGCTCCGACTACCCAAATTTTGCCCTGCATTAAGCAACCACCTGCTTTTTAACAGCCCTATGTTCAGTAAATGAAAGGCCCCATCAGGACATGTTCTGCTGTATTTACATAAAAATGCAGCATTTACAGTCCCAAATCTCTTCTTTAGTTTTCATGTCAAATCTTATACGGTGCATGTTCGTCATAGTTCTTCATCAAAAAGGCAATAATAGTAAATGATCAAAGCACGGATTGGTTCAGCATGTAGGCTATTTGATATTGGAAATGACCTAGATACGTGTACTTTGGAAGGGTGGTAAGATTGTATGATCTGCCGTCACCGTTATTATTACCAATCAGTTAGCCATGTTCAATATTCATGTAAGAAATAATGACTTCATGAATATTTATTAGCTAGATTTTTATAATGAAAACTTTTCAAGCAATTGTTTTGCTTTAACAAATAGGAGCCGTATGATCTGGGTCTACTCTGCAAATTCGTGAAAATGCTTTTAGTCCTATATGAGGGAAATGGCTAACATTGAAGAACCAATTAACTGGTTAATTACCTGATGAAAATTCATGTAATCTTGAAGTAATGGCATACTGATACATTTCATTTATTTGCTTAACCCATTTATGCCTAGTGTCCTTTTACAGGGACAAACTGTGTTGACCCAGATCAGAGAGCTCCTGAAGGAGCCCTCTGATCAGGGTGTGCACTATATGCTGAAACCGTCTATGCTTGTTCTTGTTTGCTGTGCCCCCTCCACATAAAAATGGATGGGTTCCAAAGTAAGGACTGGACGAGTTTTACTTTACTAATATAGGGATAAATGAATTAATATCTATGAACTAATATAGGCCAACAGTAGAGCCTGTCTTAAGATGTCATTCATTTAATGAGCATATAGGAGTATTAACCCTTTCCCTGATGAATATTCATGTAGGAAATAATGACGTCATGAATATTAATAAGATAATTTGTTATACATGTAATGGCATATGAACACAGGCAATTTTGGCTCAGACAGAAACTGTAGAATCAGATCTATATTATACCATAAGCAAACAGAGCAGACCTTGATCAGATGGCTCCTATAGGATCCGTCTGATCTGGGTATATTCTGTTTGCAGATGCGTCAAAATGCGCTTACATAAGGGGAAGGGTTAAAAAGCAGATGGTTGCTTAATGCAGGGCAAACGTAATGCAGAAAGCTCTTATAGGACGTTTCTGCAGTACTTTTGACCTGTCAGAAGCCACCAACTTCCTTACGGACCCATAATTAGACCTCTTTTAATATCCGCTTAAGACAGGTTCTACTGTACATCCGATTCTATCATGCTTTCGAGAAACTGTTGAAGCTTTCTGTATCATTTTTCCCTGCATTAATCTACCACCTGTTTCAGAAATCTAGATTTAGATGTCTTTTTAATGACCGCTTAGGAGCAAATGCTTTTATTTATCACAACGGTTTCAACAGGTGATTTTTATAGAGGCGTAGAAAGGCGTATTTATGGAGGAAAGGGTTAAGACAGATGGCAGCTTATTGCAGGATGAAATTCACTCAGAAACATCCTCCCTGCATTAAACAGCCTCCTGCCTAAACTTTTCTCGATTCTTCATTACCAAAATTTAGAACTATCGAGTTTTTACCGTATTGTGATAAATAGAGCATTTTGGCCTATGGAAAAAACGCTCTATTTATCACAATGGTCTGAAAAAATAACTTTTACAGGGGCGTAAAAAGGCGTCAATATGAAGGAATGGGTTAACCATTTAACCATTCCCTGTTCTATTCTAAATATCAATACCTACTGAATACTCATGGACATTGTAGTTACATGTATAATGAAATATGGAAGGCGGAACATTATAGCCATTTTAGAAAGTAAAGAAACAAATCTTTCAAATTCCATTAGCAAACAGAGCAGACCCTGATCAGACGGCTCCTATAGGAGCCGTCTGATCTTGGTCTACTCTGTTTGCAAATTTATGAAAACACGTTTATATGAGGGAAAGGGTTAAATCAAATTAACTGCAAACAGAGTAAACACAGATGAGATGGCCCATATAAGAGCTGTCTGATTTTGGTCTGCTCTGTTTGCTTATGACATTACAGTAGAAATATACATCTAATAATGGGTCTGCACGGCAGGTGGTAGCTTAATGCAGGTCATAAATGATTAGATATGTCCTGCATTAAGCAAACAACTGCTTTTTAACATTCCTATTTCGATAAATGAATGACCATTTAATACAGGTCCTACTGTACTGTATATAGATTCTGATAGTATTTTGTCAAAGCAATATGTTTACAGTATAACAATTCAGCCAATAAGTATTCATTGTGTCATAAGTTTTACACTAATATCGAACAGTAAATAGTTAGATTCCTGAAAGCCTTGTCTGTGACTGTATGCATTCGAATTATCAGCAACCAGCCAATCACGTTGTAAATCGAGTGGAGTTTCCAGATGTTTTTTTCCTGTTCATCAGGATCCACACATGCATACAATAGAACCTGTCCTAAGCGGTCATTGAAAAGGTCTAATTATGGTACTGTTAGGCAGATGGTAGCCTAATACAGGTCAAAAGTAATGCAGAAAGTTTCTACAGGAACTTTCGCTTTGCATAAGCAATCACCTGCTTTTTAAAACTTTCAATAAATGAATGGCCGCTTAAGACAAGTTCTAATGTACATCACAAAGTCAGTTCGATACGGCTACCTGTGGGTTATAGTTTAAAATATTTATCAGGAAAAACACGATTTTATCGCTGATTCATCAACTTGTTGCAACATGTAAAAAATGTTACAAAGAAAAGACAACTCTCGCGAGTATATCATTAGTCATTTGCACTAGTTGCCTACCTTACATCATCTTTAAGTTTCTGTTGCGAGATGAGACTTGCTGTTGATGCCAAACACATTGGCAAACAGTGTAATATAGCGGTTAGGATAATAACGACACCATAACTTCTGTTCTGAACTTTATTTCTCAAACCTAGAGATATGTGAAACTGGCAGCATCTCCCCGACTTCTAGACCCATACCCTTGGCCACTCTCCAGCCACTCTCCAGCCGGTCTCTAGTGGGCTCATACATGGCAACCGAAAACGTTAAATTAAATATGTAATATCTGCCCAAGGTTGGGTTTGATGCAATTTTTGACAACGTGTACTTTCGATTAAGCTTTTAGGAGACTACATGCATTAACCGAGTGCAGACTATTTTGGCATCTCATCTGAATCCAAGTTGTTCGCAAATTGTGAGTCGCAAATAGCGGGAGTAACAGTTAATAAATAAACATGGTGGTGGTTGTTTTTCTTTCTTTCTTTCTTTTTAAATTAAGAGCAAGTGATTATTTAACCTTTACTCTAAAAAATACGCATTTCTACGCATTTGCAAACAGAGTTGACCCAGATCAGACGGCTCCTGTAGGAGCCGTCTGATCAGGGTCTGCTCTGTTTGCTTATGATACAATATCTATAGATATGATTCTGCAGTTTATGCAATGGCCAAAACTTCAAGTTCCCATTAGCTATGACATGTATAGCAAATTAATCTAATTGGTATGCATGACGTCATTATTTCAGCAGACATTGTTTTTAAGACAACGGGATACATGTACATTAAAACCTCTCTATAACGGCCACTAAATTGTGTTAATTAATTGGTATTTAGGACAGGTGACTGCTTAAAGCAAGATGAAAGTAAAACAGAACGCTCCTATAGGAGCGTTCTGTTCTACTTTCACCTTGCTTTAAGCAATCGCCTGCATTTAACACAAACTATTTTATGCAATTTAGTGGCCGTTATAGAGAGGTTTTACTGTATATGTGTTTATTTTATTCTGAATACACAAACGAGAACACGCTATTCCTCATGCATGATTCAATCATACGTTTCGTTCTGTGCCACTGTGAAGTAATTCTTCCAGTCCCCGATAACACCCTTTCTAAATATGACAGAGTTACCGTTCTTGTCCTTTTGGGAGTGTGGGATTCTGTCATTCTCTTTGTTTGTCTTCTTCCGAAGTTTATCAATAGAGCAACCGTCGTAAATCTCTTTAAGCTCGTCATCACTTTTCTTGCAACCCAGAAATCCATTCAGACGCTTCATGGTAGTAAGACCATTTAATTTCAGATCTTCGTAGTAAACTACCTCCACGTTTATATCGTTCTTGCCTTGTCTCGAGTCATGAATGACATCGTTCCAGTCCGAGAGAAAATCAAAGTACTGTCCGAATGGAACACCACCGGAAATGTACGACACGAAAAACTCGTCCCATGTCTGTTGAATAGCGAGCGCAGCAGATTGTTTCAAGTGGAAATAATACGAAACGGCAATATCTTTTGGATTCCTCAATAGTAGAATTATTTTACCATTCTTCTTAAGAAATTCCGTCGGAAATCTTCGTGGCCAGAGATGAGTGGGTAGAATTCTCGGCGATTTTAGACCGAACAATGCTTCTGGTGAGGTTGTCTCTAGAAAGCACCCTACGGGAAGATCATCTTCGTCATTTTCCGTTTTCAGTAGTTTTCCGAGAATATTCCCCATCCAGGTTGTTCCAGACTTCGCATATGTCGTTAGAAGTACGTCGTTTTCTTTATATGGCAGACGCTTGATGAAATCAAGCTTTTCGGCGGGTGCTGGCATTACCTTTGTTGGCAAAAGAATTTCTTCATACTTTTGCATCGGCATTATAAGATTTGGTTTCATTGTGTCGCTTTCCACATCGACTTGAGTAGACAACATGACTATCTAAAAGATAAAACAATCGGTCAGTGAATCAGTGTGCGTTGGGCAAACATCGTGCGTTACAGCTAGCCCAATCCAGCGCAGACTTGTTCTGGGACCAATGATAATACACAAGTTGGCTTCCTTCTAAAAGGAAGCCAAGGAGAGACCTGCAGCAGGGTTTTTATCGAACATTTGCTATAGACAGGGGCCGTTTGACAAGGTATTGGTACCGGGTCGTAAATAGGTTTCTGTAAATAACTATTGTGCATATCAAGTAGTACGTGCGTTATAAATAGAACGAAGACGATGAATATCAAGCGCCACTGCTTAGGAGATATATAATGCTTTAATCGTTGCAAGTACATGTAGTTCTTTGAAAAAAAGTATTCTTTGAATTGGAATTTGTCCAGTTAGCAAGCTTCTCTAGCGACGTAATAAAGGGGTGCGGATAAACTTTGGTTTCTTAGAATAGAATAGAATAGAATATATATTAGGTTTTATTTACCAACCATGGGTCCTCTAGGGTTACAAATGTTTAGTATAAACATTTATGATTAACATAATTGACATGAAACTAAAGCATGTGTATCATGTCTTAGGCATATATTGGTAAACCACATATAAACAACAATACATTTTATTCATCTTGCTTCCTCGTGAAGATCTAAGGCACATGAACACACCAGTCAAAACATTGGTTTATGTATCTAGCAAGCACTTCCAAGTGAGCTAGATCATCCTATTAGCTTTCTTCCGGTAGTATCTAGAAGGTTTAGGTTAGTGATAATACTAGCCGTTTCTAAGGCATAATTATCCTTAACAATGTAAGTACATGTATTTCAATTTTCTGTAAATATGCATAACGGAAAAATCACCAGTAGAAATATACAAATAAGAAAAAAGAAAAAAAGAGAAATTTTTTGCTTATAGTTGGATTCGAACCCACGCCAGGTCATACAAAACATAAACTGAAACGCTTTTTCTCCAACGGCTCAGACCGCTGGCCTACTGCGCCACCGATAGTAAACAGCTCTGATTTATCACCTTTTATTAACCACCGCTGGAAAAACGAGGTTTAATAACAATCAAGTCGGAAAGCAAATATTATAGATAAAAAGTACATTTTTCCATTCTACTCGCATGCTAATTAGATTAAGAAGTTCTTAAAGGGACGGGAAACGGCATAGACCTAAATAATATGTTCAGCTCCATCGATTTATGAGTAGGTCAATCTTCAAATAGAAACTGAGCCTTCCGTTACTCGAATTTTATACGGAATGCAAAAATCATTGAACTTTGTTCTGGGATAAAACAATCATGCCCATTTGAATTAAAATATCGACAATCTGGATTCAACTGATCCTATTGTTCAAATTCAATCACGTTTTCTATAAATACTTTAATATTCAAACTCCTTTGTTAGTGATAGTTTGACTGCGTATTTTTTATATAACCAAAACTTGCGCGTGCGAATAGCCACAACTCGTCCCGTCCGGTAGACGGCGATATTCTTTTTACTATCCCAATTCAAAACTCCTTGAGATAAATTGTAAACCATCCCAGAATACGCCGACATCCAATTCCAACACTGTGGAATGACCCTGAGGGGTCTCTCCAATAAATAAATGATGATTCACTCCGCTTAACTCTTTCATTCATATAAACGCATTTCAGGCATTTGCAAACAGAGTAGACCCAGATCATGGTCTGCTGTGTTTGCTAATGACATTTGAAAGATCGGTTTGATATGGTTTTTTTGCCCCGCAGGAGCCGTCCAGTCAGTTTGCAAATTACAGCACACTCATTTCCCACATGCATAGATCAAACTTCGGCAAACAGTCTCATGTTATTTCATGTGTAATTAAATAACAAAACATAAAACGTCAACGGGGTGTAAACTGTCGAAAAGATGTAAACACCAACCATTTTAGATGGCGTGACAGATGAGGTGGCTACGTTCATGGCATAGGAGCGGTGTCCGGATTGGCCAGGCCTGCCCACCAGCTGCCCGGTTCTTGACTGTGGAGCTGGACCCTTTAACAGTCATCCTTCGTTTATGAGACACTGGTCAGCAAAACACGTAGACACCATAACTCTTTACACCTGCCCGAACTGTACTAAGGAATTTGGCAGAGTAGATAATGTGAAACGCCATCAGCGTCTCACCCACAAGATGGACGGTGGGTGGTCGGAGAAGTTTGTTGCGAACAAAAACTTTATACCGCCAGGGGACATACGCCCCTACTATTTAAATCATAGGGTTCGTTTGGCCAGGAAGCGAGGCATTACAGACACTCCTGGAGTTAAACTTGTGAGCGAGGGAGGAGTTTGTAGAGACGAGGAGGTGGTTTTGAAGAATACATAAGTGTATTTAAATTTAGTCTGCTTTCAACAGTATATTGTTAACTTGTTGGGTTTTCATTCTTTTAGAACAAGCCAGAACCATTATGGCCAGAAAATCACTTTTGTACTTAAAGGTTCTACTTTATTCTACCTAGCACAGTTTAGATATGGCATTTGAGATCAAATTACTTAAGAATTAATAGTTTGATTTCTGCTTTCAATTTATTGGACAAATTATTTTCAAAATTTGGTCTTAAGATGAGGGGAATGTAGCAGAAATCACTTTATCTCTATTTCATGATTACTGTTTAGGTACTGATCTCAAACATATTCAACCTTAATCTACCTTTTGATGTTTAGTTTGGCTTACTTTACCATGTTACTTAAGAACAAGTCAGTACTATCGTGACTTTCCTACTGTTTGCTACCCAGGCTATGTTATATCAAAGAGGTTTGTTTAAGAAGTATTATTAGTTTTTAGATAGGTTTAGTTGTATACACATGTGTATTGTTTTGTTTAAACTTATATATAGTCTTACAGGTACATTTGCAAAGCTTCTCTTTGCTAGTTTGTTAATAACCATGGGAAAAGCATGCTCAATGCAGCCAAGCACCTATATAAGAAGCTGTTTTAGACTCAGCGGCTTTTGTTCAGGACAGCCAAAGATATATCTTACCTCCCGTCAGAACAGGTCCACTTTCTCTCACTCTTATTCTTCCGTTTCTTTCTTTCTTTCTTTCTTTAGGGTTCAAAAGCAACATTATGCGTTTCATATAATTGACTATGTCTGTCCACTGTATATATTTTGGTTTGAAATAAGACGGTATTGAAAGAGAACTAAATAAATTATAGTATTCCCTAGACACTCTCGAGTTTTGATTTCTACTGCCTAAATATGTAAGTTTTAATAGAACCTGGGAAACCTTCTAGCATAAAGCTAGGACGGTTACACAAAGAAGTTAATTTTTGAAAAACAAAGCAACTTTCATCTGCAAAAATGTCGCCGGCTTCAGTTTTCAAAGTACGTTTTATTCTAAATCATTTCAAAATAATTGACAGATAATAAACTACATTTGGTTTGGAAGCTGACTGAACACCGATATACACACCATCTCATCGGTATCACAACTGGGTCCATGCTTATAAAACTTTTAGTTGAGTCTGAATTCGTTCTCAAGTTTTTGATTGGTCAGATCTGACCAATCAAAAGCTTGAGAACTCAAATCTGACCAATCAAAAGCTTGAGAACGATGTGTAGGTATGTACATGTGTAGATATAGAAGGCATATCATATTTAACCCTTTCCCTGTTCTATGTTTATTCCAAATTTCAATACCTGGATATGGAATGTGGAACATTGTAGCCATTTTAGAAAATAAAGAAACATATCTATCAAATTCTATGGGCAAACAAAGCAGACCCTGATGAGACGGCTCCTTTAGGATCCGTTTGATCTGGGTCTACTCTGTTTGCAAATGCGTGTAAACACGTTTATATGAGGGAAAGGGTTAAAACTAAGTATGCAACGGAAGACATGGTTATTTTAGACCTTTCCTTCGTGAATATTCATGTTAGAAATAATTCCGTTATAAATATTAATGAGAATTTTATTTAATAATATCACATGGACATAGGAATTTTAGCAATAGCCGAAACTGTATAATCATATCTAGACCTCTTTGTACATGTATACATGTATTATATCATGCGCAAACAGAGCAGATCCTGATCAGAGGCTCCTATAGGAGCCATCTGGTCTGGGTCTACTTTAGATTAAACAGTTTCTATACAAACCCTTTTGATACTTCCGATAGAGTTTTTGAAAATGTGATTTTAGAGGAGTATATTGAAATGGTTACCATAGCAACATGACTTTTGAAAAAAAAAGTTTTCTTTCTTTATCGACCACCAGCATCTCACTATGTTATTATTGGTGAGTTCTCAAATGGGATCAATTTCACCCCTTAGTGAACTCCTTTATTCCAAACAAGTTTAACTGTTAAATACCTACATAACATCAATCCATTCACTACGCAATGAAGGCGAAATATGACGTTTGACATTTTGCGAAACAGAGTAGAACCAGAGCAGACAGTTTCTGTAGCAGCTGTCTGACCATGGTCTCCTGGGTTTGCTGGTTGAAATTTAAAGATCTGTTCCTTTACTTTCTAAAATGGCCACGCTGTTCCAGCTTCCATATTTCATAAAACAGTTTGTATCCAAAGATTTTTGACACTTCGATAGAGTTTTTGTAAATAAATTCATGTCAAGCAAGATGAACGTTAACTACTTATATAACATCAATCCATTGTACAATAAAGACGAACTTCGACCCATTTGCGAAGCATAGTAGACCCAGATCAGACGGTTTCGGTAGCAGCTGTTTGTTCAGGGTCTCCTCGGTTTGTTTTCGTGATAATATAGATGTGATTCTGAACTTTCTATGACAGCCAACAGTTTCCTTGTGAATATATTATTATAAAACTTTAGACCATGAATATTCTTGCAGTCATAAATCCTTAAATCAATATGCATGGGGAAGGGTACATATAAATGTTGAGTTTGACAAATCGTGTAGACCCAGATCAGACGGTGCGCTCCAACATAACGGCTGATATGGGCCTACGTGATTTGTCAGTGTTCAAGAGCCCATTTCCCTCGACTCACCTTATCTGCAGATTTTTCCTCAATATATTATGGTGCAGTTTTTCACTGCATACACCCAGCGTCGTGAGTGATCTTGCATTATATTTGTGACAATCGTGTCAGCTCGGCAATCCTCGAAGAATAAGTAGATATTAAATTATGCTTAACCCTTTCGGTGCCAGCATTGTCGTTTGCTGGACAGAGTTTCCAGAGTTACTCGGCGTCTCATCTGGATCCAAACTGTTTGCATGTGATATCATAAACCCGTCATTGTGGCACGGAAAGGTTTCGCCATTTTTTAATCCAGCATAATTTACAGAAGACAGTATACACATACATGTAACTGTCTTAACCCTTCTCTTGCTGAATTTTGAAATACATTTTTTCCTTCTTTACCCATGTCCTGTTGTATAATTACATATATCTTCACTGTGTACAAGTATTTTGCCGTGCAATCACTGCTGTCGAGTGCACTGGTCGCACAATCAACTTGTAAATAGTGAAGACCCTGATGAGACAGCTCCTGCAGGAGCTGTCTCATCTGGGTCTTCACTATTCACAGGTAGGTAATTTGACGTGAATAGCAAGCGAAGGGTTAATAGACTATACACTTATTGGACATACGAGGGTTAAAAACATTTGGTTGCTTAATGCTGGGCAAAAGTAATACAGAAAGCTCCTATAGGAGCGTGGTACAATGAGATTTACATTAACCCATTTGTGCCCACAATCCCATATATGGGATATAGGCAAACAGTATAGACTCTGATAAGACGCCGCATAATTCGGCATCTGATCAGAGTCCACACTGTTTGCCGATAGGAATTTCAATATAAAACAAAACGAAATTAAAAATTTAGACCAGGCATTCCTTAGATAATAAATGGACTAATTCAATATATAAACATGGAATAATCCACAGGGCGCAAGTGGGTTAATATCGCCAGTTACAATGATAGTGTTTGAAAACCCATAGGCTTTATCAACAGAATACTGTAGTTATCCCAAAAGTTATTATTAGAATTAGGTGTTCTTTATAATCTCCCTAGCATGCTTATTGTGCTGCTTAGCTTTAGTTCTAGCCATATCATCTCACGCTGTTATGATTCTAAATCTAATCTTCTTTTGCAAAAAAGTGTTTTGGAGCAGTATACAAGAAATCTGCAAAATGTCTATCTTTTCTAAACAGTTCTAGAAAATTTTCAATTAACAAATCAGAAGATGGAATATTTTCGTCAAGATGACCCTCAGTTGTACATAATAAGCTGTATTTGTGAGCTACGCCTCCGAAAAAAGACGACTTATTTCTTATGCTGCGCGCATTCTTTACCTGATAATGCGAACGACAAAACCGATCATAAGTTCTAAAAAACGACGATTGGAACTTCTAGTTGTACGATCGTATGTTATTATTTACGATCATTTCCATTGCACGACCTTTAGTGAAACGAGCCCCAGTTTAGTTGTGAAAGTACAGACCAGCTTTAGTCCTGGTATCTATTAGGATTGTCGTCGGCTTTAGATTGTAAACTGGATGGTTATTTTCTATTTTGTTTGGTAAAATATATAATCAGATGGTCAAACTGGTTGGATTTTGATGAGTTACTCGGTGTTTCATCTGGATTCAAACTTTTTGCAGTGGTTATCACCTATATTAGACGGCACAATAACCAATAATTTGATATATTAGACACCATTTAGTGTCAAAGGTTGAAAAAGATCAAAGACTTTATGCCCAAAAGTACTAATTAATCATTTAACCATGTACTCCATAAAAAGCATTTCTACACATTTGCAAACAGTAGAACCAGAACAGACGGTTCGTATAAGAGCCGTCTGATCAGGGTCTGCTCTGTTGCTGATGATATAATATAGACATGATTCTACAGTTTTTATATTCGACGGCAAAATAGTGACTAATTTGATATATTAGACACCATTTGGTGTCAAAGTTTGAACAAGATCAAAGACTGTATGCCCATAACAATCAATTAATCATTTAACTATAGCAATAAAACGTAATGAGAAGTTGTACATTATAGAACATAAACTCAACTTTTAAACCGTTTGTTGCGATTTAAGTGGATTTATTATACTGAAAAACCTTATATTGGACCAAATAATAAATCAGATGCATTTTGAAAACACCCCATCCATTAACCAAAAGTAACCCACAAAACAACAATGAAAAACAAAATATAAAACAAAAAGAAGAACACAAAGATTTTACAAAGATTTTATTTCATAATACCAGAATGTCATAGAACCATGTGATAAAACATAACTATATGCTATATATATGGCGAGAGTTAATTAACAATGTCTAATTGTATAGTAATTATAATATAATCAGTAATAATAGTAAATTATCAGTAAACATTTCATAAGCATATTATATACTGAAGCAATATAGTGATATTACCTTATACTATAAAGAACATTGTGGCAAACATAACTATATATATGGCGACAGTTAATTAACAATATCTAGTTGTATAGTAATTATAATTAGTGATAGTAAATTATCAGCACATATGTTTAAGCATATATACTGAAGCAATAATACCTTATACTATAAAGAACGAAACGCTTAAACGATATGAACAGGACGGAGGTACATAATTTGTGCTTTCATTATTCATATGCTTATAATTATCACCTCCCTTTGACCAAAATTTAAATGCATATTTTTTTCTGAACACGTTAAAAGACAGTTGCTTATTGTCTAGTTATTTAATATTTAAGATATAACATAGAAAGTTTTAGAGTTGAAATATAAGGAATTGTCAATGAAGAATGAGTCAAGACAATTTCTTTTGTAATGCTATAACACGTTTCACTCAACTCATCAGTAACTTGTATATATATACAATACGAATTATGTGGATGAAATAATGAAGATTTGATGACCACTGTGTAATTAACAAGTGGTGTCTGTTAAGGTAAAATATAAAATAACATACCATTAAGTAATATTTGCAATAGTGATGTACATGTATAAGTAGTACTGAAACGAACCATGATCACATCACAATCAATAGCAACTTTTTGTATATATGTAGCAAGTCGTTTAACAGTATGCGCATTTTCTGAGTTTACCAATTCAATAAATTTAAACATGCTAGCGAATCTCTAGTAATAAGACGATATTAACTGCTTTCTCAATTCTTTGTACATTTGGCATTCAATCACAAAATTGTATTTATCCTCTAATAAGTTACATACATTACAAATACGATCATTAACAGGGATACTATTAGGTTGATTCAATCTTCCAGTTTCAGTGCATAGTCTGTGTGACGACAAACGTAACCGTGTCATGCTAACACGGAATATTTTAACATAAACAATCTCTAAATACGATTCTAACTTAAATTCAGCTATATGTCTATAAAATATTGCTCTTGTAGAAGTATTTAATCTAGAAACGAACAACAACAAACTCACCCAACTCCAACAAATCAACAATAGAAAATAAAAACAATAACACAAAACAGCAGCAGCAGCAACAACAACACAATAAGAACAATAACGCCAATAGACAAACCACATTCCCTCACATTGTCGCCTTTTGACGCCTCTGCAAAAGTCACCTGTTGAAACCATCGTGATAAACAGAGCATTTGCTCCTTTAGGAGCAAATGCTTTATTTATCACAATGGTTTCAAACTACAGAATTATAAAACAAATCCCTTTCTCTAGTTAATGCTCCTTTTCGGTAGATTTATTCAAAGTGGTTGAATCTAAATATTGCCTATGAGGTAATGGGTTAAAGGAGAATCTTTCCACCAAATAATCACCCTTTGACGCATGGGAACCGTCTGATCAGGATCTGCTATGTTTACTTACGGTATAATATAGAATAGCGGGAGTAACAGTTAATAAATAAACATGGTGGTGGTTGTTTTTCTTTCTTTCTTTTTAAATTAAGAGCAAGTGATTATTTAACCTTTACTCTAAAAAATACGCATTTTTACGCATTTGCAAACAGAGTTGACCCAGATCAGACGGCTCCTGTAGGAGCCATCTGTTCAGGGTCTGCTCTGTTTGCCTATGATACAATATCTACAGATATGATTCTGCAGTTTATGCAATACAGTGGCCAAAACTTCAAGTGCCCATTAGCTATGACATGTATAGCAAATTAATCTAATTGGTATGCATGACGACATTATTTCATTCATGAATATTCATGGTGGAAAGGATTAATGCAGAACGAAAGTAATGTAGAAAGAAAATGTAAGTTTGAGTTATGTCCCTTCAACTGTATTAAACATGCGGATAAGTTTGAGTTATGTCCCTTCAACTGTATTAAACATGCGGGTATAGGAATCTAGAAATTGGCGATCAAAAGAAAATTAACACAATACTGCCGGTAAATTCATTCATTTCAATAATTCTGCAGTTTCCATCCTATGACAAGATGCTATTTGAAAACAGCCTTCCATTAACAAACAAACAACCCACAACAAGAACAATGAAAACAAACCAAAAGCCCCCACCCCAAACAAACAAAAAACAAACGAACAAACAACCCCCAAAAATCAACAATAGAAAAACAATTATTCAAAACAACAACAAAACAACAACAAAACAATAATATGAACAATAACAACAATACACAAAACCCCACCACCACCACAGTAAAAACATAGCAACCACGAAACTCCCCACACCATACTTTATTTATGAGATAAAACATTCACGGAATCCAAAATGTGGAACAAAGTTGTCTTGACATTCAACACTATTTGTAGAGAAGGACTCGAATTGTAACAGATGACATTTGAATCGAAAGTTACTTAGTGTTAACCCAGTTCCTCATATTATCGCCTTTTGACGCCTCTGCAAAAGCCACCTGTTGAAACCGTTGTGATAAATAGAGCTTTTGCTCCTTTAGGAGCAAATGCTTTATTTATCACAATAGTTTCAAACTACAAAATTATAAAATAAATCCTTTTCTCTAGTTAATGCTCCTTTTCGGTAGATTTATTCAAAGAGGTTGAATCTAAATATAGCCTGTGAGGAAATGGGTTAAATGAGACTCTTTCCACCAAATAAACACCCTTTGACGCACGGGGACCGTCTGATCAGGATCTGCTATGTTTGCTTACGGTATAATATAGATCTGATTATACAGATTCTGACTAACATATCCTGTATACATATGCCATTATAAAAAAATGAATATTCATGAGGTCATAATTCTCTACATGAATATTCAACAGGGAAAAGGTTAAAGGGACAAAGATAAATGTGTTAATATAAACGCATTTGCAAACAGGGACGGTCCCTAGAGGAGCCGTCTTATCAGGATCTGCTCTGTTTGATAATGGAATTAGATCTGTTTGTTAGTTACTAATATGGCTACAAGGCCCCTCCTTCCATATTTCATTATAACTAATAATTCTATTGTGTCCATGAATATTCAGTTGGTATTGAAATTCGACAAGGGAATGGGTTAAAGGCGGCACAATAAATACCATAACCTTTTGCCTACTTTTCTGAACCTTTAGCCTGCTGCGGGCGAATGTCTAATCATCGTTGCAAACAGTTTGGGTGCAGATGAAACGCCGAGTAACTCGGCGTCTCATCGCCGAGTAACTCAGCGTCTCATCAGGATCCAAGCGGTTTGACATCCTAATCAAGTCTTTTGAAATGTATTTGAATAAAATCACCTGCGAAATCGTAGTTAAGAAGACATTTTCTATTAACGAAATATTTTCTCAGCAGGCTAAATGTTAAATTCAAACTTTATTCCAGTTACGTGGTGTATCAATCATACACTCTGTTTAAGATAGTCACATATACCTACTCTTATTCCGCAGTGAAAAAACATTGTTTGCTGACATTTGGATCTGCTGAAATTTGAACTACTTTCGATTCGACTAAACTTTTGAGAAACTTCTGATCTAGTGTCATACATCTTGGGTCATAATGAGACGCCGAATTACTCGGCACCTCAGTTTGACCGGCTCCATTGGTAAGCGGGTCACGACTTATATTCGCGTGTCAGTTTTGGTAAAAGTACAAAAATGAGTCATGCAGGAAACACCACATACAGAACAAACACTCGCCCGAACAGCAACACAAGGAAAAAGCAAATGTATATAAGTAGAAAAAACAACAAGAGACGCACAAAGACAAAACAAACATACAATAGGAGGAAGATGGAAGTACCGCCTTGGAACGGTCAGTGACAAAAGTCACTGGGGGGTTAAACCGGTTTATGGGCGCCCAACCTGGATGGGACCTTTTTAGACCTAACAATGCTTCCGGTGAGATTGTCTCTAGAAAGCACCCTACGGGAAGATCATCTTCGTCATTTTCCGTTTTCAGTAGTTTTCCGAGAATGTTCCCCATCCAGGTTGTTCCAGATGACACGTCGTGCAACTCCGAGTCTCATCATGATCCAGCCACGGATTTAGAGGGGGTGGGGCGGAGCCGGCGTACGCCCCCTAAACTTGCCAAAACAATTGTTTAGCAACATTTTAGATCTATGCAAAGTAAAACCTCTCTATAACGACCACTAACTTGTGTTAATTAGTTGGTATTTAGAGCAGGTGACTGCATAAAACAAGGTGAAAGTAAACAGAACGCTTCCCTTGTTTAGCAATACCGCTATATAACGGCCACTAAATTGTGTTAATTAATTGGTATTTAGGACAGGTGGCTGCTTAAAGCAAGATGAAAGTAAAACAGAACAGGAGCGTTCTGTTTTACTTTCACCTTGCTTTAAGCAATCACCTGCATTTAACACAAATATTTTATGCAATTTAGTGGCCGTTATAGAGAGGTTTTACTGTATATGTGTTTATTTTATTCTGAATACACAAACGAGAACATGCTATTCATCATGTATGATTCAATCAGCCTGTCATACGTTTCGTTCTGTGCCACTGTGAAGTAATTCTTCCAGTCCCCGATAACACCCTTTCTGACAGAGTTACCGTTCTTGTCCTTTTGGAAGTGTGGAATTCCCTCCTTCTCTTGTCTTCTTCCTTAGTTTATCAATAGAACACCCGTCGTAAATTTCTTTAAGCTCGTCATCACTTTTCTTGCAACGCAGAAATTCATTCAGACGCTTCAGGGTAGTAAGACCATTTGATTTCAGGTCTTCGTAGTAAAATACCTCCACGCTAATATCGTTCTTGCCCTGTCTCGAGTCCTGAATGACATCGTTCCATTCCGAGAGAAAATCAAAGTACTGTCCGAATGGAACACCACCGGAAATGTACGACACGAAAAACTCGTCCCATGTCTGTTGAATAGCGAGCGCAGCAGCTTGTTTCAAATGGAAACAATACGAAACGGCAATATCTTTTGGATTCCTCAATATTAGAATTATTTTACCATTCTTCTTAAGAAATTCACTCGGAAATCTTCGTGCCCAGAGATGAGTGGGTAGAATTCTCGGCGATTTTAGACCTAACAATGCTTCCGGTGAGATTGTCTCTAGAAAGCACCCTACGGGAAGATCATCTTCGTCATTTTCCGTTTTCAGTAGTTTTCCGAGAATGTTCCCCATCCAGGTTGTTCCAGACTTAATATATGTAGATAGAAGTACGTCGTTTTCTTTATATTGCAGACGCTTGATGAAATCAAGCCTTTCGGCCGGTGCTGGCATTATCTTTGTTGGCAAAATAATCTCTTCATACTTCTGCATTGGCATTATAAGATTTGGTTTCACCGTGACGCTTTCCACATCGACTGGAGTAGACAACATGACTATCTAAAAGAGAAAACAATCGGTCTGTGAATCAATATGCGTTGGGCAAACATCGTGCGTTACAGCTAGCCCAACCCAGCGCAGACTTGTCTGGGGACAAAGGAAGCCAAGGAGAGACCTGCAGCAGGTTTTTATCGAACATTTGCTATAGACAGAGGCCGTTTGACAAGGTTTTGGCACTGGGTCGTAAATAGGTTTCTATAAATAACTATTGTGCATCTCAAGTAGTACGTGCGTTATAAATAGAACAAAGACGATGAATATCAAACGCCACTGCTTAGGAGATATATAATGCTTTAATCGTTGCAAGTACATGTAGTTCTTTGAAAACAAAGTATTCTTTGAATTGGAATTTATCCAGTTAGCAAGCTTCTCTAGTGACGTAATAAAGGGGCGCGGATAAACTTTGGTTTCTTAGAATAGAATAGAATATATATTCGGTTTTATTTACCAACCATGGACCCTATAGGGTTACAAATGAATGCATACTAAAACTTTTATGATTAACATAATTGACATAAAACTAAAGCATGTGTATCATATCTTAGGCACATATTGGAAAACCACATATAAACAACAATACATTTTATTCATCTTGCTTCCTCGTGAAGATCTAAGGCTCATGGACACACCAGTCAAAACATTGGTTTATGTATCTAGCAAGCACTTCCAAGTGAGCTAGATCATCCTATTAGCTTTCTTCCGGTAGTATCTAGAAGGTTTAGGTTAGTGATAAGACTAGCCTTTTCTAAGGCATAATTATCCTTAACAATGTAAGTACATGTATTTCAATTGTCTGTAAATATGCATATGTTGATGGAATGACGGAAACATCACCAATAGAATTATACAAATAAGAAAAAAGAAAAAAAAAGAGAAAACAATTTTTTTGGTTATAAATTGATTCGAACCCACGCCAGGTCATACAAAACATAAACTGAAACACTTTTTTCCAACGGCTAAGACCGCTCGACTACTGCGCCACCGATAGTAAACAGCGCTGATTTATCACCTTTATTAACTTAATCCACCGCTGGAGAAACGAGGTTTAATAACAATCAAGTCGGAAAGCAAAGATTATAGATAAAAAGTACATTTTTCCATTCTACTCGCATGCTAATTAGATTAAGAAGCTCTTAAAGGGACGGAAACGGCATAGACCTAAATAATAAGTTGAGCTCCAAACTAAAATATCTAAAATTCCCTTTTTTCTAGTTAACGCTCCTTTTCGGTAGATTAACCCAAAGAGGTTGGATCTAAGGATAGCCTATGAGGGAAATGGTTAAATATCGGTAATGATACGTATTTCAGTGTTCGAATAACTGAGGTTTTACTGTAGTTTCAAAACTTCGCAATTTTAAAAGTTTCCCTTTTTTATTAAATACATCTTTTCGGTAGATTTATTCAACTAATTATGTTGGGTCTAAAATAGCCTATGAGGTAATGGGTTAAAGAAATAGTCCGAATGGCCACATACCGAGAAAAGACCCATTTATAATAGTCAATAGGGCGAAGTCAATGACGATATATGACCCTTTCCTTCGTGTGAACGCCTTTTCGCGCATTTGCAGACAGAGTAGATCCAGATCAGACGGTCCATACAGAGACCGTCTGATCAGGGACTGTCCTGTTTGCTATAGTATATATAATGTAGATCAGAATTTACTGTTTCTGCCTAAGCCAAAACATCCCAGTGTACATATGTCATCATAACAATTCAGCTGGTAAATATTCATGATGTCATTATTCCATACACAGATATACAGTTGAACGTCGATATCCCGAACTTCAAGGGACTATACAAATTTGTTCGAGATAACAGAAGTTCGAGTTAACCGATACCTTATCTGAACAATTTCTGATGTTCACGGCTTAATGCAGGTCTAAAGAAGCTTTCAGCATTACTTTAGAACTGCATTAAGCTGTCACACGTGTTTCCAAATACGCGTAGTGATACATTTTAGAGTAATACTGCATTGCAATTTGGGAAGGACTGAACTTTTAGTTCGAGTTATCCCGAATTTCGAGTTATCGGAGTTCGAGATATGGAAGTTCAAATGTAATATAAAACAGGGAAAGGGTTAACTATTCACCCGATGAATATTCATGTAAGAAATAATAATCGACGTCATGAATATTTATTAGCTGAATTTTTAATTTATTTATTAGCTGAATTTGGGGGTTATTGGCATATGCAGAAAGTGCAGATTCAGATTTACAGTAAAACCTGTATTAAGCGGTCATAAAAAAGACATCTAAATCTAGATTTCTGAAACAGGTGGTAGCTTAATGCAGGGAAAAATGATACAGAAGCTCCAACAGTTTCTCGAAAGCATAATAGAATCGGATGTACAGTAGAACCTGTCTTAAGCGGATATTAAAAGAGGTCTAATTATGGGTCCGTAAGGAAGTTGGTGGCTTCTGACAGGTCTAAAGTACTGCAGAAACGTCCTATAAGATCTTTTTGCATTACTTTTGCCCTGCATTAAGCAACCATCTGCTTTTTTAACCCTTCCCCTTATGTAAGGGCATTTTGACGCATCTGCAAACAGAATAGACCCAGATCAGACGGCTCCTATAGGAGCCATCTGACAGGTTCTACTGTTGGCCTATATTAGTTCATAGATGTTAATTCATTTATCCCTATATTAGTAAAGTAAAACTCGTCCAGTCCTTACTTTGGAACCCATCCATTTGTATGTGGAGGGGGCACAGCAAACAAGAACAAGCATAGATTGTTTCAGCATATATTGCAGACCCTGATCAGATGGCTCCTTCAGGAGCTCTCTGATCTGGGTCAACACAGTTTGTCCCTGTAAAAGGACACTAGGCATAAATGGGTTGAGCAAATAAATGAAATGTATCAGTATGCCATTACTTCAAGATTACATGAATTTTCATCAGGTAATTAACCAGTTACATGTACATGTAATTGGTTCTTCAATGTTAGCCCTTTCCCTCATATAGGACTAAAAGCATGTGTTGTCTGCATTTTAGGGATTAACAATACAGAATATTCCAAGTGGAATGATCCATCAATATTTAAACCATTATCTCATAGGCTATTTTGAGACCAAACCTCTTTGAATAAATCTACCGAAAAGGAACATTAACTAGAGAAAGAGAAAAATTTAGAACTGTGTGATTTAGAAACCATTGTGATAAACAGAGCATTTGCTCCTATGGAGCAAATGCTCTATTTATCACAATGGGTTAAAAGTGATATTTTACAGAGGCGTCAAAAGATGCCATCATGCCAGTGTGGGGGAATGGGTTAGCTATTGAGTCCATTCATTATGAAAAGCTTAATATCAATTTGCGAGTGATTTTAAATGACAAACAGGGCAGACCCAGATCAGAGGACTCCTCTAAGAGTCATTTGGAATGGGTCTACACTGTTTGTAAATACCAATACAGTCATGTCTCATTATGACGCGCATACTTTCACTCTCTAGTGATCTAGTTTAAAGATATGAAAGAAAAATGAGTATGAGAAAAGAAGCAGACGATAAAATGGTTTATATGGCAGGCAAGTTGAGAAATGATACTGACACACATGTACAGTCACGTTTTGTTGCATGTCATACTGTCATTTTGCAAACGGGACAGTAACTAGATCAGCCATCACGTGACACGGCGGTTTTTTTTTCTTAACCCTTGTCCCGCTGACTATGACTCGACTCGCATTTGCAGACAGCTTGAATCCAGACGAGAATAGCCGAGTAACTCGCTGTCTCATCAAGATCCAAGCTGTTTGATACTCGGTCAATAGTTTCTCAAAAGCTGGGTCGAACCGGGAGTAGTAATTATTTCAACAGATCCAACGTTGGGGAGAAGTTATTTTTTCACAGCAGGCTGAAGGATGAAAGAATCAGAACACCTATTTACAATTGATCGCTATTTTTCTTTAATTTAACCCTTTCCCTCATATTAACGCATTTTCACACATCTGCAAACAGAGTAGACCCAGATCAGAAGGCTCCTATAGGAGCCGTCTGGTCAAGGTCTGCTCTGTTTGTAAATGGAATTTGATAGATCTGTTTCTTTAGTTTCTAAAATGGCTACAATATATTTCATTATTGGCATATTTCATACCTGGCATATTTCATTATAACTATTGTGTCTATGAATATTCAGTAGGTGTTGAAATTTGGTATGGATATAGAACATGGAATGGGTTAACCCTTTTCCTCCTACAAACGCCCATTCAAACCGTTGTAAACAGGGTGGTCTCAAATCAGACCGCTCCTATAGGAGTTTGATTAGGGTCTTCTCTGTGTGCTTCAAAATTATAACAGATCCGATTCTACAGTTTCTACCAATACCCAAAACTCCAATGTACATTTATCATCATAAAACAAAATCTAAGTAATATTCATAATGTTATTATTCCGTCAATGAATATTGAACAGGGAAAGGGTTAATGAATATTAATACAAATCTCCCGGCGCCGCCATTTATGGATTTTAATTTACCCATGTTGCATTATCTGCGACCTGACTCGCGTTTGTAAACAGCTAGGGTCCAGATGAGACGCCGATGTACTCGGCGAGGTACTCGGCGTCTCATCAGGATCCAAGCTGTTTGACAACCCTTCGGGCTTCACTTACTTTGCTCGTAAAGCTATGCGTTGCATAACCTCATGAACACCGGAAGCACGTCATTCATTTCTTAAATAAACTAAGGAAAGTTATTGAATTGATCAGTAACATACCCACATTATCGGACAGGTCCCACGTGAACTGTCTGATCTGTGTCATCTCTGTTTGCAGAGATGTGAAAATGCGCGGAATTTCGGTTAATGAAGTAACAGCAGACGACATTCTTAACACTTTCATCGCCGAATTTGACTATTCCAAAATTTCAAAGAGGTCAAGCTTACCATGTATATTCGGGGATATTTTAAAGAACATTGTAATAGCATGAAACACAGAGCATACCATAATGAGAGGGCTCCTCTAAGAACCCTCTCATCTGGGTATACTCTGTTTGCAAAGAGCATTAGTGACTCGTTTCCCGTGCTGAAAAAGTTAAACCGTATCGCACTGAGTAATAGTTATTTATTATATACTTTTTGTACTCTCAATTTGAAGTGCACTCTTAATCATCCTTCCGGCTTATATAAAATCTAAATACCAGACAGTGTGGATCCTGAAAAGACGCCGAGTAAAAAAAATTAAGTCGACATATGCCGAATAAAGCCGAATCATGTCGAAGACAACCGACTGAAACCGAATAATTGGGTAAATGTATCTAATCTGGATCGATTTTGCATAGGTGTAATCACAGATCCTAGGCGCGTGACCATTTCATAAATACTACTGACACGCATCTTCAAATACGTTTAGACCACAGGCGTTTGGGGCCGAACAAATAAAGCCTGGGGCGTTTTGAGACAAACCTGAAATTTCGTATATTCTATATAAGAGAAAGGCAAATAACTCTCGGGCCATCCGATCCACGGGTACTCCGCTTTAACTGCAATTATTTTCGACCGGAGGGTAATTTTCCCACTAAACAAAGAATATAGAGAAAGAAAAATGTTATATCTACACGCTGGTACCAAATACCCCATACTTTGTCTACGTTTTAGCGAGTACGAGGGGCAAATACCTTCAGAAAACTGTGTTTTTTATTTACTCGGAAACGATATAGTTGGCGAACAAGTGCTCGATTTCACTAAAATCCCTATTCGGAAGCGAAGCTGACGCTTCTTTCTGGTAGATACTAATGAGAAATGATGAAATATTTTCGAAGGGAATCTTACATACCGGTAACATCGCATTTTATTGCCACAGATCCGATTAAATCTTTTCGGGCAATTCCGAGGACCAGAAACGGCTACTTTCATTTTTAACGTGGCAAGCGCTCAGACGAATACATACTTAAACTAAGTCATAAGCATAGTGAGTTGGTTATATTACCCTGTGTAAGTTATCTGCCACCTGAAACTTCATCCAGAGCGTTTGATGTTGATAGTTTCTATGACTCTTTACTCTCTACTATCTATCAGTACAGAGATATCGGTACCATGTATATATGTGGAGATTTTAATAGCAGATGTGGTAATCATGATGATTTATTCGAGGAATCGATGATGTTCCTGAACGGGATGTGATTGATTTGAGATATAATAGCTATGGTGAAATGCTTTTAGACTTTTAATCAATACAAACATGTGCATCTTAAATGGTCGAAACAGCATCAGTAATGACTTTACATCTGTTTCAACAAAGGGTAATGCTGTAGTAGATTACTGTTTCGTTAACCATGATTAGTTATCTTGGTTTCATGGGTTCAATATTACGAAAGTTACTGATCTGATAAACAAGTCTAATATCATTTCATCAGTAGCTTCTAGTACTATGCCCGATCATTCACTATTGTCATGGAATATATGCATAGACTGTGATGTTGATAAAAAGTGTAGTAATAGTTCACATACTTCAAGTTATACCAAGTTTGATGTATCTGATGTTCCGAATGATTTTATGTTAGATCCTGAATCTCTGTATAGTGTTGATTCAACTAATTCAAAACTTGAGTGTGGTTTCCGTACACAGTTAGATATAGATTCAGTATACAGCGATTGGTGTAATATAGTTAGAGATAATATGTATAAAAGATTGCCGACGAAAGAAATTCATACTGGGTCCAATAACAAGAAACGTCGCCCGGGTAAGCCATGGTGGTCTGATAAGTTGTCTGAATTATGGAATGATGCATGCATGGCAGAGAAAAACTGGTTGTCGTATAAAGTTAAATGTAACCGAGTTGGGTTGAAATGTGTCTATGTTGGTAAGCGTAAAACATTTGATCATGAGGTACAGAGGGCTAAACGTTTTTATTGGTATTCTTTACAGGAACAGTTATTAGATGAATGTAAAGTTGACAAAGTCGAAATTTTGGAAATCGATAGGTAAAATTGGTGTAAATTGTTCCTCGAGTAATAATATCCCAATGGAAGTTGTTATGCCAGATTGGTCTATATCAAATGGTATAGACACCGTTCTTACAAGGTGGAAAAACGATTTTAGCTCTGTTTTTCTCCCATCAAATTCGGTATCGTTGGATGATGATGTAATACGTGTTAACTCTGACACGGAAGTTAGTTTTAATGAGCATATTTCTATATTGGAAGTGCGTAGAGCCTTAGTCTCCGTCAACAAGGGCAAGGCATGTGGTTTTGATAAGATACCAGTTGAAGTTTTAGATAACGACTCTTCACTTGCTTTTCTACATATTTTATTCAATATATGTTTTGATAAAGGTATTGTACCTACATTATGGGGTAAGTGTATTATTAATCCGATACCCAAATCTTCCACGTTGGATAAGAGAGATCCTTTGTCTTACAGGGGTATATCCTTAGCCTCTTCAATATATCAGTTATACTGTCATGTTTTAAATAGAAGACTTAGCACTTGGTCTGAAGAAAACGATAAAATTTCAGATGAGCAAAATGGCTTCAGGAAGGGCAGAAGTACAATTGACCAGATTTCCTCATTAACAGATATTATAGAAACAAGAAAGACGCTGCGCAAATCTACATTCTGTGCTTTTATAGATTTTAAGAAAGCTTATGATACCATTAATAGAAATATATTATGGAAGAGACTTTCTGGCATAGGAATTTGTGGTAAAATGTTTGCAGTTGTAAAATCGTTGTATAACTCTGTGATGGCTTGTGTTCGTGTAAATTCCCTTAATACAGAGTGGTTTGATATAAATTGTGGATTGCGTCAGGGCTGTATAATTTCGCCGATACTTTTCAATCTTTTCATTGACGATTTGTCAATGTACATGAAATCTTTTAATGTTGGTATACCCATAGATGATGTATGAAAGTATGTATTTTGTTATATGCGGATGATATTGTTCTTATATCAGAATCTGAAGAAGATCTCCAATTGTTATTGTCGGCGTTAAACGACTGGTGTGGTTTGAATGATATGCATCTCAATGCTACTAAAAGCAATGTTGTTCACTTTAGGATTCCTTCAGTACCACGTACGTCGTTTAATTTTATGGTAGGAGCTAATAGGTTGCTCACTGTAGATATATATACTTATCTTGGAGTTGTTCTTCACGAGAACCTTGATTACAACGTGACTGTTAAGTCTGTTGCCCAGAGTGCCAGTCGAGCTTTGGGCCTTTTGATTGCCAAATGTAAAACCGTAGGTGGTTTTCCCCATGACGTTTTTTCAAAGTTGTACGACTCGGTTGTGTGGCCAGTTATTGATTATAGTGCTTCTATATGGGGTTATAAAACATATTCTGGTATAGAATCCGTCCATAACAGAGCCCAGCGATTATTTTTAGGTGTGGGCAAATACACGTCAAATGATGGAGTAGCTGGGGAAATGGGCTGGAAGCCACCTTTGGTCCGTCAATGGAAATGTATTGCTTTGTACTGGTCACATTTATCGTGTATGGAGAGGTTAAGGGTTAATAAGCACGTGGCACTTTGGTCATATAGAAAATCAAATCGTTCTTGTGAAAATTGGTACTATAAAGTTCAGTCATATTTTTATGAGAACGACTTGAATATATACTGTCCGATCGCTCGGTCATTTTCTCAAATTGTTGAGACTAAAACGGTTGGTAATGTCATAAGTAACTGGCTGCGTAGAATTAACAGTTATGTTGTCACATCTGGCCGTGGTCGTAACAAGCTTAGATTGTACAAGAGTTTTAAATTCAGCTTCTACAGAACAATACTGTAAAATGGTACTCCCGCCTTTGCAACGGTCGGCTTTTTGTAAATTTAGATTGGGTGTTGCTCCAATTCGGATTGAAACTGGCCGTTATAAGGGTCTTAGTGAAGAGAGAAGAGTTTGCCCATTTTGTCTGGACAATACAGTAGAAAGTGAAATGCATGTGATTTTGAAATGCCATATATACAGTGATTTAAGGGAAGAGTTGTTTAGAAAAGAATGCACTTTTAGTCAAGATTTCTTAGATGATTTTAATAAATATGTGTTTCTGTTTTCCAACACAGACGTGATAAGGGACTGTGCCAAAACCTGCTTTTACATTTTACAGAGACGGCAAGTTTCACTTTATAAACAGACTGTTATTATTATATTTTTTTTAGGTATCTGATATTCCGGATATGTTTTATATGATATAGTATCATATCATTTTGATCTTTTAAGTTTTCTTAACAGGTGTAGATTTTGAACATCGGAGTACTTTAGCTTGCTTTTGTTGATTATTCTTGTTTCATTTTATACTCTTTTTCAGACCGTTTTGGTATAATGGATCAGTATTGAAATTTGCAGTTATCCGAGTTATCCGATTTTATTTGTATCATAATGTGATGTTATAAACATGTGTTATATATGGCATGCAATGTCATTTTTACCATCTCTTATAATTCCTTTATGGAATGGCTATGTACTTTTTGAAATGTTTATTGTATATGTTTTTATATTTACTGAATGTGCATTGATGAGATGTAATTAAGATTCTATCTATCAACTGGTTCCCCACTTCGCCGTGCACCATCACGAAGAAAGCAGGGTTCCATAATTTGAATGTTTACATAATTGACAAGTAATCAATTCGAATAGACGCTTGCTGGGCAAAATGGTGTAGTCTGTTAGCGTTGAAGTGTTGGAAAAGATATAATCGGATCTGTGGCAGTAGAATGCATTGTCACCGGTATGTGAAATTCTTTTTGAACATGTTTCATAATTTCTCATCAGGATCTACCAAAAATGAGCGTCAAATTCGCTCCCGAATAGGGATTTTAGTGAAATCGAGCACAAATCAACAATAGAAAAAAACAATAACACAAAACAGCAGCAGCAACAACAACAACACAATAAGAACAATAACGCCAATAGACAAACCACCAACACCAGTTAACCCATTCCCTCATATTGTTGCCTTTTGACGCCTCTGCAAAAGTCACCTGTTGAAACCATCGTGATAAATAGGGCATTTGCTCCTTTAGGAGCAAATGCTTTATTTATCACAATGGTTTCAAACTACAAAATTATAAAACAAATCCTTTTCTCTAGTTAATTCTCCTTTTCGGTATATTTATTCAAAGTGGTTGAATCTGAATATAGCCTATGAGGTAATGGGTTAAATGAGACTCTTTCCACCAAATAATCACCCTTTGACGCATGGGAACCGTCTGATCAGGATCTGCTAGGTTTGCTTACGGTATAATATAGATCTGATTATACAGATTCTGACTAACATATCCTGTATACATATGCCATAATAAAAACAATGAATATTCATAAGGTCATACTTCTCTACATGAATATTCAACAGGGAAAAGGTTAAAGGGACAAAGATAAATGGGTTAACCCTTCCCTTGCTATTCACGTCAATGTACCTACCTGTAAATAGTGAAGACCCAGATGAGACAGCTCCTGCAGGAGCTGTCTCATCAGGGTCTGCACTATTTACAAGTTGATTGTGCAACCAGTGCACTCCACAGCAGTGATTTCACAGCGAAATACTTGTACACAGTGAAGATATGTGTAATTATACAACATGACATGGGTAAAAAAGGAGAAATGTATTTTGAAATTCAGCAAGAGAAGGGTTAATATAAACGCATTTGCAAACAGGGACGGTCCCTAGAGGAGCCGTCTTATCAGGATCTGCTCTGTTTGCTAATGGAATTAGATCTGTTTTTTAGTTACTGATATGGCTACAAGTCTCCTCCTTCCATATTTCATTATAACTATTGTGTCCATGAATATTCAGTTGGTATTGAAATTCGACAAGGGAAAGGGTTAAAGGCGGCACAATAAATACCATAACATTTTGCCTACTTTTCTGAACCTTTAGCCTGCTGCGGGCGAATGTTTAATCATCGTTGCAAACAGTTTGGGTGCATATGAGACGCCGAGTAACTCGGCGTCTTATCAGGATCCAAGCGGTTTGACATCCTAATCAAGTCTTTTGAAACGTATTTGAATAAATCTCCTGCGAAATCATAGTTAGGAAGACATTTTCTATTCAAGAAATATTTGCTCAGCAGTCTAAATGTTATTTCAAACTTTCTTCCAGTTATCATACACTCTGTTTAAGATGCATAGTCACATATCCCTACTCTTATTCCGCGGTGAAAAACATATTGTTTGCTGATATTTGGATCTGCTGAAATTTGAACTACTTTCGATTCAACTAAACTTTTCAGAAACTTCTGATCTAGTGTCATACATCTTGGGTCATAATGAGACGCCGAATTACTCGGCACCTCAGTTTGACCGGCTCCATTGGTAAGCGCGTCACGACTTGTATTTGCGTGTCAGTTTTGGTAAAGATGACACGTCGTGCAACTCCGAGTCTCATCATGATCCAGGCGCGGATTTAGAGGGGGTGGGGGCGGAGCCGGCGTACACCCCCTAAAATTGCCAAAACAATTTTTTAGTAATATTTTAGATCTATGTAAAGTAAAACCTCTCTATAACGACCACTAACTTGTGTTAATTAGTTGGTATTTAGAGCAGGTGGCTGCTTAAAGCAAGGTGAAAGTAAAACAGAATGCTCCCATAGGAGCGTTCTGTTTTACTTTCACCTTGCTTTAAGCAGCCACCTGCCTTTAATACAACTCTTCTTCAACATGTATTACAAACACACTATTTATTTATGTGATCAAACATAAAAATCTACGCCCCTCCTAAAAAACGTCTAC
This sequence comes from Azorinus chamasolen, assembly GCA_963576725.1. Lineage (NCBI taxonomy): Eukaryota > Metazoa > Mollusca > Bivalvia > Cardiida > Solecurtidae > Azorinus > Azorinus chamasolen. The sequence continues at coordinate 56,274,066 of OY755241.1, forward strand.
GCCCCCCTAATCTGTAACCCTGGATCCGCATTTGTGATCTTAGCTGTTTATAATGTCAATAGTTTATTATCCCACACTTACTCCTAGATTACTTTTATTTAGACCCAGCCTCTCTGAATAAATCTACTGAAAAGGAGAATTTACTAGAAAAAAGGAATTTTTAGTATTTTATAACTCCGAACCAGTGTGATAAATAGAGCATTTGCTCCATACGGGCAAATGCTCTATTTATCACAGGGTTTAAAAAAAGACACCAGTAGGAGGGAATGGGGTAAAAGGCGTCAGTACGAGGGAATGGGTTAAATGCAGCAATAGGAGGGAATGGGTTAAAATGCACAAATAGGAGGGAATGGGTCAAAAGGCGTCAGTAGGAGGGAATGGGTTAAAGTGCACCAGTAGGAGGGAATGAGTCAAAAGGCACCACTAAGAGGAAATGGGTCAAAAGGCGTCAGTAGGAGGGAATGGGTCATAAGGCGTCATTGGGAGGCAATGGGTTAAACGCCTAGACGAATTGGAAGTAATTAGACTAGCCACAGGTCAGTATTTCAGCAGACATTATTTTTAAGACAACGGAATACATGTACAGTAAAACCTCTCTATAACGGCCACTAAATTATGTTACTTAATTGGTATTTAGGACAGGTGGCTGCTTTAAGCAAGATGAAAGTAAAACAGAACGCTCCTATAGGAGCGTTCTGTTTTACTTTCACCTTGCTTTAAGCAATCACCTGCATTTAACACAAACTATTTTATGTAATTTAGTGGCCGTTATAGAGAGGTTTTACTGTATATGTGTTTAATTTTATTCTGAATACACAAACGAGAACATGCTATTCCTCATATATGATTCAATCAGCCTGTCATACGTTTCGTTCTGTGCCACTGTGAAGTAATTCTTCCAGTCCCCGATAACACCCTTTCTAAATATGACAGAGTTACCGTTCTTGTCCTTTTGGAAGTGTGGAATTCCCTCCTTCTCTTTGTTTGTCTTCTTCCGTAGTTTATCAATAGAGCACCCGCTGTAAATCTCTTTAAGCTCGTCATCACTTTTCTTGCAACCCAGAAATTCATTCAGACGCTTCAGGGTAGTAAGACCATTTAATTTCAGGTCTTCGTAGTACAATATCTCCACGTTAATATCGTTCTTGCCTTGTCTCGAGTCCTGAATGACATCGTTCCATTCCGAGAGAAAATCAAAGTACTGTCCGTATAGAACACCACCGGACATGTACGACACGAAAAACTCGTCCCATGTCTGTTGAATAGCGAGCGCAGCAGCTTGTTTCAAATGGAAATAAAACGAAACGGCAATATCTTTTGGATTCCTCAATATTAGAATTATTTTACCATTCTTCTTAAGAAATTCACTCGGAAATCGTCGTGGCCAGAGATGAGTGGGTAGAATTCTCGGCGATTTTAGACCTAACAATGCTTCCGGTGAAGTTGACTCTAGAAAGCACCCTACGGGAAGATCATCTTCGTCATTTTCCGTTTTCAGTAGTTTTCCGAGAATGTTCCCCATCCAGGTTGTTCCAGACTTCATATATGTCGATAGAAGTATGTCGTTTTCTTTATATGGCAGGCGCTTGATGAAATCAAGCTTTTCGGCGGGTGCTGGCATTATCTTTGTTGGCAAAAGAATCTCTTCATACTTTTGCATCGGCATTGTAAAATTTGGCTTCATTGTGTCGCATTCCAAAGCGACTGGAGTAGACAACATGACTATCTAAAAGATAAAACAATCGGTCTGTGAATCAATGTGCGTTGGGCAAACATCGTGCGTTACAGCTAGCCCAATCCAGCGCAGACTTGTCCTGGGACCAAGGATAATAAACAAGTTGGCTTCCTTCTAAAAGGAAGCCAAGGAGAGACCTGCAGCAGGGTTTTTTTTATCGAACATTTGCTATCGACAGGAGCCGTTTGACAAGGTTTCGGCACCGGGTCGTAAATAGGTTTCTATAAATAACGTTTGTGCATATCAAGCAGTACGTGCGTTATAAATAGAACGAAGACGATGAATATCAAGCGCCACTGCTTAGGATATATATAATGCTTTAATCGTTGCAAGTACATGTAGTTCTTTGAAAAAAGTATTCTTTGAATTGGAATTTATCCAGTCAGCAAGCTTCTCTAGCGACGTAATAAAGGGATGCGGATAAACTTTGGTTTCTTAGAATAGAATATAATATATATTAGGTTTTATTTACCAACCATGGACCCTCTAGGGTTACAAATGAATGCATACTAAAACATTTATGATTAACATAATTGACATGAAACTAAAGCATGTGTATCATATCTTAGGCACATGTTTGTAAACCACATATAAACAACAATACATTTTATTCATCTTGCTTCCCCGTGAAGATCTAAGGCACATGGACACACCAGTCAAAACATTGGTTTATGTATCAAGCAAGCACTTCCAATTGAGCTAGATCATCCTATTAGGTTTCTTCCGGTAGTATCTAGAAGGTTTAGGTTAGTGATAATACTAGCCGTTTCTAAGGCATAATTTGCCGTAAATTTAAAAAAAATTGCTTATAGTTGGATTCGAACGCACGACAGGTCATACAAAACATAAACTGAAACGCTTTTTCTCAAACGGCTCAGACCGCTGGTCTACTGTGCCACCGATAGTAAACAGCTCTGATTTATCACCTTTATAAACTTAATCCACTGCTGGTAAAACGAGGTTTAATAACAATCAAGTCGGAAAGCAAAGATTATAGATAAAAAGCACATTTTTCCATTCTACTCGCATGCTAATTAGATTAAGAAGCCCTTAAAGGGACGGGAAACGGCATAGACCTAAATAATATGTTCAGCTCCATCGATTTATGAGTAGGTCAATCTTAAAATAGAAACTGAGCCTTCCGTTACTCGAATTTTATACGGAATGAAAAAATCATTGAACTTTGTTCCGGGATAAAACAATCATGCCCATTTGAATTAAAATATCGACAATCTGGATTCAACTGATCCTATTGTTCAAATTCAATCACGTTTTCTATAAATACTTTAATATTCAAACTCCTTTGTTAGTGATAGTTTGACTGCGTATTTTTATATAACCAAAACTCGCGCATGCGAATAGCCACAACTCGTCCCGTCCGGTAGACGGCGATATTCTTTTTCCCAATCCAAAACTCCTTGAGATAAATTGTAAACCATCCCAGAATACGCCGTCATCCAATTCCAACACTGTGGAATGACCCCCATTCTGCTTTTCTCTTTCATTCATATAAACGCATTTCCGGCATTTGCAAAGAGTAGACCCAGATCATGGTCTGCTGTGTTTGCTAATGGCATTTGAAAGATCGGTTTGATATGGTTTTTTTGCCCCGCAGGAGCCGTCCAGTCAGCTCGCAAATTACAGTACACTCATTTCGCACATGCATAGATCAAACTTCGGCAAATATTCTCATGTTATTGCATGTGTAATGAAATAACAAAAAATAAAACGTCAACGGGGTGTAAACTGTCGAAAAGTATACAAAGAAATCAAATTTTGAAAAACAAAGCAACTTTCATCTGCAAAAATGTAGCCGGCTTCAGTTTTCAAAGTACGTTTTTTTCTAAATCATTTAAAATTAATTGACAGATAATAAACTACATTTGGTTTGGAAGCTGACTGAACACCGATATACACACCATCTCATCGGTATCACAACTGGGTCCATGCTTATAAAACTTTTAGTTGAGTCTGAATTCGTTCTCAAGTTTTTTATTGGTCAGATCTAACCAATCAAAAGCTTGAGAACTCAAATCTGACCAATCAAAAGCTTGAGAACGATGTGTAGGTATGTACATGTGTAGATATAGAAGGCATATCATATTTAACCCTTTCCCTGTTCTATGTTTATTCCAAATTTCAATACCTGGATATGGAATGTGGAACATTGTAGCCATTTTAGAAAATAAAGAAACAGATCTATCAAATTCTATGGGCAAACAGAGCAGACCCTAATCAGACGGCTCCTTTAGGAGCCGTCTGGTCTTGGTCTACTCTGTTTGCAAATGCGTGTAAACACATTTCTATGAGGGAATGGGTTAAAACTAAGTATGCAACGGAAGGCATGGTTATTTTGGACTTTTCCTTCATGAATATTCATGTTAGAAATAATTCCGTTATTAATATTAATGAGAATTTTTTATAATAATAGCACATGGAATTTTAGCAATAGCCGAAACTGTATAATCATATCTAGACCTCTATGTACATGTATACATGTATTATATCATGCGCAAACAGAGCAGATCCTGATCAGAGGCTCCTATAGGAGCCATCTGGTCTGGGTCTACTCTTTTTGTAAAGCGCATTTATGGAGTAAAAGATTAAACAGTTTCTATACAAACAATTTTGACACTTCCGATAGGGTTTTTGAAAATGTGATTTTAGAGGAGTATATTGAAATGGTTACCATGGCAACATGACTTTTGAAAAAATATATTGTTTTCTTTCTTTATCGACCACCAGCATCTAACTGTGTCATTTATTGGTGAGTTCTCGAATGGGACCAATTTCAACCCTTGGTGAACTCCTTTATTCCAAACAAGTTTAACTGTTAAATACCTACACAACATCAATCCATTCACTACTAAATGAAGGCGAAATTTGACGTTTGACATTTTGCGAAACAGAGTAGACCCAGAGCAGACAGTTTCTGTAGCAGCTGTCTGACCATGGTCTCCTGGGTTTGCTGGTTGAAATTTAAAGATCTGTTCCTTTACTTTCTAAAATGGCAACACTGTTCCAGCTTCCATATTTCATAAAACAGTTTGTATCCAGAGATTTTTGACACTTCGATAGAGTTTTTGAAAATAAATTCATTTCAAGCAAGATGAACGTTAAATACTTATATAACATCAATCCATTGCCCAATAAAGACGAACTTCGACTCATTTGCGAAGCAGAGTAGACCCAGATCAGACGGTTTCGGTAGCAGCTGTCTGTTCAGGGTCTCCTCGGTTTTTGTTGTCGTGATAATATAGATGTGATTCTGAACTTTCTATGACAGCCAACAGTTTTCTTGTGAATATATTATTATAAAACTTTAGATCATGAATATTCTTGCAGTCATAAATCCTTCAATCAATATGCATGGGGAAGGGTACATATAAATGTTGAGTTTGACAAATTGTGTAGACCCAGATCAGACGGTGCGCTCCAACATAACGGCTAATATGGGCCTACGTGATTTGTCAGTGTTCAAGAGCCCATTTCCCTCGACTCACCTTATCTGCAGAGTTTTCCTCAATATATTATGGTGCAGTTTTTCACTGCATACACCCAGCGTCGTAAGTGATCTTGCATTATATTTGTGACAATCGTGTCACCTCGGCAATCCTCGAAGAATAAGTAGATATTAAATTATGCTTAACCCTTTCGGTGCCAGCATTGTCGTTTGCTGGACATAGTTTCGTTTATTTTTAGTGTAAGTGTGTGCACTTCTTCCATTTTCTTTATAAAACAGTAAACAGAGTGTCAAACAGTTTGTATCCTGATGAGACGCCGAGTTACTCGGCGTCTCATCTGGATCCAAACTGTTTGCATGTGATATCATAAACCCGTCATTGTGGCACGGAAGGGTTTCGCCTTTTTTAATCCAGCATAATTTACAGAAGACAGTATACACATACATGTAACTGTCTTAACCCTTCTCTTGCTGAATTTTAAAATACAGTTTTTCCTTCTTTACCCATGTCCTGTTGTATAATTACATATATCTTCACTGTGTACAAGTATTTCGCTGTGCAATCACTGCTGTCGAGTGCACTGGTCGCACAATCAACTTGTAAATAGTGCAGACCCTGATGAGACAGGTCCTGCAGGAGCTGTCTCATCTGGGTCTTCACTATTTACAGGTAGGTAATTTGACGTGAATAGCAAGCGAAGGGTTAATAGACCATACACTTATTGGACATATGAGGGTTAAAACATGTGGTTGCTTAATGCTGGGCAAAAGTAATACAGAAAGCTCCTACAGGAGCGTGGTACAGTGAGATTAACGCAAACCCATTTGTGCCCACGATCCCATATATGGGATAAAGGTAAACAGTATAGACTCTGATAAGACGCCGCATAATTCTGCATCTGATCAGAGTCTACACTGTTTGCCGAAAGGAATTTCAATATAAAACAAAACGAAATTAAAAATTTAGACCAGGCATTCCTTAGATAATGAATGGACTAATTCAATATATATACATGGAAGAATCCACAGGGTGCAAATGGGTTTATATCGCCAGTTACAATGATCGTGTTTGAAAACTCATAGGCTTTATCAACAGAATACTGTAAGTAGTCCCAAAAGTTATTATTAGAATCAGGTGTTCTTTATAATGTCCCTAGCATGCTTAGTGCGCTGCTTAGTTTTAGTTTTAGCCATATCATCTCACGCTGTTCTGATTCTAAATCTAATCTTCTTTTGCAAAAAAGTGTTTTGGAGCAGTATACAAGAAATCTGCAAAATTTCTATCTTTTCTAAACAGTTCTAGAAAATTTTCAATTAACAAATGAGAAGATGGAATATTTTCGTCAAGATGCGCCTCAGTTGTACATAATAAGCTGTACTTGTGAGCTACGCCTCCGAAAAAAGACGATTTATTTCTTATGCTGAGCGCATTCTTTACCTGATACTGCGAACGACAAAACCGATCATAAGTTCTAAAAAACGACGATTGGAACTTCTAGTTGTACGATCGTATGTTATTATTTACGATCATTTCAATTGCAAGACCTTTAGTGAAACGAACCCTAGTTTAGTTGTGAAAGATCGGCGGGTTTAGTACAGACCAGCTTTAGTCCTGGTATCTATTAGGATTGTCGTCGGCTTCAGATTGTAAACTGGATGGTTATTTTCTATTTTGTTTGCTAAAATATATAATCAGAGGGTCAAACTGGTTGGATCTTGATGAGTTACTCGGTGTTTCATCTGGATTCAAACTTTTTGCAGTGGTTATCACCTATATTAGACGGCAAAAGAACCAATAATTTGATATATTAGACACCATTTAGTGTCAAAGGTTGAAAAAGATCAAAGACTTTATGCCCAAAAGTACTAATTAATCATTTAACCATGTACTCCATAAAACGCATTTCTACGCATTTGCAAACAGTAGAACCAGAACAGACGGCTCCTATAACAGCCGTCTGATCAGGGTCTGCCCATGTTTGCTGATGATATAATATAGACATGATTCTACAGTTTTTTATATTCGACGGCAAAAGAGTGACTAATTTGATATATTAGACACCATTTGGTGTCAAAGTTTGAACAAGATCAAAGACTGTATGCCCATAACAATCAATTAATCATTTAACTATAGCAATAAAACGTAATGAGAAGTTGTACATTATAGAACATAAAACTCAACTTTTAAACCGTTTGTTGCGATTTAAGTGGATTTATTATACTGAAAAACCTTATATTGGACCAAATAATAAATCAGATGCATTTTGAAAATACCCCATTCATTAACCAAAAGTAACCCACAAAATATAAAACAAAAAGAAGAACACAAAGATTTTATAAATGTTTTATTTCATAATACCAGAATGTCATAGAACCATGTGACAAAACATAACTATATACTATATATATGGCGAGAGTGAATTATCACTGTCTGATTGTATAGTAATTATAATATAATCAGTAATAGTAAATTATCAGTAAACATTTCATAAGCATATTATATACTGAAGCAATATAGTGATACATGTATTACCTTATACTATAAAGAACATTGTGGCAAACATAACTATATATATGGCGACAGTTAATTAACAATGTCTAGTTGTATAGTACTTATAATTAGTGATAGTAAATTATCAGCAAATATTTTAAGCATATATACTGAAGCAATGTTACCTTATACTATAAAGAACGAAACGCTTAAACGATATGAACAGGACGAAGGTACATAAATCGTGCTTTCATTATTCATATGCTTATAATTACTCGTATCACCTCCCTTTGACCAAAATTTAAATGCATATTTTTTCTGAACACGTTAAAAGACAGTTGCTTATTGTCTAGTTATTTAATATTTAAGATATAACATAGAACGTTTTAGAGTTGAAAAATACGGAATTGTCAGTGAAGAATGAGTCAAGACAATTTCTAGTGTAATGCTATAAAACGTTTCACTCAACTTATCAGTAACTTGTATATATATACAATACGAATTATGTGGATGAAATAATGAAGATTTGATGACCACTGTGTAATTAACAAGTGGTGTCTGTTAAGGTAAAATATAAAATAACATACCATTAAGTAATATTTGCAATAGTGATGTACATGTATAAGTAGTACTGAAAAGAACCATGATCACATCACACTCAATAGCAACTTTTTGTATATATGTAGCAAGTCGTTTAACAGTATGTGCATTTTCTGAGTTTACCAATTCAATAAATTTAAACATGCTAGGGAATCTCTAGTAATAAGACGATATTAACTGCTTTCTCAATTCTTTGTACATTTGACATTCAATCACAAAATGGTATTTATCCTCTAATAAGGTACATACATTACAAATACGATCAATAACAAGGGATACTATTAGGTTGATTCAATCTTCCAGTTTCAGTGGATAGTCTGTGTGACGACAAACGTAACCGTGTCATGCTAACACGGAATATTTTAACATAAACAATCTCTAAATACGATTCTAACTTAAATTCAGCTAAATGTCTATAAAATACTGCTGTTGTAGAAGCATTTAATCTAAAACAAACAACAACAAACTCACCCAACTCCAACAAATCAACAATAACACAAAACAGCAGCAGCAACAACAACACAATAAGAACAATAACGCCAATAGACAAACCACCAACACCAGTTAACCCATTCCCTCATATTGTCGCCTTTTGACGCCTCTGCAAAAGTCACCTGTTGAAACCATCGTGATAAATAGAGCATTTGCTCCTTTAGGAGCAAATGCTTTTTTTATCACAATGGTTTCAAACTACAAAATTATAAAACAAATCCTTTTCTCTAGTTAATTCTCCTTTTCGGTATATTTATTCAAAGTGGTTGAATCTAAATATAGCCTATGAGGTAATGGGTTAAAGGAGAATCTTTCCACCAAATAATCACCCTTTGACGCATGGGAACCGTCTGATCAGGATCTGCTATGTTTACTTACGGTATAATATAGAATAGCGGGAGTAACAGTTAATAAATAAACATGGTGGTGGTTGTTTTTCTCTCTTTCTTTTTAAATTAAGAGCAAGTGATTAATTAAACTTTACTCTAAAAGATACGCATTTTTACGCATTTGCAAAATGAGTTGACCCAGATCAGACGGCTCCTGTAGGAGCTTTCTCACCAGGGTCTGCTCTGTTTGCTTACGATACAATATCTACAGATATGATTCTGCAGTTTATGCAATACAATGGCCAAAACTTCAAGTGCCCATTAGCTATGACATGTATAGCAAATTAATATAATTGGTATGCATGACGTCATTATTTCATTCATGAATATTCATGGTGGAAAGGATTAATGCAGAACGAAAGTAATGTAGAAAGAAAATGTAAGTTTGAGTTATGTCCCTTCAACTGTATTAAACATGGGGATAAGTTTGAGTTATGTCCCTTCAACTGTATTAAACATGCGGGTATAGGAATCTAGAAATTGGCGATCAAAAGAAAATTAACACAATACTGCCGGTAAATTCATTCATTTCAATAATTCTGCAGTTTCCATCCTATGATAAGATGTTATTTGAAAACAGCCTTCCATTAACAAACAAACAACCCATAGCAAGAACAATGAAAACAAACCAAAAGCACCCACACCAAACAAACAAAAAAACAAACAAACAAACAACCCCCAAAAATCAACAATAGAAAAACAATAATTCAAAACAACAACAAAACAATAATATGAACAATAACAACAATACACAAAACCCCACCACCACCACAATAAAAACATAGCAACAACGAAACTCCTGTGTACATATGCTATAATAAAAACAATGAATATTCACGATGTCATAATTCTCTACATGAATATTCAACAGGGAAAATGTTAAAGGGACAAAGATAAATGGGTTAATATAAACGCATTTGCAAACAGGGACGGTCCCTAGAGGAGCCGTCTTATCAGGATCTGCTCTGTTTGATAATGGAATTAGATCTGTTTTTTAGTTACTGATATGGCTACAAGTCTCCTCCTTCCATATTTCATTATAACTATTGTGTCCATGAATATTCAGTTGGTATTGAAATTCGACAAGGACGGCACAATAAGTTATACCGTAACCTTTTGCCTGCTTTTCTGAACCTTTAGCCTGCTGCGGGCGAATGTTTAATCATCGTTGCAAACAGTTTGGGTGCAGATGAGACGTCGAGTAACTCGGCGTCTCATCGCGTCTCATCCTAATCGAGTCTTTTGAAACGTATTTGAATCAAATCTCCTGCGAAATCGTAGTTAGGAAGACATTTTATCCAGTCACCAGGCTCTCTAGTGACATAATAAAGGGGGTGCAAATAAACTTAGGTTTATTTGGTTACTTCCGGTAGTGGAAGGTTTATTAGGTTAGTAGATAAGCGTAATGATTCTATAACCATGGAACTATTTTAGTTTTCTGTAAACATTCATAAACATGTTGATGGAATAGATCTAACAGATCTATTTGGTCACCAGAAGAATTATTCAAATGAGAAAAAAAAATAAATTGGCTACAGCTGGATTCGAACCCGCGCCTGATCCTACAAAAACTAATTCTAATCTCTCTAGAGACGTCGCCTTTACCGATTACGCCACTGAGGCCACATACAAAATGATGTTGATTTATCACTTCTATTAATTTAATCCACCGCTGGTAAAACCCGTTTTTGATAAAATCAAACATGGAAGCAAAGATTGACAGATAAATAGTAAATGTTTTCTTTTCACTCTCATGATTATTTGATTGATAAACTCTTACAGGGGCGGCGATAGTCATAAACCTAAATATAGCCTGTTCAGTTCCATCGATTTCTGAGTGACGTTAGGTAGAATCTAAAAATAGAAACCGAGACTACGTAACTCGAATTTGACCAAAGAATATAGATCATGTCTGTTTTAAATAACTTATCGACCCTCGATTCAAATCATCTTATTTTTCAAATTCAACCACGTTTCCCTTCTAGTAATACAAGTATCGAAACTATATTCCTCTGCGGTAGCTCATTAGATCTATTTACGTCTAAATGGAAGTGAAAAGGGAGGGATCCGTTGATCGAAAAACTGCATTTTCAATGTAAATTATTTCAAGAGTGTTATGAGTCTATAAAAAAGACATTTAACTATATTGACTGGATAAATCGAATAATAGGTTAGTGCCGTAGATGGGACGCCTTTATCCGACTCGGAGAGAAAACAGTTGAGGCTCGGCAAGCCTCGCCTCAACGTTTTCTCCCCTCGTCGGATAAAGCGTCCCATCTACGGCACTAACCTATTATTCTCTATTTCTATTAACGAAATATTTGCTCAGCAGGCTAAATGTTAATTCAAACTTTCTTCCAGTTACGTGGTGTATTAATCATACACTCTGTTTAAGATGCATAGTCACATATACCTACTCTTATTCCGCGGTGAAAAAACATTGTTTACTGATTTGGATCTGCAGAAATTTGAACTACTTTCGATTCGTCTAAACTTTTGAGAAACGTCATACATCTTGGGTCATAATGGGACGCCGAATTACTCGGCACCTCAGTTTGACCGGCTCCATTGGTAAGCGGGTCACGACTTATATTCGCGTGTCAGTTTTGGTAAAGATGACACGTCGTTCAACTCCGAGTCTCATCATGATCCAGGCGCGGATTTAGAGGGGGTGGGGGCGGAGCCGGCGTACGCTCCCTAAATTGCCAAACATTTTTTTAGTAATATTAGTATTTAGAGCAGGTGGCAGCTTAAAGCAAGGTGAAAGTAAAACAGAACACTCCCATAGGAGTGTTCTGTTTTACTTTCACCTTGCTTTAAGCAGCCACCTGCCTTTAACACAACTGTTTTTCAACAGATATTACAAACACACTATTTATTTATGTCATCAAACATAAAACTCTACGCTCCCTCCAAAAAACTTTTACGCCCCCTAATCTGTTATCCTGGATCCGCACTTGTGATCTTAGCTGTTTATACTATTAATAGTTTATTATCCCACACTTATTCCTATATTACTTTTATTTAGACCCAGCCTCTCTGAATAAATCTACTGAAAAGGAGAATTTACTAGAAAAAAGGAATTTTTAGTATTTTATAACTCTGAACCAGTGAGATAAATAGAGCATTTGCTCCATACGGGCAAATGCTCTATTTATCACAGGGTTTAAAAAAGACACCAGTAGGAGGGAATAGGGTAAAAAGCGTCAGTAAGAGGGAATGGGTTAAATGCATCAATAGTAGGGAATGGGTTAAAATGCACAAATAGGAGGGAATGGGTCAAAAGGCGTCAGTAGGAGGAAATGGGTCAAAATACGTCATTAGGAGGGAATGGGTCAAAAGGCGTCAGTAGGAGGGAATGGATTAAAATACACCAGTAGGAGGGAATGAGTCAAAAGGCGCCATTAAGAGGAAATGGGTCAAAAGGCGTCAGTAGGAGGGAATGGATTAAAATGCACCAGTAGGAGGGAATGGGTCAAAAGGCGTCATTAGTAGGGAATGGGTCAAAAGGCGTCAGTAGGAGAGAATGGATTAAAATGCACCAGTAGGAGGGAATGGGTCAAAAGGCACCAGTAAGAGGAAATGGGTCAAAAGGCGTCAGTAGGAGGGAATGGGTTAAAAGGCACCAGTAGGAGGGAATGGGTCAAAAGGCGTCATTGGGAGGCAATGGGTTAAAAGCCTAGACGAATTGGAAGTAATCAAAACTAACCACAGGTCAGAATTTCAGCAGACATTGTTTTTAAGACAACGGGATACATGTACAGTAAAACCTCTCTATAACGGCCACTAAATTGTGTTAATTAATTGGTATTTAGGACAGGTGACTGCTTAAAGCAAGATGAAAGTAAAACAGAACGCCCCTATAGGAGCGTTCTGTTTTACTTTCACCTTGCTTTAAGCAATCACCTGCATTTAACACACACTATTTTATGTAATTTAGTGGCCGTTATAGAGAGGTTTTACTGTATATGTGTTTAATTTTATTCTGAATACACAAACGAGAACATGCTATTCCTCATGTATGATTCAATCAGCCTGTCGTACGTTTCGTTCTGTGCCACTGTGAAGTAATTCTTCCAGTCCCCTATAACACCCTTTCTAAATATGACAGAGTTACCGTTCTTGTCCTTTTGGAAGTGTGGAATTCCCTCCTTCTCTTTGTTTGTCTTCTTCCGTAGTTTATCAATAGAGCACCCGCTGTAAATCTCTTTAAGCTCGTCATCACTTTTCTTGCAACCCAGAAATTCATTCAGACGCTTCAGGGTAGTAAGGCCATTTAATTTCAGGTCTTCGTAGTACAATATCTCCACGTTAATATCGTTCTTGCCTTGTCTCGAGTCCTGAATGACATCGTTCCATTCCGAGAGAAAATCAAAGTACTGTCCGTATAGAACACCACCGGACATGTACGACACGAAAAACTCGTCCCATGTCTGTTGAATAGCGAGCGCAGCAGCTTGTTTCAAATGGAAATAAAACGAAACGGCAATATCTTTTGGATTCCTCAATAGTAGAATTATTTTACCATTCTTTTTAAGAAATTCACTCGGAAATCTTCGTGGCCAGAGATGAGTGGGTAGAATTCTCGGCGGTTTTAGACCTAACAATGCTTCCGGTGAAGTTGACTCTAGAAAGCACCCTACGGGAAGATCATCTTCGTCATTTTCCGTTTTCAGTAGTTTTCCGAGAATGTTCCCCATCCAGGTTGTTCCAGACTTCATATATGTCGATAGAAGTACGTCGTTTTCTTTATATGGCAAACGCTTGATGAAATCAAGCTTTTCGGCGGGTGCTGGCATTATCTTTGTTGGCAAAATAATCTCTTCATACTTCTGCATCGGCATTATAAGATTTGGTTTCATTATGTCGCTTTCCACATCGACTGGAGTAGACAACATGACTATCTAAAATATAAAACAATCGGTCTGTGAATCAATGTGCGTTGGGCAAACATCGTGTGTTACAGCTAGCCCAACCCAGCGCAGACTTGTCTTGGGACCAAGGATAATCAACAAGTTGGCTTCCTTCTAAAAGGAAGCCAAGGAGAGACCTGCAACATGTTTTTTATCGAACATTTGCTATAGACAGGGGTCCGTTTGACAAGGTTTTGACATCGGGTCGTAAATAGGTTTCTATAAATAACTATTGTGCATATCAAGTAGTACGTGCGTTATAAATAGAACGAAGACGATGAATATCAAGCGCCACTGCTTAGGAGATATATAATGCTTTAATCGTTGCAAGTACAGTAAAAACCCCGCTAATACGACCATCTCAAAGCGGTATAATTATGGGTGCTAGGTGTAGGTGGTAGCTTAATGCAGGGCAAAAGTAATGCCGAAAGCTCCTCTAGGAGCTTTCTGCATTACTTTTGTCCTACATTAAACAACCACCTGCTTATAAAGACACGCATGTTTATTCATTAAGTGGTCGCATTAGAGGGGTTCTACTGTACATGTAGTTCTTTGAAAAAAAAGTATTATTTGAATTGGAATTTATCCAGTTAGCAAGCTTCTCTAGTGACGTAATAAAGGGGTGCGGATAAACGTTGGTTTCTTAGAATAGGATAGAATAGAATAGAATATATATTAGGTTTTATTTACCAACCATGGACCCTCTAGGGTTACAAATGAACGCATACTAAAACATTTATGATTAACATAATTGACATGAAACTAAATCATGTGTATCATATCTTAGGCACATATTGGTAAACCACATATAAACAACAATACATTTTATTCATCTTGCTTCCTCGTGAAGATCTAAGGCACATGGACACACCAGTCAAAACATTGGCCTAACTTTACAAAACATAAAACGTCAATGGGGTGTAAACTGTCTAAAAGTATCCAAAGAAGTTAAATTTTGAAAAAAAGCAACTTTCATCTGCAAAAATGTCGCCGGCTTCAGTTTTCAAAGTACGTTTTCTTCTAAATCATTTCAAAATAATTGACAGATAACAAACTACATTTGGTTTGGAAGCTGATTGAACTCCTATATACACATCATCTCAGCGGTAACACAACTTTTTACGATGTGTAGGTATGTTTAGTGATTGCCCTACTTTTCCATCCAATCAACGAGCCGTATTATTGATATTTTTCAGACTGAAATCCTCATAAATTTTATAAATTCGACTCTAACTTTCGAAGACAAACATTCCAGTGCGCATGTGCAACAAAACTCCGCCCACTACTACACAAAACGAATTGCTATGTTTTAAGAAATGAATGACGTGCTTCCGGTGTTCATGAGGTTATGCAACGCATAGCTTTACGAGCAAAGTTAGTGAAGCCCGAAGGGCTTCACGTGAATCTTTGCTCGTAAAGCTATGCGTTGCATAACCCATGAACACCGGGAGCACGTCATTTATTTCTTATATTTATATTCCATTGTATTTCTTATATTTAAGAAATGAATGACGTGCTTCCGGTGTTCATGAGGTTATGCAACTTCCTTTTTAGAATAAGGTTATATAAGGACGTTGCATGGCGAATGTAAATATATGACGTTATCGACACGCGAACGAGTTCACGTGTGTAGACCGTGGAGAGGAAGACTGTATGAAAACAACTGAGAGGCAGATAGATCTAGTATTTGGCAGGGCCGTACCCAGAATTGTTTTGCTGGGGGGGGGGGGGGGGGGCCTAGTTGGGGTGGGCACGGGAGGGGTGTCCCCTCCCGGTAGTCGAAAATTTTTGGTATGCCGCTTTGAATGGTGCAATTTCCTGCTATCTGAATCACTCTATTAAGATATAATTTTATGTTATAATATAGAAAATCGGCTCCTTTTTACACCTGGATTTCAGTGTATAGACTTAAAGCATGATGAATGATCACCAATGTTTCAATGCAGAGACTTCATACAAATTATACTAACACCAAAAGGCTAAAGTTTTCTTTTGCGATTGACAGACACGCATATGAACATGATTAAAGTTTTTTGCCATTGGCAGACAGACAGACACTTGATTATGCTTAAAGGTTTTTTTGCCATGGACAGACTCTGCATTATTCATCTCAGAACTAGCATCCGCTTATGTCTTTATTCTAAATGTGAAAATAACCCTGATCAAAACTACAAACATTAAATGTTACAGTTTACCAAGTGGGTCATGATGGCCCTTAATTATTCGCTCACCTGGTTATAACAGATTTATGTATACAATGAAAAAGACATTCCATTTTATCTTATTTTACAATAATATTTTGGCTGATTTTATAGCCCTTATTCGGGTATATTCCCAATAGCAAAATATGTGTTTTGCACCCAATTTGTTGGAGGAAAATCCCAATCTCAAGTTACAAAACAAATCCATGAAAAAAACATTAAGAAACCTCGATTTATTCAGTACAATCGGCCTGGGGACGAAGATCATTTTTACTTTTTTATCATTCGAAATGTTCAGATTTATTTTTTCATTACTAGTTACTGATCAATGTCAGTAAAACGCTTATTGGTCGAAGTGCATACTGGTTTTTGTAGCCCCCGAGCGAGCCCCCCCACCTGGGTACGGCTGTTTGGGCTACCGTGGACTAAAACAGACAAAATAAATCGAGAAGCATCCCACCTATTGAAGCAGGATTGTTGAAAAAAGGACTAATGTAAATAAGCAAATAAATCAGGAAATAAGAAAAAACCTGTTTTGAAACCGTAATCCTTTCAACAAAGCATAATCAATCAAACCTGTAATATTTTAAATTGAAGCCTTCGCCTGTTTGTTCTTATTTCAATAATAAATTTGCCCATAATGAATGTTTAGTGTTAATAAGCTGTGTTATATGGGGTTTCGGTAGCAGTGAAGATTTAAATCTGTGTAAACCGAGTAGACCCTGATCAGACAGCATAGGAACTTCTGATCTGGGTCTTCTCGGCTTGCAAAGTGGTCCACAGACGTCGCTTACTATAACGTAAAGGGTTATCAGTCTGCTAGCTCGGTGCCAGATAGCACGTCAAAAGACACATTGTTGTCAGCCATTATTATTTGGACTCCAGAAAATGTTTTACACTCAGATGGGGAATAGTTGATTACGTGACAAAGCCAAATAAGGCAATGTTTACAAGAAAAAGGCGCGAAACCAGCTTCACTGTGTAGGATTTTCAAAACATAAACACGTGTGCAAATTAACAAAGACGACGTTTGTTTGATTGGTGGGTTTTCTGAGTGTTTTGCATAAACGGATGTGGGTTTAGATGGACCATAATTACGTGACTATATATAAGTTTGTCATTACTCGGTGGGCGGGGCTTATAAACTCGGCCTGTTGAAAAGTAGGACAATCACTAAATCGGTTAGAGCTTATAAACTGCAGTCTTCGAAAATAAGAAGGCCTAAAACGCTTCGCTTCGCTTCCGTCTTACAACAGTTTATAAGCTCTAACCTATACATAGTCAAACAACTAGGTCTGACGTGTCAAAGGTCAGATGAGTCCATAGTTTAGGGAGAGCAGCATGCCGCATGTTCTCGGACCATGTTTTAAACAGCCGGGTTTAGTATA
This sequence comes from Azorinus chamasolen, assembly GCA_963576725.1. Lineage (NCBI taxonomy): Eukaryota > Metazoa > Mollusca > Bivalvia > Cardiida > Solecurtidae > Azorinus > Azorinus chamasolen. Next base: position 56,291,738 of record OY755241.1, read on the forward strand.
TTAGATAAAAATGAAGGTAGACTTGTTGTCAGTAGTTTAGTGCAGTAGGTAAACTCTAGGTACGAGGACATTGAAATGACATTTTGGGCATCAGACATTGTAACAGATGAAATCATAGAACACTTCAGACCTGACATGATAATTAAGTTGACGAATCCGAGACGGACTCTGCCAATGGGGGAGAAAATTAACTTTATTGAAATGAAATGAAATGCAATAAAACGTTCGTCTATGAACCGATCACTTAGTAAGGACGAAATTGACCTGTTTAGACAGGTGGCTGCTTAATACAGAACAAAATCAATACACATTGCTCTTAAGGGAGCTTTCGGCATTACCCTTGTCTTAAATTATGCTGGCGTCTGCCTTAAAGGCCAACAATAACTTGGGATGTCCGGTTTAGAGATATCTCATGGTAGATATATATCAATGAAAATATATGCTGGTTGAAATGAAATTGGAAATAAAAGGGCAAAAAATCGATCATAATATAATACTAAGTAATTATAGAAGCCTTACTATCGTTTTAGCAAAATAAAAATGTTTTAGGTTGATGAGAGACTCGAACCCGCGTTTAATAAAATGTGCCCTACCATATAGTTCATTATGGCCCTACAACTTATCCACTACGCTATGTTTCCGTTAGCTAACCAGCCTATTGTTTATACCTATAACTAAATATTGTCTTTTATAAAATCACACATGGATGTCCGATAAGTAGGGGTGTGTTTTATTTCTTAAATAATGATTTTGATTATACGCACAATCTTAATCACGATTGCTATGGTATTAAAACAATTTGATATGACATGTTGTGAACAAAAACTATGAATAAAAAAATAATAATAAAAAAATAGATCTAATAAAATTAAATAAAATATGTTGGGAACATATTTTACTTCGAGAGCAAATAGAAATGTAACTGTTATCATTCTCTTGCAGGATATGCAAGTAACATACACAACTCTTATTCGATTTTAATATTGTTAATTTTCCTCATCTTGACGGGGATGTTCCCCGTGCTCCATCTTACGGGGTTTATGTACTTTTGTTATCACAACAGTGTTGCTTGTGCCGTGTGGTGGCCGTAAAAAGTCTCCCCGTACACGTAATCGATGTTGTTATCATTCTCTTGCAGGATATGCAAGTAACATACACAACTCTTATTCGATTTTAATATTGTTAAATTTTCCTCATCTTGACGGGGATGTTCCCCGTGCTCCATCTTACGGGGGTTTATGTACTTTTATTATCGCAACAGTGTTGCTTGTGCCGTGTGGTGGCCGTAAAAAGTCTCCCCGTACACGTAATCGATGTTGTTATCATTCTCTTGCAGGATATGCAAGTAACATACACAACTCTTATTCGATTTTAATATTGTTAAATTTCCTCATCTTGACGGGGATGTTCCCCGTGCTCCATCTTACGGGGTTTATGTACTTTTATTATCACAACAGTGTTGCTTGTGCCGTGTGGTGGCCGTAAAAAGTCTCCCCGTACACGTAATCGATGTTGTTATCTATCTCTTGCAGGATATGCAAGTAACATACACAACTCTTATTCGATTTTAATATTGTTAATTTTCCTCATCTTGACGGGGATGTTCCCCGTGCTCCATCTTACGGGGTTTATATATCTCAACTTATTCGTTTTGCTAGAGCTTGTTCATCTATTGACGATTTTAACAGTCGAAATCTCATTTTAACTGAAAAACTGCTTAAGCAAGGATATAGATACCATAAACTAAGAAAAACTTTTTCTAAATTTTACTATCGAAATCTCTCGCTTATATGCAAGTAACGTACACAACTCTTATTCGATTTTAATATTGTTAATTTTCCTCATCTTGACGGGGATGTTCCCCGTGCTCCATCTTACGGGGTTTATATATCTCAACTTATTCGTTTTGCTAGAGCTTGTTCATCTATTGACGATTTTAACAGTCGAAATATCATTTTAACTGAAAAACTGCTTAAGCAAGGATATTGATACCATAAACTAAGAAAAACTTTTTCTAAATTTTACTATCGAACTCTCTCGCTTATTGGCAAGTACCAATCTAATCTCAAGGAGCTTCTGCGACACGGTGTTTCACATCCTGAATTTTATGGTGATGTGATTTACAAACTTTGTAAAATTATTGGACATACCCATTTTCTCACTTTGTTCATCAAATATGTTAAAAAAATCATTAAAAAGGGATATGATCCTGTAGTACTACAACATACTGCATGTTTGGTTGTCAACCCTTTTACAGTTGGCAATCACGCTGGCCTCTTTGCATGTACGCCGACAAGAAATGTTTAGTACTCTATGAAGGCGACCTCTTAAATCCAGAAATGGAAGGAGAACGTCGGATATCTGTACTATTTCGTTTTTGTCGTACCCTTTATTACTTTTCTACAGTTACTCTGTTTGCAGCTCAATCATTGAGTACACTAGCGATAGGTGGATACAGTTTGTTCACTTAAATGTTTTCGTTATAAAGGCTTTTTACCACTGTATTTGCCGTCGCGGTTGTTGTAGATTAGTCGGAGAGGGGATACGTTTATTTACACTGTTTGTCTTTTAGGGTGGGGATGGAATAAGTGTGAGGTTGGGCGCCCATAAACCGGTTTAACCCCCCAGTGACTTTTGTCACTGACCGTTCCAAGGCGGTGCTTCCATCTTCCCCCTATTGTGTGTTTGTTTTGTCTTTGTGCGTCTCTTGTTGTTTTTATAGTTATGTACATTTGCTGTTTCCTTGTGTTGCTGTTCGGGCGACTGTTTGTTCTGTATGTGGTGTTTCCTGCATGACTCATTTTTGTACTTTCAACTGTTACCTTCCATAACCATTCTAAGAATGGTTTGAAGTTGTGTCTCCTCTGCTGTTAGTGTAAGTTCCGCCATTTTGATTATGATTAGATTTTAATCGAGGTCAGAGCTTGATTAGTCTGATTAGAGAACATGTTCGTAATTCGATAAAAATAACCGACCGAATCACAATTATTAGCTGTAATCCTGATTCAGATTTGCGATAATAAAACAGCCCCAGATCTCCCTTATAAATGAACCCGGCGAACCCGTACCCCGTTGTTGTTTGACTAGATATAGAAGACGTATCATATTTAACCTTTCCCTGTTCTATGTTTATTCCAAATTTCAATACCTACTGAATATTCATGGACAAAATAGTTATAAAGAAATATGGAATGTGGAACATTGTAGCCATTTTAGAAAATAAAGAAACAGATTTATCAAATTCTATGGGCAAACAGAGCAGACCCGGATCAGACGGCTCCTCTAGGAGCCGTCTGATCTGGGTCTACTCGGTTTGCAAATGCATGAAAACACGTTTATATGAGGGAAAGGGTTAAAACTAAGTATGCAACGGAAGACATGGTTATTTTAGACCTTTCCTTCATGAATATTCATGTTAGAAATAATTCCGTTATAAATACAATAGTATTAATTAGATTTTCTTTTGATAATAGCACATGGACATATGAATTTTAGCAATGTGTAACATAACACTTATGTTACTGATTAAAGGTTAAATGGATATGTAATGTGTGAACGTATGCATGTAGTGTATACATATTTATCAATATGTCAAGAAAACAAGTTATATAGTTCAGCTGTCAAAATAAGTCTGGTCATTGAGTATGTTGAGCAGAGCAGTGGATATATAACTAGAGAGAGGTAGTTGACGGAGGAGAGAGTTGGGGAGACATAGACCATGTATGTTAGTAAGAGATCACGATACGAAGAATAAAACATGTAGAAAACATATAGAGGCTAAGTTGTTGATTACGCCACACGGGCGTTTATGGCACCGTGACCAGGATTCTGGATCCGTCGCGGAAAAATGTCGGAGTACGGGTAAGTCATTTTCACTTTGTGGCTTGTGGTGTTGTTTTGATCTGTAATAATGGCGGAAATTGGATTGACTCAGACTTTGGAAAGTTTAGCAAATCAATTAGAAAATGTATCAGCACAAAATGTAAACTTCACTTTTGATGGAAAAACTACAGAATTCGAATCATGGATAAGAAATATAGACAAATTTGTGTTAGTTAACAATATTTCAGAATCAAAGAACAACTTAATTGCTTTAAGATCCAGTACAGGGATTGTGTCAGAATTCATACAAAATCGCTTATAAAGTAATCAATATTTAAGTTGGCAACAGTTGAAAAATGAGTTGGAAAATCTTTTTGGAGAAGTAACAGATGGATATCATAATTTTTCACTGCTAAGCAACATTACACAACAAAGATGTGAAAATGTAAGATTTTTGCAGAGAGAATACAAGTTTTGGCAAAAAGTGCTTATGAAAATTTTGAGCAAAATACAGAAGTAATAGAACAGCAATTAATTTGGTTTTTCACAGAGGGGTTAATTGATAGGGAAATTAGGGAATATTTGATAAGGAAGAATCCTAAAACTTTTCAAAATGCAATAGAAATAGCTGTAGGTGAACAGAATATCAGAGAAAAAATTAGATTAAGATCTAGGGGAAAAGTTATCAAAAGAGAGATCGTACGATCTAAACGGAAACGGGAACGAGAGAAAAGAAAATTGTCAATCAATAATGTCAAATCGAAAACGGTGCGCGTAAACAAAGAGTATACGCATGCGTGTAGGGTCAAAACCCGATGTTGGTTTTGTGGACAGATCGGTCACGTGAAATTTGAGTGTAAAGAGTTCAGACAGTTGATGAATAGGCCGAAAAGTAGACATTCGGAAAACTCGGACGTTTCCGTCATAACGAGATCGGTGCTCGGAAAGAAAATAATGTAGGATCATATAATGTTACTGCAAATAAGGAAATACCAAATTCATGCCTAATCAAGATAGGAAACAAACAGGTTAGAAGTTTGATAGATACAGGAGCCTCCGTGAGTGTATTACATAAAAGAATTTTTGATTCAATTAAGCCAAAAATACCACTGTCTAAAACACACATTACACTAGAGTCGGCTTCAGGTGATAATTTACAGGTTGTAGGGTGTGCGAATTTAAAAATTAAAGTAAGCAAGCTATTTTTAGACAACACGTTTGTAATTGTCAATAACCTAAACAAAAATTGTATTCTTAGCCGCAAATAGCTGTCGAAATTAGTTTGATATTAACTGCATTAGCATTAAAGATGAATATAGTCCGCTGGAAGATGACAGGTGTATAGCCTCAATAATTAGACTAAATAAAACTACAATTCTCAAACCAAAACAAAAGGAAACATGCCGACTGCTTAAAGTCATAGGGCATACAGGGGACAGTAATAAATACGTAAAATAAAAAAGGAGAAAAATCGAAAGGAAAACACAAAGAAACTATGGTATTGGGGATTGCATAGATTTAATATGTATCAAAGGGTATCAGGTTTTGTAGGTTTTTGTGTTTGTTTGTTGTTACGGTATTATTCTGCGATTAGTAGAGTAAATGTAGAATCAAATTCGTCTTCTGAAGATAATATTCCGTTAAAAGATCTAGCCATACGTTTGCGCAAAACTGGAAATAATTACATTTCGAGTGAATCTCTAACACAGACGAGCTCCTCAGGGCCCGAGGCAAACTCGAATATGTTAGATTCTATTCAAAATACAGAAATGTCCGTAGCTTACGAAAATAGCTCTAGTCAGGCAGTAAGTGCAAACTTGTCAGATACAAATAGCCAGACTTTCAGTACAAATATTGCCTCCGACAGATTGTTGTCAAGTAATTATAGTGATATGGAAAATTAAAGCAGGAACGGAAACAATGTAGACTTCAATTCAGTAGGAAGACATATTAAGTCAGGTAGACTTAATTGCAGTAACGTATTGATCCTTAATTAGATCTCAAATACTTTCAAATAAGACAAGAGGGTATCGAAAATGTCTTTTGACTGAAACGTGTACAGCGAATAGTACTTTATTGTTTGTAAAAAAAGAGTAGAGTGTTTTTGTTGTTTGTAAAAGAGTATAAACTAGGCGTATACCTTTAAAAGGTACTCTTTACAATGTTACGTAACAAACGTAAGATAGACCCGACAGACGTGTCGCGGTTTAGTCAGTTATTAGTGGGAAATTGAACTTGATCGTGTAAATAAGATAAAGCGCTGTTTGAGTAAAGTGTTGTAAATAAATGTTAATGAAGAACTATATTTGATGTTATTGCTATTACAAACATTGTATGGTCAAGGGTTATATGAAAAAATTGTAGTGGACGCCGACAGTTCACTTTAAGATGACAAGAATTATCTTAATAAGTAAGATAATGTTAACATAGGGGGGTAATTGTAATACATTGAAAAAACATATATACTGTAAAAATGTATTACAAACAAACCCTTTAATAATTAATCGTTTAGGGAAGAAAATATATATAAATAAGATATATGCTTAAGCACTGGGGGGAAACGTATCCCGGATATTGCTAATAAATGAGCTGTATTTTGACGCAACGGAGAGAACAGGATGGCAACGAGGGTAAGTAAATGCGTATTTTCTCTTAATTAGTTCTTTTTCGGCAATTGATAGGTGGTGCTTTAGATTCACCATACTCATATTATACACGCTATATACATGATTTGGAATCAAACAATGCAAACGTTGGGGAAAATCACAAAATGAACGCCGTGCTCGCGAAAGAATGCATAACCCTCTCCCAGATTTTTTTATGTTACTGAAAGATGGAATCAAAATATAAAGTTCTGAATTGAGCGATCGCTTTGAATATCATTCAACTATGTATCCTGAAAATTTCAGTCATATTGGTTCAAGTTTGCCCAAAATATGGCCACAAACGAATAGTCGGTTAGTCACTATTAGGGTACTGGGGATTGATAAACGGTGTACTGGGTATTGCATATTGTCTAAATTTGGTGTACTGGGGATTGTACATTACACTTTAGTTGTTTTTTTGCTTATTCACCAGCATAATAATTTGAAAAGACCTCTGAAAAGTTTATTCAGGCAATATTCTTCTTTTTCACCATAAAGTAGTGTTTAAAGGTCTAGTTTTGACTTGATGGGGTGTTAATTGGATTGTTTATTGTGGTTGGGTCCCACCATGCTTGATAGTTATTACATCATATTAACCCATATCCTCCAGTACATCAGATGCTCTATGCTATGCTACCTCTGATCTGGATCCAAACTGTTTGTAAATAACAGTCAAGTGGCCACCAGCAGGATAAGGATAAATTGCAACTAACCCTTATCCTGCTGGTCGTGTCTTGACTGTTATTTGCAAACAGTTTTGGATCGAAATCAGATGCTGCATAATACCTCGTCTGATCTAGATCCAGGCTGTTAGATTTAAAATACATTTGTCTCTGAGACATTTTGAATTAAAATATGCACATATATTGCTGCATGATATGGGTTTAGCATCTATCAATAAGAACCCTACTGTGCTAACTGGCTTGCGGTAAAGGGGTAGTTATGAACCCCTATCATAGGTATTGAAGCGTTGTTAAAATATGCCCTATCCATCGATGTAATTCAGCAGGGATCGGATAGCCTGAAAACGTTAGTTTTAATATTCTAGCAATACAAATTCTTTATGTACAGTGTCATATTGAGACAGAAAATGATTTTCAAACTATTTCATATGAAAAAAATGCATTAAAAATTGTTTGTTTATTTGTTTCAGATATTACGTCTCTTTAACAGTTTTTCAGTCATATTGCGACGTCCAGCTAATTACTGGTGGAGGAAGACCCCAGATACCCTTTATACACCTTTTCGGATACAAATCAGTAACTGGGTAGAAGTAACTGGTATCAGAACACCAATTAGCCGCAAATGCTCCATGGTGTAGTCAAAAGTTACAAGTCCACTGAGAATTAGTGTCAAATATTTTGCCTCAAAATAAAGTAGCACTGTTTTCATGAGATTTTCATCATTTTATGTTTATCATGTAGATAGGTTGTCAGAGAATAGATACAATGCATGTCTGTTATTCTAGAAAGGGTTTGTGAAGAACTTGTGTGAACCTAAGTAACATGTCCCTGTTTAGTCAGTGCCTCTGTCAGAAGTGTCAAGAAACTCGAGTGCAAGATATTTTTCTTACATAACACATGACACCCCAGTGTTTGCATTTTTCAGTTATGCATGAACTTATCTTTGAGGACAATACAGACTGGTTCCTGTGTTGGGTATAAAAGTTGACATTTCTTTACCTTGTACTGTAGTTGATGCAGTTTATATGAATCATTCAATGATATAGGGCAGCCTATTTGGTGGGGACCCATTCTTAAAAAAATGGACAATCAATGTCGCCGATATAAGTCAACTGATATTTCGCCAATTAAAAGCAATTAACGTGTTTTTCTCTATTTTTCATTATATTAGGATTATTTCATAAACATTTTTACGGTATAAAATGTTCTTCTGAATGGCTTTCCAGGCCTTTAAATCTGCATGGGGTGGCGGAATTTGCATGTCGCCATGGACATTTTTAGTTTTGATTGTACCCATAATATAGTGTAGAATGTAATCATTCCCGATTTAAACCCCTGTAATTATTCATTATTAATGGATGTTTTTCACGAAGACAAAACGTCGCTAAAGCAACCAAACATTAAAATACACTGACATGCTAATGCAATGTCGCCAAACCTGACCTAATCTATGAGGCTAAACTATAACGGTAAATAGAATATCACATACTGCACGATAATTCTGCAATGCCTTATTCATTCACCCTTTAATAATGTATATCATGTGTATGAAAAAAGATTTTTACCAAATTCATCTATGGAAAAAATTCAGAGGCCAAGTTTCTAAATTACACTTCGGGAATTTAGCTTTCTAATCTACGAGTCATCACAAATAAGCATATTCGTTTCCCGATGAAACACTTTTTTATGCTTGTTTTGCCAATTTTGTGTACTAAATAACCTATTGTTTATCAAAATTTAATGAAAAGTACTTTGAGAAAGCATATAAAATTTTGCTGGCCAATCAATTACAGCGGAAAAGAAAAAACTCCTAATCTACGAGGCCTAATTTACGAGACAAATATCTTTCTGCAGTTGCCCCTACCATCATTCCCGAGTGTCATGCCACTCAATTACGTCTAATTCAATACTTAAACCACAGTCACATGTAAATAATTCATGGAAGATGTCAGTTTGCTACATAATTCGTCTACACAATTCCCTAAGAAAGCGGTGAGTTATTTGACCTTTTGCAGAAATAGCTTGCAGGATTGCCTCCTTGAATTTGTATACATATTATTTCATGATTATGATTTGAATACCGAATTATCGACGTTTGAACAACATAACTTTTCACATTTTTTAAATATTCTACATGAAAGTTCGGATTCGTAGCTTAGATTAAATTGTCCCGTAGATGAGGATGCCAATATCAAAGTATTTCTACACAATTTTTCAAACGTAAAGTAAGTTTAAATTATGCCAGTATAATACAAATCTATTTAGAAATAATAAATGGTTCAATAAAAACCAGATTGGCAATATATTAATAGCAATTATTTGTAGAATTTTTCAGATTTTTTTTCACTACTATATTTACTTTTATTTTTGTTAACTCACGAACATGTTTACTTGGTATTTCTTCTACAAAAAGAGCAAACATTCACTTCAAAGCATTTATTCCTATTGCCCAATCTACATACAAATATAGTCAAGTATGTCTCCTTTCAAATAGGCATTTAAAAAGCCACACATACAGTCACCAAAGTGTCCCGTAAAATATAATCTATTTTGTCCCGTAAATTATAGTAATAGTTTTATTCACATCAACAGGTTTGAATCCCATTAAATGGCTGAATTGTTTTGTTCGTCCATCCCTACTTTCGTCTGTCTGTCAGTATGTCTGTCTATTCATATGTTGTGATAGTGTTTATCCGTCTCGAGGTGTTGTGTGACTCATTACTCAAACACTAATTGAAGCGGACTGTTGAAACGTGCGTTGTTTGAGCATGTGCACCTTAAGTTTCGGCCCATGAGTTAGCAAAACATTGGTGACAGTGTGATAATTTAGAGCAGCAATAATTTAAATAAGAAAGTACAGCCAACCTTTGATAAATGTATACTTGTCATTGAAAATATATAGCGATGTATCATCAAGATGAAAGATATAGATTCAATGACAGCTGGGAGAAACATATATCTGTTTCAAATGACTCAAAATGAGAATTTATTCGCACTTTGAGCTGTTTGAAAAAGATAATATAGACTCGCCAATAAAGAGGTGAACAATTAAGTGTAGTTTTAGTTCTAATGGAAACTTTGAATTACGAGTATGTAGGAAATCGTGTTAATAGACTTATCAATGTTTGACTGTACTATAAAATATAACAAACTTCTAAAGCAGATGAAATTGATTGAAAAAGAAAATGTTATGCGCAAGACAGGCGTCCTGGTACCTACAGGAAAAGGGAGAAGAATGTTCACTGTCCCTGAAAAAGTTTTCAACTTCACGTCCTTTACCAATAGTCCTTAAACATAATTTTATGATTTACGGGACAATCCAATGACACACTTTTCCCCAAGCAAATGGTTGGTTCTGGGTTATGTGAACGCAAGTAGTAATCAGTTTTGTTATTTTTATTAGTAACTCTTGCAACCAGTTAACAATTGATTGTTCGACTGAATCAAACTATTTTCATTAAATACATTTGTCAGCGGTCAGTGCATAGTTCAGTCAAAAGGGATGTTTTAACTCAGACAGTAAAATTACAGAGTTGAACACGACAAACAGAGTTGAATTTGAAATTTTCGGTCTACTTGTATACTCCTAAATGCTCGTTTTGATGAATGCTGCTGTTTATAAAGCAATGTATATCATATTATTTGTCAGTCTAATGTACAGGACACATTCCTATAATTTACGGGACTGTGACTTTCGAAAGAGAGTTTTTCTTACAAATTGTCTTAACGATTTTGTGTACTTATGTATGAGTTTATAATACATCGGGCACATTTCCTGACCCTCAAATTGTTTTTTTTGTTTTGCACTAATTTTAACTGTGTAAAAGTTCAAATACAACATTCATGAAACTATATCTTTATGAAGTTGATTGTGGTGTTCAACTCCTAATTTTCATACTTAATATCAAAATGTTTCACCAGAAATGGATAAATGCATGCTATATAATCTCAGTTCATACACATAACCCGATTCTTTGAATTATATAACTGTCCGAGCTCTATATATAACTGTTAAAAATCAGGTTATGGGTACTGTGAACACAAGGAATACATTTCTATAGCTTATACATTAACCACTCATTTCACATAATAAATTGTTAATAAATATTAGAACTATTTCGGAATCAGGTCAAAGATACATTAAACATTTCAATATTCACAACTTTTCAGACATACGACGTAGTTGAAATTTAACGTTTTCATTCGGTGAATTGACCAATTTATCTGAGAATGGGTCGTTAAAAACATGTGCCCCTAGCTATATCACTTCTTATATATCACAGTACTATTTTGACCACTGGGCTAAAGCCGCTGTTATGTATAACAGCGTTCATTAGCATTTTTGGAAAAGCTGAGTGATATAGATCTAATATTTCAGATTTTTTATGCTATTAATAAAAGCCTATTACATGTATATGTTTATACAGTACTATAATATTTACATATAGGCTCGACCTTTGCTTACAGTATGTTTTGCATCTGTCAAGATCAGGTAGATCTAGATTCTAGAAGACAACAAATTAGTGATGATTAAATCATCTGGATATTTGTATACATGTATGTACGCAGGGCTATTATTATTATTTGTACAACTTGTTTATCCTGCATAGATCTACATATTTGTATGAGACTAACCAGACGATGCCGTGATAGTTATCAATGAGTTTCTTCTTTGTCACTGTAAATGGCGACAATTTCAACAGGGGAGCTAACTATGCACTACTATTTCAATTTTACTGTACTCAATATGGTACTGAGCCTGTTAACTAGAGCTACACAAAGATCTACATGTAATGTCATATCAATTAACTGAAGAGTAAACACAGATCTATTAAGAAATAGGTAAAACGACTTTTATGATTGATGGATGGATGAGTTGGATTTTACGGCACTGCTACACAAAAACTATTATTAACAGGTACTTATAGATAATGGCTTTTAATAAGTCAGTGATCATCGAGTATTTCAATACAGATGCATATAGATCTATCTAGAATGTGCGATTGAATAGAAACAGTATTTATCACGACAGAAATATATCTGAAATATCTAACAACGTTCAATAAAACGGAAAAAAGAGAACAAATGAAATGCAATACCCAGTACACTATCATGCAATACTCAGTACACTAAAATCTTTTGAGCTACCAATCCCAAGTACACTAACAGTGACTAACCGACTATTCGTTTGTGGCCATATTTTGGGCAAACTTGAACCAATATGACTGAAATTTTCAGTATACATAGTTGAATGATATTCAAAGCGATCGCTCAATTCAGAACTTTATATTTTGATTCCATCTTTCAGTAACATAAAAAATCTGGGAGATGGTTATGCATTCTTTCGCGAGCACGGCTTTCATTTTGTGGTTTCCCCCATCGTTTGCATTGTTTGATTACAAATCATGTATATAGTGTGTATAATATGAGTATGATGAATCTAAAGCACCACCTATCAATTGCCGAAAAAGAACTAATTAAGAGAAAATACGCATTTACTTACCTTCGTTGCCATCCTGTTCTCTCCGTTGTGTCAAAATAAAGCTCATTTATTAGCAATATCCGGGATACGTTTCCCACCAGTGTTAAGGTGTTCAAGTTACAAACTGTATAGTTTCACCTCAGAAAAATAAAAATATTAAAATCAATAATAAAATAATCAAAATGACATAATAACTACAATGTTTGCCAAACTTCAATGTTGAGAAATACACTTTTTTATATAGATTACGAAAAAAGGAATACGTTTCATTGAGAGATATAATTTCAAATTAAGTATTAAACATATTTGCTATAGAACTTAATTACAAAGTCTGTGTTGATCTAGATTTAAGTCAAAAATCAGATCGAGATCACGACGAGTTTACTGGTGAAAGGACAAAGCCGAAAAACATCGCCTGGAAAATCAATAGAGAATTTTCAACATATCGAAATTAGTGGAAAAACACATCACACCTTAAAATATACAAACTGTGTGTATACCTGTGTTACCTGTAAAATTGCGAACTTTAGTATCCACCAGTGGGTCACCAGTGGGCATAAATCACGGAGTACACAGTGGATCAGAGGAATCAAATGTCGAGGAGACGCACGAGCGATTACGCAATCGAGTATAAAAATTATACAACAATTATACCTGGACATCAGAAGACAAACTATAGAATACCAAAACGTGTTAAAAACATCCACAGCCGAAAATCTACACCGAATAATAACAATATGCAAGTTCACGAAGAAAACTAAACAGATTTTAGTGGTTAATGTGTTGAACTTCTAAAATCACTACGTAAGGACATAGGAACTGTCTTCAAAAGTACATTCAGAAGAACATTAAGTGATAGCAGAATCTAAGAGTAGAAAAACTAAAGTTAAAATAATAACAAGAATGTTTATGTGTTACGTGTTTAGGTCTATATGGTGTTACGAACATGAATATTTCCAGTAAAAATCCTTTTTGTGGGAAGGAAGGTGTGTAACATAACACTTATGTTACTGGTTAAAGGTTAAATGGATATGTACTGTGTGAACGTATACATGTAGTGTATATATATTTATCAACATGTCAAGAATACAAGTTATATAGTTCAGCTGTCAAAATAAGTCTGGTCATTGAGTACAGTCAAAACTGTCAGCGACCGTCCCTTAATAGTGACTTCCTGTCTTATGTGACCCTAATATTTCCTCCCAACGCATTTTCCTATTTATGGAGACTGGGGATAGCGACCTGCCTGTGTTACCTGACTAACGACCGTAAATCGTCGCTCCCGAAATCCGAATCCGCTAATTAATGTGCCTGTTTGTAGAGACCCTGTAATTGCGGGTCATTATCGAGTTTTAACTCTCTTGTCTAGAAGCGATTTATTTAATCTTACCTGCATTGATATTGGAACAAATTACGACATACCACAACTTTTGCTATTAATAAAAAACAATTAAAAATCCATTTTATTTCACTTTCCTAACCGTTATTATGCTGACACACACAAAACAATTCAATTGGTCTCAGGTTTTGAAATATTGGCCAAATTTCCCTTAATCCTGGTGAATGATTGTTAAAAGCTATTTGCATATAGAATCACAGATAAGGGAGTGACCTCGAGTTTAAATTTGCAACATCCTGTAACCCTTTGCCTGTTACGAAAGCTTGCACATGCTTCTTTATCAAAACTTCACACATTTGCTTATATTTCTTGTAGACATGTTGACTGAGTATCAAACATCTTGGATTCAGATCAGGCTCCGAGTTACTCGGCGTCTCATCCGGATCCAGTTTGTTTGCATTCATGACATGACGCTCACGACAAGCAGGTTAAGGGTTAAACGTGTCATTGATGCCTGGCGAGAAACACCACACCTATTTGTAACACGAGTGAAAAAATCAAAGATGGGTTACACGTTTACATATGTGTATGTGATGCTGGACGTGAATTAAACACACACACTCATTTATTATTATTATATCCACGGAAATGAATTGAAGAATACATACGCAACACCAAAAGTCAGTATAGAATATTTGTCCAGTTCATTCTTTCTTTCTCTTTTTTTGTAAAAATGTCTCCTCTTACTTTTGTCGTAATAAAGATCAGTCAAATATTTGTTACATCTAATATCACATTAGGAAACTGATAAGGATGGGTAAATTAAAACTGAACAGTGCACACACTTTTTGCTCGTTTTCTCGGCAAATTTCGAATCTGAAAATAAAACGGACACCTGAAAACCGGACTATCGATCTGTCCCCGAAGGGGTCCAGTTTTCACAGGTTTCACTGTATATAAAATATTAAATATTAAATGTCCATGGTTATTACTATATTATTTAGAACAAGTAACATTTATTCCATTTATGTGTAGTTTATTCCAAAGACACATGCATAACTATGTTCACTTTTATAATATAGAACCACTGAAATGAAGTTATAAAATTTGGAGAAAAAACTGCATGACTGTCTTATGTGACTACCTGTCTTATGTGACTGCCTGTCTATGTGACCCTCTTGGTTTTCTCCCACTAAAGGTCACATAAGACAGGTTTGACTGTATGTTGAGCAGAGCAGTGGATATATAACTAGAGAGAGAGAGTTGACGGAGGAGAGAGTTGGAGAGCCATAAACCATGTATGTTAGTAAGAGATCACGATACGAAGAATAAAACATGTAGAAAACATATAGAGGCGAAGTTGTTGATTACGCCACAAATGGCCTTAACTGTAGAATCATATCTAGACCTATATGTACACGTATACATGTATTATATCATGCGCAAACAGAGCAGACTCTGATCAGACGGCTCCTATAGGAGCCGTCTGATCTGGGTCTACTCGTTTTGTAAAGCGCATTTATGTAGTAAAAGATTGACCCATTGTTGAGCCTCAAATTTCTTACGTGCGCATTCTTCTCACTGTAGAAGAACGCGCGCGCATTATTCTCACAAAAGTGAGAAGATTACGTTCGGACCACATGGTGGGACATAGCATCGGAACGCAATTTTCTTACCAGATCAACTCATTTTCTCCTTATAGTGAAAAGAAAAAAAATCGCATGCGCTTGAAAATGAAAAATCCTCAAATTTATCAAAAGCAGTCTTCAGTAGTTTAGAGTTATTGCCCTTTGTTATTTTTCTCAAATCTTGTTCGTCCGGATTATAACTTTCACAGTATAAAAGCTATTGACATCAAACTTCATATACAGATAGAACACGTTGACCACAAGTGCAGTGCACAATGTCCATAACTCTGTCTTTAGTATTTTTGGAGTTATTGCCCTTTGTTATTTTTGTCAAAATCTGGCTTGTTTTAACAAATGAATTTTTTCCGCAGCTTTTCTATGTATACCTCAACAAAACGTTTTTAAAGTTTGCAGTATTGTTGAACACCATCTGAAGTTCTGCATCTGCGATAAAGGTTTTGAATGAATTATCTCACTTTCCGTAATTAAACAAAGGACAATTTATCGGTCGGGAGCTTTATTTCTATAACCCCATCTCTGTGTCAAATGTGCTAGCGGGGTATTAATCACATTTAGTGGTAGTTCTAGTTATTATTATTATTGTTATTATTATTATTATTATTATTATTATTATTGTTATTGTTATTATTATTGTTATTGTTATTATTATTATTATTATTATTATTATTATTATTATTATTATTATTAATATTTTTATTATAATAATAATAATAATAATAATAATAATAATAATAATAATAATAATAATTATTATTATTATTATTAATATCATTATCAAAATGGCTTGTAAAGTGGGTTGACCTAACCTCGTCGTTTTGCAATAACAACTCCCATTGCAATAAAATCTTAGTGAATGTTGGTTTTTGTTGTTGTTTTTTGTTTTGCAAAGCGGTTAGTTATTGCAAAGTGGTATCCTTTGTTTATCCCTTGTATATTTAAAATTTGATAACTTGTTAACAATAAGACTTGTAGTTTATTGCCATTTAGTCGCATCGTTGTTGACTTAATGAGAGGAATACAAACGCAAATATACATTCATCGACACACAAATGTTTACCTCTCCTAGATCACACTGTGATATTGTGTTATAACTTATAATGATCGGTCACTATTCCAGTGTGATACAAGTATCATTTAACCATTTTTCTTGCAGTAGGTGGATGTAATCTGACATCCTCGACGAAGTCGGTAGTTTGCAAACCGCATTTAGGTCTTAACTAATAGGGACTATGAAGCCGAAAATACGTGTAATTGTGTTCAATATCTATGATACCGGTTGGACAATATCAATTTTTGATATTAAAATGTCATTTTGTTACTTAATGGATGGATGGATGAAAGTGCAAGAAGTTGGGAGAGAATGAGAACTGTGTGAATGAGAATAATCAATTAGCTAATAAAGATTCTTTGAAACTGTAGAAGCCCATATGGGAGCAAGATCTGAGGGGCTGACCAACAGGTCTGTGTCGGTCAGCCAGTCAATGGTTGATATCTCTTCTATGTATAACCTTTTTTCTTGGAACGGAATGATCTGGAAGCCTGAGAGAGTGACGGGAATATGTGTGACCACGAAGGAGTTCTTGTAAGATCTTTGAACGAGTAACTTTACAATATTGAATTTAGAAATAAGAATTAACAGTTATTAAACGTTATGCTTTGAACGGGCACTTGTTTTCCTGTGATCATTATTACCTCAACAGCCAAGCGAGATATATATATATATATATATATATATATATATATATATATATATATATATATATATATATATATATACCTATAGATACATTACAATAGTATGATGTGATTTTCAAGGTTAAGGTTATTGCTTAAATCCAAGACGGACACGTAATTCATATTACAACGCAACAGTTATATTATTTCACATAGCACAACCTGAGTACAATTGCATTTTTGTAACAAAACAGCAATAGTTAATTTGATTTCACTTTTTTTTGTTTTATGAGTGTGTAAATCTACAAGTATTTGTGATATACATATACTGTGCATTTAATTGTGTTCTTGTTTTATTTTATAAGTGTTGCTATTCAAAGGCAGCATGGAAAACAAACCTCTGAGTTATTAGTTCAACTTTGAAAAATAAAGATCTGGGGTCGTATTCCAAACCCTTCTAAGTATTTAGCAGTTAGAAATTTTATCTTCGTTTTTACTAAGATTTTAGAAATTTATAGCTTTTTCGCTAAAATTCAACACGTTGTCTCGTTGTGAAGTATTTTCCGATGATTCGCAAGCAAATATTATGTTATTCACGCGTAGACCAAAGCGTGTGTTGACATTGTATACAGTTTCTACCAATATCAAATTATCCTGCATGTCATTATGAAAATTCAGCTAATAAATATTAATGTCATTATTTCGTACATGAATATTCTTTCAAATATTCATTTCCCTATCTGTTTTGCGGACGTTTGTGACAACAGTATATGAATTCAGGACCCGTATTCACTAATATTTTGAATCTAAATTTCAGACTCAGACTCAAAATCGCTACAGTTATATATTGCTTTAAGTTCACCTACCTAAAATACAGTACATGTGGACATGTTGTTTTATTCGCATTATAAGTATCATATTATTAGACAAATGAATTTTAAAACAGCGAGCTTACAATAACACCTTCATTTGCAGCTTTTGACCATTTCCCTTTCTATATTTATTCCAAATTTCAATACCTACTGAATATTCATGGACAGAATTGTTATAATTAAATAATATAGAAGGTGGAATATTGTATCCATTTTAGAAACTAAGAAACAGGTCTATCAAATTCCATAAGCAAATAGAGCAGACCCTGATCAGACGGCTCCTATATGGAGCTATCCGATCAGGGTCTACTCTGTTTGCAAATGCGTAAAATGCGTTTATATGACGGAAAGGGTTAAGCCAGAGTCAAAATAATAAAGAATATGATTCCTGATTTTGATTTATTTCACACAAGTCATCAGAACATAATTAGGTATGGTTTATTTTAAAGTCCGGCAGCTAATCTGATTATTCGCCAGTTTCGGTCAAATAACGCCGGATCGAATTTGATAATTAAACACCACGTTATCGTGTCCATTGGAAATATGAGGTTTTCTTATGAAAACGATCAGTTATGTCTGTTTGTATGATACAGATCGATACTTCCAAGACGAATGCTGAAAACGATCGTCTCTTTACCTACACAGGAGTTCCACACTTAAAGAGAAACGTCTATTAGATTTAACAAGGTTTCAAAAATACCATTAATTTGAATAAAACTTAACGGAAAATATACCCCTGCATGACACAAATCAGAATTGATGAAATTCTATAATACACTGATAGGCCCTAAGTCGCTTTTAAAATCAACCGTGTGCTTGCGCCAATTGGCTCCAATATATCAATTTTACATACAGTAAACCCCCTCTTATGCGACCACTTAATGACTAAATATGGAAGTCGGTATAAGCAGGTATTTGCTTAATGCAGGACAAAAGTAATATAGAAAGCTCCTCTGGGAGCTTTCTGCATTAAATTTGTCCTGTATTAAGCTATCATCTGCCTCTACCGCCCAGAACTATACCTCTTTTATGTGGTCGCATTAGAGGAGTTCTGGAGGGATTCATATCTCATTAACATATTAAAAGAAAATAACAATCAAAATGATCTTACCGGAATTTTCACATGAGAAAAATGCGTTCGTACCTACAGCCCCGGGCGAACACTCGCGCGCATTTTTCCAACCAGAAAAATGAAAAAAATGCGCGCGCATTTTTCTCACGACGAGAATATTGCGCGCGCATTTTTCTCACGGTAATAATATTGCGCGCGCATTCTTCTTTCGGTGAGAAGAATGCGTACGTAAGAAGTTTGAGGCTCAACAACCCATTCCCTCATATTGACGGCTTTTGACGACTCTGTAAAAGTCACTTTGTGAAACCATAGTGATAAATAGAGCATTTGCTTCTATAGAAGCAAATGCTCTATTTATCACAATGGTTTCAAACTACAAATTTCCTTTTCTCTAGTTAATGCTACTTTTCGGTAGATTCATTCAAAGAGGTTGGGTCTAAAATAGCATATGAGGTAATGGGTTAAACAGTTTGTATCCAAACCCTTTTGACACTTCCGATATAATTTTTGAAAATGTGATTTTAGAGGAGTATATTGAAATGGTTACCATGGCAACATGACTTTTATTTTCGGGGAAAAAATATTGTTTTCTTTCTTTATCGACCACCAGCATCTCACTGTGTTATTTATTGGTGAGTTCTCAAATGGGACCAATTTCACCCCTTAGTGAACTCCTTTATTCCAAACAAGTTTAACTGTTAAATACCTACACAACATCAATCCATTCACTACTCAATGAAGGCGAAATTTGAAGTTTGACATTTTGCGAAACAGAGTAGACCCAGAGCAGACAGTTTCCGTAGCAGCTGTGTGACCATGGTCTCCTGGGTTTGCTGGTTGAAATTTAAAGATCTGTTCCTCTACTTTCTAAAATGGCCACACTGTTCCAGCTTCCATATTTCATAAAACAGGTTGTATCCAAAGATTTTTGACACTTCGATAGAGTTTTTGAAAATAAATTCATGTCAAGAAAGATGAACGTTAAATATTTATATAACATCAATCCATTGCCCAATAAAGACGAACTTCGACCCATTTGCGAAGCAGAGTAGACCCAGATCAGACGGTTTTGGTAGCAGCTGTCTGGTCAGGGTCTCCTCGGTTTGTTTTCGTGATAATATAGATGTGATTCTGAACTTTCTATGACAGCCAACAGTTTCTTTGTGAATATATTATTATAAAACTTTAGACCATGAATATTCTTGCAGTCATAAATCCTTAAATCAATATGCATGGGGAAGGGTACATATAAATGTTGAGTTTGACAAATCGTGTAGACCCAGATCAGACGGTGCGCTCCAACATAACGGCTGATATGGGCCTACGTGATTTGTCAGTGTTCAAGAGCCCATTTCCCTCGACTCACCTTATCTGCAGATTTTTCCTCAATATATTATGGTGCAGTTTTTCACTGCATACACCCATCGTCGTAAGTGATCTTGCATTATATTTGTGACAATTTGTGTCAGCTCGTCAATCTTCGAAGAATAAGTGGATATCAAGTTATGCTTAACCCTTTCGGTGCCAGCATTGTCGTCTACTGGGCATAGTTTCGTTTATTTTTAGTGTAAGTGTGTGCACTTCTTCCATTTTCTTTATAAAACAGTAAACAGAGTGTCAAACAGTTTGGATCCTGATGAGACATCGAGTTACTCGGCGTCTCATCTGGATCCAAACTGTTTGCATGTGATATCATAAACCCGTCATTGTGGCACGGAAGGGTTTCGCCTTTTTTAATCCAGCATAATTTACAGAAGACAGTATACACATAACTGTCTTAATCCTTCTCTTGCTGAATTTTAAAATACAGTTTTTCCTTCTTTACCCATGTCCTGTTGTATAATTACATATATATGCACTGTGTACAAGTATTTCGCTGTGAAATCACTGCTGTCGAGTACACTGGTAGCACGATCAACTTGTAAATAGTGCAGACCCTGATGAGACAGCTCCTGCAGGAGCTGTCTCATCTGGGTCTTCACTATTTACAGGTAGGTAATTTGACGTGAATAGCAAGCGAAGGGTTAATAGACCATACACTTATTGGACATATGAGGGTTAAAAACATGTGGTTGCTTAATGCTGGGCAAAAGTAATACAGAAAGCTCCTATAGGAGCGTGGTACAATGAGATTTACATTAACCCATTTGTGCCCACGATCCCATATATGGGATATAGGCAAATAGTATAGACTCTGATAAGACGCCGCATAATTCAGCATCTGATCAGAGTCTACACTGTTTGCCGATAGGAAATTCAATATAAACAAACCGAAATTAAAAATTTAGACCAGGCATTCCTTAGATAAAAAATGGACTAAGCCAATATATAAACATGGAAGAATCCACAGGGTGCAAATGGGTTTATATCGCCAGTTACAATGATCGTGTTTGAAAACTCATAGGCTTTATCAACAGAATACTGTAAGTAGTCCCAAAACTTATTATTAGAATTAGGTGTTCTTTATAATCTCCCTAGCATGCTTAGTGTGCTGCTTAGTTTTAGTTCTAGCCATATCATCTCACGGCTGTTCTGATTCTAAATCTAATCTTCTTTTGCAAAACGTGGTTTTGAGCAGTATACAAGAAATCTGCAAAATTTCTATCTTTTCTAAACAGTTCTAGAAAATTTTCAATTAACAAATCAGAAGATGGAATATTTTCGTCAAGATGCGCATCTGTTGTACATAATAAGCTGTATTTGTGAGCTACGCCTCCGAAAAAAGACGATTTATTTCTTATGCTGAGCGCATTCTTTACCTGATACTGCAAACGACAAAACCGATCATAAGTTCTAAACAACGACGATTGGAACTTCCAGTTGTACGATCGTATGTTATTATTTACGATCATTTTAATTGCACGACCTTTAGTGAAACGAACCCCAGTTTAGTTGTGAAAGATCGGCGGGTTTAGTACAGACCAGCTTTAGTCTTGGGTCCATGCTTATAAAGCTTTTAGTAGAGTCTGAGTTTCGTTCTCAGGCTTTTGATTGGTTAGATTTGAGTTCTCAAGCTTTTGATTGGTCAGATTCGAGCCAAAGGCTCAAATCTGACCAATTAAAAGCTTGAGAACGATCTCAGACTCAACTAAAAGCTTTATAAGCATGGACCCTGGTATCTATTAGGATTTTCGGCGGCTTCAGATTGTAAACTGGATTGTTATTTTCTATTTTGTTTGCTAAAAATATATAATCGGAGGGTCAGACTGGTTGGATTTTGATGAGTTACTCGGCGTTTCATCTGGATTCAAACTGTTTGCAAAGATTATCACGGATTTGCCTGTATTAGACGGCAAAAGAACCAATAATTTGATATATTAGACACCATTTAGTGTAAACGGTTGAAAAAGATCAAAGACTTTATGCCCAAAAGTACTAATTAATCATTTAACCATGTACTCCATAAAACGCATTTCTACGCATTTGCAAACAGTAGAACCAGAACAGACGGTTCCTATAAGAGCCGTCTGATCAGGGTCTGCTCTGTTTGCTGATGATATAATATAGACATTATTCTGCAGTTTGCATATTCGACGGCAAAAGAGTGACTAATTTTATATAGACACCATTTGGTGTCAAAGTTTGAACAAGATCAAAGACTGTATGCCCATAACAATCAATTCATCATTTAACTATAGCAATAAAACGTAATGAGAAGTTTGTTGCGATTTAAGTGGATTTATTATACTGAAAAACCTTATATTGGACCAAATAATAAATCAGATGCATTTTGAAAACACCCCATCCATTAACTAAAAGTAACCCACAAAACAACAATGAAAAACAAACTATAAAACAAAAAGAAGAACACAAAGATTTGACAATTTTTTTATTTCATAATACCTAAATGTCATAGAACCATGTGACAAAACAACTATATACTATATATATGGCGAGAGTTAAATAACAATGTCTAATTGTATAGTAATTATAATATAATCAGTAATAGTAAATTATCAGTAACATTTCATAAGCATATTATATATTGAAGCAATATAGTGATATTACCTTATACTATAAAGAACATTGTGGCAAACATAACTATATATATGGCGACAGTTAATTAACACTGTCTGGCTGTATAGTGATTATAATTATTGATAGTAAATTATCAGCAAATATTTGTAAGCATATATACTGAGGCAATTTTACCTTATACTATAAAGAACGAAACTCTTAAACGATATGAACAGGACGAAGGTACGTAACTTGTGCTTTCATTATTCATATGCCGATAATTATCACCTCCCTTTGACAAAAAATTAAATGCATATTTTTTCTGAACACGTTAAAAGACAGTTGCTTATTGTCTAGTTATTTAATATTTAAGATATAACATAGAAAGTTTTAGAGTTGAAATATACGGAATTGTCAATGAAGAATGAGTCAAGACAATTTCTAGTGTAATGCTATAAAACGTTTCACTCAACTTATCAATAACTTGTATATATATACAATACGAATTATGTGGATGAAATAATGAAGATTTGATGAGCACTGTGTAATTAACAAGTGGTGTCTGTAAAGGTAAAATATAAAATAACACACCATTAAGTAATATTTGCAATAGTGAAGTACATGTATAAGTAGTATTGAAAAGAACCATGATCACATCACAATCAATAGCAACTTTTTGTATATATGTAGCAAGTTGTTTAACAGTATGCGCATTTTCTGAGTTTACCAATTCAATAAATTTAAACATGCAAGGGAATCTGTAGTAATAAGACGATATTAACTGCTTTTTCAATTCTTTGTACATTTGACATTTAATCACAAAATGGTATTCATCCTCTAATAAGTTACATACCTTACAGATACGATCATTACTATTAGGTTGATTCCATCTTCCAGTTTCGATGCATAGTCTGTGTGACGACAAACGTAACCGTGCCATGCTAACACGGAATATTTTAACATAAACACTCTCTAAATACGATTCTAACTTAAATTCAGCTATATGTCTATAAAATATTGCTTTTGTAGAAGTATTTAATCTAGAAACAAACAACAACAAACTCACCCAACTACAACAAATCAACAATAGAAAAAAAACAATAACACAAAACAGCAGCAGCAACAACAACAGCACAATAAGAACAATCACGCCAATAGACAAGTCACCTACACCAGTTAACCCATTCCCTCATATTGTCGCCTTTTAACGCCTCTGCAAAAGTCACCTGTTGAAACCAGCGTGATAAATAGGGCATTTGCTCCTTTAGGAGCAAATGCTTTATTTATCACAATGGTTTCAAACTACAAAATTCTAAAACAAAATCTTTTCTCTAGTTAATGCTCCTTTTCGGTATATATTTTCTAAGAAGTTGAATCTAAATATAGCCTATGAGGTAATGGGTTAAATGAGAATCTTTCCACCAAATAAACACCCTTTGACCAACGGGAACCGTCTGATCAGGATCTGCTATGTTTGCTTACGGTATAATATAGATCTATACAGATTCTGCCTGACTAACATATCCTGTATACATATGCCATAATAAAAACAATGAATATTCATAATGTCATAATTCTCTGCATGAATATTTAACAGGGAAAGGTTAAAGGGACAAAGATAAATGGGTTAATATAAACGCATTTGCAAACAGGGACGGTCCCTAGAGGAGCCGTCTTATCAGGATCTGCTCTGTTTGCTAATGGAATTAGATCTGTTTTGTAGTTACTAATATGGCTACAAGGCTCCTCCTTTCATATTTCATTATAACTATTGTGTCCATGAATATTCAGTTGGTATTAAAATTCGACAAGGGAAATGGTTAAAGACGGCACAATAAGTTATACCATAACCTTTTGCCTGTTTTTCTGAACCTTTAGCCTGCTGCGGACGAATGTTTAATCATCGTTGCAAACAGTTTGGGTGCAGATGAAACGCCGAGTAACTCGGCGTCTCATCGCCGAGTAACTCGGCGTCTCATCAGGATCCAAGCGGTTTGACATGCTAATCAAGTCTTTTGAAACGTATTTGAATAAAATCTCCCGCGAAATCGTAGTTAGGAAGACATTTTCTATTAACAAAATATTTGCTCAGCAGGCTAAATGTTAATTCCAACTTTCTTCCAGTTACGTGCAGTATCAATCATACACTCTGTTTAAGATGCACAGTCACATATACCTACTCTTATTCCGCAGTGAAAAAACATTGTTTGCTGACATTTGGATCTGCTGAAATTTGAACTACTTTCGATTCGACTAAACTTTTGAGAAACTTCTGACCTGGTGTCATACATCTTGGGTCATAATGAGACGCCGAATTACTCGGCACCTCAGTCTGACCGGCTCCATTGGTAAGCGGGTCACGACTTATATTCGCGTGTCAGCTTTGGTAAAGATGACACGTCGTGCAACTCCGAGTCTCATCATGATCCAGGCGGGGATTTAGAGGGGTGGGGCGGAGCCGGTGTACGCCCCCTAAACTTGCCAAAACAATTGTTTAGCAATATTTTAGATCTATATAAAGTAAAACCTCTCTATAACGACCACTAACTTGTGTTAATTAGTTGGTATTTAGAGCAGGTGGCTGCTTAAAGCAAGGTGAAAGTAAAACAGAACGCTCCCCTTGTTTAGCAATATTTTAGATCTATATAAAGTAAAACCTCTCTATAACGACCACTAAATTGTGTTAATTAGTTGGTATTTAGCGTAGGTGGCTGCTTAAAGCAAGGTGAAAGTAAAACAGAACGCTCTCGTTTGGAGGCAATGGGTTAAAAGCCTAGACGAATTGGAGCCTAGCCACAGGTTAGAATTTCAGCAGACATTGTTTTTAAGACAATGGGATACATGTACAGTAAAACCTCTATATAACGGCCACTAAATTGTGTTAATTAATTGGTATTTAGGACAGGTGGCTGCTTAAAGCAAGATGAAAGTAAAACAGAACAGGTGCGTTCTGTTTTACTTTCACCTTGCTTTAAGCAATCACCTGCATTTAACACAAAATATTTTATCCAATTTAGTGGCCGTTATAGAGAGGTTTTACTGTATACAGTATGTGTTTATTTTATTCTGAATACACAAACGAGAACATGCTATTCCTCATGTATGATTCAATCAGCCTGTCATACGTTTCGTTCTGTGCCACTGTGAAGTAATTCTTCCAGTCCCCTATAACACCCTTTCTAAATATGACAGAGTTACCGTTCTTGTCCTTTTGGAAGTGTGGAATTCCCTCCTTCTCTTTGTTTGTCTTCTTCCTTAGTTTTTCAATAGAACACCCGTCGTAAATCTCTTTAAGCTCGTCATCACTTTTCTTGCAACCCAGAAATTCATTCAGACGCTTCAGGGTAGTAAGACCATTTAATTGCAGGTCTTTGTAGTAAAATACCTCCACGCTAATATCGTTCTTGCCTTGTCTCGAGTCCTGAATGACATCGTTCCATTCCGAGAGAAAATCTAAGTACTGTCCGTATAGAACACCACCGGACATGTACGACACGAAAAACTCGTCCCATGTCTGTTGAATAGCGAGCGCAGCAGCTTGTTTCAAATGGAAATAATACGAAACGGCAATATCTTTTGGATTCCTCAATAGTAGAATTCTTTTACCATTCTTCTTAAGAAATTCACTCGGAAATCTTCGTGGCCAGAGATGAGTGGGTAGAATTCTCGGCGATTTTAGACCTAACAATGCTTCCGGTGAGATTGTCTCTAGAAAGCACCCTACGGGAAGATCATCTTCGTCATTTTCCGTTTTCAGTAGTTTTCCGAGAATGTTCCCCATCCAGGTTGTTCCAGACTTAATATATGTCGATAGAAGTACGTCGTTTTCTTTATATGGCAGACGATTGATGAACTCAAGCTTTTCGGCGGGTGCTGGCATTATCTTTGTTGGCAAAAGAATCTCTTCATACTTCTGCATCGGCATTGTAAGATTTGGTTTCATTGTGTCGCTTTCCACATCGACTGGAGTAGACAACATGACTATCTAAAAGAGAAAACAATCGGTCTGTGAATCAATATGCGTTGGGCAAACATCGTGCGTTACAGCTAGCCCAACCCAGCGCAGACTTGTCTTGGGACAAAGGAAGCCAAGGAGAGACCTGTAGCAGGTTTTTATCGAACATTTGCTATAGACAGGGGCCGTTTGACAAGGTTTTGGCACCGGGTCGTAAATAGGTTTCTATAAATAACAATTGTGCATCTCAAGTACATGCAGTACGTGCGTTATAAATAGAACAAAGACGATGAATATCAAGCGCCACTGCTTAGGAGATATATAATGCTTTAATTGTTGCAAGTACATGTAGTTCTTTGAAAAAAAGTATTCTTTGAATTGGAATTTATCCAGTCAGCAAGCTTCTCTAGCGACGTAATAAAGGGGTGCGGATAAACTTTGGTTTCTTAGAATAGAATAGAATATATATTAGGTTTTATTTACCGACCATGGACCCTATAGGGTTACAAATGAATGCATACTAAAACATTTATGATTAACATAATTGACATGAAACTAAAGCATGTGTATCATATCTTAGGCACATATTGGTAAACCACATATAAACAACAATACATTTTATTCATCTTGCTTCCTCGTGAAGATCTAAGGCACATGGACACACCAGTCAAAACATTGGTTTATTTATCTAGCAAGTACTTCCAAGTGAGCTAGATCATCCTATTAGGTTTCTTCCGGTAGTATCTAGAAGCTTTAGGTTAGTGATAATACTAGCCTTTTCTAAGGCATAATTATCCTTAACAATGTAAGTACATGTATTTCACTTTTCTGTAAATATGCATATGTTGATGGAATGACGGAAAAATCACCAATAGAAATATACAAATAAGAAAAAAGAAAAAAAAGGGAAAACAATTTTTTTGGTTATAGATGGATTCGAACCCACGCCAGGTCATACAAAACATAAACTGAAACGCTTTTTTCAAACGGCTCAGACCGCTCGACTACTGCGCCACCGATACTAAACAGCTCTGATTTATCACATTTATTAACTTAATCCACGGCTGGAGAAAAGAGGTTTAATAACAATCAAGTCGGAAAGCAAAGATTATAGATAAAAAGTGCATTTTCCCATTCTACTCGCATGCTAATTAGATTAAGAAGCTCTTAAAGGGATGGGAAACGGCATAGACCTAAAATATGTTGAGCTCCATTGATTTATGAGTAGGTCAATCTTAAAATAGAAACTGGGCCTTCCGTTACTCGAATTTTATACGGAATGCAAAAATCATTGCACTTTGTTCTGAGATAAAACAATCTTTTGAATTAAAATATCGACAATCTGGATTCAACTGATCCTATTGTTCAAATTCAATCACGTTTTCTATAAATACTTTAATATTCAAACTCCTTTGTTAGTGATAGTTTAGCTGCGTATTTTTTATATAACCAAAACTCGCGCATGCGAATAGCTACAACTCGTCCCGTCCGGTAGACGGCGATATTCTTATTACTATCCCAATTCAAAACTCCTTGAGATAAATTGTAAACCATCCCTGAATAGAACAGGGAAATGGTTAAATGGTTAACCCATTCCTTCATATTGACGCCTTTTGACGCCTCTGTAAAAGTCACTTTTTCAAACCATTGTGATAAATAGAGCGTTTTTTTTCTTCCATAGGCCTAAATGATCTATTTATCACAATACGGTAAAAACTCGATAGTTCGAAATTTTGGTAATGAAGAATCGAGAAAATTTTAGGCAGGTGGCTGCTTAATGCAGGGAGGATTTTTCTGAGTGACTTTCATCCTGCAATAAGCTGCCATCTGTCTTAACCCTTTCCTCCATGAATACGCCTTTCTACGCCTCTATAGATATCACCTGTTGAAACCATTGTGATAAATAGAGCATTTGCTCCTACAGGAGCAAATGCTCTATTTATCACAATGGTTTCAAACTAAAAAATCTAAAATTTCCCTTTTTTCTAGTTAATGCTCCTTTTCGGTAGATTAATCCAAAGAGGAGGTTGGATCTAAGGATAGCCTATGAGGGAAATGGTTAAAGATCGGTAATGATACGTATTTCAGTGTTCGAATAACTGAGGTTTTACTGTAGTTTCAAAACTTCGCAATTTTAAAAGTTTCCCTTTTTTTTTTATTAAATACATCTTTTCGGTAGATTTATTCAAATAATGATGTTGGGTCTAAAATAGCCTATGAGGTAATGGGTGAAAGAAATAGTCCGAATGGCCACATACCAAGAAAAGACCCATTTATAATAGTCAATAGGGCGAAGTCAATGACGATATATGACCCTTTCCTTCGTGTGAACGCCTTTTCGCACATTTGCAAACAGAGTAGATCCAGATCAGATGGTCCATACAGGGACCGTCTGATCAGGGACTGTCCTGTTTGCTATTGTATATTTAATATAGATCAGAATTTACAGTTTCTGCCTCAGCCAAAACATCCCAGTGTGCATATGTCATCATACCAATTCAGCTGGTAAATATTCATGATGTCATCATTCCATACACAGATATACAGTTGAACGTCGATATCCCGAACTTCAAGGGACTATACAAATTTGTTCGAGATAACAGAAGTTCGAGTTAACCGATACCTTATCTGAACAATTTCTGATGTTCACGGCTTAATGCAGGTCCTATAGAGCTTTCAGCATTACTTTAGAACTGCATTAAGCTGTCACACGTGTTTCTAAATACGCGTAGTGATACATTTTAGAGTAATACTGCATTGCAATTTGGGAAGGACTGAACTTTTAGTTCGAGTTATCCCGAATTTCGAGGTATCCGAGTTCGAGATATCGAAGTTCAAATGTAATATAAAACAGGGAAAGGGTTAACTATTCACCCGATGAATATTCATGTAAGAAATAATAATCGACGTCATGAATATTTATTAGCTAAATTTTTATTTATTTATTAGCTGAATTTGGGGGTTATTGGCATATGCAGAAAGTGCAGATTCAGATTTACAGTAAAACCTGTATTAAGCGGTCATAAAAAAGACATCTAAATCTAGATTTCTGAAACAGGTGGTAGCTTAATGCAGGGAAAATGATACAGAAAGCTCCAACAGTTTCTCGAAAGCATAGGCTATTTTTAGACCAAACCTCTTTGAATAAATCTACCGAAAAGGAACATTAACTAGAGAAAGAGAAAATTTTAGAACTGTGTGATTTAGAAACCATTGTGATAAACAGAGCAATGGCTTTTAAATGACAAACAGGGCAGACCCAGATCAGAGGACTCCTCTAAGAGTAATTCGGAATGGGTCTACACTGTTTGTAAATACAAATACAGTCATGTCTCATTATGACGCGCATACTTTCACTCTCTAGTGATCTAGTTTAAAGATATGAAAGAAAAATGAATATGAGAAAAGAAGCGGACGATAAAATGGTAAAGTATTTGCATTTATAGGGCAGTCAAGTTGAGAAATGATACTGACACACATGTGCAGTCACGTTTTGTTGCATGTCATACTGCCATTTTGCAAACGGGACAGTAACTAGATCAGCCATCACGTGACACGGCGGGTATTTTTTCTTAACCCTTGTCCCGCTGACTATGACTAGACTCACATTTGCAGACAGCTTAAATCTAGAGGAGAATAGCCGAGTAACTCGGCGTCTCATCAAGATCCAAGCTGTTTGATACTCGGTCAATAGTTTCTCAAAAGCTGGGTCGAACCGGGAGTAGTAATTATTTCAACAGATCAAACGTTGGGGAGAAGTTATTTTTTCACAGCAGGCTGAAGGATGAAAGAATCAGAACACCTATTTACAATTGATCGCTATTTTTCTTTAATTTAACCCTTTCCCTCATATTAACGCATTTTCACACATCTGCAAACAGAGTAGACCCAGATCAGAAGGCTCCTATAGGAGCCGTCTGGTCAAGGTCTGCTCTGTTTGTAAATGGAATTTGATAGATCTGTTTCTTTAGTTTCTAAAATGGCTACAATATATTTCATTATTGGCATATTTCATACCTGGCATATTTCATTATAACTATTGTGTCTATGAATATTCAGTAGGTGTTGAAATTTTGTATGAATATAGAACATGGAATGGGTTAACCCTTTTCCTCATTCAAATGTACATTCAAACCGTTGTAAACAGGGTAGACTCAGATCAGACCGCTCCTATAGGAGTTTGATTAGGGTCTTCTCTGTGTGCTTACAAAATTATAACAGATCTGATTCTACAGTTTCCACCAATACCCAAAACTCCAATGTACATTTGTCATCATAAAACATAATCTATGTAATATTCATAATGTTATTATTCCGTCAATGAATATTGAACAGGGAAAAGGCTAATGCATATTAATACAAATCTCCCGGCGCCGCCATTTATGGATTTTAATTTACCCTTGTTGCACTATCTGCGACCTGATTCGCATTTGCAAACAGCTAGGGTCCAGATGAGACGCCGAGGTACTCGACGAGGTACTCGGCGTCTCATCAGGATCCAAGCTGTGCCAATAGTTCCCCAGTGGTAAATTGAATTTGAAATAGTTACATTTGCATTAGATCCACATTTGAGCGATTTTGTTCACAGTGAGGTAACCCTTTCCTCCATAAATACGCCTTTTTACGCCTCTGTAAGTCACCTGTTGAAACCAATGTGATAAATAGAGCATTTGCTCCCATAGGAGCAAATGCTCTATTTATCACAATGGTTTCAAACTAGTAAATTCTAAAATATGCCTTTTCTCTAATTAATGCTCCTTTTCGGTAGATTTATTCAAAGTGGTTGGATCTAAAAATAGCCTATAGGGGGAATGGGTTAAAGGTTCATTTATTGTCTAAAATACAGTTGGACTTCGATATCTCAAACTCGGATAATTCGAACATCGGGATAATTCGAAGTAAACGTTCGGTCCTTCCAAAATTTACAAATACAGGAGCATTCTAAAATGTATCGCTATATACGCATATCTTGCAACAGCTTAATGCAGGTCAAAAGAAATGCTGAAAGCTCCTACAGGAGCTTTCAGCATTAGTTTAGACTTGCATTAAGCTGTGAACCTGAGAAATTGTCCATATAAGAAATAGGATGGCTCGAACTTCTGTTAGCTCGAGGTAATGTGCATTGAAGTTCGAGATATTGAAGTCCAACTGTATATAAACTAAGGAAAGTTATTGAATTGATCAGTAACATACCCACATTATCGGACAGGTCCCACGTGAACTGTCTGATCTGTGTCGTCTCTGTTTGCAGAGATGTGAAAATGCGCGGAATTTCGGATAACATAGTAACAGCAGACGACATTCTTAACACTTTCATCGCCGAATTTGACTTTTCCAAAATTTCAAAGAGGTCAAGCTTACCATGTACATTCGGGGATATTTTAAAGAACATTGTAATAGCATGAAACACAGAGCATACCCTGATGAGAGGGCTCCTCTAAGAACCCTCTCATCTGGGTATACTCTGTTTGCAAAGAGCATTAGCGACTCGTTTCTCGTGCTGAAAAAGTTAAACCGTATCGCACTGAGTAATAGTTGTTTTTTTAAATACTTTTTGTACTCTTCAATTTGAAGTACACTCTTAATCATCCTTCCGGCTTATATAAAATCTAAATACCAGACAGTGTGGATACTGAAAAGACGCCGTGTAAAGAAAAAATAAAGTCGACAAATGCCGAATAAAGCCGAATCATGTCGAAGACAACCGACTGAAACCGAATAATTGGGTACATGTATCTAATCTGGATCGATATTGCATAGGTGTAATCACAGGTCCTAGGCGCGTGACCATTTCATAAATACTACTGACACGCATCTTCAAATACGTTTAGATCACAGGCGTTGGGCTCATGAAATATGTCTAAAATAAGTTAAAATGTCCCTAAATTGACGTTTTGTAACATTTGGGGTCGAAAAAATAAAGCCTGGGGCGTTTTGAGACAAAGCTGAAATTTCGTATATTCTATATAAGAGAAAGGCAAATAACTCTCGGGCCATCCGATCCATGGGTACTCCGCTTCAACTGTAATTATTTTCGACCGTAGGGAAATTTTCCCACAAAACAAAGCATATATAGAAAGAAAAATGTTTTATCTACACGCTGGTACCAAATACCCCATACTTTGTCTCCGTTTTAGCGAGTACGAGGGGCAAATGCCTTCAGAAAACCGTGTTTTTTATTTACTCGGAAACGATATAGTTGGCGAACAAGTGCTCGATTTCACTAAAATCCCTATTCGGAAGCGAAGCTGACGCTTCTTTCTGGTAGATACTAATGAGAAATGATGAAATATTTTCAAAGGGAATCTTACTTACCGGTAACATCGCATTTTATTGCCACAGATCCGATTAAATAATTTCGGACAATTCCGAGGACCAGAAACGGCTACTTTCATTTTTAACGTGTCAAGCGCTCAGACGAATACATACTTAAACTAAGCCATAAGCATAGTGAGTTGGTTATATTATCCTGTGTATGTTATCTGCCACCTGAAAATTCATCCAGAGCGTTTGATGTTGACAGTTTCTATGACTCTTTACTCTCTACTATCTATCAGTACAAAGATATCGGTACCATGTATATATGTGGAGATTTTAATAGCAGATGTGGTAATCATGATGAATTATTCGAGGAATCGATGATGTTCCTGAACGGGATGTGATTGATTTTAGTTATAATAGCTATGGTGAAATGCTTTTAGACTTTTCAATCAATACAAACATGTGCATCTTAAATGGTCGAAACAGCATCGGTAATGACTTTACATCTGTTTCAACAAAGGGTAATGCTGTAGTAGATTACTGTTTCGTCAACCATGATTAGTTATCTTGGTTTCATGGGTTCAATATTACGAAAGTTACTGATCTGATATACAAGTCTAATATCATTTCATCAGTAGCTTCTAGTACTATGCCCGATCATTCACTATTGTCATGGAATATATGCATAGACTGTGATGTTGATAAAAAGTTAAGTAATAGTTCACATACTTCAAGTTATACCAAGTTTGATGTATCTGATGTTCCGAATGATTTTATGTTAGATCCTGAATCTCTGTATAGTGTTGATTCAACTATTTCAAAACTTGAGTGTGGTTTCCGTTCACAGTTAGATATAGATTCAGTATACAGCGATTGGTGTAATATAGTTAGAGATAATATGTATAAAAGATTGCCGACGAAAGAAATTCATATTGGGTGCAATAACAAGAAACGTCGCCCGGGTAAGCCATGGTGGTCTGATAAGTTGTCTGAATTATGGAATGATCCATGCATGGCAGAGAAAAACTGGTTGTCCTGTAAAGTTAAATGTAACCGAGTTAGGTTGAAATGTGTCTATGTTGGAAAGCGTAAAACATTTGATCGTGAGGTACAGAGGGCTAAAAGTTTTTATAGGTATTCTTTACAGGAACAGTTTTTAGATGAATGTAAAGTTGACAAGTCGAAATTTTGGAAATCGATAGGTAAAATTGGTGTAAATTGTTCCTCGAGTAATAATATCCCAATGGAAGTTGTTATGCGAGATGGGGCTATATCAAATGATATAGACACCGTTCTTACAAGGTGGAAAAACGATTTTAGCTCTGTTTTTCTCCCATCAAATTCGGTATCGTTGGATGATGATGTAATACGTGTTAACTCGGACACGGAAGTTAGTTTTAATGAGCATATTTCTATATTGGAAGTGCGTAGAGCCTTAGTCTCCGTCAACAAGGGCAAGGCATGTGGTTTTGATAAGATACCAGTTGAAGTTTTAGATAACGACTCTTCACTTGCTTTTCTACATGTTTTATTCAATATATGTTTCGATAAAGCTATTGTACCTACATTATGGGGAAAGTGTATTATTAATTCGATACCCAAATCTTCCACGTTGGATAAGAGAGATCCTTTGTCTTACAGGGGTATATCCTTAGCCTCTTCAATATATCAGTTATACTGCCATGTTTTAAATAGAAGACTTAGCACTTGGTCTGAAGAAAACGATAAAATTTCAGATGAGCAAAATGGCTTCAGGAAGGGCAGAAGTACAATTGACCAGATTTCCTCATTAACAGATATTATAGAAACAAGAAAGACGCTGCGCAAATCTACATTCTGTGCTTTTATAGATTTTAAGAAAGCTTATGATACCATTAATAGAAATATATTATGGAAGAGACTTTCTGGCATAGGCATTTGTGGTAAAATGTTTGCAGTTGTAAAATCGTTGTATAACTCTGTGACGGCTTGTGTTCGTGTAAATTCCCTTAATACAGAGTGGTTTGATGTAAATTGTGGATTGCGTCAGGGCTGTATAATTTCGCCGATACTTTTCAATCTTTTCATTGACGATTTGTCAATGTACCTGAAGTCTTTTAATGTTGGTATACCCATAGATGATGTATGAAAGTATGTATTTTGTTATATGCGGATGATATTGTTTTTATATCAGAATCTGAAGAAGATCTCCAATTGTTATTGTCGGCGTTAAACGACTGGTGTGGTTTGAATGATATGCGTGTCAATGCTGCTAAAAGCAATGTTGTTCACTTTAGGATTCCTTCAGTACCACGTACGTCGTTTACTTTTATGTTAGGAGCTAATAGGTTGCTCACTGTAGATATCTTGGAGTTGTTCTTCACGAGAGCCTTGATTACAACGTGACTGTTAAGTCTGTTGCCCAGAGTGCCAGTCGAGCTTTGGGCCTTTTGATTGCCAAATGTAAAACCGTAGGTGGTTTTCCCCATGACGTTTTTTCAAAGTTGTACGACTCGGTTGTGTGGCCAGTTATTGATTATAGTGCTTCTATATGGGGTTATAAAACATATTCTTGTATAGAATCCGTCCATAACAGAGCCCAGCGATTCTTTTTAGGTGTGGGCAAATACACGTCAAATGATGGAGTAGCTGGGAAAATGGGCTTGAAGCCACCTTTGGTCCGTCAGTGGCAATGTATTGCTTTGTACTGGTCACATTTATCGTGTATGGAGAGGTTAAGGGTTAATAAGCACGTGGCACTTTGGTCATATAGAAAATCAAATCGTTCTTGTAAAAATTGGTACTATAAAGTTCAGTCATATTTTTATGAGAACGACTTGAATATATACTGTCGTTTGGAATATCCGATCGCTCGGTCATTTTCTCAAACTGTTGAGACTAAAACGGTTGGTAATTTCATAAGTAACTGGCTGCGTAGAATTAACAGTTATGTTGGCACATCTGGCCGTGGTCGTAACAAGCTTAGATTGTACAAGAGTTTTAAATTCAGCTTCTCTACAGAACAATACTGTAAAATGGTACTCCCGCCTTTGCAACGGTCGGCTTTTTGTAAATTTAGATTGGGTGTTGCTCCAATTCGGATTGAAAATGGCCGTTATGAGGGTCTTAGTGAAGAGAGTAGAGTTTGCCCATTTTGTCTGGACAATACAGTAGAAAGTGAAATGCATGTGATTTTGAAATGCCATATGTACAGTGATTTAAGGGAAGAGTTGTTTAGAAAAGAATGCACTTTTAGTCAAGATTTCTTAGATGATTTTAATAAATATGTGTTTCTGTTTTCCAACACAGACGTGATAAGGGACTGTGCCAAAACCTGCTTTTACATTTTACAGAGACGGCGAGTTTCACATTGTAAATAGACTGTTATTATTATTTATTTTTTTAGGTATCTGATATTCCGGATATGTTTTATGTGATATAGTATCATATCATTTTGATCTTTAAGTTTTCTTAACAGGTGTAGATTTTGAACATCGGAGTACTTTAGCTTGCTTTTGTTGATTATTCTTGTTTCATTTTATACTCTTTTTCAGACCGTTTTGGTATATTGGATCAGTATTGCAATTTGCAGTGATCCGATTTTATTTGTATCATAATGTGATGTTATAAACATGTGTTATGTATGGCATGCAATGTCATTTTTACCATCTCTTATAATTCCTTTATGGAATGGCTATGCACTTTTTGAAATGTTTATTGTATATTTTTTTATATTTACTGAATGTGCATTGATGAGATGTAAATAAAGATTCTATCTATCTACTGGTTCCCCACTTCGCCGTGCACCATCACGAAGAAAGCAGGGTTCTATAATTTGAATGTTAACATAATTGACAAGTAATCAATTCGAATAGACGCTTGCTGGGCAAAATGGTGTAGTCTGTTAGCGTTGAAGTGTTGGAAAAGATATAATCGGATCTGTGGCAGTAGAATGCATTGTCACCGGTATGTGAAATTCATTTTGAACATGTTTCATCATTTCTCATCAGGATCTACCAAAAAAGAGCGTCAAATTCGCTCCCGAATAGGGATTTTAGTGAAATCGAGCACAAATCAACAATAGAAAAAACAATAACACAAAACAGCAGCAGCATCAACAACAACACAATAAGAACAATAACGCCAATAGACAAACCACCAACACCAGTTAACCCATTCCCTCATATTGTCGCCTTTTGACGCCTCTGCAAAAGTCACCTGTTGAAACCATCGTCACAATGGTTTCAAACTACAAAATTATAAAACAAATCCTTTTCTCTAGTTAATTCTCCTTTTCGGTAGATTTATTCAAAGTGGTTGAATCTAAATATAGCCTATGAGGTAATGGGTTAAAGGAGACTCTTTCCACCAAAAAACAACCTTTTGACGCATGGGAACCGTCTGATCAGGATCTGCTATGTTTGCTTACGGTATAATATAGATCTGATTATACAGATTCTGCCTGACTAACATATCCTGTATACATATGCCATAATAAACACATTGAATATTCATGATGTCATAATTCTCTACATGAATATTCAACAGGGAAAAGGTTAAAGGGACAAAGATAAATGGGTTAATATAAACGCATTTGCAAACAGGGACGGTCCCTAGAGGAGCCGTCTTATCAGGATCTGCTCTGTTTGCTAATGGAATTAGATCTGTTTTTAGTTACTAATATGGCTACAAGGCTCATCCTTCCATATTTCATTATAACTATTGTGTCCATGAATATTCAGTTGGTATTAAAATTCGACAAGGGAAAGGGTTAAAGGCGGCACAATAAGCTTTACACATGTACTCTGTTTGCTAATGGAATTAGATCTGTTTTTTAGTTACTAATATGGCTACAAGGCTCCTCCTTCCATATTTCATTATAACTATTAATTCTATTGTGTCCATGAATATTCAGTTGGTATTGAAATTCGACAAGGGAAAGGGTTAAAGGCGGCACAATAAATACCATAACATTTGCCTACTTTTCTGAACCTTTAGCCTGCTGCGGGCGAATGTTTAATCATCGTTGCAAACAGTTTGGGTGCAGATGAGACGCCGAGTAACTCGGCGTCTCATGAGGATCCAAGCGGTTTGACATCCTAATCAAGTCTTTTGAAACGCATTTGAATAAAATCTCCCGCGAAATCGTATTTAGAAAGACATTTTCT
Organism: Azorinus chamasolen; assembly: GCA_963576725.1. Taxonomy (NCBI): domain Eukaryota; kingdom Metazoa; phylum Mollusca; class Bivalvia; order Cardiida; family Solecurtidae; genus Azorinus; species Azorinus chamasolen. Next base: position 56,330,296 of record OY755241.1, read on the forward strand.
ATAAACGAAATATTTGCTCAGCAGGCTAAATGTTAATTCCAACTTTCTTCCAGTTACGTGCAGTATCAATCATACACTCTGTTTAAGATGCATAGTCACATATACCTACTCTTATTCCATGGTGAAAAAAAAAAATTGTTTACTGATATTTGGATCTGCAGAAATTTGAACTACTTTTGAGTAGTTTTTTTTTGAGAAACTTCTGACCTGGTGTCATACATCTTGGGTCATAATGAGACGCCGAATTACTCGGCACCTCAGTTTGACCGGCTCCATTGGTAAGCGGGTCACGACTTATATTTGCGTGTCAGTTTTGGTAAAGATGACACGTCGTGCAACTCCGTGTCTCATTATGATCCAGGCGCGGATTTAGAGGGAAGGGATGGGGGCAAAGTCGGCGAAAAAAAAATAAAATAAAAAAATAAAAAAAATAAAAATTGCCAAAACATTTTTAGTAATATTTTAGATCTATATAAAGTAAAACCTCTCTATAACGACCATTAACTTGTGTTAATTGGTAGGTATTTAGAGCAGGTGGATGCTTAAAGCAAGGTGAAAGTAAAACAGAACGCTCCCATAGGAGCGTTCTGTTTTACTTTCACCTTGCTTTAAGCAGCCACCTGCCTTTAACACAACTCTTTTTCAACATGTATTACAAACACACTATTTATTTATGTCATCAAACATAAAAATGTAGACCTCTCCAAAAAAACTTCTACGCCCCCTAATCTGTAACCCTGGATCCGCACTTGTGATCTTAGCTGTTTATACTATAAATAGTTTATTATCCCACACTTACTCCTGGATTACTTTTATTTAGACCCAACCTCTCTTAATAAATCTACTGAAAAGGAGAATTTACTAGAAACAAGGAATTTTTAGTATTTCATAACTCTGAACCAGTGTGATAAATAGAGCATTTGCTCCATACGGGCAAATGCTCTATTTATCACAGGGTTTAAAAAAAGACACAAGTAGGAGGGAATGGGGTAAAAGACACCAGTAGGAGGGAATGGGGTAAAAGGCATCAGTAAGAGGGAATGGGTTAAATGCACAAATAGGAGGGAATGGGTCAAAAGGCGTCAGTAGGAGGAAATGGGTCAAAATACGTCAGTAGGAGGGAATGGGTTAAAATGCACCAGTAGGAGGTATTGGATCAAAAGGCACCAGTAAGAGGAAATGGGTCAAAAGGCGTCAGTAGGAGGGAATTGGTTAAAAGGCGTCAGTAGGAGGGAATTGGTTAAAAGGCGTCAGTAGGAGGGAATGAGTCAAAAGGCACCAGTAGGAGGGAATGGGTCAAAAGGCGTCATTGGGAGGCAATGGGTTAAAAGCCTAGACGAATTGGAAGTAATTAAAACTAGCACACAGATCAGAATTTCAGCAGACATTGTTTTTAAGACAACGGGATACATACACAAATGTATACATGAAAACCTCTCTATAACGGCCACTAAATTGTGTTAATTAATTGGTATTTAGGACAGGTGGCTGCTTAAAGCAATATGAAAGTAAAACAGAACGCTCCTATAGGAGCGTCCTGTTCTACTTTCACCTTGCTTTAAGCAATCACCTGCATTTAACACAAAATATTTTATGCAACTTAGTGGCCGTCATAGAGAGGTTTTACTGTATATGTGCTAATTTTGTTCTGAATACACAAACGAGAACATGCTATTCCTCATGTATGATTCAATCAGCTTGTCATACATTTCGTTCTGTGCCACTGTGAAGTAATTCTTCCAGTCCCCGATAACACCCTTTCTAAATATGACAGAGTTACCGTTCTTGTCCTTTTGGAAGTGTGGAATTCCCTCCTTCTCTTTGTTTGTCTTCTTCCGTAGTTTATCAATAGAACAACCGTCGTAAATCTCTTTAAGCTCGTCATCACTTTTCTTGCAACCCAGAAATCCATTCAGACGCTTCAAGGTAGTAAGGCCATTTAATTTCAGATCTTCGTAGTAAACTACCTCCACGTTAATATCGTTCTTGCCTTGTCTCGAGTCTTGAATGACATCGTTCCAGTCCGAGAGAAAATCAAAGTACTGTCCGTATGGAACACCACCGGAAATGTACGACACGAAAAACTCGTCCCATGTCTGTTGAATAGCGAGCGCAGCAGATTGTTTCAAGTGGAAATAAAACGAAACGGCAATATCTTTTGGATTCCTCAATATTAGAATTATTTTACCATTCTTCTTAAGAAATTCACTCGGAAATCTTCGTGGCCAGAGATGAGTGGGTAGAATTCTCGGCGATTTTAGACCTAACAATGCTTCCGGTGAGGTTGTCTCTAGAAAGCACCCTACGGGAAGATCATCTTCGTCATTTTCCGTTTTCAGTAGTTTTCCGAGAATATTCCCCATCCAGGTTGTTCCAGACTTCGAATATGTCGATAGAAGTATGTCGTTTTCTTTATATGGCAGACGCTTGATGAAATCAAGCTTTTCGGCGGGCGATGGCATCATCTTTGTTGGCAAAAGAATCTCTTCATACTTTTGCATCGGCATTGTAAAATTTGGCTTCATTGTGTCGCTTTCCACATCGACTTGAGTAGACAACATGACTATCTAAAAGATAAAACAATCGGTCTGTGAATCAATGTGCGTTGGGCAAACATCGTGCGTTACAGCTAGCCCAACCCAGCGCAGACTTGTTCTGGGACCAAGGATAATAAACAAGTTGGCTTCCTTCTAAAAGGAAGCCAAGTAGAGACCTGCAGCAGGGTTTTTATTGAACATTTGCTATAGACAGGGGCCGTTTGACAAGGTTTTGGCACCGGGTCGTAAATAGGTTTCTATAAGTAACTATTGTGCATATCAAGTAGTACGTGCGTTATAAATAGAACGAAGACGATGGATAGCAAGCGCCACTGCTTAGGAGATATATAATGCTTTAATCTTAGGCACATATTGGTAAAATTCTGAAGGGAGTTGATCACCCGAGAGCAAAAATTGCAACACAAAAAGAGAAAATTGCAGACTCGGTTTTATTGAGTCTGTTCATGAACAGTAATTGAAAGTGCAACACTGCTCACGCCCATAGCACCGGCTTAAGCGGTATTCAATTTTCAGAACAAGAAGTACTGAAATTCATGATCTTGAAGGATCGGAAGGTATAACAACACTGAGAATGAAGTACGGGGCGACGTTTTACGGCCGTCACACAAGCACTTAACACCTGCTGTTGTGAAGATTATAAATTCTGAAGGGAGTTACCACATATAAACAACAATACATTTTATTCATCTTGCTTCCTCGTGAAGATCTAAGGCACATGGACACACCAGTCAAAACATTGGTTTATGTATCTAGCAAGCACTTCCAAGTGAGCTAGATCATCCTATTAGGTTTCTTCCGGTAGTATCTAGAAGGTTTAGGTTAGTGATAATACTAGCCGTTTCTAAGGCATAATAATCCTTAACAATGTAAGTACATGTATTTCAATTTTCTGTAAATATGCATAACGGAAACATCACCAATAGATATATACAAATAAGAAAAAAGAAAACAAGAGAAAATGTTTGCTTATAGTTGGATTCGAACCCACGCCAGGTCATACAAAACATAAACTGAAACGCTTTTTCTCCAACGGACCAGACCGCTGGTCTACTGCGCCACCGATAGTAAACAGCTCTGATCTATCACCTTTATTAACTTAATCCACCGCTGGAAAAACGATGTTTAATAACAATCAAGTCGGAAAGCAAATATTATAGATAAAAAGTACATTTTTCCATTCTACTCGCATGCTAATTAGATTAAGAAGCTCTAAAAGGGACGGGAAACGGCATAGACCTAAATAATATGTTCAGCTCCATCGATTTATGAGTAGGTCAATCTTAAAATAGAAACAGCCTTCCGTTACTCGAATTTTATCCGGAATGCAAAAATAATTGAAATTTGTTCTGGGATAAAACAATCATGCCCATTTGAATTAAAATATCGACAATCTGGACTCAACTGATCCCATTGTTCAATTCAATCACGTTTTCTATAAATACTTTAATATTCAAACTCCTTTGTTAGTGATATTTTTTATATAACCAAAACTCGCGCATGCGAATAGCCACAACCGTCCGGTAGACGGCGATATTCTTTTTACTATCCCAATTCAAAACTCCTTGAGATAAATTGTAAACCATCCCAGAATACGCCGACATCCAATTCCAACACTGTGGAAAGACCCTGAGGGGTCTCTCCAATAAATAAATGATGATTCACTCCGCTTAACTCTTTCATTCATATAAACGCATTTCAGGCATTTGCAAACAGAGTAGACCCAGATCATGGTCTACTGTGTTTGCTAATGGCATTAGAAAGATCGGTTTGATATGGGTTTTTGCCCCGCAGGAGCCGTCCTGTCAGTTTGCAAATTACAGGACACTCATTTTCCACATGCATAGATCAAACTTCGGCAAACAGTCTCATGTTATTGCATATGTAATGAAATAACAAAACATAAAACGTCAACGGGTGTAAACTGTCGAAACGTATACAAAGAAATTAAATTTTGAAAAACAAAGCAACTTTCATCTGCAGAAATGTCGCCGGCTTCAGTTTTCAAAGTACGTTTTCTTCTAAATCATTTCAAAATAATTGACAGATAATAAACTACATTTGGTTTGGAAGCTGATTGAACACCGATATACACACCATCTCATCGGTATCACAACTGGGTCCATGCTTATAAAACTTTTAGTTGAGTCTGAATTCGTTCTCAAGTTTTGATTGGTCAGATCTGACCAATCAAAAGCTTGAGAACTCAAATCTGACCAATCAAAAGCTTGAGAACGATGTGTAGGTATGTACATGTGTAGATATAGAAGGCATATCATATTTAACCCTTTCCCTGTTCTATGTTTATTCCAAATTTCAATACCTGGATATGGAATGTGGAACATTGTAGCCATTTTAGAAAATAAAGAAACATATCTATCAAATTCTATGGGCAAACAAAGCAGACCCTGATGAGACGGTTCCTTTAGGAGCCGTCTGATCTGGGTCTACTCTGTTTGCAAATGCGTGTAAACACGTTTATATGAGGGAAAGGGTTAAAACTAAGTATGCAACGGAATACATGGTTATTTTAGACCTTTCCTTCATGAATATTCATGTTACAAATAATTCCGTTATAAATATTAATGAGAATTTTATTTAATAATAGCACATGGACATAGGAATTTTAGCAATAGCCGAAACTGTATAATCATATCTAGACCTCTATGTACATGTATACATGTATTATATCATGCGCAAACAGAGCAGATCCTGATCAGAGGCTCCTATAGGAGCCATCTGGTCTGGGTCTACTGTAGATTAAACAGTTTCTATACAAACCCTTTTGACACTTCCGATAGAGTTTTTGCAAATGTGATTTTAGAGGAGTATATTGAAATGGTTACCATAGCAACATGACTTTTGAAAACAAAAATGTTTTCTTTCTTTATCGACCACCAGCATCTCACTATATTATTATTGGTGAGTTCTCAAATGGGATCAATTTCACCCCTTAGTGAACTCCTTTATTCCAAACAAGTTTAACTGTTTAATACCTACATAACATCAATCCATTCACTACTCAATGAAGGCGAAATTTGACGTCTGACATTTTGCGAAACAGAGTAGACCCAGAGCAGACAGTTTCTGTAGCAGCTGTCTGACCATGGTCTCCTGGGTTTGCTGGTTGAAATTTAAAGATCTGTTCCTTTACTTTCTAAAATGGCCACACTGTTCCAGTTTCCATATTTCATAAAACAGTTTGTATCCAAAGATTTTTGACACTCCAATAGAGTTTTTGAAAATAAATTCATGTCAAGCAAGATGAACGTTAAATACTTATATAACATCCATTGCACAATACAGACGAACTTCGACTCATTTCCGAAGCAGAGTAGACCCAGGTCAGACGGTTTCGGTAGCAGCTGTCTGTTCAGGGTCTCTTCGGTTTGTTTTCGTGATAATATAGATGTGATTCTGAACTTTCTATGACAGCCAACAGTTTCCTTGTGAATATATTGTTATAAAACTTTAGAGCATGAATATTCTTGCAGGTATAAATCCTTAAATCAATATGCATGGGGAAGGGTACATATAAATGTTGAGTTTGACAAATCGTGTAGACCCAGATCAGACGGTGCGCTCCAACATAACGGCTGATATGGGCCTACGTGATTTGTCAGTGTTCAAGAGCCCATTTCCCTCGACTCACCTTATCTGCAGATTTTTCCTCAATATATAATGGTGCAGTTTTTCACTGCATACACCCAGCGTCGTAAGTGATCTTGCATTATATTTGTGACAATCGTGTCAGTTCGGCAATCCTCGAAGAATAAATAGATATTAAATTATGCTTAACCCTTTCGGTGCCAGCATTGTCGTTTGCTGGACATAGTTTCGTTTATTTTTAGTGTAAGTGTGTGCACTTCTTCCATTTTCTTTATAAAACAGTAAACAGAGTGTCAAACAGTTTGTATCCTGATGAGACGCCGAGTTACTCGGCGTCTCATCTGGATCCAAACTGTTTGCATGTGATATCATAAACCCGTCATTGTGGCACGGAAAGGTTTCGCCTTTTAATAATCCAGCATAATTTACAGAAGACAGTATACACATACATGTAACTGTCTTAACCCTTCGCTTGCTGAATTTTAAAATACATTTTGTCCTTCTTTACCCATGTCCTGTTGTATAATTACATATATCTTCACTGTGTACAAGTATTTCGCTGTGAAATCACTGCTGTGGAGTGCATTGGTCGCACAATCAACTTGTAAATAGTGCAGACCCTGTGCAGGAGCTGTCTCATGTGGGTCTTCACTATTTACAGGTAGGTAATTTGACGTGAATAGCAAGCGAAGGGTTAATAGACCATACACTTATTAGACATATGAGGGTTAAAAACATGTGGTTGCTTAATGCTGGGCAAAAGTAATACAGAAAGCTCCTATAGGAGCGTGGTACAATGAGATTTACACTAACCCATTTGTGCCCACGATCCCATATATGGGATATAGGCAAACAGTGTAGACTCTGATCAGATGCTGCATAATGCGGCGTCTGATCAGAGTCTACACTGTTTGCCGATAGGAATTTCAATATAAAACAAAACGAAAATGAAAATTTAGACCAGGCATTCCTTAGATAATAAATGGACTAATTCAATATATAAACATGGAAGAATCCACAGGGTGCAAATGGGTTAATATCGCCAGTTACAATGATAGTGTTTGAAAACTTACAGGCTTTATCAACAGAATACTGTAAGTAGTCCCAAAAGTTATTATTAGAATTAGGTGTTCTTTATAATCTCCCTAGCATGCTTATTGTGCTGCTTAGTTTTAGTTTTAGCCATATCATCTCACGCTGTTCTGATTCTAAATCTAATCTTCTTTTGCAAAAAAGTGTTTTGGAGCAGTATACAAGAAATCTGCAAAATTTCTATCTTTTCTAAACAGTTCTAGAACATTTTCAATTAACAAATCAGAAGATGGAATATTTTCGTCAAGATGCGCCTCAGTTGTACATAATAAGCTGTATTTGTGAGCTACGGCTCCGAAAAAAGACGATTTATTTCTTATGCTGAGCGCATTCTTTACCTGATACTGCGTACGACAAAACCGATCATAAGTTCTAAAAAACGACGATTGGAACTTCTAGTTGTACGATCGTATGTTATTATTTACGATCATTTCAATTGCACGACCTTTAGTGAAACGAACCCCAGTTTAGTTGTGATCGGCGGGTTTAGTACAGACCAGCTTTAGTCCTGGTATCTATTAGGATTGTCGTCGGCTTCAGATTGTAAACTGGGTGGTTATTTTATATTTTGTTTGCTAAAATATATAATCAGAGGGTCAAACTGGTTGGATCTTGGTGAGTTACTCGGCGTTTCATCTGGATTCAAACTGTTTGCAGTGGTCATCACCTATATTAGCCTATATTAGACGGCAAAAGAACCAATAATTTCATATATTAGACACCATTTAGTGTCAAAGGTTGAAAAAGATCAAAGACTTTATGCCCAAAAGTACTAATTAATCATTTAACCATGTACTCCATAAAACGCATTTCTACGCATTTGCAAACAGTAGAACAAGAACAGACGGCTCCTATAAGAGCCGTCTGATCAGGGTCTGCTCTGTTTGCTGATGATATAATATAGACACGATTCCACAGTTTTTATATTCGACGGCAAAAGAGTGACTAATTTGATATATTAGACACCATTTGGTGTCAAAGTTTGAACAAGATCAAAGACTGTATGCCCATAACAATCAATGAATCATTTAACTATAGCAATAAAACGTAATGAGAAGTTGTACATTATAGAACATAAAACTCAACTTTTAAACCGTTTGTTGCGATTTAAGTGGATTTATTATACTGAAAAACCTTATATTGGATCAAATAATAAATCGGATGCATTTTGAAAACACCCCATCCATTAACCAAAAGTAACCCACAAAACAACAATGAAAAACAAAATATAAAACAAAAAGAGAAACACAAAGATTTTACAAAAGATTTATTTCATAATACCAGAATGTCATAGAACCATGTGACAAAACATAACTATATACTATTTATATGGCGAGAGTTAATTAACAATGTCTAATTGTATAGTAATTATAATATAATCAGTAATAGTAAATTATCAGTAAACATTTCATAAGCATATTATCAACTGAAGCAATATAGTGATATTACCTTATACTATAAAGAACATTGTGGCAAACATAACTATATATATGGCGACAGTTAATTAACAATGTCTAGTTGTATAGTAATTATAATTAGTGATAGTAAATGATCAGCAAATATTTTTAAGCATATATACTGAAGCAATTTTACCTTTTACTTTAAAGAACGAAACGCTTAAACGAAATGAACAGGACGAAGGTACATAACTTGTGCTTTCATTATTCATATGCTTATAATTATCACCTCCCTTTGACCAACATTTAAATGCATATTTTTTCTGAACACGTTGAAAGACAGTTGCTTATTGTCTTGTTATTTAATATTTAAGATATAACATAGACAGTTTTAGAGTTGAAATATACGGAATTGTCAATGAAGAATGAGTCAAGACAATTTCTAGTGTAATGCTATAAAACGTTTCACTCAACTTATCAGTAACTTGTATATATATACAATACGAATTATGTGGATGAAATAATGAAGATTTGATGACCACTGTGTAATTAACAATGGTGTATGTTAAGGTAAAATATAAAATAACATACCATTAAGTGATATTTGCAATAGTGAAGTACATGTATAAGTAGTACTGAAAAGAACCATGATCACATCACAATCAATAGCAACTTTTTGTATTTATGTAGCAAGTCGTTTAACAGTATGCGCATTTTCTGAGTTTACCAATTCAATAAATTTAAACATGCTAGGGAATCTCTAGTAATAAGACGATATTAACTGCTTTCTCAATTCTTTGTACATTTGACATTTAATCACAAAATGGTATTCATCCTCTAATAAATAAGTTACATACATTACAAATACGATCATTAACAGGGATACTATTAGGTTGATTCAATCTTCCAGTTTCAGTGCATAGTCTGTGTGACGACAAACGTAACCGTGTCATGCTAACACGGAATATTTTAACATAAACAATCTCTAAATACGATTCTAACTTAAATTCAGCTATACGAGTATGTCTATAAAATATTGCGCTTGTAGAAGTATGTAATCTAGAAACAAACAACAAACTCACCCAACTCCAACAAATCAACAATAGAAAACCCCCAAATAACACAAAACAGCAGCAGCAACAACAACAACACAATAAGAACAATAACGCCAATAGACAAACCACCAACACCAGTTAACCCATTCCCTCATATTGTCGCCTTTTGGCGCCTCTGCAAAAGTCACCTGTTGAAACCATCGTAATAAATATAGCCTATGAGGTAATGGGTTAAAGGAGAATCTTTCCACCAAATAATCAGGGTACCAATACGTCCGGTTCGCGTTGGAAGCACTGAACATCGATTCAGGTAAGACTTTGAGGCATAACTTGGTAATTACTGCACGAATCAACACCAAATAAAGACGAGTACCTGGCATTTTCTGAGACATTTAATCGTGCAAAGTACCATGTCCGTACAAAATCTAGAAAAAAAGTTTACAAGCCCCAAAACTTTCGGTAGGCAGTTTTCCGTAATTCCGCGTTGGAGAAAGTAAACAAATATTCAGCAGTTTGCAGTAGAACGCGCTTATCACACACTATTTCAATGAAAACACAAGAATTTGTCGTCAGGTAGACCATTATTGGGTTCTCTGAAAAGCGTCGTCACCTGAAAGTGTCTGTATGGGATGAAATAACGAGATTTGTGTAAATGAGCCGCGATGGATAGACAACAATAAAGGTCCGCGATGGAGTGATCTGTAACTTTCCCCGAATGGGGCAATAGAGCGTGATCAAATCAAGTATACGTGCCTTAAAACCATATTTGCTCGGTCTGTGAATAACTTCAGAATTTAGTGCTGAGATCGTGATGGTATGGCAGTTTAATTAGTGTATGCAGATGCACAATTTCTCTACCTTTACTTCTATAAATGTATGGAGTCGGAAGTGATGTTTAATGTGCAAATTGGTATCAATCAAATACAATGAAAACTTTATGCTTCGATATTATTAAATTATCTACTAGGCATTTGCTGCTCACCAGAATTGGTGGAAATAAATATTTTACTAGTAATTATCCGATTCCTGTGTTTATATCCGTTCCAGATAAAGCATGTGTCCTCGAAAATAAGTCAAATCTGACACTTCATACAACCAGGAGAAAAGCACATCGTAGCAAACAACCGCGGCAGTCATCATGGCCAGACCCATTAGAGGAGATTCTCTGCATAGTGAAAACATATGAACTTCCATCCCAATCACCGAAATGTACAACATTTGTTGGAAGATCAACTTCAAAGAAAAGGACAGGATCGATGTCACCATATGTACACCAGAGTCCGTTCAAACGAGCACCCTCAAAAATGCCAAGTGCAAAGAAAATGCGCAAATGTCTATTCCTAGATGATGCCCCTGGTCAGGAAAACTCGCCACCCAGGCCCACGGTTCTGGTAGAGGAGACAGACTTTGAAAATGCGGAAACAACTGGCATTGACAAGGGAACGGAACGCAAAGGAACCCAAGCTGCATCCGAAATAGACCAATTATTTTTAGAGGCACTAGAAATGCTGAAACATGAAGGGTTAGACGTTGCATTTTTGACACAAATGCGCTAATCCAGAGATAGTAAAATATTCTGAAAATTATTAAATGATTAGCCGGAATATAAAATCTTTATATTTCATGTCTCATTCAGTGGACCCTTCGGTGCATTATTTGACATTCATACTGTCAATTCTAAATTCGAATCCATGAGGCGACGTGTCATGCTCATAGCACAACGTTTATTATTTCTAGCTTGGACCGTCCAAACGGTCATGAACCCTTTCCCACCTTCAAGAAGGGCTGTGAGTATAGAGTAAAGAATTCCATGTCCGATTAATTAGAAATGATTTCTATCTGTGGAATTTGTTTATTTAATGCACTTATACTTGATTTGATCACGTTCTATTGCCCCGTCCAGGGAAAGGTACAGATCACTCCATCGCGGACCTTTATCGTTGCCTATCCATCGCGGCTCATCTAAACAAATCTCGTTATTTCATCCCATACAGACACTTTCAGGTGACGACGCTTTTCAGAGAACCCAATAATGTTCTACCTGACGACAATCTCGCACGTTTTCATTGAAATAGTGTGTGATAAGCGCGTTTTACTGCAAAATGCTGAATATTTGTTTACTTTCTCCAACGCGGAATTACGAAAAACAGCCTACCGAAAGTGTTCGGGCTTGTAAACTTTTTTCTAGATTTTGTACGGACATGGTACTTTGCACGATTAAATGTCTCAGAAAATGCCAGGTACTCGTCTTTATTTGGTGTTGATTCGTGCAGTAATTACCAAGTTATGCATCAAAGTCTTGCCTGAATCGATGCTCAGTGCTTCCAACGCGGACCGGACGTATTGGTTACCCTGCACCCTTTGACGCATGGGAACCGTCTGATCAGGATCTGCTATGTTTGCTTACGGTATAATATAGATCTGATTATACAGATTCTGCCTGACTAACATATCCTGTGTACATATGCCATAATAAACACATTGAATATTCATGATGTCATAATTCTCTACATGAATATTCAACAGGGAAAAGGTTAAAGGGACAAAGATAAATGGGTTAATATAAACGCATTTGCAAACAGGGACGGTCCCTAGAGGAGCCGTCTTATCAGGATCTGCTCTGTTTGATAATTGAATTAGATCTGTTTGTTAGTTACTAATATGGCTACAAGGCTCCTCCTTCCATATTTCATTATAATTAGTGTGTCCATGGATATTCAGTTGGTATTGAAATTCGACATGGGAAAGGGTTAAAGGCGGCACAATAAATACCATAACCTTCTGCTTTTCTGAACCTTTAGCCTGCTGCGGGCGAATGTTTAATCATCGTTGCAAACAGTTTGGGTGCAGATTAGACGCCGAGTTATCTCATCAGGATCCAAGCGGTTTGACATCCTAATCAAGTCTTTTGAAACGTATTTGAATAAAATCTCCTGCGAAATCGTAGTTAGGAAGACATTTTCTATTAACGAAATATTTGCTCAGCAGACTAAATGTTATTTCAAACTTTCTTCCAGTTACGTGCAGTATCAATCATACACTCTGTTTAAGATGCATAGTCACACATACCTACTCTTATTCCGCGGTGAAAAAACATATTGTTTACTGATATTTGGATCTGCTGAAATTTGAACTGCTTTCGATTCGACTAAACTTTTGTGGATCGTCATACATCTTGGGTCATAATGAGACCCCGAATTACTCGGCACCTCAGTTTGACGGCTCCATTGGTAAGCGGGTCACGACTTATATTTGCGTGTCAGTTTTGGTAAAGATGTAACATGATCCAGGCGCGGATATAGAGGGGGTGGGGGCGTAGCCGGCGTACGCCCACTAAAATTGCCTAGCATTTTTTAGTAATATTTTAGATCAATTAGGTATTTAGAGCAGGTGGCTGCTTAAAGCAAAGTGAAAGTAAAACAGAACGCTCCCATACGAGCGTTCTGTTTTACTTTCACCTTGCTTTAAGCAGCCACCTGCCTTTTACACAACTCTTTTTTCAACATGAATTACAAACACACTATTTATTTATGTCATCAAACATAAAAATCTAGGCCCCTCCAAAAAAAACTATTACGCCCCCCTTATCTGTAATCCTGGATCCGCACTTGTGATCTTAGCTGTTTATACTGTCAATAGTTTATTTAGACACAGCCTCTCTCAATAAATCTACTGAAAAGGAGAATTTACTAGAAAAAAGGAATTTTTAGTATTTTATAACTCTGAACCAGTGAGATAAATAGAGCATTTGCTCCATACGGGCAAATGCTCTATTTATCAAAAGGTTTAAAACAATACACCAGTGGGAGGGAATGGGGTGAAAGGCGTCAGTAAGAGGGAATGGGTTAAATGCACCAATAGGACGGAATGGGTCAAAAGGCGTCAGTAGGAGGAAATGGGCCAAAATACGTCATTAGGAGGGAATGGGTCAAAATACGTCAGCAGGAGGGAATGGGTCAAAATACGTCAGTAGGAGGAAATGGGCCAAGATACGTCATCAGGAGGGAATGGGTCAAAAGGCGTCAGTAGGAGGGAATGGGTCAAAAGGCGTCAGTAGGAGGAAATGGGTTAAAATGCACCAGTAGGAGGGAATGGGTCAAAATACGCCATTAGGAGGGAATGGGACAAAATACGTCAGCAGGAGGGAATGTGTCAAAATACGTCAGTAGGAGGAAATGGGTTAAAATGCACCAGTAGGAGGGAATGGGTCAAAATACGTCATTAGGAGGGAATGGGACAAAATACGTCAGCAGGAGGGAATGGGTCAAAATACGTCAGTAGGAGGACATGGGTTAAAATGCACCAGTAGGAGGGAATGGGTCAAAAGGCGTCAGTAGGAGGGAATGGGTTCAAAGGCACCAGTAGGAGCGAATTGGTCAAAAGGCGTCATTGGGAGACAATGGGTTAAAAGCCTAGACGAATTGGAAGTAATTGAAACTAGCAACAGATCAGAATGTCAGCAGACATTGTTTTTAAGACAACGGGATACATGTACAGTAAAACCTCTCTATAATGCCCACTAAATTGTGTTAATTAATTTGTATTTAAGACAGGTGGCTGCTTAAAGCAATATGAAATTAAAACAGAACGCTCCTATAGGATCGTTCTGTTCTACTTTCACCTTGCTTTAAGCAATCACCTGCATTTAACACAAACTATTTATGCAATTAGTGGCAGTTATAGAGAGGTTTTACTGTATATGTGTTTATTTTATTCTGAATACAGAAACGAGAACATGCTATTCCTCATGTATGATTCAATCAGCTTGTCATACATTTCGTTCTGTGCCACTGTGAAGTAATTCTTCCAGTCCCCGATAACACCCTTTCTAAATATGACAGAGTTACCGTTCTTGTCTTTTTGGAAGTGTGGAACTCCCTCCTTCTCTTTGTTTGTCTTCTTCCGTAGTTTATCAATAGAGCAACCGTCGTAAATATCTTTAAGCTCGTCATCACTTTTCATGCAACCCAGAAATCCATTCAGACGCTTCAAGGTAGTAAGGCCATTTAATTTCAGATCTTCGTAGTAAACTACCTCCACGTTAATATCGTTCTTGCCTTGTCTCGAGTCTTGAATGACATCGTTCCAGTCCGAGAGAAAATCAAAGTACTGTCCGTATGGAACACCACCGGAAATGTACGACACGAAAAACTCGTCCCATGTCTGTTGAATAGCGAGCGCAGCAGCTTGTTTCAAGTGGAAATAAAACGAAACGGCAATATCTTTTGGATTCCTCAATATTAGAATTATTTTACCATTCTTCTTAAGAAATTCACTCGGAAATCTTCGTGGCCAGAGATGAGTGGGTAGAATTCTCGGCGATTTTAGACCTAACAATGCTTCCGGTGAGGTTGTCTCTAGAAAGCACCCTACGGGAAGATCATCTTCGTCATTTTCCGTTTTCAGTAGTGTTCCGAGAATATTCCCCATCCAGGTTGTTCCAGACTTCGAATATGTCGATAGAAGTACGTCGTTTTCTTTATATGGCAGACGCTTGATGAAATCAAGCTTTTCGGCGGGTGCTGGCATCATCTTTGTTGGCAAAAGAATCTCTTCATACTTCTGCATCGGCATTATAAGATTTGGTTTCATTGTGTCGCTTTCCACATCGACTGGAGTAGACAACATGACTATCTAAAAGATAAAACAATCGGTCTGTAAATCAATGTGCGTTGGACAAACATCGTGCGTTACAGCTAGCCCAACCCAACGCAGACTTGTCTTGGGACCAAGGATAATAAACAAGTTGGCTTCCTTCTAAAAGGAAGCCAAGTAGAGACCTGCAGCAGGGTTTTTATCGAACATTTGCTATAGACAGGGGCCGTTTGACAAGGTTTTGGCACCGGGTCGTAAATAGGTTTCTATAAGTAACTATTGTGCATATCAAGTAGTACGTGCGTTATAAATAGAACGAAGACGATGAATATCAAGCGCCACTGCTTAGGAGATATATAATGCTTTAATCTTAGGCACATATTGGTAAAATTCTGAAGGGAGTTGATCACCCGAGAGCAAAAATTGCAACACAAAAAGAGAAAAATTGCAGACTCGGTTTTATTGAGTCTGTTCATGAACAGTAATTGAAAGTGCAACACTGCTCACGCCCCCCTAGCACCGGCTTAAGCGGTATTCAATTTTCAGAACAAGAAGTACTGAAATTCATGATCTTGAAGGATCAGAAAGTATAACAACACTGAGAATGAAGTACGGGGCGACGTTTTACGGCCGCCACACAAGCACTTAACACCTGCTGTTGTGAAGATTATAAATTCTGAAGGGAGTTACCACATATAAACAACAATACATTTTATTCATCTTGCTTCCTCGTGAAGATCTAAGGCACATGGACACACCAGTCAAAACATTGGTTTATGTATCTAGCACTTCCAAGTGAGCTAGATCATCCTATTAGGTTTCTTCCGGTAGTATCTAGAAGGTTTAGGTTAGTGAAAATACTAGCCGTTTCTAAGGCATAATAATCCTTAACAATGTAAGTACATGTATTTCAATTTTCTGTAAATATGCATACCGGAAAAATCACCAATAGAAATATACAAATAAGAAAAAAGAGAAAATGTTTGCTTATAGTTGGATTCGAACCCACGCCAGGTCATACAAAACATAAACTGAAACGCTTTTTCTCCAACGGCTCAGACCGCTGGTCTACTGCGCCACCGATAGTAAACAGCTCTGATTTATCAACTTTATTAACTTACTCCACCGCTGGAAAAACGATGTTTAATAACAATCAAGTCGGAAAGCAAATATTATAGATAAAAAGTACATTTTTCCATTCTACTCGCATGCTCATTAGATTAAGAAGCTCTTAAAGGGACGGGAAACGGCATAGACCTAAATAATATGTTCAGCTCCATCGATTTATGAGTAGGTCAATCTTAAAATAGAAACTGAGCCTTCCGTTACTCGAATTTTATACGGAATGCAAAAATCATTCAAATTTGTTCTGGGATAAAACAATCATGCCCATTTGAATTAAAATATTGACAATCTGGACTCAACTGATCCCATTGTTCAAATTCAATCACGTTTTCTATAAATACTTTAATATTCAAACTCCTTTGTTAGTGATAGTTTGACTGCGTATTTTTTATATACCGAAACTCGCGCATGCAAATAGCCACAACTCGTCCCGTCCGGTAGACGTCGATATTCTTTTTACTATCCCAATTCAAAACTCCTTGAGATAAATTGTAAACCATCCCAGAATACGCCGACATCCAATTCCAACACTGTGGAAAGACCCTGAGGGGTCTCTCCAATAAATAAATGATGATTCACTCCGCTTAACGCCTTCATTCATATAAACGCATTTCAGACATTTGCAAACAGAGTAGACCCAGATCATGGTCTGCTGTGTTTGCTAATGGCATTTGAAAGATCTGTTCGATATATGTTTTTGCCCCGCAGGAGCCCTCCAGTCAGTTTGCAAATTACAGTACACTCATTTCCCACATGCATAGATCAAACTTCGGCAAACAGTCTCATGTTATTGTATGTGTAATGAAATAACAAAACATAAAACGTCAACGGGGTGTAAACTGTCGAAAAGTATACAAAGAAAATAAATTTTGAAAAACAAAGCAACTTTCATCTGCAAAAATGTCGCCGGCTTCAGTTTTCAAAGTACGTTTTCTTCTAAATCATTTCAAAATAATTGACAGATAATAAATTACATTTGGTTTGGAAGCTGACTGAACACCGATATACACACAATCTCATCGGTATCACAACTGGGTCCATGCTTATAAAACTTTTAGTTGAGTCTGAATTCGTTCTCAAGTTTTTGATTGCTCAGATCTGACCAATCAAAAGCTTGAGAACTCAAATCTGACCAATCAAAAGCTTGAGAACGATGTGCAGGTATGTACATGTGTAGATATGGAAGGCATATCATTTTTTACCCTTTCCCTGTTCTATGTTTATTCCAAATTTCAATTCCTGGATATGGAATGTGGAACATTGTAGCCATTTTAGAAAATAAAGAAACAGATCTATCAAATTCTATGGGCAAACAGAGCAGACCCTAATCAGACGGCTCCTTTAGGAGCCGTCTGATCTTGGTCTACTCTATTTGCAAATGCGTGCAAACACATTTATATGAGGGAAAGGGTATAAACTAAGTATGCAACGGAAGACATGGTTATTTTGGACCTTTCCTTCATGAATATTCATATTAGAAATAATTCCGTTATAAATATTAATGAGAATTTTTTATCATAATAGCACATGGACATCGGAATTTTAGCAATAGCCGAAACTGTATAATCATATCTAGACCTCTATGTACATGTATAGATGTATTATATCATGCGCAAACAGAGCAGATCCTGATCAGAGGCTCCTATAGGCGCCATCTGGTCTGGGTCTACTTTTTGTAAAGCGCATTTATGGAGTAAAATATTAAACAGTTTCTATACAAACTCTTGACACTTCCGATAGAGTTTTTTTTGAAAATGTGATTTAAGAGGAGTATATTGAAATGGTTACCATGGCAACATGACTTTTGAAAAAATTATTGTTTTCTTTCTTTATCGACAACCAGCATCTAACTGTGTTATTATTGGTGAGTTCTCAAATGGGATCAATTTCACCCCTTAGTGAACTCCTTTATTCCAAACAAGTTTAACTGTAGAATACCTACACAACATCAATCCATTCACTACTCAATGAAGGCGAACTTTGACGTTTGACATTTTGCGAAACAGAGTAAACCCAGAGCAGACAGTTTCTGTAGCAGCTGTCTGACCATGGTCTCCTGGGTTTGCTGGTTGAAATTTAAAGATCTGTTCCTTTACTTTCTAAAATGGCCACACTGTTCCAGCTTCCATATTTCATAAAAAAGTTTGTATCCAAAGGTTTTTGACACTTCGATAGAGTTTTTGAAAATAAATTCATGTCAAGTAAGATGAACGTTAAATACTTATATAACATCAATCCATTACCCAATAAAGATGAACTTCGACTCATTTGCTAAGCAGATTATACCCAGATCAGACGGTTTCGGTAGCAGCTGTCTGGTCAGGGTCTTCTCGGTTTGTTTTCGTGATAATATAGATGTGATTCTGAACTTTCTATGACAGCCAGCAGTTTCCTTGTGAATATATTATTATAAAACTTTAGACCATGAATATTCTTGCAGTCATGAATCCTTAAATCAATATGCATGGGGAAGGGTACATATAAATGTGTAGACCCAGATCAGACGGTGCGCTCCAACATAACGGCTGATATGGGCCTACATGATTTGTCAGTGTTCAAGAGCCATTTCCCTCGACTCACCTTATCTGCAGATTTTTCCTCAATATATTATGGTGCAGTTTTTTTCTGCATACACCCAGCGTCGTAAGTGATCTTGCATTATATTTGTGACAATCGTGTCAGCTCGGCAATCCTCGAAGAATAAGTGGATATTAAAGGTCAAGTACACAGATTGGGTTTTCGTCAAATTCTGATAGTATACAGTTAGTTAAACACCAAGCTGTAAAAATTTCTTACCGTTTTTATCTTGTTTTGATTTAAATCGAGTTTTTATTGTACCGCTAACCATGCATTTTGAAAATAGATACATGATTATCTCCCTTGCGTAGTGACGTCACTTGTGTACATGCCAGTCAGGGATCCCACTGACAGGGAGGAATGTACACAGAAACTTAACCTTTTCCTTAAAATGAACGCCTCTGCAAAACATAGTAGATCCAGATCAGAGCATACAGGAACCGTCTTATTAGGGTTTGTTCTGTTTGCTGACAAAAATAGATAAAATCCAACTCCATAGTTTCTATAAATACCCAAATTATTTTCACACTTTTCCAGACATTACGTCCACGGATTAACCATAAAAAGTGACACTTTATCGAGTATAGGAAACTATTTATGGAGTGTGATGTTTATTATAGGTGTGAAAAACAATGATAGGCTATTTTATATTAAACACATGTGTTTTAATTTTGTTAATTTTAACCCTTCTCTTGCTGAATTATAAACAATTTTCCTTCTTTACCCATGCCCTGTTGTAAAATTACATATATCTTCACTGTGTACACGTATTTCGCTGTGCAATCACTGCTATGGAATGCACTTGTTGCACAATCAACTTGTAAATAGTGCAGACCCTGATGAGACAGCTCCTGCAGGAGCTGTCTCATCTGGGTTTTCACTATTTACAGGTAGGTATATTGACGTAAATAGCAAGCGAAGAGTTATAACTTACTTTACCTGTCAGTGAATTTACACTATTCATAAACTATAATTTTAAAATAGGATGAGGTTAGAACCAAGACCCTTAGCAAATAGTGCAGATTCAGATCAGTGGGACCATTTGGGTCCCGCATGAGTTGGGTACAAACAACTTTTAGACAGAACCGGACAACTTTATATGAATTTCGTATTTAGGCAAAGTGGGTTCAGATGAAATTGGACGTTCTCATTACTATGTACAAATGTACGTGCTTTCGAAAAAGAAAGAAATTCCACCAAAATACAGAAAAATAGGAAATAATTTATTTATTTATTTTACTTTAATATTTGCAATACCAAAATGATGCATTACTTTCACAAAATCAAGTAAAGGTTAAAATACCAAAATATGTATTTTGTTGTGAAAATGAGAAAAAGTAGGATCTTGATAACAAATGGTTGTCAGTCTTGAAGAATTACTAATTTTTTTTATTAATATGTTCATGTTTCTAAAGCTTGTGAATTATGTTTAAACAAAGACCTATGATAACAGGTCATAGGTCTTTGGTTTAAATGACTGGACCCACTACAAATAAAAATGTCTATAAATATATAGTCAACACATTAAAACTGCTGCTACATTTGTTTTTATCATAATGTTACAGTATACTCGTATGTGCAATTTAATTATGTTTTGTAGGCAAACAACAGTAAACATATTCATTAGAATTTCTCTATGAATGAATGTGTTCAATGGCCTTAGGCCATATCGTAGTATATTGTACTAAGCCATATTACACACGAATGCCCCATGCAGGGTCAATTGTCTCCAGATGTCAGTTATCATAGTGGCAGTTTGTAAAATACCCACCAGGGGACAATGATTAGTACATGACCATAAAACCCGCTTCCTGTATATTACATATTGTTGCATTCTTTTATGTAGCTGTGGTAAAGTATCAAAAGAATCAATCATTGCGGCCATGTTGCCTCAAAGTTAGTTGGGCATTATGTAGGTAATAATCAGTAACACTATAAAACGCACCCAATGAACAAATATAAACCCTTCATTCCATGTGCCTGTTTATGCCAATGCAAACATAGTAGACCCAGATCAAGGGTATTGAAACAAATTTACAAACATAGTAGATCCAGATCAGAGAGCTTCTCTTGTAGCTCCCTGATCAGGTTCTTGTCGATTTGCTTATGAAATAATATAACGGTAGGTCTTGTTGTACAATTACTGCCATAGCCTGTGCTCATATATCATTAACTCTCCATGAAATGATTATTTCTTACACAAATATTCATAAAGAAGATCTAAAGGCTTTTTCTTCACAATGTTAACTTAAACTTTGGGATGGATCATTGGCTCTGACAGATCAATTAGGATTAGATCAACAAAATTTCATAAGCAAACAGAGCAGAACCTGATCAGACAGCTCTTACAGGAACTGTCCGATCTGGATCTACTCTATTTGCAAACGCTCGTGAAGCCGTTTATATAAGAAGAGAATGATTGGGAAATTGACTAAAAGCAAATTAGGTGTCTCCTGCCAACAGTGCAAAATTGTGTTTATTAATCAATAATCATTTTTTCTCTAAAGAATATTTATTAAAGATTTCATGACCTCATGAATATTCATTACAGGGATTAATTAGAGACGCTAGACAACCTTGATCGAATCTTAAGAAATAAGTCTACGGATTAAGCAATGAGAGCAGATCCTGATCAGACAGTTCCTGCGTGATTTGGGTTACCGCTGTTAACAAAACGTTTGTATAGAATAATTTTCCACGAAGAAAAAAACCATTAACATACAGGGCTAGACCTAAGTCAGATTTATAACAGAATGTAGCATATCCTTTTTTATAATTGCAGACCCAAGTCATCGACTGCACTATTTCCTCTAGTATAAATTTAACTGACAACAGCCATCGAGACAAAATGTTAGCTGACCCAATATAAATCACATCACGTTTTCTTGAACCTCTCGTCTTTTGGTAATTTAAATAATCCTATTTAATCTCTGTCGGACTAGGAGCTACACCCATAGGTAGGGATACACACATATGCAGCACAAGTTACCATTTTAGCACTTAAAACGAAGCAGAGGTACATTACGTGCGATTCTTTTTTTTTACGATATCTAGTCCGACATTATAGCGAATGTTCATCAGTGACGTCATCACAAGGGAGATAAGCGAGCGACCAAAATCAGCCAGTGCTTACTTATCGGTGATATATGACAGCTGCTATATGCGATATGACTGTATTTTTGTTTGTTTTCGAAACTACGTCGTACAAGGTACATATTTGTCAAATATTTACGAAAAAGTGTCCCGCCTGTTTACTTGACCTTTAAGTTATGCTTAACCCTTTCGGTGCCAGCATTATCGTTTGCTGGGCATAGTATCGTTTATTTTTAGTGTAAGTGTGTGCTCTTCTTCTATTTTCTTTATAAAACAGTAAACAGAGTGTCAAACAGTTTGTATCCTGATGAGATGCCGAGTTACTCGGCGTCTCATCTGGATCCAAACTGTTTGCACGTGATATCATAAACCCGTCATTGTGGCACGGAAAGGTTTCGCCTTTTTTAATGCAGAATAATTTACAGAAGACTGTATACACATAATTGTCTTAACCCTTCTCTTGCTGAATTTTAAAATACATTTTTTCTTTCTTTACCCATGTCCTGTTGTACAGTTACATATATCTTCACTGTGTACAAGTATTTCGCTGTGCAATCACTGTTGTGGAGTGCACTGGTCGCACAATCAACTTGTAAATAGTGCAGATCCTGATGAGACAGTTCCTGCAGGAGCAGTCTCATCTGGGTCTTCACTATTTACAGGTAGGTAATTTGACGTAAATAGCAAGCGAAGGGTTAATAGACCATACACTTATTGGATATATGAGGGTTAAAAAGATGTGGTTGCTTAATGCTGGGCAAAAGTAATACAGAAAGCTCCTATAGGAGCGTGGTACAATGAGATTTACACTAACCCATTTGTGCCCACGATCCCATATATGGGATATAGGCAAACAGTATAGACTCTGATAAGACGCTGCATAATTCGGCATCTGATCAGAGTCTACACTGTTTGCCGATAGGAATTTCAATATAAAACAAAACGAAATTAAAAATTTAGACCAGGCATTCCTTAGATAATAAATGGACTAATCCAATATATATACAAGGAAGAATCCACAGGGTGCAAATGGGTTAATATCGCCAGTTACAATGATAGTGTTTGAAAACTCACAGGCTTTATCAACAGAATACTGTAAGTAGTCCCAAAAGTTATTATTAGAATCAGGTGTTCTTTATAATGCCCCTAGCATGCTTATTGTGCTGCTTAGTTTTAGTTCTAGCCATATCATCTCATGCTGTTCTGATTCTAAATCTAATCTTCTTTTGCAAAAAAAAAGTGTTTTGGAGCAGTATACAAGAAATCTGCAAAATTTCTATCTTTTCTAAACAGTTCTAGAAAATTTTCAATTAACAAATCAGAAGATGGAATATTTTCGTCAAGATGCGCCTCAGTTGTACATAATAAGCTGTATTTGTGAGCTACGCCTCCGAAAAATGACGATTTATTTCTTATGCTGAGAGCATTCTTTACCTGAAACTGCGAACGACAAAACCGATCACAAGTTCTAAAAATCGACGATTGCAACTTCTAGTTGTACGATCGTATGTTATTATTTACGATCATTTCAATTGCACGACCTTTAGTGAAACGAACCCTAGTTTAGTTGTGAAAGATCGGCGGGTTTAGTACAGACCAGCTTTAGTCCTGGGTCCATGCCTATAAAGCTTTTAGTTGAGTCTGAGTTTCGTTCTCAGGTTTTTGATTGTCAGATTTGATTTCTCAAGCTTTTGATTGGTCAGATTTGAGCCAATGGCTCAAATCTGACCAATCAAAAGCTTGAGAACGATCTCTGACTCAACTAAAAGCTTGATAAGCATGGGCCCTGGTATCTTTTAGGATTATCGGCGGCTTCAGATTGTAAACTGTATGGTTATTGTCTATTTTGTTTGCTAAAAATGTATAATCAGAGGGTCAATCTGGTGGGATCTTGGTGAGTTACTCGGCGTTTCATCTGGATTCAAACTTTTTGCAAAGATTATCACGGATTTGCTTGTATTGCACGACAAAGAACCAATGATTTGATGAATTATATTAGACACCATTTAGTGTCAAAGGTTGAAAATGATCAAAGACTTTATGCCCAAAAGTACTAATTAATCATTTAACCATGTACTCCATAAAACGCATTTCTACGCCTTTGCAAACAGTAGAACCAGGACAGACGGCTCTTATAAGAGCCGTCTGATCAGGGTCTGCTCTGTTTTCTGATGATATAATATAGACATGATTCTACAGTTTTTATATTCGACGGCAAATGAGTGACTAATTTTGTGTCAAAGCTTGAACAAGGTCAAAGACTGTATGCCCATAACGACTAATTAATCATTTAACTATAGCAATAAAACGTAATGAGAAGTTGTACATTATAGAACATAAAACTCAACTTTTAAACCTTTTGTTGCGATTTAAGTTGATTTATTATACTGAAAAACCTTATATTGGACCAAATAATAAAACAGATGCTTTTGTAAAACACCCCATCCATTAACAAAAGGTAACCCCCAAAACAACAATGAAAAACAAAATATAAAACAAAAAGAAGAACACTAAGATTTTACCAAGATTTTATTTCATAGAACCATGTGGCAAAACATAACTATATACTATATATATGGCGACAGTTTATTAACAATGTCTAGTTGTATAGTAATTATAATTAATGATAGTAAGTTATCAGCAAATATTTTATAAGCATATATACTGAAGCAATTTTACCTTATACCATAAAGAACGAAACGCTTAAACGATATAAACAGGACAAAGGTACATAACTTGTGCTTTCATTATTCATATGCTTATAATTGTCACATCCCTTTGACCAACATTTAAATGCATATTTTTTCTGATCACATTAAAAAAACTGACAGTAGCATATTGTCTAGTTATTTAATATTTAAGATATAACATAGACATTTTTAGAGTTGAACTATACGGAATTCAAGAATGAGTCAAGACAATTTCTAGTGTAATGCTATAAAACGTTTCACTCAACTTATCAGTAACTTGTATATATATATTTGCATGTTTGTTTCAAACAACAATACGAATTTTGTGGATGACATAATGAAAATTTGATAACCCCTGTGTAATTAACCTTGTTGACAAGGTTAACAAGTGGTGTCTGTTAACCCTTCTATTGCTGAATTTTAAAATACATTTATCCTTATTTACCCTTGCCCTGTTGTATAATTACATATATACTCACTGTGTACAAGTCTTTCGCTGTGCAATCACTGCTGTGGAGTGCACTGGTTGATAAATCAACTTGTAAATAGTGCAGACCCTGATGAGACAGCTCCTGCAGGAGCTGTCTCATCAGGGTCTTCACTATTTACAGGTATGTATATTGACGTGAATAGCAAGTGAAGGGTTAACAAGTGGTGTCTGGTAAGGTAAAATATAAAATAACATAGCATTAAGTAACATTTGTGTCACGGCCTCAGCTCATGTGAGTGAGTGACCTGGGTTTTACGTCCGACCAACAGTATTTCAGTTATTTGCAGACGGCACCCGCATGAGACAAGTTATAGTGCTGCCTCACTGGAATACCCCTGCCGCAGGTACATGGCAAGGGCACCCCATCCAGTCACATTATCCTGACACCGGGCCGACCAGTCCTAGAACTACACCTTTAATGTCGAGCCTAGACAAGGGAGCTACTAGTACCAACTTTTAACGACTTTTGGTCTGTCGCGGCCGGGGATCGAACCCACGACCTTCCGTACCGCAGGCGGACGCTCTACCACTGAGCCACGCGGCCGGTTCAGCTCATGTGGTAGTAATTGGGAACTTGTTGCCCCCAATGTACGTGACAACAATATTTGTGAGTTCTATGCCTCTTGGTCTACAGGGGCGGTGTAAAGACAACACTGCAAGATACAGAGTATCCACTATAACATGTAATCAACATACGTTGTACACAATACGACTCCCGAATGGCAAATGCAATGAAACATTGCATTCAAATTACAAATAGCAATTACAAAACGACAAATAACCTTAATCAGAGAAAGTAACGAAATATAATAGTAATGATAACTAACCTGCAAGATACAGAGTATCCACTATAACATGTAATCAACATACGTTGTACACAATACGACTCCCGGATGGCAAATGCAATGAAACATTGCATTGGTCACTCGAGATCATGTGATTAGTACCGTGTGGTATGTTAAAGGTTAGTAGCGGGAAATGGAAGGAATGGGAAACGGGATAACTGCAAACTAAGCGTTGTCCAAAGTAAGGAACACGGAAAGGGACTTTTCCACATTATGACACTCTCCCCCCGTTTAGCAAATGTCGTCCCGACATTTCGTTACTCCGAAAAGGAGTCAGAATAAAACAAAAATACTTCAGTTAAACAATGGTTTAATACTCTAAACCAAGAATAAACCTTGTCTTAGACATAGCATAGAAATCAATCGTATAAGATCATCCTACAAGAAGTATAGAAACTATAGACTGCAATACGGCTTTAACAATAATCACATGGACATTTTAAATCAGTTAAATGACTTATTTACTCATAAAGTCTCCGTCCAAATATTGAAAATGCAACTGTAATTCTATAGCACATCAGTATATCGTGCACTGTAAACATAAACTGCATATTTTTCATCAGAAAAAAATGTGCATTTACACTCTGTACTGAAAATAAACAACATCAACATACACTTACAGGCAAATCAAAAGCAGTATGTTACACATATTAGTTGCAATGATATGAAAGTCTGTTAGGTGGCTTCACTTTGCGTTTTGGTCTCGAAGACTGTGAAAGGCCTGGTGATCCTGGTGCTCGACGCATTGGGATAATGTAGCGCATCGGAGTATTAGTGCCTGTGTTCCCAGTATCTTTTCCGTCTTGCTTGACATCGTCAGCTGTGACATCAGTTGTAGACATGAAGGGGAGAAGCATATTACCATGTAAAGTCCTAGACTTCTTATATCTAGCTCCTTCCCGCTTCACCTTATACACTGGAATGTCATCATTTGGCTGGCGGAGAACAATGTAAGGAACCTGCTCCCAGTGGTCGGCCAGTTTCTGCTTTCACACGTTCAGACACATTACGGACTAAAACACGATCGCCAGGAGCCAAAACAGAACTCCGTGCCTTCTCGTCATACTTAGCATTGTTGCGACCCGCAGCCTTTGTAGCAAATTCACTGGCCTTCTTGTATGCAATCTCGAGACGGTTTCGCAGTTAACCACATATTCAGAATGCGTACTGTCAGATAAAGTATCTGTAGGCAATCCGAGGAGAGCATCAAAAGCTAACCTGGGATGTCTGCCGAACATCAAATAATAAGGAGAAAAACCCGTACTATCATGACGCGTGGCATTCTACGCATGAACAAGAGTAGGAACATGTGATTTCCAGTCGGCCTTTTTGTGGTCCTCAAGGGTACCAAGCATCTTTAGTAATGTTTGGTTAAACCGTTCAACCATACCGTTACCCATAGCATGGTAAGGTGTTGTCCTTGTCTTTTCTATGCCAGCAAGTTGACAAAGCTCCTTTATGAGATTGGACTCGAAGTTTTGACCTTGGTCACTGTGGATGCGTGCTGGGAAGCCATAGTGCAAAACAAAGTTCTCAAATAGAACTTTAGCGGTGGTTTTAGCCGTTTTGTTCCTCGTAGGATACACTTGAGCGTAGCGGCTATAATGATCCGTTATCACTAGCACATCCTCAAAACCACCCTTTGATCTCTCCAACGATAAGTAATCGATGCAGATCACTTCCAGTGGATAGGTTGAAGTAATTGGTACAAGCTCAGCTTTGGTAGGACGTGTCTTCCTACGTATACAACGTTCACAGTCCCGTACCAATCTGGCAACTTCGTCCTCCATCTTCGGCCAGAAAAACGCTCCTTGAATAATGAAATGGTGCGATCACGAGCTTGATGCCCAAGATCATCATGGAGTGCACCAAGCACTTCTGGTATTATAACTAAAGCAGAACAATCTGCAAGCGTTCCTCACCCTTGACGCAGGTTCTCCTGTGTAGGACGCCTTGTTGAATGACCAACTCTTTCCAGTGCCTGAGATAAGGTGAAGACAAAGTACGGTCGTCCAACGTAGTCGGTTTCGAACCATCCATAATGTATTTTCGAATGCACGAAATAACATTGTCCTGGCTTTGTAGTATAACCCAGTCCTTGGAAGAGAGTCCATATGAGGTAAGTATGTCATCCGGAATGCCGTCATGTGTATGCGTCTTGGTTTGACTTGGTAACTCCATAAACTGTATCAATGGACAAGTGTGGGCAATAGATGCCATGCTTACAGCTTTGACCACATACTGTGTATAACGTCTCCTGGACAACCCGTCGGCGTCGGAGTTCTTCAAACCACTTCTGTAACGGATGGTATAATTGTAATTGGCCAGTGCTGCTAACCATCTATGACCAGTCGCGTCTAGCTTGGCTGTTGTGTTAATATATGTCATCGGATTATTGTCTGTCAACACCTCGAATGTTCCACCGTAGAGATAGTCGTGAAACTTCTCGGACACTGCCTATTTCAAGGCGAGAAATTCAAGTTTGTGGGCAGCATAGCTCTTCTCTGACGGTTTCAGGCTTCTACTGGCGTAAGAGATACCTCTGTCTTTGCTTTCCTGATTTTGATACAGCACGGCTCCAAGACCTTTTGAAGAAGCATCTGTATGGACTTTGAAAGGTAAGGAATAATTCGCAAACGCAAGGATTGGAGGATTGGTAAGTATCTTCTTTTTTTTCGAATGCTGATTGTTGTTCTTCTTTCCATTCAAATGGTGTTCTTTTAACTTGTTTCTTTCTGTTGCTTCTGTCTTTCTTCGTTGGATGTCCCATGAGTAAATCGTTAAGTGGTCGAACTATGATAGAAAATCCTTTTATGAAACGTCGATAATATCCTACAAATCCGAGAAATCGCCTCACTTCCTTCACCGATGTTGGTACTGGCCAGGACTTAAAAGATTCTAATTTCTGTCGGTCTGTGTGTATTCCTTCAGATGAAATGACATGTCCAAGGTAAGTAGTTTTGGTTTTAAAGAATTCATATTTTGAAGGTTTTATTGTCAGGTTGAATTCGGAAAGTCTTTTGAAAACAGCATCTAATCTTTCTATGTGATCCTCTATGTTTGAACTTAAAATGACTATGTCGTGCAAATAAATGAGACAGTCCTTGAAATTCAAATCACCCATACAACTTTCCATGAGGCGCTGAAACGTGCCTGGTGCGTTACACAATGGAAAAGTAGTAAAGTCAAGCAGGCAAAGCCACATACAAGACGCAACCACCACCAAAACACCGATAGACAGCATGACACACACACCCACACAACCACACACCCAAACGCACACACACACACACACACACACACACACACACACGAAATGAACACAGAAAACACCAAAAAACACACAAGAACCAGAGACAAACGCCCCACACATGAACAAAATCACAAGCACAAAGACGCAAGGAAACAAACCTAAAAGGCATCCGGTTACGCTCGTGGAACCATAGGCCACCACCTACTTGGAATGCAGTCTTCTCTTTGTCATCTTCCCTAAGTTCAACCTGCCAATATCCTGATTCCAGATCCTGTTGAAAAATATTTCGATCCTGCCAAAAGATGAAGTGTGTCTTCGATTCTCGGTATCGCATAGGCGTCTTTCTTTGTTCGTTGGTTCAGTTTCCTAAAGTCGACACAAAATCTAATACTTCCGCCTTTCTTTCTCACTATTACCACGTTGGACGACCAAGGACATTTTGACTCTCTGATTGCTCCAATCTTCAACATATCTCTCAGGTGTTCTTTGATTTCATCATATATTCCTGGAGGAATTCTACGACACGGATCTTTGAATGGTATATTATCTGTTAATTCAATTCTATGTTTCACTGCCGACGTATGACCTTATTCTACCGATGATTTCGGGAAAATAGACTGCCATTATACTTTTTGCTTCTGTTCTTCATCCAAATTGGTTTCATCTAAATCTATGCCAAACGTGCCTATGTTATCTTTGTCTTCTGTAATTTCTTTTGTGTTTTCATGTTGTTTCTTTTCTTTTTCAGGACCATGTTGTTGATGAACATGTGCACTTTCAGGTTTGCCGAACAACGGAGCCTCACGGAGAACGTCTACCTCCTTTAGTTGACACAGGTTTGTCTTGGCTGGAATAACAAGTTTACTTGCTGATTAGTTGCAAATTCTAACTGGAATGTTTGCGGTTTTACCAGGAGTTTCCAAGGTAACGACTCTCGGACACACAATTCAGTGACTGCGGCTTGAACATGTCTGCTCTTCCTGACGATGCCTCTCACATTCTTTCTTTCCATTGGCTGTAGTGTGATGCTCTTTGTAGACTTGACTGTGCCAACAACGTCGTCACAGATGCTTTTAAAAGCCATATCCCATGCGTCGGAAATGTTACGTTCACTTACCTTTTTGGCTTCCCTGATAAAATTTGTGCCTATTATCAATTGGGTTTTCCGCTGAAAATCTGTTTCCTTAACAACAAGTGCAACCACATCAAAGGATTTCCTAGACACGTTACTGAGTCTACAGGCGCGTAGACAAGTTTTGAAGATTGGGGCCGCGAATGGGGTGGGTAAGGGAGGGGTGTCCCCTCCCATGCCGACTTTTTTGTTAAAATTTGTGTTTTCTTAGATGCGATTTCCATGCATTTTAAGACGATTAATAAACCGTTTACAGCTTTTGTTATTTTACCAACAAAACCTCATTCTGTGTGTCGATTTCCTGCGTGGCTAGGAATCTTAATCTGGTATCACTGAACTATTGTTGAATCAAACAAACATAAGAAACGACGAGAATATATTTATAAAATGTAATAACAAAAACTGCATTTTTAATACAAAACATCATAATAATCAATGCGTGTTATAGCAATATGCATGTATTAACCCTTCGTCTGCAAGACATGAACGGTCATATGCACACAGTGTAGATCTAGATGAGATGCCGAGTAACTCGATGTGACTTATGCCACTGTTCTATCGACATCATATCTCAGAATCTCAGAAAACATTTAACCCTTTCCTTCATATAAACATGTTTTCACGTATTCGCAAACAGAGTAGACCTAGATCAGACTGAAGAAAATGAGCACGATTGTCTGCTTTTTCTTGTTTGTGCGCGGAGGATAGCAGCTCCCCAGCTCAGCAAAATGTCAAGTCACCAGCCTGAAAATATGGTAAAAAAACAGAATATAAGTAATTTTAAAACGTTTCCTTCATTTGTACAGCACATGAATGATTGGACATAAAGCGCGGTGTAATAAGCTGTTCAATAGCTCTTTTGAAAGCACATATTCTATATAAATGTGGTATAATAATTATAATATTAATAAGTTGTTCAATAGAAAATAGAATAGCATATTTACCTCGTCATAGTGAAGCCAAGGATGTGACATGAACCACTGAGGATTGAACGATCTCTGCTCGTTCTTGATACCAAAAGTTCGTTTAGATTTATTTTATGGTTTTGGGTTGATTTGGTGCGTCCATTTCAAAGATGATTTTTAGAATGAATATCAAATCTGATTGCTAATGTGCTAATGTTTACTTTGAGTATAATCAATATGAACAATTATATGAGTAATTATTAAATTGGTATAATTACCTTTAAAGTGTTTGTTTTTAATTACCTTCTCTTAGGTTCTTTTCGGTCTTTCAGTTTCACCATCAAAAGATTGCGCCAATAATGGTTTCTCGGCTATACAGATAAAAGGGCAGAAAAAGTTTCCTATAGTGGACCGGTCGTTAACAACACGCGTCATTAATGCCATTAATTAAATCATCGCTAATCCGCAACTATCAGTTTGACACTTATGTTAATTGCAACATCAAGGGATTAAAGCCGCGGCTCTAAACACAGTTGAGCGACAGCTAGTGAAGGCTTCATGCTCACGGCCCCAAATCCGCAGGTGGCCAAAATATTGGGGCCGCGGCCGCGGCCTCTGCGGCCCCATTGCCTACGCGCCTGGTCTAATAGAAACCTCAGCATACCCGCAATACGGTAATATCTGGCCACTAGCACACTTTATATTCAGATCAAAATCATCAAGTGGAAATATTTCAGACTTCGGGTCCAGCGTGTCCAGGAATGAAGAACCAATTGTCGTAACCATTGATCCTGTGTCCACTAGACCAGTGGTATTTACACCATTCACCACGATATCAGCAATATTGCTGAAGCCGACTATCTTATCAAACAGATTCTTCTCTTTGGGGATGTTGCTATTTCCATCGTCTCCAGTTACCCCTTCAACGGAGACTCTTTCTCGTTGAAAGGTTTCGCTCCTTCATCTGTTTGTCGTTCTTGTCTGTTATTGTCATAGTCACTAGTGTTGTTGTTGTTATCCTCATCAGTAGTGGAAATAGTAGAAGTATTGTAGTTATTATTATCATCTGGTAGGGAGGACTTGACCCTCAATGTCCACGACTACCTACCAGAGGGTATACAAGTCAGCTCTGTATACAGCGTAGGTCCAGATCTTTCTCAATTTAAATCTCATGTGACGATATGCATGACCGACTACTATCGCGAATACCCGTGACAAACCACAATATCCTTATATGCATATGAGGTTACTATAAATAGATACAAAATGGCCGCGAATACGCAAGATTACGTCATCTTTGTTTACAAGCAAAGTGGCGCATATACTACTCTTAAGCACGACAAAAGTTATGCAAAAAGCTAATATATGAGTTGTTTGTTTTGTTTTCGCCCTGTAGTAACCTTTTCCTCCATAAATACGCCTTTCTACACCACTGTAAAAATCACCTGTTGAAACCATTGTGATAAATAGAGCATTTGCTACTATATGAGCAAATGCTCTATTTATCAACTATAAAATTATAAAATTTTCCTTTTCTCTAGTTGATGCTCCTTTTCGGTAGATTTATTCAAAGTGAATGGATCTAAAAACAGCCAATTAGGGAATGGGTTAAGCGACCACCTGCCTTTACTCCCACGTTTATCAATTATGTGGTGGCATTAGGCAAATCGCCAATAGCGCGAGATAACGGTTAACTCTTTCGCTGCCAAATTTTGTTGTCTGCAAACTTTGTCGTTTGCCAAAATTTTCATTTCTTTAGTTTTCTTATGTTTGATTAAAAAACAGTAACATTAACAAACATTTTGGATCCTGATGAGACGCCGAGTAACTCAGCGTCTGATCTGGATCCAAACTGTTTGCATAGGTTATCACAGATTCGACATTGGCAGCGAAAGAGTTAATAAATGAAAACAGATTTATACAGTAATTTCTCGCTAATACCACCACTCAAAAAGTGATTCACTCAAAATTCTGATTTCTTTTTCAGGTGGTAGCTTATGCAGGACAAACGTAATACAGATCGCTTCTATAGGAGCATTAAGCAACCGCCTGCTTCTACATAATAAGTTAATTAATTATGTGGTCGCATTAGCGAGACTACGCTGCATTTGATCGAGACGATTGAGCAGCGGTCGGATTGGTTGTATAAAGGCAGGTTCCCATTGCCGATCAGATCAACTCGATCATACCGATCACCCGAATTCCGCGACCAAGCTCGACCGAAGGCAATTACGTGAGTTCTTCTCGACCTCTACGAGATCTTACACGAACCCCTAATGATCATTCTTGACTCCTCCAGGACGTCAACTCAACAGCCACTCCGATCTCTGCTCGAACATCTCGACCTAGATACGACCTCTACACGATCTCTACCCGACCGACTGGACCTCTGACCAAACTCTATCCGACCAGATCGTCGCCATGGTGGTACTTGGGTCGGGGGAGCGATCAACTCGATCCTCTACTCGATCAATACCCGACCGCTTAACGATCGCTTCTCGAGCGCGTGGCTATTCGATCTCTACCCGATTTTTTTAACATTTCAAAAAAATAGTACAGAGAGTCCGAGCGATGCCGTCCAAGGTAGACCTCCCCGAGCACTCCTGCCAAGCGATCCAGCTTAACCCATTTGCTCCCAGTGGATTCTTCCATGCTTATATATTGAATTATACCATCTTTTATCTAAGGGATGTCCGGTCTACATTTTCATTATTATTTTGTTTTATATTGCATTTCCTATCAGCAAACAGTGTAGACTCAGATCAGACGCCGCATTATGCGGCGTCTGACCCGAGCCTATACTGTTTGCCTACGTCCCATATATGAGATCATGGGAGCAAATGGGTTAAGCTAGGTTGCCACTGCCGATCAGATCAACTCGATCAAGCCCGATCAAATGATCGGAGACTGGTCTGGCTCGCACGGTAGAAGTCATTGGGAGTGGTCCGGGGACTACCTTGGTCGGCATCGATCTGGCTCCTTACCCGAATACTTTGGACATGTCCAAAAATCGGGTAGAGATCGAGTAGCCACGCGACCGAGAGGCGATCGGGAAGTGGCCGGGTATTGATCGAGTAGAGGGTCGAGTTGATCTTGAGACAATCGTGTAGAGATCTAGTGCGGTCGGGATGAAGTTATTTTACCCGATCATCTCGACCTCTACTCGAGTAATACCCGATCGTTACCCCTATAACCCGAGTGCGACCATTACGATGATATGTCGGGTAGAGATCGATCAGAGGTCCAGTTGATCTGGTAGAGTTCGTGTAGGGATCGTATTCTGGATCGAGATGATCGAGCAGAGTGGGTGTTAAGTTGAAGTCGTGGAGAAGTCGTGAATGATCGCGAGGGGTCGTGTATGATCGAGTAGAGGTGGGAAAAAACTCGTGTACCTGCATTCGGTCGAGCTAGGTCGAGAAATTTGGGTGATCGGGATGATCGAGTTGAACTGATCGGCAGTGGGTTCTCAGTGCTCACGACCCTCCACGACGTCAACTCAACAACTACTCGATATCTACTCGATCATTTCGGCCCAGATATGATCCCTACACAAACTCTACCCGATCAACTGGACCTCTGCTCGATCAGATCGTCATGGGCGTACTTGCGTCGATCGGACATTGCTCGAGAAGAGGTCGATATAATGTGGTACAGATCGAGCAAATGACTTCACCCCGACCGCACTAGATCTCAACACGATTGTCTAGCGATCAACTTGACCCTCTACTCGACGAGTCTCGATCAATACCCTACCGCTTCCCGATCGCTTTTCGTTCACGAGGCTACTCGACCTCTACCCGATTTTTTTAACATGTCCAAAAGATTCGGGTAGGGAGTCCGAGCGATGCCGACCAAGGTCGACCTCCCCGATCACTCCCGATCACTCCCGAACCTACCTCTAGTAAAACGGGTCCGAGCTGAGTAGTGAGGGATCGGCGGGTTTGTAAAGAAATAACTGGAATCACCTTTTTATAACGGATTTACCTATATTGGACGGCAAAATAGTCAATAATTTGATATATTAGATACCATTTAGTGCCAAAACTTGAACACGGTCAAATACTATATGCCCAGAAGGACTTATTAATCATTTAATCCTGTACTCCATTAAACGCATTTCTACGCCTTTGCAAACAGAGTAGACCATGATCAGACGGCTCCTAAATCAGCCGTCTGATCAGGGTCTGCTCTGTTTGCTGATGAAGTAATATAGATATGATTCTACAGTTTCAATATTCGACGGCAAAAGAGTGAACAATTCGATATATTAGACACAAATTGGTGTCAAAGCTTGAACAAGATCAAAGACTGTATATCCATAACGACTACTTAAATATAGCAATACAATGTAATGAGAAGTTGTACATTATAGAAACACTATAGAACAAAACAAATCAAATTCCAAAACCTCATGTTGATTTATTATACCGACAAGCTTTATATTGGACCAAATAGTAAATGAGATGCTATTTGAAAACCCCTTTATTAAAAAACAAACAAAAAAAACCACAACAACAATGAAAGTAAAAAGCAAAACAAAACAAAACAAACACACAAACAAAACCACATCCCACTCCAAAAAACACCTTTAGTACAAATGTAATCTCAAGGCGCTCCTGTGACACGGTATTTCACATACTGAGTTTTATGGTGATGTGATTTACAAACTTCGTAAAATTATTGGACTTACCCGTTTGTTTAATTTGTTCATCAAATATATTAAAACAAACCATTGAAAAGGGATAGGATCTTATAGTACTACACCGCACTGCATGTCTGGTTGTCAACCCTTTTACAGTTGGCAATCACGCAACCCTTTTTGCATGTACGCCAACAAGAAAGGTTTAGTACTCTATGAAAGTGACCTCTTAAATCCGGAAACGGAAGGAGGACGTCGGATATCTGTATTATCTCGTGTTTGTCTAACCCTTTATAACTTTTCTACAGTTTTTGCAGCTCAATCATTGAGTACACTAGCGATATGTGGGTACAGTTTGTTTCACTTAAATGTTATCGTTTTACATGCACTTTACCTCTGTATGTTTATTTACACTGTATGGAGATGGAAAAAGTGTTAGGTTGGGCGCCCAATAACCGGTTTAACCCCCAGTGACTTTTGTCACAGACCTTTCCAATGCAGTACTTCCATTTTTCCCCTATTGTCTGTTTGTATTGTCTTTGTGCAACTCTTTATGTTTTTGGTAGTTATGTACATTTGCTGTGTTTTTTTTGTGTTGCTGATCGGGCGGCTGTTTGTTCTGTATGTGGCGTTTCTTGATTGACTCATATTTGTACTTTTGAAAAACAAGGACACAAAACAACAACACAATAACAAGAACAATAACAACAATACAGAAACACCAACACTACCACAGTTAAAACAGATCAACAACAAAACTCCCCAATCCATATTTTATTTATGAGATAAAACATCAACGGAAACCATAATATGGAACAAATTTGTCTTGACATTCAAACACTGTTTGGAGAAGACGTGTATTGTAACATATGCCATTTGAGACGAAAGTTTCTTAGTGTAAAAAGGTTAACTCTTTCCTTCAAAAAAACAGTTTTTGCAGCATTTACAAGGAGCCGTTTGATCAGGATCTGCTCTGTTTGCTTACGGTAAAATATAGATATGATTATACAGATTCTGTCTGACTACATAGGAAATATATCCTGTGTACATATGCCATGATAAATATTAAGCTAATAAATATGCATGACGTCAGTTTTTTACATGAATATTCAACAGGGAAAGGGTTGAAGGAACACATATGGATGGTTTACCCTTTCCTTAATATAAAAAGCCTTTTCAAGCATTCGCAAACAGAGAGGAGCCGTCTTGTCAGGGTCTGCTCTGTTTATTATTGGAATTTAATAGATCTGTTTCAGTACTTTGTAATATGGCTTCAAGGTTTCTCCTTCCATATTTCATTATAACTGTTGTGTCCATGAATATTCATTAGATATTGAAATCTGATTAAATATAGAAAAGGGGAAGGGCTAAAGGAGACACACACAGTTTAGACATAACCTTTATCCTGATTTTCTGAACCTTTAGCCTGCCGCGGGCGGATTTGTAATAATTATTGCAAACAGTTTGGATCCAGATGAGACGCCGAATAACTCGTCGATTCATCAGGATCTAGACTGTTTGACACCCTGAGCAAGTCTTTTGAAACGCACTGGAAGAAAGTCTGCTTGGATAGAAATACATTTTCTACTAACGAACTATTTGTTCTACAGGCTAAAAGTTAATTCAAACTTTTTTCCAGTCACGTACAATATGAAGCAAACACCATGTTTACGTTGCATTGTCGCATGTTTATCTTTACTCTTATTTTTCGGTGAAAAATTATTGTTTGCTCAAATTTGGATCTGGTGTAATTTGATAACATGCGATTTGATCAAGTTTTTGAGACACTATTGGCGGAGTGTCAAATAGTTTGGATCCTGATGAAATGCTGAGTTACCCGGCGTCTCGTCTGGATCAAATCTGTTTGCATACACGTGTCAGGTAGAAGATAGCGGTACAATGATTAATGCATGACCGTTTCCAATGATGACATAATTTCTGTTAACCCTTTCCTTGTTGAATAGTCATGTTAGAAATAATGAAATGTGAATAATGATTTGCTGTTTTGTTTATAATTTGGCAAATATACAAAGAATTGGTTTGGTATTGGTAGAAACTGTAGAATCACATTAATTAAAATTCCATAAGCAACCAGAATAGATCCATATCAGACGGCTCCTATAGGAGCCATCTGATCTGGGTCTACCCTGTATGCAAAGGCGTGAAAAAGCATTTAAATGAAGGAAAGGGTTAAATTCGACATGCCATACATTTACATATCAGATTGGATCCAAATGACAAATCGAATAACTCTGTGTCTCACTGTGATCTTAGCTGTCTGACACCCGATCAATAGCGTAGTAACCAATTTCCATCTAGATTACTTTTAAACCCAACCTCTCTGAATAAATCAAATGTAAAAGAGCATTTACTAGAAATGTGTTGTTTTTTATAATTATTTAGCTTTGAAACCATTTTAATAAATACAACATTTTGGTTTCAAAAACGAATTTTACAGAGGCGTCAAAAGACACCAGTAGGAGGGAATGAGTTAAAAGGCGCCAGAAGGAGGTAATGGGTTAAAAGGCAACAGCATTAGGGAATGGGTTAAAAGGCGCCAGTAGGAGATAATGGGTTAAAAGGCACCAGTATTAGGGAATGGGTTAAAAGACATCAGTAGGAGGGAATAGGAGGAAATGAGTCAAAAGGCACGAGTATGAGGGAATAGGAGGGGAAGGGCCAAAAGGCACCAACAGGAGGGAATAGGCCAAAAGGCACCAGTCGGAGGGAATAGGAGGGGATGGGCCAAAGGGCACCAACAGGAGGGAATGGGTCAACATACACCAGAAGGAGGGGATGGGTTGAAAGGAGCCTGTAGGAGGGAATGAGGCGAAAGGTGCCAGCGGGAGGGAATATGTTAAAAGCTTGGAAGACTTTGGAGTAACTAAAACTTGTCACAGATCAGAGTTCGAGTATTCACTGTTTTTTAAGACAACAGGATATATGTGTTTAATTCATTCTGAATACACAAACGAGAACACGCTATTCCTCATGTATGATTCAATCAGCCTGTCATACGTTTCGTTCTGTGCCACTGTAAAGTAATTCTTCCAGTCCCCGATAACACCCTTTCTAAATATGACAGAGTTACCGTTCTTGTCTCTTTGGCCTAGTGGAATTCTATCCTTCTCCTTGTTCGTATTCACCCTTAGTTTATCAATAGAGCACTCGTCGTAAATCTCATTAAGCTCATCATCACCTTTCTTGCAACCCAGAAATTCATTCAGGCGCTTCATGTTAGTAAGACCATTTAATTTCAGGTCTTCGTAGTAAAATACCTCTACGTTGATATCATTCTTGCCTTGTCTCGAGTCCTGTATGACATGGTTCCAATCCGAGAGAAAATCAAAGTACTGTCCGTATGGAACACCACCGGAAGTGTACGACAAGAAAAACTCGTCCCATGTCTGTTGAATAGCGAACACAGCAGCTTGTTTCAAATGGAAATAATACGAAACGGCAATATCTTTTGGATTCCTCAATAGTAGAATTATTTTGCCATTCTTCTTAAGAAATTCCGTCGGAAATCTTCGTGGCCAGAGATGAGTTGTTAGAATTCTCGGCGGCATGAGATCTGCCAATGCTTCTGATGAAGCAGTCTCTAGAAAGTGCCCGACAGGGAGATCATCTTCGTCAGTTTCCTTTTTCAGTAGTTTTCCGAGAATGTTCCCCATCCAGGATGTACCAGACTTCGCATATGTCGTTAGAAGTACGTCGTTTTCTTTATATGGTAGACGCTTGATGAAATCAAGCCTTTCGGCGGGTGCTGGCATCATCTTTTGGGGAAAAAGAACCTCTTCATACTTATGCATCGGCATTGTAAGAAGGGGTTTCATTGAGTCGCTTTTCTCATCGACTGGAGTAGACAACATGACTATCTAAAAAATAAAAAAACAGACCGTGAATCAATGTGCGTTAGGCGAATTGCAAACAGTGTAAAATCGATACCATCGTGCGGTAACACTAGCGCCACCCAGTGTTGACTTGTCCTGGGACCACGGAAAATCAATAAATAAATGTTGATTCACTCCGCTTAAACCTTTCCTTTATATAAACGTCTTTTCACGCATTTGTAAACAGAGCAGACCCAGATCATGGTCTGCTCCTTATAGGAGTTCCATAGTTACACCTCTTTTTGAGGGTCTCTTAAACAAGGTTTTATTGTACTTATGTTTATGTGGAAAAAATCTGCAACCGAAAGAAAGAATTTAAAAACCGTATCGCTTTACCTGAAAACAGATTTTAGAGTAACACAGATAATACACGTCTGTAAGTGCAACAGAGCAATATTGAAAACTGGGTCAGCCTTGTGTCGTATTGATAAATAATCACTCTCTAGAAACACGACAATTCTACTGATGACCGAATTTGCAAGCCTAGAAAATAATACGACACTTAAACCAAACGCGTGTGAAACACTCTGAAAACATTTTGATCATGTCATTCACGTACCCACTTCTATGCTATAACTTGCTCATTTTTTCTTCTCGTTTTGGTAATGGATTTCAAATATTTTAGTTTACCTTCACTGTCCCAAACTGGATCACTTTAATAGCTGGTACTAGGTACGAACTTAACTCCTCATTAGCATATGACTTAGAATCGCAAGCACATCGCAGGGCAGGTGCATATCTGCAACTCTGGTGCAAATAATAGTTGGTGGTATTTTGCTGTATTGAAAATATGCGATTAGACATATGGATCCGCCTATGGTGCATTAATACACAAAAATGCTAAATCGGACGTGACACTGGTACGATTGCTGAATCCGATTTGTGGTACTAAAGATTGGCTTCCGCCAGTCTAAAAAATAATGACATGTTATCAACTACATGCAT
The DNA here is from genome assembly GCA_963576725.1 of Azorinus chamasolen. NCBI lineage: Eukaryota > Metazoa > Mollusca > Bivalvia > Cardiida > Solecurtidae > Azorinus > Azorinus chamasolen. The sequence goes on from OY755241.1 coordinate 56,371,186, forward strand.
TTTGGAAGCTGATTGAAGCCGATATACAGACAGTCTCATCGATATCCAGACTGTTTGCAAAGTATAGTAAAATCCCTCTATAACGTCCACTAAATTACATCAAATATTTTGTGTTAAAGGCAGGTCGTTGCTTAAAGCAATGTGAAAGTAAAACAGAACGCCGCTATAGGAGCGTTCTGTTTTACTTACACCTTGCTTTAAGCAGCCATCTGCCCTAAATACCAACTAATTAACACAATTCAGTGCCCGTTATTAGCGAGGCGAATTTGCATATTTATGCAGGAAATACACGCATATATGCGTTTAGGTATGTACATGTAAATATAGCGTGAGTGAGTGAGTTGGGTTTTACGTCCGACTAACTTGAGACAAGTTATAGTGCTGCCTCACTGGAATGCCCCTGCCGCGAGCACATTGCCAGGGCACCCTCCCGGTTACATTAATCTGACACCGGGCCAACCAGTCCTAGAACTGCCCTTTCAATGTCGAGCGTAGACAAGGGTGCTACTAGTACCAACTTTAAAAGACTTTTGGTCTGTCGCGGCCGGGGATCGAACCTAATTCTAGACTTTTCCTTCATCAATATTCATGTTAAAAATAATGACGTCATGAATATTAAATAGCACATTTGTGATGATAGCACATGGGCATAGGACGGTTTAGCTATGGCAGAAACTGTAGAATCATATCTATATGGACATGTATTTAAGAAAGTGCAAGTATGAATATGGCAAACAGATACGTTTATCCAAGCAAGATATGAAAACGATAAACTTTACTGGGATGTGTTAAAGCAGGGGGCGGGCTTGAAACAATCAAATGTAAAAATCAACACTTTTGAGCAATATCTTAAAACAGTAAACAATCCTCAGAGCCAATTCTATACACCAGATGAAGACGTTTTAAGTTTTTGAATAGATATGAACATGGCGAGTTTGATATTATGTTTCAAGAACTAAATACATATGTACAGTCACAAATGAAGAAGAAATATTAAAATGTATAAAGGATTTAGGAACAAACAAGTCAGGTTGTACTCAAATGAGTTTTTTATTCATGGTAAGGAGATTGCATTACTTTGTTCAACAGAATATTTGATTTAGGTTATTTTCCACCTGCATGAATGGTCAAAAGGTTATGTAATACCCTTACATAATAAAGGATCAGTAAACAATGTCGACAACTTTCGTGGGATCACCCTTCTGAGTACTTTAGGTAAACTTTTTACTAGAACTTTGAATAATAGATTGGTTGAATGGGCGAAACAATATGGTGCTTATATTGATGCACAGACTGGCTTTATGGAAAATATGGTTGTTATAGATAATATATTCTTATTTCTCACGTCATAAATAGTGGTAAACAGTTGTATTGTGCTTTTATTGATTTCACGAAAGCCTTTGATTATGTTGTTAGAGAGAATTGATGGTTCAAATTAATACAGTTAGGAGTACGGGTAAAATTCTAGATGTAATGAAATCAATGTATTTAAATGTTAAATCAAGAGTTAAATATAATAATGAACTTAGCGAAGAGTACAGTTGTGATATAATAATGAACTTAGCGAAGAGTACAGTTGTGATATAATAATGAACTTAGCGAAGAGTACAGTTGTGATATAATAATGAACTTAGCGAAGAGTACAGTTGTGATCTGGGTGTTAGATAGGGCGAGTATCTATCCCATTTTCTTTTTGCCATGTGTCTAAATGATATGGAAGATATGTTCATGGAAAATGGTATTGAAGACATTGATGTGAATACTTTTAAGATGTTTTTGATATTATATGCTGATGATATCGTCAATTTTGCTAGTTCCAAGGAAGATTTGCAAAATAGTTTGAATGTTTTACATGAATATTGCTGTAGATGGAAACTAACAGTAAATACATCCAAAACAAAAATAATGATTTTTAAAAAAGGTGGTAGAATTCTTGGAGAAACTGGTTTTAAATGGCAAGCTCATTTCTACTGTTAACAATTTTTTTCTTATTTAGGTATAGTTTTAATAAGCGGTGGTTCTTTTTCTAATGCACAGGTAAGCCTTACTGGTTAGGCTGTTAATGCCTTATTTCAAATGAATAAATATCTATGTAAATTTACAACAATCGATGTCAAACACAGACTTGAACTATTTGATAAATTGATTTTACCATTTTTAATTATGGTTCAAAGGTGTGGTGCTTTGCGAAGGCTGATAACATTGAACGAATACATTTAAATGTTGTGAAGGTTTAATTGGTGTGAAAAGGAGTACACACAATGACTTTGATTATGGAGAATTAGGAAGGAATTCACTTTATTGTAATAGAAATATTAACTTTATTGTTAATAGCAGCGAAAGCGTTATTTATGTAGTAATTGTATTGTGCTTTCGAATTCTTGTTAAATTGTCTATATTTTGATATGTCAGTCCAATGTTTGTGTTATATTTATTTGATAAGGTTTTGCAGTTTATGTAGATCTAAAACAATATTAACCAACATGTTTAATTCCCCCAGTGCCAGGTTTGACAACTTTAACATTGCAAACAGATAATATCCAGACAGATACTATCCAGATTGGAAGTCACGTAACGTGGAGTCTGATCAGAATCCAAACTGTCTGTCATCAGTTGTTTTACTGTAATATTTGCTTTAGCAAATTGAGTATACTCAGCTCGGCAATCATTGGAGAATAAACGAAAACCAATTTATGCTTTACGTGTTTCATCTCCTTTGATCCAGAATAATTTACAGACATGTCCTGAGAAATTATAATCTGCAGGTTTGAGGGTTAAAACAGGCGGTTATTTAATGATGGGCAAAAGTAATGCGGAAAGCTCCCATAATAAGACCTCCTATTGATGACCATTTAAGACAGGTTGTTTGTCATGAGAGTTTAAATGAACCCAGCTGTTACATACAGTCAAACCTCATTAATTCGAAAACAAAAACATCTATCGCTTTTTTCAAGACATGTGGAAGCTTAATGCAGTGTGCAAGTCGTGCAGGAAACTCCCCTGAGAGCTTAATGTACGACTTCCAATCTGAATTAAGCCACATGGGCCAATACCGCTTCATGGCAGTCTATATATACTATACAATAAATATGGGTTCTAACTGACAGAACGGACATCCGTGTACCTCAAGTACAAACAATTCTGTAACTCTTACATTTTATATGATGATTTCGTAATTCTCTCGGCTACTAAATGTAAAGATATTTCGCTACCAAGTAAGTTTACTTTTCTGGCGGTATCAAATACATTATTATAAATCCAACAATGCTTTTCTCAAAATTTTACGTGTTTTCTGGACCATTGACAAACGTTCGTTCACCCCGGTCTCACACCATTACAGCGATAACCTTACCATATGCAGTTTAAGAGATGGTGTGATTCAATAAAACGACCTGATTCTATCACCGATCTCCATCTTTTTAGTGACCAGCATCAAAAGAAGGTTGTAAAACTAGCGAGTTTTGTCGAGGAAGGAGCCATTGTATGTGGCGTCACGGATTTCTCACGTTTTCCTTCGCTCATCCAATGAAATGGCTGCACTCATATTTGTTGCAAAATGGCACCATCCGAAATAGAAACATAACGACAGACGGAAAGGCCTCTGTTGCTAACTTATTTAGAGGACAAAAAAATGGAGATTGGTGATAGAATTGGGTTGTTTTATTGAACCACGGCATCTTTTGAACTGCTAATCGCCAGGTTATTGCTGCGATATAGTGAGACCGGGATGAACGAACGTTTGTTAACGACCCAGAAAACACGTGACAGTTTGAGAAAATCATTGTTGGATTGATAATTGTGCATAAGTTACTGTCAGAAGATAATATTTATTTGATAGTAAAATATATTGGCTTTCAATAGCCGAAATAATTACGCAATTATCATTGAAATCGCAAGAGTTACATTTACATTTGTAATTGTGGTACACGGATGTCTGTTCTGCTAGTTGGAACCCTTGTTATTATTATATAGTACATATAGATCCCTATAAAGCAGTACAGACCCATGTGATTTAAGCAACCACATGCCCCAAAAGATCTCAAATCTTCTCTATTAAGAAGTCGAGATTTCACTGTACATCTTATCTGGATCCAAGCTGTTTCCGAATGCAAGTCAGGTTGTGGATAACGGGATAAGCAAATCAGCATTATACAGTAAATGTGTAACCCTAGAGTGTTTTTAAAAACAGCTGATGTACTTCACATCAGCAGGTGTTATTTGCTTGTGTGGTGGTCGTAAAAAGTCCCCCTTACTTCATTCTCAGTGTTGTTATATTTCCTGGTCCTTTGGGATCATTAGTTTCGATGTTATTAGTTTTGAAAATCGAATACCGTTGAAGTCGGTGCTAGGGGGCGTAAGTAGTGTTGCGCTTAAGACCGAGTCTGCAATTTTCGATTTTCGCATTGTCGCTTTTGCTTTCAAAGGATCTGTACTTTCAGAGCTTATGGCGGATAAAAGTGATGCAGAAAGCTTCAATCAAGAACTGGTTGTTTGCGTATGGAATAATATAGATCTGAATTTAGTGTCTGTCATGGCCAAGACATTCTACGTTCATGTCATCATAAGTAATAAATAATAATTAATAAATCACGTATGTCATAAAAGGGAAATTACTCTAGCTGAATCCCTGTTATCGTACGTTTCGGATAATCGGGCGTTAGCTACAAGATATTAGGTGTTTCGATGTTTGTATTCTGTATTCAATTACACGTGCGCTTTATACGACAGAAAGAAATACTCTCTTCCCGGGAGCGAAATGGATAGCACTTCACCGTGAGCCGAATGGGACAGGGTTTTTCCTGTTGACTTTATAAATTCGGAATGCGAGCCGAGCGCGATGGTACAGATCTTCAAAAGCCTGTCGTATGACATGACCAGGGATCGAATCCACGAACTCAGGATCCGAAAAAATAACAATATACCGACTGCAGTATCCTGGCAGTAAGAACACAATAATACTCGTTTTTGGTAATATCTATTCAGTTACTGTTCGCTTTCAACAGCTGTCTGTTTTATCACTTATTCTTTCTGCCCTGATTACCTTAATTAAGCAGACAATGTAGACGAAGTAAGGCAAACTGTGCAGACACAGACACATCTGTTCTTGCAAGGGAGGGGTTCTTGGATCAAGGTCTACACTACTTGTAGCAATGTCAGTCGAATTCAAAATTATTCAAATACAGAAGAACCTGTCCTAAGTGGTCATTCATTTATTGAACGTAGGAGTCGTAAAAAGCAGGTTGTTGCTTAATGCATGATAAACGTAATACAGAAAGCTCCTATGGGATATTTCTGTATTACTTTTATCCTGCATTAAGCTTCCACATGCATTACAGACCCGTAAGTAGACCTATTTAGTTGTCCGCTTGAGACAGGTGAAACATTGTTTGTTTATGTCACGAGGAAAGTCCGGATATCCGTTGAGTAACAAGTGCAAGTTGATTTCAGCAAGAAAAGTAATTCATGAAAAAGATTAGCTGTGCCTGATTATATAAAGGACATTCGACAAAATGATGATATGTATGGTTACAGAAATGCGGCTCGACTCCTCTAACAAGTTACACCTGTATAAATCATAATTTAAAACACTGCAATTTTGACGTAGTCTCGTTTGTGTAATGTTATCTTTGCTGTTTCCAACAAAGTAGTGAGATGGAGATCGGTTTTGCTTGGGTGTAATACCACTTTTGAATCGAGTCAGAGAGTCAATATTTCGAATTTCGTTATCAAACCGTTCTATACTCTAACTGAAGAAGGTATTAAGGATCTATCGCTTAGCAATAATCGAACTTTTGGTAAGATATAATCATTTTGATTCTGGAGGGAATAATTGTAAATACTGGAGACTAATTGTGGTATTAAGTTTTGTAAGTATGGAGGGACTAAGTTGTGATGAATATTGTGAAACAGAATTATTTTTCTTTGTCCGCGTCAAGTAGTTCGAGCTCCGATTAAAAATAAATATGTTCTAAACTAGCATAAATTGTCAGACCACATGCTATGACTGAAGCTTCTAATTGAACACTTTCTATATCTATCGTTCGGCACAACGTCCCACAGTTCACATGCATATTCAAGTACTGGTAAAATGAAGCATTTGTAGATTCTCAAAAGTACGGTTTTGTTAAGTGTGTATTACAGTTTCCCTGGAACGTGTACTTTTGTCATACATGATTCATAAATGGCATCAATGTAATTGGTCCAATTTTCATCATCAGATAAGAGTACCCCAAGGTATCTGTGTGTATTTACAGGCTCTTCCATTAAAGACAACCGATAGATTTTAACCAATATTAGAATTTGAAACGAACAATAGTTTAGTTTTATTAGAGTTAAACGTAGTTTAAACCACCTGACAAACCTCTCGTGCAGTTTATCTCTGTTCAATTTTACCTCAATATCGTTATTGTTAGACGACGCATATGCAAAAGAAGCATCATCTGCAAATCATCTCCAATTTGTCTGCAATATCATTTATATATCGCAAAGCAATAATTGACCTGATACAGAACCTTGAGGAAGGCCTGCAGAAATATTACCCATAACGAATTTACAATTGTTTATTAAAACCTGTTGTTGCATGTTGGAGAGATAACTGATCAGCCATTTGAGAAAGTCTGCTTTGAAACCGTGTCATTCTAATTTTTTGATAAGATCCCTGTGCCAAACTCTGTCAATGCCTTCGAGATATCGCAAAATAAACAACGATGTTTTCCCTCTTCTCATGACTTATAAATATCACCGTACACTTCTATAAGTTGATAAACCATGGTTTGATTTGGTAGGAAACCTGATTGACGATTGTAAAATAAATCGTGATTTATTAGGTAATTTATTAGGTAAATGAACATATATGTATGTTTAAAATAACACGCTCAAAACCTTTTCTTACACATGAAATAAGAGATACCGGTCTATAGTTTGTAAGCTCATGCGTGTCGCCCTTTTTTGAAAAGCGGAATCATAATAGCTCTTTTGCATAAAGAACGGAAATGTTTGCTCGCAGAGAAAGATTGGATAGTGAGCATAACGTTTTGTTAACAGCTTCAGCAGTTAACTTAAGCATTTGATGACAAATTACGTCCATACCCGAGGCTTTTCCAAGTTTAAGAGTTCGTAGTATATCCAATACCTCATTGTCAGTAATGACTACTGTTTCGAACGTAGAAGCCGTACGAGTATTGAAGATCAATGCCGTCATCATGGACTCTAGAGATTGAGCAGAAAAAAATATTTAAAAGCGTGGACTTTTCTAGATCGTCCGAAAACAATAGTACCTTATTGATTATTAATGAGAGGTGGTATACTATTTGAGGATCCTTCTTGTTTGGTAAGTTTCCAGTTGGATCTAGGATCGTTATTGTAGAGTCTATCTATTATACCATTTTATAATTTCGTAAAATGATGCTTTATCATAACTCTTCATGTTGTTTACTTTATTTCTCTGGGTCTTAAAGTTCTCTAAATTGGTTGAGCTATTGTTATTCTTATTTTTGTTATGCAGTTTGTCACGTAATTTAATTTCTTAACTAAGTTCTTTGGTCATCCAGGGTTTGTCTGTCGGTCGCATCGTTATCTGACGATTAGGTATGCAGGCTTTGACCATAATTAAGAATGCATTTGTAAATTTGTCGTAAGCTTCATCTGTAGACTGACAGATATTAAAAACACTATCCTAGTCAAAGTCCTCAACTTATTACACTTCTCTTAGTCTCCGTTTTTGTAAACCAAGACGTCTCTTTTGAATGATCAGTTTATTTTTACCGGGTACATTTATGCACAAGAAGCTCGGATTGTGGTCACTTATTTGTCTATTAATATCAATTACTGACGAATTGTGGAATGGAAGAGTCTGTGATATAAGGATAGGGTCTAAAAGAGAGTGTATTGTGTTCCCGACTCTGGTTGGCTGGTTGACAGTGTTACAAATATTAAATCTGGATAATATATCATGCAAATGATGTTTTTCCAGAGGTACAAGGAGATTTATATTAACCCATTTGTGCCCATGATCCCATACATGGGACATAGGCAAACAGTGTAGACTCTGATAGAAATTTCAATATAAAACAAAACGAACTGCAAATTTAGATCAGGCATCTCTTAGATAATAAATGGACTAATATAATATATAAACACGGAATAATCCACTGGGCGCAACTGGGTTAATATCGCCAGTTACAATGATAGTGTTTGAAGACTCATAGGCTTTATCATCAGAATACTGTAAGTTGTCCAAAATGTTATTATTAGAATTAGGTGTTCTATATAATGTCCTTAGCCTGCTTATTGTGTTGCTTAGTTTTAGTTATAGCCACATCAGCTCATGCTGTTCTGGTTCTTCTTTTGCAAAAAAGTGTTTCGGAGCAGTATACAAGAATATCCCCATCTGCAAATTTTTTATCTTTTCTAAACAGTTCTAGAAAATTTTCAGTTAACAAATCAGAACATGGAATATTTTCGTCAAGATGCGCCTCAGTTGTACATATTAAGCTGTATTTATGAGCTACGTCTACGAAAAAAGACGATTTATTTCTTATGCTGAGCGCATTCTTTACCTGATACTGCGAACGACAAAACCGATCATAAGTTCTAAACAACGACGATTGGAATTTCCAGTTGTACTTATTATTTACGATCATTTGAATTGCACGACCTTTAGTGAAACGAACCCCAGTTTAGTTGTGAAAGATCGGCGGGTTTAGTACAGACCAGCATCAGTCCTGGTATCTATTAGGATTGGGGTCGGCTTCAGATTATAAACTGGATGGTTATTTTCTATTTTGTTTGCTAAAATATATAATCAGAGGGTCAGACTGATTGGATTTTGATGAGTTACTCTGCGTTTCATCTGGATTCAAACTGTTTGCAAATATTATCACCTATATTCGCCTATATTGGTGGGCAAAAGAACCAGTAATTTTATATATTACGCACCATTTAGTATCAAAGGTTGAACAAGATAAAAGACTGTATGCCCAAAAGTACTAATTAATCATTTAACCATGTACTCCATAAAACGCATTTCTACGCCTTTGCAAACAGTAGACCCAGAACAGACGGTTCCTATAAGAGCCGTCTGATCAGGGTCTGCTCTGTTTGCCCGATGATATAATGTAGATATGATTCTACAGTTTTTATATTCGACGGCAGATGAGTGACTAATTTGGTGTCAAAGCTTGAACAAGATCAAAGACTGTATGCCCATAACGACTAATTAATAATTTAACTATAGCAATAAAACGTAATGAGAAGTTCATTATAGAACATAAAACTCAACTTTTAAACCGTTTGTTGCGATTTAAGTGAAAATTGAAATCGCAACAAAAGGTTTAAAAGTTGAGTTGAAATCGCTTAAGCCGGTGCTAGGGGGCGTGAGTAGTGTTGCACTTTTAATATCTACTCATGAACAGACTCAATAAAACCGAGTCTGCAATTTTCTCTTTTTGCATTTCTACTTTTGCTTTCGAGGGATCACCCACTTTCAGATTATATTTATTATACTGTAAAACCTTATATTGGACCAAATAATAAAACAGATGCTTTTTGAAAACACCCCATACATTAAGAAAAGGTAACCCCCAAAACAACAATGAAAAACAAAATATAAAACAAAAAGAAGAACACTAAGATTTTACAAAGATTCTATTTCATAGAACCATGTGACAAAACATAACTATATACTATGTATATGGCAACAGTAAATTAACAATGTCTAGTTGTATAGAAATTATAATTAATGATAGTAAATTACCAGCAAATGTTTTATACGCATATACACTGAAGCAATTTTACCTTATACTATAAAGAACGAAAGGCTTAAACGATATAAACAGGACAAATGTACATAACTTGTGCTTTCATTATTTATATGCTTATAATTGTCAGGGATGACCAAAATTTAAATGCATATTTTTTCTGATCACATTTAAAAAACTGACAGTTGCATATTGTCTAGTTATTTAATATTTAAGATATAACATAGAAATTTTAGATTTCTTCGGACTGAAAGTAGACTATAACTAGGTTATGTACTTTTTTTTACTTCGCTTAAGATACAAACTACTGTCACACCCACACTCGGTCCCATGTTACTATATTCATGTAAACCTGAATGACACTTTTCATTTGCTTTACGCGTTTAATCCTGCACCTAATTACTCATATCGACGCCTTTTAACGCCTCTGTAAACGTCACTTTTTAAAACAATTGTGACAAATAGAGCATTTGCTCCATATGAGCAAATGCCCTATTTATCACAATGGTTTCAAAATTACACAATTCTAATATTTTCCTTTTCTCTAGTTAATGCTCCTTTTCGGGTGGATTTATTCAAAGAGGTTTGATCTAAAAATAGCCTATGAGGTAATTACTTTCTACAGTTTCCGCCATGGCCAAAGATATCCCGCGTTTACGCGCCAACATAAAAATAATGTAATCAACACTCAAGCTGTCATTATTTCTAGACAGATGGCAGCTTATCCATTTCCCCGTTGAATATTCATGTAAGAGATAATGCCATCATGCATATTTGATAGCCGTAATATGTTTATAATAATAAGTTACACAGTTTTCATGTTACCTAATGTGGAATATACATTGTCAGTAAATTCAATATGGGACGAGAGCAACGTCCATATTAGGTAACCTGAACACCGTGTAACGTTTTTATCCTACCGAATACCTTTTAATTTTTGACGAAATATATTCAAGGTAACCTGAACACTGTGTAACGGTTTTTATCCTACCGAATACCTTTTAATTTAGACGAAATATATTTAAGGTAACCTGAACACTGTGTAACGTACATGTATTACCCTACCGAATACCTTTAATTTTGACGAAATATATTAGGCTATATTCAAGGTAACCTGAACACAGTTTAACGTTTTTATCCTACCGAATACCTTTTATTTTTGACGAGATGTATTTAAGGTAACCTGAACACTGTGTACCGTTTTTATCCTACCGAATACCTTTTATTTTTGACGAGATGTATTTAAGGTAACCTGAACACTGTGTAATGTTTTATCCTACCGAATACCTTTTATTTTTGACGAGATATATTTAAGGTAACCTGAACACTGTGTAACGTTTTATCCTACCGAATAGCTTTTATTTTTGACGAGATATATTTAAGGTAACCTGAACACTGTGTAACGTTTTATCCTACCGAATACCTTTTATTTTTGACGATATACATTGTACATTTAAAAGTATACGTGCACAAATTAATTTTCAATAGGATCTTTATGCACATTTTCTGCATAAGTTCTTCATACATTCCCTAGTGCCATGGTCAAACGAAAACTATAGGTTACTATACTTTCTTTTTGTCAATGGGAACTTGAAATCTATACTGTAGCCCTCCTCAACATACATTTTTGGCCTTCTTAAATAATATATGTAAGGTTAAAATATAAGCATTCAAATGTTAACAAGCTTTACTTATGTTTGTACCCATTCACATGTCTATAATAACAAAATGACACAAATAATCCTTATAACAGTTAAAAAGTGATAAAATTATTAACAAACAATACGCAAAATGTATAGTTTGTTACCTAAAAAATACAAAGTTTTCTTTTTCTTTTCTTTTTTGCTCAAATTCAATTAAAAACTCTTTCTAACAAAATCTAGCAATAAGAAATTGATCAAACTTCACAGAATAAATGTTTTATGTGTGATTAATCAGAAAATGGTAAATAGGGCATATGTCATCATGATTTCTTGAAAAATATATGCCCTTTTATGCACATACTGTAATACTAGACTAAATGAGCAGTCGGCTTGTGCAGCTTAATGTACAACAAAAGGACTATAGTTAAGTCTATAAACATGTATTTATCCTTTGCATAAGCCACACCAAAGTAAGGTACCTGACACCAAATGTACACAATTATTCACAAACAGTGACTCTAGAACAAATCCAACTGAACCATCATTCTGTTCTGCGACGAAATAAGAAATGCAGTTCCCTATGGTATTTCAGATTGTTTTCAAAATCTAAACATTTTCTTATATACACAAACAAACTACATTATTTCGAATAACAAAATCTATTCTTTCAAGTTGGAATACTCATGAGACTCATTTCAGATAGTACATGTATTCTTATTTCTAGTCAAACTTTTTTGGTTTGGAAACAAATCATAATAAGCTCCCGAAAGGTGGCGCATGAATTGGGCGCGTATACCTTTAAATCTATTTCGTCAAAAATAAAAGATATTCGGTAGGATAAAACGTTACACAGCGTTCAGGCTATTTCATCAACAATAAAAGGTAGTCGGTAGGATAAAAACGTTACATAGTGTTCAGGTTACATTACATGGAATATACACTGCCAGTAAAATCCATTTAGGACTCGAGTTTTGCTAGCTTTGACTCGAGCAGTTTTCAGGCTACCTAATATGGAATATACACGGCCAGTAAGGCCGTGTATATTCCATATTAGGTAACCTGAAAACTGTGTAATGAATAATGCACACAGGATATTTTGGTATTTGTAGAAACTGCTGCGTCAAATCAGTTATAATTTCATTTGTAGAAACTGTTGCGTCAAATCAGTTATAATTTCATAAGCAAAGAGAGCAGATGACTCCTACCTGATCTGGATCTACTCTGTTTTCAAAGGCGTGAAAAAGCGTTTATATGAGGGTAAGGATGAATGCTGGACGACGACCATGTTCCTCTACAACTGCTCTAGGTTTTTACTCTGTATTTAGCAACAACCTGCCTGAAGTTCTCATTTTTCAGCACTAAAAGTTCGTATTCATTAACCATTCGCTTGCTTTTCACGTCAATATACCTACCTGTAAATAGTGAAGACCCAGATTGGACAGCTCCTGCGGGAGCTGTCTCATCAGGGTCTGCACTATTTACAAGTTGATTGTGCAACCATTGCACTCCACAGCAGTGACTGCACATCGAAATACTCGTACACAGTTAAGATACATGTAATTAAACAATAGGGCATGGGTAAAGAAGGAGAAATGTATTTTAAAATTCAGCAAGAGAAGGGTTAATAAGATTTTACTGTAGCTGGTATTTGGATTCTATGTAATGATTTTTAATCATTTGATTGGTGCATGTTCAAAGTAGAATAGACCGTTGTTGTTTAACTCATTCCCTCTTAGACTAATTTTAGACCCAACCTCTTTAGATAAATGTACCGAAAAGGAGCATTTATCAGAGAAAAGGAAAAGTTTAGAATTGCCATTTTGAAACTATTGTGATAAATAGAGCATTTGCTCCATAGGAGCAAATGCTCTATTTATCGCAATGGTTTCGAAATGTGACTTTAACAGATGCGCAAAAAATCGTCACTAGGATGAAATATAATCTATTCAGTATCAAATAGTATAATATGCAAAATAATTTAATTTCTAACAGTGTAGACCCGGATCAGAGGACTCGGATAGAAGCCGTATAATCATTTTGCTAATTACATAAAACTCATTTCTCACATGCATGGATCAAACTTCGGCAAACAGTCTCATGTTATTGCATGTGTAATGAAATAACTTTATACACACATAAAACGTCGATTGTGCAGTAAACTGTCGAAAAGTATATAAAGTTAAATTTTGAAAACATAGCAATTATCGTCTGCAAAAATGTCGTCTGCTTTAGTTTTAGAAGTACAATGTAAGTTTTCCTCTAAATCATTTCAAAGTCAATGACAGGTTATTTCAACTACTGTACATGCAGTTTGGAAGCTGATTGAACGCCGATATATTCATAATTTCATCTGTATCCAAACCATTTGCATTTAGTGTATGGCTAAAATGCATGCGTATATCCATGCAAATGCAGAGGGCATACTATGTGCAACGGAAGTCATAGTTATTTTAACCCTTTCTTTCTTATAACCGCATTTTAACGCATATGCAAACATAGAAGATCCAGATCAGACGGCTCCTATAGGAGCCGTTTGATCAGGGTCTGCTCTGTTTGCCTATGGAATTCGAAAGATCTATTCCTTTACTTTCTAAAATGGCTACACTATTCCAGCTTCCATGTTTAATTATAATCATTTTGCCCATGAATATTCAGTAGGTATTGAAATTTGAAATAAGCATAGAACAGGATTGTATCCGTACGATTTTGAAACTTCGACAGAGTTTTTGAAAATACATTTCGAGGGCTGGGTGCAACACTATTCTAACTGAAGGATTTAGAATAGTTTTGCACCAAGCCCTCGATTTATGTCAAGCAAGTTAACCTTTAGCCTGCAGAGAAAATTATTGTTTACATAATTTTTCACCTACAAAATTTCCACAATTCAATCTTTAATCAGTTTGTCTGCGAAAAATTTAATCAAGGCTTCAAAACAGTTTGGATCCTGATGAAACACCGAGATACTCGGCGTCTCATCTGGATCCAAACTGTTTGCATAGGTATTCACTCATCCGTCCATAGCAGGCTAAATGTTAAACGTTAAATATACATAACAACAATCCATTACCAAATAAAGACAACATTTGGCACATTTTCAAAACAGAGTAGACCCAGATCAGACGGTTTCTGTAGAAGCTGTCTGATCAGGGTGTTCTCGGGTTGCTTTGGTGATAGATGTGATACTGAACTTCCTATGACAACCAAAGTATCCTTGTGAATATGTTATTATAAAACTTTAGATCTTGAGTATTCATGCAGTAATAAATCCTTAAATCATTCTTCATCGGGAAGTGTTAAGATGAACGATGGGTTTGACAAAACGCAAATCCCGATCAGACAGTTGGCTCTAATGTAAGTGTTGTTATAGGCCAACACGATTTGTCAAATGTTACACTGCCCATTCCCCCCCACCCCCGACTCACCTTTTTGCAGAGCTTTCCCCGAGATACGAGCGTATTATTTGTGGTCCAGTTTTCTTACTGCATACACCCAGTCTCGAAATACCGGTATGCATAACTTTGCATGGTACATGTGTTTGTGACAATCGTGTCAGCTCGGCAATCATCGGAGAATAAGCGGAAATCAATTTATGATTAACGTGTTTTTGACACGGTGTATAGGTTTTTTGGTCATAGAGGAAGTCCCCACAATGAACGAATACGTAGTTTGAGAAATATTGTAAAACTTGGTATGTGTTCTGCTCATTCATTATTATGAACATTGTCAATTTGAACTTGTATCGAAAAAGTCCCATGTGTTACAAAATAAACCAATATTATATGGAACGCCATTCTGCCATGCTATTAGCTAAATACTAAATGCGAATTGCTAAATACAAAATGCGAAATGCTTTTTTGCCAACAGTGTAAAATGCTAGGGAAAGAACCGGAATGTTCCAAATGATGTAATTAAGTGGTCGTTGTATCTACTAAAATCAATAAAACAATAATTCAGTAGGGGTGTTTTATTTCTCTCACACAATTAAGATCTTTTTCAGCATATATTACAAACACACTATTCATTTATGTAATCATCAAACATAAAATTCTACCCCCCTCCCCCCTTAAAAAAAATGTCTAAACCCCCCATCTGAAATCCTGGATCCGCACCTGGATCAGGCCCTTGGTCTACTCTGTATGTAGATGCGTGATAATGCGTTTATATGAGGGAAAGGGTTAACTATTGTGCTGAAATGTTCTTCTTAACCATTTGAAGAGCCGTCGGATCAGGATCTGCTCTATTTACTTATTAACCCTTTCCCTTATATTGACGACTTTTGACGACTCTGTAAAAGTCACTTTGTGAAACCATTGTGATAAATAGAGCATTTGCTCCTATAGGAGCAAATGCTCTATTTATCACATTGGTTTCAACTACAACATTCTAAAACTTTCCTTTTCTCTTATTAATGCTCCTTTTCGGTAGATCTATTCAAAGATCTTGTATCTAAAATTATCATATGAGGTAATGGGTTAACATAGATTCTGCCATGACCAAGAACTCCTGCGTTCATGGCTCATTATAAAAAAATATTTTATTATATCCATGACGTCATTATTTTTTAACGAATATTCACGGAGTAAAGGGTTTATAGAACAGCTTCTCGTTCTCTCAGTCTGTGTTTTACTTCTTCTGGTTATTCTCCTTAGAAATCCATTTTCTTCAGACAGACAGTGCAAATTCCCAGTCAATTTTATCAAAATGCTCTTTCTCGCGATAATATTTTTATCCATGGTCATTAATCAAATCGTATGATTTCTTAAGACATTTCTGAGGAAATTCAGATAACGTCTGTGAGACTGCCTATGATTCATGAATAGAACACTGTAAAAGACACATAGAGTTATTTATCTATTAAGCGATGTTGACGCGTCTGTCTCCTAAACGCTTCCTTCTATTGTCATCAAACGATTAAAGATTTCGTTGTCACATTACTGCTGTCTGCTAAACGTCTAGTACACTTCCAATTTTCATTGTTGAATGTTCGTCCCTTTATCGTTTGATAAGCATGATCAAAGAAGTATTCACAGTCACATGATCACAGGAATATGGTCACAGTAAAACTCACAATGTCACTCACAGTAACACTCACAATAACACTCACAGTAATACCCACAGTAACGTAACTACAGTAACATGATTACAGTAACATGATCACAGTATAACTCACAATAACATGGTCATAGTAACACTCACAATATCACTCACAGTAACACTCACAATAACACTTACAGTAACACTTACAATAACATGGTCATAGTAACACTCACAATAACACCCACAGTAACACTCAAAATAACACTCACAGTAACACTCACAATATCACTCACAGTAACACTCACAATAACATTCACAGTCACACTCACAGTAACATGTTCACAGTAACACTCACAGTAAACACTCACAATAACATGTTGATAGTAACAATTAACATTCACAGTAACATTCACATTAACACGTTGACAGTAACGTTCACAGTAACACTGTATTAAAACACTCACAGTAACACTCACAGTTACATGATGACAATAACACTCACAACACTCACAACAAAACTCACAACAACACTCACAGTAACATGTTGACAGTAACACTCACAATAACATTCACAGTAACACTCACAGTAACATGTTCACAGTAACACCCACAATAACATTCACAGTAACACTCACAGTAACATGTTCACAGTAACACTTACAGTAACAGGCACAATAAACACTCACAATAACATGTTGATAGTAACGTTCACAGTTACACTCACAGTAACACTCACAATAACATGCTGATAGTAACATTCACAGTAACACTCACAGTAACATTTTGATAGTAAGATTCACAGTAACACCCACAGTAACATGTTGATAGTAAGATTCACAGTAACACCCACAGTAACACTCAAAATAACACTCACAGTAACACTCACAATATCACTCACAGTAACACTCACAATAACATTCACAGTAACACTCACAGTAACACTCACAGTAAACACTCACAATAACATGTTGATAGTAACAATTAACATTCACAGTAACATTCACATTAACACGTTGACAGTAACGTTCACAGTAACACTGTGTTAAAACACTCACAGTTACATGATGACAATAACACTCACAACACTCACAACAAAACTCACAACAACACTCACAGTAACATGTTGACAGTAACACTCACAATAACATTCACAGTAACACTCACAGTAACATGTTCACAGTAACACTTACAGTAACAGTCAGAATATACACTCAGAATAACATGTTGATAGTAACGTTCAAAGTAACACTCACAGTAACATGTTGACAGTAACACCCACAATAACATTCACAGTAACACTCACAGTAACATGTTCGCAGTAACACTTACAGTAACAGGCACAATAAACACTCACAATAACATGTTGATAGTAACGTTCACAGTTACACTCACAGTAACACTCACAATAACATTTTGATAGTAACATTCACAGTAACACTCACAATAACATTTTGATAGTAACATTCACAGTAACACTCACAATAACATTTTGATAGTAAGATTCACAGTAACACCCACAGTAACACTCACAATAACACTCAGATTAACATGTTGACAGTTACAGCTCCTGTAACACTCACAATATCACTCACAGTAGCATGTTGACATTAACACGCCCATTAACATCATTACAATAACACACCCAGTAACACTCACGATAACACTAACCGTAACATGATCACAGTAGCACTCACAGTAACATGATCACCGTAAGTGTTACACTCACAGTAACATGATGATAGTAATAATCACAGTAACATGATTACAATGACATTCACAGTAACATGATTACAATGACATTCAGAGTAACATGATCACAGTAACAACTATTTTGGAGTCTGCTTACCCGCCGATTTACTCCTCTGACGTTTTCAGAGCAGTTCACATATTCGCACATGGTAGCCAGAGTTAGCACATACATGTACTATTAACTTAATATCTGGTAGTGAATTGTCGATTATCCGAAACGTATGCTAACAGGGTTTCAACTAGAGTTATCTCCCTTTCATGACACTCTCATGATTATTATTCATTATTTAGTGCTTGTAATGACATGCACGCATAATGTGCTGGACAACACAGACACTGTAAATTCAGATCTATATTATTCCATAAGCAAACAGAGCAGTTCCTGGTAGGAGCTGTCTGCGTCACCTTTGTCCTGCACAAACTATTACCTTTTAACCCTTTCACCGCCACAGTCGCATAAATGCACCACGACAAATATTGCAGTCCCAGATCAGACGCCGCCTTTTCAAGGCGGCGTCTGATCAGGGACTTCACTATTTGTCTCAATCTCTATTTCTATATATGTGCTTTATTCCTTTGAAATTTGCATTTAATTATCTCATTTCCTTATTTTAACTGATTTAACAAACTTGGATTGCAGACGACAATTAGGGCGCCGAAAGGGTTAAAAACAATCTAGGATTACACAGTTTCCCTGCTCGTATTAAGAAGACTATACTGTGTAAAGCTGTTTTGCTTATTAACCCATAGCCCGCTAGACACAGCTATAGTTGCATTTGCGAACAGTGTAGACCCATACGAGTCTGCACTGTTCGTCATGGAAAATCCATGCCTGCATGCTCTATGCTTTTGCCTGGGAAAATCATTTGAACATATCCTGTATAGTTATGTAAAGATGTGCCTAATTAATATTTAAAGAGAACAGAGTGATAAAATATATGTGGCAGGCTAAGGGTGAACCCCTCGCCTCTCTATCAGCGACCTGACTCGCATTCGAAACCAGCTTGGATCCAGATTAGATGTACAATGAAGCCTCGATAAGTCGAATTCTTAATAAAGAAGATGTGAACTCCTTTTAGGTAGGTGGATGCTTAATGCAGAGTGGAAGCCGTACAGAAAGCTCCCAGAGGAGCTTTCTACACGACTTGCACGCTGCATTAAGCTGCCACCTGTCTAGAAAAAAGCGATAATGATGTTATTTTTATTTTCGAATTAGCGTGGTTTAAGTGTATGTAACAACTAATAAACACCGAACCGCAAAAAACCGCAACGTTTGGGGAAACACATATAATTCGATAAATAAATAAACAGTTCAAATGATGAATAAACACGCGTGGCAGCATGTCAACCACCAACAAACAGCGTTCAACAGTTACGTCAGGCTCTTATCCAAGGGTGGGACAATATTCCTCAGAACGATATTGCGAATGTAATTGGCTTCATGAGACGTAGATGCGTTGATCCAGGGCCAATAGAGGATACACGAGATATTGACAATGTGTGAAAATTGACCTTGTGGGTAATGAACTTTGACATTATGAAATCGGGGTTATTTATTGATATAGTTTAATGAAATTTACAGTGTGTAGATAATGTTCCAATGAAATGAAATAAAACCGTTATTCATCATTTGAACTATTTATTTTCGAATTATATGTGTTTTCTCAAACTATGCGTTTATTTTGCGGTTCGGTGTATTTACCCTCCCATGACCAATTAACCTGTCTTAAATGGCCATCAAAAAGATGTCTTATTATGGGTCTGTAAGACAGGTGGTAGCTTAATGCGGAGCAAAGTAATGCAGAAAGTTCCTATAGGAGCTTTCTGTATTACTTTTGCCCAGCGATAAGCAACCACCTGCTTTTTAACCCTCATATGTTGAATAAATGAATGGTCTCTTAAGATATTGTTCTACTGTATAGTGTTTCAGGAACATGTCGGCAAATTATGCTGGGTCAAACGAGGCGAAACACGTGAAGCATAAATTGATTTCCGCTTATTCTCCGATGATTGCCGAGCTGACACGATCGTCACAAATATAATGCAAGATCACTTACGAGGCTGGATGTATGCAGTGAAAAACTGGACCATACATAGTATATCGGGGAAAATTCTGCAAAAAAAAGGTGAGTCGAGGGAATGGGCACGCGAACAGAACAGATCCAGATCAGACAGCTCCTATAGGAGCCGTCTGATCTGGGTCTACTCTGTCTGCATATGCGTGAAAATGTGTTTATACGAAGGAAAGGGTTAAAATTACCGTGACTTCCCTTGCATACATAGTTTTAGATATGTTACGCTCTCTATATGTACTTAGATATACACATGTATGCGTGTATTTTCTGCATTAATATGCCAATTAGCCGTGTACTTTGCAAATAGATTGGATATTATGAGACGATCAGTAATATTGGCGTTCAACCAGCTTGCAAATTACATGTCATTGACTTGAAATGATTAGAAAATAAAACGTATTTTGAAAACTGAAGCAGACGACATCTTTGCAGACGAAAGTTGATATGTTTTCAAGGTTTAACTTCTTCGTATACGTTTTCGAAAGTTTACACCATAATCGACATTTTATTTTTATTAACCCTTTCCTGCTAACTTTGTCGTCTGCTACAAATTTTCATTCTTTTGATTTTCTTCATTTATGTTTCAAAAACATAGTAACAGCATCAAACAGTTTGGATCCTGATGAGACGCCGAGTTACTCGGCGTCTCATCTGGATCCATACTGTTTGCATAGGTAATCACAGATCCGGCATTGGCAGCGAAAGGGTTAAACGCAATAACATGGGCCTGTTTGCCGGAGTTTTACCCTTGCATGCCGAAAACGAGTGTACTGAAATATGCAAAATGATTTATACGGCTTCCACTAGAGCCCTCTGATATGGGTCTACACTGTTAGAAGTTAAATTATTCTGTATAATTATTATATAATTCAATACTGAATAGATTATATTGTTAAACAATAATGGTCCATTCCACTTTGAACATCAATCAAATGATTAAAAATTTGTTATACATGTTAAATCATTTCATAGATTCCCATTTTATTAACCCTTTCACCGCCACAGTCGCGTAAATCCACCACGACAAATAGTGCAGTCCCAGATCAGACGCCGCCTTTTCAAGGCGGCGTCTGATCAGGGACTTCACTATTTGTCTCAATCTCTAGTTCTATATATGTGCTTTATTCCTTTGAAATTTGCATTTATTTATCTCATTTCCTTATTTTACTAAATGATTTAACAAACTTGGATTGCAGACGACAATTAGAAATTTGGCGCCGAAAGGGTTAATCCGAACCTTTAGTACTCAACAAAATGAGAACAGGCAGGTTGCTGCTAAATGCAGAATGAATACAGAGAGCAGATAATCCACTCCCAAATAGTGACGCCTTTTGGCACCTCTGTAAAAGTCACTTTCTGAAAAGGAGCAAATATTCTATTTATCACAATGGTTTAAACACTTCACAATTCTAAAACATTATTTCCTCTAGTAAATGCTCCTTTTCGACAGATTTATTAAAAGAGGCTGGATCTAAAAAAAAAAAAAATAGCCTATGATCGAATGGGTTATAGAGGAGCTAGTTCGGTATGGTCGTCGTCCAGCATTCATTCTTACTCTCATATAAACGCCTTTTCACGCCCTTGAAAGCAGAGTAGACCCAGGCGCGGATTTAGAGGGGGCGAAGCCGGTGTACGCCCCCCATAAATTGCCAAAACAATTTTTAGTAATATTTTAGATCTATATACAGTAAAACCTCTCTCTAACGACCACTAAACTGTTAATTAGTTGGTGTTTAGAGCAGGTGGCTGCTTAAAGCAAGGTGAAAGTAAAACAGGACGATCCCTTAGGAGCGTTCTGTTTTACTTTCACCTTGCTTTAAGCAGCCACCTGCTTTTAACACATCTCTTTTTCAACATGTATTACAATATGTTTTATGTCATCAAACAAAAATCTACGCCCCCCCCCCCACTCCAAAAAAACTTCTACGCCCCCCTTAATCTGAAATTCTGGATCAGCACCTGGACCCATGTCTGTCTGCTTATGAAATTATTACTGGGTCCATGCTTATAAATCTTTTTAGTTGAGTCTGAGATCGTTCTCAAGCTTTTGATTGGTCAGATTTGAGTTCTCAAGCTTTTGATTGGTCAGATTTGAGCCTTTGGCTCAAATCTGACCAATCAAAAACTTGAGAACGATCTCAGATTCAGCTAAAAGTTTTATAAGCATGGACCCAGATTTGACCCTACAGTTTCTAGTTCTACCAATACTAAATATCCTGTGTACATGTCAGTATAAAAATTCAGCTAATAAATACATATATACATGTACATGATGCCATTATCTCATACATAAATATTCGTCAGGGAAAACTGTCATCTGTGTCAATGGTAATGCAATACATGTATATGACGAAAAGTATGCAGTGTTGCATTAATTTAGCGTCTACCTGCTTTTAAAAACACCAAATGCACTTTAGAGGGATCTGCTATATATGACAAAATTATAAGCAAGCTGTTGGTATTTTTAACCCTTTCCTTCATATAAACACATTTTCGCGCATATGCAAACAGAGTAGAACCAGATCAGACGGCTCCTGTAGGAGCCGTCCGATCAGGTTCAGCTCTGTTTGCTAATGGAATTTGATATATCTGTTTCTTTACTATCCAAAATGGCTATAATGTTGCACCTTCTATTATTCATTACAGATATTGTGTCCATGATTATTCAGTAGGTATTGGCAATTGGAATAAACATAGAACAGGGAAAGGGTTAAACGTGCTATTCAAATGAAATATGACATTCAGGTTTACGTGTGAGTAGAGAAACATAAGATAGTGCGGATGTTAACCCTTTTACCGCCGAAGTCGCAAAAATGCACCACGACAAATAGTGCAGTCCCAGATCAGACGCCGCCTTTTCAATGCGGCGTCTGATCAGGGACTTCACTTTTTGTCTCAATCTCTATTTCCACATCTGTGCAATATTCCTTTGAAACTTGCCTTTATTTATCTCATTTCTTTACTTTATCATATGATTTCACAAAAAAATCGATTGCAGACGACAATTTGAAATTTGGCGCCGAAAGGGTTAAGCGGAGTGAATTATCATTTGTTTATCTATTATCATTGGTCTCAGGACAAGTTTACGCTGGGTGGAATTAGCGGTAACGCTCGATGGTTATTGATTTACACTGTTTGCAATTCGCCCAACGCACAATTGTTCACAGTCGGATTTTTATCTTTTATATAGTCATGTTGTCTACTCTAGTCGATGTGAAAAGCAACACAGAGAAAATCCATCTTACAATGCCGATGCAGAAGTATGAAGAGGTTCTTTTGCCAACAAAGATGATGCCATCGCCCGCCGAAAAGCTTGATTTCATCAAGCGTCTGTCATATAAAGAAAACGACGTACTTCTAACGACCTATTCCAAGTCTGGTACATCATGGATGGGGAACATTCTCGGAAAACTACTGAAGACGGAAACTGACGAAGATGATCTCCCGGTCGGTCGCTTACTGGAGACGGCCCCGCCGGAAGCAACGTTAGGTCTCAAATCGCCCAGAATTCTGACTACTCATCTCTGGCCACGAAGATTTCCAACGGAATTTCTTAAGAAGAATGGTAAAGTAATTCTACTATTGAGGAATCCAAAAGATATTGCCGTTTCGTATTATTTCCATTTGAAACAATCTGTTGCGTTCGCTATACAACAGACATGGGACGAGTTTTTCGTGTCGTACACTTCCGGTGGTGTTCCATACGGACAGTACTTTGATTTTCTCTCGGAATGGAACCATGTCATTCAGGACTCGAGACAAGGCAAGAACGATATTAACGTGGAGGTATTTTACTACGAAGATCTGAAATTAAATGGTCTTACTACCTTGAAGCGTCTGAATGGATTTCTGGGTTGCAAGAAAAGTGATGACGAGCTTAAAGAGATTTACGACGGGTGTTCTATTGATAAACTAAGGGAGAAGACAAACATGGAGAAGGACAAAATTCCACTAGGCCAAAGAGGCAAGAACGGTAACTCTGTCATATTTAGAAAGGGTGTTATCGGGGACTGGAAGAATTACTTTACAGTGGCACAAAACGAAACGTATGACAGGCTGATTGAATCATACATGAGGAATAGCGTTTTCTCGTTTGTGTATTCAGAATGAAGAAAACACGTATATCCTGTTAAAAAACAGTGTCTACAGAAACTCTGCTCTGTGGCAAGTTTTTAACCCATTCCCTCTACTGTTGATTTTAACCCATTCCTCCCTACTGATGCCTTTTGACCCATTCCCACTCTTCTGGTGCCTTTTTACCCATTCCCCCTACTGACGCCTTTCGACCCATTCCTTCCTACTGACGCCTTCTGACCCATTCCCACTCTTATGACGCCTTTTAACCCATTCCCTCCTACTGACGCCTTTTAACTGGTGCAATTTAACCCATTCCCTCATACTGTTGCCTTTTAACCCATTCCATCCTACTGGTGCATTTTAACCTATCCCTCATACTGGTGCCTTTTACACCATTCCCTTCTACTCGTGCCTTTTAACCACTTCTCTCCTACTGACGGTTTTTGACGCCTCTGTAAAAGCCATTTTTTGAAACGATTGTGATAAATAGGACATTTGTCCCTATAGAGCAAATTCTCTATTTATCACATTGGTTCAAGTTTATATAATTCTAAAAACACACCCTGGCGCCTTTTAACCAATCCCCTTTAACTGGTGCCTTATAAGCCATTCCCTCCTACTGGTGCCTTTTAACACATTCTTTCCTATGGGCCCTTTTAACCCTTTCCCTCATATTGACGACTTTTGACGAGTCTGTAAAAGTCACTTTGTGAAATCATTGTGATAAATAAAGCATTTGCTCCTATAGGAGCAAATGCTCTATTTATCACAATGGTTTCAAACTACAAAATTCCAAAATTTTCATTTTCTCTAATTAATGCTCCTTTTCGGTAGATAAATTCAAAGAGGTTGAATCTAAAAATAGCCTATGAGGTAATGGGTTAACCCATTTCCTCCTACTGGTGTCTTTTGACGCCTCTGTAAAAGTCATTTTTGAAACCACATGCTCTATTTATCACATTGGTTACAAAGCTATATACATGTAATTCTAAAAAAATCTAGTAAATGCTCTTTTTCAGTAGATTTATTGAGAGAATTTGGATCTAAAAGTAGTCCAGGAGGAAATGTATTACTACGCTATTGACCGAGTGTCAACAGCTAAGACCATGGTGAGACACCGAAATCTCGATTTGTCATTTGGATCCAAGCTGATATGTAAATGTACTGCATGTCGCGTTTTACCATTTCCTTCATTTAAATGTTTTTTCACGTCTTTGCAAACAGATTAGACCAAGATCAGACAGCTCCTGTAGGGGCCGTCTGAATAGGGTCTATTCTGTTTGCTTGTGAAAGTATAATTGATGTGATACTATAGTTTCTACCAATACCAAAACAATCATTTGTACATATATCATTATAAAAATTAAGTAAATCAAGATTCATATTTCATTGTTTTTCTAACATGACTATTCAACCGGAAAAGGGTAACAAAAGTAGAGTTAACCCATTACCTCATAGGCTATTTTTAGATACAACCTGTTTGAATAAATCAACCGAACATGAGCATTAACTAGAGAAAACTAGGAGCAAATGCTCTATTTATCACAATGGTTTCAAACGGTGACTTTTACAGAGTCGTCAAAAGTCTTCAATATGAGGGAATGGGTTAACAATGGAAGCAGTTATACATTAACAATAGTCCCGCTATCTTCTGCCTGACTCGCATTTGCAAACAGTTTGGATCCAGATGAGATGCCGATTAACCCAGTCAATAGTTTCTTCAAACGCTTGGTCGAAAAGTAGTCCCAACTTTCACTAGAGCCAACTTTCTGCAAACAATTATTTTTCACCTCGGAATAAGATTAAGTATTATGTGACTATGCATTCATATTGTACGTGACTTGAAAAAAGTCTGAATTAGCCTTTAGCCTGCTGAGCAAATATTTCGTTACTAGAAAATGTCTTCTAACTATGCTTTCCCAGCAGACTTTCTTCCAATACGTTTTAACCCTTTTCGCTGCCAATGCCGGATCTGTGATTACCTATGCAAACAGTTTGGATCCAGATGCGACGCCGAGTAACTCGGCGTCTCATCAGGATCCAAACTGTTTGTCACTGTTACTATGTTTTTGAAACAAAAATGAAGAAAATCAAAAGAACGAAAATTTGTAGCAGACGACAAAGTTAGCAGACGACAGAGTTTGGCAGCGAAAGGGTTAAAGACTTGATCAGAGTGCCAAACAGTGTGAATCCCGATGAGACGCCGAGTTAGCAGAGTTACTCGGCATCTCATCTCGACCCAAACTGCTTGCAACGCTGATTACAGATCCGCCCGCCACAGGCTAAGGGTTTAAAAAACAAGCTAAAAGTTCTGGCAAAACTGAGTATGTCTCCTGTTTCCTTTAGCTCTTTTATCTTTGTCCCTTTAAATCTTTCCCTGTTGAGTATGTGCACACAGGGTATATATGCTCAGGCAGAAACCGTAGAATAAGATCTATAACCTCTCTATAACGGCCACTAGATTACATCAAGTATTTTGTGTTAAAGGCAGGTGGCTGCCTAAAGCAAGAAGAAAGTAAAACAGAACACTCCTATAGGAGCGTTCTGTTTTACTTTCACCTTGCTTTAAGCAGCCATTTGCCCTAAATACCAACTAATCAACACAATTATGTGGCCGTTATAGAGAGGTTTTACTGTACATTATGTCGTAAGCAAACAGAGCAGATCCTGACCGACGGCTCATAGTAACCGTCCGATCTGGGTCTACTCTGTTTGCAAATGCGTCAAAATGCGTTTATTTGAAGGAAAGGGTTAACCCTTTTAGCACTAAGAAACTTTCGTCTAAAAAGGTCGACTGCTACAATTCATAAAGTCCTGTTTCTACCATGTCTTCTCCAAACAGTGTTTGAATGCCAAGACAACTTTGTTCCACATTTTGGATTCTGTAGATGTTTAACGTCATCAATAAAATATGGTTCGGGGGATTTTTTTTTTTTGCTGCGGTTGTGTTTTTTGTCTATTGTTGTTGGTGATGTTGGTGTTGGTGGTGGGGTGGTGGTGGTGGTCGTCGTCGTCGTCGTCGTGGTGGCGGTGGCGCCGCTGCTGCTGCCGTGGCTTGTTTTTTTGGGGTTTTTTGTTTGTTTTTTTGTTTTTTTTGGGAGGTGGGGGTATATATACATTTTTTTTTCATTGTTGTTTGGGCGGTTATTTGTTTATAATGGATTGGATGTTTTCAAATAGCATCTGATTTATTATTTGGTCCAATATAAGGTTTTTCGGTATAATAAATCCACCTAAATCGCAAAAAGACATATAAAATGAAACGCTCAGTAACTCATCAAGATCCAACCAGTTTGACACTTTGATTATATTTTTTAGCAAAAATTAGAAAATAACCACCTACTTAGCAATCTGAAGCAGACCATAACTTTAGAAGATACCCTTAACCCATTACCTCATAGGCTATTTTTAGATCCAACCTCTTTGAATAAATCTACCGAAAAGGAGCATTAACTAGAGAAAAGGAAAATTTTAGATTTTTTGTAGTTTGAAACCATTGTGATAAATAGAGCATTTGCTCCTGTAGGAGCAAATGCTCTATTTATCACAATGGTTTCACAAAGTGACGTTTACGGAGTCATCAAAAGTCGTCAATATGAGGGAATGGGTTAAACTTGGCGGCGGAAATACTCAAGCTATTCCTTTACAAACCCGCCGATCCCTCACTACTCAGCTCGGACCCGTTCTACTAGAGGTAGGTTCCCACTGCCGATCAGATCAACTAGATCATGCCGATCACCCAAATTCCCCGACCAAACTCGACCGAATGCATGTACACGAGTTCTTTTCGATCTCTACTCGATCATATATAAGTTACGCGATCCCTTCGCGATCATTCACGACTCATCCACGACGTCAACTAAACACCCACTCTGCTCGATCATCTCGATCCAGAATACGATCCCTACACGATCTCTACCAGACCAGCTGGACCTCTGGTCGATCTCTACCCGACCAGATCATCGTCATGGTCGTACTCGGGTTATAGGGGAACGATCTTGTATTACTCGAGTAGAGGTCGAAATGATCGGGTAAAATGACTTCATCCCGACTGCACTAGATCTCTACACGATTGTCTCCCGATCAACTCGACCCTCTACTCGATCAATACCCGATCGCCTCTCGGTCGCGTGGCTACTCGATCTCTACCCGATTTTTTCAGCGGTTAGCTGTCTATTTTCACTTTTGTTCTAGTTTTCCACCAATCAGAAACTATGTTACATTGTAATTTGCATATGACCTACTAGTATTTTCTAGTAAACCGTATTTTCATTAGTTAATCCCTTGACTGGCATCCAGCCTTTTTATAATGCCTCTACACATGGCCAAACTGAATGTAGGACGTTTCGGCATAGGAAGTTTCGCCCCGGATGTTTCGACTTAGGACGTTTTGGCCATCTATTTATTCGGCCTAGGACTTTTCGGCACAAATTGAAAATTTGTATTAAAAAGCAAAAATTGAATAATCAAAATCATTAAATAACTATCTATATGTTAAATATTGATATGTGGTCCATTTTGTTTGGTTTATACAGATCAGGATATTAGCTAAGCAGGTGACATATTCACACTTACTCAACCTTGGGTACAATGAGTGATAAAGAGGTGCTTTCAAATACTATAGTCACATTGTTTAGTCATTAAAACAGCTCCAGACCACATAACACATTACTAATGATTTACTATCCCATTCAGTTTTGATTTTAGTCTTGGTCCAAACTGTTCGCCACTCACTTTATGCTTTTTGTTTTCAGTCAAAATGTTGTTTAGTTCAACTTTTGGTGGATTCAAATACATGTACAATACTGTAGTCACATATTTGTTTATTACCATGACCGGTAAAACAATATGAATTATTTATTACTTTGGTCATTATCAAAACTAGAGTATACAATACATAAACAATATTACTGAATAAAACTATATATTATCCTCAAAAGGTGTGAATCAATTTTGACTATTCAATTTTTGGTGTGTCATACTTTATATCAGTTCCTATCCCATTATCGTACTTATCACCTTATGGTCATGATTGCTAAGCATTATTGCCAGTTTGCCAAAACCACTTTTAAACATTTAGTATCATTTTGCTATCAATTTAATACCGCATTTGATCACATCCACTTTGACGAACAGGTAGTTTGCCGAAACCACCATAATTCACAGGCAATGCTATAGGAAATAAAGAAGAAATGTTGTTTAGTATATTAGAGTAGTGGCATTAATAGTATTAATTACTATCCCCGACCACAGCACCAATTAAGGCTCTGGTTATTCGCTCTCTGTGATATAAAGCTACTTACTGAAGGCTATTGTTACGGCTCAATCACCTGGCGCTTTGGATCGAGTAGTAGGTTGAGATAGCTAACTTTATATTGTTTTACAAATACATGTATATTCAGTTAATGGTGTCACTAATGATGATGCACACACGTCAATTAATGCGTTGGTCCAGGCTATAGATAAATACCTTTCTTTAAGTAATTACAGCCTCTGCACAAACAAAACTAAATTATGTATGCTTTATTTAAAGTGTATTCAATTAGTTATCTTCATATCAATATAAATATACATGCTTTCAAGTAAATTGTTATAATAGGTAAAATGAAGAACTAACTTCAGATAGTTTTAAAAAAATACTTTGACATTGTACATTTTAATAGTGATTTCCTATAAAAGTAACTTGATTTTTTCCATAATTGCTTATTCTACTCCAAGTCATTTCCATTGCATACTTCTCTGCTAGTATAATTACAAGCAACCCTTCATAGATCTAGTTCCCTGTATTAACAGAATCTCGAAACATTGAAATTAAGTTGGCAGAGATTTAATATCATTATTGTTTGGTACATTATGTCAATATTTGAATGCCGCTGAATATCTTTTTAAAAGATATTTCTTGTTTGGACATGTCCAAACAATTCGGGTAAGGAGTCCGAGTGATACCGACCAAGGTAGTCCCTCGACCACTCCTAATAACCCCTACCGAGCGAGTCAGACCAGTCCACGATCATTTCATGCCTTCGGTCGAGCTTGGTCGCGGAATTTGGGTGAGCGGGATGATCGAGCTTTACACAACCACTCAGATCGCTGCTCGATCATCTGGATCAAATACAGCGTAGTCTCGTTAATACAACCACATAATTAAGTAACACAGGAGTCTGTAGAAACAGGTGGTTGCTTAATACAGGGCAAAAGTAATACAGAAAGCTTCTATAGGAGCTGTCTGCATTACTTTTGCCCTTCATTCAGCTACCGCCTGTCTTACTGATCCATATTTAGCTCCTATAGGAGCTTCCTGTATTGCTTTTGTCCTGCATTCAGCTACCACCTGTCTTACTGATCCATATGTAGCTCCTATAGGAGCTTTCTGCATTACTTTTGCCCTTCATTCAGCTACCGCCTGTCTTACTGATCCATATTTAGCTCCTATAGGAGCTTCCTGTATTGCTTTTGTCCTGCATTCAGCTACCACCTGTCTTACTGATCCATATGTAGCTCCTATAGGAGCTTTCTGCATTACTTTTGCCCTGCATTCAGCTACCGCCTGTCTTACTGATCCATATTTAGCTCCTATAGGAGCTTCCTGTATTGCTTTTGTCCTGCACTTTAGCTACCACCTGGATAAGAATTCACCTTTTCACATTACACTTTCTTTGAGTGGTGGTATTAGCGAGAAATTACTGTATAAATCTGTTTTCATAAATTTATTAACTCTTTCGATGCCAATGTCGGATCTGTGATTACCTATGCAAACAGTTTTGGATCCAGATCAGACGCTGAGTAACTCGGCGTCTCATCAGGACCCAAACTGTTTGTTAATGTTACTATTTTTAATCAAACATAAGAAAACTAAATAAATGAAAATTTTAGCAGACGACAATGTTTGCAGACGACAAAATTTGGCAGCGAAAGAGTTAACCGTTCTCCCGCGCTATTCGCGACTTGCCTTGCATTCGCAAACAGCTTTTGGTCCAGATGAATACAGCGAGGTCTCGCTAACGCGACCACATAATTGATAAAGGTAGGAGTAAAAGATAAATAGCTCTATGTGTCTTTTACAGTGTTCTATCCGTTTAGGAGACAGACGCGTCAACATCGCTTAACATATAAATAACTCTATGTGTCTTTTACAGTGTTCTATCCATGAATCATAGGCAGTCTCACAGACGTTATCTGATTTTCCTCAGAAATTTCTTAAGAAATCATACGATTTGATTAATGACCATGAATAAAAATATGTCGCGAGAATGATTTTTTTCATAAAATTGACTGGGAATTTGCACTGCCTGTCTGAAGAGAATGGATTTCTAAGGAGTATACTCTGGAGATGATAAAAGATTCAGAAGGCGTTCAGTTAACCCATTAATCCATAAATATTCATGTTTAATTGTGTTATTTTTTAATAATGGCATATTAACACATGAAAGTTTTACCAATTCCATAAACAAAAAGACCAGACACTGATCAGACGGCTCCTATAGGAACCATCTGATCTGAATCTACTCTGTTTGCAAAGGCGTAGAAATGCGTATTTATGGAGTAAATGGTAAAAAAGAACATTTCAGCACAATGGTTATAATGATAAGAATATATCGCTGTAATGATCTGTATCTTGAGAATGAAAGATTTGATACTCACACACTGACCTTTTCCTGAAGTATTTGCACGACACTGCAGCTTTCAAATGCAACTCTGGTACCGAGGATGCGGAGTAACAGGCGCGGATTTAGAGGGGCGGGGCCGGCGTACGCTCCCCTGAAATTGCCCAAACAAATGTTTTTAGTAATATTTTAGATCTAGATCTACTAAAAATCAATAAAACATTGATTTAATCTGAGTATTGTTAGTTCCCTTGCCCAATTACGCTCTTTTTCAACATCTATTACAAACACACTACAGTAAAACCTCTCTATAACGGCCACTTTTATCGTAAAAGTAATGCAGAAAACTCATATTGGAGCTTTCCATACAGTTGAACTTCGATATCTCGAACTCGGATAACTCGAACTTCGGGATATACCCTTATTATATACCGTGAAAGGTAAGTAACTCCAGAACAAATACGGTTTTACCTCTACGGGTGGATTCGTCCTAAAGATCACAGCTCACGGGTCAAAATCGAGCTACAGTTGAACTTCGATATCTCGAACTCGAACTTTGGAATAACTTTGGGATAACTCGAACAAAACGTTTTGCCCTTCCAAAACTTACAATACAGAATTGCTCTAAAGTGTATCGCTATTTAAATACTTAACTGCTCTAATCTGATATTTCGACCACTAAGGGCCTTTTTCAAAGATTATCATGTCTCCTTCTATTCTCTTTGATTTTATGGCTGAATGCATGTAACAAAAATGTGACGTGTATTTTGACATGATAATCTTTGAAAAAGGCCCTTAGTGGTCGAAATATTAGATCAAAGCAGTTCAAATATTTATGTATTATATTAATTCCCTATTTTGGAATATTTTCTTCATTGTGTATCGCTATAGATATCTAGAAACACATGTGGCAGCTTAATACAGGTCTAAAGTAATGCTGAAAGCTCCTGTAGGAGCTTTCAGCATTACTCTAGACCTGTATTAAGCTGTGAACTCGAGAAATTGTTCAGATTAGAAATCGGATAACTCGAACTTCTGTTATCGCGAACTAATTTGTATGGTCCCTTGAAGTTCGAGTTATCATAGGAACGGCTAGTTTGATACAAAGCTTTACTCTACATGTTCTCAGACCGCACATCGACAAATTATCTGAACACCAAAGATTCTTCTTGAAAATTCCTTTTATTAATAAAGGTATTGATTTTATTGACCTCCAAAGTATTTTTAGAGACAAAAATGTAATTGACACTATTCCTATATACTTTAAAAATACAGAACCACCTATCATCTGCTACAAATATAACAAACCCATCAGAAATACAATTTTCAACTATAATAAAATTGTGGCCGACCTTAATATTAATGATAATATTCCTGATAATTGAGATTGCGCCACCTCAAAATTTTGCTATTCTCCGGCTGGTCATGTGATTACTGGTAATTTTGAGATAATTAAAGATAAACGTCTAAGATCTCTTTTGAATAAAGGTCCCAAATATAGAATACCATCCTTGATAGATTTTAACTCTTGTCGAGTTCAGATTGCGGAGGCTTTACAAAATTTTAGTATTAAATGGTGTCGAAGAGAACATGTTGAGTCTACTGCCCTTTCTTGTTGGAAAAAACTAATTTTTGATATAATTGATAAACGCATTTCCTTTTACAGCTCTAATAAACACCTTCTTCCACCTAAACCTAGAACTTCATTTAGACATCTTAAAAAGGGTTTACAGGATTTCCATTCAAAATACGTTTTTGTTCCTGCTGATAAGGCATCAAATAATGTGATTATTATTTGACGATTACATTATATCGATGTCTTGAAGCAGGAAATTACTAATACCAAGTCATACATTTCAGTTACCACTGACGAAAAGACCATCATTTCAGACCATGTCAAAAAGTGTGAACAATTTGGAACCGATATTAAAATTACACAACATAAACTTCCTACTATGTATTGGTTACCAAAACTACATAAAAAACCATATAAAGCGCGTTTCATTGCAAATTCTAGTTCATGTACAACTACTAAATTGTCTATACTTTTGACTTCTTGTTTAACGAAGGTAAAGGAACATGTAAAATTTTACTGTGATAAGACTTATGAAAATTCTGGAATAAATCTCTTCTGGTCTATTAAGAACTCTTCAGAAGTCTTAAACAAACTTAAGAACAAAAGGTATCTTGCATCCACTGTAAGCACTTACGATTTTTCTACTCTGTACACAACTCTTCCTCATATTTTAATTAAGGATAAGCTTACTAGCTTGATCCAGAAAGTATTTGCCCGAGGAAAAACATCGTTCTTGGCATGTAATGCTGAAAAAGCTTTCTTTACTGACGAGCAAATGAAATATTACACCAATTGGACTTGCTCAGAAGTTTGCGAAGCACTAACCTTTCTTTTGGATAACATATTTGTACGTTATGGGAATGCTATATACCGTCAGGTAATTGGTATTCCCATGGGTACGAATTGTGCACCACTTGTCGCAGATTTGTTTTTGTACTGCTATGAGAGAGATTTCATGTTGAGTTTGAATCCTCAATCACAAGAAGATGTTATAAAAGCCTTCAATGATACTTGTCGATATTTGGATGATATTTTTAACTTAGATAACCCTTTCTTTAATGCTCTGATTCCTACAATTTATCCTAAAGAACTCAAATTGAATAAAGCTAACCCGTCCGACAATTATGCAGCGTTTCTTGACCTAGACCTTAAAATTAATAATGGAATGATTTCTTCTAAAATATATGACAAAAGAGATGATTTTGATTTTAATATTGTAAATTTTCCTCATCTTGACGGGGATGTTACCCGTGCTCCATCTTACGGGGTTTATATATCTCAACTTATTCGTTTTGCTAGAGCTTGTTCATCTATTGACGATTTTAACAGTCGAAATCTCATTTTAACTGAAAAACTGCTTAAACAAGGATATAGATACCATAAACTAAGAAAAACTTTCTCTAAATTTTACTATCGAAATCTCTCGCTTATTGGCAAGTACAAATGTAATCTCAAGGTACTTTTGCGACACGGTATTTCACATCCTGAATTTTATGGTGATGTGATTTACAAACTTCGTAGAATTATTGGACATACCCATTTTCTCACTTTGTTCATCAAATATATAAAACAATTCATTAAAAAGGGATATGATCCTGTATTATTACAACATACTGCATGTTTGGTTGTGAACCCTTTTACAGTTGGCAATAACGCTGGCCTCTTTGCATGTACGCCGACAAGAAAGGTTTAGTACTCTATGAAGGCGACCTCTTAAATCCAGAAATGGAAGGAGAACGTCGGATATCTGTACTATTTCATTTTTGTCGTACCCTTTATTACTTTTCTACAGTTACTCTGTTTGCAGCTCAATCATTGAGTACACTAGCGATAGGTGGATACAGTATGTTCAATTAAATGTTTTTTTTTTATACATGCACTTTACCACTGTATTTGCTGTCGCGGTTGTTGTAGATTAGTCGGAGAGGGGATACGTTTATTTACACTGTTTGTCTTTTAGGATGGGGATGGAATAAGGGTGAGGTTGGGCGCCCATAAACCGGTTTAAACCCCCGGTGACTTTTGTCACTGACCGTTCCAAGGCGGTACTTCCATCTTCCTCCTATTGTATGTTTGTTTTGTCTTTGTGCGTCTCTTGTTGTTTTTTCTACCCATGTACATTTGCTGTTTCCTTGTGTTGCTGTTCGGGCGAGTGTTTGTTCTGTATGTGGTATTTCCTGCATGACTCATTTTTGTACTTTCAACTGTATATATGTATAACAGTTATGACAAACTAATAGTTTGAATCCTGACCACACCGATTTGCGTCTTAAAATTCCCCAAATTACCGGTATGTAAATGATGATCCTACACAGGTGTTTAAGGTCAGAGTCTAAACCAGTTGTAATTAACATATCGATCTAGTATCAATCGATCTGATATCAAGGTCAGGACTAGGGTATTTCCCTATTTAGATCGGACTGTAGTACACGTATATATTGTCCTGTTTTATTAACCTGTCAAATTTAAATAATTATACGCTTGCTGAACACGCCATATATAGCTTCGGTTGATATCGATCGTTTCCGCGAATAAAAGCTTTCCTACTTGGCTCATTCGAGTACTTGTACATTTATTGTGAATCTCGTGAAACACGTTTGAAACAATTCATTAAAAAGGGATATGATCCTGTATTATTACAACATACTGCATGTTTGGTTGTGAACCCTTTTACAGTTGGCAATAACGCTGGCCTCTTTGCATGTACGCCGACAAGAAAGGTTTAGTACTCTATGAAGGCGACCTCTTAAATCCAGAAATGGAAGGAGAACGTCGGATATCTGTACTATTTCATTTTTGTCGTACCCTTTATTACTTTTCTACAGTTACTCTGTTTGCAGCTCAATCATTGAGTACACTAGCGATAGGTGGATACAGTATGTTCAATTAAATGTTTTTTTTTTATACATGCACTTTACCACTGTATTTGCTGTCGCGGTTGTTGTAGATTAGTCGGAGAGGGGATACGTTTATTTACACTGTTTGTCTTTTAGGATGGGGATGGAATAAGGGTGAGGTTGGGCGCCCATAAACCGGTTTAAACCCCCGGTGACTTTTGTCACTGACCGTTCCAAGGCGGTACTTCCATCTTCCTCCTATTGTATGTTTGTTTTGTCTTTGTGCGTCTCTTGTTGTTTTTTCTACCCATGTACATTTGCTGTTTCCTTGTGTTGCTGTTCGGGCGAGTGTTTGTTCTGTATGTGGTATTTCCTGCATGACTCATTTTTGTACTTTCAACTGTATATATGTATAACAGTTATGACAAACTAATAGTTTGAATCCTGACCACACCGATTTGCGTCTTAAAATTCCCCAAATTACCGGTATGTAAATGATGATCCTACACAGGTGTTTAAGGTCAGAGTCTAAACCAGTTGTAATTAACATATCGATCTAGTATCAATCGATCTGATATCAAGGTCAGGACTAGGGTATTTCCCTATTTAGATCGGACTGTAGTACACGTATATATTGTCCTGTTTTATTAACCTGTCAAATTTAAATAATTATACGCTTGCTGAACACGCCATATATAGCTTCGGTTGATATCGATCGTTTCCGCGAATAAAAGCTTTCCTACTTGGCTCATTCGAGTACTTGTACATTTATTGTGAATCTCGTGAAACACGTTTGAAACACATGTTTACCCATTTTCAGTGACGTAGGAATATTCACATTTGACAGGTCAATAAAACAGGACAATACCTTACTGTGACAATCTCCGTGTAGAGTTGTCGTTCGTTACTCTCACACAAACACCTCTGCGATGGGTATTGGCAAAACCAATGGTTTGTGTTTTATAGTTATTTGAGTCAATAGTTTAAATTCAAATAGTCTGAATAAAGAACAAATAGTTTTTATTTTATCTTAAAACTGGTAATACGGTTCAATTTCAGAGAATATTTGATGGTCAATTTTCATGCCGCTTTACGTTTCGGTTATTGCACAAATGTAAACAAACAAAATGGAATGATGTCTGCTCAATTTTTCGAAAACAGTTTCTACAAAGTGTAGATTCCGAATTGTTTATAAGGACACTAAAATTCTGCTATAACCCAAAAGGGCACACACAACTTATTGGGAAATCCCCCGCCTTTTGATTTTCTTCCGTTGAACTGTCAACGGAACACACAATTAACAATTTACTTTCTGTTTTGTCACGGGAGTTGGTTTCGCTATTTCGAACACAATGACATCATGTGATTTCGGACTATTTCTTAACCTTTCGCTTGCTATTCACGTCAATATACCTACCTGTAAATAGTGAAGACCCAGATGAGACAGCTCCTGTAGGAGCTGTCTCATCAGGGTCTTCACTATTTACAAGTTGAGTGTGGATCCAGTGCACTCCACAGCAGTGATTGGACAGCGAAGTACATGTACTTGTAGACAGTGAAGATATATGTACTTATACAACAGGTCATGGGTAAAGAAGGAGAAATGTATTTTAAAATTCGGCAAACGAAGGGTTAACCAACGGCAGAGGTATAATTATGTAATTTGTAACCATGTGCAAAAGAGTGGTAACTTGATACACCTCCAAATAAACCAATACAAAATTAGGTAGA
This sequence comes from Azorinus chamasolen, assembly GCA_963576725.1. NCBI lineage: Eukaryota > Metazoa > Mollusca > Bivalvia > Cardiida > Solecurtidae > Azorinus > Azorinus chamasolen. The sequence goes on from OY755241.1 coordinate 56,409,273, forward strand.
TCAGTAAGATATGAGAATACATGTATATCAGCGCATGTAAGACGAAGCGACTACGCTCTATATATAACCTAGAAATAATGGACCGGTCTCAAAATCGCGTCGGTAACCATAGACGATAACACGGTTATGCATAAAAACAGACGCCATAGTATTATTTATAATCATCTTTGAACTGAGGGAACGTGTAGATTATACTGACAATTGGAGAATGTGGTTTTACATGCGAGAATAGGGGAGAGGAGAAGGAATCGAAAATGGCAGAAGACAGTAAAACAGTGTTAACTGGATCGGAGTCGCGGTTTGATCTTGTTTGTGTCCCATGTAATAGTGCGGGTAAACATTTAGAGGCAGAGGGCTACTGCACGGATTGTTGTGAACATTTGTGTGTTCAGTGTTTAAGTTATCATAGAACACTCTCTGCATTGAAGCACCATAAACTGGTGGATAAAGCCAGTATGCCACAGGACCAAAAGGATCCATTCGCCAAGGACGTTTGTACGGAAAGATGCAGCATACACACCGGAAAGGTCTTAGAGTATTTTTGTCCCATCCACAAAGTCCTAGGATGCAGTGTCTGCATGACTCTGACTCACAAACAATGTGAAGATGTTGCCTATATTCCGGAATTATCCGCAGATTTGAAACACAGTCAAGAGTACAAATTCTTTAGACAAGGATTGGAAGAGCTGATCAGGAAATCATATGAAGTCATCAGATCTTCCAAAAAGAAAATGGACCAGTCAGCTTACCTCTACTCGGAATGTCAACATGTCATAACGACATTCCGGCAAGAAATAAACACTGCTCTGGATCAGCTTGAAAAGGAATTTAAATCAATATGTGGGGCGATAAATTCCCAGAATATCAAAGCTATGGAAATTGTGTCCGGAAAAACCAACCAGACTCTAGACGAGTTGCAAGCCTTATCCACAGACTTCCAGGAATTACTCAGGAAGAAGCAATGTTGTCAGGCTTTTACAAAGATGAAAAACATCGACCTTAAACCACTCCAAGACAAACTGAAGGACATGGAAAATACGAACATTTTGTTCTGCACGTTTAGACCTGATGAGGAATTCTTGCAGTTGTTGAAAGGCAAAGATGGCATAGGAAAGTTGTTAGTGTTCAATCTCGGAAAGTACAGAGCTACTGGTGTGACTGATATCAAAGTTAGGACAAATACCAACAAGAGAAAATGCAGCATCAAAGGGTGTGCCCTGCTATCGAAAGACAAATTAGTCGTCACTGACCGAACAAATGAAACAGTGAAACTCATTGACCTGAGTCATAATAACGTGATATCTGAACTAAAGCTTGAAAAGGACCCATGGTCCGTATCAGCAATCGACAACGACAGAGTCGCAGTAACCATACCAACGAAACGAACAATCGTATTATTGAGGTGTGACGATAGGCTCGTGATTTACAAAGAATTACGTATCAAGGGTCAATGCTATGGCATTAGCTACTATCAGGATAAACTCATAGTAGCGTGTCATAATCCAAGCAAAGTGGAGGTACTGAGCATGTCAGGAGACGTTGTACAAAGGTTTGAGAATGGTGGCGGGGAATACAAATTGTTCATCCGCCCCCAGTGTGTAACTGTGTACACTAAAGAACCGTCCATCTTTGTGTCTGACTGCGGTAATGATAGCCTGATCAAGCTGTCCATGGATGGGAAGATACAAGCAGTGTACAGAGACAGTGAGCTGAGACGTCCAGGCCAGTTTGTGATAGATGAGGCAGGACTGGTTTACCTGTGTGGAGAAAGTTCAAACAACGTCCATCTACTGACAAATAAATGCACAAAATTAAAGACTATCCTGACAAGAGCAAATGGACTGAGTTCTCCTCAAGCAATATGTTGCAATGAAGCTATACGGAGACTGTATGTGGGAATGTATGATAATGACTATGTTAAGGTTTTCGTCTGAATGCATCAGCGTAGTTTTGCTATTCACGTCAAGACACCTACCTGTAAATAGTGAAAACCCAGATGAGACAGCTCCTGCAGGAACTGTCTCATCAGGGCCTGCACTATTTACAAGTTGATTATACAAGCAGTGCAATCCACAGCAGTGATTGCACAGCGAAATACTTGTACACAGTGAAGATATATGTAATTATACAACAGGGCATGGGCAAAGAAGGAGAAATGTATTTTAAAATTCAGCAAGAGAAGAGCTAAAAATGACATTTTGATCAATGGGATATTTTGCCATGGCAGTAACCGTATAAACATATCTGTACTTTTTCACAGGCAAACAGAGTAAACCCTGATTAGACGGCTCCTACAAGTAAAGTCTGATCTGTGCCTATTTTATTTGCAAAGGTGTGAAGGGGCGTTTATATGGAGCAAAGTTATGGTGTAATATATGGCTTGTGTATGAGGTTGGTTTACTTTTGATTGGTCAGATTTGAGTTCTCAAGCTTTTGATTGGTCAGATTTGAGCCAGAGGATCAAATCTGACCAATCAATAGCTTGAGAACGTACTCAGACTCAACTAAAAGTTTTATAAGCAGGGACCCTGATTATAACTGATTGAACTTTGCAGTTTCTATCAATACCAACATATCCTGTGTTGGCCTACATATACAATTATATAAATACAGCTAATAAATATTCATGATGCTATTAAACGAAAACCAATTTATGCTTTACGTGTTTCGCCTCGTTTGATCCAGCATTATTTACGACTATATAATCGAGCCTGTCTTTATCCTTTCCTCCATAGTTATTTTTAGAACCAACCTCTTTCAATGAATCTACCGAAAAGGAGGATTACCTATTGAAAAGGACAAGTTTAGACTTTTGTACTTTGAAACCATTTTGATAAATAGAGCATTTGCTCCTATAGGAGCAAATGTTCTATTTATCACAATGGTTCAACAGGTGACTTTTAAGAGGCACAGAGAAAGGCGTATTTATGGAGGAAAGGGTTAATAGAACATTCATTTAATGGATATATGAGGGTTAGAAAGCAGGGGATTGTTTAATGTTGGGCAAAATCAATTCAGAAAGTTCTTATAGGAGCTTTCTGCATTACTTTTGCCCCGAATTAAGCTCCCACCTGCCTTAGAGACGTATAATTAGACCTCTTTTTGATGGTCATTTAAGACAAGTTCTTTGAGTTAAGTATACCCAGTTGTTACATAAACTTAAATCTCGCTAATTAAAAAATAAAAAATAACATCATTACATGTATCGCTTTTTTCAAGATAGGTGGCAGCTTAATGCAGTGTGCAAGCCGTGTAGAAATCTCATCTGGGAGCTTTCTGTACGACTTCCACTCTGCATTAAGCAGCCACTTGCCTAAAAGGAACTAAAATTTTCTTTATTAACCCTTTCGCTGCCAAACTTAGTCGTCTACAAATTTTCATTTTTTAAATGTTCTTCATTTTTGTTTCAAAAGCATAGTAACAGTAACAAACAGTTTGGATCCTGATGAGACGCCGAGTTACTCGGCGTCTAATCTGGATTCACTGTGTGCATAGGTAATCACAGATCCGGCATTGGCAGCGAAAAGGTTAAGAATTCGACTTATCGAGGTTTCACTGTACATCTAATCTGGATCCAAACTGTTTGCGAATGCAAGTAAGGTTGTGGATAGAGGGGCGAGTGTTCGAAAGAGGGGCGAGTGTTGGATAGAGGGGCGAGTGTTCACCGTTAGCCTGACACCTATTTTTATCACTCTGTACTCTTTTAATATTAATTAGGCAAATCATTTAAAAAATACACAGGGTATGTTCAATTTACAGTATCTGTGTTGGCCAGCACATTCTGCGTGCATGTCATTACATGTATAAGTAATAGATAATAAATAATAATCACGAGAGTGTCATAAAAGGAGATGATGAAACCCTGTTATCATACGTTTCGGATAATCGGCCGTTCACTACCAGATATTAAGTTAATAGTACAGTAAAACCCCTCTAATGCGACCAGAAAAAAGGCATAATTCACAGTTACATGGGCAGGTGGTAGCTTAATGCAGCCACCTGCTTATAACGACAGCCATGTTTATTCATTAAGTGGTCGCATTAGAGGGGTTCTTATGTATGTGCTTACTCTCTGGCTACTTGTGCGATTATGTGAACTTCTCTGAAAACGTCAGAGGAGTAAATCGGCAGGTAACCAAGATCCAAAATATATGTTACTGTGATAATGTTACTGCGAGTGTAACACTTACTGTGACCATGTTACTATGAATGTAACACTTACTGTGACCATGTTACTAGGAATGTAACACTTACTGTGACCATGTTACTGTGAGTGTAACACTTACTGTGACCATGTTACTGTGAGTGTAACACTTACTGTAACCATGTTAGTGTGACGGTTACACTTACTGTGACCATGTTACTGTGAGTGTAACACTTACTGTGACCATGTTACTGTGAGTGTAACACTTACTGTAACCATGTTAGTGTGACTGTTACACTTACTGTGACCATGCTACTGTGAGTGTTATTGTGAGTATTACTGGGAGTGCTATTGTAATGGTGTTACTGTCAGTGTTACTGTGAGTGTTACTGGGAGTGCTATTGTAATGGTGTTACTGTCAGTGTTATTGTGAGTATTACTGGGAGTGCTATTGTAATGGTGTTACTGTCAGTGTTACTGTGAGTGTTACTGGGAGTGCTAGTGTAATGGTGTTACTGTCAGTGTTACTGTGAGTATTACTGGGAGTGCTATTGTAATGGTGTTACTGTCAGTGTTACTGTGAGTGTTACTGGGAGTGCTATTGTAATGGTGTTACTGTCAGTGTTATTGTGAGTATTACTGGGAGTGCTATTGTAATGGTGTTACTGTCAGTGTTACTGTGAGTGTTACTGGGAGTGCTAGTGTAATGGTGTTACTGTCAGTGTTATTGTGAGTATTACTGGGAGTGCTATTGTAATGGTGTTACTGTCAGTGTTACTGTGAGTGTTACTGGGAGTGCTATTGTAATGGTGTTACTGTGAGTGTTACTGTAATATTGTTACTGTGAGTGTTACTGTATTATTGTTACTGTGAGTGTTACTTGGAGTGCTATTGAAATGGTGTTACTTTGAGTGTTATTGTAATGGTGTTACTGTGGGTATTACTGTAATATTGTTACTGTGAGTATTACTGGGAGTGCTATTGTAATGGTGTTACTGTCAGTGTTACTGTGAGTGTTACTGGGAGTGCTATTGTAATGGTGTTACTGTGAGTGTTACTGTATTATTGTTGCTGTAAGTGTTACTGTAATATTGTTACTGTGAGTGTTACTTGGAGTGCTAGTGTAATGGTGTTACTGTCAGTGTTACTGTGAGTGTTACTGGGAGTGCTATTGTAATGGTGTTACTGTCAGTGTTACTGTGAGTGTTACTGGGAGTGCTATTGTAATGGTGTTGCTGTGAGTGTTACTGTAATATTGTTACTGTGAGTTTTACTGGGAGTGTTATTGTAATGGTGTTACTGTCAGTGTTACTGTAATAGTGTTACTGTGAGTGTGATTGTGATGGTTTCTGTGATAATTTACCGTGAGTGTTACTATGAGTGATATTGTGAGTGGTACTGTCATCATGTTACTGTCAACATTTTACTGTAAGTGTTATTGTGAGTGTTATTGTAATCATGTTACCGTGAGTGTTATAGGTATAAAAAACGAGCAATGAGTCGTGAATGTACTTTACATTTTGGTACGTTCCACGATTTAGGGGTGTCGGCATTGCTGCAGTCCATCTAACTAAGATATGTACTTTACATGCGACATTCAATCACGATTTTCCCATGCAGGGTTTTATGCTGACAGAATGCTGATTTCCCCCCAAAAGTGGACTGCGCTGAATTTTATGGTTCACTGCTCGTTGTTTACTTATACTGTGAGTGTTATTTTGAGTGTTATTGTGAGTGTTATTATGAGTGTTATTGTGAGTGTTTCTGTGCCCATGTTATTGTGAGTGTTACTGTGAGTGTTATTGTGAGTGTTACTATGACCATGTTACTGTGAGTGATACTGTGATCATGTTACTGTAATCATGTTACTGTAATTACGTTACTGTGGGTGTTACTGTGAGTGTTATTGTGAGTGTTACTGTGAGTGATATTGTGAGTGTTACTGTGTCCATATTCCTGTGATCATGTGACTGTGAATACTTCTGTGATCATGCTTTTCAAACGATAAAGGGACGAACATTCATCAATTAAAATTGGAAGTTTACTAAACGTTTAGCAGACAGCAGTAATGTGACAGCGAACGCTTTAATCGTTTGATGACAATGGGAGGAAGCATTTAGGAGACAGACGCGTCAACATCGCTAACAGATAGATAACTCTATGTGTCTTTTACAGTGTTCTATTCATGACTCATAGGCAGTCTCACAGACGTTATCCGAATTTCCTCAGAAATTTCTTAAGAAATTATACGATTTGATTAATAACCATGGATAAAAATATAATCGCGAGAAAGAGTATTTTGATAAAATTGACTGGGATTTTGCACTGTCTGTCTGAAGAGAATGGATTTCTAAGGAGAATAACCAGAAGAAGTAAAACACAGACTGGGAGAACGAGAAGCTGTTCTGTTAACCCGTTACTCCATGACTATTCATATAAGAATAATGACGTCATGGATATTAATTAGTTTAATCTTTTATAATGATCCATGAACGCAGGAGTTCTTGGTCATGACATCATCTATGTTAACCCATTACCTCATAGGCTAATTTTAGATACAAGCTCTTTGAAAAGGAGCATTGATTAGAGAAAAGGAAAGTTTTAGAATTTTGTAGTTTGAAACCATTGTAATAAATATTATCTATTTATCACAATAGTTTCACAAAGTGACATTTCGTCACAAGTCGTCAAAGTCAAAAAGTCGTCAAAAGTCGTCAATATGAGGGAAAGGGTTAATAAGTTAATAGAGCAGATCCTGATCAGACGGCTCTGTAAATGGTTAACGAGAACATTTCATCACAATGGTTTAACCTTTCCCCTATACACGCCTTATAACGCATCTACATACAGAGTAGACCAAGGGCCTGATCCAGGTGCGGATCCAGGATTTCAGATTAAGGGGGGGGGGGGGTAGAAATGTTTTTGAAGTGGGGAGGGGGCGTAGATTTTTATGTTTGATGACATAAATAAATAGTGTGTTTGCAATACATGTTGAAAAAGCTTAATTGGTTGAGGGAAATAAAACACTCCTACTGAATTATTGTTTTATTGATTTTTAGTAGGTACAACGACCACTAAATTACATCAATTATTTTGTGTTAAAGGCAGGTGGCTGCTTAAAGGAGCGTTCTGTTTTACTTTCACCTTGCTTTAAGCAGCCACCTGCTCTAAATACCAACTAATTAACACAATGTAATGGTCGTTATAGAGAGGTTGTACTGTATATAGATCTAAAATAATACTAAAAATGTTTTGGAAATTTTAAGGGGCGTACGCCGGCTCCGCCCCCTCTAAACCCGCGCCTGTGTTCAAGGCCTTCTCTGTTTGCTTATGGAACTCGATAGATCTTTTCATTTACTTTCTAAAATGGCTACAATGATCCACCTTCCTTATTTCATTACATTTTTAATCCATGAATAAACATAGAACAGGGAAAGGGTTGAAATGGTAAGAAAATGTCACTGATGTAATGATTTGTATCTTATTTTGAGGGTGAATAGTACACTTTACACAGTGATCTTTGTTCTGAAGCAGTTACATGCCAATGCGACACGTAAATGCAACTCTGGCCTATCAGGAATACCCGGACTATTCATCATTAACCCGTTAAGAACTTAGAAGTTGTTATTTGGAATTCAAACACTAGCAGATGGCGAATATGAAAAACGTTTCCAGAAGTGTAAGAATACATCAAGAATACCAATCGATTTGGTGCAATGACAATACATTACAGCAGAACCTGTCTTGCTGTCTTAACCATTTCCTTCATATAAACGTGTTTTCATGCATTTTCAAACCGAGTAGATCCAGATCAGACGGATCCTGTAGGTGAGTCTGAGTTCATTCTCAAGTTTTTGATTGGTCAGATTTGAGCCTTTGGCTCAAACCTGACCAATCAAAAGCTTGAGAACTCAAATCTGACCAATCAAAAGCTTGAGAACGAACTCAGACTCAACTAAAAAGCTTTATAAGCATGGACCCCGATTCTACTGGTTTTGTCAAAGCAAATACTTCCCTTGAAAATTGTACATTATAACAATTCAGCTAATGAATATTTATGATTCAGCTAATGAATATTCATGATATCATTATTTATTACATGAATATTGAACAGGTAGAGGGTTAAGAGGTGTTTACTATGCAGTACTATCAAATATAAATGCAGTCTTTATTTTGGAGGATTTATTCTTCACGTCAGCAATCAATGCTTCAACTCTTATAGGCTGGGTCCTAGTAGTGGTTACCGTAGCATCCCCCCCCCCCTTAGACTTTTTTTCATACAAAATTGTTCGTTGGGGTCCTTAGAACACATTTTGAGCATGCCCCCCAAGATAAATTTGTCCCAGCTATGTTTTATTTAACGGTTTCCTTGGTAACCCGAGGTAATTTTCGAAACTACCTTGGTTCAGAAAATGCGCCATAACTTTGTTTTTAGAAGCAATAGAAGGACAAAACAAGTACCAAAGTAAAGCAGAGACATATAGCTTGAATATGATATATAATTTTATTAATATTCATAAATGCATTCTTATGAATATTAATGAGGAAGTAAAAAATGTTAATTTTTTTTAGAAAAAAGGAGTTTGTTGTTTAGTCTGAGAGGCTTATTAATGCACAGAAATTATTGAATTTAGGTTTAAGTTGTTCGTTAGAGTCCTCAAAACACATTTTGAATATTTCCCCAAATAATTTTGTCCCATCTATGTTTTATTAAATGGTTTCCATGGTAACCCGAGGTAAATTCCGAAACATCCTTGGTTCAGAAAATATGTAATAACTTTGCTTTTAGAGGTAATAGGAGGACAAAACAAGTTCCAAAGTAAAGCAGAGACATATAGCTTGAATATGTTATATGATTTAATTAATATTCATAAATGCATTCTTATGAATATTCATGAGAATGTAAAAAAATGCGTTTTTTTAGGAAAAGGAGCATTTTTGTTAGTTTGATAGGCTTATTAAAGCAAACAAATTATTGAATTCAGGTTTAAATTGTTTGTTTTGTTCATCAAAACACATTTTGAGCATTCCCCCAAAGCAATTTTGTCCCATCTATGTTTTATTGAACGGTTTCCATGGTAACGCGAGGAGGTAAATTTCGAAACATCATTGGTTCAGAAAATGCATAATAACCTTGCTTTTAGAGGCAATAGAAGGACAAAACAAAAACCAAAGTAAAGCAGAGACATATATCTTGATTATGATATATAATTTTAATAATATTCATATATGATTGCTTATGAATATTAATGAGGAAGTATAAAAATTCGCTTTTTTAGAAAAATGAGTTTTTTGTTTAGTCTTAGAGGCCTATTAATGCACAAAAATTATTGAATTCAGGTTTAAATTGTTCGTTGGGGTCCGCAGAACACCACTTGAGCATTCCCCAAAATAATTGTGTCCAAGCTATGTTTTTAACGGTTTCCATGGTAACCCGAGGTAAATTTCGAAACATCCATGGTTAAACAAATGCGTCATAACTTTGCTTTTAGAGGCGAAAGAAGGACAAACAAGAACCTGAATAAAGCAAAGACATATAACTTGAATATGATATGTAATTTAACTAACTTTCATAAATGTTTTCTTATGAATATTAATGAGGAAGTAAAACAATCCGATTTTTGTTTAGAAAAAAGGAGTTTATTGTTTAGTCTGAGATGCCTATTAATAAACAAGAGTTATTGAATTCATGTTTGAATGTTTTCATGTGAAGGAAAATAAACTATCTTTGTTTCAGGTAATATTTCTATAAAGCATGCATATTTCAGCTTAGCAAGCCCCCACTACTCCCCTGTCCAGAGGGATGAAACTGGACAGGGAGCTGACGCGGAGCATCCGCAGCAGGCCAGACACACGTAATGAGTTGTCCAGCCTTTCAAGAAATGCTCGCAAGAAGCCTTGCGTTGCTCTGGCATGCTGTGGTAAATAATCAAGCAAATGCATTAGACATCGCGAGTAAGTTAGAAGTCACGCAAGGCTAATATGGGTAAACATACGCTGATGATTACAGTCGAACTGCTATATATTTTCTATTGCATTGCAAAACACCCATAACAGTAATATTCTTCATAAAACATGCATGAGGCTCAATTCCTCTGCTGTAATTTCTTACAAGAAATGTGTTGTTCACATACATGTATATTGCAATATAGTAGAAAAACTTACTTTCCTACAACAGTTTACATTCTCATTAATATTCATGATTTTGAAATAATATTCATTATCTACATATTTATTTACATGAACATCAATATCGCTGTTTCAGTCAGTATCAAGCTCTATACTGGTTAACTAAAATAATCTCAGATAAAAAGAACAGCTCATTCAAGCGTGTTTATTATACATCTCATTTATATTCATAAATATGCATTAATATTCAAGAACCCAAAGTAATGACCCTCTGCTCTTGTCAATGTTTGTTGTTCTGGTATTTTACGTAAAATAAGTAATAGAAAAGATAGTACACTAGAAACAATGCTAAATATAGGGCTTATGATAAATTGCTTATTCATTTACGCACGTTATATGCAAATTAGCTTAAATATACATGTTTTAGAAATATTACATGAACCAAAGATGTTTTCCTTTATTTGTATGTTGATATTAAAACATTTAAATCTGAATTCAATAACTATTTGTATATTATTAGGCCTCTCAGACTAAAAACAAACTCGTCAAACTAAAAACGCATTTTTTACTTCCCCATTAATTTTCATAAGAATGCATTATAAGAATGCATTATATGTATTAATAGAATTATATATCGTATTCAAGCTATATGTCTCTACTTTACGTTGGTTCTTGTTTTGTCCTTCTATTGTCTCTAAAAGCAAAGTTATGAAGCATTTTCTTAATCAAGATAGTTTCGAAATTTACCTCGGGTTACCACGGAAACCGTTTAATAAAACATAGCTGGGGCACACTTATTTTGGGAGAATGCTCAAAAAGTGTTCTGATGACCCCAACGAACAATTTAAACCTGAATTCAATAATTTCTGTGCATTAATATGCCTCTAAGACTAAACAAAAAACTCATTTTTCTAAAAAAGCGGATTTTTATACTTCCTCATTAATATTCATAAGCAATCATATATGAATATTATTAAAATTATATATCATAATCAAGATATATGTCTCTGCTTTACTTTGGTTTGTCCTTCTATTGCCTCCAAAAGCAAGGTTATTATGCATTTTCTGAACCAATGATGTTTCGAAATTTACCTCCTCGCGTTACCATGGAAACCGTTCAATAAAACATAGATGGGACAAAATTGCTTTGAGGGAATGCTCAAAATGTGTTTTGATGAACAAAACAAACAATTTAAACCTGAATTCAATAATTTGTTTGCTTTAATAAGCCTATCAGACTAACCAAAAAGCTCCTTTTCCTAAAAAACCGCATTTTTTTACATTCTCATGAATATTCATAAGAATGCATTTATGAATATTAATTAAATCATATAACATATTCAAGCTATATGTCTCTGCTTTACTTTGGAACTTGTTTTGTCCTTCTATTACCTCTAAAAGCAAAGTTATTACGCATTTTCTGAACCAGGGATGTTTCGGAATTTACCACGGGTTACCATGGAAACCGTTTAATAAAACATAGATGGGACAAAATTATTTGGGGAAATACTCATAATGTGTTCTGAGGACTCCAACGAACAACTTAAACCTAAATTCAATAATTTCTGTGCATTAAAAAGCCTCTCAGACTAAACAACAAACTCCTTTTTTCTAAAAAAATCACATTTTTTACTTCCTCATTAATATTCATAAGAATGCATTTATGAATATTAATAAAATCATATATCATATTCAAGCTATATGTCTCTGCTTTACTTTGGTACTTGTTCTGTCCTTCTATTGCTTCTAAAAACAAAGTTATGGCGCATTTTCTGAACCAAGGTAGTTTCGAAAATTACCTCGGGTTACCATGGAAACCGTTAAATAAAACATATCTTGGACAAACTTATTTTTGGGGGCATGCTCAAAATGTGTTCTAAGGACCCCAACGAACAATCTGGTACCCATGAAAAAAAGTCTAGGGGGGGGGGGGATGCTACGGTAACCACTTCTAGGACCCAGCCTATTACCCTTTCACCGCCAATATCGCAAAAATGCACCACGTCAAATAGTGCAGTCCAAGATCAGACGGCGTCTAATTCAGAGACTTCATTTATGCCTCAAGCTGTATTTCTATGTAAGTGCTTTATTCCTTTGAAATTTGCATTCATTTATATCTCAGCTCCTTATTGTACCAAATGATTTATCAAAAGTGGTTTGATGAAGACAATTACAAAGTTGGCGCCGAAAGGGTTAAGGTTGCAGAATGAGATTCCGGCCTTGGCATGGTGGCTGGATTTGTGAGATACCATAGATACTAAAGTGAGGTTTTACCTTTTCTCTCGGTTTTTATTTTATTTATGTATCTATAGGAGTTTTTCGTGTGAAATTTACATAGAACAAATTGAAATAAAGACGTATAGAAGGAGTCTATGCCTACATGGCCTAAATGTTGAAAGAACGTGCGGCCCAATTATTTTGCTTCTATTTTAAAGTATTATTATGACTATGGTACTGTGTTAGCAATCTTTAAAATCTGATGATCCCTTTCCCTGTTTTATTTTTATTCCAAATTTCGATACCTTTTGAACATTTATAGACAAAATAGTTATAATGAAATGTTGAAGGTGAAACAGTGTTGCCATTTTAAAACAGATATATCAAATTCCATAAGCAAACAGAGCAGGCCCTGATCAGACGGCTCCTAGGAGCCGTCTGATCTGGGTCTACTCCGTTTGCAAATGCGTGAAAATGCGTTTATATGAAGGAAAGGGTTGTAGCAACAGTGCCTACAATAAACGCATGTTTTCAATAACATCAATTAATTTGGTATTTGTAATTTTCAAGAAATTTTCAATTTTAACTTATATCGACAAATGCCCCTGTGATACAAAATAAACCGTTTTCTCCGCTACTTATAAAGTTTCTGTTGTACAGCACACTATTATAGGCCTATGTCGAACAATTACGAAACTAAAACGCGACCCGAATAAATACTAATACAATGACAAATAACATCGGGTCTTCGATATCAAGCAAATAAAAGTTTTATCTTCTTCAACGTATATAGGTTGTCTTGCGATATATAGTTGAACTTCGATATCTCGATTTTCAAGGGACTATATAAATTAGTTCGAGATAACAGAAGTTCGAGTTATCCGATTTGTTATCTGGACAATTTCTCAAGTGTATAGCTTAATACAGGTATACAGTAATGCTGAAAGCTCCTGCGGGAGCTTTCAGCATTACCGTAGAACTGCATTAAGCTGTGAAATGTGTTTTTAGATATACGTCGTGATATATTTTAGAGCAATCATGTATTGTAAGAGTTGGAAGGACTGAACGTTTTGTTCGAGTTATCCCGAAGTTCGAGTTATCCGAGTTTGAGATATCGAAGTTCAACTGTATTTGCAAACAGGTAAGATCAGATCAGAATCTCCCTGGCCAGGGTTTTCATTGTTTGTGCATATAGACACAGTTGGATTATTCAATAACAGGAACATACATAAGTCCTTGGTCTCGTTTCCTTCGGAGCACGTCAATATCATTTTTCAAAGGATTTGTAAACATTTAACTTTGAGCACACTGGGGGATGCCTTTTGAAGTTGCAAAACCATTTTGTTTATCAAACCATGTAGTCTAAAATGAAAATATCTACTTGCAAAGCGTTTAAAAATGCATAAAATGCATAACTCGTTTGTTTATAAGCTGAAAAGACCTACAGTTGAACTAAAAGTTAAGTCCTTCCAAATACAGGATATTTTCTAAAATATATCTCTACACATATCTAGAAACACACGTGATGGTTTAATGTATGTCTAAAGTAATGCTGAAAGCTCCTACAGGAGCTTTCAGCATTACTTTAGACCTGTATTAAGCTGTAAACCTGAGATATTTGTCAGGTTATAAATCGGATGAGGTGAACCTCTCTTATCTCGAACTAATTTGTATGGTCCCTTGAAGTTCGAACTGTATATCAAGTCGCCTCTGTAAGGTAAAGGATTAACGTTTTAGTTGCAAATGCCACATTTGTAATAACCTGTACAAACAGTTTGGATCCAGATGCAGAGCTCCAGATAAGATTCGTAAATTGAAATATTTTCAAGTATAACTTCTTTATTTCTCCACCAAAACCTATGTTGTGACCACTCTTTAGAATCGTCTCGAATTCACCACCAAAACCTATGTTGTGACCACTCTTTAGAATCGTCTCTTCGAGACGATTCTTAAAAGTGGTCACAACATAGGTTTTGGTTGAGAAATGACGATTTTAGTATTTGAGCACGCACCGTTATCTGTAGCTCTGCAGATGAGACGCGGAGTAACGCGGCGCCTCGTCAGGATCCAAACTGTGTGTTACCGTGGTTATGTTTTTCAATAGAAAATATGGAGAGATTGAACAAACGAAAATTGTTGCAGACGACAAAATTTGCAGACGACAATAATTGGAAGCGAAAGAGTTGAAGTAAATTTACTGCACCAGCTTCTAGTCCTTCATGTATCTTAACTGGACGGAACTACTTTTATTTCATGTTACATCGCCAGCATGAATCTCTCTGAGAACACTAGAGGTAAATATATCACTTCTCCGACAGCTAACGACACATACCGGTTATTTTATTGGCCATACAGGGAATATTTATTCACTGCTGCTTGATACATGAGTTCCTATAGATTCAATACAAACTTATCCTTATTGCGCGTTGGAAAAAAAACGCGACAAAAACTTGAAAAAGGTTTGGATCCAGATAAGACGACGAGTAACCAGAGACCTATATTACGTTATTATTGTGTTCTATAAGTCTCTGGATTAACCCTTTCCAGGTTCTGTGTTTATTCCAAATTTCAATATTTACTGTATATTCATGGACACAATAGTTATAATGAAATATGGAAGGTGGAACATTGTAGCCATTTTAGAAAGTAGAGAAACAGATGTTTCAAAGTCTACTAGCAAACAGAGCTGACTCTGATTAGACGGCTCCTATAGGATAGGAGCCGTCTAATCTGAGTATCCTATGTTAGTATATGGGTGTAAATATGTTTCTGTTGGGAAAGTGTTAACCCTTCTCTTGCTGAGTTTTAAAATACATTTCTCCTTCTTTACCCATGCCCTGTTGTATAATTACATATATATTCACTGTGTACACGTATTTCGCTGTGCAATCAATGCTTTGGAGTGCACTGGTTGCACAATCAACTTGAAAACAGTGCAGACCCTGATGAGACAGCTCCTGCAGGAGCTGTCTCATCTGGGTCTTCACTATTTACAGGTAAGTATTGACGTGAATAGCAAGCGAATGGTTTTAATATACAAACGTCTTTATGAAAATAAACGCCACCATGACATTTACCTAGATGGTTTGTTATGATGTCATTATAAACACAGGTTTTTTTTATCATGACAAAAATGTAGAATTAGGTTAGATTACACAGTATAACCCCTCCTAATGCAACCACTTAAAGAATAACAATAAGAATAAACATATCTGTTGTTATGGTTTTAATGTATATATTGTGCTTCGTGAGTAGATATAGATAACGGAGTCTTCTTAGATGTTGGCTCTTTATTGTAGTGTGTCTTATCAAGGACTAGCTATTTGAGAGAGCATGCAGTATATAGACATGTAATTGGTCAAGAACATTAATCCAATGTTACTATGTATTAAGTATGCAATGGTTTACAGAGTTGTCTACCTTAATACAGTTATGAACCTGTAACATCTGTCTTTATAAGCAGGCGGTTGCTTAATGCAGGGCGAAAGTAATGCAGAAAGCTCCTATATGAGCTTTCTGTATAACTTTCGTCCTGCATTAAGCAACCACTTGCCTCTGCCACCCAAAATCATGCCCCGTTTTGGTGGTCGTATTAGAAGGATTTTACTTAACCCCTTAAGCTAAAAGGGCGGACGCTGATCAGACGTTTGTTCGCAATGGCGTTTAAAAGGTCCATCAATGGGATATAGGGCTGAAGAAAATTCGCTGTACCAGCATAGCCTTGAACGTATCGTCACAGGACGGAACTATTTTATATATTCATACGAGAGTACCAATTAGTGAACCAAACCGAGAACACTAGAGTGGAATCTGTCACACAGGACGGAACTACATGTGTACTTATTTCATATTAGTACACTAGTGTATGAACCAATCTGAGAACACTATAGAGGAATATATCACTCATAACAGAACTATTTTTATTTCACATTAGTGCATCAGAATGTGAACGAATATGCGAACACTAGAGGAGAATTTATCAATCGTTAACGGAACTATTTTTAATTCATATAAGTACACCCGTATATAAACGAATATGAGGACTCTAGAGGGTTGGGTCTACCAATCAAGGCGGAACTATTGTTTTTATTTCATATTAGTTCACCAGTATATGAACCTATTTAAGAACACTAGATGAGAATCTATATCAATCAAGACTAGGGCTAGAACGATATTTAGGTTCTATTAAAACGCAAGTACGTATGTATGTGAATCTCTTTGAAAGCACTAGAGGACTAGCACTATATGCATGCGGCGTTAATGTTGTGTTTCTTCGGCTGGAATTGCCAGTTTAGTCTTGAGAGAGGGGTGTGCAAACCCTTGTCAATGGCGCAGAATTTCTGCGAATTTTGAAGTTAACGACTCTCTGGCATCTAGACAACTTTCGTTATTGAACAACAGTTGTATTTACCTTGTGAACAAATGTTTTAGCCCTCTGTTGCAGAAATAATCAGTGGAATAACGATAAATTTAGAAAAGTTACAGAGTTTTCTGTAAGTGGGTGAGTGTCGGGCTATATAGAAGTAAAATCCCTTGTTTATATTATTAGTTTTAGAGTGTCGGGAGTCAAACTACGGGCCCCTATGGGACCGACACGTTGAAATAACCTTTAAGCTGCTTGGGTCAACACGTGGATAAAACCTGTAGGATGCTTGGACCAACGCTTGGACCTACAACCTGTAGGTTGCTTGGGTCAATTTAACACGTGGATAAAACCTTTAGGTTGCTTGAACCACCACGTGGATAAAACCTTTACCCTGCTTGGTGCACATTTCGCACACTCAAAAACATTTATCATTACATCAAAACACACCAGTATTGATTTTACCCCTAAGCGATAGGACTGGAATGTATTGTTAGCCATTAGCCTGTTAACCAAGACCTGATTAGCATTTGCAAACATCTAGGACCCAGATGAGACGCTGGGATCCAAGCTGTTTGACACTCCGTCAATATTTTCTCAAAAGCTTTTCGAATGTGAACCAGTCAATATTGTAGCACATCCAGATTGGAGCAGACACTATTCTCTAATCTGAACCAGTCAATATTGTAGCACATCCAGATTGGAGCAGGCACTGGACCAGTCAATATTGTACCGCATCCAGATTGGAGCAGGCACTATTATCTTTATTGCAAAGGGGTAATCGTTAACCCATTACCTCATAGGCTATTATTAGACACAACTTCTTTGAATAAATCTACCGTAAATGAGCATTAACTAGAGAAAAGGATTTTGTTTTAGAATTTTGTAGTTGATAAATTTTCACAAAATGACTTTTTCAGACTCGTCAAAAGTCGTCAGTATGAAGGAATGGGTTAACCCTTTCCTAAAATATAAACGTGTTTCGCGCATTTACAAACAGAGTAGACTCAGATCCGATAGATCTACAGCTTATAGGAACCGTCTGATCAGGGTCTGCTCTGTTTGCTAATGGAATTTGATATTTACTTTCTAAAATGACTACGCTGTTCCACCTTCCATATTTCATTATACCTAGTTCCATGAATATTAGGTAGGTATTGACATTTAGAATAAACATAGAACATGGAAAGGGTTAACACGGGGCACTTGTCAATCGCACGGTTATGCGCATACATCATGTATCTATCCTAAACTAGAAGAATTGTCGTTAGGGTTGAAGTTCAATTTCAATCCCTAACAATCAGTATTGATTAAACCTGGGGCGAATTTGTCGTGAGAATGCGTGAAATTTCGTGACATGTGTTCAGTCTGTATCGCATTGGACACGACGAGATCACGTGATAAGCATTGCGCGAATTCAAAAAATTAGTCTTCGCCATTCACATCGCATGTGTCGTATAAATCTGAACAAAACATAGGAAACGGGACAGGAGAAACACCACCATGTGCCATATGAGTAAGTGTATTTTTTGTGTTTGTTTTATATTTATTACAGCCGTCCAGATGAGATGCGTAAATTAAAACAATTTCAAGAAAAAAAGTCTTTATTTCTCCACCAAACCCTATGTTGTGACCAAAGACCTATGTGTTATCATAGGTCTTTGTTGTGACGCATTCTTTAGGTTTGGTACAGAATGACGATTTTAGTTTTTGAGTATTTGCCAAACATTTTCATTGACTGCTAATGTTGTCCTTTATATCAGATATAAAGCTATTGTGAAAAAACTCAAACGTGATGGCTTACATTACATATTTACACAGGTGTCTTTAAAACAGGCGGTTGGTTCATGCATTACGAAAGTAGAGGGGCTATTCTAGGACGATTTTAGTATTTTGGTACACCCTTATAGCTCTGAGCTAATTAAAAGCCATACATTGATGCATTCTCACATGAATATTCATAGAAGAAAGGGTTAGTTTAATTTCAATACCTACTGAATATTCATTAACAAAATATTAAGAAAGAAATATGGATGGTGGAATATTGTAGACCTTTTAGAATGTAAAGGAACATATCTATCAAATTCTTTTAGCAAACAGGGTAGACCCTGATCAGACGGCTCCTCTAGGATCCATCTGATCTGGGTCTACTCTGTTTGCAAATGCGTGAAAACACGTTTATATGAGGGAAAGGGTTGATACAGAGTCAGACTTGTTTGTGGTTGCTTTAGATTGGTTTGATTGTATTTACAAATGTTGTTACTGGTTGACAGTATTAACCCCCCCCCCACGTCTCCCCAATACAGTAAAACCTGGCTAATGCGACCACCCAAAAGATGTACAATTCTGGGTGCTAGATGCAGGTGGTAGCTTAATGCAGGACCTGTCCTGCATTAAGCAACCACCTGGTTATCAAGCCACCATGTTAATTCATTAAGTGGTCACTTTAGAGGGTTCTACTGAGGATCTCAGCATATAGTGTCCCTCATTTCCTTTACAAGTGTCAAACACAGTAGGGATCCAGATGAGGCAAAGTTATCTTGGATTGCCTGTGTGATGAAAGAGCTAACCCAGTCCCTCATAGGCTATTTTTAGATCCTTCCTCTTAACCCTTTCCCTCATATAAACGTGTTTTCACGCACCTGCAAACAGAGAAGACCCAGATCAGACGGCTCCTAGAGGAGCCGTCTGATCAGGGTCTGCTCTGTTTGCTAATGGATTTTGATATGTCTGTTGTTTTTTCTTAAAGGGCTGCAATGTTCCAACTTCCATATTTCATTATAACTATTTTGGCCATGCATATTCAGTAGGTATTGAAATTTGTAATAAATGCAGAACTTTAAAACTGTGTAGTTCTAGGGAGCAAATGCTTTATTTATCACAATGGTTCACGAATTTACAGTAAAACTCCTCTAAATTGGACATTTAATTTAGTATAATTGTCGGTTTTGGAGACAGGTAGCAGCTTAATGCAGGATGGAAGTTATGCAGAAAGCTCCTACTTTCACCCTGCAATAAGCAACCTACCTAAAAGTATCTTAATTCTTTTCTAGTAGAATTCCGGTTTAGAGAAGTATTATTACTGTACATGTATTGGGCAATTAGCTGTAACTGCATTCAATTTTCTTTTAGGTGCCAGCAACAAACACAACATAACTATTTTGGCCATGCATATTCAGTAGGTATTGAAATTTGTAATAAATGCAGAACTTTAAAACTGTGTAGTTCTAGGGAGCAAATGCTTTATTTATCACAATGGTTTCACGAAAAGTAAAAAAAGTAAATAACCGGATCATTCAAATTCTGTTAGCAAACAGAACATGCCCTGACCAGACAGTTCCTATAGGAACCTCCTGATCTGGGTCTATTCTGTTTGCAAATGTGTGAAAACATTTATATGAGGGAAAGGTTGAAACCTATGTACAAACAAAACTGGGTCCAGAGCAGAGCAGTATTGTTTTAAAAAAAAGTTATTTAACCCTTCGCTTGCTATTCACGTCAATATACTTATCTGTAAATAGTGAAGACCCTGATGAGACAGCTCCTGCAGGAGCTGTCTCATCAGGGTCTACACTATTTACAAGTTGATTGTGCAACCAATGCACTCCACAGCAGTGATTGCACAGCGAAATACTTGTACTGTATAATGTTATTATACAATAGGGCATGGGTAAAGGAGAAATGTGTTTTAAAATTTAGCAAGCGAAGGGTTAACATCCGATTTCATTTGTATATAAACTATTTTCAAAGAGTTTCACATTTTTTGTAAAATTGTGGAAAGTGTTTGACCTCAGCCTGAACAGTAAGTGTGGTTAAACCCTTTGAGTGGTGAAGTTTAACCCATTCCCTCATAGGCTATTTTTAGATCCAACATCTTTGAATAAATCTACCGAAAAGGAGAATTAACAAGAGAAAAGGATTTTTTTAGAATTTTGTAATTTGAAACCATTGTGATAAATAGAGCATTTGTTTTTCTATCACCATGGTTACTGAGAGTCGTAGAAATGCGAATCAATGGAGGAAATGGTTTACCATTTGAGTGATGAAGTTTATGTCAGTCTATTTAGCATAAATCTTGGACTGAGACTTTGCTAGAGTATTTTAACCCTTTACTCAAAAAATATACTTTGTCTATGCCTTTGAAAACAGAGTAGACCCAGATTAGGCGGCTCCCCACTTTTACTACACATGGGAGCCATTTGATCATGGTCTGCTATGTTGCTTATGAAATAATAATGATATGAAATAATGATTCTAGAGGTTCTTCTTTGGCAAAAATTGTATGAGTTAATATGCCATCTTAAAATTAATCTAATAGTGGAAGTGATTTTAGAAAATAAAGCAACAGATCTATCAAATTCATTAGCACACAGCAGTCCTATAGGAACCGTCTGATCTGGGTCTACTGTTTTCAAATGCATGAATAATTACCTTTTCATTGAAACTGAAGAAAACATGAGAAGAAATGACATTTAACCCTTTCCGCCACATAAACTTTTTCCACAAATTTGCAAACAGAGTAGACCCAGATCAGACGGCTCCAATAGGAGCTGTCTGATCACAGTATGTTCTGTTTGCCAATGAAATTTGATAGACCTAGTTGTTTTTACTTTCTAAAATGGCTACACTGGTTCACCTTCCAGATTTCATTAAAATTATATAATAATATGAATATTAGGTATTGAAATTGGAGATCAACATAGAACAGGGAAAGGGTTAACTAGAACTGAGAGGAATACTTTTTCAACTCTTTCCTCCATAAATATGCCGTTATACGCCTCTGTAAAAGTCACCTTTTGAAACCATTGTGATAAATAGAGCATTTGCTCCTATAGGAGCAAATGCTTTATTTATCACAATGGTATCCGAACTACACAACTCTAAACAATTCCTTTTCTCTAGTTAATTCTCCTTTTGGGTAGATTTATTCAAGGAGATTGGATCTAAAAACACCTTTACCTCGTTGAACATTTTTACTCCAAACTATGGCATCAAATATTTATTAGCTTAATTTTAATAATTGCCAATTAACAAGGGGTGTTTTAACCATTTCAGAATCTATAGAACGAGATCTCAACGAACAAGGGATTAGTTGGTTAAGGCAGAAACTAGAATCAAAAGCGAACAGAGCAGACCCTTAATCAGATGACTCCTTTATATATACAATGAAAGGTAATTATGTAGTGAATATCATTTTTTTCTGTTGTTCTCAGCCAGGCCATATCTTACCGGTAATTATTAGGAAAATAGAAAATGAAGAAAACCCCACTTCAAAATAGTTCTAGCAGAAACAAAAAATGTTTTAAAACAAAAAGAATGTGGGCATTTGCCACAGCATCCACATGCCAGACAATTTAGTTTGCAAAATTTGTTGCCAGGTTAAAACAATTTGAGTCACATGCATTTTTATCTGGATCCAAACTGTTTCTAATTAATATGTCATTTTATTTACAGTAAAACTCCTCTAAATTGGACATTTAATTTAGTATAATTGTCGGTTTTGGAGACAGGTAGCAGCTTAATGCAGGATGGAAGTTATGCAGAAAGCTCCTACTTTCACCCTGCAATAAGCAACCTACCTAAAAGTATCTTAATTCTTTTCTAGTAGAATTCCGGTTTAGAGAAGTATTATTACTGTACATGTATTGGGCAATTAGCTGTAACTGCATTCAATTTTCTTTTAGGTGCCAGCAACAAACACAAGACTTCAGAAATGTCAAAGAGAACTATCGTACATGTAGTAGTGTTTTACTGACGTCGGACCTTGAGCTGGCCTGTACTGATGACGTAACAGAAAAAGCAGCCGAGGAGAGCTATGATGCAGCTGGTCTATACTGGTAATGCATTTTGGAAATGTTAACCAATGAGAGCTATGATGCATCTGGCTTGGGAATGTCAATTGAGGAGAGCTATGATGTAGTAGTGATTTACTGACGTCGGACCTTGAGCTGGCCTGAACTGATGAGCTACGATACAGTAGGCCTTTACTGGAGCTGCCCTCCTACTTGGCACACACATTTCAGTGATGTTTACCCTAATTACCCTGAGTATTCAGACACATAATGTCACCTGTCCATGGGTTTGACAATTTGGCATCTTTTTGATAACTTTAAAATAAACAAACAAAGCAAACAATGCAGACCCAGATCAAATGCTCATTCAATTTGATCAGGGTCTGCACTATTTGCCCATATTTGTCTTGTCTAATGGCATAGGGTAACTAGCGTATACTCATTCACACACACACACACATACACACACACATACACATTCAACACTTTAGTTAAGGCTAACTCTTTGAATGCTGAATTATCATAGCAATCAGCAGACCCTGATCATACGGCTCCGTTCGGAGCCGTCTGATCTGGGTCTACTCTATTTGCAAAGACGTAGAAAGGCGCATTTATGGAGTAAAGTGTAAAAAATGGGATCGATGAGGTATGAAAAGATTAGTCATTTGCTAGGGGATTTTGAATGACAAACAATGCAGATTTTGACCAGAAGGGTTCTGTAAGAGCCCTCTGATCTGGGTCTACTCTGTTTGTAAATGCCAGTTAACCCTATTCATGTATTCAAAGGGTTGAATATTGAATAATAGATTGATGCTACTTGGGCTTGTCTGTCCAAATGGACCGAGAAACCAACGAGGGTTATCCTTTGTACGGAATTCTAGCCTCAATGGATTTGGTGTGCTGGAGAATCTTGAATAACAAGCAGTGCATACCCTGATTAGAGAGCTCCTCCAGTTGACCTCTGTCTTGGTCTACACTGTTTGCAAATGTTGGTTAATTCATCCTCCACATTCAAATGGTTGAACCACTCTTAGTCACCTCTCTTGATCTTGTGATAGTTTGACGGTGGTCTTGGACTCTTGTGCCTATTCCGGTAAGCCTCAGAACCACATTGAGTTGTGCATGACTGTTATGGTTTAAGTATGCCAACCGATTTTGACAGGTCCGGGAGCAGATGTCAAAAGCACAATTCTGCAAACCCACACAAGAAGAGATCAATTAGGTTGAAAGCTATGGGTGATTCACTTATGGGTTATTAACCTTTTAATCCACGAATATTCATGTAAGATACATGTATAATGATATCATGAATATTATTTTTTATCTATAATAGCACATGGACACGGGAGTTTTTGTCCAGAGCAAAAGCTGTAGAATCATATCTATATTATATCATTGCAAACACAGCTGATCCTGATCCTACAGAAGCCGTCTGATATGGATCTACTCAGTTTGCAAGGCATACAGCATATTTATGGAGTAAAGGGTTAATTTCTCACATGTTGGTAAACTGTTTTTTTCAATTTGTACTTTTGACATAGAAATGACACTGCCTCAGATTTTCTATTTATGCAATAATGTTGAAATCTATTGGTACCCTTTTCCATCATGTGGTATGCAATTCACAAAATGTTCATGGGTTTAAATTGAATTTTCAGCCAATGACAAGTTACCTGAATGAAACAATTGGCCAAAACGGTCTCCATGGTATCATGGTAGGGATAAGAAGAACGTATTGGTGGTTTTCTTTTTCATTTTTCTGAATAATGAATTTGAAGAAACATATTTTGTTTCCGTTAACAGGGTGATGATGCTCATCATGACATTGATGCTCAAAGTTACAGTGGCTGCAACTTTACATGATTTTGTTTCATATGAATTTTGCTGGCTGAAGCCTTTTAAAAAATATAGAAATTACCCCCATTTATAATGTAGGATGAATATTAAAGGATTTTAGGATATGTATATTACTTTTAACACAGCACTTGTTTAACACACACGGTTTATACTGACTTAACATAATCATAACATTGTCACTTATAACTTATACTTAACTTAATATACATATTCTAAATTCCCTTTTTCCCCCACTCTACATGTAATTGTATTATTTATTTGAGGCCATTGGTAGCTTTGACATTTTCTAAATTTATTTCAAAAGGTATTTTTCACTGGTACATTATTTCAATATCAATACATTCTACACCACAGAACAAATCCATTGTTTAGAATATTGAGAAGAAAACCCTCCACCATTCTTCCTGTATTCACCATGAATTCACGGAGGCCAATGATAGAGAATTGTTTCTTTCAAGTCACTTGACAGTGGCTAAGAATTTACTCCAGGCCCATGCACGTTTCAAGGGTTGGATGTTCCACGTTGGAATAGGATACCTGCCGGTTTCAAGATTAATGTGTAAATGCTTAAGGTTATTCAGGGATGTGGGCAAAATTTTGAAGATAAAGCTTAGAAACCTTGATGCCAAACTTCCATTGCTTTAAATCTAGTTGAGCTTCTGTTGACAGGTGTTTGCAGAATCATGTTGCTGGCTTCGGTCTTTTAACCCTTTACCTGATAGAAATACCTTTCCGTTATATAAACGCATTTTCACATATTTGCAAATAGAGTAGACCCAGATCAGATGGCTCCTATAGGAACAGGGTCAGGGTCTGCTCTGTTTGCTAACGGAAATTGAAAGATCTGTTTCTTAACTTTATAAAATGGCTACAATGTTCCATCTTCCATATTTCACTATAACTATTTTGTCCATGAATAATCAGTATATTGAAATTTAGAATAAACATAGAACTGGGAAAGGGTTACTCAAAACCATCCCAGACAAAGTAAACCCAGATCAGATGGCTCCAACAGGAGCTGTCTGATCAGGATTTTCTATTTGCTTATAGGAAATCTTCAGTTCTGTAATGGCCGAAATTTGTTCATGTGCTATTGTAAGCATATACATGTAGCTAGTTATTATTCATGAAATTATCTCTTCCAAAAATATTCATTAGGTAAAGGGTTAACATGTCAAAATTGGTCTGACCTCTATCCCACTGCAGTAAACCTCTCTAAACCGGACATTTAATTCAGTAAAATATCAGTAACCTGTAGGAGCTTTCTGTATGACTTTCATCCTAAAGGTATCTAAATTATTCTCTACTAGAATTCCGGTTTAGATGGGTTTTATTGTATATGTGACCTGACCTGCATTTGCAAAAAGCTTGGATCCAGGTTAGATGCCAAGCAAGTTGGCTTCTCGTCAAGATCCAAGCTGTTTCACAATGTTTCAATAATTTCTCAAAAGCTTTATTAGATCGGAAGTAGCCAAAACTGTACTAGATCCAAATTTAACCCATTTGCGTCCAGTGGATTCTTCCATGTTTATACATTAGATTTTTTATCTAAGGGATGCCTGGTCTAAATTTTCATTTTCGTTTTGTTTTATATTGAAATTCCTATCAGCAAACAGTGTAGACTGATAAGACGCCGCATAATGCAGCACCTGATCAGAGTCTACACTGTTTTCCCTATATCCAATATATGGGATCGTGGACACAAATGGGTTAATGGGACATATTTAAACAGCGGGATAACGGGAAACCCATTCACTCCTACTGATGCTTTTAAAAGTCATTTGTTGAAACCATAGTGATAAATAGAGCATTTGCTCCTATATGTTTATCACAATGGTTTCAAAATAACACAATTCTAAAGTTTTCTTTTTCTCTAGTAAATGATCCTTTTTGGTCGATTTATTCAAATAGGTTGGGTCCAAAAATAATCCAGTAGGGAATAAGTTAAGATTTAACCCATTCCCGCATATTGATGCCTTTGGACGCTTCTGTAAATGTCACTTTGTGAAACCATTGTGATTAATAGAGCATTTGCTCCTATAGGAGCAAATGCTCTATTAATCACAATGGTTTCAAACTACAACATTAACAAAAATCATTTTCTCTAGTTAATGCTCCTTTTCGGTAGATTGATTCAAAGTGTTTGGATCTAAAAATAGCCTATGCGGGAATGGGTTAAATCATTACAGTCGTTTGTAGCTCAACGTGGTTTCTAGGCTTGCTTGAAAGGACACAAGAGTTGAGGCCCCTGCCATACCCTTGCATGGTCACAAGAGGTGTCTAAGAGGGGTTTTACCCCTTGACTGTCGAGAACGAGTTAATTAGCATTATGCAAACATGTAGACTTTGATCAGTGGTCTTCTGTAGGAGCTGTCTGATCAGGATATGCACTGTTTGTTGTTCAAGATCCTCTAGTACATCTTATCCTTTGAGGCCTGGATTCCATATACAGGGTAACCCTGTTTGGTTTCTCGGCCCTCATGGGCAGATAAGTCTGATTAGCACCAGTCTGCTATTCAATATTTAACCCTTTAAATGCAGGAAATGAGTTGACTGTCATTTGCAAACAGTGCAAACCCAGATCAGAAGGTTCCTGGAGGATCCCTCTAATCAAGCTCTGCACTGCTTGTCTTTCAAATTCCTTCAGCAACTCTGATCATTTCATACTTAATGGCCCCTACTGTTAAACAGTTCTGGACCATTCCACATTGTAAGTTCAGCATTCAGGCTCAGGATTAACTGAAGTGGTCTATGTCATGATACCATATGACAACATATATGATGTTATGACGCCGCTAACAGGGACTGAAGTACTCGCTCAATCCACCAACATCCCACAAGTGTTCATCACGGAGGGCTTTGAAATTGCAAGTGAATGCAGCAGCTCCATAAGATGCAAAAGGTAAATTACTAATTGTAGCCATCATGATGTAAATATATTACCCTAACTATTCAGACAAGCAAATAGTGCAGACCTAGATCAAACTACACGTAGTTTTCCAGGGTTTTCACTGTTTATTACAATGTCAGTCTAATTTTAAGTAATTTTAAGTAGTAATTTCAAACTAGAGGAGAGAGGAGACTGGGTGTTTGAATAGTTTGGTGGTTGGGGTATTTAAACCCATTCCCTCATATTGACGCATTTTGAATAGTTGGGTAATATAACAGAATTCTTGCTTTATCGTAGTCGTTATAATTTTTTACCATGAGAAAAGGGTATCTTGTAGTTAGCAAGCAGTGTATACCCAGATCAGATGTCACTTTACAGAAATTTGCCAACTACACATTTCTACTGTGTAAACCCTTTTTGTGATGAATATTCATGCCAGAATTTTATAATGGCCAAATTAACATAGGATGTGTTGTCTGCGACAGAGACTGTATTCAGAGTTGTCTGATCTGGGTCTACTCTGTTTGCAAATGAATGAAAAAGCGGGAGAAGTTGTGATGACCTCTGCTTACAGTGTCGCAACCAAATGAGATTGTACTTGTCCTATCATCAGGATCTGTATCTACTCTGGTATGACTGAGGGATGGCTCAGTTATAAAACGGTTATTAAAAGTTATGCTTTAGTCATTGTATTCATTCTCGGGCATATGATTTGTCATATTTTAATTTTTGGTAATACTTTGCTATATTACCACAGGCCGGGTTTTCCAAAGACACTTAACATTTATTGTTCTTTTTCAGATATTTCCTCACCAGAGATGTAACTGCCATGGTCGTTCAAGACAATGAGGATTCTTAGATGGATTTGAATTGAGATGATGACGTCAGTCAATTTTAGCTATTAAGGTAAATTTATTTTTGTACAAATTGATCAAGGTTGAAAAGGACTCCATGAGTCATGTAGGAGATGTTCGTCTCTGTATGAAACAATGCAATTTGTTCCATGCACAGAAGTTCCTCTGGGGTTTTCCTCCACCTGTAATAAGCTACATGTAGACGCCGTGACAGGACTGAAATACTGTTAAAGTGATGTAAAACCCGATAAAACCAAACCAAACGTTAGTGACCGGTGTCTCCCACTGTAAGGGTTAACCCATTACCTCATAGGACATTTTTAGATCCAACCACTTTGAATAAATCTATTGAAAAGGAGCATTAACTAGAGAAAAGGAAAATTTGTGAATTTTGTAGTTTGAAACCATTGTGATAAATAGAGCATTTGTTCCTATAGGAGCAAATACTCTATTTATCACAATGGTTTCATAAAGTGACTTTTACTGAGGCATAGAAATGCGTATTTATTGAGGAAAGGGTTAGTAGACGAGACGTTTTGGCATATTATTACTTCAGATACAGCAGACAGCAGATTGTGACCTCTAAAGAATATTCTTAATGAAACGATACAGAGAAAATGGTGGAGAAATGATATGTCTATTATTTGCAATACGCCCCTTCTACTCCATGAATATTCATTAAGAAATAATGACATCATGAATATTCATTGGGTAAAATGTTATTAGCTGAAATTTAATAATGATACACAATGACTTTTTACTGTGGCAGAGACTATAGAATTAGATCATCATGTATACAATTCCATAAGCAAACAGAGAAAACACTGATGTGACTGCACTTACTATTTGTAAAGATGTTACAAGGCATACAAATGTAGTTATGGAGTAAAGGGTTAACACAAATAGTGCAGAACCAAATCAACAAATGCATTTCGGGTTGAGTTTACAGTTGCTAATACAAATCCAGACCCGAGAAATAAATAGCAACAGCTTCAGATATGATGCACAGATTAAATTATTTTCACCAAATCCTGTGTTGTGACCAATCTATCCCGAGGAAAAAATTCTAAAGAGTGGTCACTACATAGAATCTGGTGGAGAAATGACAATTTTAGTATTTTGAGTACACATATTTTTGTTTGCAGGATAAAACAGATGTAGCATGAGCAATGACCCCTTGGATATGGAAATTGAGTTAATTGGTAAACTCGGACCCAGATCAGCATTGTTTGAGTCATTGCATTAATTCTCGAGCATCTGATTTGTCATATTTTGAGTGTGTGGTAATACTTTGCTATATCACCACAGGCTGGGTTTTCCAAAGACACTTAACATTTATTGTTCTTTTTCAGATATATCCTCACAGAGATGTAACTGCCATACTCTTCCAAGGCAATGAGGATTCTTAGGTGGATTTGAATTGAGATGATGCAGTCAGTCAATTTTATCTGTGAAGGTAAATTTATTGTTGTACAAATTGATCAAGGTTGAAAAGGACTTTATGCGTCATGAAAGAGATGTTCGTCTCTGTATGAACAATACAATTTGTTCCATGCAAAGAAGCTCCTCTGGGGTCTTCCTCCACCTGTAATTAGCTGGACGTCGTGACATGACTCAAATGCTGTTAATGCGATTAAAACCTGATACAACCAAACCAAGCATTAGTGACTGGTGTCTCCCACTGTAAGGGTTAACCCATTACCTCATAGGCTATTTTAGATCCAACCACTTTGAATAAATCTATCGAAAAGGAGCATTAACTAGAGAAAAGGAAACTTTGTGATTTTTGTAGTTTGAAACCATTGTGATAAATAGAGCATTTGCTCCTATAGGACCAAATACTCTACTTATCACAATGGTTTCATAAAGTTACTTTTACAGAGGCGTAGAAAGGCGTATTTATGGAGGAAAGGGTTAGTAGACGAGACTTTTTGGCATGTCATCACTTCAGATACAGCAGACAGCAGATTATTGTGACCTCTAAAGAATCTTCTTAATGAAACGATACTGAGAAAATGGTGGAGAAATGATATGTCTATTATTTGCAATACGCCCCTTCTACTCCATGAATATTCATTAAGAAATAATGACATCATGAATATTCATTGGCTGAAATATTATTAGCTGAAGTTTAATAATGGTACACAATGACTTTTTTCTGTGGCAGATACTGTAGAATTAGATCATCATGTATACAATTCCATAAGCAAACAGCGAAGACCCTGATGTGACTGCACCTACCATTTGTAAAGATGTTACAAGACATATTTATGGAGTAAAGGGTTAACACAAATAGTGCAAAACCAAATCAACAAATGCATTTCGGGTTGAATTTACAGTTGCTAATACAAATCCTTACCAGAAGCATAAATAGCAACAGCTTCAGATATGATGCATAGATTAAATTATTTTCACCAAATGCTATGTTGTGACCAATCTTTAGAACTATCTCGAGGAAAAAATTCTAAAGAGTGGTCACCACATAGGATCTGGTGGAGAAATGACAATTTTAGTATTTTGAGTACGCATCTTTTTGTTTACAGGATAAAACAGATGTAGCATGAGCAATAACCCCTTGGATATGGAAATTGAGTTAATTGGCAGACTTGGACCCAGATCAGCATTGTTTGACATTAATAAAGATGGGACTCGAACCCAGATCAGCACTGTTTGACATTAATAAAGATGGGACTCGAACCCAGATCAGCACTGTTTGACATTAATAAAGATGGGACTCGAACCCAGATCAGCACTGTTTGACATTAATAAAGATGGGACTCGAACCCAGATCAGCACTGTTTGACATTAATAAAGATTGGACCCGGACCCAGATCAGCACTGTTTGACATTAATAAAGATGGGACTCGAACCCAGATCAGCACTGTTTGACATTAACAAAGATGGGACTCGGACCCAGATCATCACTGTTTGGCATTAATAAAGATGCCCAGAAATGTGTGCGTGTTCATACTGTTCAACAAGGTTGGAACCACTTGCTTCACTAAAAATTTGAATTCACAAGGTTTTGCTGTATTTTGATTAGTTGACTTGTTAACCCTTTCCCTCATATAAATACTTTTCATGTATTTGAAAACAAAGTAGTCCCAGATCAGATGATCCTTATAGGAGCCGTCTCATCAGTGTCTGCCCTGTTTGCTAATGGAATTTGATAGATCTGTTTCTTTAGTTTCTAAAATGGCTACAATGTTTCACATTCAATATTTCATTACAACTATTTTATCCATGAATATTCAGTAGGTATTAAATTTGGAATGAATATAGAACAGGGAAAGGGTAAAGAGAATTGAATCAAAAGCATGTTTCATCAATGGACATATATATATATTACTGATTTGCTTATGAAATATTAACCCATTCCCTCAAATTGATGACTTGACGCCTCTGTAAATGTTACTTTCTGAAACCATTGTGATAAATAGAGCATTTTCTCCATAGCAGCAAATGCTCTGTTTATCACAATAGTTTCAACACTACACAATTCTAAAAAAAAATCCTATCTCCTAGTTCATGCTGTTTTTTGTAAATATACTCAGAGACAGGTACTAAAAATAGCCTATGAGGGAATGTGTTAAGGATCTGATCCTACAGCTTGTGCCATCGTATCAGGTTTCTTTGTTCATGCAATCATAAAACTTCAGTGACAGTCTTTAACCCTTTGCTCCATAAACCTTTCTACGCCCTTGTACAGACAGAGTAGACCCAGATTGGATGGCTAGTGTAGGAGCTGTCTGATCAGGGTCTGCTCTATTTGCCTATGATGTAATTAAGATATAATTCTACAGTTTTTGCCATGGCCAAACATTCCTGTGCCCATGTGCTGTTATAACAACAAATCAAATAAATATTTATGATGTTACATGTATTATTTCTTCAATGAATATTCATGGAGTAGAGGGTTAAGACAGGCTGAAACTTAATGCAGGATGAAAATCATACAGAAAGCTCCTGTGAGCTTTCTAAATGACTTTCACCCTGCATTTAGCAACCACTTGCTTCACTAAAAGTTTGAATTCACAAGGTTTTGCTGTATTTTGATTAGTTGACTTGTTAACCCTTTCCCTCATAAAAACACCTTTTACGGAGGCATCAAAGGCGTCAATTTGCAGAAATGGGTTAAATTTGAAATATTATAAATAGAATCTCTGACTCTCCAGCAGGTGTTAAGTTTCTGGATCCGTATCCCATATTTTTTATCTCGATGTAAATGAAATATGGATCCAGCAACTTTTCTCCCGTCTCGCATATAACCTATAAAGTGTTGCAGTGCCGTAACCCCCAAATCAAT
The DNA here is from genome assembly GCA_963576725.1 of Azorinus chamasolen. Lineage (NCBI taxonomy): Eukaryota > Metazoa > Mollusca > Bivalvia > Cardiida > Solecurtidae > Azorinus > Azorinus chamasolen. The sequence continues at coordinate 56,441,825 of OY755241.1, forward strand.
CAATCAATCAATAGAATACTACTAGAATCCATGTTAGAAACCCCTTTACACACCTTTGCAAACAGAGTAGACCCAAATCAGATGGATCCTTTAGGAGCTATCTTATCAAGGTCTGCTCTGTTTGCTTATAAAACAATATTTATCTGATTCTGGTTTCTGCCCTTACCAACATGTGCTATTATAAACATTCAGATAATTAATATTCATGATGTCATTGTTTCTTGAACATGCATTAGGTAAAGGGATAATTGAGCAATCTGCTACTGCATTTTAATAGTAAAATGCATTACCGGCTAAAAATATTTTAGCTATATTTATTACTTGTGACCGGAAACAAAAAGAAATCCCTGATACCGCATATATTAGCACATAGTGCCCAATACCATACTGCGGATATGCAGTTTAGCCATAACCCACCCCAATGATTCATAGATGTTTTCGGTAAAAATTGATTGAATGCCTAATAAGAAATTCTTCCAATCCTTTTTGCTTGTGACGTGTGTGCGTTTGTGTTGGAATATCATTCATATTATTTAGAAATTATTATTCTCCATTGACTGTCGTGAGTTAAATCTTGTATTATCTTTATTTCCCCATGGAAGTGTTTTGTTTTTCATTTGTCATGGGTTAAGGTCAGAGTCAGGTCGGCTACGAGCACTTCCATGCAACATGAGCTTGGCACCTGTGATTATTCTGAAGCATTGCCTTGCATTGGTGGCGAGTCAGTTCTTGCTGGAGTGCTGTCTCAAAAGACAAAAAAGTACTTTCATGCTATATCTGATGGCGCACAACAGAAAATATGTTTCTGCGGGTATAGGAGCAAATGCTCTGTTTATCACAATGGTTCAACAGGTGACTTTTGCAGAGGCGTCAATATGAGGGAAAGGGTAAGACCAAGATAAACTTCTTCCGCAACAGATTCTATAGCAGTAAAGTATTACATTAAATCATTACAGTTTTGAATCATTGGGATTTTTGGCTAAACTGCAAATTGGCAGTATGGTGCACCGTTCAGTATTTAAATGGTATGACGGGATTTCTTTTTGTTTCTGGTCACAAGTAGTAGATATAGCTGAAAGCAGATTTTATAGCAAGTATGTATCTTTAACTAAAACAGATTTTACTTTAAAAATATAACTTTAATAGGTATTTAATAAATGTATTTATATTCTTGTCCAATTCCTATCGTGTTGGTACTCACTAGAATTGGCTCGAGACGATTCTAATGAGTACCAGCAAGAATGAGCAAACAGAGAAATTTAACCCTTTACTCAATATATATATATAAATATACCTTTCTACGCCTTTGCAAACAGAGTAGACCCAGACTAGATGGTTGCTGTAGGAGCCGTCTGATCAGGGTATGTTTGCTTATGGCATAATACAGGTATGATTTTACAGTGTCAGAGAAATATGAAAATATTTTACTTTGATTTCCTAAATATTCAAATTACCTGTTTCAATATTCAGGTAATAAATTATAACATCATGGATATTTTTAGCTGAAGTTTTATGATGTTAACTTTCTAGGAATGTATTTTCTTTGACAAAAACTGTAGAATCAGACCAGTGTCATGTCAAAAGCAAATATAGTAGACTCTGATCCTGACGGCTCATGTAGAAACCATCTGATCTGGGTCTACTCTGTTTGCAATTGTGTGAAAACGCGTTTATATGAGGGAATTGATTATAGATCTGTAGCCGGGTAGAGTTTGTGGTGAAACATTTCAGTCATAGGTTTTACTGTGTGGCTTGGTAGCTCAGTTGGTAGAGTGTTGGCATGTAAACGAAAGGCACTGGGATTGAGTCCCAGTCGAGTCACAACTTTTTCACCATGTTATAGATCAACAGCTCTTAGCAAACTTATCAGACCATTAGACAAACGCTGTATTGTTATCAAGATTTGTCATGGATGGAAGGTTTAATCTTAACAAACAATTTGGAACCATATAAAACATCAAGTAATGAGTTGACCTTTCTACAATGGGGGCGAAGAACAATGTTTGCAATTTAATTGTAGAATTTACACTGATCAATTTGAAGAAAATGGTTGAAGTTTTTCGTAAATAATTTACATTGGAGATGTTTCCATAAAAAACTGAATATCAAACATAATTACTAACTACTGTAACGTGCAAACCGAGAGACCCAGCAACAACAAACCCTGTCGATGCAAAGCTTAAGCTCACAGCAAGAGATGTTTGTTGCGCTATATATTACCTCCACTTGCCAAGATACAATGATCTGGTCAGCCTCATTTGCATAATCACCAACGTTCTACGAACGTTACACTACGTTCATGTTTGTCTTGTATTCAGACTCTGCCTATAGTATTTGGACTACATATTTTCCGTCTTTGATGGATGATACTGTCCGAATATTAGAATACATCCCCTTCCCTGCATCGTTTACACTGCACTGTTGGCACATGCACTTAATATTTAACCCATAACCATTGCACCTCGACACTTGTACCCCTTGAAGGTGTTTACATGAATATGCAAATATCTGCAGCAAACCCTCCATACAAAATTTGATTTAAACTTGCTTAACCCTTTACCCAATAGTATTTTTTTTATTCCTTTGAAAAACAGTGGGCCCACATGTCAGATGGCTCCTACAGGAACCGTCTGATTTGAGTCCTGTTCTGTTTGTTTCTGTTTCTATTTCTGCAGTAATTAAATAAATTAAATAATTAAACAAAATAAGAAAATAAGCATGAACCGTCTGATCAGAGTTGGCTCTGTTTATTCCTTTCCCTGTTCTATGTTTATTTAAAATTTCAATATCTACTGAATATTCATAGACAATTGTTACAATGAAACAGATGGAAAATTGTAGCCATTTTAGAAAGTAAAGAAACAGATATATCAAATTCCATTAGCAAACAGAGCAGGAGCTATCTGATCTGGGTCTACTCTGTTTGCAAATGTGTGAAAATGTGTTTATATGAGGGAAAGGGTTATGTAATTATGTAGATATAATTCTGCAGTTTCTATATCACTGATCAAAATAACAAGTTTTAAAATGTCTTTGATAGGCTTTTTCTTGGAGTAAACAGTGTCCCATATTTGTAGAATGAAACTTAGGAATTCTATGTGTATTGCTGTTCCATATGTCCTGTAAACAACTTAACTTAACCCAACTGTGTTCCAAATACAGTAAAACCCCTCTAATGCGACCACCAAAAATGGGCATAATTATGGGTGGCAGAGGCAAGTGGTAGCTTAATACAGGAGCTTTCTGCATAACTTTCGTCCTGTATTAAGCAACCACCTGCTTTAAACGACGCCAGTGGCTGTTTATTAAGTGGTCGCATTAGCGGGGTTTTACTGTATTCTGATGTTATATCTCCATCGTATCTGATTTCCAATTTCTCATTTGGTCTAGCTTTGATAGCAACTATTTTCTAGGTGGAGTCTTTTCAAGTCAAATTTTGAGTAACTAGTCTTAAGACTAATTTTTAGATTTAATTTTAATTTTTATTTGCATCTTATTATTGTATGACAAGATCGTATACCGAATATTATGTTCTTTATTGATGTATGAAAAACCTGCACAAATGTTTTTAAGCATTCCAATCATTTTATTACTTGATTATCCACTTGGGACAGAAATTTCAACTCAGTTTTTTCTGATAGAAACGGCATTAACCTTTGCAAATAGAGAAGACCCAGATCAGATTTTGCTCCTGTATGATCCGTCTGTTCAGGGTCTACCTTGTTTTCCTCTTAATCTAGTTTCTGGGAGAGTATTTCTTCTTTACATGACAAATTGAAGATGAATAATCTTTTGACTAGTTATTGGAATAGAAAGGATTGTAATTTATAATTTTTGTGTGTCTAGAATTAGTTATTTATTGTACGATAAGTTAAGTAATATATAATTATTATTATATATTATTGTTATGATTACTATATTACAATAAGTTAACCATTTACCTGACAGAAATGTCTTTACAAACTGAATAGACCCTGACCAGGTGGCTCTTGTATGAGCTGGCTGTCTGAACAGGATCTATTCTGTTGAGTATGGAAATATATAGATATTTATAAAAAAAATAGCTAATAAATTGTTCATGGTGTCGTTATTTCTTTAACCCTTCCAACCATAAATATGCCTTTGTACGCATATGTAAAAGTCACTTTTTGAAACCATTTTGATAAATAGAGCATTTTGTTCCAAAACAACTACACAATTTTAAAATTATCTATTTCCCTAGTAAATGATCCTTTCCGAAAATTTATTAAAAAAAGTTGGATCTAAAAATAGCCTTTGAGGGAAATGATTAAATGAATATTCATCAGGTAATGGGTGGATTAGGATTTACAGTGTGTACATGTGTACAAATACAAAAAAATGGTATTAGTGTTCTCTTATAGCTGATAAATTGTGATGATCAATGCAAGCAGTATAGACTCAGATCAGCTGCCTCGTGGTCTATTGAGATTTTTTTTAGAGGAACGACCTATTATGGTTTCATTATCCACTAGCTGTGAAATTGTGATTATCAATGCCAAAAAAATGAGAAATTGGAAGAATTGATGCATCTCATCAGAATCCAAACTATTTTACAGTTGGATATAGGTATAATGCAGTTTCATTAAACAAAATAGAAAATATCACCATTGTGATAAATAGAACATTTGCTAAAAATAACCCCACACAATTCTAAAATTAATCATTTCTCTAGTAATTGCTCCTTTCTGAAAATTTATTCAAAGTTGGATCTGAAAATAGCCTTTGAGGGAAATGATTAAATGAATATTCATCAGGTAATGGGGTAGATTAGGATTTACATGTGTTCATGTGTACAAATGTAGCCCATTCCCTCATATTGAAGCCTTTTGAGATCATCGTGATAAATCACAATAATTGTGATTATCACTATGGTTTTAAACTACAACATTCTAAAATTTTCCTTTTCTCTAGTTAATGCTACTTTTCGGTAGATTTATTCAAAGTGGTTGGATCTAAAAATAGCCTATTAGGTAATGGGATAGTTTATCAATGCAAAGAAAATGAGAAATGGGAAGACTTGATGCATCTCACCAGGACCCAGACTATTTCACAGTCAGATATAGGTTTTGGAAAGACAGAAAATACATTTTAAGAAATTGTAGCAGACGACAAATGTTGCAGACTATAGCTACTTGACCCTTTCCTCCATAAACACGCCTTCTACGCCTCTGTAATAACCACTTCTTGAAACCATTGTGATAAAAAGAGCATTTGCTTCTATAGGAGCAAATGCTCTATTTATCACAATGATCTCAAACTGCAAGATTCTATAATTTTCCTTTTCTCTAGTAAATGCTCCTTTTGGGTAGATTCATTCAAAGAGATTGGGTCCAAAATAGCCTATGGAGGAATGGATTAACAGGATTTGTAAAGTGGTCAGTGCCATTTCAGACAGAAGTCAGACCACGTCCTAAATCCTTTACTAAGTCTATGTGGGTATATTTAAGAACTTTCAAACGATGTACTTCATTTTATATTTTACATGTCAGTGAACACCCGCTATAATGACAGTCGATATAACGAAATATTTACTTATGTTTTATTTCATAAATGTAGATCAATCCACATATCACATTCATCCTGCTTTAACTCTTTGAATGCTAGCGGCAAAATCATAACCTATGCACACAGTTTGGATCCAGATGAGACGCCGCATAATGCGACGTCTCATCAGGATCCTAACTGTTTGACACTTTGACCACATGTTTGCAAAGAAATAAGAGAAATCTTACTTTTAGGATTGAAGCAGACGACACTTATCGCAGACGAAAGCTACAGGTGGTAGCTTAATGCAGGATGAACGTATGAGCTTTCTACATTACTTTAGTTCTGCATTCAGCAAACACCAATGTCCTAATGTCTCTTCATTGTATGGTGACAGGTCCTTCTGTGCACTGTTTGCAACCCTGGCGACTCCTTTTATTTTCTGAAGAGTGTACATAGTAATTATAATCCAAGCAACAATGTACCTATACTAACCCTTTCAATTAATGAAGAATTAACAAAATAAGTAGACCATTCCAAATTTCAAACAGGTCAATCTTACTATGAATGTTGAGTGATTTTTATTAAAAGAAAAATGTAACAAAAAACAGTGTAGACCCTTATGAGAGAGCTCCTTTGGTTACTCTGTCATCTGAGCCTACATTGTTTGCAAACGATATTAGATGTTTTTTTCCCATACTGAAATGGTTATAATGTTAGTAATTGTTGATGTTGATGATATACAGTAGAACCCCGCTAATGCGACCACTTAATGAATAAACATTGTTGTCTTTATAAGCAGGTGGTTGCTTAATGCAGGACAAAAGTAATGCAGAAAGCTCCTCTAGGAGCTTTCTGCATTACTTTGTCCTGCATTAAGATACCACCTGCACCTAGCACCCAGAACCATACCTCTTTTAGGTGGTCGCATTAGCGGGGTTTTACTGTATACTACTGTATATAGTGATCGTATTAGCTATCCTTTGTTTTTGATCATGCAAAGCGCCAGATAAGATGCGTAAATTTTAACATTTTCAAGAATAGCTCCTTTATTTCTCAACCAAACCCTATAATATGACCACTCTTTAGAATCGTGATTTTGTTTCATAAAGAGTGGTCACAGTATAGGGTTTGGTAGAACACTAACAATTTTGAGAATAGTCGAGCGCGCTGTCCTGTGACAGCTCTTGTTGTATTTTGTGTTATTATTGTAATCATTGTTTAAGCCCTTTCCCTTATATAAACGTGTTTTCACGCATTTGCAAACAGAGTAGACTCAGATCAGACGGCTCCTAGAGGAGCCGTCTGATCAGGGTCTACTGTTTGCTAATAGAATTTGATAGATCTGTTTCTTTACTTTCTGAAATGGCTACAATGTTCCACCTTCCATATTTCTTTATAACTATTTTGTTAATGAATATTCAGCAGGTATTGGAATTTGGAATAAAGACAGAACAGGGAAAGGGTTAATATTAGCTATTTTTGTTATTATTGTTTTGTATTAGTTCTCAAATTGTTAAAAACTAAAAAATGTCAGAGCTATTTTTGTATTTTTTTGTTAATATTGTTTTGTATTAGCTATCGATCCTTGTTAACTTATTAAAGCTATTTTTGTATTTTGTGTTATTATTGTTTTGTATTAGCTATCGATCCTTGTTAACTTATTAAAGCTATTTTTGTATTTTGTGTTATTATTGTTTTGCATTAGCTATCAATCCTTGTTAAATTATTAGAGCTAATTTTTATATTTTGTGTTATTATTGTTTTGTATTAGCTATCGATCCTTGTTAAATTATTAGAGCTAATTTTTATATTTTGTGTTATTATTGTTTTGTATTAGCTCTCAACCCTTTGCCTGCTAATCTCAACCTGACTTGCATTTGCAGCTGCTTGAATCCAGACGAGACAATGACAGTGTCTTCTCAGAATCAAGATGCTTGGCAGTAGGATGTTTCTCAAAAGGAAATACAGTAAAACCTCTCTATAACGACCACTAAATTACTTCAAGTAATTTGTGTTTAAGGCAGGTGGATGCTAAAGCAAGGTGAAAGTAAAACAGAACGCTCCTATAGGAGCGTTCTGTTTTACTTTCACCTTGCTTTAAGCAACCACCTGCCCAAAATACCAACTAATTAACACAATTTATAGGTCGTTATAGAGAGGTTTTACTGTGACTAGAGTTAAGCAGATGTCATTTTTGTAGCAGGCAAAGGGATAAAAGTTTATGAACGCATGTATTTATTTTAATAGAGTACAATAAGAGCAGAACTATTTTGTTGAAATTTTGTTCCCCACCCCCTCATAGAAATGCTATTTGATGCATTTTCAAACCAACTTTCCTGTAGGAGCTTTTGGACATATAACAGATCTAACTCTACAGTATCTACTAATACCAAATATTCATTTGTTCATGTCATTATGAAAATTCAGCTAATATCTTATTAATATTCAGCAGGGAAAGGAATAAAGGAGAGGCATGGGTGACCAATGACTTTTATAAATTATATTAACCCTTTACTCCATAAATATGCCTTTATTTCCTATAGGAGCCATCTGGTCTGGGTCTGCTCTGTTTGCTTATGATATAATATAGATACATGTATATAATTCAACACTTTGTCATAGCTAAAACTTTCTTGTGTCCTTCATCTAATTAATATTCATGATGTTATCATTTCTTACATGAATATTCATGGAAAACAGGGTTAATATATTTTACTTATATAAGTCAATGCCATGTGTTTGCTGCAAACAAGCAATGCTGTCGTACTACGGTAAAACCTCTCTAATGCTACAGTCTGTATGTCTGGGTCAGATGTTAGCTTAATGCAGGGTGGTAGTGATGCAGAAAGCTCCTACAGGACCCCAGCACAAAAACCCCTTTACCCTATGACTATTCATTTGAGAAATAATGACATGTATATTATATATCATGTATGTTATATTAGATTCTTTTTTATAATGGCACATTGATGCAGGAGTGTTTCACCATGGTAGAAACTGTAGAATCTTATCTGTATTAATTTATAAGCAAAAACAAAGCAGACCCTGATCAGACGGCTCCTAGAGGAGCCGTCTGATTTGGGTCTACTGTGTTTGAAAAGGTGTAGAAAGATGTATTTAAGGAGTAATGTCTGTCATGTGGTTCTGGGGCTTGCCTGAGTGGCACAAGAATTAGGACCACTGCTCACCCTTAGCATGATGGTAAGAGGCGACTAATAAGGGTTTAACGTAAACTGGAGTTCCTGAATCTCTGATTCCCCAGAAGGTTTCTCGATCCATATCCCATATTTTTAATCTCGATGTAAATGAGATGTGGATCTGGCAACTTTTCTTCTGTCTCGGCGCCGTATAACCTTTAAATGTTGCGGTGCGTAAAACCCCAATTCAATCATTCAATAGTGGTTGCTTTAGAGGAGCTCTTACATGCATTATAGATAGCCTCTAGATTTTCTGTTTTGAATGTTGCATTTGAGATGGGAGAAAACCTCGCCAAACCAAACAAAACCTCGTAAAGAAGAATTAAGTAAAAGTCTGCTTAATCCTCTACTGGGACACATTTTCCATGCCAGAAAACCCAGGTCTGATGGCTCCTATAGAGCAGGGTCTGCTATGTTTTACCTACAGATCTGATTCTACAATTTCTGCCATTATCAAAAAAAATCCTATGTAATATTTTCGATCTCCCTTATAAAAAAAATCAGCTCATCATCGTGTGATTATTTCTTACATGAATATCCATCAGATAAAGGATGGAAGCCAAGAATGATATAATAATGATAATATAACATCATGAATACTAATTAGATGATTTTTCCCATGGCAGAAACTTTTAGAATATTATTAACAGTAAAAACCTCTCTAAAAAGGCCAATAAATTGTGTTAATTAGTTGGTATTTAGGGCAGGTGGTTGCTTAAAGCAAGGTGAATGTAAAACAGAACGCTCCTATAGGAGCGTTCTGTTTTACGTTCACATTGCTTTAAGCAGCACAACATAACTGATGTAATTAAGTGGCCGCTATAGAGAGGTTTTACTGTATTCATAAATAAATATAATTCATGGCCAAACCACTCTGTGTACATACACCATTATAAAATTCAGATAATTTCATCATTTCTTCTATGTACACAGAGTGGTTTGGCCATGAATTATATTTATATAACTCCATAACCAAACAGTGGATCCTGTTCAGACGGCTCCAACAGAATCTACTAATCTGGATCTACTTTGTTTGCAAATGTGCCAAAATGCACATCAGTTGGGTAAAGGGTTAAGCTTCATACTGCTACTACAGTAGAGCCCCTCTAATGCGACCACTTAATGAATAAACATGAGTGTCTTTATAAGCAGGTGCCTTCTTAATGCAGGACAAAAGTAATGCAGAAATTCTGCATTACTTTTGGTCTGCATTAAGCTACCACCTGCATCTTGCACCCAGAATTATACTTGTTTTAGGTGGTCGTAATAGCGGGGGTTTTCTGTACCGGTTTATTGTTACAGTAAAACCTGTATATGTTAAAAATAATAAAATATGTATTAAACAGTACTGAAATAATGTATCTGTTCTTTGTTCATTTCAAATTTCAATACCTACTAAATAGTCATGAACAAAATAGTTATAATGAAATATGGAAACAATGAAATAAAATTGTAGCCATTTTAAAAAGTAAACAATCAGATCTGTCAAATTCCATTTGCAAACAGAGCAGACCCTGATCAGACGGTTCCTCTATGAGATCTGGGTCTACTGTGTTTGTGTTTAAAATGGTGCCAGGTTGAATTATTCAGTTTTACAAACTACTGGAGAGGGGTTAAATCAGTGTCATCACTATATACTTATAATTTGAAGTTAACAAAATGGTGCCAGGTTGAATTATTCAGTTTTACAAACTGCTGGAGAGGGGAGATTAGGTGTCAGAGGGTAAACATCCTGGATCTGACAAACAGTGGTTGATATAGATCCAAACTGTTTGCAACAGAAATAAGTTCGCCCTTAAAGGTTAAAGTTTGTAATGTTACACTTTACAAATAAACTCCTTTATTTCTTCACCAGACCCTATCTGTTTACAGTAAAACCTCTCTATAACGGCCACTAAAATACATAAAAAATTCTGTTAAAGGCACGTGGCTGCTTAAAGCAAGGTGAAAATAAAACAGAACGCTCCTATAGGAGCGTTCTGTTTTACTTTCGCATTGCTTTATGGTCCCACCTGCCCCAAATACCAACTAATTAACGCAATTAGTGGCCGTTATAGAGAGGTTTTACTGTACTTATAATATAATATGATATAATATAATATTGATATGATTCTACAGTTTCTGTCATTGAAAAAAAAAGTGTTAATATGCTATTTTAAAAATTAATATAATTAATATTCATGTCATTTAACGTCTGGTTTAGAGTGTTTACTGTATAATAATAATAATATACGCCACATTTACATAAATCACATTACCTAACACGTAATGCTTAGCTCAAATGATTTAAAACTACAGTAAAACCTCTCTATAATGACCACTAAATTTCATCAAGTATTTTGTGTTAAATGCAGGTGGATGCGTTCTGTTTTACTTTCACCTTGCTTTAAGCTGCCGCCTGCCCTAAATACCAGCTAATTGACACAATTTAGTGGCCGTTATAGAGAGGTTTTTCTGTACCTCCATTGTGTTGTTAATTACACAGCAGGTGATTCGAATATTTTTTGAAGAAATTATCCCTGAGAGCATCTGATTTATTATTTAGGGCAATACACCACAAAATTCGTCTTGGTCGAACTTGATCTTTGTGGCTCGTCTGTTATGAATTTTATTTGCTTGAACTCAATTTTTAAGAAAGAGGTTTGCTTGAACACGCGTTTATTGATTTGCCAACTAGGGAAAAAAGGAATTAAATGTATAGATGATGTATTATACACGTTTAACACTTTCCCTGATATAAACGTGGTTTCACGCATTTGCAAACAGAGTAGACCCAGATTAGACGGCTCCTATAGGAGCCGTCTGATCAGGGTCTGCTCTGTTTGCTAACACATATTTATTTCTTTACTTTCTAAAATGGGTACAATGTTCCATCTTCCATATTCCGTTATAACTATTTTGTCTATGGACATTCAGTTGCTATTGAAATTTGTAATAAACATAGAACAAGGAAAGGGTTAACCGGCTTTACTCCTTAAATACGGAAACAGAGTAGACACAGATCAGGGTCTGCTCTATTTGCTTATGATATAATACAGATATGATTCAACAGTTTCTGTCTTGGCTTAAAATCCACGTATCCATGTCCAAATACATGTAAATCTAATTAACATTAATGACATCGTCATTTCTCACATGAATATTCATGGCGGAAAGGGATAGTCTTGTCGCTTAAACCTTTCCCTGTTTCATATTCATGTAAGGAATAATACTATGCATACTTATTAGCTGCTGATCTTTATATAAAAAATCATAGATACAGTAAAACCCCTCTAATGCGACCACTTAATTAATAAACACGGGCGTCTTTATAAGCAGGTGATTGCTTAATGCAGGACAAAGGTAATACAGAAATCACCTCTAGGAGGTTTTTTGCATTACTTTTATCCTGCATTAAGCTACCACCTGCCTCTGCCATCCATAATTATGCCCCCTTTTTCTGTTTGCATTGGATGGGTTTTACTGTACACATTTATGATGTTGTTATATGTGTGTTTGGGTATAGGAAACTATTGTAGAATCAGATCTATTATAACTGCATAAACAAACAGAGCATACCCTGATCAGAAGGGTTATTTTAACCCATTACCTGTTCAATATTCATGTAGGATATAATGACGTCATGAATATTTATTAGCTGAATTTTCATAATGTAAAATTTTTCAAGGGAATTTTTCGGCTCTGACAAAAACTGTTGATCATATCTATACGATGTCATAAGCAAACAGAGCAGACTCTGATCAGACGGTTCCTATATGGACCATCTGATAAGGGTCTACTCTGTTTACAAATGCGTGAAAAGGACTTTAAAACGTCGCCCCGTACTTCATTCTCAGTGTCTGGTCCTTCGAGATCATGAATTTCAGTACTTTTTGTTCTGAAAATTAAATACCGCTTAAGCCGGTACTAGAGGGCTTGAGCAGTGTTGCACGTTCAATTACTGCCCATGAACAGACTTAATAAAACCGAGTCTGCTATTTTCAGGTCGCATTTAGCATTATAAGGGTAATATAGATATATATGATTGTGTTTTACGTGTGCAAATACTATTTTAGATCTATATACAGTAAAAACTCTGTATAACGACCACTGAATTAGGTTAATTAGCTGGTATTTAGAGCAGGTGGCTACTTAAAGCAAGGTGAAAGTAAAACGGAGCGTTAGATGTTTTACTTTCAACTTGCTTTAAGCAGCCACCTGCCTTTAACACAGCTCTTTTTAAACATGTATTACAAACAAACTATTTATTTACGTCTTCAAGCATAAAAAATCTACGCCCCCCCCCCCCCCCCCCCCAAAAAAAAAAAAAATATTTTTTTTTTAATTTTTTTTATACCCCCCCCCCCCTAATCTGAAATCCTGGATCCGCACCTGGTGTGGGTATTACCCTTATAACGCTAAATGCGACCTGATTGGCCGACTGACGTTTGTAAACAGTCTGGATCCAGACCAGTCGCCGAGTAACTGTGCGTCTCAATGGGATGCAAGCTATTTGACACTTGATCAATAGTTTCTCAAAAGCTTGAACGTAAAATTTATAATTAACACATCGGAATTTAACCATTTCCTTCATATAAATGCGTTTTCGCACATTTGCTAACAGAGTAGACCCATATTAGATGGCTTCTATAGGGTCTGCTCTGTTTGCCAAGGGAATTTTCTTTAGTTTCTAAACTGACTACAACGTTCCACCTTCCATATTTCATTATGTATACCTATTTTGTGATTTTTGTCCATAACTATTTAGTAGGTATTGAAATTTAGACTAAAAATAGAACAGGGGAAGGTTTAACCCTTTCCCTCACGCAAACGTGTTTTCACGCATTTGCAAACAGAGAAGATCCAGATCAGACGGCTCCTAGAGGAGCCGTCTGATCAGGGTCTGCTCTGTTTGCTAGTAGAATTTGAAAGATCTATTGTTTACTTTCTAAAATGGCTACAAGGTTCAACATTCCATATTTCGCTATATAACTGTTTTGTCCATGAATATTTAGTAGGTATTGATATTTGAAATAAACATAGAACAGGGGAAGGTTTAAGCAGACGTTTGTGTGTCAGCATGATAAGAGTTCAAGTAAGCACATCTAAAAGAATGAAACAAGAATACATGACATATCTACTTATCTCTATCGAGTAACACTGTTATAGGAGCCGTCTTATCAGGGTCTGCTCTGTTTGCTTATGACATACTATCGATCAGAGTGTTCAGGTTTTGTCAGAGCAACCATTCCATTGAACATTTCACGTTTTAAAAAGTTCAGTTGATAAATATAATAATGTCCATTTTTTCTTATATGAATATTGAACAGGGAAAGGGTAAATGCGTATATAGGAGCTTTCCGTATTGCATTCGTCATGCATTAAGCTACCAATAGCTGCATTAAACTGCCATATCTGCATTAAGCTGCCAATAGCTGCATTAAGCTACCAATAGCTGCATTAAGCTGCCAAAATCTACATTAAGCTACATGTACCAATAGCCGCATTAAGCTGCCAATAGCTGCATTAAGCTACCAATAGCTGCATTAAGCTGCCAAATATTTGACCGCTGTAGAGAATAGTTATTGTACTCGTCAGCTTTACTGGCTTGTGTGAATTGTATTGATAAACGCCGGTTGTTATTAAATTTCTAGAAGATGCTTAGGCCTAAGGCTTTTCCTACGCCTAATGTTGAGGATATTTGGCCCAAATTTACAAAAAGAGATCAAAAGAAATCTCACAAATGATTAACTCGCAAATGCGAACATTAAATCAGGGTTTTGGGATGAAGTATTAAATGTTGTTCATAACAAATCCGATCAGTTGCTAGTCGTATTATTATACAGTAATCCAGATAAGACGCGTAAATTAAAACATTTTTCAGAAACAAATCTTTACTTCTCCACCAAACTCTGTGATGTGGCAACTCTTTAGAATCGTCTCGATGAGACGATCTAAAGAGGGGTCACAACAAAGGATTTGGTGGAGAAATGACGATTTTAGTATTTGAGTACGCAACTTAATCTGTAACTAGATGCTATAGAAGACAGCGGAACAGAGACTCGTGTTAGTTACACGACATATCAAGCTGCACATTATATTGTGCTGAAAATTGTAATTATCATGTTCTTTACTCTGTAGATGAATCATTTACCGCCCCTGTAAACAGAGTAAACCATGATTAGACGGATGATGTCTGATCAGGGTCTGCCCTGTTTGCTTATGGAATTTTATATATCTTATTCCATAGTTTATTACTAGGGTCCAAATCTTTCTTGTTCATATGTTAATATAGACATTGAATTACTTACCCCTTAACTACAAACAGTAGTACGTTCATCATAAAGCCAGTAAGGCGGGTATCATAGTCAGTAATAGTCTCTCCCCATTCTCTCTCTCTCTCTCTCTCTCTCTCTCTCTCTCCCTCTCTCTCTCTCTCTCTCTCTCTCTCTCTCTCTCTCTCTCTCTCTATCTCTCTCTCTAACGGCCACTAAATTACATCAAGTAGTTTGTGTTAAAGGCAGGTGGATGCTTAAAGCAAGGTGAAAGTAAAACAGAACGCTCCTTTAGGAGCGTTCTGTTTTACTTTCACTTTGCTTTAAGCAGCCACCTGCCCTAAATACCAACTAATTAACACAACTTAGTGGCCGTTATAGACAGGTTTAACTGTACTTATTTTGAACGACATGGAGTGTGCAGACCTTTTACCTTAGTGAATAGTAAGTCGTTTGTGTTTATAATGTCATTCTTTGTGTGTCCTGGCAGTATGTATATAAACATTCATTACAGTAGGTCTTCAGTAACTATACTAGACACCTTGAAAGTTATTTCAGTCTCATGAGACTTTTGGTAGTGAAGATATTTAGATAAAAAAGAACAAAATGAAATACTGCGTATTTTCTCAGAGATTTCGTGATAAGATTTAACCGTTTCCTCCATAAATACGCATTTCTACGCCTCTGTAGTTGTCACTTCTTGAAACCATTGTGATAAATAGAGCATTTGTTCCATAGGAGCAAGTACTCTATTTATCACAATTGTTTCAATGCTACATAATTATAACATTTTCCTTTTCTCTAGTTTATGCTCCATTTGGGTGGATTCATTCAAAGAGGTTGGGTCTAAAATAGCCTATGGAGGAATGGGTTATTTTTTTCCATTTGCAATTGTATAGCTTGAAATGGCATCCATGATACTGAAATGTTAATTATATGTCTTTGGTAAGGAAAATGTTAAACTTGCGGCGAATTTTCTCAGAGTGTTCTTGATATGATTTTATGTTTTCTCTTTTTATTCCCCTCTACATCTTGAAACGACTTTAAGGAGCCTAGCTGAATCCAAATGCACTGTACGCACCATGCCTAAAGGGGACCGAGTGCATGTTCACCAGAGAAATTTAGAATTGTGTAGTTTTGAAACCATTTCGATAAATAGAGCATTTGCTCATATAGGAGAAAATGTTCTATTTATCACAATGGTTTCAAAAGGTGACTTTTACAGAGGCACCATAAAGTGTCAATATGAGGCCACCTTTCAGACTAATGTTGCGTACGTATGTAAGTGCGTACTGCTAGCTACGCCTCTGACTTCCATGATAATGTAAAGCCCTTTGTATGCTTTTGATAACGAAATTATTA
This sequence comes from Azorinus chamasolen, assembly GCA_963576725.1. Classification (NCBI taxonomy): domain Eukaryota; kingdom Metazoa; phylum Mollusca; class Bivalvia; order Cardiida; family Solecurtidae; genus Azorinus; species Azorinus chamasolen. The sequence continues at coordinate 56,458,146 of OY755241.1, forward strand.
ACCTTTAGCCTGCTGTCTGCGGATCCATGACTCCATTTGCAATCAGTTTGAATCCAGATAAGACGCAGATCAACTCGGTGTCTCATCAGGATCCAAACTGTTTGACACCCTGATTTCAGTTTGGTAGACACAATGATTATAGCTTGAATTTTGAAAATTTACAGGGTGAGAATTTGTGTAAATATGATTTGATCAGCAGGCTTAAGATTAAATGGTACAGCTGTTACTCTCTGGTCGAAACATGTACGAGCAATTAAATCATTCACCTACTAAATATTTATGGAAATATTCAAAGCATCATGAATATTCATTTATTGAATTTGTATCGTGGAATATGAACATGGGGACGTATGGTTAATCCAGGAAAATATACAATCACACCTTATTTGCCATAAGCAAACAGAGTTGACCCAGATCAGACGGCTCCTACAGGAGCCGTCTGATCTGGGTCTACCCTGTTTGCAAAATCATGAATAAAAGGTTTCTTCCAGACAGAGTGTCAAACGAGAAAAAGTATTTAATGGTTCTTGCATTTTTCAAACTTTGTAGACACAAACCAGTCTCACGGTGATTGGTCAGGAAATACACTGTTTGGCAAGATGGAACACTTTTAACATGCTGAACAAGTGTGTTTACACAAGTTTTCACCCACTACATTTTCAAAATACTGTAATCAGTTTGTCTCCCAAAAATGCAACCAGGGCGTCAAACAGTTTGGATCCTGATGAGACGCCGAACTACCCCTATTCCCTCTGTATGTCCCACTCTCATTTCTCTCTCTCTCTATCTCTATATCTCTCTCTCTCTCTCCATTCCCTCTGTATGTCCCACTCTCATTTCTCTCTCTCTCTCTCTCTCTCTCTCTCTCTCTCTCTCCATTCCCTCTGTATGTCCCATTCTCATTTCACTCTATATCTCTCTCCCCACTCTCTCTGTATGTGTCACTCTCAATCCCTTTCTCTAATCTCACGTATCTCGCTGTCTTCTCTATGTATATCTCTTATCTCTCTCATTTTCTCATCCCATCTCTCTCTCTCTGTACATTTTTCTCTGTCCCGGTCTCTCATAACATCTGTATGCACTTTACTATCTCTCACTCGTTTTCTTTCTCATTAATACATCCTGTCCCTTTTTTTGTCTTATTCTTTCTTTCTTTCTCCCTTTCACTAATGCAATGCGCTTCAAAGAGTGCAAATTGTTAGTATTTTGTCGTGACAAATATCGAATGTCTGTGCGACATGTTCATAACCTAGCAACTGTTCCTTTCATGTCGTCTGCAGACAAATATCGTCCGTTAAGTTCTCAATGCACATGTTTCTTCCAGACTTCGTATTCAATACAACAGAAAGCCTATATCAAACAGACTCGGTGTCACCCGGCGTCACTCGGTGTCACTCGGTGTCACTCGGCGTCACTCGGTGTCACTCGGCGTCACTCGGCGTCACTCGGCGTCACTCGGCGTCGTATATGAATTAAAACTATTTGCAAATATCACAAATGAGCCCGTATTGCTGAAAGAGTCTACTTATGATGCGGACTAATCTGGATTAGTAAATCACGACCTCCATTTTGTTGATTTCCCATCGGACACGCAACACCAAATAAAGCATTGCTAATAGCATACCATGATTACATATGAGAGAGAGAGAGAGCATGGTATATTATTTTAACCATGTCCATGTTCTGTGTTTATTCCAAAATTCAATACCTACTGAATATTCATGGTCAAAAGAGGTATAAATGATATATGGAAGGTGGAATAATGTAGCCATTTTAGAAAGTAAAAGAAAAACAGATTTATCAATTTCCAATTAGCAAACAGAGCAGATCCAGATCAGACGGCTCCTATAGGAGCCGTCTGATCTGGGTCTACTCTGTTTGCAAATGCATGAAAAAAGCGTTTGCATAAAGGAAAAGGTTAACTCGTTGCATGCTAGCGGCGGATATGTGATTACCTATGCAAACAGTTTGGATCCAGATAAGACGCCGAGTAAGTTGGTGTCTCATCTGGATCCAAACTATTTTATACCATGAATGCATTTTTGAAGACAATTTGAGGACCTAATATTTTCAGACAAACATCAAGTTGTTTATAAGATGAGAGTTTCTAGAACGTTTAAAGAGTTAAAAGTACTAGTTCTATAAATTACATGTTTTTAAAGATATCCCCAAGCCATTGAGGTATAATGCTGTTTTTGACCATCTCATGGTGATTTCCCTGAACGCATTTAGAAATCAATAATAACGGTTTTTAATTTTTTAAACTACAGTAAAAACCCTCTAAACCGGACATTAAAATAAGTATCTAAACCCGTATTTCAGACCGGTTGCAGCTTAATGCAGGGCTCCGTTGGGAGCTCTCTTCTTGACTTTTTAAACCTGTATTAAGCAGTCAGCTGCCTAAAATACCTTAATTATATTTTAACCACTTCTTTCATATAAACTTTTTTTCTTCACGATTTTGCAAACAGAGTAGACCCTGATCAGACGGCACCTATAGGAACCGTCTGATCAGGGTTTGCTCTTATTGTTTTTACATGATATAGATCTCAAGCTTTTGATTGGTCAGATTTGAGTTCTCAAGCTTTTGATTGGTCAGATTTGAGCCAAAGGCTCAAATCTGACCAATTAAAAACTTGAGAGCGAACTCAGACTCAACTGAAAGTTTTATAAGCATGGGTCCTGATACTACAGGTTTTGTCAAAGCAAAACAATCCTTGAAAAAGTTTACATTATAAACATTCAGCTTATACATATTCATGATGTCATTATTTGTAACATGAATATTGAATAAAGAAAGGGTAATTCTGATTTATAGGGGGTTCTACTGTATATTTTATTGCGATATCGCGAACACATACGGAATCAATCGGAACACCTCGTGAAATCAATCGGAACATCGCCGATTAGAAACGATTGGTAAGGAACTTTGTCTAAATGCGGGTTAATACTTTAACATTTTTAAAACTTCCCCCACCTGCATGTTATTTCCACATTTTTGTCATTTCCATGTTTTTTCATATAAACGTGTTTTCACGCATCTGCAAACATAGTATACCCAGATCAGACGGCTCCTTTAGGAGCCGTCTGGTCAGAGTCTGCTGTTTGCTTATGGAAATGGACAGATCTGTTTCTTTTGTTTCTAAAATATGGAACGCCATTCTGCCATGCTATTTGTTAAATGCTAAATGCGAAATGTTAAATGCAAAATGAGAAATGTTTTTTGCCAATTGTGGATATTGCTAGGGAAAGAACCGGAATGTTCCAAATGATAGATGCAAATGACAAATGCGAAATCCAAAATGCTTATTGCTAAATGCATGCTTGCACTACTAGTGCCATTTTTTGATTAAGTAGTGCAATAAGCAATAAGCTTTAATGTAAATAAACATGCATTTAGCAAATGTGCAGTCACTTTAAAAATGGCGCTGTTCAATGCCAGTAGTGCAAACATACATTTAGCAATAAGCATTTCGCACTTCGCATTTGTCATTTACATCCATCATTAAGAACATTCCCTAGCAACTTACACAATTGAAAAAAAGCATTTCACATTTTGTATTTAGCAATTAGCATGGCAGAATGGCGTTCCATACTAAAATAGCTACAACGTTTTATCTTCCATATTTCATAACTATTCTGCTCAGGAATATTCAATAGGTACTGAAATTTGGATTAAACATAGAACATGGAAAGGGAAACTACTTGTTCCACTTTGTCATAGACTTCTAGATCGCGTTTAATCATAAAGATTCATGAAATAAATAATGACATAATGAAACTTAATAGCTGAATTTTAAAATCTCATTGCGAAGAAATTATTCTTGACCATTGAAGAACTTATAGAATCAGAATCTATATTATTTCTTAAGCCAACAGAGCAGACCCTGATAAGACGGCTCCAACAGGAGCCGCTTGATCTTGGTCTACTCTGTTTGCAAATGCGTCATTTGGAACGTAGTAGGTATTCATTGGATTCAGATACTCAACATAAACATTCCCATTCGCCTGTGAACGAAAAAAGTTTTATCCGACACCGATGAGTTGTGATGCTTCAGTTTTGAATTACAATTTTCCCTGTTCAATATTAGTTCTGGGATCGAATTTCCAGTACAAATTATAATTATTGTCAGGCATGTTTGCTTGAGTTTTGGCTGATACCGAATTGAAATAAACTAGAAGTGTTTAGTGGTCATACTGATCACAAAGTGTTTAATGGTCGTAAAGTATTTAATGATCATAATGGTCATACATTGTTTACTGGTCATTATGGTCATAAAGTTTTAATGGTCTTGAATAAGTACTAATTGTCGTAAGGGCCATGCATTATTTACTTGTCATTATGGTCATACAGTTTTTAATGGTCATATTGGTCACAACGTGTTAAAATGGTCATACTGGTCATAAAGTGTTTAATGACCAAACTACAGTAAAACCACCTAAAATAGGTATATTTCTGGGGTCCTATGTGCAGGTGGTAGCCTAATGCAGGGCAAAGTAATACAGAACGTTCCTAGAGGAGCTTCAGAAAGCTTTCTGCATTATTTTTGTCCTGCATTAAGCAACCACATGCTTATAAAGACATCCATGTTTATTCACTAAGTGGTCGCATTAGAGGGGTAGTCATTCTGGTTTTAATGATCATAAACATGTTTGAGAATAGTTTTGAGTCTGATACCTTATCATGTCCGGGGCGATCGGATTTTCATACAGTTTGAATCCAGATTAGAATTCAGCTTCTCGTCAGGATCAACAATTTCAAACTTAGTCGTGTTTGACGCTTTCGCTGTCGATATCGCATCTTTGATAGTCTGATCAGGATCCTATTCATTTGCTTATGAAATATAACCCTGATCCTACAGTTTTTGCCTTAAATATTTTTCCTTTAACCCTTCGCTTGCTATTCACGTCAATATACCTACCTGTAAATAGTGAATACCCAGATGAGACAGCTCCTGCAGGATCTGTCTCATCAGGGTCTGCACTATTTACAATTTGATTGTGCAACCAGTGCACCCCACAGCAGTGATTGCACAGATAAATACTTGTACACAGTGAAGATATATGTAATTATACAACGGGGCATGGGTAAAGAAGGTGAAATATGTTTTTAAATTTAGCAAGCGAAGGGTTGATGCAATTATAAAACATGAGCTAGTTAATATTTATACGTTCATTGTTTCTTACAGGAATATTAATGGACTCCAGTAAATTATTAACCCTTAACCCATTCCCTCATACTGACGCATTTTGACGCCTTTCTAAAAGCCACTTTTTGAAGCCATTGTGATAAATGCTCTATTTATCACAATGGTTTTAGAACTACAAAATTCTAAAAATAATTATTTTCTCCAGTTAATGCTCCTTTTCGGTAGGTTTATTTAAATAGGGTGGATCTAAAAATAGCTTATGAGGTAATGGATAAAATACGCCTTTCTACGCATTTGATAACTGGATAGACCCAGATCAGACGGTTCTTATGAAAGATACGATTCTAAAGAGTGGTCACGACATATGGTTTGGTGGAGAAATGACGAGTTCAGTACCGGTGTTTGTGTACGCACCTTTATCAGTTATTCTGTGTATATTGATAGAGTAAAGGGTTAAAGCTATTGCAGTAAATCAGAAATAATTCTGTATTGTATTCACATGCTTCCATGCGTTGGTGTTTTTTTCTCTAGATGTATCTTTATTCGCGACTTGACTCGCATTTGCAAAACAGTTTGGATTCATCAATAGCCGAGTTGTTTTTCAACCGGTCAACAGTTTCTCAAAAAAGCTTGAAAAAATCTAAGTTGTCAAAATGACATCAGGTCCAAATGTTATATTAGCAGAAAGGGTTAAACTAGATGCAAGAATACCACTCTTTCCCTTGGAATAATCGAAACAAATTGATCCGATTTCATCTAGAGTCTAGCCACATTTATAGCTAACTGAATTTGCAAAGCAATTTATGTTGCCAGTAAGTACAATATGTCTCGAAATGATATGGTCTGGGATGAAAGTTATTTCATTCGTATTAAATTCTGGGGTCTTGAAAAACGTTGATAAGACAGAAGAAACGCTATTTTATGACCAAATATCAATAACCGTTTGCTAGCTGGAAACGAGTGTACTGGCATTTTCAACCATTGTAGACCAAGACCAAAGGGGTCATAGAGTAGCCCTCTGATCAGGGTCTGCACTGTTTGTCATTCATAATCTTCTTGCGAACTACACCCCCTTTTATACTAAATGGACTCAAGCGATAAACAATGATGGACCATTCCACTTGGAAAATTTCAACATTTAAAGGTTCGACCCTTAAAAAGCGGGAACCCAACTCATAAGAAATATGCAAACAGTGTAGATCCAGATCAAAGGGCTCCTGAAGGAGCCTTTTGATCAGGATCTACACTGTTTGTCATGAAATTCATTTCTTCTACGCTAATTGTTGATACATCTTTTCCTTGATTAATATTCAGAAAAGGGGAGGAGCCAAGTTTTAATTATGCAACAGGTTAAAGGTGAAACGTGACATGCTACGCATATGCACGGAATAAATTTCACAGTAATCTATTCTTGTTTTGTTTTCTTTGAGAAACAAATTTGGTGATATCTTAACTCTTACAATCTGTGAAAAAAAAACTGTCTGCTAAAATTTGGATTTGGCACAATTCGGACTACTTCCAAGTCGACCCAGCTTTTGAGAAACTATTGATCGGGTGTCAAACAGCTTGGATCCTGATGAGACGCCGAGTTACTCGGCGTCTCATCTGGATCCAAGCGGTTTTGCACGCGTGAGTAAAGGTGCGGATAGCGGGATAAGGGTATATATCCGAAAGTCTCACAAGAGTATGATATATAGCAGAGAATTGGTAGACTCCCGCATGCCCGTGAATATATACGACAATTGCGTGCATATACACATGGAATAAAACCTTCAGATATTGTATGTTTAGTGTTGTTTTACATATGGGTATTCTAACAGCACAGCGTTGTGTTTCTAAGCTTTCTATTACTATTTGTTATCTGAACCCTCTCCCTGTTCTATATTTATTCCAAATTTCAGTGCACATACTAACTAAGTTGTAATGAAGTATGTAAGGTGGAGAATTGAAGCCACATTAAAAGCTATAGAAACATATCTTTCTTATGTCATTAGCAAACAGAGTAGACCCTGATCAGACGGCTCCTACAGGAGCCGTCTGATCTGGGTTTACTCTGTTTGCAAATGCGCGGAAATCCGTTTATATGACGGAAAGGGTTAATGGTTCTAAGAGTCGCATTTAAGACAGTTTGGATCCAGATCAGACGCCGAGTAAAACTCGGCTCTCATCAGGATCAAAACTGATTGATGCTTTAGTCTATACTTTTGTTTCTTAACACTTTTCCTGTTGAATATTCATGAAAGAAAAAATGACATAATTAATATTAATTTCATTATTATATTTACCAATTCCATATGAACATAGGACATTTTAACCAATGCAGAAAATGCAGAATCATATCTATATGATACCATAAGGAAACAGAGCAGACCCTGGTCTGATCTGAGTCTGCTATGTTTACAAAGGCGCAAAACGGCATTTATATGAATGAAATAGTTAAAAGCTTTAGCGAATATGACACATTAAGCAGACATCATTGTTAGCATGATAAGGGATAAAATATGATATCTGCTCAACTTTTGATAAAAAGCAATTATAACTATACCCAAGCTTGTCCAGAAACTATTGGACAAGTGTCAAACAGTTTGGATCCTGTTGAGATGCCGAGTTATTAAAAAATTTACAGCATATCAGATAATGATAATAATAATAATAATAATAATTTACAGTAGATCAGATAATAATAATAATAATAATGATAATAATAATAATAATAATAATAATAATAATAACGTTGTTTTACGTTGAATGCATATTTAGTAACAACCGGTTTTTTAATATTCATTCAAAATTACATCAAGATTGACATTTAATATAGATATGTATAGTAGAATCACAGAATCACAGGCTGGTTTCAGGACAGGTTATAGTACTATATATAACGCTTTTATACTTCAATCAATAGTTAGTAAATATTTGTGTAAGAAGGCAAAACCTGTATATGTAGCATTTATTGATTTTCAGAAAGCATTTTATTCTGTAGACAGTGCTATTTTGTATGATGTCTTGCATAAAAATGGTGTAAAAGATCATTTGTATAGAGCTATACATTCCATATATTCATCTGTTAAAGCTTTTGTGAGGGCTACGAAAGGATATTCAAAAGTATTTTCAAGTTCAATTGGTTAACGACAAGGATGTAACTTAAGTCCTATACTTTTCTCACTTTTTATTAATGAATTATATTCATATTTCTGTGACAAGAATGTTCGTGGTATACAGTTGTTTCTAGATACAGTTGAAATATTGCTGCTTTTATTCGCAGATGACATAGCTTTGGTATCAGATACTATTGTTGGTCTACAACGACAACTAAACGTGCTGCATACATTTTCAAAAACAGCAAGCTTGTAGTTAATATAAACAAATAATAGATAATGGTATTTAAAAGGTGTGGTCGGTTAGCCAAAAGAGAAGTTTGGTATTATTCAGATAAGCAATTAGAAGTTGTAAATGGGTTCACATATGTTGGTGTCTATTTTACACCTAAGCTGTCTATGTATAAAAAGGCAGAGGCAGTTGCAGTTAAAGCAAAACAGGTTTTCAATTAGGTTTATTCAACACTTTTGCCATTGTCTCTACTGCCATATAAATCTTACTTCAAAATATTTGATTCTAAAATAGCTCCAGTTATGTTATATGGGTCAGAACTTTGGGGAATGACAAGTATGAAACAAATTTAAAAAGGTCCATATTAATGCATGTAAACGATTTTTAAAATTCAACAATAAAGCTTGTAATGATGCAATACTTGGAGATCTTGGACGTTATCCAATTCAACTATTTCGTGCAAAGAGATGTATTAAATATTGGATACGTTTGTTAAATCTACCAAACACTAGATATGTCAAACTCTGCTATAATATGATGAAATACTGTGATAGTATTGGATACAAGAACTGGGTTACGGAGGTAACAGCTAATCTATTTTTAAATGGTTATGGATATATTTGGGAGTCACAACAAGTTTTAATCTCAAGCGAATTTATTTCACAGAATATGTTAAGAATGAAAGATCAATATATACAAAACTGGAGGGCAAGATGTATGGAAAATCTCATTATTATAACTTCAAACTCCATTACTCTGTTGAAAGATATGTCACCTCTGTTGATAATAACAAGTACAGGAACTGTGTAGCAAACTTTAGAAGTTCCTCGCACTGTCTCGAAATTGAAACAGGCCGGCATTTTAATATTGAAAGGGATTACAGATAATGTACATACTGTGAATTTTGTTTAGAGGATGAATGTCACTTTGTAATCGTGTGTCCATTATTTGCAAATATACGGTCTTTGTACATTCCAAAGTGCTACTATGAATATCCAAATATACAGAAATTCTATAATCTTATGTCATGCGAAAGTCAAGATGTGATTAGAAATCTTGCTGTGTATATTTATAGAGCTTTTGCAGAAAGAAAGTAATTCATGAATAAATATATGAGTAAACATCCTGGTATGTGGTCGCTATGTTTACTGGATGATTTCTTAAATGCAATTTGTTTGTATATTGATGTATTATCACATATCATATGAATGTATCATAGCAACATATACGTATTTGTGTAGTACAAATGTTAGGTAATTGGCATATCAGTTTTTTCTATGTATACGTCATATGATATATACGCCAGAATATGCATAAGGTCTTGCTAGTGTACTATGATAATGTACTGGGTATTATACATGTACTGTATTCTAGCATATACATTGTTATCATATATATGATGTTAGCCACTTTTACGATTGAACGTAGCTGACATTTATAACTATAGTTTGGAATGCATGACCTGCACTTAGCATATATGCATCGTTTTGAGTATGAGGCCATAAACACAATAAACTTTTGAATTTGAATATGGTCCACAAGCAACATAAACAACTAATAAAAATAAATAAAACTATTAACATCAAACACGTATGGATATTTACCTTAGCCCCCAGCGGCTGGTCCTATAGATATTGAGCAGAATTTGTTTTTAGGTCAGAATGCTTAGGACTAAAAGCCATTTGAATATGTGTGTTTGATTTGCATAGGTTTTGGAAGAAGTCAAGCAAGGAACATTTTTACCGAGGTTATACAATGTTTTGCTTGAGTCTGAGATCATTCTCAAGCATCTGATTGGTCAAATTTTGAGCTTGCTCAGATTCTGACAAAATCAGATACTTGAGAATGATCTCAGACTCATAAGTTTCTAACATTGGACCCAGTAGTTTCTTACAATAGTTGTTTATGTATATGTTCAGCCTTTTTGCGATGGTCGACAAGTTTCGAACGAAAATTAATCCTTTGATAAATTTTGATATTATAATACTTAAACATCAATGCCATATATCATCATTTCATATCACGGCAACGCCATATTTCATCACTTTATATCACGTCGATGCCATATTTCACCAAATTTCACCATTTTATATCACGTAAATGCCAAATCTCATCATTTTATATCAAATAGATTTGGAAGAAACGTCTTTTGAAATATGCTTTTGACCTATGGATTGGTGATATACCCTCCCTGAGTTTGTGTCGTCACAAGAGCTCACTCTTACAATTTGCCCAAGAGAGCTAACCACAGACAAATGAGGACAGTTTAACCCTTTCCTTCATAAAAACGCATCTTACATGTCATGATAATTCTTGTGGAGATAGCAATGTTTTAGCATGCTTCGGTATTGTGTATATTTAATTCATTAAGTATTCTTGCAAAATCAATCCCCGATGCCTGTCTTTAACTCTTTTTGCGCTTGTCTGCGAACAAAGTCATCTGCTTTAAACTTCAGAGTGTAATTTCAGAGTGTACTTTCATGCAATTTCTTCTCTAAAACATAAATGGTGTGTAAACAGTTTGGATCCTAATGAGACGCCGATTTACCCGGCATGCAAAGGTAATAATAGATTCGCATATTGCACGGAACCCCGTGAGTCGCTGTGAGGCAATGGAAGAGTTAATAAGGCACCCATGCTGTTTTGTTATTATCGGAAATGTCAGCGTGTAATTGACATAGGTGTCTTGGGGCATTAGCCAGTGATATGCTAATATGACAAGAGGAAGGAAACATAACAGCCAATTATCTCAGATACAAGCTTTCATGTAAATGTTGATCATTATAATGTGTGCTGTTACAAGCAATGTGAGTTACTTGATGCAAAAAAAGGAACATGTATCGCGCAGTAAAACCTCGTTAATAAGAACTACAGTTGAACTTCGATATTTCGAACTCGGATAACTCGAACTTCGAGATAACTTGAACTAAAAGATCGGTACTTCAAAAATTTGCGATACAGAATTGTTCTAAAAGTGTTCTACATACATCTAGAAACACATGTGACAGCTTAATGCAGGTCGAAAGTAATGCTGAAAGTTCCTACAGGATCAATATTTTTGATGGTATAAGTTTTGAGAATTGAATACTGCTTAAGCAGGTGCTAGGGGGCGTGAGTAGTGTTGCACTTTTAATTACTACTCATGAACAGACTCAATAAAACCAAGTCTGCAGTTTTCTCTTTTGGCATTGCTTCTTTTGTTTTCGAAGGATCACAGAATATTTGAGATATTGGTCAGACTATGAATCGGATGACTCGAATCTCTGACTGTAATCTCGAATTAATTTGTATGGTCTCTTGAATTTCGGGATATCGAAGTTCAACTGTACATATTCGCGAAGACGACTTTTGCGACCAATGCCATTCATCCAACGAATATGGCCTACTGAGTAATTTTTCGTCTGCAACAATTGTCGTCTGCTTCAATTCTTAAAACAAACTTTCTTCATTTTTTTGCAAAAAATATGGTCAAGATGACAAACAGTTTGGATCCTGATGAGACGCCGCATCCTGCGGCGTCTCATCTGGATCCAAACTGTTTGCATAGGTAATCACAGTTTCGCCACTAGCGCGTGCAAAGAGTTAAATGATATACATGAATAGCTTTATGAGCCTTACTTTTGACAATGGACGTGAAAAGAAGTTTCTGACAAGTGTTTATGGTCCTTATCTTCAGACAATGAATATTGAAAGAGGTTTCCGACAGATATTTGTGGTTCTTATCTGAAGACTATTCATACTGATAGAGACTCTTAAAACTATGTAATGGTCCTCATCATAAATTGTTACTATCTTCAGATAATGAATATTGTAAAGGGTTTCTGACAAATGTTTGTAGTCTTTGTAGTAAGATAATTCACATTGACAAAGGTATCTGACAACTATTTGTGACTATTGAAATGTTTGTGAAAATTGAAAGAGGTTTCTGACAAATATTTGAGGTCCTAATCTAAAGATAACGAATACTGAAATAAGTTTCTGATAAATGTGTGTTGTCCTTATTCTAAGTATGATAAATATTGAAAGAGGTTTCTGACATTTTTGTGGTCCTTATGAAAAGACACTGAATATTGAAGGACGTTTCTGATAAATGATTACGGTCCTCATCGAAAGATAGTGATTATTGCAAGAGATTTCATACATCTGTAATTGGTGCTTATCTAAATCTAACTTTATAACATTTCTTTAGTTGTCTTTACCTGAAGAATGACCAATAAACCTCCTCTATTGCGACCACCAAAAAGGGGCATAATTCACAGTGGCTAAGGCAGGTGGTAGCTTAATGCAGGACGAAAGTTATGCAGAAAGCTCCTCTAGGAGCTTTCTGCATAACTGTCGTCCTACATTAAGCAACTACCTGCTTATGCAGACAGCCATGTTTGTTCATTAAGTGGTCACATTAGAGGGTTTTACTGTATATGGTACAGAAATGAATGTGAAATTATATTTTCCTAACAGAGTATAATAGAAATGGAAATAGGTTTTTGACAGTGTCCGTTATTCTTTTTAAAGACAACGTGAATGGAAAAAATGTTTGTGACTCTTACTTAACCGTTTACTCCATGAATATGCATATAAGAAATAATGACATCATCAATATCAATTAGATTACTTATTAAGATAGTACGTGGCGACAAGAGGTTTCGGCCATGGCGGAAACTGTAGAATCATATCTAAATTATATAATAAGCAAACAGAGCAGACCTGGGTCTACTCTGTTTGCAAAGGCGTGTTTATGGAGAAAGGGTTAAGATAACGGGGGCAGAATTAACTTTCTGAAAATATCTGTGGTTCTTACTAAAGGTAACAGGGGTGGGAAAATGTTTGTGACAATGTAGATGGCTCTTACTAAAGAAGCGGAGACGGGAGTAGGTTTTTGACAATGTCTGTGGTAATTAGCTTCTGACAGATATATGTGGTGTTTTTTGACAACTATCTGTAATCCTTACCCAAATAATAACGGGTATGACCAAAATGTTTTGACAAATGTCTGAGGTCATCCCGAACAGACCAAAGATGTATGACAAATATCTGTTATCCTTACCTAAATATATCGGATATGAGCAGGGGTTTCTAACAAATGTTTATGGTCCTTCCCTACATATAAGTGGTATGGCCAACATATCTGTTATCCTTACCTAAGGATAAGGGACACGAACAAAGGTTTTTGAGAAATGTCTGTGGTCTTTAGATAAACATAACGGATATGAAAAACAGTTCGTGACAAGTGTCTATTACCCTTACCTAAAGATAACGGATATTAACAAAGGTTTGTTAAATATGTCTGTGATCCTTACCTAAAGAAAACGGATATTAACAAAGGTTTGTTAAATATGACTATGATCCTTACCTAAAGATAACGGATGTTAACAAAGGTTTGTTCAATATGTTTGTGATCCTTACCTAAAGATAACGGATATTAACAAAGGTTTGTTAAATATGACTATGATCCTTACCTAAAGATAACGGATGTTAACAAAGGTTTGTTCAATATGTTTGTGATCCTTACCTAAAGATAACGGATATTAACAGAGGTTTATGATAAATGTATGTGGACCAATCAGAATGCGTGTTACAAAAATGTTGCATTAGAATGTTCATTAGTCTACCATTATAATGTTAACCTTTTCCCTGTTCTAGGTTTATTTCAAATTTCAATACCTACTGACTATTCATGGACAAAATAGTTATAATGAAATATGGAAAGTGGAACATTTTAGCCATTTCAGAAAGTAAAAAAACAGATATTTCAAATTCCATTAACAAACAGAGCAGACCCTGATCAGACGGCCCCTCTAGGAGCCGTCTGATCTGGGTCTACTCTGTTTGAAAATGTGTGAAAACACGAATATATGAGTGAAAGGGTTAAATTATTCAAAGAAAAAACTCAACAACAAACAAAATGGAAATCACGACAAGCGCAGCATCACGTGTAACATTTATTGCCATATATGACTTCACAACACATCTGAAAAGGTGGATAGGTGAAACATTTCTTTACACAAAGCTTGGAATGTTTAAACTAAACATAAAATACTCATGTCTACAGTTAAACCTCTTCTAAGCAACCATTCAAAATCATTTAAATTTTCTGTCTCTGGAAAAATGACATCTCAACTCTTATCTTATGGTGTAAAATTAATGACTGCTCAAATTTTGTACTGGTACAAGCTTGACTACTCACGATTCCAATAAGCTCTTGGAAAACAATTGACCGAGTGTCAATAGCTTAGATCTTGGTGAGACGCCGAGTATTTCGGGATCTCCTCAGGATTAAAGCTGTTTGTAAGCGCGAGTCAGTTCGGGCATAGAGGGATAATGCATGGCAGAGGCTACACTGTAAGCTTCTTAAGGAATATGGAGTCTTACTTATGTTTTGTATTGCACAACCATTCTGTAACATCTCGGTGCTCTAACCCTTTCCCCTGTTGAAAATTCAGGTCAGAAATAATGGCATCATGAATATTTATTAGCTGAATATGTACACAGGATGTTTTGGCGTTGGTAGAAATTGTTTAACCCTTCGCTTGCTGAATTTTAAAACACATTTCTTATTCTTTACCCATGCCCTGTTGTATAATTACATATATATTCACTGTGTACAAGTATTTCGCTATGCAATCACTGCTGTGGAGTGCACTGGTTGCACAATCAATTTGTAAATAGTGCAGACCCAGATGAGACAGCTCCTGCAGGAGCTGTCTCATCTGGGTCTTCACTATTTACAGGTAGGTATATTGACGTGAATAGCAAGCGAAGGGTTAATAATACTTGTGTTGGCAAACAGAGCAGACCCTGATAGGAGCCGTCTGATTTGGGTTTACTCTGTTTGCAATGATGTTTTATGAAGGAAATGGTTAACTCTTAACATTTTAGATACTCCATTCAACGCCCTTACAAACACAGTAGACAGAACCCAGACGGCTTCAGTAGGGGCTGTCGGATCAGTGTGTATTCTGTATATGGAAAAATATAGATCTTATTGTACATTTTTGCCATGGTTAAACATCCCTTTTATACAATTTATACAATTCAACTATAAAACAAAATAAGCCAATAAATATTCATGCAACCATTTCTCCGTACATGAATATTCATGAGGTACAGGCGTAATTCACTTTCAGTGGCCGCTGTAACCCTTTCCTTTATATAAACGCCTTGTCACGCATTTGCAAACAGAGTAGACCCGGCTTACGCATTTGCAAACAGAGTACACCCATATCACACATTTGCAAACACAATAGACCCAGATCAGATGGCTGCAATTGGAGCCATCTGATCTGGGTCTAATCTGTTTGCTTATGGAATTATATAGATGTGGTTCTACAGTTTCTTCCTCGGAAAAAAACATTATAAAAAATCAGAAAATTAATAGTCATGATGTCATTATTTCTTACATGAATATTGGACAGGTAAATGATTAAAAGATGTGCTTGTACATATATAAATGGAGAGATGTCAGAAAAATTAAAGTTCTTTAAATCGCCATTAGGTAAAGGGGAAATTCTCTTAGTGACCGCTTTAAAACAGGTTCTACTGCACTCATATAATTGGAAATGTAATCAAATAATCTTAAAATTCTTCAAATCCCGTTAGATATAGGGGTACTTTTCTTCATGACTGATTTAAAAGAGGTTTTACGACACACATATAATTGGAGATGTCATAAAATACAGTTGAACTTCGATATCTCGAACATCAAGGGACTATATAAATTATGTCGAGATAACGGAAGTTCGAGTTAGCCGATGTCTAATCTGGACAATTTCTTAAGTTCAAAGCTTAATGCAGGTCTACAGTAATGCTGAAAACTCCTGTTCGAGTTCGAGATATCGAAGTTAAACTGTATTTGAGTGTATTCTTCAGTTTTGAGATTGAGAATGTATTGGTAAAAACAAATTCTTGTTGAGTTCGCTTACTTTAAACATATTTTGTTACTCATATTTTAACAGTTTTAGATATATTGTTTTACAAACGACCACAGATTGATATATACGAACAGTAGAACCTCGATATCTCCAACGGCCACTAAATTACATCAAGTATTCTGTGAAAGGCATGTGGTTGCTGAAAGCAAGATGAAAGTAAAACAGAACGCTCCTATAAGAGCGTTCTGTTTTACTTTTACCTTGCTTTAAGCAGCCACCTGCCCTAATATACCAACTGATTAACACAATTAAGTGGCCGTTATAGAGAGGTTTTACTATAATACATGAATGTTCTTAACTTTCCATTGTGCATTTTTATAAAGACATGCGACTGTTAGGTGCAGGTCGCAAATAATACACGAGCTTTTAGCATTACATTCACCCGCGTTAACTCTTTTGGCGCCAAATCTAAAAATGTCGTCTGCAATAATAATTTCGTATTAAATATAATTCTGAACTAAATAATAAAGGTATATTAGTAAAACATTTTTAAAAAACAAAACAAACCCTGTATGCTTGGGCTAAAATAATACAGAAAACAGTGTAGTCCCAGGTCAGATGCCGCCTTGAAAAGGCGGCATCTGACCTGGGACTGCACTGTTTTTAATGATGCCAACAGGCGATATTGGCGTCGAAAGAGTTAAGCTGCAAGACTGAGAACGTTTCCAAGTTAGAAATAGGCTGACTTGAACACCCGTTACCATAGAAGCAGTTAGTATGGTCCCTTAAAGTTGGAGATACCGAGGATTTACTGTACATGGGCTGGACCACAAGTTCTGACAACATTAGAAATGTCCTCCCCGTAATACAATAAATTTGTAAACGTTGGCCGTTTAACCCTTTACCCAATAGCCTATTTCTAGTTTTGAAGACAGGTGACCACTTAAAGCAGGTTGAAAGTAAAGCAGAATGCGCCTTAATGCGCATTCTGCTTTACTTTCAGCCTGCTTTAAGCTACCACCTCCTAGAATATAGAAACTATGTATGATGCTATATGTTCATTATTTTAAAAATTGGAACTATTTTCTTCAGCGGAGGAATATATTAAACTCGCTTAAAGCCGCTTCTATCAGGTAAAGGGTTAAAAAATTAAACACATCAAACAGAAATACAAATGTATGAATATGTTGTGTTCGATGTACTCAATGACGTCTTTGGTGATGTGTTTCGTTACAGCTCAATCTACCGAGTGTACGGTTTTAATATATTTACAAATTCCAGTCTTTTGTCCTCAAATTCCTGCAATATTTTACCCTGTGCTTACAACAGAACCTTTAAATGAACAATGTAATGAATGTATATTGGTTTATCTAAAATTTTGTGACTGCTTAATGCATGACAAAAGTAAAGCAGAAAGCTCATACAGCGTATCTTTCAGCGTATCTTTTGTCCTGCAATAATATGCATTATTGTTATGTCTTAAAGCAGGTAATTGCTTACTGTTTTTCGGAAGTAGAGAAGCACATCTGCTTTTAAGCTACTTTCAGACACATAATTACACCTCTTTTGTTGGTAGCTATAAAGTGTTTTACTATAATTAAATGACACACATATTACCCGCATCCGTGTATACGACGCACCCACAGGCGTTAATAAAATCGTATTTCAGTAAAACCTCGCTTATCCGAATATAGACATAAATTCCATGATTAATTATTTCAGAAAGTATTGCTGCTTATGCAGGGTGAGCGGAAAGCAGAATATTTCTGAATGATTTTCACGCTGAATTAAGAAGCCATATGTCTACAAAGTTCTCAATTATTCTTCATTAAAAGTTCAAATTGGCGAGGTTTTGCTTATTGTCCGCACTGAAGTGCTAAAAGTGGCGTGTCTTGTACATGAATATATTCTGTTTTGCTTTTCATTGATTCAGCAGATTGCCAATGTTTGTGGTATCTTGGTGCCAACTTTGGATACCACATAATCTTCAATACATTCCCATGCCTTTGTCATCGGCATCCTTTTCGTAGCACTTCCGATCACAACGACAACTTTTGATCCACATGAAAGCAAACAATTTCCTGCTTCCATCGCCGCACTGGAAGTCAATATGACGTGTCTTTTCTCGCCTAGGATAACAGCAGCGCGTGTTTTTGCAGTTCGTGCACACTTTGAAGTTCAGGTCATGCACGCTGACACAGTCTGCATAACGTATGCGCTGTTTAAGTGGCAATCGGACTGTCGGCGTGCAACGCTTGCCATTCTGAAAACAAAACTAGTATTTATTGGCATGTTGCAGTCTATGAGACTCGCTACCAATAAAAATGAATTTGGGGTTTCGTCCATTTCGTAAATCGAATTATTCCATTCTTAAAAGAAAACACAAAAAACAACCCAAGCAAAAAGATCATTTTATGGCTTTGGCATGTCGCAGATTATTAGACGCACTACCAGCACAAACAATTAGTGTTTTTTTACCATATTGTAACTGAATTATTCAAATTTAGCAGTTAAACAGTAATATAGAGTGCTGGTTAAAATAATATGCTCCCCTCTTGACCTACTTAGACACCTGGCTAAATTGAAGAAACGGGGTGCCCCCAAAATAGAAACAAGAGGAGGATCGTGGTAATGTTTAGTAAACGGTTTAATAGAATCTTAATAGGATTTTTGTAGAACAAAGAAGGGTAGATGTGTGACACAACAAAGTCTATCAAACATCAAAAGGAAGTTCATATCATATTTTAAATATTGGTTGTTCAGGCGGTTCCTTGAGATGCATTTTACCATTTGTTGAAGCAATCGAGAAGGAAGTATCTTAACCCATTTGCTCCCAGTGGATTCTTCCATGTTTATATATTGGATTAGGTTATCCTTTATCTAAGGGGTCTCTGGTCTAAATTTTCATTTTTGTTTTGTTTTATATTGAATTTCCATATCAGCAAACTATAGACTCTGATCAGACGCCGCATTATTCGGCGTCTGATCAGTTTACACTGTTTGCCTACGTCCCATATATTGGATCGTGGGAGCAAATGGGTCAAAATGGCTCGCAAACTTGTGTTTGTGCCTAAAAGTAAATATGAGTATCAACTTACTGAAAGAGAGAATGGACAAAATGACGGATCAAGCTGGTAGAGGAAATATTTCCGATAAAAAGACAGGGAGGAAAAATGCAGATGATAGAGACAGGAAGAGCGAGTGTACATTCAAGAGTAGATCTGAATTCAAATGTGGCTATAGAGGTCCGCGAATATCCCCCCACACTCTGGGAAAATTTAGAATTGTGTAGTTTTGAAACCAATCTGATAAATAGAGTATTTGCTGCTATGGAGCAAATGCTCTATTCGTCAAAATGATCTCAAATCATTAATTTTACAGATGCGACAATATGAGGTATTGGGTTAAAGCTTACACGACAATACAGAATGTTTATCAAAGTCTACCCCCTTAGCTTTCCACTTTTATCCGATTTGGTCATGATAATGTTTTCACATTTCAGATTGATATTATGCATGTGCGTAAGTGTGCATCGATAGCTACACCCCTGTATACGTATAAACACCACTCTCAAACATGTCCTTTTAATGAAAATATTTATTCTGCAAAGGGTAAATTCAAACCACGTGTATTACCTTTGGTCCCAGTGTAACGTTGCAGGGTCGAATGTAACACAACCTCAGCTCCTGTTTCTCTTCGCAATTCTCGTCGGTGACGGCCCTCGTTGAGATGCCGATGTTACATTCGGTCGAGCAGTGACTCCACTCGGTCTCGGACGGCTTGCAGTAGGGTTCTGTGTTCTGGTACGCACTTGGAGAGGATTTTTCTGTAACATTTCATTACTTTCATTATCACATTTATATTAATATCGTTCTTGAGAGGTTTTACTGTATACTTCTTTTAACTCTTTCCTTCATATATACACCTTTTCACGAATTTACAAACAGAGTAGACCCTGATCAGACGGCTCCTGTAGGAGCCGTCTTATCAGGGTCTTCTCTGTTAGTTTATGAAATTATTTTAGATCTGAATATAAGGTTTTACAAATACCAACTCTTCAAGAGTAAATACACATTTATGAAAAATCAGCAAATGAATATTCATGATATCATTATTTCTTACATGAATATTCAAAACGGAACGTGATAACCGTTACAAAGGATAGTGTTTTACAATGCATGGCCCTACGCCGTTGTTTTAGAAGTTACCAAAATGTCAACTGAGATTGGCTATGCTTGACATCCAGCATGCATATTTATAAGCTGAATGATAATGACATATATACGCAGGATGTTTTGGAATTGGTAGAAACTGTAGAGTCAGATCTTTTATAATTTCATAAGCAAACAGAGCAGACCCTGATCAGACAGCTCCTACAAGAGTCGTCTGGTTTTGGTCTACTCTGTTTGCAAATGCGCGAAAAGCATTTATAGAAAGGAAATGGTTAACCCATTCCCTCATATTGACGACTTTTGACGACTCTGTAAAAGTCACTTTGTGAAACCATCGTGATAAATAGAGCATTTGCTCCTATAGGAGCAAATGCTCTATTTATCACATTGGTTTCAAACTACACAATTCTTAAGTTTTCCTTTCCTCTAGTTAATGCTCCTTTTCGGTAGATTTATTTAAAGAGGGTTGATCTAAAGATAGCCTATGAGGGAATGGGTTAAATGTGATAAATAAATAAACGTGTTTCAATTGTAATGACAATATATTCACAAAAGAACGAAAGCTTACTAATCCAGACCTTGGTAAATGTGGTACATGTACTATTTACAGTTTGATATTGAATTTACATTTCATTCCATTTTTCATTCGAAATGAGTACTTAACCCTTTCCGCGCCAAATTTCTAATTGTCGTCTGCAATCAACGTTTGTTAAATCATTCAGTAAATATGAAATGAGATAAAGAAATGCAAATTTCAAAGGAATAAAGCACATATATAGAAATAAAGATTGAGACAAATAGTGAAGTCCCTGATGAGACGCCGCCTTAAAAAGGCGGCGTCTGATCTAGGACTGCACTATTTGTCGAGGTGCATTTATGCGTCTGCGGCGGTGAAAGGGTTAAGCAATGAATAATGTATCAATATTCATGGATATTCATTGTGTACATTTTCGTAAGTGTGCCTAACAAAGGAATGTATAGCCCCGAGGTTATAAAACAGTTTGCTTGAGTCTGAGCTCATTCTCAAGCATCTGATTGGTCTGATACTTAAGAATGATATTAGTCTCAGACTCAGGACTTTAGAACCCCTTCTATATAGTTCCATAAGCGAACGAAGCAGACATTGGTGTAAAGGAGCTATCTACTCTTGGGGTCTACTCTGTTTGAAAACTCTTAAAAAGACATCTCTATGGCGTAAATGGTTAATCAATAACAGAAATCGATAAACCGATAAACCGATTTTATACGTGACAGTTAAAACCAATGCATGTGCGCGATCGAATTCAATTAACCCTTTCCTTCATATTGACCACTTTTGACGACTATGTAAAAGTCACTTTGTGAAACCATTGTGATAAATAGAGCATTTGCTCCTATAGGAGCAAATGCTCTATTTATCACAATGGTTTCAAACTACAAAATTCTAAACTTGTCATTTTCTCTAGTTCATGCTCCTTTTCGGTAGATTTATTCAAAGAGGTTGGAACATCGATATTTATAAACTAAAAATCTTTTTTTTGCACAAACGTACGCTTCATCATATAGTTTGAGCTCCGAGCCGGGCTGGACAGATGGCGCGGTTGTTTACCGGAAGTAGATATTCGTCTCTGTTCAATAGTATCACATGTCCATTGTTTGCAACATTGGCCGGCAACTTTCATAAGCCGTGGTCGTCTGAAACATTAAAAAAAAGGTTAATTAAACATGCACTACACACCATTCTGTCCATATACACTGAGATTGATATCAATTAATACATACTTTTCTGTCCATACACACTGAAATTGAAACACCTTTCCGTCCATAAACGCTAATATTGACACATCTTTCTGTTTATAATCGCTGAGACTGACACACCTTTCTGTCCATATACACCGAGATTGACACGCCTTTCTGTCCATATACATTGACACACCTTTATGTGTATATTTACTGAGATTGACACACCTTTCTGTCAATATGCACCACGAATTAACACAACTAAATTCTCTGTCCATATGCACTGAGATTGACACACCGTTTTGCCCATATACACTGAGAATTGACACATATATTTGTCCATATACACTGAGAATTAACACATATATTTGTCCATATACACTGAGAATTAACACATATATTTGTCCATATACACTGAGAATTGACACATATATTTGTCCATATACACTGAGAATG
The DNA here is from genome assembly GCA_963576725.1 of Azorinus chamasolen. NCBI lineage: Eukaryota > Metazoa > Mollusca > Bivalvia > Cardiida > Solecurtidae > Azorinus > Azorinus chamasolen. Next base: position 56,480,841 of record OY755241.1, read on the forward strand.
AACACATATATTTGTCCATATACACTGAGAGTGATGCCAAGTTTGATATTAGAATGCGTTCTGTTATTTTATTTGACATATTTCCATTAACCCATTTGCTCCCACGATCCCATATATTTGACGTAGGCAAACAGTGAAGACTGATCAGACGCCGTATAAAACAAAACGAAATTGAAAATTTAGGCCAGGCACCCCTTAGATAAAAAATGGACTAATCCAACATATAAATATGGGAGAATCCACTGGGCACAAATGGGTTAAGTGGTCGATTTAGCATGGTTCTGTTGTACACTTTTAAACGCATGTCCCTTTACAGGGTTGTTTGTTACAGAATATTAGGCCATTTGGACGTGGGCTTTAAGTGATAGAGACAAAGATTAACCCCTTCCGTGCCACAATGACGGGTCTATGATATCACATGCAAACAGTTTGGATCTTACTCGGCGTCTCATCAGGATCCAAACTGTTTGTTACTGTAACTATGTTTTTGAAACAAAAATGAAGATAATAAAAAAATGAAAATTTATAGCAGACGACAAACTTAGCAGACGACAGAGTTTGGCAGCGAAAGGGTTAACGTCAACAAGGACAACGAAGCCAAACCATTGTGGTAAATACAGCAGGCGTTCCTATGGAGCAAACGCCCTATTTAACACAATGGTTTCAGAAAGTGACTTTTACAGAGGATTCAAAAGGCGTCAGTACGAGGGGATGGATTAACAACGAAAACAATGTCTTCAAATATGCCAAAATGGTCTATAGAATGATTTATCACGTGACACTTTGTATCAACGTTAATTTAAAGAGTTCGTAATTTTTACACTACGAATGTGTAATATAACATACATGTGACGTAAGCAAGTCGAAAATTCTTTATAATTGATTTGCTAACGTCACATGCATGTCATATTGCACATGTGTAGTATAAAAATAACGAACTCGTTAGGTTTAATTAACTTGTTTACAAACAGCGTCACGTGATAAACCATTATGTAGACCATTTCTTTACTTTTGTGTCAAGTTATAATAAGGATACTGTATTCGTGTCCATATTTTGATTTTTACCAAACTCGTTCACTATAATAAATTTGACACTGGGCAAGATTCGTGTCATGTTAATTTAGTCAACTGATTTTTTGGGGGTAAAAATAGATAGTAAATGAATACTCATGTAATATCCTCTGTTTATAGTTTTCTTATCTGTGCCAATCAGTTTGATACCTGATAAGACGCCGATTCACTCGTTGCATTCTAACACAGGGCTACATATAAAAGTGCGTACTCAAGTACTAAACGCGCCATTTCTCCACCAACCCCTATGTTGTGACCACTCTTTAGAATAGTCTCTTCGAGACGATTCTAAAGAGTGGTCACAACATAGGGTTTGGTAGAGAAATAAAGAAGTTAATTTACGCATCGTATTTGGACATCTGCAGTAACAACTTACAAACCATTTCATTACCTGCAGTGTGTCTCGGATGGTTTTCTGTACTGGTCCGGACACAAGTCAACACATCCGTAGTTTCCGTTCTGGCACGTGCATAATTTGGAGCAGTCCTGGGGATGCTCGAACTTCTGACCGTCAGCAAACGTCCTTCCGGCAACCTTGCAGGGCTTCCGAGACTTGGCTACAAATACAGCAAGTCTCTCTATGACGACCATTCAAACATGTAATTCTGATGTTTTTACCCTTTATTCCATAAATATTCATGTAAGAATATCATGCATAAGATGAGTGTTTACAATGGCTTGGTCCTTACAGAAACCGTAGAATCAGACCTGCAATGTTATATAAGCAAACAGAGCTGACCCTGATCAGACAGCTCCTACATGAATCGTCTAGGTGTACCTTTGTCTGTAGAATCAGATCTATTTCATGTCAAAAGCAACCAGAGCAGACCCTGATCAGATGGCTCCTATAGCAGCCGTCTGATCTGGGTCCATTCCGTTTGCAAATGCGAGAAAAGCGTTTATATGAATGAAAGGGTTACGCCTGGTCTGTATGTTGTTAACTACAGTAGAACCTAATGCGACTACTTAATGAATGAACATGAGTGTCATTATAGGCAGGTGGTTGCTTAATGCAGGGCAAAAGTAATGCAGAAAGCTCCTCTAGGAGCTTTCTGCATTACCTTTGACCTGCATTAAGCTACCACCTGCATCTAGCACCCAGAATTATACCTCTTTCAGGTGGTCGCATTAGCGGGGTTTTACTGTAGTTGTATGTATGCTTAAACGATCCAGGAACGCATTAACCATGGAACAGGAACGCATTAACCATGGAACAGGAACGCATTAACCATGGAACCGAGTATATAAGATATTTGCAAACAGTGCAGACCCAGATACAATGACTCCTCAATGTTTTGTTTAGCCCATTTCCTCTATGAATATTCATGTAAGAAATAATGACGTCATGAATATTAATTAGATTAATGTGTTAAAGTAGCACATGGACACACTAATGTTTGGCAATGGCAAGAACTGTTGAATCATATCTATATTGTATCATAAGCAAACAGAGCAGACCCTGATCAGACAGCTCCTACGGGAGCTGTCTGATCTGGGTCTTCTCTGTTTGCAAAGGCGTAGAATATGTGTATTTATACAGGAAAGGGTTGATTTATATTCAGAAAGTGGATTCAGTTATAACTATTCAGCAGGTTAAAGGTTAACCCTTTCCCTAATTTAAACGTGATTTCACGCACCTGCAATCAGAGCAGACCCAGATCAGACGGCTCCTAGAGGATCCGTCTGATCAGGGTCTGCTCTGTTTGCAAATATAATAGGATAGATCTGTTTCTTTGCTTTTTAAAATGGCTACAATGTTTCACCTTCCATATTTCATTGTAACTATTTTGTTAATGAATATTCAGTAGGTATTGAAATTTGGAATAAACATAGAACAGGGGTAGGGTTAAACAGCCACCTTTTCATTCTATGAATATTCATTTAAGATATAACGACATCGTGAACATAAGTTAGATTAATTGTTACAATAAAATCGTCATTTCTCCACCCAGGTGCGGATCCAGAATTTCAGATGGAGGGAGGGGGGGGGGGGGAGAGAAAATGTTTTTGGCGGGGGGCGTAGAATTTTATGTTTGATAACATAACTGAACAGTGTGTTTGTAATACATGTTGAAACAGAGCGTAATTGTGTGAGTGAAATACAAAAACTCAGATTGTTGTATTGATTTTTAGTAGATCTAAATCTAAAACAAATACTCAAAAAGGTTTGTTTGGGCAATTTAAGGTGGGGGGGGGGGGTACGCCGGATCCGCCCCTCTAAATCCGCACCTGCCACCAACCCTATGTTGTGGATACTCTTTAAAATCGTCTCGAAGAATTATTCTTGAAAATGTTTTAAATTACACATCTTATCTGGACCTCTGAATATTGTGCAATTTGATGGAGAAAAAAACCCACAACCCTCCAGACTATTCTAAAATATTTTTTCCTGTTCCATAAATCCTATTTTAACACATTAGCGAAACAAAACATTATGTTCTCTTTTTATTATTTTTAATGTGAACAAAATTAATGTCTTTAGTTTAGTTCGCCAGTATCTGGTGGGACGGGATATTATGGCGCTTTATTCCCTAAAGATGTCTGTACCGAGAAATGACGAAGTGTGTTCTAAGCATACTTAACCCTTCGCTTGCTATTCACGTCAATATACGTACCTGTAAATAGTGAAGACCCAGATGAGACAGCTCCTGCAGGATCTGTCTCATCAGGGTCTGCACTATTTACAAGTTGATTGTGCAACCAGTGCACTCCACAGCAGTGATTGCACAGCGAAATACTTGTACACAGTGAAGATATGTGTAATTATACAACAAGGCATGAGTAAAGAAGGGGAAATGTATTTTAAAATTCAGCAAGCGAAGGGTTAAGGCTTTAACAACCATAAACACAAATTTCTACGCCTATGCAAACAGAATAGACCCAGATCAGATGGCTCCTGTAGGAGCCATCTGATCTGGATCTACTCTGTTTGCTTATAAATAATATAGATATGATTCTGCAGTTTCTACTATGGCCAAACATGACTGTGTCCATGAGCCGTTATAAAATTAATCTAATTAATATTCATGATGACATGGTTTATTATGTGAATATACATGGAGTACAATGTTAATGTGTTGAAGTGAAGCGCCTAAAACTCGACTTTAACCCAGAACCTCATAGGCTATTTTTTTATCCAACAAATTTACCGAAAATGAGAATTAATTGGAGAAAAAGGAAATTTTTAGAATTTTGTAGTTTGAAACCATTGTGATAAATAGAGCATTTGCTCCTATATGAGCAAATGCTCTATTTATCACAAAGGTTTCGACAGGTGACTGTTGCAGAAGCGTCAAAAGGTGTCAATATGAAGGAATGGGTTAAGTAAAGATGGGTTTATGTTTTAAAACAGGTGTTGCTTAATGCAGGGTGAATGTCATACAGAAAAATCATTTTAAGAGTTTTCTGCATTACTTTCACCCTGCATTAAGCTGTCACATACATTAAAGACAGAAACTGATACTAAGTCCAGTTTAGAGAAGTTTTACAGTAATCACAAAATCATTGTAGAAAGTCTCAGTACCCAATAAAAACCCATTAAATCACACATAAACTGTCTCATACATACACCATTTGACGACCTTGCAAACAGAGTAGACCCGGATCAGACAGCTCCTTTTAACCCTTTCTCTCATATAAACGCATTTTCACGCATTTGCAAATAATAGGAGCCAACTGATCAGGATCTACCCTGTTTGCTAATGTAATTTGATAGGTTTCTTTCTGTACTTTCTAAAATGGCTACCATATTCCAACTTCCATATTTTATTGTAACTATTTTGGCCATGCATTTTCGGTAGGTAGTGAAATTTGAAATAAATATAGAACAGGGAACGGGTTAAGAAACTCCAGACCGGGTTTCAAACAGCTTGGATCCTTATAATTAACTCGGCGTATCATCTTGATCGAAGATGTTTGCAAATACAGAGTCGTGAATAGCGGGATAAGGGTTAAATGCAGCAGGATAAGGGTTAAGGTGGTGAGGCAAGGGTTAAGGTAGTGAGATAAGGATTAATGTAGTGAGATAAGGGTTTATGTAGTGAGATAAGGGTTTATGTAGTGATATCCGGGTTAAGGTAGTGAGATCAGGGTTAAGGTAGTGAGATCAGGATTAAGGGGTTAAGGAGTAAGATCAGGATTAAGGTAGTGAGGAAAGGGTTAAGGTAGTGAGCAAAGGGTTAAGGTAGTGAGATAAGGGTTAAGGAAGTGAGATAATGGTTAAGGTAGTGAAATAAGGGTTAAGATAATGATGTAAGGGTTAAGGTAGTGAGATCAAGATTAAGGGGTTAAGGAGTGAGATCAGGATTAAGGTAGCGAGGTAAGGGTTAAGGTAGCGAGGTAAGGGTTAAGGTAGTGAGATACGGGTTAAGGAAGTGAGATAAAGGTTAAGGTAGTGAGATAAAGGTTAAGGTAGTGAGATAATGGTTGAGGTAGTGAGATAAAGGTTAAGGAAGTGAGATAAGTGTTAAGGTAGTGAGATAAAGGTTAAGGAAGTGAGATAAGTGTTAAGGTAGTGAGATAAGGGTTGGGGTAGTGAGATAAGGGTTAATTTATTGAGGTACGGGTTAAGGAAGTGAGATAAAGGTTAAGGAAGTGAGATAAGTGTTAAGGTAGTGAGATAAAGGTTAAGGAAGTGAGATAAGTGTCAAGGTAGTGAGATAAGGGTTGGGGTAGTGAGATAAGGGTTAAGGTAGTGAGATAATGGTTAATTTATTGAGGTACGGGTTAAGGAAGTGAGATAAAGGTTAAGGAAGTGAGATAAAGGTTAAGGAAGTGAGATAAGGGTTAAGGTAATGAGATAAGGGTTGGGGTAGTGAGATAAGTGTTAAGGTAGTGAGATAAGGGTTAAGGATGTGAGATAAGGGTTAATGTAGCGAGATAAGGATTAAGGGTAATGGAATAAGGTAATAGCATAATAGTTTAGGTAGTGATATAATGGTTAAGTAGTGAGACAAGGGTTAAGGGTAATGGGATAAGGGATAAGGTAGTGACATAGTGGTTATTGTAGCAGGATAAGCGGTAAGCCTTCTATAAAGGGCTTTACGAAGTGTGCTCAGAGATTTAATTTCAAAATTCCAATCAACATCAGGCGTGTTCCTTTCAAATTCAATCACTAGTATTTCAAACTGTTCTTTGATGAAACTGTCTCAAAGAAGCGGCTTATTGTGATAAACTGATGATCTTGATTGATCGTAAAACACCCACATAGTTTGTCTGTTTTAATGCTTTTTTGTTCACAAGATATTTGTTTTGTTTGCAATTTGTTTATTTGTTCACATTCATCGCTTTAGGCGCTGTGTCATATTGGTTTACGGTAAAACCTCTCTAAACCGGACGTTAAAATTGTATCGGTATTTCTGACATGTTATAGCTTAACGCAGGTTGAAAGTCAAGCAGAAAGCTCCCAAAGGAGCTTTCTGTATGACTTTCATTCTGCATTAAGCGGCCACTTTTCTAAAAAGGCCAATATTGCCCTGTGTTAAATTCCCTTTTAGATGGGTTTTACTGTATACTATTTGCAAATACAAATGTACAGACGTGTACGCTAATGGCCTGAGAAGGTTAAACCATTTCTTCGTTGAATATTCTTGTAAGAAATAATGACGTCATGAATGCCAAGTAGATATTTTTTTTTATTCTATGCAAGTTTCAGGGGAATGTTTTGCTTTGGCAAAACAGTGAAGAATCAGATCCATATCATGTCATAAGCAAACAGAGCAGACCCAGATCAGACGGCTACTATAGGAGCCGTCTGATCTGGGTCTACTCTGTTTGCAAATGCCTGAAAAGGGAAAGGTTTATGTCACCTCTAGCATCCTGTATTGGACGTTATTTTAGCGATTGCTGTAGATAGCGTTTACAGTAGTCCTATAAGCAATGTTTGTCTGGTCCTGAAATTACTTTATTAGATAAGGAAACACAGAGTGTCTATAGTTATTTTTACTTTTAGGAACAAAGCAGTTACCTCAGGTTTGAGGGATGCAGTAATCAATGGTGTGTTTACTTGTGATCGCTTACCCAGTGGTTAATTTAACCCCCTCCCCCACTACCCCCCTTTCTCTCTCTTTCTCTATCTCCCCCACTCTCTATATCTCCCTCTCTCTATCTCTCCTCCCTTTCTGTCTCTGTCTGTCTGTAACTACAGAAGAACATCTCTTAAGTTCTTAACCTTTTCCCTCATATAAACGTGTTTCACGCATTTGCAAACAGAGTAGACCCAGATCAGACGGCTCCTATAGGAGCCGTCTGATCAGTGTCTGCTTTGTTTGCTAAAAGAATATGAAAGATCTGTTTCTTTACTTTCTAAAACGGCTACAATGTTCCACTTTCCATATTTCTGTATAACTATTTGTCCATGAGTATGCATTAGGTATTACAATTTGTAATAAACATAGAACAGGGAAAGGATTAAACGGTCATTTATTGACTTAACCCTTCGCTTGCTGAATTTTAAAATGCATTTCTCCTTCTTTACCCACGCCCTGTTGTATAATTAGTTAATTCCATATATCTTCACTGTGTACAAGTATTTCCCTATGCAATCACAGCTGTGGAGTGCACTGGTTGCACAATCAACTTGTAAATAGTGCAGACCCTGATGAGACAGCTCCTGCAGGAGCTGTCTCATCTGGGTCTTCACTATTTACAGGTAGGTATATTCACATGAATTGCAAGCGAAGGGTTAACAGGGGGCATTTATAAGTCTGCTGTTGCTTAATCAGGAACGGGGGCAATGCCAAAAAGGTCTCTGGAAGCTTATACCTTTGTTATGCGTCCGCTTGTCTTCAATACCCGAAATTAGAATGACTGGCTGCCTGTTTAGAGAAGCTATACTGTAGTTATATAAATATGTACATTACAACTTGTGTACCTAAACCGCCAACAATAAGTCTAATAGTTACATGTATATATATGTATATACTTTATTAAAATCCATAAGGCCATCGGCCCATGAGGAAGTGTATACATAGTATACACATTAAACATATGTTCAAAACTATAACTGACAAAACTATAACTGATATAACTACAACTGACATAACAATATATAAAATACATCAGTAATGTAAAACATTTCTGGAGAAGGTTGCTAAAACCTAGGGTACGTTAATAGAGCTTCTAAACGTTTGAGATAAGATAAGTTAGAATATTTCAATCATATATAAAATAAAAATATGTGTGTTTATGATTCTTTGGATTTCAATTGGCGCAGTATTTCCATACCAGTAGTGTTAAATAACGATTGCATATGCAGCTGATTTGATAGCAAACGCCTTTTCAATAAACATAGCTAACCTTTCCACTTCTTGATTATTTGTAGAGTTTATCAACAGCACAAACTTTGCATATTTGGCCTATGTCAAAATAATTTCTTGAGATACAGTTTTCTTAACTCTTTGTACAGTTCGCATTCCATAACAAAATGATATTCATCTTCAAGAGTTTTACAATTATTACATATCCGCTCATTTCTAGGTATTGTGTTGGGTCTATGCCACCGACCCATCTCAATTTCGAGCCTGTGTGATGATGCTCTAAGTTTAGTAAGAGCAATTCTAAACTTAGTAATACATGTACATTACGACCTGTCTATAACACCCATCAACAGTAAGTCTAATAGTTATATAAACATGTACATTACGATTTGTCTACAACAACCATCAACAATAAGTCTAATAGTTATATAAACATGTACATTACGACTTGTCTACAACAACCATCAATAATAAGTCTAATAGTTATATAAACATGTACATTACGACTTGTCTACAACAACCATCAATAATAAGTCTAATAGTTATATAAACATGTACATTACGACTTGTCTACAACAACCATCAATAATAAGTCTAATAGTTATATAAACATGTACATTACGACTTGTCTACAACAACCATCAATAATAAGTCTAATAGTTATATAAACATGTACATTACGACTTGTCTACAACAACCATCCATCAACAGCAAGTCTAATAGTTATATGGTACACGTACATTACAACGACCACTAACATATCCTTCGAAAGGAAAACAGCAATGCGAAAATAGATAATTTATTGAGTCTGTTCATGAGCAGTAATTAAAAGTGCAGCACTGCTCACGCCCCCTAGCACCGGCTTAATCGGTAATCAATTTTCAAAATGGTGATCCCGAAGGACCAGAATATATAACGCCATTGAGAATGAAGTACAGGGCGACTTTTTACAGCCGTCACACAAGCACTTGACATCTGCTGTTGCGCAGTAGATAAACTTTGATAAGATGAGATCCATCGTGGCAAAAGGTATAATAGTTATATAATGCAGGTGCATTACAACTTTTCTACAACAACCACCAACAGTAAGTCTAATAGTTATATAATATACAGTAAAACCTCTCTATAACGACCACTAAATTACATCAAGTATTTTGTGTTAAAGGCAGATGGATGCTTAAAGCAAGAAAAATTAAAACAGAACGCTCCTATAGGAGCGTTCTGTTTCACTTTCACCTTGCTTTAAGCAACCACCTGCCCAAAATACCAATTAATTAACATAATTTAGTGGTCGTTATTAAGAGGTTTTACTGTATACGTATGTACGGCACAACTTGTGTACAACGACTACCAACAATAATTCTGATTCTATTTTATTACAGGTGACAGTTTAATTCAGGGCGAGACCTCAGGAGCTTTCTGCATAACTTGTGTCTTGCACTAAACATCCATCAGCTCTGAGAGAGAGAGAGGTAGAGAGAGAGAGAGAGAGAGAGAGAGAGAGAGAGAGAGAGAGAGAGAGAGAGAGAGAGAGAGAGAGAGCCAAAAAACGAACCAACAACTTCATCAATCCCAAAGCAACCCCCGCCACACCCCAGCAAAACATACCAAAGAACAACACAAAAAATTAGAAAAAATAACAGCAAGCAATATAAAACTCCTTGTGCACACTGTTTGTAAACTGGTATCTGAATCGTCTTGTCTTTGTCGTTCCAGACAAATTGGTTTCTTAATCAGATTCCCATCGCCCCTAATTTATTAACACGCCAATAGTCAGTCCGCGATTTTGTAAACATTTAGATCCAGACGAGGCACTAATCAACCCAGCGTGCCTTCATTACCCATACTTTCCGACCCGCAGATTCAGTTTTGCAGAAAAAAGAGACTGTTTTCTTCTATTAACCCTTTCACCGCCAACGTCGCAAAATGCGCCACGACAAATAGTGCAGTCCTAGATCAGACGCCACCTTTTAAAGGCGGTGTCTGATCCGGGATTTCACGGTTCGTCTCATTATTTAATTCTATATCTATTGCTTACTCATATAAAATTTGCGTTTATTTATCTCATTTCCTTATTTTTACCAAAGTGTTTTAACAAAATTGGGTTGCAGACAACAATTAGAAATTTGGCGCCAAAAGGGTGAATTCTTACCCAGCTGTAAGAAAATAACGCTAGCTCAATGGGTTCTGTTGCCAATTAGACTACATGTACTTCTGATTTATTCAAGCTTTTTGCCATTTATTGACTGTTTTCACCATTTCCCTGTTGAAAATATTCACATTAGAAATAATGACATCTTGAATATTTATTAACTGAATTTTTATAACGTACACAGGACATTTGTGTATTTTTAGAAAGTGTTTTACTCTGTTTGAAAAGGCGTGAACAGGCGTTTATATGAGGGAGAGGGTTAAGTAGCTTTGATTCAGATGAGACGCAGAGTTACTCGGCGTCTCATCTGAATCCAAGCTACAGTTTAACTTCGATATCTCGAACTCGGATAACACGAACTTCGGGATAACTCGAACAAAACGTTAAGTTCTTCCAAAACTTACAATACAAAGCTGCTCGAAATTGTATCGCTACAGCTATTTGGAAACACATGTGGCAGCTTAATACTGGTCTAAAGTAATACTGAAAGCTCCTGTATTAAGGCGTGGCTTTACGAAATCATTCAGATTATAAATCGGATGACTCGACTTCTGTTATCTCGAACTAATTAGAATAGTTCCTAGAAGTTCGAATTATCGAAGTTCAACTGTATTTGGTCGCAAAGAACTGAAGAATGGTTATGAAGAATGACAACATGGCCAGATTGCTCAAGGTCAAGCAATTAATTTGCTTTGAGCTGACACTAGACTGAATCGATGACCAGAGACATGGACGTGTCAAAGCAAAGCACTATATAAACTGGTATTTTGGCCATTCTTATTTAAAACCTTTCCTCTATAGGCTATTTTTAGACCCAACCTCTTTGAATAAATATACCCAAAAGGAGCATTTACTAGAGAAAAGTAAAATGTTAGAACGTTTGTAGTTTGAAACCATTGTGATAAATAGAGCATTTGCTCATATAGGAGCAAATGCTCTATTTATCACAATGGTTTCGAGAAGTAGTTATTACAGAGGCGTAGAAAGGCGTATTTATGGAGGAATGGATTAACCCTTTACTTAATGAAAGAAATAATGACATCACGGCATGAATATTAATTAGATTTTTTATATAAGGAAAGAAATTTGGATCTTTTTGCCTAGATTGAAATCTATAGAGCCAGATGTATATTATATCATAAGCAAACAGAACAGATCCTGACCAGATAGCTCCTATAGGAAGGATTTTGCGGCAAATCAAACAGAAACAAGATGTACGTCGGCGTCTGATCTGGATCTAAACTGTTTAAAAAGGTCACAGAAAAGTAAAACAGTTGTCAATGGTTTACACGTGCCGTAGAGTATAAAACTGTCGTCAATGGTTTACAAGTGTCGAAGAATAATAAAGCAGTCTTCGAGTATTTACAAGCGTCGTAGAATAATAAAACAGTCGCCAAGGCTTTACAATTGTCGCAGAATAATAAAACAGTCGCCAAGGCTTTACAATTGTCGCAGAATAATAAAGCAGTCGTCAATGCTTTACAATTGTCGCAGAATAATAAAGCAGTCGTCAATGCTTTACAATTGTCGCAGAATAATTAAAACAGTCGTCAAGGTTTTACAAGTGTCGCAGAATAATTAAAGCAGTCGTCAGGGCTTTAAAAGTGCCGCATAATAATAAAACAGTCGTCATGGCTTTAGATGTGTCGCAGAATAATTAAAACAGTCGTCAAGGTTTTACAAGTGTCGCAGAATAATAAAGAAGTCGTCATGGCTTTACAAGTGTCACAGAATAATGACACAGTCGGCAATGCTTTACAAGTGCCGCAGGATGATAAAGTTGTCGTCAATGGTTAGCAAAGGTTACAGAATAATAAAGTAATAGTCAATGGTTAACAAAGGTCAAAGAAGAAAGTAGTAGTCAAAAGTTAACAAGGGTCACAGAGGAAAGTAGTAGTCAATGGTTAACAAGGGTCACAGAAGAAAGTAGTAGTCAATAGTTAACAAGGGTCACATGATTAACGAGGGTAATATAAAAACAAAACAGCCGTTAATGATTTTAAAGGTCCTTTTCAACACTGTAGACCCAGATGAGAGGGCAATTACAGCAATTTAGTTCGTCTATAACAAGTAAAGTCTAAGCGGATGGTGTCGTATAAAGTTCCGATAAATTTTCATTTAGAAACGTGCAATTTTAGTGAAACGACTCTAAAACAGCCACTCAAAAGAACTCTAATTCTGTGCATTTAACCGTTTCCCTGGTAGGGAGCATTTATTATTTCTTTTTTGATAGTTCTGTGCCTCTAATCCTTTCCCCGATAGGGAGTATTTATTAGTTTATTCCTGACAGGGAGTATTCATTATTTCTGATGGGGAGTATTTATAATTTCATATTTAATAGGGAGTATTCAATATTTCATTTCTAATAGGGAGTATTTATCATTTCAATTCGCAGTACCGGCTAATGACCAATGACCATCACAGGTACCCATTTTAGCCCCTGGGTGGAGAGGAAGCAACCTTGTGCGGGTGGGAGACACTGAAAATTGCGAGCTGGTCCAGGCAGGATTTGATCTCCAGACCCCTGGGTTATCAGATTAGCGCTCAACCACTAAGCCAAGCTACCGCCACTTTCCTTCCTCCATATGCAGCCATTGTTTGTGATATCAGTAGTTATTCAGCATACTTATAGGCGTTAAGTGGAGTTCATTAACCCATTACCTCATAGGCTATTTAGATCAAAACACTTTGAATAAATCTACCAAAAAGGAGCATGAACAAGAGAAAAGGATTTTGTTTTAGAATTGTGTAGTTTGAAACCATTGTGATAAATAAAGCATTTGCTCTTATAGGAGCAAATGCTTTATTTATCACAATGGTATCAACAGGTGACTGTTTCAAAGGCGTCAAAATGCGTTAATGTGAGGGAATGGGTTAAATAATTTTGTAAAATCAAACTCTGGCGTATGCATTTAAGTTACACTAATGAATACTGTTTGACATTCCAACATGGTTTTTGAAAAGAAATGGCAGAAACGGTGTTCGTTGAGAAATGGAACGGAGGCAATATCCATGGAGACGAAATCTACTGAACACACGCATAAATAAGATGCGTAAATTGAAGCAATTTTCAAGAATGTCTCCTTTATTTCTTCACTAAACTTGTGTTGTGACTAATATTAAAGGGGAAGTCCCTACATTCGACGCGTTTCAAATATACCTAAAATATACAAAACTTATTTGTTTGTATGATGAAAAGTAGTATATAGCAAGAAAACCTAGCTAATAAACGTTGAAAATGACAAAACACCAATGTGTTTGATATCGACGATCCCGTTTTATTCCCTGATATTTCCGTTTTATTCGGGTTGGGTTTTAGTTTCGTATCTGTTCGGGCTATTCGGGTCTCTCCGACCACTTCCGAGAAAAGCTGTTACGTAAACAATGGAGGGATCGGATGATCATCGGCAAAACGCGGAAAATGTTAACGGAAAAGGCCGATAATACTTTGTTGTAGAACAAAAATTATAGGTATTGATGACATCGGTTTATTTGTATCACAGGGGCATTTTTCGGTATAAGTTCAAATTGACAATCTTCATAATAATGATTGAGCATAACAAATACCAAGTTTTATGATATTATTGAAAATATACGTTCATTGTAGGGACTTCCTATATAAGTATCTTCTCGATAAGCCGATTAAAATGAGTAGCTATATCACATGATTTGGTGCCGAAATGACCATTCTAATACTTGAATCCATGGATCTGATTTATTATGCAAAGATTTACGCTACTATCACAATTTTTACTAAGCTAACCTCGACATATGCCCGTTCCGGGGCCGTGCGGCTGCGTAGACATGTCACAGTAGAGGTCGTGCTTGCCGTCGCATTTGGCCTTGACATTGCAGAGGTCGCCGTGCTGCCTGGCGCACATATAACAACAGTCACAACCATCCTTTATCATGGCAACACCAGGGAGACAGTTCAATTCTCGAACAGCACATTCGCATGGGTAACTGCAGAACTGAAAGTAAACAATAAGTATCGCTTATTAAACTTTTCGACTGCTGACCAATTTTTGTCCGCAGCAAATGCCGTCTAAATCAAATCTGAAATTGGGATTTCTCAAATTTTTTCACAATAAACACAATCCAAATCAAGAATGTGTCAAAGCAAACACTATATAAATTGACATTTGGCCATTTCTTTCCATTTATTTAACCCTTGTCCATTTCTACAGTAAAACCTCTCTATAACGGCTACTAAAATACATCAAGTGTTTTGTGTTAAAGGCGAGAAGCTGCTTAAAAACAAGGTGAACGTAAAACAGAAAGTTCCTATAGGAGCGTTCTGTTTTACTTTTACCTTGCTTTAAGCATCCACCTGCCCTAAATACCAACTAACTAACACAATTTAGTGGCCGTTATAGAGAGGTTTCATTATATGTTAATACAAATTTCAATACCTACTGAATATTCAATAGACAAAAATAGGTATAATGAAAATATGGAAGGTGAAACATTGTAGCGATTTTAGAAAGTATAGGAACATATCTTTCAAATTCCATTAGCAAACAGAGCAGATCCTGATCAGACGGCTGCTACAGGATTTACCCAGTTTGCAAATGCGTGAAAATGCGTTTATATGAAGGAAAATGGTAATGTTCTTCTGTACATGATACAATGCAATTCGTTCCGTGCATGAAAAAAACCCTGGGGTCTTCCTCCACCTGTAATTAGCTGGACGCCGTGATATGACTGAAATATTAAAGTGACGCAAAACCTCGATACCAACAAACAAAACGATACCTTGAAATAACAAAATGCCCTCGATACCAACAAACAAAACAATACCTTGAAATAACAAAATGCCCTCGACACCAACAAACAAAACGCTACCTTGAAATAACAAAATGTCACGTTTGCTAGAGGAGAACCGTTACCCTTTGAATGCGAGAAACGAGATAGACGTCACTAGAAACAAGATTCTTTAACATATACAATAGACTATTTCAAATTTCAAACACTATCAAGCTGATTGTGAATATGCAGGGATTTTTCCAAAGAAAAGTGTAACATGACAAACAGTGCAGACCCAGATCGCAAATTACGCATGTTTATACTGTAAGGATGCTGTCGTTAAACAATGATGGACAGTTCAGCATGCAGAAGGCTAAACGACGCCGAGATAGCAGTACAGTAGAACATATCTTAAGCGGTCATAAAAAAACAGGTCTAATGTTGGGCATGTAAGTCAAGTGGTAGCTTAATGCAGGTCAAAAGTTATGCAGAAAGCTCCTATAGGAGCGTTCTGCATTACGTTTGCCCTGCATTAAGCAATCACCTGCTGTTTAAGACTCCTATGTTCAATAAATGAATGACCGCTTAGGAAACGTTGTACTGTAATTGGAACCACGGGACTGTCCTCGGTGTACGAGTATGGAGTGACTAAACTGACATTGACGGATTGGATCTCTCCACTTCTAGGATTCCTGTGGGACGCTAGATTTGTTTCGTCTAGCTGGGTCGTCGCCTATAAATTTAACCGTTTACTCCGCCTTTTAGCGACCTTGCAAATAAAAGCGTTGTAGACGCTGCAGTATTACATTATATTTGCATGGTATTATTCTGGTACCGAATAAGTTTGCTTTGGCATGAACTTGCGTATCTAGATCTATAAAGGAAAAATATTAACACTCATTGCAGCTGATGATTAAGTTGCAGCTGACATTTCAGTCGTTTCCCACTATGCTTACTATTAAAATGACCACTCGCAGTTTATGGGCCTGATTACCTAAACTCTTGCATACGGTCATCCGACGCGCGCTTCTTTATTCATCGAGTAACTACCACTGGGATAATACTTTCATTCATATTATGATCACGTGATTTCGTCATGTGACTTATATTTGTATATTCGTGCGCCCTTCTTACATATTGCTAAATTTTGTGGATTTTGTTGCACATACATGTACTAAACCGAATCTTATGTTACGAAGCATTTTCATATTTTCATGTAAAAATAGTATACCATGGTTGGTTCCGGATGCCATGTTATTAAACATGTGCGGTGTCATTTCGTGTTTGGCTCTCCCTGTTTGACTATTTTTCCATATTGTATCCATCGAATGCAGGTTGATAAATTGCACTAGACTGCTATGCGGAATGGCAGTTGTCAGGCAGGCGAGTGTACCATGGGTTTGACTGTGGATCGCCGCCTTTGTATTCTGTTGCTACGCAAAGAATACAAAAAGTGTGGATTCTGGCCAGACGACTCCTGTAAGATCTGCTGTTCGCTTATTGAATACTATAGATCCGATTTTGCAGTTTGTACCATGGGCAAATGTTATACGTAAAATCTCTCTATAACGGCCACTGAAGTGTGTTAATTAGTTGCTATTTAGGGCAGGTGGTTGCTTAAAGCAAGGTGAAAGTAAAACAGAACGCTCCTATATTCTGTTTTACTTTCATCTTGCTTTAAGCAGCCATCTGCCTTTGAGACAAAATATTTAATTTTAATTTAGTTACCGTTATAGACAGGTTTTACTGTATGTTCACATACCATTATAAAAATCATCTAATATTTATGATGTCATTATTTCTAAAGTGCACATTCATGGATTGGTTGGTTGCATTGGTTAACGCCCGTTTCTGCCAACTATACGGACTAGGAGAGAGAGAGGGGGTCGGATACAGAGAAACCCGGACACGATGCCCCCCTCCTCTTTACTATCGACAAAGTTTTTTCGGGTTCTTTAAGATGTCCAGTGAAAAGCATTGGTACGTCGAAACCAAGCAGACATGTATGAGAATAATATAAGTTAGAATCCAACCAGACACATTCGAGAATAGTATGTGCTGGGAATCAAGCAAACATATTTGAGAATAGTGTCACTAGAACCAAGAAGACATGTCCGAGATGTTTGAGAAAAGTTGTGGCTAGAAACCAAGCAGAGGTGTTCGAAAAGTTTGAGAAAAATAGCAGACTTGTTTGAAAATAGCATGTCTTGTTCGAGAAGTTTGAGAAAAGTATTAGCTGGGAACCAAGCAGACGTATTTGAGAAGTTAAACTGCAAAGTACTTATGACGGTCACGGTAACGTAAGAATGACAATCATTGCAAAGTAGTAATGACAGCTATGGCAACGCAGTGATGAAAACCACAGCAAAGTGGGAATTATTACTACAGCTAGGTAGTAGAAACTAAAATCAAATCCGTATTGTTCTATAAGCAAACAGTGTAGACTTTGACCAAACGGCTCACACAAAATCCATCAGTATCCATGCTTATAAAACGTTTTAGTAGAGTCTGAGTTCGTTCTCACGTTTTTGATTGGTCAGATTTCAGCCAAATGCTCAAATCTGACCAACCAAACGCTTAAGAACAAACTCAGACTCAAATAAAAAGCTTTATAAGCATGGACCCTGATCTTAACCTACTTTCTTTTCATATGCGTCAAAATACGTTTTTAAGGGTTAAATAATTGCATAAGTACCATTTCTTGGACAAAAGTGTCGTAAAAACAAAACTTGTACGCGAAACCAAAATAAATACAAAGAGCCTAAGAGGTTGTCTAAAAAACTTGAAAGTCTGATACACTTTGATAGTCAATATCCAGGCAGAGTTTCGGTTTGTTATACTATGCTGTTGTTTCAAATATATTACTACAACGATATATCCGCTGTAATTTAACCACCAGACTCCCCTGTGGCACATTGGAACATAGAACAATATTCCGAGAGCGAATGGGGAACAGTCTGGTGATAATCGAACAGCGCGCAGGTGCCCCCTAACACTCTGCTCATTTACTTCACCCTTGAGAACTCATGCACTCTTCGCTATTGATACGATTATTCATAAATACTCCCCCCGTCTCATTTTTGGAAAGAATGATGAGATAACTGCCATCAACCACCATGACCATCATCCCTAGTAAGCTACTACCACTGCTGCTACCATTACTACTACTGCTACTACTACTGCTACCATCACCCCTACTATTACTGGTGCTACCATCACCCAACTACTTTTACTGCTGCTACCATCACCCCTACTACTACTACTGCTACCATCACCCCTACTATTACTGGTGCTACCATCGCCCAACTACTTTTACTGCTGCTACCATCACCCCTACTACTACTGGTGCTACCATCACCCCAACTACATGTATTACTGGTGCTACCATCTCTCCTTCTACTTTTACTGCTGCTACCATTACTCTACTACTACTACTGCTACCATCACCCCTACTATTACTGGTGCTACCATCTCTCCTTCTACTTCTACTACTGCTACCATCTTCCCTACTACTACTGCTGCTACCGTCAGCCTTCTACTACTGCTACTATCACCCCTTCTACTTCTACTGCTGCTACCATCATCCATTTTACTTCTACTGCTATTACCACCACCCCTACTACTGCTGCTGCCATCACCCCTTCTACTACTACTGCTGCTGCCATCACCCCTTCTACTACTACTGCTGCTGTCATCACCCCTACTGCTACCACCTGCCTCTACGAGCTCGTACAACCCAGAATTATACCTCTTTTAGATGGTCGCATTAGAGGGGGTTTACTGTAATGCATTGGAATTTGCAAGCCTCTTAAGATTATATTAATCGAGATTATTTGTAGCAAGGGTGATTTTTAGAATTGATTAGAATATAGGGAACGGCAATTAGAGACTGTCAGGAAATATTTCAAATAAAAAGATCGCAAGGGTTACAGTTTTTAAAGGCAGACTTCAATTTTTTTATTTTGCAAAATTACTTGGTTAAATTAATAAAAATCACGAAGCTTCTAGGCATGAAAAAATTACTTTTACAACAATCACCTCTTTTGTAAAATATAATGTTTCATATTTAACCCCTCTCTTGCTGAATTTTTAAATACATTTCTCCTTCTTTACCCATGTATGATTACATAATTATATCTACGCTGTCTACAAATATTTCTCTGTACAATTACTGGTGTGGAGTGCGCTGGTTGCACAATCAACTTGTAAATAGTGCAGACCCTGATGAGACAGCTCCTGCAGGAGCTGTCTCATCAGGGTCTTCACTATTTACAAGTAGGTATATTGACGTGAACAGCAAGAAAGGGGTAAACATACACATATCATTGTTTTGACTCTTTAATGTTTGTCTCCGTAGTAAATTATTGGGTAATTTTGCATCTTCAGAATCCTACACCCACCGTTAATACTTCCCCACGTGTAAACACATTTTCACGCGTTTGCAAACAGAGAAGATCCTGATCAGTAGGCGATACTTCCACGTGTAATTATAAAAATGTTCTTAGTTCTTTGCCTGTTAAGCGTAGCATAACTGCCATTGGCAAACAGTTTGGATCCAGATGAGACGTAGAAGCTATTTGACACTCTAAGCTATTTGACACTCGCTCAGTAGGATCTCAACGGTTTTTACAAATCGAAAGTAACTAGAGACTCTAGACTTAGAGGTTATTTGTTTACTGAACATTGGGGTCTTAAAAAGCAGGTGGTTGCTTAATGCAGGTCAGAGGTATAGGCGTTTTCTGCATTATTGTTGACCTGCAATAAACAACCACCCGCCTTACAGACCCAACATAAGAACTTATTTGATGGCCACTTAAGACGGGGTCTACTGTATTCGTTTGAATAAATGGATAAGAAGCTGGATCTGTTTCGTACGTTGTTTTCATTTATGGGACATAGGCGTCTTAAAAAGCATGTGGCTGCTTAATACAGGGAAAAAGTAATGCAGAAAACTCCTATATGAGGTGACTGCATTACTTTTAATCTGCATCAGGCTAAACTACTATCTTCCTCATAGACACATAATTAGATCTCTTTGTGACTGCCGCTTAACCCATTCCCTTATATTGACGACTTTTGACGACTCTGTAAAAGTCACTTCTTGAAACCATGTGATAAATAGAGTATTTGCTCCTATAGGAGCAAACGCTCTATTTATCACAATGGTTTCAAACTACAAAATTCGAAAAAAATTCTTTACTCTAGTGAATGCTCATTTTCGGTAGATTTATTCAAAGAGGTTGTATCTAAAAATATGAGAGAATGGAAAGACAGTTTCTATTGTATTCGGTGGAATAATAAACGGATAAGAAGTTGGATCTACAGTTGAACTTCGATATCTCGAACTCCGATAACTCGAACTAAAA
Source organism: Azorinus chamasolen (assembly GCA_963576725.1). Classification (NCBI taxonomy): domain Eukaryota; kingdom Metazoa; phylum Mollusca; class Bivalvia; order Cardiida; family Solecurtidae; genus Azorinus; species Azorinus chamasolen. The sequence continues at coordinate 56,501,432 of OY755241.1, forward strand.
GTTCGATCCTTCTAAAATCTTACAATACATAATTGCTCTAAAATATATCACTACGCATATCTAGAAACACATTTCACAGCTTAATGCAGGTCTACAGTAATGCTGAAAGCTCCTACAGGAGCTTTCAGCGTTACTGTAGACCTGCATTAAGCTGTTAACTTGAGAAATTGTCCAGATTAGAAATCGGATAACTCGAACTTCTGTTACCTCGAACTAATTTATATAGTCCCTTGAAGTTCGAGATATCGAAGTTCAACTGTAATTTGTAAGTTCTACCGTTCAAATGGATAACAATATTTTATTAACCCTTTTCATCATAAATATTTATGTCAGAAATTATGACGTCATGAATATTTATTAATATTTATTGACTAAATTTACAGACACAATATCTTTGAATAAAATCACTGAACAGGGTTTTCACTAGAGTAAATGAAATGTTTAGAATAGTGCAGTTTTGAAACCATTGTGATAAATAGAGCATTTGCTCCTATGGAGCAAATGGTCTATTTATCACAATGATTCAAAAAGAGCCTTTTACAGAGGCGAACAAATGCATCAATATGGGGTAATAAGTTAAATAGATTTGAATATAATGGTACGTTTTTCTACTGCTAGACAACCCGCGCCACACATAGCAGAGCACTGGCTATTATTTCATGTCGTGCTAGTATTGTATATGTTCACACACAAATACATTGGAAGCAATTTAGCCGCCAGACTCCCTTGAGAAGCAGACAAAATAATCCAATAAGAACAAAAAAACCAACCCATCATTTCAAAAAACGAATACCGCCAACATGTCAAAGTACATGTAGTCGGTTTTGTTTCAATACACAGCTTCGTTTTAAACATATTTACTCCATGAATATTCATGTGATAAATAAGAAAATGCGTGCGTGCGAATAATTTGATGCATTGTTCTCAAAGTGCCTTCATTATCAATATTTTACATATATAGTAACACCTCTCTATAACGGCCACTAAATTACATCAAATATTTTGTATTAAAAGCAGGTGGTTGCTTAAAGCAAGGTGAAAGTAAAACAGAAAGCTCCTATAGGAGCGTTCTGTTTTACTCTCACCTTGCTTTAAGCGGCCACCTGCCCTAAATACTAAATAATGAACACAATTTAGTGGCCGTTATAGAGAGGTTTTACAGTACTCTATTAATAGATACTGATGAACCAATCCCCTTTTAGCATTCACAGGGTCAATGCCTTTGCACGGCGGAGAATGTGAATACGGAGAAATGGGATTCAATGCGGAACATGATTCAAGTTAACAATGTAGACAGTGAATCTCTGCTTATTTACACATACAGCATGTGGGTACCGTGAAGCCTACACGCTTTATCAGGGTTTAACCTCACACAGACACATGCCATCACATAAGCTGTCAAATTATACTGACACCGGGTTGATTTGTCATTATTAATGTGATCAGTACCGATGTTACTAATAGTCTACTACTACTTCTACTAGATGTTGATATTATTATCATCATCACGATGTAAATGAAATACTGTTGAAGTGACGTAAATTCCCGATAGAAACTCATAAGTTTTATTTCGGCATAATGTAAATTATTTTTTTTATATTAATTTATCACGGTGTATCAATTTTATAGACAAGTCCATCATAATCACTTTTATCATATTTGTACTTAAGGTTTCATATACTGTACCATTGTAATTATTCCGCTTAAAATGTGGGAGTATTTATAGAAATCCATTAAAGTTCTATTGCCTAAAGTCATTGTCCATATTTGTACTCACCGAGAATAGCGAAGAAGACTAAATAAGTTTAAGTAAACAAACTCTACATCTAAACCTGCTGGTAATTGTACAGTAAAACCTCTCTATAACGGCGACTAAAATACATCAAGTAGTTTGTGTTAAAGGCATGTGGCTGCTTAAAGCAAGGTGAAAGTAAAACAGAACGCTCCTATAGGAGCATTAACCAGAGAAAAGGAAACTTTTATAATGTTGTAGTTTGAAACCATTGAGATAAATAGAGCATTTGCTCCTATAGGAGCAAATGCTCTATTTATCACAATGGGTTCAGTGGGTAATTTTTACAGAGGCGTAAAAAGGTGTATTTATGGAGGAAAGGGTTATAGGGCTTGATGCAAGGGTTTACTCTGTAATAACATTTGCAAACAGTTTGTATGATCCTGATGAGATGCCCTAGTGTCTAATATGAAAAATGAGTTTTTTGCAAATGTTTGTAATATACAGTAAAATCCCTCTAAACCAGACAATTTGATTCCTATAGGAGCGTTCTGTTTTACTTTCACCTTGCTTTAAGCAGCCACCTGCTCTAAATACCAACTGATTAACACAATTTAGTGGCCGTTATAGAGAGGTTTTACTGTATGACAGTTTCGCTACAATAGAAACTTACATTCAAATCTATATTTTGCTCAAACTAACAGGGTAGACCAAGATCGAAATGGTTCCTACTATTTTGTCATGGCCTATACTTCCTGTGTCCATGTGCTATTATATCAACTAATCTAATTAATAATCATGATGTCATTATTTCTTACATGAATATTTGATGGGGTAGAGGGTTAAGTAAACAATAGCTGCCTTGTAGCCTGCTGGCAAATGATATACAGTAAAACCTCTCTATAACGGCCACTAAATTGTGTTTAATTAGTTGGTATTTAGGGCAGGTGGCTGCTTAAAGGAAGGTGAAAGTAAAACAGAACGCTCCTACAGGAGCGTTCTGTTTTACTTTCACCTTCATTTAAGCAGCCGCCTGCCTTAAACACAAAATACTTATTGTAACTTAGTGGTCGTTATAGAGAAGTTTTACTGCAGTTTTCTTAGTTTCCTCATAAAGCTTTCAAACAATTACAAATTAGTCAATTACTGAAAAACATTATATTATGCAATCAGCGCGTGAAACAGTTCTGATCTAGAGTAATTAGATGTCTCACCCGCTTCCAAACTGTTTCCATGCGTCATCGGAATTCCGCCTGCCATGTTCTAAAGGTACAATAATTGCCCCCATACCTTTGTATGGATATTTAAAGTAGCTTTTATCGGGGTATTTCGAATACAAAATAAAATGAATAAACGGTTAAAATCCATTGAAAGCCGAATGTTCGAAGCGGGATGGTGCATAAGGTTTTAATTTAACCCTTTACTCCATACAAATACCTTTCTATGCCTTTGCAAAAAGGGTAGACCCAGATCAGACGGCTCCTATAAGATCAGCCGTCTGATCAGGGTTTGCTCCGATTGCTTATGATATAATATTGATATGATTTTATAGTTTCGGTTTTGGCCAACAATTATTGTGTTCATAAGTCATTACAATACGTCAGCTAATTAATATTCATGGTGTCTTTATTTCTTACATTAATATTCATGGAGTGAATGGGTAAAAGTCCATATTGTATGAAATTGGTACAGGATATTGAATGACTCTGAGTCTGATCAGAGGGGTCCTCTAGGATTCCACTGATCTGGGACTACACTGTTTGTAAATGCCAGGACACGAGTTTCCTGGGGGTAAAAGGGTTAACCCTTTTCCGGATAGAGACGCCATTGTGCGCCTTTGAAAACAGAGGAGAGCCAGATCAGAAAAGATGCGTTAATTAAAACATTTTCAAGCATAACTCCATTTAGTTCTCCACCAAACCCCATACTGTGACGATTCTAAAGAATGGTCACAGTATAGGATTTGGTGGAAAAATGACGAATTTAGTATTTGGGTAGCTCTGGTCTTACATGAATATTTATCAAAGGGTTAAGAGAGAATTCTAGACCTAGTTTTCTCACAGTTGTATGATAAATGTACACAATGATTTTGAATGTATTTTGGGGCAAGTACATACGCCCTATTGACATTTCACTTTACTTTTGAAAGAAAACCACGCCTCACTGTGTGCTAATATTCACACTAAATATCTAATTTAGTTAGGCTGTAATTAATTAACCATTCGCTTGCTATTCACGTCAATATACCCAACTGTAAATAGTGAAGACCCAGATGAGACAGCTCGTCAGGGTCTGTACTATTTACAAGTTGATTGTGTAACCAGTACACTCCACAGCAGTGATTGCACAATACTTGTACACAGTGAGGATATATGTAAGTATAAAACAGGGCATGGGTAAAGAAGGAGAAATGGATTTTAAAATTCAGCAAGAGAAGGGTTAAATAGACATATGAAATAATCTTGCGGACATTTAACACATTCCTTCATATTGACGCCTTCTGACGCCTCTTTAACAAGTCACTATTTGAAACCGTTATGATAAACAGAGCATTTGCTCCACAGGAGCAAATGCTCCATTTATCACAATGGTTTTAAATCTACACAATTCTAAGATTTTCTTTTCTCTAGTAAATGCTCCTTTTCGGTAGATTCATTAAAACTGTTGGATCTTAAAATAGCCTATGAGGGAATGGGTTAAGATGGGGTTGTCGACTGATAATGAGTAGGATTGCTGTGTTGTGTGTTTGTAGTATAGAAGTACTAGTAAAATATTTTGTAAAATGTGACAGAAGACGTGTGTTCAGTTTTGCAGATGAAAATTGTATTTATAAACATAGTACAGTTGAACTTCGATATCTCGAACATCAAGGGAACATACGAATTACTTCGAGATAACAAAAGTTCGGGTTATCCTATTTTCAATCTGAACAATTTCTCAAGTTTACAATTTAATGCAGGTCAAAAGTAATGCTGAAAGCTCCTGTAGGAGCTTTCAGCATCACTTTCGACCTGCATTAAGATGTAACGCGTGTTCCTAAATATGTGTAGTGATATATTTTCGAACAATTCTGTATTTTGAATTTCGGAAGGATCGATCTTTTAGTTCGAGTTATCCCGAAGTTCGAGTTATCAGAGTTCGAGATATCGAGGTACCACTGTATGATATACAGTATATCCCGTTCAACCCATTACCTCATAGGCTATTTTTAGATCGAACCTCTTTGAATAAACCGAAAAGAGGCATTAACTATAGAAAAGGAAACTTTAAGAATTGTTCAGTTTTGAAACCATTGTGAGCTCTTTTTATCACAATGGTTTCAGAAAGTAACTTTTACAGTGGCGTCAAAGGCGTCAATATAAGGGAATGGGTTAATATTGCATGCCGTCATTCATTTATTGAACACAGGAGTCCTGACAAGCAGGTGGTTGCTAAAAGCAGGGCAACAATGACGCACAAAGCTCCTATCTATAGGATGTTAATCACATCTATAGAGGTCCTATATAATGAAAGCGCTTCATTACAGCAGTTCATTGTCTGTAGCCAACATAAATAGCGACAATCTGTAAACAGTTCTCCCTTATCTCTATTTTAAAACATAGTGTCTGCTATAGCACCGATCTTTTGCACGTTTTAATTGCCTCCCATTCGGTAAAGTGTTTGAGTAAATATGACCGAGTTCCAAACAGCTTTGATCCTGATGAGACGCCGAGTTACTCGGCGTCTCATCAGGATCCAAGCCGTTTGCAAATGCGAGTCAGGTTTTGAATAGCGGGATAAAGATTATAGCAATCATTGCTGGTTTATAGGCTGTTAAGCATCCTTATCATACTATCCTTTAGTTTTCTGTAAATGTGATTAGTAGGGAGCATCGCAATTATCCTAAGTATTTTGTCAAATAAACTAAGACAAATAGTTCAGACCAATATCAAACTGGCCATAAAAGAAGTTTGATCAGGGTCTACATTACTTAACTACAGTGAAAACTCGATATTTCGAAATTTCAGTGAAAACTCGATACTACGAAATTTCAGTAAAAACTCGATACTACGAAATTTCAGTGAAAACTCGATACTACGAAATTTCAGCAATGAAGAATTTATGGGGTTTTTTTTGTAACCAGGTGACTGCTTAATGCAGGGTGAAAGTCATGCAGAAAGCTCCTAGAGGAGCTTTCTGCATGACTTTCACCCTGCATTAAGCTGTCACCTGTCTTAAAGATCGATAATGATACGTATTTGAGTGTTCGTAGAATCGATATTTTACTGTTTTACAGTTATAAAAAGGCTTATTTAGCTTTACAGACTAGGAGAGAAGGGGATGGGGTTGTTTTTTCTTATACTTAGGTTAAGTACGGTGTTAAGTATGACTTTGTGAGATACGACACGCGAAGCAGGGACCCTTGAAGCCATTAAGGTTATTAAATGTACGTGTCTAGCAATATATTCTAGATTGGAATACGATCGAAACAAAACAATTTGAGTACAGAGCTGTAGCTATATGTAAGAGTCGTGTTTAACCCATTCCCTCATATTGATGCCTTTTGGTGCCTCTGTAAAAGTCACTTTATGAAATCATTGTGACAAATAGAGCATTTGCTCCTATACATGTAGGAGCAAATGCTCTATTTGTCACAATGGTTTCAAAACTGCACGATTCTAAATGTTTCCTTTTCTCTAGTAAATGCTGATTTTCGGTAGATTTGTTCAAAGAGGTTGACTCTAAAAATAGTATATGGGGTAATGGGTAAAAGTGAGTCGCTACTCACAATGCGTTTGAAAATGCCTAGAAATTACATAAACTATTTGTTTATAAGCTGAAAAGAAGTATATCGCAAGAAACGCTGAAGTAGACAAAAATTCCATGTGTTTTATATCGAAGATCCGTTGTTATTCACCAATGTTTCAGTATGTATTCGGGTTGCCTACTAGTAGCGTTACTTTTCGACCTTGGCTGATAATATTTTATTGTACAAAAAATGTAAGTATCGATAAAAATGGTAATATTCCAAAACAGGGCATTAATATAAAAAATAAATACTTGAATTGCTCTGATCTAATATTTCGACCACTGAGGGCCCTTTTCAAAGATTATCATGATAATGAAGAAATAATAATATTGCATTTAGGAGCCGTCTGATCAGGGTCCGCTCTGTTTGTTTATTGCATAATGTAGATCGGATTCCGCCATTTCTGCATGAGCCAAAATGTCATGTGTTCATTATAGCATTATAAAATATAATCTAATATTATATAGGAACATTCTGCATGACTTTCAACCTGCATTAAGCTGCCACTTGTCTGAAAGACCGGTTTTGATAGTAATTTTAATGTCCCGTTTCGGTGGGTTTTACTGTATTCGAATCTACAGAATCAATCTTGCGAAATGTATCACTTGTAAACAAAGAAACCAAGTCACGAATAACAATATAATTGATACACATGATCAGGCACTCATGAAGATACTAAATAATATATTGACTACTTTAAGATGAACATTTAGATTGAGCGCCGTCATTTCCGTCTCAACTTTTGAACGCTTAACCTTTAGCCTGCTGAGCAAATTAGTTTTACAAAACTTTTCACCTTCTACATTTTTAAATTTCAGGCTATAATCAATTTGTCTACTAAAATGCAACCAGGGTGTCAAACAGTTTGGATCCTGATGAGACGCCGAGTTACTCGGTGTCTCATCTGGATCCAAACTGTTTGCATAGGTATTCACTCATCCGCCCATAACAGGTTAAAGGTTAATATTTAAAGTGAAATGACCCACCAGTGTCTAGCAATCCATTTTGAAAGCGTGTAATTTGCTATTTTGAAAGACAAACAATGCAGACCCTGATCAGAGGGCTCCTATAGAAGCCCTCTGATCTGGGTCTACATTGTTCACCCGTTTCGCGCATTTAAGAGGTAAAACTCGTGTTCTCCTATAACTACGACATATTCAAACAATGTAGACTCAAATCAGAGGGATCCTGGATGATCTGCACTGTGCCTTTCAAACATAAAGGTTTTCATCAGCATATATTTCTCTTGCATGACCCCCTCCAGCGAAAAATGATCATGTTCCTAAAGTCAGTTTAAACGCAAAACGTTCAACCAGTCCCTGAAGAAGCCATCTGGTTAACACATTCCCTCCTAGTGGCGCATTTTGGCGCCACTGTAAACGTCTGATTTTGAAACCATTGTGATAAATAGAGCATTTGCTCCATAGAAGCAAATGCTCTATTTATCACAATGGTTTCAAAACTTCACAATTCTAAAATTCTCATTTTCTATAGTTACATGTAATGATCCTTTTCGGTAGACTTATTCAAAGAGGTTATGTCTCAAAATAGTCTAGGAGGAAATGAGTTAAAGTCTGCACTGTTAGCGTCACAAATCATTTCCCAAAAGTCTTATTAGCCCAAAACAATTCTTGCAGAAGTAACTCTTCAAATATAAAGTCGATTCAATAAAAAGGTATATTTTGGAAGAATTCGCAGAGAAAGTTTAACCCATTACCTCATAGACAATTTTTAGATACAAGCTCTTTGAATAAATCTACCGAAAAGGAGCATTAATTAGAGAAAAGGAAACATTTAGAATTTAGAAGTTTGAAACCATTGTGATAAATAGAGCATTTGTTCCTAATAGGAGCTCTATTTATCACAATGGTTTCAAAATGTGACTTTAACAGAGTCGTCAATATGAGGGAATGGGTAAATGATGTCGCGAATCGATATGGTAAATGTTCCATAACAATGTATTTCATCTGATAAACTGGTTTTATTATGTTCTAATTAAATGCTCCCCATGCTGAGCGCTTCTCGACTCACATTTGCAAACAGCTTGGATCCTGATGAGACGCCGAGTAACTTGGCGTCTCATCAGGATCCAAGCTGTTTGATACTCGGTCAGTACTAGAATCGGAAGTCTGTGACAAAATAATTAACTCTGAAATTGAGCAGGCATTTTATTTCAGGGCGGGGAAGGTTAAGGAAGATGGCTGGTGACGTCCTAAACAGTTCACGGTGTACAAACATTCCATGAGTTTATTGACACAAAACTATAGTAAAAACTCGACACTACGAAATTTTAGAAATGGAGAATTTATGTCTTTGTAGGCAGGTGGCTGCTTAATGCAGGGTGAAAGTCATGCAGAAAGCTCCTCTAGGAGCTTTCTGCATGACTTTCACCCTGCATTAAGCGGCCACCTGTGTTGGAGATCAATAATGTAACGTATTTGAGTGTTCGAATAATCGAGTTTTCACTGTACATTGAAGTCCCTCTAATCTGACCTCTAAGGACTGTATATTAACCCCTTTACTTCATGAATATTCATGTAAGAAATAATGATCCCATGAATACACATTAGATATAGTCTTCTAATGGCATATGGACACAAAAAGGTCTAGTCATAGCACAACATGTAGAATCATGTTCATATTATGTCGTCAGCAAACAGAGCAGACCCTGATCAGACTCCTATAGGAGCGTTCTGCATAACTTTCGTCCTGCATTAAGCTACCACCTGCCTTTGCCACTGTGAATTATGCCCTTTTTTGATGGCTGAATTAGAGGGGTTTTACAGTATTATCAATATTGATGACGTCATTATTTATTACATGAATATTCAACAGAGAAAGGGTGAATCTTGTAAAGACAAATACAGTAGATCCTGTTTAACCTATTACCTCATAGACTATTTAGATCCAATCTCTTTGAATTAATCTACCGAAAAGGAGCATTAACTAGAGAAAAGGAAAAAGTAGAATTGTGTAGTTTTGAAACCATTGTGGTAAATAGAGCAAATGCTCTATTTATTACAAAGGTTTCTAAATGTGACTGTTACATGTACCGAGGTGCCGAAATGCGTCTCTAAGAGGAAATGTGTTAAGCGGCCTTCAATTATTGACCATGGGAGTATTAAAAAGGAGGTGATTGCATAATGCAGGGCAAAGTGATGCTGAAAATTCCACTTTCTACACTACGTTTGACCTGCATGAAGCTACCACCTGCCTTACAGATCCATAATTATACCTCTTTTTATGGCCGCTTAACCATGTTCTGTTGTGTCATTCATAAAGTGGTCGTTTAAGAGAGGATTGACTGACACTTGTTTATCCCTGTTCAACAAGAATAAAAGATTCGCACGATAATTTCCTGTAGAGAATCTTTCAATAAAACCGCTTTCAAAAGTCCACCGTTTGTTTGAAGGGTATACGATTCCTTTCTTTTCTCGAAAACAGTATTCAAACCTGTATCTATACAAATGATTTGTCCCTTAATTAATATTCATAGGCTGTTTATTGCATGGGCGGAGGTGGGAGAACATTTTGTCAGGATCTTTCTGCATTACTTTGTTTTGCAATAACCCTTTTCCCTGTTTTGTATTTAGGTCAAATTTCGATACCTACTGAATATTCATTAACATATTAGTTATAAACAAATATGGAAGGTGGAACATTGCAGACAGACAGACACAGAGAGACATACAGACAGACAGAGACAGACATAGCGACAGAGACAGAGACAGAAATAGAGACAGACAGACACACACACACAGAGAGACAGAGAGACACGCAGCGAGAGAGACATACAGAGATACACAGAGAGAGAGACAGAGAGAGAGAGACAGACAAACAGAGACAGAGACAGAGAGACAGAGAGACAGAGAGACAGAGACAGAGGCAGAGACAGAGAGAGAGAGAGACAGAGAGAGAGAGAGAGAGAGACGGGGAGGAATATATAGAGAGAGTGTGTGTGACAGAGAGAACCAACAACAAATATACCAGTCTTAAAAATCCACCCTGAAACTTAATTCAGACGACATTGTTAACGGACGAAAATTATTTGGTGCCAAAAAGAAAGAAAGAAAAAAAAGAAATATACCAACAACAACAAACAAATCAGTCTGTAACGTATTATTTAGTGCTACAAACTTGCAAATTAAAAATCATCAACAAAAATGACAGTGAAAAGAAAGAGGAGACTTAATTTAATCAGCGCAGTCACGTCTCAAGAAAGAAAATGAGGTAATCTTGATTTGTTTTTGTGTAGGAGCAGCAGTGCTGAGAAAATAAATAACCTTAATTCATTTATCACAGGAAAAATAACATTAATTCGAAGAATTACAGACAAATCACTCCAATCTCATCGGGACAGCTCATATTCTAAACCTTTAATACACTAAAGGCAGGTCGCCGTCTCTTCCGAATACCATGTTTTTGACAATAGGATCGGTTTTTGTATTAAAACACAAGCTAAAATTGATATAAACGACATTTCCAACGGCTCAGCAAGCCGATGACTTATGACATTAGGCGCATTGTTTCCATAGGCGCATTTCTCAGTGTTACATTAGGTGCATCGTTCATTGTAACATTAGGAGCATCCCTCATTGTTACATTAGGCGCATCCCTCATGGTTATATTAGGCGTATCCCTAATTGTTACATTAGGCACATCTCTCATTGTTACATGTACATTAGGCGCATCTTTCATTGTTAAACACATTAGGTACAACTCTTATCGATACACTCTTATTGTTACATTAGGCACATCCCTCATTGTATCATTGCGTGTATTTATGTGAGTGTGTGTATATGAGTGTGTCTATGAATGTATCATTGTGTGTATCCGTGAATGCCTACGCAAGTATATCTATATCTGTGAGTGTGCATATCCGTGAATGCATACGCGCGTTTGTCTGTTAGTGTGTGTATATGAGTGTGTCCTTGAATGTGCGTATGTCCGTGAATGCATGCACGATTCTGTCCGTGAGTGTGTATATATTAGTGTGCCCGTGCATGCATACACGAGTGTAATACATGTAGCAAGTGTGTTATATGGGTGTTTCCGTGAGTGTGTCCATGCGTGTATCTGTGAATGTGTCCGTGAATGTGTCTGTGAGTATGTACTCGAATGCGTCCGTGTGTACGTGAATGCGTCCATTAATGTGTCCGTGAATGTGTCCGTAAGTTTGTCCGTAAGTGTGTATGTATCCATGAACATGCACATACGAGTAAGTTTTGTCAGTGAGTGTGTACGTGAATATGTCCGTGAATATACGTGAATGTGTCATTGGATGTATGTGAGGGTGTCCGTGAACATGTCCATGAGTGTGTCAGTGAGTGTGAACTTGAAAACATATACGGTTTATCCGTGAATGTTTGAACAATAGCTGAGGCATCCGTGTACTATTTGACACAATTCTTAATTTAAGAAACCCATCAGTCTATGAATAATTTCATTCATACAAATTTGAAATCGCGATTTATGAATCCAAGGAACGAACTACAGTAATTCAATTTTTGATTGAAGAGAGTGAGAGAGGGAGAGAGCATCCCGAAATTAAGTAATCAGCAAGTCACTTTAGAAAAACGAGATTAAGTTAATCTTGATTTGCTCTTGTATATGTTTGTTGTTCAGCGCCAAACAGTTTGGATCCTGATGAGACGCCGAGTTACTCGGCGTCTCATCTGGATCCAAGCTGTTTGCAAATGTCAGTCAGTTCGTGTTACGCGGGATCAAGGTTCACCTAAACTTGATTGGCAGGGATGAGAAAAGGAATGACAGGAAAGATAACGTACAATACAACATGTCTTAAGTGGCCACCGAAACAGGTCTAATTATTGGTCTGTAATGCAGGTGGTACCTTAATGCAGGTCAGAAGTAATGCAAAAAGCTCCTACAGGAGCTTTCTGTATTACTTTTGACCTGCATTAAGCAACCACCTGTCTTTTAATACTATTATGTTCAATAAATAAATGGCCGCTTAGGACAGGCTCTACTGTAAATTCATTTAATGCGAGAAGCTACTTCAATCTAGACTGCGTTCTGTCTTGATTATGTTAAGAATACTTTCCTTTAAACCATTCAAATACGGGACATGCATGCAATATCAACTACAAACAGTGAAGACCCAGATCTAGGGGCTGATAGTGTAGCACTCTAATCAGGGTCCGCATTATTTGTCGTATAGCAAATTTAACCCTTTCACCGCCGATGTCGAATACATGCACCACGGCAAATAGTGCAGTCCCAGATCAGACGCCGCTTTTCAAGACAGCGTCTGATCAGGGACTTCACTTTTTGTCTCAATCTCTATTTCTATAATTATGTGCTTTATTCCTTTGAAAATTTGCAATTATTTATCTCATTTCCTTATTTTTCCAAGTGATTTAACAAAAGTGGTTCGCAGACGACAATTAAAATTTGGCGCCGAAAGGGTTAAGCCTTTCATTCTGATTTGACTCTATAATTAAGCACTTAGCCTATTACTCCATGAATAATAATGTAAGAAATAATGACTTCATGAATATTAATTAGATTCATTATTATAACAGCACATGAATATAGCAATGTTTGAATATGACAGAAACTGAAGAAGCATATCTATATTATACATGTATCATAATCAAACCGAGAAGACCCTGATCAGACGGCTCCTATAGGAGCCGTCTGATCTGGGTCTACTCTGTTTGCAAAGGCGTAGAAAGGCATATTTATGGAGTAAAGGGTTAAGCAGACATCCTTTGTACATTAGGCTAATGGCTAGATCAAAGTCAAGATATCTTGACAATACAATTGATAGACATAGTGTTATTGCATATAATTCTCTGCTACAATTTACTAAATTAAACGCATTTCCGTAAGATGTATTCAGAAATCTCAATATCCAGGCTCTCGTAAACCCAGTACAATTCTAACATTCGTACATACCACAAAGCCTCTCTATAACAATCAACGGAGGTATAATGCTGCGGTTTTCGGACATGTGGTACTTATGCAGGACGGAAGTCATGCGGACATGTAGTAAATTATGCAGGACGGAAGGCATGCGGACATGTGGTACTTATGCAGGATGGAAGGCATGCGGACATGTGGTACTTATGCAGGACGGAAGGCATGCGGACATGTGGTACTTATGCAGGACGGAAGGCATGCGGACATGTGGTACTTATGCAGGATGGAAGGCATGCGGACATGTGGTAACTTATGCTGGACGGAGGTAATGCGGACAGGTGGTGACTTATGCAAGATGGAAGTCATGCGGACATGTGGTAACTTATGCAGGACGGAAGTCATGCGGACATGTGGTAACTTATGCAGGACGGAAGTTATGCGGATATGTGATAACTTAATGCAGAGAGGAAGTCATGCGGACAAAAATTCTGCGAACAGCTGGAAACCTAATGCACGATGGAATTTCTGCAGACAGGCGGTAACTTAATGCAGTACGGAATTTCTGCGGACATGTGTTAATTTATGCAGGACGGGAGTGCTGCGGACAGGCGGTACTTAATGTAGGGTGAACTATCTGCAAACAGGTGGCAACTTAATGCAGGACAGAAGCTACATGTACATGTATGTGGACAAGTGGCAACCTAATGCAAGACGGAAGTTCTACAAACAGATCGTAATTTCATGCAAAACAAAAGTTTTACGTAAATGTGGTAACGTAATGCAAGACTGAAGTTCTGCGGACATGTGGTAACGTATTGCAAGACGGAAGTGGTGCAAATTTCTGTATAACTTTTTTCTGCATTTATCATTTATATTTCATATAAACACCTTTCACGCCTTTGTAAAGAGAGTAGACAGAGATCAGGGGCCGCGTGATCAGGGCCCGTCTATGAAATTATATAGACCATTCTTCAATTTCATCGTTACAACGAAGCTCTGTTGTATTACAACAGTAGATTAATATTGTATAATTTCTTCAGGGAATAATATTGTTAGAGTTTACGATTAAAGTTTTCCTCCAAATAGTTCATCTCGAGATTGTTTTACTTTGAGATGCAGTACAGTCACCCCAATGCAGTCACATCATTTATCAACATAGGAGACCCGTAACCCTTTACTCCATAAATACGCATTTGCAAACAGAATAGACCCAGATCAGACAGCTCCTTTATCACGTTTTCCCTGCATTAAGCAACCATCTGCTTTTCAAGACCCCTATGTTCAATAAACGTATGGCCGCTAAGGACAGACTCTTCTGTATATCATAAGCAAATAGACCCTGATCAGAAGGCTTCATACAGGGACGTCAAAGGACATTTCTATTAAGTAAAGACTTAACCCATTCCATCATATTGACGCCTTTTGACGCCTCTGCAAAAGTCACCCGTTGAAACAATAGGGATAAATTGAGCATTTGCTCCTATAGGAGCAAATGCACTATTTATCACAATGGTTTCAAACTACAAATTTCTAAAATTTTCCTTTTCTCTAGTTAATGCTCCTTTCCGGTAGATTTATTCAAAGAGATTGGATCTAAAATAGCCTATGAGGGAATGACTTAAAATGGCATTTTCTACAACAAACGCATATATTCAATAAAAGCATAAACCATGGTGATGGTTATATTCAATTATTCGTAGGAAGATTGTCAATTTGAATTTATATCGAAAACTTGCCCCAGTTACAAATGTATACGAAATAAACCGTTGTCGTTCATACTCATAATGCTTGTTGTATAAACACAATATTATCGGCCTATTTTTAGAAACAGCCATGAAACTAAAACGCCACCCGAATAAATACTGATACACCGGCGAATAACATCGGGGTATTTTTCGATATCAAACTTAATTACGAACGATTTATCGCCTTTGTTTATTCTATCGGTTTTCTTGCGATATAATCTTTTCATCATAACACATGATTCGTGTATTTTTAGGCATTTTAAAATGCGTTGCATGGAGAGAATATCACTTTGACCCTTTCCTTCATATAAATGCTTTTAACGCATTTGAAAACAGAGTAGACCCAGATCAGACGGCTCCTATAGGAGCTGTCTGATCAGGGCATGCTCTGTTTGCTCTTGAAATTATAAAAGATCTGATTGTGCAGAGTCTGCCTTAGTAAAACGATCATGTGTCCATATGCAATTATAAAAAGTAATATAATTAATATTCATGATGTCATTATTAATTTTCATACATGAATATTGAATAGGGAAATGGTTTAAAACATACAATTTGAGTTAACTTTCGTTTTAGAGAGCTATAACTGTAAGTCAATGACATTGATATAACACCACATTTATAATCTGTCCTAGAAGGGAGAGTTGTGCGTTTTCCCGAAAATAACATTACTGTGCAATGGATTGAAACTGTCACATTCCATTATAATTCAAATAAGATTACACAGGCGTGAAACCACAGGGGAACGTAATTGAATTGCCATTATTAATCAATTTTCCGCTATACATCCACACTGCAGTAATGTGAAATACAGTTAAAACTTCTCTAATGCGACCGCCAAACAATGCATGATTCCGGGTCGTAGATACAGGAGATAGCTTAATGCAGGACGAAAGTTATGCAGAAAGCACCTGAAGGAGCTTTCTGCATAACTTTCGTCCTGCATTAAGCAACCCACCTGGTTTTAAAGACACTCAAGATTATCTTTGAAGTGGCCGCTTCGGAGAGGTTCAGATGTATTTAAAAATCATCGGGAACACATTATTATTCTTAAACCATTAGAACTGTAATCAATTTCTTCCTAAAAAAGAAGAAATCTTTAAAGTCACACTTAATCATTTACTCCATATAAACACCTTAAATTCATTCTCTCATGTTGAAGCATTTTGACGCCTCTGTAAAAGTCAATTTTTGAAACAATTGTGATAAATAGAGCATTTTATCAACTGCAAATGTATCTCATTGGTTTCAAAATTACACATTCTTAAATTTTCCTTTTCACTAGTAAATGCTCCTTTTCGGTAGATTTATTCAAAGAGGTTGGGTCTAAAATAGCCTATGAGGGAATGGGTTAACGCATTTGAAAACAAAATGGGATTCAAGCTTTTAGCGAATGTCTGTTATATAGGATAACTGCTTAACCCTTTCCATCATAGACCATTTTTAAACCCAACTTCTTTGAATAAATTTACCGAAAAGGATTTACTAGAGAAAAGACAATTTTAGAATTTAAGAACTATGTAGTTTTGAAACAATTGTGATAAATAGAGCATTTGCTCCTATGGAGCAAATGCTCTATTTATCACAATGGTTTCAAAGGTGACTTTTACAGAGACGTTAAACGGCGTCAATATGAGGGAATGGTTTAAATGTTGATAAATGAGCGCATTTCTGAGGCTTCACAATTTAAGTTCTAAATTTGAATTCCAGGAAAATGATTTGAACATTTATACACGACGGAAAAATGCATAAAAGACAAACTCATTCATATTCTTAACCATTGTACTCATTAAAATGGCTCTACTGAATCTTTAACTTGTTTATCAAACTTTCGTCATCTACTGCAGTTTACTGCAATTTAATTAATTGTACATTTCGTTCTGAAAATCACGTTCAGAATGTAAAACAGTTTAGATCATGATCAGGCACCAAGTCACCTGGTCTCTCATCAGGATCCAAACTGTTGGCTTAGGCGATCATACAGCTACAGATAAAGGTGCATACCCAAATACTAAAACCGTCATTTCTCCACCAAACCTATACTGTGACCACTCTTCAGAGTGGTCACAGTATAGGATTTGGTGGAGAAATAAAGAAAATATTCTTGAAAATGTTTTAATCTGGACTACTGATATCATACAATTATCCACAGCAGACTTAATCTTATTAAATGTCGTCACAGACTTCATAGAGTGTAAAAAATAAACTAATGATGTGGACGGTTTCCGTCTCAAGACTTGCACAATTGATTTCGTATTTAAACATATCTCCTAATTAAACCTTCTCGAGACCTCCAATCGATGTCTAATTAAATTCAGAAGATGGAAATTGAATATAAACCCGGGAAAACATCTGGGATATATATCAAATGAAATTATCAAACATTTTCGACAACACGTCTAACTAATTATCCCTCCACGAGAGGCTCTACTATACAGATAAAGGGGCACGGTAAAATCCCTCTAAACCGGAATTCTAGTAGAGAAGAGTTCAGATACTTTTAGGCAGGTGACAGCTTAAGGCAGGATGAAAGTCATGCAGAAAGCTCCTACAGGGGCTTTTTCACCCTGCATTAGGCTACCATCTGCCAGGAAGACTGATATTTAAACCGAATTTAACGCCCGGTTTAGAGAGGTTATACTGTATTAAACTACATAAACATATGCTGCTAGTAGAGAATTGGCGTGATGATGTTTGTTTGTTGGTTTTTTGTTTTTTTGTTGTGGGGGGGGGGGGTGGGGGGGGGGCTCATGGACTATTTTGCAAAGTTTAGTCTGTTCAGATCTAACCATAAACAACCTGTATATCTAACTAAATTCTTCCTCAATTTCAAAAAAAATATATTGAAGAGAGAATTAAAGATGCACAAGCAGCGGGAATCGGTTGTTATTTAACAACATCAACATCCCCAGAACTATTTGTTTGTCCCGACAACTTTTATATATTTGGTTTTACAGGTGAGTGAGCATTCGTTAGTTTGATTAATGTTAAAGTATATATATAGCAGTATATATATAGCAGTATTAAATTAACCCATTAACCCATTTCCTCATATTGACGACATTTGACGACTCTGTAAAAGTCACTTTGTGAAACCATTGTGATAAATAGAGCATCTGCTCCTATATATAGTTAATGTTCCTTTTCGGTAGATTTTGTTCAAAGTGGTTGGATCTAAAAATAGCCTATGAGGTAATGGGTTAATAAATATCTGATTCTTCAGTTTTTGCCATAACCAAAACTTCCTGTGTCCATGTGCTTTTATAACATTCAATCTAATTAATATTCATGATGGAATTATTTCGTACATGAACATTCCTGGAGTAAAATATTAACAATCAGATAATGATAAGACCTTCTAAGATGTAACGACTTACCCATCTATTTCCTCTGTTATGAAAACCGTCCGAGGAGGCACATATCGTTAATAACATAAGACTGAATGGTACCAGTTCCATTTTAGATACATGTACGTGATTCTCTCTATACTTCAAAAGTGTATACTTTGCTCTTAACTCATTCCCTCATAGGCTAGTCTTTGAATAGATATACCGAAAAGGAACATTCACTACAGAAAAGGAAAACATAAGAATTGTGTAGTTTTGAAACCATTATGATAAATAGAGCATTTGTTCCATAGGAGAAAACGCTCTATTTATCACAATTGTTTGAAAACGTGACTTTAATAGAGGCGTTAAAGGCGTCAATATGAGGGAATGGGTTAACCTTCTGCACACTGAGCAATTGTCGTCTGCAAATATTGTCGTCTGCTTCAATTCTAAAAATACATTTATTTTTTTCTTCCATTCTTTTAAAAAAAAGAATGTTCGAGTGACAAACAGTTTGGATCCAGATGAGATGCCGAGTTACTTACTCGGCGTCTCGTCTGGATCTAAATTGTTTGCAAAGGTTATCATAAGGTCGCCGACAGATTGTTGAAGTTTAAACACACACGTGCTCCTGTCTTGAACCCTTCTAAAATTAAACGTCTCTTAACAATGTTCCCAAAAGAATGAATATGCGACACGATTGAATCCATCCAAAGTTGACGCCTCTGTTAAATCGCCACAAGTTTAATACACTTCTCTAACATCAAAAATATCCAAAATGATATATACAAAGGTTTCGCTTTATGAGATCCCTATATTTTTAGCTACTTTAATATCGTACACATGATAATACCGCATAGTCTCACCAAAGCGACAATATAATCTATTTTAACACGGGAGTTTGTTAAAAAAGCAGGTGGTTGCTTAATGCAGGACAAAAGTAATGCAGAAAGCTCATGTAGGAGCTTTCTGCATTACTTTTGTCCTGTATTAAGGTAACACCTGTTTTTTAAAAAAAATCCAGAATTATACTTATTTTGAGATGTCGTATTAGCCAGACTGTACTGCACTATACAAACTAGAGTTACCCTTATTTCACTGTGAAAAAAAATAATGTCTGCTCAAATTTGGATCTAGAGCAATAATCACTAGTTCCGACTCGATCAAGCTTTTGAGAAACTATTGACCGGGTATCCGACAGCTTGGATCCTGATGGGACACCGATGTCTGATCTGGATCCAAACTGTTTGCAAATGCGAGTTCGACCGCGATGAGTTGCATAAGGGGATAATAGGTGCAGTAAAAGTCCTTTAAACCGGAAATTCAAATAGTATAAATGTCTGTCTGTAAGACAGGTGGCAGTTTAATGCAGGATTATAGTAATGCGGAAAGCTCCCAGGGGAGCTTTCCGCATGACTTTAACCCTGCATTAAACGGGCATCTGCTTTTAAAGATCTAAATTATTCTTTATTAAAATTCCGGTTTAGAGGGATTTTACTGTGTTGGTTTGTAGTACAATGACAATCAATAAATAATCCTGATGAAAACAGTATCTCAACATTATGTTATAAACTAACACTTCCCAGTGGGCTTATTCAAGTTGTTAAATGTCGTATTCGGTTTAATTTCACTTGAGAACAACCAGAGAGTTTTATAATTGAAATTATCTTAACCCCTAGATCTCTACAACAAGAGCTCCGCATGCGGTTCCAGACGCTCGTCTGTTCGATTGTAGTCCTTTTGGTGGTTAACATGCGTGTTAAGTTTCATAAGAGTTGCATGAATAGTAAACAAATACCGTAAAACCTCTCTATAACGGCTACTAAATTACATCAAGTATTTTATGTAAAAGGCAGGTGGCTGCTTAAAGCAAGGCGAAAGTGAAACAGAACGCTCCTATAGGAGCCTTCTGTTTTACTTGCACCTTTCTTTAAGCATCCACGTGTCCTAAATACAAAATAATTAACACAATTTAGTGGCCGTTATAGAGAGGGTTAACTGCAATAATCAACGTTAAGGTTTGCAGTCGATAAACTGACTTTACACTTTCGGCGCCAAATTTCTAATTGTCGTCTGCAATCCAGTTTTGTTAAAACAGGAATAAGATATTATGAGAATAAAGCACAACTACAGAAATAGAAATAGAGTTTGAGACAAGAAGGTGAAAACGCGGCGTCTGATCTGGGACTGCACTATTTGTCGTGGTGCATTTTTGCGACATTGGCGGTGAAAGGGTTAAGGATAGCCTACATTCCTAGCCAAAAGGAGAACAATTCTGATTGATTGTACAGAATGCGTGATTAATTGGATTTAAATGCGACAAAGCCGTACCTACTGTCGTCTAAGCTCATTGTCATGGAAATAAAACACCGCCAGAGTAAAATAATTAACATGCATAGGTTCTTAACGACTTTCTGTAACCAAAATAAACAGAAATGTGTGGCGTGTCTACAGAAGAACCCGTCTTAACCCATTAGCTCATAGGCGTTTTTAGATCAAACCTCTTTGAATAAATCTACCGAAAAGGAGCATTAACTAGATAAAAGGACTTTTTTTTAGAATTTTGTAGGTTTCAACAGGTGACTTTTGCAAAGGCGTCACCATGAGGGAATGGGTTAAGCAGCAAATAAAACGAGGTGTAAGTATGGGTCTATAAGTCAGGTGATAGTTTAATATAGGTCAAAAGTAATGCAAAAAGCTCCTATAAAATCACTTATTCAAAACCATAGTTATAAATAGAGCATTTGCTCCTATGTTGATACAACTTTTAACCCATTCCCTCTTATTGACGGCTTTTGACGACTCTGTAGAAGTCACTTTGTGAAACCTTTGTGATAAATAGAGCATTTGCTCCTGTAGGAGCAAATGCTCTATTTATCACAATGGTTTCAAACTACAGAATTCTAAATGTTTCTTTTTTTCTAGTTAATGCTCCTTTTCGGTAAATTTATTCAAAAATGTTTTATCTAAAAATAGCCGATGAGGTAATGGGTTAAATTAATATCCAGAAACAGAGGAATCAGTTTTAGTTACACCGCAGAACAGGGGATAAGTATCAGTACGTGTCCTGTTGCAAAAATAATGTTTGCTGAAGCAATGTTTACTTTCTTCCAATTCGGTCAATAGTTTGAGAAAACATTGACCGAACGGCCTACAGTCAACCAGCATCCAATCCCTATTCAGCTTGTTTGTTATTGCTACTCGGGTAACACGTGGCAGAATCTCTGTTAGCCTGATTAACCCTTTCCCCGCTCTATATTTATTCCAAATTTTAATACCTACTGAATATTCATGGACGATATAGTTATAAAAATATATGGAAGGTGGAACACTGTAGCCATTTTAGAAACTAAAGAGACAGATCTACCAAATTCCATTAGCAAACAGAACAGACCCAGATCAGATGGCTCCTACAGGAGCCATCTGATCTGAGTCTACTCTGTTTGCAAACATTTGTAAACTGTCAGCCAAATTTGTTTTCAGAAAGTGTATCTTGGAAATTTCAAAGTGGAATAATCTATCACTGTTTAAAGGTAGAGTTCATTCAGTAAGAACGGGTGTAATTTATGAAAGGATTATGAAAGATAAACTGTGTAGACCCTGATCAGAGGGCTCCTCTAGGAGCCCTCTGATCTGGGTCTACACTGTTTGCAAATGACAGCCATCTAGTTTTTTGCCGCATTCAGGGGGACTAATCAATACTAATGAGATGGATATATGTGTCATTAGAAACTAAATACAATTGATAGTGGCTAAGCAGATGGAAATACGATTGATTAATTACAGACCGGGAGCACCAGGGCAAACCTGTCCATGAATTTCTGTCAACTGTAATGAACATATCTCATTCGAGTGATGGAGAATAACAAATGGTCAATGGATTCTGCTTATCGAAGGACAACCCACGTGCCTTTGTAAACAATGTAGACACAGGCTGTAATTGTTTGTCAAGTTGGCTGATAGAATATTGCCGATCTTGATTTATGTCAAAACAGTGTGCCTGGATCAGATCAGAGTTCATGTCTATATCGCAATGGCTAGTTCTAGCCTGGTATACACTGTATGCAATGACATAAGGCTTCGTAAGACCGTCTGTAGGGATTCAAGCAAGTACTGGATAAACATGCGAGTCCTAAACTTTTTCAAAGATGAATTTTCAAATGGACTCTTCAAAATTCGAGCACATCGATGTTCTGTGACTATTCAGGGGTTGTCTTAAGGAAAAGTGCAAAACGACAAACAGTACAGACCCTGATAAGAGGGCTCCTCTATGAGCCATCTCATCTGAGTCTACACTGTTTGCAAAGAACATAGAGTGACTTGCTTCCCGCAATGAAAGCGTTAAAATCAGAGTTGCTTAACCCTTTCCCTGATGAATATTCATGTAGGAAATAATAACGTCATGAATATTAATAAGATTATTTTTTATCATGGCATATGAATATCATAGGACATTTTGGCTCAAGCAGAAGCTGTAGAATCAGATCTATATTGCACCATAAGCAAACAGAGCAAACACTGATCAGACGGCTTCTATAGGAGCCGTCTGATCTGGATCTTCTCTGTTTGCAGATGCGTCAAAATCCTTTCTCTCAAGAATATTCATGTAGGAAATAATATGATATCATGAATGTTTATAAGCTGTATGTTAAAATGGTGCACTCAATGGAACCTCAATATCCTCAACAATACTGTTCGACCTAGGCTGATCATATGTTGTTGTACAGTCCAAAAAATGTTATGTATAGACAAAAATGGTTTATAGCATATCACGGGCATTTTTATATACCCTGTCTGTCTGTCTGTCTTGGTTTGTTGGTTGGTTTGGCCCCCATGCAGCTTTATCGCTGGCGATGATTTTCTAGCCATTGCACATACATATTTCAAACTTGGCATTCATGTGCAACTTACGGAGGCGAACATTTTTAGGGGTGACTTATTAAGGCCAGGGCCCTATATCAAGGTAAAAGTCAAATTACGGATCAAATTTACAAACACCAAATTTTATGATATTGAAATTATGCGTTTATTGCAAGATCTATCACTTTAACTATCATGAATAAATATAAATCCAAGCTTTCACAATTAAGAATACAGTAAACCTCTCTATAACGGCCACTAAATCGTGTTAATTAGATGGCATTTAGGACAGGTGGTTGCTTAATGCAACCTATAGGAGCGTTCTGTTTTTACTTTCACCTTGCCTTAAGCAGTTACCTGCCCCGAATAACGCAGAATATTTGATGTAAGTTAGTTACGGTTACAGAGAGATTTTGCTGTAATGTCCATGGTAATAACAACAAAATTTATATTGATGAAATTGATATATCTAAGCTATTGTTACTGTGTGTTACCCCTTTCCATGAAAGAGACGCATTCAGCCATTTGCAAACAAAGCAGACCCAGACCAGACATCTTATGTAGGAGTTGTCTGATCAGGGTCTGCTCTGTTTGCTTATGGAATAATATAGAAATGATTCTACAGCTTCAAATATGCATATGTCATTGTTAAAATAAAGCTAATAGATACTCATGGACTCAATATAACTTACATTAATAATCATCAGAGTAACCTTTCACTCATATAAACGCCTTTTCACGCATTTGCAAACAGAGAAGGCCCTGGTCAGACGGCTCCTATAGGAGCCGTCTGATCAGGGTCTGCTCTGTTTGCTAATGGATATACCAGTTTCTTTAGGTTGTGTTCCACCTTCCATATTTAATTATGAATATCTTGTCCGCCAATATTCAGTAGGTTTTGACATTTGGAATAACTATACAACATGGTTCTATAGGGTTAATGGTTAAAGACTCTGGCGAGCAATAGAAACAATATAAAAACAAGGGCATCGCACGCGGATGTCAACTTAATGTGCAATAGTTTCTCATAAACCTTAACCTTTAATGTTCTAAAACTGAGCATATAAGAGATTTGCAAACAGTGTAGACCCTCATGGAACCCTTTGATCATGGTCTGTACTGTTTGTCATATGGGCATATGGTCATGTTCTGTACTGTTCGATTATTCAGTGATGAATTTGATACAACGTTTTGGTAATTGTAACATAATAGATGCTGTATATAGAGGATCTTACATGAGTGTTCATTACACATTGTTTTATGAAACGAGTTTACTATAATAATATGACACGAACTTTAGCGAGTGTCATATTCATTATAGTAAACGAGTTTCATAAAAACAATGTATAATGAACACGAATATAAGATTCTTTTTATCACATAATCCTTAAAATGCCATAGAAAATAAAACAGACTAGCTGACGGCTGTTTCTGCCATTGCTTTACAAACAGCGTAGTAATACAACGGACGTCGCGCATGGAGTGCTATGATTGGCTAACGCTTTTTAAATGAGCGCTTTGATTGGCTAACATGCTAATTTGCATAAAAAATGCACTAGTGCAATTCTGCAAAATACGACACTCTGTTACGGCACTCCCGCATGGTAGATTATGTGATAAATATGTTTATGTTGTTTGTGGACAATACTAAAAACTGGCTGTTACCAAATATGTAATCCACGTAAGATACAGTCTTTATTACTATTATATTATTATACTTATTAATTAATTTTCATAAAGGCATGAGTAAGTTTTAAGTATTCAGCAGATTATGGGTTAATGAATTGAAAGTAAATAAAAATGTAAGATATCTGGGTATAAAGCAGACATCATTTTTACAGCTGGTTAGTTAATTGTATTCTGTTCAGTAACTCATTGCGAGTGACTGGTTCTATGCCTAGGAAGCCGTAGCTGTGATATGTTATGCACAGAGATTGTCGTACAGGAAGCCGGTCTGCCACCGGCAAAGTAAGGAACAAGATCGATGGGCGACAAAAAGATACTAGAGTGACAATAGGACTTAAAGACGGGATTAACTATTTATACACCATATGTGAAGTTGTGATGACGTGCAAACAGCAGGGACCCAGATGTGGTGTGGAGTAAATTGGCGTGCGATCAAGATCCAATCTGTCTAATAGTTCGAGTGTTGCTTTAAGCCTTTACTTCATAAATACGCATTTTCACACCTTTGCAAACAGAGTAGACCCAGATCAGACGGCTCCTATAGGAGCCGTCTGATCAGGGTCTGCTCTGTTTGCTTATGTTATAATATATATATATGATTCTACAGTTTATGCCAAGATCCTATGTCCATTAACTATGATAGCACTTATTCTATTTAATATTCATGATGTCATAATTTCTTGCAAGAGTATTCATGGTGAAAAGGGTTAATGAAAAAAACCTACGTTGAGAATTGAAACGCGCAATATCTGTGTTTCCAGCAGTAATTTGCTGACACAATTACATCACGGATATAAGTTTATTTCACGAATATATAAGATGACCGATTTTTTCACAATGGACTGATTTTTCACAATGACATATGAACAACACGTTTTGGTCCTGACAGAATCAGATATATATTATTCCATAAACAAACAGCAAACTCTGTTCTGATAGTTTTTTAGGAGTTCAAACCTAAATATTTAGCCGGCTGAGTAAATGTTTGTTAGGAAAACATTCCATCTCCATCTTTCCCTCATATAAACGTGTTTTCACACATTTGCAAACAGAGTAGACCAATATCAGACGGCTCCTAGAGGAGCCGTCTGATTAGGGTATGCTCTGTTTGCTAATGGAATATGATAGATCCGTTTCTTTGCTTTCTAAAATGTCTACAATGTTCCACCTTCCATATTTCTTTATAACTATTTTATTAATGTATATTCAGTAGGTATTGAAATTTGGAATAAACATAGAACAGGAAAAGGGTTAACAAAAATACACGTACAAGATATTTCTCTAAAAATCAATCCTGACCGCAGATTCACGAACATTCTGAAGTAATTACTTAGCCAATCATGTTATTTTAAAATACACTAGAGCATAACTTTTCAGTGCTTATTTCGACAAGAAATCATTTTGAGAACAAATATTGCATTTGACAATAACTGAAAGTGATTTAAAAAAGATATTTCAGAATTGTAAATTCTTTAGAAAATTATCATTAGTTTTTAATAGATGTTCCATGCCAAAAAAACCCACACAAAACAACAAACCAATCAAACAAAAACACGCCATTTTCTATTTAAAAAAAGAAAACAGACTGTCTTTAAGGATTCTGTTTAGATACAATTATTTCACTTATTTTCTCTATATGCAACATTAATACCCACAATAAATAAGTTTGCTATTTAATATCAGTAAAACTAGGACCGGGTGTCAAACAGTTTGGATACTGATGAGACAAACAGTAACTCGGTGTCAAATCTCAGTCTATAGTGTTTGTAACGTTGTCATCAAATACTTAACCATTTCCCTGTTATATGTTTATTACAAAATTCAATACCTACTGAATAGTCAAGGACAAAATAGTTCCAGTGACATATGGAAGGTGTAAGATTAAAGCCATTTTAGATAGTAAATGAATAGGTATTTCAAACTCAACTAGCAAACAGAGTAGACCCGGATCAGACGGCTCCAATAGGAGCCGTCTGGTCTGGGTCTACTCTGTTTGCAAATGCGTAAAAATACGTTTATATGAAAGAAGGAATAAATCGTGTGGCAAAGGGTAATCCTTTTTGGCCTAGTTTTCCTTTATAGGCACACAGGCAAGAAGTGTAGACCCAGACCTAAAGGAATGCACTGAGAAGGGTCTGAACAGTTACTTTCGCAATTTTTTCCCAATGATCCGATTAGAAGTAGCATATTTGCATTCACACAAAACAATATATAAAAGAACACGTATGAGTCATGCAGGAAACACCGCACACAAAACACACAACCGCCCAAACAGCACTAAAAGAAAATATAAATAAGATTGATTCGTTTAGAACGTATACTTTAATGGGTTTATTAACCCTTTAAGTTGACACTTTACTCCATGAATATTCATGTAAAAAGTAATAATACCATGAATATCTATAAACTGAAAATTAGAGAATGTTTTGACCATGGTTAAAACTACAGAAATGCATCTCTATAATTCCATAAGCAAACAAAGCAGATCCTAAAGGAGCCATCTGATCTGGGTTTACTATGTTTGAAAAAGCGTATCTGTGGGGTATAATGTTAAGCAATACAGACTTAAGTATGTAAATACATGTTTAAGTACTCTAAACGTTACACTGAGAGAGGAGGTGTCTATCCGTTAAATACAGATTCAATAGAATATGTCTTAAGCGGACATTAAAACTGTCTAATTATGGGTCTGTTATGCAGAAGGTAGCTTAATGCAGGTGAAAAGTAATGCAGAAAGCTCATATAGGAGCTTTCTGCATTACTTTTGACCTGCTTTAAGCAACCACCTGCTTTTCAAGACTCCTAGGTTCAATAAATGAATGGCCGCCTAAAACAGTCTCTACTGTATTATAGTTTGAATAGAAATATGGGAGGTTTCTATTTATATTGTATGAAGTGCAATACTATTCACAAATAACCCCGCCAGTAAACACTTGTAAAATACCTCAAATGCAGCTTTCAACCCTTAACCCATCGCCTGCTTTATAGCGACTTAACTGGCATTAGCAAACAGTTTGGATTTGGATCAGTAACTAGGATCAGACGTTCAGTAACTCGGATCAGACGTCCAGTAACTAGGATCAGACGTTTAGCAACTCGGATCAGACGTTCAGTAACTCGGATCAGGCGTTTAGCAACTCGGATCAGACGTTCAGTAACTCGGATCAGACATTTAGCAACTCGGATCAGACGTCCAATAACACGGATTAGTGTCTAGTAACACAGGTAAGACGATCAGGAACACGGATCAGACGTCCAGTGACTCGGATGAGACGTCCAGTAACACAGATCAGACGTTCAGTAACTAGGATCAAACGTCCAGTTTATCGGATCAGAAGTCAAGTAACACGGAATAGACGTCCAGTAACACGAATTAGACGTCCAATAACACGGTCAGACGCCGAGTTACTCGAAACAGACGCCAAGTAACACAGTCAGACGCCGAGTTACTCGAAACAGACGTCAAGTAACACAGTCAGACGCCGAGTTACTCGAATAAGACGTCGAGTAACACGGATTAGTGTCTAGTAACACGGATCAAACATTCAGTAACACGGATTTGAGGTCCAGTAACTTGGATCAGACGCCGGGTTACCCGGTGCCTCATTAGAATTCAAGCTGTATGACACTTGATTAAAAGCTTGAATGAATCGGAAATAAGTGAAACTTGTACCAGATCGGAGTTTAATCATTTCAGTCACATAAACGCTTTTATTTTTACAAAAAGAGTAGACCAAGATCAGACGGTTTCTGTAGGAAATGTCTGATCAAGGTCTGCTCTGATTATGAACGCATAATAGGTATAACTCTACATCTTTTTCCCGAACACCAGAAAAATCCTTTGAGCATATGCCATTTTTAAAACAAATCAGCTGAAAATATTCATGATGTCATTATTTCTTACATGAATATTCATCAGGGAAAGGGTTTAAGCCAACGTCATTTTATAGCAGGCTAAGATTTGATGATCATTATGCGACAATAATGATTATACTGGCAAACAATGTAGATCAAGATGAGATGTCGATTTACTCAGTTTTCAGTCTGTTCGAAATTTTGTTATGCTTTTCACTCTTTATTCCATAGGTACGCTTTTTGAAACCCTTGCAAAAAGAGTAGACCCAGACCAGACGGCTCCTATAGGAGCCGTCTGATCAGGGTCTGCTCTGTTTGCTTATGAAATGATATAGATATGGTTCTACAGTCTCTACTATGGTAAGAAACTTCCTGTGACCATGTGCTATTATACAACATTATCTAATTAATATACATAATGTCATTGTTTCTTACATGAATATTCATGGAGTAAATGGTTAAACAAAATGGAAAACGGCTGTCATAGCAGCGACTACATTCCCTGCTACAACTTCTACAAATGATACTTATCCCCGATTCCTCCCAACTCGTGTGAGAAACTATAAACCGAATGTCAAACAGCGTGGATCCTGATTAGACATCGAATTACTTGATGTCTGATCAACATCCCAGCTGTTTTCAGATGTAAGTGTGTTCGCCATTAGCAGCCTATAGGTTAGCTCTTTCAATCTCTGACAACCTCTGACATCATTTACAAATAGTGTAGACCGAGATCAGAGGGCTCCCAGGGGAGCCCTCTGATCTGAGTCTACACTGTTTGTCAATCAAAATCCCCTTGCAAGTTTGAGTCTATCATACCAAGTGGACTCTATAGTTAAACACTGATAGGATATTCCACTCTGACAATTCAGGGTTAAAAGGGTTAAATAAACCCTTTCCTTTATATAAACGATTTTTCCTATAGGAGCCGTCTGATCAAGGTCTGCTCTGTTTGTTTATGGAAATTTACAGATCTGGTTATGCAGTTTCCACAACAGTGAAAAATATATCATTTTTAAATTCTCCATTTTATTGATTCTAATCATGAAAATTCACCAGGTGAAGAACGTTTGTGTTGATTAACGTCTGTTTCTGCTCACTATGGTCTAAATGGACGCCCAGATAAAGGGGAGAGGATACAGAACAACCCGGGTGCGATGCCCTACTCTTATTATCGGGATAGTTTCTCTGATACTTTCTAGGTGAAGAAAGTTTGAATAAAAATGAAACATGGAAAGAGTTAAAGTATAACATACACTGTATCAATAAAGCTGGCCTACTCAACTAGATCATGAGATAGTCGTGTCTTTATTTCTGTACAATACTGCAAGTATAATTGCTAATCCGACTTAACACTTACATCTGCTGTGAAAAAAATAATAATATCAGCTCAAATTTGGAGATGGTGCAAATTTAACTACTGCCGATCCGAACAAGCTTTTTGTGAACATATTGACCAAGTGTCAAACAGCTTGGATCCTGATGAGACGCCGAGTTACTCGGCGTCTCATCTGGATCCAATCTGTTTGCAAACGTGATAGCTGCATAAGAGTTAAGCGATGTAAAGTTTACCAGTCCATCAATAATTGGATTATAAGTTCGATTTACAAGCTAGCAGCTGATATATTATTACATTCGCAGACTATTTGGATCCAGATGTTACGCTGAGAAATTCGCCGTCTTATCAGGATCCAAATATTTTGGACACCGTGGTTGGTCAGTTCAGTATCTTTATGTCCATTACATCCTTATGTATGAGAATTGTAAGGGACGAAACCATTTGAGGGCGACAATTACTTAGCACGCAAAGAGTTAATCAATACGTGGTATTTCTGACATCTAACGCTGTGAGGTAAAGTAACGTTCGTGGAATATTATTTGTATAGAGTAGAACCTGGCCTTAGCGGTCATTCATTTATTGAACATGGTAATCTTAAAAAAGCAGGTGGTTGCTTAATGCAGATCAAAAGTAATGCCGAAAACTCCTACAGGAGTTTTCTGCATTACTTTTAACCTGCATTAAGCTACCACCTGCCTTACAGACCCATAATTAGACACCTTGTTTATGGCTGCTTAAGACAGATTCTCTACTGTATACCGAATGATAAAGGATGTCAGAATGGCAGTTTGACTCGTGTGTCTGTATACATGTACCTGGATATCTAAACGGTTAATCCAATGGAGCAAATGCTCTATTTATCACAATGATTTCACAAAATGATTTTTACAGAGTCGTCAAAAGTCGTCGGTATGCGGGATTGGGTTAAATTTTCCGGACGACAAGGGTGACAACGATGATATAGAGCTAAAATAAGAAACCGATATGGGCGTTGTCGTATTCAGTCAAGACAAACTTCAAATGCATATAGCATTGTATTTAGATATTTGAAAAAAAAATGGTATTGGAACTTTATTTCTAATTCCCTTGTTAATTGTTGTTTTGTTGTTGTAGAAAGCTGTTTTTTGTTAAGTGACAGATACATCGCAACGGAATGAATTGTGTAAGTCTCTGGACAGCTTTCAATCAAATCCTAACAAAGTTGCATGTTGTTAATGTACAATTCTATTTAACCCTTTCCTTCATATAAACGTGTTTTCACGCATTTGCAAACAGAGTAGACCCAGAAAAGACGGCTCTAATAGGAGCCGTCTTATCAAGGTCTGATCTATTTGCTTATGGAATTTGAAAGATCTGTTTCCTTACTTTGTAAAATGGCTACAATAAATAATAAACATAGAACAGGGAAAGTGTTAAAACTACATTGAGACATTTGTAAACGAACACTAAAAAGAAGCATATTTTTGCGTTTTAAGAAGGATGATAGCTTAATGCACGATGACTTATACAGAAAGATCCATTAAGAGCTTTCTGCGTTATGTCTGTTCTACATTTAGCAATTCCTACTTTTATTATTTATTTGATAAATACAGTAAAACCCCGCTAATGCGACCACCTAAATGAGGTATAATTATTTGTGCTATATGAAGGTGGTAGCTTAATGCAGAAAAAGTAATACAGAAAGAGGAGCTTTCTGCATTACTTTTGTCCTGCATTAAGCAACCACCTGCTTATAAAGACATCCATTAAGTGGTCGCATTAGAGGGGTTCTACTGTATTCATGTCAGAAATAGTGGCTGTATGAATATTAATTAGCTGTTAACAATGATGTTAACGGCCTATACAACACTGTAGAAGATCTATATAATTGTTTAACCAATTCCCTCATATTGACGACTTTTGACGACTCTGTAAAAGTCTCTTTATAAAACCATTTTGATAAAAAGAGCATTTGCTCCTATAGGAGCAAATGCTCTATTTATCACAATGGTTTCAAACTACAACATTCAAAACTTTTCCTTTTCTCTAGTTAATGCTCCTTTTTGGTGGATTTGTTCAAAGAGGTTGTATCAAACAACAGCCTATGAGGTAATGGGTTAAGGAAACAGATGCTACCCTGATCAGATGGCTCCTACTGAAACCGTCTTGTTTGTGTCTACTCTGTTTCTTTGTGACATGGTATAGATCCGATTTTACAGTTTTTGCCAGAACAAAAAAAAACCCTTAAAAATTATACATTAAAAAATACAGATAATAAATATTCATGATGTCATTATTTTTTACATGAATATTGAACAGGGAACGGGTTAAATGGCCAAAACTAAGGTTAGTAACTAACAAAGCAAATATGCAATACAACAGCGTTCACACACAATTACGACACACATTCTGAGCACGTTACGTGAATCTCATTGTTTGTCAGGCATATTCAGCCGAACTCTATCTGTGAGAGGAATACCGATTAATGCCTCTCTGACATAGCTTCCTGAATAGATATAGCAAATTCCCCTTTTTTCTTAATAATAAATAAAACATAAAGAGTATTTCACAATTGAGCAATGGAGAAATTGAATTTTTGACAAACAGTATAGACCTGAATAAAATGAACCTCTTATAAAGGCCTTTCATCTAGATCGACATTGTTTTACAAAGGTCACACGTATATACTCGGTTCCGCAATTTTAACCAAGTCCCTAATAGGCTATTTTTATACCTTACCTCTTTCAATAAATCTACTGAAAAAGAGATTGACTAGAAAAAAGGAAAACAGTAGAATTGTGTAATTTTGAAAACATTGTGATAAATAGAGCATTTGCTCCTATGGAGCAAATGCTCTATTTATCACAATAGTGTCAAAAAGTAACTTTGACAGAGGCGTCAAAAGACGTCAGTATGAGAGTACGGGAATGAAGTACAGAAAAAAACCTCTAATGCGATCACCTAAAAGAAGTATAATTCTGGGTGGTAGAGGCAGGTGGTAGCTTAATACAGGAAATAAGTAATGCAGAAGCTCCTAGATGAGCTTTCTGCATTACTTATGCCCTGCATTAAGCAACCACCTGCTTATAACGATACCCATGTTTATTCATTGTAGTGGTCGCATTAGAGGGGTTCAACTGTACGGGAACTGAGTATATTAGACATTTGGTAAATGTTATCAGTATGGAGGAATGAGTTAAGGGTTAACACTACCCCAACACTATGGATAAATTTGATACAGTCACGGATACATAGGCTGCATTTGTAAGATTTCATTTTATTTATAGATAAACAGGTATATTTCAGATACCAAAACCGTTATTTCTCTATCATACACTATACTGTGTCCATTCTGAAAATTCGTCTATGCCATACTTTCGCAATTAATTGTTATAATGTTTGACGGAGTGCAAACGTATAGGCTCCCATCGGCGATGTCGATAGGGGACTCATAATTATGTTTTAACCCTTCGCTTGCTAATCGCGTCAATATACCTACTTGTAAATAGTGAAGACCCAGATGAGACAGCTCCTGCAGGAGCTGTCTCATCAGGGTCTGCACTATTTACAAGTTGATTGTGTAACCAGTGCACTCCGCAGCAGTGATTGCACAGCGAAATACTTGTACACAGTGAAGATATATGTAATTATACAACAGGGCAAGGGTAAAGAAGGAGAAATGTATTTTAAAATTCAGCAAGCGAAGGGTTAACTTCCATTTCATTTTGTTTATTTCAGTTTTACTGTAGAACCTGTCCTAAGCGGTCATTTACAAAGATCACTTAAATAGAGAATAATAGGTTAGTGCCGTAGATGGGACGCTTTATCCGACGAGGGGAGAAAACGTTGAGGCGAGGCTTGCCGAGCCTCAACTGTTTTCTCTCCGAGTCGGATAAAGGCGTCCCATCTACGACACTAACCTATTATTCGATTTATCCAGTCAATATAGTTAAATGTCTTTTTTATAGACTAATAACACTCTTGAAATAATTTACATTGAAAATGCAGTTTTTCGATCAACGGATCCCTCCCTTTTCACTTCCATTTAGACGTAAATAGATCTAATGAGCTACCGCAGAGGAATATAGTTTCGATACTTGTATTACTAGAAGGGAAACGTGGTTGAATTTGAAAAATAAGATGATTTGAATCGAGGGTCGATAAGTTATTTAAAACAGACATGATCTATATTCTTTGGTCAAATTCGAGTTACGTAGTCTCGGTTTCTATTTTTAGATTCTACCTAACGTCACTCAGAAATCGATGGAACTGAACAGGCTATATTTAGGTTTATGACTATCACCGCCCCTGTAAGAGTTTATCAATCAAATAATCATGAGAGTGAAAAGAAAACATTTACTATTTATCTGTCAATCTTTGCTTCCAGGTTTGATTTTATCAAAAACGGGTTTTACCAGCGGTGGATTAAATTAATAAAAGTGATAAATCAACATCATTTTGTATGTGGCCTCAGTGGCGTAATCGGTAAGGGCGACGTCTCTAGAGAGATTAGAATTAGTTTTTGTAGGATCAGGCGCGGGTTCGAATCCAGCTGTAGCCAATTATTTTTATTTTTTCTCATTTGAATAATTCTTCTGGTGACCAAATAGATCTGTTAGATCTATTCCATCAACATGTTTATGAATGTTTACAGAAAACTAAAATAGTTCCATGGTTATAGAATCATTACGCTTATCTACTAACCTAATAAACCTTCCACTACCGGAAGTAACCAAATAAACCTAAGTTTATTTGCACCCCCTTTATTATGTCACTAGAGAAGCCTGGTGACTGGATAAAAAGCAGATGGTTGTTTAATAAAAGGCAAAGGTAATGCAGAAAGCTCCCATAGGAGCTTTCTGCATTACCTTTGTCCTGCATTAAGCTACCATCTGCCTTACAGACCCATAATTACACTTCGTTTTGGAGGCCGGTTTAGACAGAGTCTAGTGTACGTTTTCTTTTCTTCGATTTACTCTTATCCCGCTATTCTGGACCTGCCGCGCACTTGCAAACAGCTGCGATGTCGAGTAACTCGGCGCCTTATCAGTATCCAATCTGTTTAAATAGGTTTGATTGATTCGGAAGTAGTCAACCTGCACCAGATCCAAAGTTGAGCAGATATTTTTTGTTTTCAAAGCGGAGAAATGATTAATTTTGTAGAAAGCGAACAAAATTCCAATACTTTTTATTTCAGACTATATTTGGGATGTGCAATCAAAATGCAAATGCGCTTGGCTTTAATTTACATATATTTCCAAAATAACACTTCTCTGACAGAAATCAAATAAATTTGAAGGGAATCGATATTGTTTGAGAGCAAAAGTTTCTATGAGGAGTAGGAATCAGTTGAATAATACACGACCTAAAAGTGAAATGCAGAATTCATGTTCATAACTGGTTTTCATATTAGGATCGATCAGATAAGGAAGAGTTAATTTTGTTGAAAAAGAAAGAAAGACAGAGCGAGAAAAACAAGGAGAGACAGACAAACAGAGAGAGAAAAATAGATATACACGTGGATTATAGCAAACAATGCGCTCAAACACACACACACGCACGCACGCATACACGGTGTAATTCTTTAAAAACGTTAAAAAACTATGTATTTGTGATACTTAAACCTTTTCTCTTCAAACGATTTTGCTAATATGGTAGATCAGATAGCTCAGAAATAGAGTTTGAGACACAAAGTGAAGTCCCTGATCAGACGCCGCCTTGAAAGGGACTGCACTATTTGTCGTGGCGCATTTTTGCGACATTGGCGGTGAAAGGGTTAAAGTAGGACGGAAGACACGCAGAAAGTTATGGAAGTTTGTTTTGCACTACTTTCGTGCTGAAATGGGTCTGCTCTATTTGTTTATGAAATAATGTATGGCAGTTATTACCTTGGCCAACATTTCGTATGGCATGAGGAAAAAATAATCTAATCAATATTCATGATATAATTTTAATTATACACGAATGGTCGCTTTTTAACACTTTTGCAAACAGAGAAGACCCAGATCAGACGGCTCATGTAGCCTTTTCTGTTTGCTTATGAATTAATTAATCTGATTCTACAGTTTCTGCCATGGCCAGATTTTCATATGTCTTGATGAAAATCAATCTAACCAATATTCATAATATCATTATATCTTTTATGAATAGTCAGCAGGCAGAGTGTTAACCCTTCGCTTGCTGAATTTTAAAACACATTTCTCCTTCTTTATCCATGCCCTGTTGTATAATTACATATATCTTCACTGTGTACAAGTATTTTGCTGTGCACTCACTGCTGTGGAGTGCACTTGTTGCACAATCAACTTGTAAATAGTGCAGACCCTGATGAGACAGCTCCTGCAGGAGCTGTCTCATATGGGTCTTCACTATTTACAGGTAGGTATATTGACGCGAATAGCAAGCGAAGTGTTAAGTACGACCCTTGTCTGGAACTCTGCATTATTCGTTGTCTTGAGTAATTTCATAATCCAACTCACCGAGAACAACCAGAAGCTAACGCGATTAACCCTTACAATGCTGAATATTCAAATGGACTATTCCAAAATTCAAACAGGTTAAGCTTATTGTAAATATTTAGGGATTTTTCTAAAGAAATCTGTAACATGACAAACAGTGCAGACCCTGATGAGAGGGCTCCTCTAGGAGCCCTCTCATCTGGGCCTACACTGTTTGCAAATGACATTAGTGACTCGTGTCCCGCACAGTAAAGATTAACACATACTGTGCTGGTAATACGCCTGGCTGTTATAATCGATGGCACATAATCAATAACTTGATGAAAATTTGTTTTGAAAATTTGTTTTTTAAATCCTTTTCATGTTGTAATAAAATAAAGTTTGCTAAAACATTGATATGCTACTATTTTTATTTTCATCCAATTCGTTCATGCCTTTAAGAAACGTTTGTCTGAGTAACAAACATCTTGAATTCTGATGAGACGCCGAGTTACTCGGCGAGTTACTCGGCGTCTCATCAGAATCCAAGATGTTTGCGAATGCAAGTCAGGTTCCGGATAGCACGAGCGTGGTAAACATTAATTCCCATTCTCTTGGGAAACCTTATTAAATCTTAAATGCCATGCAAACAAATTAACTGATTATAAATGTTTCCAGGAAGATCGTAATTTCGTGCTGATAGAAAGCAGTTCCGTTATTTCTTCGGATTTGACAGGAAAGCTTAAGATAAACAATGTCTTGAATGTTTGTATCGTTCATTTTAGCTCGACTGGTTTTCGAAGAAAAAAAAGAGCTAACTTCGGCGTTCGCGTTGTCGTCGTCGTCGTCGAGAAACTTTAACGTTGGCCATTACTTCTTTTTTAACCCATTTGCTTCCAGTGGATTCTTCCATGTTTATATATTGGATTAGTCCATTTTTTTATCTAAGGGATTTCTGGCCTAAATTTTCATTTTAATTTTTTTTATATTGAAATTCCTATCAGCAAACAGTATAGACTCTGATCAGAATCTACACTGTTTGCCTACGTCCCATATATGGGATCGTGGGAGCAAATGGGTTAATATTACTGATGCAAATATATTAAACTTCACACGTTTGTTCACCTTCACATGGCTACAATCGAATAGACGAGCGTTGGCATCCGCATGTGGTACTCATGTGTATTAACCCTTCGCTTGCTATTCGCGTCAATATACCTACATGTAAATAGTGAAGACCCAGATGAGACAGCTCCTGCAGGAGCTGTCTCATCAGGGTCTGCACTATTTACAAGTTGATTGTGCAACCAGTACACTCCACAGCAAGGATTGCACAGCGCAATACTTGTACACAGTGACGATATATGTAATTATACAACAGGGCATGGGTAAAGAAGGAGAAATGTATTTTAAAATTCAGCAAGAGAAGGGTTAAGGTATTACAATGAAATTTTTCTATAACTATTACTCAAAATACCTCTAGGTCTGAACATTTTCCCTCATAAATATTTAATGTAAGTTTTTAATGACATCATAAATATTTATTAGCTAAAATGTTATAATGGTGAACGAATACAGGATTGTTTGGTTATCAGAAACTGTAGATTTTGGGTCCCTGCTTATAAAACTTTTAGTTGAGTCTGAGTTCGTTCTCAAGTTTTTGATTGGTCAGATTTGAGCCTTTGGCTCAAATCTGATTGGTAGGCTCAAATCTGACCAATCAAAAGCTTGAGAACAAACTCAGACTCAACTTAAAGTTTTATAAGCATGGACCCTGATCTATTTAATTCCGTAGCGGTAGGCAAACGGCAGACCCTGATCAGACGGCTTTTATGGGAGCCGTCTGATCAGAGTCTACCGTTTGCAAAGGCGTGAAAAAAACGTTTATATAAATAAACAGTTAACCTTTTACTTTGTTAAAGGCTTTCTTTGACGTCATTTTGCAAACAGAGAAGACCCATATCAGACGGCTCCTGTAGGATCCATCTGATACATGTAAGAGCTTGTCCAGTTTGCTTATGAAATAGTATAGATACATGTATGTAAAGCTTCTGCCACAGTCCAACAATCATATGTTGATATACTATTACAAAATAGTCTGCAAAAAAACCCAACATAATTATATCTATGATATTGTTATTTTATAATGAATATTCACCAGGTAAAACTATAAAAACAGGATGTATCTTAACCCTTTCCCTGTTCTGTGTTTATTTCAAAATTTAATATCTACTGTTTATTCATGGAAAAAATATTTATAATGAAATGTTGAAGGTGGAACATTCTAGCCATGTCAGAAGGCAATGAAATATATCTATCAAATTCTATTAGCAAACAGAGCAGACCCTGATCAGACGGCTCCTCTAGGAGCCGTCTGATCTGGGTCTACTCTGTTTGCAAATGCGTGAAAACACGTTTATATGAGGGAAAGGGTTAATGAAGGACACAAAACATGTAGAAAACTTTTTGCATTACTTTCATTCGGTATTAAGCAGCGACCTGCTCTTAATGCTTCCCTTCCTATAAACGCCTTTTCACACATTTGCAAACAGAGTCGGCCTAGTTCAAACGGCTCCTATAGCAGCCGTTTGATCATACTCTGCTCTGCTTGCTTATGGTATAATATAGATATGATTCTACATTTCCTACCTGAGTTAAAACGCCCCGGGTGTATACATGTATGTTACAGTTTTAAAGAGGCTCTACTCAAGAGCTATTGTAGAAAAAATTACATAATTCTATAGTTTTCGCCACGGCCAAATATTCCTGTGGTCATGTGCCATTAAAATCTCATGGATAATCATGGGGGCATTATGTCTTATACGAATGTTTATGGAGTAAAGAGTTATCCCTTTACAAGCATATTCATGTAAGAAAATATTACATCATGAATATTTATTAGTTAACTGTT
This sequence comes from Azorinus chamasolen, assembly GCA_963576725.1. Classification (NCBI taxonomy): domain Eukaryota; kingdom Metazoa; phylum Mollusca; class Bivalvia; order Cardiida; family Solecurtidae; genus Azorinus; species Azorinus chamasolen. Next base: position 56,540,976 of record OY755241.1, read on the forward strand.
GTAGTAGTAATGTATATCAAAGGAGGATGTTTTGGCTTATATATGGCAGAAACTGCAGAATCCAGGCGCGGATTTATAGGGGCGGGGGCGGGGGCGGAGCCGGCGTACGCCCCCTAAAATTGCCAAAATATTGTTTAGTAATATTTTAGATCTATATACAGTAAAACCCCTCTATAACGACCACTAAATTGTGTTAATTAGTTGGTATTTAGAGCAGGTGGCTGCTTAAAGCAAGGTGAAAGTAAAACAGAACGCTGTTTTACTTTCACCTTGCTTTAAGCAGCCACCTGCCTTTAACACAGCTCTTTTTCAACATGAATTACAAACACACTATTTATTTATGTCATCAAACATAAAAATCTACGTCCCCACCCCCTTCCAAAAAAAGAATCTACGTCCTCCCTAATCTGAAATCCTGTATCCGCACCTGGAATCAGATCCATATCATTTGATAAGCAGTCAGAACAGACGCATGTAGGAGTCGTGTGCAGAAGCGCAGCTAGCGATGCGCAATTACGGACGTCTATAACATAAATCTGAAAGGACATTTGGTGGAATAATTACTGTGGCCAAAATGGATAAGAAATAGAAGGTTAAGGGGTTTGAGTAGGCTTTGAGTTGACAGAATTCTGTCTTTTCATGTAAGCTTAACCCATTACCTCATAGGTTATTTTTTAGATCAAACCTCTTTTAATAAATCTACCGAAAAGGAGCATTACATGTAACTAGAGAAAAGGAAACATTTAGAATTTTGTAGTTTGAAACCATTGTGATAAATAAAGCATCTGCTCCTATAGGAGCAAATGCTCTATTTATCACAATGGTTTCACAAAGTGACTTTTACAGAGTCGTCAAAAGTCGTCAATATGAGGGAATGGGTTAAACCATATTCTTATATTGACACTTATTTGAAATCATGACAATAAATAGAACATTTGCTCCTATATGCTCTATTACTCAAAAATGGTTTAAAAAACACAAAATTCTAAATGTTCACGGTGGAGCATGCCGTCGGACCCCTATAGCCACGGTGCGTCATTACATTTGGATTCAGCTACAGATAACTCGAACTTCATAATAACTCGAACTAAATGTTCTGTCCTACCAAACTTTACAATATAGAATTGCTTTAACATGTATCATTGGGCATAACAAGAAACACATGTGACAGCTTATTGCTTGTTCTAAAGTAATGCCTAATCCTATAGGAGACACGCATTAAGCTGTGAACTGGAGTAATTAAATTGTCCAGATTAGAATTTGGATAATTCAAATTTACGTTATCTCGGAGTAATTTGTATGGTACCTTGAGGTTCGAGATATTGAAGTTCAACAGCACACTGTTATATCACGGGTACTGCATTACTGTACACTAATAAATGTGTGGAAAGTAATTTAAGATTTTTAGAATCGCATTTCCAAATTTCGACTATTTTCACCTACCCAGGGTGGATACCAGTAGCGAAATGGTCTTGTTTCGCCAACAAGTAACAGCAGTAACAATCCAAAGATAATCCTTCCAGAATGCTGCATGTTCCTCAGCACAAAATCTAATCCACGCTCAATGTATAGGAAGAAATGTTCACTCCGCTATTTGTGACAGTTGTATGAAATAGACACGAACACCTTCACCCTTTAGCCTGCTAAGCAAATTTCTGTCCGAAGTAAACCTCATCGACTGCATTTGTCACAGATGATTTATCTCACATTTCTTTTCAACAACACGGGCACAGTATCAAACAGTTTGGATACTGATGAGACGTCAGACGCCGAGTTACTCGGCGTCTCATCTGGATCCAAAGTGTTTGCAAAGGTATACACTCATCCACCCGCAACAGGCTAAAGTTTAAAGCGAACATTTAACCTAATCAACCATGTGAATTATTTTCATGAACAGAATCTTTATTTCTAAAAGGCGCTATTTCTCCAATAAAATGCGATCAACGTACCATTCAATACTGATCCTGATGAGACGCCGAATTACTAGGCGTCTCATCTGGATCCAAACTGTCTGCAAATTTAATTCTACAATTTCTGACATGGCCAACAAATACGGTTCACTTTAAAAATGTATACTATTTTTACATGAATCATTATAGAATAAAAACGTTAAGGGTTCGCTTAAGATTGGGTATACCCATACTGTGTGAATATTTTAACGAGTAACATCAATACTGTTCAAATATTGAACTATTTGTGTATACAGGTCTATAATACGTAGCAATAGTGCAATCCTTCACTCTTTTCATATGCACGTTAACCCTTTGCTCAACAAACACGCATTTCTGCGCCTTTGCAAACAGAGTAGACCTAGATCAGACGGCTCCTGCAAGAGCTGTCTGATCAGGGCCTGTTCTGTTTGCTGATGCAATTTGTCATTACCAAAACTTCCTCTTGTTCATGTGTGATTTATTCAGAGTACTCTAATTAATATTCATGACGTCATTATCTCCTGCTATAAAGGGTTAATCCTTAGCCCTTACTGCACATATATGGATCTGGTGCAAATTGAGAAACCCATGAGAAGCTTTTGAGTAGCTCGAGTGTCAAACAGCTTGGATGAACTCGACGCCTCATCTACATGTATATACAAGCTGTTTGCTACTTTGATCCATGTCGCGGATTTATCTATTTCTTTCTTTCTCTTCTTCGTACATCTAAGTAACATCATATCACAGTTTTACATATATGTACACATTCATTCATAATTGAGTTGTAAGAGACTATCACAACTATTTATCGTACACTGCATTATCAAAATCATTATGTACAGCAATAACCGGAGAAGGCTTGACCCTTACAATGTTGGACACAAGTCAATTATGTCCTTCGAAAATAGTGTAGACCAAGATGAGAGGGCTCCTAAAGGATCCCTCTCATCAGGCCCTGCACCGTTTGTCATGTTTAGAAAACTCCCTAGATATTCACCGTAAGCTTGACCTGTTTGAATTTTGGAATAGTCCATATAATTCAGCGTTTTAATGCTTAACCCGTTCCCTGTTCTGTATCTATTTCAAATTTCAGTACTTGCTGAATATTCATGGTCAAATTAGTTATAATGAAATATGGAAGGTGGGACATTGTAGCCATTTCAGAAGGTAAAGAAACAGATATTTCATATTAAACTAGCAAACAGAGCAGACCCTGATCAGACGGCTCCTATAGGAGCCGTCTGATCCTGGTCTACTCTGTTTGCAAATGCGAGACAAAACGTTTATATGAGGGAAAGGGTGACCTGACCGGCATTGGCAATAAGCTTGAATTCAGAATAGAAGTCAATTGATCAGCGTCTCTCCCGGATCCAAGTACTTTCACACGTTGTAAGTAGTTTCTAAAATTCTTGAAGAAATCGGAAAGTAAAAACAATGCAAAGCAACAGAAGAGGGTTTTAGAAACTGTTTTTCAGCTAGGAGAGGATTCTCAAGACAGCAGTAACAGTGAAAAGCTGTATATGCACGTGTTCCTTATATGTTAAGCATTTCAAATAGTTTATTCAAAAATCAAACAGGCCAATCTAACCATGAACATTCAGGGATTTTGATTAAAGAAACTTGTAGCATAACAAAAAGGGCAGACCCTGATAAGAGGGTTATTCTAGAAACCCTCTTATTTGGGTCTATACTGTTTGGAAAGGACAACAGTGAATCGTTTCCAGCACTGTAAGGGTTATAACTGAGACGCTTTCATTAACATGAGAAATAAAACATGTTCAACATGAAATGGAATTCAGAAGTTTGATGAGTGTCAGAAAACGTGAATGATATTACAATTTTAATAACTACAGTACACCCTTTCTAAACCGGACGTTACATTTAGTACAAATATCGGTCTTGGAGACAGGTGACAGCGTAATGCAGGGTGAAAGTCATGCAGAAAGCTCGTCTAGGAGCTTTCTGCATGACTTTCATCCTGCATTAAGCAACCACATGCCTAGAGTTCCGGTTTAGAGGGATTTTACTGTATTTCGCTGCAACATACTGATGTCTGAAAATCTTGATGTCTGCATTTTTTTGTATTTTCTTCTTAAAGCGAACAGTCAGAGTAGCAAATATTTCAGATCCTGATGAGAAACCGAGTTACTCGGCGTCTCATCTGGATCTAAACTGTTTTCAAACGTAGTCATAGTTTTGCTTTTGGCAGCGAAAGAATTAACCTTTTCCCTGTTCTATATTTATTTCATATTTCATACCTAGTGGATATTCATGGAAAAATAGATATAATGAAATATGGAAGGTGAAAGATTGTAGCCATTTTAGACACTAAAGAAACAGATCTATAATATTTCATTAGCAAACAGAGAAGACCCTGATCAGACGGCTCCTATAGGAGCCGTCTGATCTGGGTCTACTCTGTTTGCAAATGCTTGAAAACACGTTTATGTGAAGGAAAGGGTTAAAGAAAAAGCGATACTCAACTGGAAACGTTTGAAAACGACATCAAAGGAAAAATTAACGTATTCACTTCGGTATTGCTTTGACAAACCAAGCGTGGGCCGAGAGCTTAGCACTTTATCTCATTAATATTCATATTTAGAAATAATGACGTCATGAATATATATTAGCTAATTATTTATAATATTATATGAACGTATGTTTTCTTTGACCATGACAGAATCAGAATAATTAATATAATTCCATAAGCAAATATAGCAAACATAGCAGACCCTGATCAGACGGTTCCTATTAGTTTTGCAAGGGCAACAGAAAGGCTAACAGGCAAAGCGTTAAGTCTTGTAGCGCCAAGTAATTGTCGTCTGCATTTTATTTTAGGGTGGAATTTCCTTCAATTTCTTCTAAAAAATATAAGTTGAGCGCCAAACAACATGGATCCTGACGAGACGATGAGTAAATGAAAATACAATTTTGACAAGTGTTACTAACAAATTATTGAGATTGTCAATAAAAATGAAGACAGAAGTTAAACAAGTAAAGTAACCATTTTCCTGGTATGCGCGATCTTACTCGCATTTGCAAACAGTTTGGATCCAGATGAGATGCCGAGTAACTCGACATCTCATCGGGATCCAAGCTGTTTGAAACTCGTGTAAAGGTTTCTCAAAAGCTTGATCATTTCTGAAGTAGTCAAAATTACACCAGGGTCAAAGTTACAAAACTTCTGAGTCCGAGTCTGAAATAATTCTCAAGTATCTGATTGATGTTTGAGAATGATCTCAGACGCAAGCAAAACGTTTTATAACCAGATCCAAATTTGAACAGGCATTCGTGTTTTTTCCACAGCAGGAAGTAGTTAGTTTTATCAACCAATTTTCATTTGCAAAATTTGTCGTCTGCTACAATAATTGAAGAACACAGTTTCCTTTGAATTACTATTTTTTATAAAAACAACAACAACAGCTTGTCAAACAGTGTGTCTTCTGATGTGACTGTGTCAAACAGTGTGTCTTCTAAAGTGACTGTGTCAAACGGTGTGTATTATGACGTAACTGTGTGAAGCAGTGTGTATTCTGACGTGACATTGTCAGACTGTGTATTCTGGAGTGACTGTGTCAAACAGTGTGTATTCTGAAGTGACCGTATCAAGCAATGTGTATTCTGAAGTGACTGTGTCAAACAGTGTGTATTCTTAAGTGACTGTGTCAAACAGTGTTTATTCTGAAGTGACTGTATCAAGCAATGTGTATTCTGTCGTGAAGGTGTCAAGCAATGTGTATTCTGAAGTGACTGTGTCAAACAGTGTGTATTCTGAAGTGACTGTATCAACTGTATCAAACAGTGTGTATTCTGAAGTGACTGTATCAAACAGTGTGTATTCTGAAGTGACTGTGTCAAACAGTGTGTATTCTGAAGTGACTGTGTCAAACAGTGTGTATCTGAAGTGATGGTGTCAAACAGTGTGTATTCTGAAGTGATGGTGTCAAACAGTGTGTATTCAAACTGTTCGTAGTTATCACGACGTTTGGTCCATAGTTTAGAAAGAGTTCAGTAGAAACAGTTTCTTCTTGAACGCTAGCGGCGAATTTGTGATAATCTCTAGAAACAGTTTGGATCCAGATGAGATCCCGAGTAAGTCATTGTCAATGCATTTGGAGAAAGCAAAATATAGAAATAATCAAATTTGGGGCAGACGATAATGAAAAGTTGTCCAAATGTAAAATATACTTGTATCTGGTATTTCAAGTCTGAAATATCTGTAGACCATTTCCCCCATAAAAACGCCTTTTCACGCATTTGCAAACAGAGTAGACCAAGATCAGACGGCTCCTATAGGGTCTGCTCTGTTTGCTAATGGAATTTAATAGACCTGGTTCTTTACTTTCTCATTTGGACTCAATATTCCACCTTCCATATTTGATTAAAACTATTTTATCCATGAATATTCAGTAGGTATTGGAATTTAGAATACACATAAATTAGGGAAAGGGTCAACCCTTTCCACGCCCAATTTTCACAGTTGACTAGCCCATCAGTTATTAACTATAGTGTCCACTCTGTATAAAAGGCTTTAAACGGAGGATTTTGAATGACAAACAGTGCAGACTCTGATCTGAGTCTTCACTGTTTGCAAATGTCGTAGGGTGATTGCGTATGAAATGATGAATACATTTGATGATATGTTGTTCGATTTATCTTTTAATCCAAATCCTTTTTTTATAATATTTTAAAGAAAAGTTAATGTATATTCATATATTTCAGGGAATGTAACTGCATGACTAACATTTCCCGCTTTTGCACGTGCACCTTCACTCGTACGATTGCTTTCAGAGAAGACAGGCGCCATTTTTCTGGCATTATCTTAGAATATATATTTATTATATATTCAGGTAAATATCTTTCCATATTTCATTCTCATTATCATCATCATTATCATTATCGTCTGATGGTCATATCATTACAATTTGTATGTTAATGTTTGAATAGCAGAGATCATTTTTGTAACTCTAGCTTACAGTTTGTGTGTAAACCCTTTCCATGTATCATGTTTTTGTGAGTTTAGTTTACTCATAATGTTTTATTATCTTACTTTCAGATGCGCATATTCATAAGTATGCTCGTAGATAAAGAAATAAACGTCAAACGCCCTTATATATACAGTAAAACCTCTCTATAACGGTCACTTAATTACATCAGGTATTTTGTATTAAAGGCAGGTGGTTGCTTAAAGCAAGGTGAAAGTAAAACAGAACGCTCCTACAGGAGCGTTCTGTTTTACTTCCACATTGCTTTAAGCAACCACGTGTCCTAATTACCAACTAATTAACACACTTTAGTGGCCGTTATAGAGAGGTTTTACCGGAAAAGTCGTCTACTGAAAACCACCATAATTGTCATCAAAGCCGGGGAAAGCCGACGACACAAAACACCAGCACGAGCTTGTAAAAGCGAAGTAGTATGTCGTATGCAAACAGTTACTGCATGTAAAAGCGAAGAAGTGTGGTTACTGCTTTTAAAAGCGAAGTAGTATAAATTCTGAAGGATGGTGATCCCCCGAAAGCAAAAATTGCAACACAAAAAGAGAAAATTGCAGACTCGGTTAGTCGTGTGCAAACAGTTACTGCATGAAAGGCAAAGTAGTATAGTAACTGCTTGTAAAAGCGAAGTAGTATGGTTACTGCTTGTAAAAGCGAAGTAGTATGTCGTATGCAAACATTTACTGCATGTAAAAGCGAAGTAGTATGTCGTATGCAGACAGTTACTGCATGTAAAAGCGAAGTAGTATAGTAACTGCTTGTAAAAGCGCAGTAGTATGTCGTATGCAAACAGTTACTGAATGAAAAGCGAAGTAGTATAGTAACTGCTTGTAAAAGCGAAGTAGTATGTCTTATGAAGGCTTGGGGACTGCAAGTGAAAGCGAAGTAGTATGTCTTATGCAGGTATGGTTACAGCAGGTAAAATCGAAGTACTATGTCTTATGCAGATAAGTACGGTAAAACCTCTCTATAACGGTCACTAAATTACATCCAGTATTTTGCGTTAAAGGCATGTGGCTGCTTAAAGCAAGGTGAAAGTAAAACAGAACGCCCCTATAGGAGCGTTCTGTTTTACTTTCACCTTGCTTTAAGCATCCACCTGCCCTAAATACCAAACTTATTAACACACTTTAGTGGCGGTTATAGAGAGGTTTTACCGGAATAGTCGTCTACTGAAAACCACCATAATTGTCATCAAAGCCGGGGAAAGCCGACGACACAAAACACCAGCACGTGCGTTCCCCGCATTCAACGTGCTAATCCCTTTCATGATAAAGATGTCCTTTTGAAGCCTTCGTAAAAATATCATAACTAGACAAGATGACTCCCATAGGAGCCGTCTGATCCTCGTCTGCTCAATGTACTTATGTACGTATATATAGGTATTATGCTATAGTTTCTGATGTGGTAAAAAGCCCTTGTTCATAAAAAGTGGGGGAAACAGTCCTACAGGGAGTGTCACATACAATAGGGCACGGCACCCAGACATCATCAAACAGGAAACAACATACAGTAAAACCTCTCTGTAACGACCACTAAATTACATCAAGTGGTTTGTGTTAAAGACAGGTGACTGCTTAAAGCAAGGTGGAAGTAAAACAGACCGCTCCTATAGAAGCGTTCTGTTTTACGTTCACCTTGCTTAAAGCAGCCACCTGCCCCAAATACCAAATAATTAACACAGTTTAGTGGCAGTTATAGAGAGGTTTCGATGTAACAACAAAACAACAAAAAACGCAACGAAACGCACTAAAAGACTTAAACAGCACCATATAAAAAACAAAGTAAACCATATTAAAATATTCAAGTTGAATGTTTGCTTTAATGAATATTCATGGGAAAAAAGCTTAAAAAAAGTTCTGATACTAATAAATCAATAATAGTGATTGCAATTTTTTTATGAGATAAATTGAAGTGTATGCCATCATCACTTTTGTAGCCACGTCTAAACCGTAGTAACTTTTACAAACAGTTTAGACGTAGTCACAACAAAGGATTTGGTGGAGAAATGATGATTTTAGTATTTCAGTACAGAGCAGACTCCAACAGGAGCCGTCTGATCTTGGTCTACTCTGTTTGCAGATGTGTGAAAGACAGTTTATATGGCGGAAAGGGTTAAAGTTTAACGGTGCTCAGTCAAACAATTAATTACATTATTCTGTCCTTTACAAACAACTGTTAGATGTATGGCAGAAACATCCTATCTCAAAAACTTATCACAATCCAGGAAACTATATTACAAATCGCCTACTATAATATACGAATACGAATTTTATTTTGCATAAGGCATAATACAATGCTTATAACAATTGGTATACAATGTTTAGAAATAAAAAATGAGTTTTCAGTAGACAAACAGTTATGGAACATGTGTAGGGTTTGACAATCAGTGGTAATATAGCATGTAAATTCAAATTGATTTGACATGCGCATGGGTATATTTGGGGAAACCGTCTCCAACCTGCAGGGAATACAGAACGTGTAAGTTTTACTTGCATCTGCATTTTCTTTATTGGAACGACATGACAGGCACTAAAATGATGTATATATACTTATGTAGTGTAAAGATACACTGTTGCAAGCTTAGTTTACCCGTAAAAAGATTCATGCGCATGTAAAGATCATTCCAAAATAAATATTATAACCAGAACTTCAAAAAATACACCTTTTTCCCCATATTGAATTATTTAATATTAAGCGATGCGTAATTTATTTGCAAAATAGATATGTTTTGCTAAGGCACAACTAGTCTTCTTTGACTTTGAAGACATTAAACTATCAAACTTGCGTAGTGTTGGCCAATGACAATAATATGGTTTCAAATATTTCTTTCTTATATCTCGATAACGAGGACAAGCCAAAAGAAAACGAAACTCTGACTCAACTTTGCCCGTACTACAAGATTTACATAATCGTTGTTCTCTTGGCGTGTCGTCATATCTACCTGATTCAATACATAGAGTATGAGAGGAAGTTCTAAATCTAGATATATATACTATATATATGAGTGTAAATAGGTTGTTCTACCGGGATGTTTTTCTGTGCATGAAACAATTCAAATTGTTTCGTGCACGAAACAACTTCTTAGGTCTTCCTCTACCTGCAATTAGCTGGATGTCGCGATATGACTGAAACACTGTTAACCCATTCCCTCATATTGACTTTTGACGACTCTGTAAAAGTCAAATTGTGAAACCATTGTGATAAATATTTATCACAATGGTTTCAAACTAAACAATTCTAAAATTGTCCTTTTCTCTAGTTAATGCTCCTTTTCGGTAGATTTATTCAAAGAGGTTGTATCTAAAAAAAAGGCCTATGATGTAATGGGTTAAAGCGACGTAAAACCCAGGCACCAATAAACAAACAAACTCATCGCAACCTAATTGGTATCTTCAAACAGCCTGGATCCAGACGAACCATTGAGTATCTCGGCATTACACCAGGATCCAAGCTGTTTGACACAGGATCAAAAGTTTTTCAAAAGGTTTAAACCATTACACTATTGATATTAATGTAAGAAATAAGACATCATAGATATGTATTGGCCGAATTGTTTAAATTGCAAGAGTTTTTTGGTACTGGTAGAAACCTGTCAAATCTATTATAATTTCATAAGCAAACAGAGCAGGCCCTGATCAGATGGCTCCTACAGGATCCGTCTGATCTGAGTCTACTCTGTTTGTTCAGGTGTAAAAAAAAAGCGTATTTATGGAGTAAAGGGGTAAATGAATCGACAGTTAGTTTTAAGTTTAGCACATCAGATTTTGAGCCGATTTCATTTCCCCCGCAAAGCCAATGATTATTTTCATAAATACAACACTGCACTTTATTCACTTACCCGTGGAAAATAACCCTCACTTGAAGTAGTTATTCCAATCAGCATGAATAAGTAAATAATTCTTAGAGTAGACACCATTTTTGTAGATAAGTGCGAATTTCTGACGCAAATGTCTGATCTCAAGTTTCAAACTTGTACAGCTCTATGCCCTTCACATTGTCCGCTGGACAGGTTTCCTCGTGCGCGATATTGTCCGTATTGTTAGACTATTGCCACAATAACTTGTGCGTTCACTGCTTTGCTGTCTTCGCTTCAATATAACAGATTTCCAATGGCTCAAAGCAGGCTTTTATGTGTCGCAGAAGGTCGTAAGCCATCTCAGCGATATCCAATAAAGGACGTAACCGCCGTACACACTTGAGTAATTGGGAGACAATTGAATCTGATTGTTGTAGGGCAAAGAGAAATAGATAGACAAAACACTGTCTTACAATTCCATCACTTTACTTAAAAAGGCACACTCTTAGTTATAAATCTAGAGAGACGTTGCTTCTTTGAAGTCATGGAATCTCGTTTTGTTCCGATAATTACAAAACACGCTTTGTTTCATATACCCACTTTACTAATTGAATAGAAGATAGCCGCGCAAATTAAAAGAACTGTTATGCTATGTTTTACATATTGTCAAAGAAGTAGTATGTCTTATGCAGGTAGGGTGACTGTGTGTAAAAGCAAAGTACTATGTTTTCATTTGTAGGTATGGTTAATGTGTGTTAAATGCCGGTTTGGTTATCATGTGTAAAAGCGAAGTACTACGTTTTATGCAAATATGGTCTCTGCGCGTACAAACGAAATGAAATATCGTATGCATATATTGGTACAGTGGTTAAAAGCGAAGTAGTTTGTTTTATGCTTGTATGGATACTGTATGTGAAAACGAAATACAGTAAAACCTCTCTACAACGGCCACTAAACTTTAACAGGTGGTTGGTTAAAGCAAGGTGAGAGTAAAACAGAACGCTCCTTTAGGAGCGTTCTGTTTTACTTTCACATTGCTTTAAGCAGCCACCTGTCCTAAATACCAGCACATTAACTCAATTTAGTGGTCGTTATAGAGAGGTTTTACTGTAGTATATATTATGCAAGTATGAAGTTGGTTTACCTATGCTCTGAATAAATTCTTTTTTATTATTATTCTTATCTATATATACGTATTAAATATATTTTATCTTAAATATTCTATATGCATTGAATATACCCTGTTTTGTACATAAAATTATCTATGTGAAGCACTTTTGAACGCACGTATCCTGTATGAAAAGAGCGCTATATAAATGTGGTATAATAATTATAGCAAAAATAATAACAATCACCCAAACAACAAGTTTTCATACCCCATTGCACCATTGATCATTTTAAGTACGACCACTGTGTTGCAGTAACAAGAACAATATCGAGCAGTAATTTTCTACATGTGTCAGCTCATATTCAATGGAATCGGACCGCTGAAGCATTTACAAGTTATTCGTCGGTGAGCTCCAGTACAATTCCATAGAAAATGGTTTACTTTCGTGTAACAGGAAAGAAGCCCAGGTGTATCGAGAAACTACAGCGAACAATCGATACAGGTGTCAGTATGTGTAGGTTGTAATTACAGATAAAACAATATCAAATATCTTTAGGAACGACACATTTCCCAACGGAATTCGGGATCAAGATTACATTCAGGAACAAATACTAGGAAGTACGTCTCGTATAGGGAGAACAGAACCACACAGAACCACACCTTCCAGGAGCGTAGCTGAATCAAAATGAAATGTGCGCACCGTGACTATAGGGGTCCGAGAGCATGCTCCTCCGGAAAAATTTAGAATTGTGTAGTTTTTAAACCATTGTGATAAATAAAGCATTTGCTCCTATAAGAAAGACATATTTCCCAACCGAGTTCGGGGGTCAAGGTTACATTCAGGGACAAATACTGGGAAGTACGTCTCGTATGCGGAGAACAGAATCACACAGAACCACACCTTTCAGGAATGTAGCTAAATCCAAATGTAATGTACGCACCGTGGCTATAGGGGCCCGAGAGCATGCTCCTCCGGGAAAATTTAGAATTGTGTAGTTTTTAAACCATTGTGATACATAGAGCATTAGCTCCTATAGGAGAAAATACTCGATTTATTATAATGGTTTCAAACGGTAACTTTTACAGAGGCGTCAAACGGCGTCAGTATGAGAAAATGTGCTAAATACAATACGTTTATCAAAGTCTACCCCTTAACCTTCGATTTTTGTTCCATTTTGGCAATGAATAATGTTTTCATCTTTCAGATTGACGTTACGCACGTGCGTAAGTGTGTTTCGCTAGCTACATGTATGCCCCTGCATTTGTTGAACATTTATCGCAGTAAGCACTGCATCTTTATAATATATTTAAAACTGTACTACAATGCGGAGTGGGGTGGGTCGGGCGGAGTTGGATGCGTTTCAGAACGCCTCTTGCACATGCCATATGAACCATAATACAATACAAACTTATCTTACGACTATTTTGGCAGTACGATTTTGCAACAATCGCTATATATCTCTTGACCAAAATTATCGATCATTGTATCGCACAGCTTCGGACATATATGAGAGAAATTATCGTAATTTGTCATATAGGAGCAAATGCTCTTTTTATCACAATGGTTTCAAACTACAAAATTCTAAAACTTTCCTTTTCCTCTAGTTAATGCTCCTTTTCGATAGATTTATTCAAAGAGGTTGTATCTAAAAATTGCCTTTAAGGTAATGGGTTAAGCAACACTCTGCTTAAAATATCGAAATTCTTCTCTACTAGAATTCCAGTTTTGAGGCGTTTTACTGTATCAGTAAAGTATTCTGTCATTTCAAAGGAAGACTACTCCATACTATGTCCAGACTAGCTTCTTCTTTTTTTTTCTTTGTTAGACACATCGTTACTTGCCTTCAAATGTACCTTTTATCATTGTCTTTGACATGCTGTCATGTCGAGTGACCAATCCAGGGATTTTGCTTCGTCTGTGAGTAATTGGAAGATATTTCAAAGACCTTTATCACATAATTGTACTTGATGTGGAAGTGCACTTTGTTCTCCATAGTCTGTTGGATCGTGCCAAGGTCGATGCAGTAGGACATCCAATTAGTATTTCTTATCAACATGAACCCAAATGGAGCTTTCTGCATTATGCTTCCCCTCTTTACTAAGCAGCCACCTGCTTTTCAAGACTCATATGTTCAATTAATGAAAAGCATAAGTAGTCTGTCTTCAGGCGCGGATTTAGAGGGGCGGAGACGGCGGAGAGTAGCCTCAGATCAGACAGCTCCATAGCTTTCATTACCTATTAACCCTTCTCATGTTGTTACAACTTGATTCATATGTTACAATTATAATTGTTAACTCATCTGTTACACTTACAATTTAACGCATACGTTACAATTACAATTTAACTAATCTGAACATACAATTACAATTCAACTCATCTGTTACAATTACAATTTAATTCATCTGTTTAAATTACAATTTAACCCGCACCAGTTTCGTACATGTTTGTTCTTCATTAATTATTGACCTAGTGTCAAACAGCTTGGAAAATTGATGAGACACCGAGATACCATGCATCTTATTAGGATCAAAGTGTTATTGAAAATACCGGACAGGTCGCATTTAGCTTTAGGAAGGTTACGGTACAGTTGAACTATGATAACTCGAACTTCAAGGGACCATACATATTAGTTCGAGATAACAGAATTTCGAGTCATCCGGTTTCTAAAATGAACAATTTCTCAAGGACACAACTTAATGCAGATCTAAAGTAATGTTGAAAGCTCCTGTGGAAGCTTTCAGCATTACTTTAGACCTGTATTAAGTTGTGGCATGTGTTTCTAGATATCTGTAGCGATAATTTTTAGTTATTAATTCTGTTTTGTAAGTTTTGGAAGGAATGAACTTTTTGTTCGAGTTATCCCGAAGTTCGAGTTATCCGAGTTCGAGATATCGATGTTCAACTGTATTTGGTAAATAAACTTCAAAATAAAAAGTATAAAAGACTGTTTCCGGCGTTTCCACAAAACATGTGTTCGGAACAAGATAACTAATATTTAATCGATAGACCTTGTTTTACAACCAAGCGATGGTCTCAATGAATTGTTACGGAGTCGATATCGTCGTATTATGCTATTATCTGTAATTATCGGCTATTTTGTGACGACTAAATCATGATTTTGGTCGTGTCCTGCCACAAACTGCATTGTTAATCTCTTTTGCACGCTAGTGACAAAATTCGTGATAACTTATGCACATACCATGGAACCAGTTGAGACGCCGAATAACTCGGCATCTCATCAGGGTCCAATATTCTAAAAATTCTGAGTCTGAGTCTGAGATCATTCTCAAGTATCTGATTGGTCAGATTCTGAGCAGAGCTCAGAATCTGACCAACCAAATGCTTGAGAATGATTTCAGACTCAGGCAAACATGTTCAGAACACCGAGGTCAGATGATACGCCAAGTAACTCGGCATCTCACTAGGATCCAAAATCTTCGACGCCCTGCTCGTATTTATAAGGAAAATAAAGGAAGAAATCGGCTGAGAAGACTATGACAAACCATGAGTTTTGCAGTAGACAATTATTTAACGTGACAATAGTTCAGAAACAATTATCTAAAATATATAACAAAAATCGGTACATAAAATGAAGATATATAATTTCAATATCACGTGGGAAAGCTGAGAAAGGTTATGTTCCAGTACAGGGAATGTTCCACGTGGGAATGCTGACAAGAGTTCTGTTCTAGTACAGAAACTGTTCCACGCGAGAATGCTGACAAGAGTTTTCAAGTACAGGGAATGGTTTGCGTGAGAATGCTGACAAGAGAAAACAGGAACTGTTCCATGTGGGACGGAGTGACAAGAGATGTGTTCTAATACAGGAAATGTTCCATGTGGGTAGATTAACAAGAGTTGTATTCTAATGCTAGGAATGTTCCACGTGGGAAGTCTGACACGAGACACGAGTTGTGTTCCTTTTTAGGGAATGTTAGCAAGAGTAGTGTTCTAATGCGAGGAATGATTCGCATGGGAAAGCTGACAAAATGGTGCAGGAAATGTTTAAGATAAGAATGCTAATAGAACAAGAGTCGTGTTCTAGTGTAGGGAATGGTCCACATAACAAGACTGACAAGAGATTGTTCTAGCGTAGGGAATGTTTCACATTGGGAGACTGACAAGAGTTGTGTTTTAGTGTAGGAAATGTTCCACATAACAAGACTAACAATAATTGTGTTCTAGCGTAGGGAATGTTCTATAATAACAAGACTGACAAGAGCTGTGTTCTAATGTAGGGAATGTTCCACATGGGGAGGCTGACAAGATTTATGTTCTAGAGTAGGGAATGGTCCACGTGGGGAGGCTGACAAGAGTTATGTTCTAGTGTAGGGAACGTTCCACGTGGGAAGACTGACAAGAGTTGCATTCTAGTGCAGGGGATGTTCTACTTGAGGGGACTGACAAGGGTTGTATTCTAGTGCAGGGAATGTTCTACGTGGGGAGACTGGCGGGACTTGTATTCTAGTGCAGGGAATGTTCTACGTGGGGAGACTGGCGGGACTTGTATTCTAGTGCAGCGAATGTTCTACGTGGGGAGACTGACGAGACTTGTATTCTAGTGCAGCGAATGTTCTACGTGGGGAGACTGACGAGACTTGTATTCTAGTGCAGCGAATGTTCTACGTGGGGAGACTGACGAGACTTGTATTCTAGTGAAGCGAATGTTCTACGTGGGGAGACTGACGAGACTTGTATTCTAATGCAGGGAATGTTCTACGTGGGGAGACTGGCAGGTGTGCTCTAGTGCAGGTAATGTTCTAGGTGGAGCGACTGACGAGACTTGTATTCTAGTGCAGCGAATGTTCTACGTGGGGAGACTGACGAGACTTGTATTCTAGTGCAAGGAATGTTCTACGTGTGGAGACTGACAAGAATTGATCTAAGCTGATTGCAAATGCAAATCAGAACGCAATTTGAAGGACTATAGTTTATTCCCCACTCTTTTACTTGGTGTTTATTTGATTAATTTTCTAGTTACAACCGTTCCCTTTCTCTATAACGGAACCATACAAATAATGTATGTCAGCTTTCCCATTACAGGACTTGGTATCCATAGTATTCCTGTACTCAACTGACACTTATATGTTCCTTAACACTTCACCTGCTGAATAATTAAATGTGACTCCTCCACTTTTTAATATTCATTAAGCAAAAGACATCTCACCGACAACTTTTTTTTGACAAACAGTGCAGACCCTGATCAAAGGGCTCCCATAGGAGCCCTTTGATCTGGGTCTACACTGTTTGCAAAGGTCTCGCAACTCAGTTCCCGCATATTAAGGGTTAAAAGTGTGGGTCCCGCATCTTTATTAGCGTTTGTTTTATGACGAAGACGTCACATTTAATTATGATATTACATACAGGTGATTATTCATTTACCAATTTGTTCTCCAACAATATCCGAATCAAGTCAGTTATAATAGATACTATATGACGACTGAGACTCAAAATCAAGTCAAAAATATGACTGAGAACACAAATCAAATAAAATGTACGCCTGATTATACAAATCAGGTCAGCTATGGTATGTCCCGTTTTGTAGTAACGTTGCAAATTGTATAGTTACTACAAAACGAGTTACTACAATTTGCGTGGAAACCTTCCAACCCACTTTGTAATGAAGCTGCATATATAATATAACCTGATATAATACAATACAATAATATAATATAATAGCGTTTGAAAGACAGGTGGTAGCTTAATGCATTCATTAAACAACCTATTGCTTTGAAGGACATAAATCTTTGTACATTAAGTGGTCGCTTAAGAGGTGTTTTATGTAACGAAAAGGGATCCAGGTCGTACAGTATGTAGAACTGGTACATATTTGACCGATCCCCGAACCAGTACCTGTGTATGCTAGACATACAGGTAACGCCGTATCCATCTTCCAGTATCATCACGGCCGAGCTCTGCTCTAAACCACTACCATATACATATTATATATCATATACATATAATAAAGCCTGTCTTAACTGACCTTATATTAGTTGGACAAAGGAATCTTAAACAGCAAGTGGTTTCTTAATACAGTAACAGGTCAAGAGTAATGCATAAAGCTCCTATAGGAGCTTTATGCATTGCTTTTGACCTGTATTAAGCTACCACCTGCCTTACAGAATCATAATTAGACCATATTTTGATGGTGGCTTAAGACAGGTTCTACTTACAATAAAAGCGTTCTGAAAATGAAACAGATCTAAGCCTACGTCTTAACCCATTCCCACATATGCTATTTTTAGGCTCATTCTCTTTGAATAAATCTACCGAAAAGGAGTATTTACTAGAGAAAAGGGAAAACTTAGACGTGCAGTTTTGAAATTCTTGATTTATCACAATGGTTTCAAAAAGTGACTTTTACAAAATCGTCAATTTGAGGGAATGGTTTAAAGGCGTGTGGTAGCTTAATGCAGTACAAACAGCTCCTGCATTTAGCAACAACCTGTATTTAAGACACGTATGTTTGCTCATATTGTGGTCGCTTAAGAGGGGTATATATCAAATCATTCTCGTTTCTTTCTTTTTAGCTCTCACTTTGTTTCTCCTTGTCATTCGGTTCAAACTAAACATTAAATCGATTTGTCTCAAGTTACAATAGACCATTGGAGAGAATGGCATGTTAGAGAGTCGATAGTTTGTGCCATCTGTTATTATCTGTTGTTATCTGTTATTAGTGTGTCGTGCTTGATGTATGTATTGTTGGGTCTTGCATGCTTTTAGTTTAGTTTTACCATATAGACAAAGATAATAGACGAATCAAGATACATTAAGCGGTTGTAAAATGGAAACTACAGTTAAACCTGGATTATTCGAAAGTTAAGTGTAGAAGATGTTTGACCATTTTGTGACAGCTTAATGCAGGATGAATGTAATATAGAAAGCTCCAAGTATCTTAATACAGGGTGAAAGTAATGCAGAAAGCTCCCAAAGGTGCTTTCTGCATAACTTTCACCCTGCATTAAGCTGTCACCTGTCTTAAAGATCGATAATGATACGTATTTGAGTATTCGAATAATCGATATTTTACTGTATTCTCTCCGATTATTTAACCCTTGTTGTCTGTTGAAACAAAAGTCTGCTTACAGTTGGAGCTGGTGAATTTTGACTACTTCCGATCCGATCAAGCATTTTGAAAAACTATTGATGGGGTGTCACACAGCTTGGATCCTGGTGAGACGCTAGGGGTACTCAGCATCTCAAAATATCGATCAAAGCTGTTTGTAAATGCTAGGCTAGTCGCGACCAACGGGAGAATAGTTAACTATATCTGATGTTCCATAACACCGGCAAGATGGAAAGGCATGTGGAGGTAGGTTTGTTGTTCTACCCGGATGTTCTGCAGTGCACGAAACAATGCAATTTCTTCCATGCACATTAAAAACCTCTGGGGACTTCCTCCACCCGATATTAGCTGGACGTCGCGATGTGAACTGAACAGCTGTTAAAGAGACTTAAAGCAGAAAGACAAGCGGCGTCTCATTTCTAAGTAAAATTCTGCTTTGCTGGTTCTCGTTAGGCACGTTTTAACCCTTTCCCTGTTCTATGTTTATTCCAAATGCCAATACCTACTGAATAGTAATGGGCCAAATAGTTGTAATGCAATATGGAAGGTGGAACATTGTAGCCATTTTAGAAAGTAAAGAAACAAATCTATTAAATTCCAAAAGCAAACAGAGCAGACCCAGATCAGACGGCTCCTATAGGAGCCGTCTGATCTGGGTCTGCTCTGTTTGCAAATGCGTGGAACTGCCTTATATATATGAAGGAAGGGTTACGCCTTTCCGTCATGAGTGGTTATGTTAGAAATAACATCACGACTATAAATTAGCTAACACTTAACAATGGAAATGTGTATACAGGAAAGTTTGACCATGGCATAAACTGTAAAATCGTATTTTTACTATTTCATGAAGAAACAGGGCAGATCCTGATCAGACAGGAGCCGTCTGATCTTGATCTACTCTGTTTGAAAAGGAATGAAACGCCTCGCTACTGAGTAAATGTTTAAGTAAAGTAAATAGACGAGTTAACGCTATGGTATCTTTAATAAGATTAGAACCAAAGACAGATAAGGGTGTTTAATATTGCAAAGAACACATAATTACTAGTTCTTTGCAACGCTTAACGATGATAGGATGTGCGTGTCTTTATGTTATAGGTAAAATAGCTTACCAGTTACTGACATTTCTCAGAATTCCACTGAGTAGGTCAAGACCTACGGCGTCTACACAGGCCATACCAAGAACATGATTAGGTATCTACACGGGTCATACAAAGACCATGACTTGGTCTACGTCGGTCGTATCTCTACAGGCAATACCAAGACCGTGATCTGGTCTACCCCGGTTATACCAAGAAAGTGGTTTAGTCTACACCGGTCATACCATAGAGGCCGCAACATGGTGTACGCCAGTCATACAAAAACTTTGACCTGGTCTACAGCAGACATACCAACACCCTGACTTTGTCTACACAGGTTACACCAAGGTCATTACTTGGTATAAACGGGTTATACAAAGACCGTAACCTGGTCCACACCGGTAATTCCAAGACCATAACCTGGTCCGCACCGGTAATTCCAAGACCATAACCTGGTCCACACCGGTAATTCCAAGACCATAACCTGGTCCGCACCGGTAATTCCAAGACCATAACCTGGTCCACACCGGTAATTCCAAGACCATAACCTAGTCCACACCGGTAATTCCAAGACCATAACCTGGTCCGCACCGGTAATTCCAAGACCATAACCTGGTCCACACCGGTAATTCCAAGACCATAACCTAGTCCACACCGGTAATTCCAAGACCATGACCTGGTCTACACCGGTAATTCCAAGACCATAACCTGGTCTACACCGGTAATTCCAAGACCATAACCTGGTCCACACCGGTAATTCCAAGACCATGGCCTGGTCTACAATGGTTACACCAAGACAGTGATCTGGTCAACACCGGTCATACCAAGACCATGGTATTACTAATCAAATTTACAATACGTAAACGGATGGCATTAACGTTATCGTACATGAAACTCTATACTATTAGATTGCATTTACATGATCTTGTATGACATTTGTAGAATCCATTTTGTATGACATTATATAATTTTAGATGGGATTTACATGATTTTGTATGGCATTTACATCATCTTGTATGGCATTTACATATCATTTCGTATGATAATATAATTCCTTCTGAGTATAATAATACACTATTTTACAAATACAGTAGAACCCGGTCTATAGGAACTTTCTGTATTACGTTTTCCCTGCATTAAGCAACCATCTACTTTTCAAGACTCCTGTGTTCAATAAACGAATGGCAGCTTAACACTTTCCTTCATATAAACGTGTTTTCACGCATTTGCAAACAGAGTAGATCCAGATCAGACGGCTCCTATAGGAGCCGTCTGATCAGGGTCTGCTCTGTTTGTTAATGGAATTTGAAAATTATTGGTTTTGTTTACTTTCTAAAATGGCTACAATGTTCCATCTTCCATGTTTCGTTTTTACTATTTTTCTATGAATATTCAGTATGTATTGAATAAACATAGAACAGGGAAAGGGTTAAGACAGGTTCTATTGTATCTCGCTGTTAAAGATGATTAAATTGAGATTAACCCTTTTGAATGCGGAGAACGAACGAGTGTATTGGCGTTTGCTAACAGTGTAGACCAAGATCAGAGGGCTCTTTGAGGAACTCTCTGGTCAGGGTCTGTACTGTTTGTCCTTGAAAATCTTATCGCAATTATACACTTTCATACTGAATGGACTCTATCGCTACACAGTGCTGGACCAATCCATTTTGAAATTTTAGCAGTCAAGGGATTCAAGCTTTTATCAAATATTTGCAAGCATTATGATGTTTAAATTATTACTGATATCGTTTTCATAAAATATCAACTATTAATAAACATTGACATCCGTACTTCGGCGTGATACCGGCGCTGTAGCTAAGGGGTGTAGTTAGGGAATGTGAGTATACCCTATCTTGCCGCTACTCATTAGAATCACATCGGAGAGGCGATTCTAATGAGTAGCGTCAAGATATGGGTTGACTGTGAAATAAGAGACTTTGACAGATAAGATGCATCTTATCTTAGCTATGTTTGATAAAACGCTTAACCCACTACCTCATAGACTAATTTTAGATACAACCTATTTGAATAAATCTACCGAAAAGAAGCATTAATTAAAGAAAATGAAAAGTTTAGAATTTTGTAGATTGAAACCATTATGATAAATAGAGCATTTGCTCCTATAGGAGCAAATGCTCTAGTTATCACAATTGTTTCACAAAGTGACTTCTACAGAGTCGTCCAAAAGTCGTCAATATGAGGGAATGGGTTAAGAATGAATGATCACGCTGGTAATAAATGAGGTATGGATATGTTACCCCAGGGGGAAAATGACTGATTTATATCCAAATATTTGATTTAATTAAAGTAAAAGCGTTTTATAGTAACTCAATAACAATGTAATCACGGAAAGTGAAAACCATAAGGATGTATTTGATTATGTTGTGGAATAAAGCAGTGCTGTGATTTTTTTGTGATTGAAAACATGCTCATGTAGAATTTAAATTGTTATAATTTGTTTCTGCTTTAAGTGTCCTTCTGCTGTTACAGAGACTGTATACAGTAAAGTCCCTGTAAACCGGATTTTAAAATACCGGTCTTTAAGACATGTGGTAGCTTAATGCAGAATGCGGTAATACAGAAAGCTCTCAAATGTGCTACCTGTCTTAACTCATTCGCTGTCAATGTCGCATCTGTTATTGCGTATGCAAATAGTTTGAATCCAGATGAGACGACGAGTTACTCGGCGTCTCATCAGGATCCAAACTGTTTGTTACTGTGACTGGTATTCCCTTAAAGGCTATTTTTAAACTCAACGTCTTTGAATAAACCTTCTGAAAAGGAGCATTTACTAGAAAAAAGGTAAAGTCTAGAATTGTGTTGTTTCAAAAAGTGATTTTCTTCAGAGGCGTCATAAGGTGTCAAGATGAGGGAATGAATTACATGTATGGGGAAACTAAAGACCTGCTGACATTTTTTAAAATAAAAATTCGATGATAAAAAAATATAGTCGATGAAATTTCACTTATAAAACTGTTGACCTAGTGTTAAACATCTCTTCCCTGATGAGACGACAAGAATGCCTGCCAGGTCGCTTTTAGCGGACGAGGGTGGGGGGGGGGGGAGGGTTTCATAAGCAAACAGAGCAGATCCTGATCAGACGGCTCATACAGGAGCCGTCTGATCTGGGTGTACTCTATTTGCAAAAACGTAGAAATGCACATGTATGGAGTAAAGGGTTAACTGCGAATTAGAAGCTGTTTTAGTTTTTTTTAAAAGTAACGACATCTAAATAATTACATTTAGATGATCGCCAGGGAAAGTGCCCATAGGAAAATGCTTAGCCATTCACCTCATCACACATTGTCGTCTGCAAACTTTGTCGTATGCTACAAGTTTCATGTTTTAAAATTACAGTAAAATCTCGATTATTCGAACACTAAAATACGTATCATTATCGATTATTCGAACACTAAAATACGAATCATTATCGATCTTTAAGACAGATGGCAGCTTAATGCATGGTGAAAGTCACGCAGAAAGCTCCTAGACATTCACCCAGCATTAAGCAGTCACCTGCCTAAAGATGTCTAAGTTCTTCTATACTAAAATTTCGAATACTCGAGGTTTTACCGTATTTGAATACAAACGTCGATGGTGCAAATCAGTTTTGGTTAAAGTTTTTATGACACGTTAACCCAGTACTGCATGGGCATGTGTGTATGAATAAAATAACAGCATTAATATTAGTTACATGTACAGTAGAACCCCTCTAATGCGACCACTTAATGAATAAACACGAGTGTCTTTATAAGCAGGTGGTTGCTTAATGCGTGACAAAAAATACTTTTATCCTGCATTAAGCTACCACTTGTATCTAGCATCCAGAATTATACTTCTTTTGGGTGGTCGCATAAGCGGGGTTTTACTGTAATGACATATTTACATAAAAGGAATAGTTGGCAATGGCCAGACACTATAGAATCAGATCTACATTATTCCATAAGCAGAAAGAGCAGACTCTGATCAGACGGCTCCTATAGGGGCCGTCTGATCTGGGTCTACTCTGTTTACAATGCGTTAAAAAGCATATATATGGAACATAACGCTTTTAAAATACCTAAAATGTCTTGAGTGGTGCCTGTAGACAAGAATTTACCCTAAGTCATGACATCAATAAGCCAAGAACCAGTGCACGCAAAGCTTCAAAAAACGATGCAATAACTCTTAGAAAGCTAGCAGCCAATTTGTGATAACCCGTGCAAGTTCTTTGAACCCAAAAGAGACGTCGAGTAATTCGGTATTTCCCCAGGGCCAAGACCGTTTGGCAGTGTGATGGCACCGTAGAAAAGAAATCACTGGAACAAAACATACTGTCAGAAATTGCTGCAGAAAGCGATTACGTTTGTAGACGACAGTTACAAAGCCGACAGACATGATGTCAATATAACGAAGCACATTGTCAAGTAATGAATGTCAGGAAAAATACCGATCAATCCCCAATAGAAAAATGACTGCCTACTTGACAGCCACGTTTTTATTAATTACAATGTCTACGTAAGGTTAACAATTAGTGAACTAAAGCGGGACCTGGCAGGTATTAGCAAACAACTTGGACTCCAGATGAGACGCCGAGTAACTCGGCGTCTCATCTGAATCCAAGCTGTTTGATATTCCATCCACTAGTTTATCAAACGCGTGAGGGATTACATATTATTCATCATAGCTAATCCTTTCTCTCACATAAACTCATGTTCACGCCTTTGTAAACACAGTAGACCAAGATCGTCCTGATCTACTCTGTTTGCAAATGTTCTAAAAGGAGTCTCTATGTAGTTAAAGAGTAAGCTTGATTAAAGAACAAGAACATAGAATATAGGACTTTTTACAAACAGTGTAGTCCCAGACAAAAGAGTTCCTAATGGGGCCCTTTGATGGGTCTACACTGTTACAAAAGTTGCTTTTCAGTGATAAATTTTGATTTAACCCTATCACCGCCCCGTCTCATAAATGCACCACAACAAACAGTGCAGTCCCAGATCAGACGCCGCCTTTTCAAAACGGCGTCTGATCAGGGACTTCACTTTTGTCTCAATCTCTATTTCTATATATAATATCTGTGCTTTATTCCTTTGAAATTTGCATTTATTTATCTTATTTCCTTATTTTACTGAATGAGTTAACAAAAGTTGTTTACAGACGACAATTAGAAATTTGGCGCCCAAAGGGTTAATCATTTGTTTAATTAATATTCATAAAGGAGGTGACATTTTTAATTAATCAGCATGTTTCTTGTTAAAGACTCGTCGTGCCGCACGTGGAATTCTACGTTACTGACACAAATTCTCTGTTTCTGTTGCTTTTCAACAGACATTGTTCTCTATTTCTATTCCATGCTCAACTCGCATGACAAAAACCTCAGCCAGCAACAATCAATATCCGTTGAATTTATACCGTTATTAAAGAAAATGCAAAATGCATGGTTTTGCATTGCCAATCATTAACTCTCTCGCTGCCACGAGCGACCGTTTGATTACCTTTGCAAACAGTTTAGATCCAGATGAGACGCCGAGTTACTCGGCGCTTCATCAGGATCCAAACTGTTTGACACCGCCATTATGTTTCTTTAAACAAAAATAACGACACTTCCAAAAATGAAAGTTATAGCAGACGATAAATTTTGCAGACGAAGTTCAGTGTATTAACGGTTTCCTTGGCAATCTGCGATTACCTTGGCTCAACAATAACTGTTTCAAACTGTGATTATGTTTCTTGAAACGAAAATAAAGACAATATCAAAGATGAAAGCAGAACCTGTCTTAAGTGGTCATAAAAACATGCCTAATTCTGCCTTTGTAAGGCATGTGGTAGCTTAATGCAGGTCAAAAGTAATGCAGAATGAGATTTCTGCAATACTTTTGCCCTGCATTAAGCAACCTCTTGCTTTTTTAAACACTCCTAAGTTAATAACCCTGACCTTCGCTTGCTATTCACATCAATATACCTACCTGTAAATAGTGAAGACCCAGATGAGACAGCTCCTGCAGGAGCTGTCTCATCAGGGTCTGCACTATTTACAAGTTGATTGTGCAACCAGTGCACTCCACAGCAGTGATTGCACAGCGAAATACTTGTACACAGTGAAGATATATGTAATTATACAACAGGGCATGGGTGAAAGAAGGAGAAATGTATTTTAAAATTCAGCAAGAGAAGGGTTAAATGTTAGTGAGTTTGCTTTAACGGTAATGTGATGTAAAATGTCATACAGCGTCGGCGAGTGACGATGACATGAGAATGGTAATGAATTAATGATGAATTATAACGGCAAGACGATTACGGATTATACCATACGTTATAATGCATGATGTGGGTTCAGAATAACCATTTGTCCGTTGGCTTGGTTTCTTGTTAGAGAATATACGTTTTACCCACCAACCAATCCAACCAATCAGCCAATCCAACAAATCAACCAACCAATCCGACAACCAATCCACCAACAATTAATCCACCAACCAACAAATCAACCAATCCACCAATCCAACCCAGCCAACTATCCAACGATCTAGCGAACGAATTAACGAAATGAATAACTCACTAACTCACTCAATCACTCAGTCACTCAATCAATCAATATTGGATGGGTGAACAAATGAATGAATGAATGAATGAATGAATGATATAAATAAAATAAAATAACAGAATGAAATAACCGTAAGAAGCATGTGTTATGAGTTTACTCACAGAGTCAGCACACCTTCTTCATATTGCTTTCCTCCCTCCTTAGTTATCAGTTTCAGTTTCATGTCAAGCATGAACTAAAATCAATAAGCTCACATTCCCGAGGATTTAAAATCTGAATTACAAGTAAGAGTCTCGATAATCATGTGCTATTACGTAATTAACTTGTGGTTTTGTGACACCTTAACCTATCTTCCGCCATTCCATACCTGATTCCCATTTGCAAACAGCTTGGGTCCAAATGGGACGCCGAGTAGATGGTACATCAACAGGATCGATCTGTTTGACACTCGGCAGATAGTTTCTCTAAAGTCCATGCGAATCGTAAATAATCAAATTTGCACCAGATCAAAATTTAAGCGGACATTATACTTTTATCACAGCGAGATAAGAGTTTAACTCTTTTGCATGCTCAGTACATTTTCGTCTGCAACAATTGTCGTCTGCTTCAATTCTTAAAATGAACTTTCTCTCAATTCTTGGCCAAAAATATGGTCAGGGTGACAAACAGTTTGGATCCTGATGAGACGCCGCATTTTTGCGGCGTCTCATCTGGATCCAAACTGTTTGCACAGGCAAACACGGTTTCGTCGCTAGCGTGCAAAGAGTTAATGTGCAGTTATGTCGTGTCAGGTGGAACATCCTCAGGTGAATGACATAAATATTTCTCTTGCTGTTAAACTAAGGTTGGTGAAAACTCCAGCCAGTTAAATACGTTTATAAACGTGTTTCCATGCATTTGCAAATAGAGTAGACCCCGATCAGACGGCTCCTATAGGAACCGTCTGATCAGGGTCTGCTCTATTTGCTAAAAGAATAATTGAAATACCCATTTCCTTTACTTTCCAAAATGGCCACAATGTTCCATCTTCCATATTCCATTATAATTATTTTGTCAATGAATATTTAATAGGAACTGGAATTTGAAATAAACACAGAATAGGGAAAGTGTTATATTAACTTACATCTTTCTCGTTCAAATATTTCAGAAACTTTTGAACTAGTCTCAGATACATTGGATCCTGATGAAAAAGCGATTGACGCCGAGAATGCCAATAAAGACGCACTTGGCATTACGCACTTGGCATGACGCACACTAGGCCTGACGCACTTGGCATGACGCACTTGGCAGTTATAGTTATGGGTTCGTTACCCCAATTAACATATAAAGAATTTATTTACCTTAACTTTTCTCATGCGGTTTACCCCATTCCCTCCTATTTTTAGACCCAACTTCTTTTGAATAAATCTAATGAAAAAGAGCATTTACTAGAGAAAAGGACTGAAACCATTGTGATAAATACATCGCGAATAAGGAAATAAGCCTGGGGTCGAAAGACCCCAAGGCCATTGAGTTTGTAATACGACTGCCCACCCTTACAATGCACACAGCAATGACACAACAATTCTGTTTATACTTTTCTTTCCGATCCAAATCAGTGGAAGTTTTTTACAACATTCATTCAAACGCTTAATACGCAGTGGAATTGGATTATTGTTTTAAGAATTTGGCTTTTCGGTAAGGATTTATCAAGCAAAATCAAGCAGACTAAGGCGTCCACAGACACGAATCGTCTCGTGAAAAAAGCCCGAACAACAAAGTCTTCTTCTTCTTCCGGTTAACTCAACAAGTAATCCCTTGTATACGCAGAAAAACAGCTAGTTTTCAAGTAAGATCTCGGAAAGAGTGTTGTGCAAATGAACAGATGAGTTTATTCAGATTCTCTTAAAAGTTCGTGCAAGTTAAATTGAGGTAAAATATTGTCCGAAATTAATGAACGCTTGGGAAACGGCGTAGTGATTTCTTATAAACGACCGAACGGTTCGCTGAAACACAGTTATAGGCGGAAGTTCACGAGTGTGTTAGCGCTCTTGTCAGAAACTACATGTCCCAGAGCTTAGATATTTGGTGTATAGATTTACTTAGCATAACTTTTTGAGTTTTATAAGTATCATAGTTCTGGGGTTAAAATTGGCCCTGCCCTGTGTGTATATTCTTCTTTACATCAGAAACTACATTCTAAAGGTTTCTCCTTAATATCACTCTTAGCTGAGACCAGTCAGTGGGAGTTCTTATATAATCACCCTTAGCCTGATCAGTAGAGTAGAAATTGTGTTTAGACAAATAACACACACTCATTTATGATTGAGAAAACTGTGGATAATTCTCAAAATGCAGAATACTCTTAAAACTTTTTTCATACCTATGCCCTGCATTAAGCTACCAGCTATCAATATAGAGCATATCTGTTGTGAATTTCAGCTTAACTCTTTGCATGCTGGGTAATTTTGTGATCTGCTAAATGGTTGTCTGCAGCATATTCACAAGTTATCCTAACTACACACTTTCTTTCTGAGTTTTTCAGAAGTTCAGTCTCATTGACAAACAGTTTGGATATCAGATCAGGCACCACATTATGTTGGCCCTGATCTGGATCCAAACTGTTTGCATAGGTCATTAGTGGTGGGAGAATCCCACTACACACTTTCTTTCTAAGTTTTTCAGAAGTTCAGTCTCATTTACAAACAATTTGGATATCAGATCAGGCCCCACATTATGTGGGGCCTGATCTGGATCCAAACTGTTTGCATAGGTCATTAGTGGTGGGAGAATCCGCTTCTAGCATCCAAAGAATACAAGTTCCAGTGGTCTAATGCTCTATCCATTCTTTCACTTCATTCTTTTAGCATCATGTTCAGGTCCTCTACAAAAGTTATATAAATTGTGTCCCTGGGGTCAAAATTGGCACCGCCCCTAGGGTGTTAAGTTTTCAAAAGAAACATATAGTGAAAACTTTGAAAATCTTCTCCTCTGATTGTCTGGTGAGCGATGTCAGGGCCATTCTGGCCCTCTTGTTTAAATGTTAATATAAAAGTTATTTTTACTTTATTGTTATACTTGTTTGCTATTGAAATTTGTGTACACTGCTCTGTTGCATGTAAGAAGACTAGGCACATATTTCGGTCGTCCTTCTGCATAAAGTTAGTACTAGTTGGACAGAATAACATTTTCTCCACTTTACACAGATATGCCACAAGGTGGAGCCAATGTGTTATGTTATTCTCAAGTTAAAAGAACTCATTTAACTCTGATACTTCTAATAGACAGTCTCAGTTTAGAATCAAGTCTAGTCAGTTTCTTCTTATTAAGTGATGATTTCAACAATAAATTAACAAAATGACATACCGTGAAGACCCAGACCAGAGAGCTCCTAGAGGAGCAGGAGCCCTCTGAACTGGGTCTGCACTGTTTGCATATTGAATGAGTGTACACGACAGGTAAAAATACTCCACTGATAGTCTTCAGAATACGTTATAAGTGCTGGGATGGGGTGTATGGAGTTGCAAAACCGTGCATACCCAGACCAGAGGGCTACTGGAGGAGTAGGAGCCCTCTGATCTGGGTCTGCACTGTTTATTGAATGAGTGTAAATGACAGGTAAAAATACTCCACTGATAGTCTTCAGAATTAGTTATAAGTGCTGGGATTGGGTATGGAGTTGCAAAACCGTGCAGACCCAGACCAGAGGGCTCCTGGAGGAGTAGGAGCCCTATGATCTGGGTCTACACTGTTTGCATATTGAATGAGTGTAAACGACAGGTAAAAATACTCCACTAATAGTCTTCAGAATAAGTGCTGGGATGGGGTGTATGAAGTTGGAAAATAGCAATCACTAACATAATATTATGAAGACTATTTTAGCTGTTGTCAACTATTCACTGAAAAAAAAACATGTAGTTAAAGTTTATATTTAAAAAAGATAGTATTCATGAATGTTTGTCATTCACTTTTTATTTCCTTGTTTATAACCTTTGCATGGATTGTTGACAACAACTTAAATAGTCTTCATACGTTATGTTAGGATTTCATTCATTGTTAACACATTCTACCCTAGTAACTAGCTTTACCTGGCATTAACTAATAGTGTACCTATGATAAGTACACCTGTCCTATGCAAACAGTGTAAAGCCTGTCAACTGGTCATGTATTTATTATATGCCTTTATATACCACAGTAACAAATAAATAGTTGTTTAAATCATTTCCTATCCAGAAATATTTGAGGCAGAACAAGAACTCTTTCATGCCCTCAGATATAACGCTGTGCTTATACATAACATCACTCTTATTGAAAACGAGGTCTAGTATTTGGCTGATCAGATGAGACTAGGAAAGCTTGATATCACATAAAGGCATATAATATATACCCTTATCATTATATATTTCTATAAGAAGTGCTTATGTAGTTTGTTAGATTTAAAAGGGGTGGTATGCAAAGATGGCAAGATTCTAAAACCGAATTTCACTTTTTTCAACCTTGTTGCATCGGATATTTGATGCCTTAGTCTGAAAAAAGTGAAAGTGGTAGGTTTTGAATATGTCATTCTTGATAAAAACCATTGAGAAGTCAATAACACATTTGAAATATGTCTATTGCCTTTCTCAGTTTATTTTTGTGAGTTTTCTAACATGTTTTCTCTTGTTTGTACAGTTTCACCCTTGTTGCTCATGCTCAGTCTTTCTCAGTTTTGTTTTTTCTTTGTGTGTGAAATCCAAATTCCTCCTCATCTTTGTTAGATTCAAAGAGGTGGTATGCAATGATGGCAATATTCAAATCCGAATTTCTTCATTTTCAACCTTGTTGCACTGGATATTTTATGCCTCTGTCTGAAAGTGGTAGGTTTTGAATATGTCATTCTTGATTTAAACCATTGAGAAGTCAATAACACATTTGATATATGTCTATTGCCTTTCTCAGTTTTAGTTTTGTCACTTTTATAACATGTTTACTCTTGTTTGTACAGTTTGACCCTTGTTGCTCATGCTCAGTCTTTCTCAGTATTGTTTTCTGTTTTTGTATAAAATCCAAATTACACCTCATCTTATGAACGTGTCTTCTGTGCACAACTTCACCTTTGTTACCCACAGTCACATTTTACCTTTTACTCATTCAATAAAATATGTCAATCTGTTGATTTATGGAAATTCCATGGTTCTACCAAATTGCTAAATCGTACTTAACACAGTATCTAAGTGCATCTTTTGTCTTGTACTTGTAATTTGCTTGATGTCCAAAATCATCTACATACTGTTACTATCAATATTATATAGTGACAAATCTAAAGTTGATTTTCCTGCTAGGTATTTCTTTACTCAACATGATTTAGATTTTGGTAAGACATGTCTATAGCTTGAATGACAAATAAATAGTATTTAATTGAGTAGCTCAATTACATACATTTTCTTTTTTTGTGTTTTCGTCTTGCTCGATCATACTAATGAAAGTGCCTTACAAACACAATATCATTTATTATGCTTTTCATGTTAAAAATTTATATACTTTGTGATGCTGTGATAATATTTATAGTGTGCTTTCTTTCACCGGATATAATGACAGTTGTCACTAGTTGATAACTGTTTCAAAAATTTACCATTACCTTGTAAGGTCATGTCTTAAAGCGGGCTGGCTATGTTGCTAAATGAGTAAATCCTTAACCCAATAACCTGTTTCTAGTTATGAAGACAGGTGTCCACTTTCAGCAGATTGAAAGTTCAGTAGAATGCGCCTTAAGGTGCTTTCTGCTTTATTTTCAGCCTACTTTAAGCTATCAACTGCTAGGATATAGAATATATTTCTTATGTTATATGATCATGACTGTGAACCATTGAACTATGGAGGAAAATTTAATGTTCTTATATAAGAGAAAGACATCCCTTCAGTCTTCATGAACTACCAGCTATAGAATATAGTAAATATCTCTTATTGTGCCTATTCATTTATGTATGTCATGAAACCTTTCTCTTCAGTACAGGAGATAAAACGATGACATATCCATTTGTTTAGGCACATTTCCGTGAAGTTTGCAGATTCACTAATTGTTACTTTCCTTCTTGATTCTCTTGCTTTCATTTGAATGCATTTACTTTCTTTTACCATTTTCCACAAATTTTACCTATGTACATGATATGCTTTATACAAATACAAGTAAAAAGGTCCAAGACTGTAGTGCAGAATCCTTCGTTTTTTAGGCTTCAATTGTCCCCAAAAGCTATAGCTCTCCCTCTTGGACCTCTTTTTATTTTGTAGCTTTCGATTTAACTGTTACTTTCTTCAAATGATGCCATTCAAAATAAATATACAAATCTTTATTTTGCTATCATGTTATCTTTTGTACCTACACTAGTCAGCTTTAAGATCCCCAGGCCTTCAGCGCTTTCAGCGCTTTGATTATACACATTATCGCCCTTGACACTTTCCATAAACATTATTGTTTTACAGCCTTAACTCTTTCGCTGTCAGTGTCGCATCTGTGATTACCTATGCAAACTGTTATGATCCAGATGAGACGCAGAGTAACTCGAGTAACTCGGCGTCTCATCAGGACTTAAACTGTTTGTTACTGTGACTTTTTTAAAAACAAAAGAGAAGAAAAAATAATAATAACTGAAAATTGTAGCAGACGACAAAGTTTGCAGACGACAAAATTTGTCAGCGAAAGCGTTAAACTTTGCAAAATGTTAATCCTTAAACTCGTGCTTGATAAAAGAAGTCATGTAACAAATACATGTCATTAACCCTGTCGGCGCCAAATTTCTAATGTTCGTCTGCAAACCACTTTTGTTAAATCATTCGGTAAAATGAGGAAATGAGATAAATAAATGCAAACTTCAAGGGAATAAAGCACAGATATAGAAATAGAGTTTGAGACAAAAAGTGAAGTCCCTGATCAAACGCCGCCCTGAAAAGGCGGCGTCTGATCTGGGACTGCACTATTTGTCGCGGTGCATTTTTGCGAGGTTAGCGGTGAAAGGGTTTAAAAAGAAAACGAAAAAGGAGATAAACACCAACTAGAAAAAAAGAGAAGAACATTTCTAATTTTCGGCTGCAAACCACTTTTGCTAAATCATTCGGTAAAATGAGGAAATGAGATAAATAAATGCAAACTTCAAACGAATAAAGCACAGCTATAGAAATAGAGTTTGAGACAAAAAGTTAAGTCCCTGAAAAGGAAACGTCTGATCTAGGACTGCACTATTTATCGCGGTGCATTTTTGCGACATTGGCAGTGAAAGGGTTTAAAAAGAAAACGAAAAAAAGAGATAAAAATCGACTTGAAAAAAGAGAGAAAAATATCTCCAACAGTTATTCGTCAGTTGTCTGCTCAAACTGCGAGTCTTGGCCAAACGAATGGCACTGACTACAAGACGATTCACGTGACCTCCGTCAGGGGGGGGGGGGATGACATTGAAATAAACATACACTTATTAACCATCATCCCGTTAAACACCATAAACACGTATTCGCAAACAGCCGGGACCCAGAAGAAACGCCGAGAAACTCGGCGTCTCATCAGGATCAAAGCCGTTTGATATTCGGTCAATAATTACTCAAACTCTTGTTCGAATCGGACGCAGCCCAAATTGCGTCAGATCCAAAATAGAGCAAAAACGTTATTTTTAAAGCAGGATAAGGGCTAAAAAACCAGCAATCGTAGCACGGGATGCTGCACAATAACGTTAATAAACTCTCAATAAATACTGCATGAATGTCAATATAACGAAGCTCATTCGGTCCAATTATTGTTGCGAAGACGATGTCAATCCCTCTCTGCTTCGGATCAACATCAGCGTGATTGAGAATTGTTGTTAACTCTTATAACCCGGATTTTATATAGTGGAATAGTCCATCAGTGCTTAGCTATAGAGTCCATTCAGAATGAGAGACTTAAATTAATTAGATAATGTTCAATTACAAACAGTGCAGACCCTGATCAGAGGGCTCCTCTAGGAGCCATCTGATCTGGGTCTACACTGTTTGTAAATTATGGCAGTGCATGTGTGTCCGGGAGTATGGAATACTTACACTTACTAGAAAACAGTGCACTTACTTGCAAACAGTGCATACACTGATCAGAGTTCTACTCTAGGAGTCCTCTGATATGGGTCTACACTGTTTGTAAATAACAGAGCATGGGTGACCGGGTTTGAAAGGGTTAAACTACCAGAAGGTGTTTACTCCATATATACGCCTTTTTCACGCAATTGCAAACAGAGTAGACCCAGATCAGACGGGGTTTTATCGTTTCATTATAAATTCGTAATTGGCGCTATAAGACTTATCTAGTGTCGTAGTGTGGTGAAACATAATTCACTTATTCAAACCAGACGGCTCCTATAGAAGCCGTTTGATCAGGATATTCTCTGTTTGTAATATACATGTAGATCCGATTCTGCAGTGTTTGTCAGGACAAAGTATCCTATTGTTCAATGTGGCATTATCAGAAATTCATGTAATTAATATTGATGGTGCCATTATCTCTTGCATGTATTAATTTGGTTGCACGTTTGATATTTTTCTCTAATAATTATCTCTAAAGTTTATTAACCCTTCGCTTGCTATTCACGTCAATATACGTACCTGTAAATAGTGAAGACCCAGATGAGACAGCTCCTGCAGGAGCTGTCTCATCAGGGTCTGCACTATTTATAGGATGATTGTGCAACAGTGCACTCCACAGCAGTGATAGCACAGCGATATGCTTGTACACAGTGTAGATATATGTAATTATACAACAGGGCATGGGTAAAGAAGGAGAAATGTATTTTAAAATTCAGCAAGAGAAGGGTTAAAGTCTCATCCAATACAGTGTCATACAAACATAAGATAGTGATTAACATAATAAACACATGATTGGCAATTCTCATACAGAGTTATAAGAGACTGCAATCAAATGCAATCAATAATAATAATAAAACATAAATATCTTTAAACCTCCATAAATAGTCAAGCAAGACATAATGGCATCTTGAATATTAATTAGATTATTTATTATAATAGCACATGGACACATGCATGTTAGACAGAAACTGTAGAATCTTATATATGCTTATACCTTATAGGAGCCGTCTGATCTGGGTCTACTCTGTTTGCAAAAGCGCAGAAAGGCGTATTTATGGAGTGATGGGTTAAAGCATGTGGTTGCTTCAACCTTACCCAGCTGTGAATATATATAATTACAGACAGCAGAAAAATAAACCAAAAAAAAACATTATAAACAATTGCACATGACATCACTACATGCAAGCAAAAAAGAGATATGTTGTGAAAAAAGCTTGTAAAAGCCTCAAAAGGGCTGACTGGGCAGGTAACAGAGGGGTAGTTCTCCGCCAGAGATGAAAGGAAATAGAAACAAAACATACAATTTCTGCTGCATTTCATATATAGACTGATGTGTACAGTAAACCTCTCTACAACGACCACTAAATTACTTAAGTATTTTGTGTTAAAGGCAGGTGGCTGCTTAAAGCAAGGGGAAAGTAAAACAGAACGCTCCTATAGGAGCGTTCTGTTTTACTTCCACCTTGCTTTAAGCTGACACCTGCCCTAAATGCCAACTAATTAACACAATTTAGTTGCCGTTATAGAGAGGTTTTACTGTATATGTTTAATTAAGATGTATGTGCAAATGTAATATTTAGGACTGTCCAAGTCCAGTTGAAAAATAAAAACAAACAAAAGCAATAGCAGAAAAAACGCGGAACTAAAAAAAAAAGGGGGGGGGGGGGTCAACTGCACATTGAACATGTACAGGATGGAGAAGTCCAGGTGCGTATCAGTCTTCGAAACTCCTTAAAGTTATCAATATATCTCAGGTTGTTTGGAAGACTATTCCACACCTGGGCTGCTTCATACCTGAACGACTTCCTACCATAGCTTGAGGTTCTGACAGAAGGTATTTCTGCTGTATTTACGTACCTGAAAGAATAAGAATTATTTTTAAAATTAACAAGATCATGCAAATAAAAAGGTGATAGTTTGTGTAGGTATTTAAAAGATTCTAGAGCTATGCCTCTTATTCTGCTCAGGTGTAGAGTTGGCATGTTTGCTCTTCGTAGAAGTTGTTCATATGATGATGTAAAGTCATTGAAAGTGATACGCAACGCCCTGTGTTGGAGTTTCTCCAGTTTCTCCGTATTGCCTGACGTATAGAGATGCCAAACCAAAGGGCAGTAATTAAACTTCGAACGAATGAAAGATTTGTATATAAGAATTTTATTTTCAGGACTTAATAACTTTTTAACAAGACATTTAGCTGCATTCCAGCTTTTTGGCACATTTTCGTAATTTGTTTATTGAAATTTAGCATAAAATCAATATCTACTCCAAGAAGCTTTACATCATCATCACAAGGTACAATTGCATTGCCGACATTAAATTTTAAACACAAGTCCTTTGTCTTCTTACCAACAGAAATGACCTAAAATTTGTCATGGTTTGCTTGCATATGATTAAAATTAAACCAGTCAATTATAATATTACTTTCAGTTTCTAATGTTGATTTTAGAACAGCACTATCTTTGTGGCAATAAGAGATTGTTTTATCATCAGTATAGTTTATACAGTATTGAATGTTTTACAAAGTAAAATATGTCATTGATAAAAATATTAAAAATCAACGGTCCCAATATAGATCCTTGGGGGACTCCCTTCGAAATTTCAAACCATGAGCTGTTTGCATCTCCTAGTCTGACCATTTGTTTCCTATTTGATAGGTAAATATGTACAAGACTGATCGCATCGTCAGACAGTCCATACGCGCGAAGCTTGATGACTGCAAGTTCATGGGGAAGACAATCGAAAGCCTTTGATAAATCCATCAGTATTGCCTCTATATGGTCCCCTTTGTCTAAGGCTATCTTCCAGTCCTCAACCACGCACAGAAGGGCTGTCTAACAGCTATAGCCAGGTATATTTATCACAATGGTTTCACAAAGTGACTTTTACTGCGTCGTCAAAAGTCGTCAATATGAGGGAATGGGTTTAAGACAGGTAGGCATTAAATACAGGGTGAATGCCATACATAAATCAACTCTGGGAACTTCCGCATGACTTTCATTCGTCTTAGACAGACACATGTCCCAATCTTTCTTTACCCACAGTTCGAATAAGCGAGATTTTACTGTGTAACGTTAAGCTACGATCAGAGACCATTTAACAGCAAAGTATAATGTAGGAGTTTGAGTCTGGACCAGAGACCATTGAGCAAACATTTAATGAGTTTGAGCTTGTACGAGGGAACCATTAAGCAACATAATGAAAGAGTTTGAGCTTGGACCAGAGACAATTGCAGCAAACTGCAGGAGTTTAAGTTTGGGCCAGAGACCCTTTAGTATGATTTCGCTGGAGAGATTCCTCAATTTTGTTTAAAGACGTAAGCAGGGTGTCAAACAGTTTGGATCCTGATGAGACGCCGAGTTACTCGGCGTCTCATCTGGATCCAACCTGTTTACAAATATGATTACAGATCTGCAAGCAGCAGGTTCAGGGCTAATACAGAAAAACACGATGTAACGTTCGTGTAAGAGCTAACCTATGTCACTTTAAAATTGTTCGATAAGCTTAACCCTTTACTCTATGAATATTCATGTAAGACATAATAACATCATGAATATTCATTAGATTAATTGTTATAATATGAAAAATGCACACAGGATTTTAGGCTATGACCATATATATATTACCTATATATCATAAGCATACAGAGCAGACCCTGATCAGGCGGCTCCTACAGGAGCCATCTGACCTAGGTCTACTTTGTTTGCAAAGACGTAGAAAGGCGTATTTATGGAGTAAAGGGTTAAAGAGACCACTACTGCAATATTCGTATATACATGCACGTCAAGAAATGTTACATCTTCCGTTGAAGATGCCTGGAATTTAACGACATTTGAAGAATTAGCATTCTAAGACCCGTAATTCCCATACCCAAGAGACAATACTTTGCAATAAAATGCAGACATGTCTTTAATATCTGTAGAAGTATCAGGTTTGCTGTACGGATTATATGAAGTTCAATACACGAAGGTGAGTGACATGCGTTGAATAATGTTTGTGATTGAATGTAATTTTCTTTTCTTTATTTCTGTCTGTATTGTATTTCATTTTCGGTGGAAGAAAATCTTGCAATTCTTATACTATACTGCTGTTGTGCTATTATATTTGAAATTGGATAGTCGTCGGAACAGTGACAGCTTAGCAATAATTCACAGATCAGTGAATAGCTCATTTTTCTTTGCCGTCGTATAAAAAAGTGATTTTGTTTGTTTGTTTGTATCGGAGAATTACAGTAAAACCTCTCTATAACGGCCACTAAATTACATCAAGTATTTTGTGTTAAAGGCAGGCGGCTGCTTAAAGCAAGATGAAAGTAAAACAGAACGCTCTTATATGCGGAACATTAACCTTTTATCTTATAGATACGCATATTAACCATTTACATGTACATGTATCTACGCACCTTAACCCTTTATCTTATAGATTAGCACCTTAACCATATATTTTATAGATGTGCACCCTTAACCTTGTATCTAATATATACGCACCTTAACCCTTTATCTTATAGATACGCACCTTTAACCAGTTATCTTATATATAAGCACCTTCACCATTTATCTTATAGATACGCACCTGAACCATTTATCTTATAGATACGTACTTTAAACCTTTGCCTCACATATACGTAGTTAGCCTCACATACACGCACTTTAACCCTTTACCTTATAAATACGTACTGTTCATGTAAGAAATAAATAGTTAATCAATAATAATCAGACGATTTTTATAATGACACATGGCCACTGGAACTTTTGACAATTGAAGAATCTGCGGAGTCAGATCTGCATTATTTGATAAGCAAACAAATCAGACCCTGATCATCTTGTTTCTAGAGGAGCCGCCTGAGCTGGGTCTACTCTGTTTGCAAATGCGCTAAACAACGTATTTATGGAGTACAGGAGTAACAAATTTGCAAACAAACAGAGTACACCTAGACGAGACGACTATTTGTCTATAGAATTATATAGATCTGATTCTACAGTTTCTGTCATGTCGTAACCTTCATAGGTTCATATGACATTATAAAATGAAGCCAATCAGTATTCATGGTGCCATGATTTCGTACATAAATATTAATGAGGTAAAGGGTTAACCCTTTCTTCCATAAATATGCCTTTCAACGCCTCTGTAATAATCACTTCTACAAAACTACAAAATTCTATTTTTTTCTTTTCTCTAGTTAATGCTCCTTTTCGGTAGATTTATTCAAAGAGGTTGGACATAAAAATAGCCTATGAGGGAATGGGTTAAACAAGCTGGCAGAATGCTCTTGAATGATACTCTTTCTGCACGACTTTGTTCATCAATAATAAACCACAATCCCGACAGAAATAAGGTGTGAAAGGACATTAAATCATGCACTTGTTTTTAATTACCCCATCAACATTCTCACGATCGTTTTAACCCTTTCCCTCATATAAACGCCTTTTCACGCATTTGCAAACAGAGAAGACCCAGATCATTTATAATAGATCTGACACTTTCCACCAAATACCATATCCTGTGTAAAACCTCTCTATAACGGCCACTAATTTACATCAAGTATTTTGTGTTAAAGGCAGGTTGCTGCTTAAAGCAAGGGGAAAGTAAAACAGAACGCTCCTATAGGAGCGTTCTGTTTTACTTTCACCTTGCTTTAAGCAGCCACCTGCCCTAAATACCAACTAATTAACACAATTTAGTGGCCGTTATAGAGAGTTTTAACTGCATACTATTAAACATATCGGCAAATAAATATTCATGTTGTCATTATTTCTTACCTGAATATTAAACACGGAACGAGTTTAAAGTAATTTTATTTTATGATAATTTGGCAATGTTTGGCGTCATTAGAACTTGTCTCACAGATTTATTTCTTCCTTGCCGATGTTCTGACACTCTTGTTATCCAGTTCACAACTTTCACCTTAGTCACAGACTAGTATACTGCACAGGCTACACTAGAAACTGTCCTAAACGGCCATTCATTTATTCAATATAGGTGTTAACAAGCAGTTTGTTTCTTAACCTTTAGCCTGCTGAGCAAATTATTTTTGCAGATTTGTTCACCTACTACATATTCCAAATTAAAGCTATAATAAATATGTCTACCAAAATACAATCAGGACGTCAAACAGTTTGGATCCTGATGAGAGGCCGAGTCATCTGGATCCAAACTGTTTGCATAGGTATTCATCCATCCGCCAAAAGCAAGCTAAAGGTTAATGCAGGACAAAAGAAATGCAGAAAGCTCCTATAGGATCTCTGCATTACTTTTGATATGCATTAAGCTACCATCTGCTTTACAGACCCATATTTGGCGGCCAAAGTGTAAACAACCCTTAAGAAAAACGCTTTTGCAAAGTATACTGGACTAGCAAGCAGAGATCGAGACAGATGTGAATATGCAGACATAAATGAACCCTGCGCAGAGAATGAGATTGTAGAGTTAAACTTGCTTCCTGTGGCGTAAGCTTTTTTACTTAGGTAAATGTCATTTTTTGCAAAAATACCACTTGTTCCCTGTGGCTGATGGACTTCCTTGATGGCACATGTAATATGATTGCATCGTCGTGCACACATACGTGCATCGTAAATTTGCAATATACCATAAAGCAGAGATACTGACAAATAAGAATGGCATAGCATGTCAATAAACCAACAACACGCTCATAATTACGCCTCTAAGTCTCCAATAAACTTTCCATGAATGTCTATATAACGAAGCGAATTGAATTCAGGAGAATGCCAATTCATCTCATATTGAATAAATGTCACTGTAATTGAGAGCCAAACTGCAGCCCGCTCCTACGTCCTGTTTAAAGGGAATTTGTGATAACCTTTACAAACAGTTTGGATCCTGATTACTCACCGTCTAATAAGGATTCAAACTGGTTGACAATTTGACACTGGATTCTTAACCCTTAACTCAGTATATACGCATTTCTACACCTTTTCTAACAGAGTGGGCCCAGTTCAGACGGCTCCTGTAGGAGCCGTCTGATCAGGGTCTGCTCTGTTTGCTTATAATATTATATAGATATGATTCTACAGTTTCTGTCAATGACCAAAGATTTCCTGTGGCTATATGCTTTTAATTATATACTAAATTATACTAAACATATAACAATCTAAGTCATATTCATGGTGTCATTATGTCTTAAATGAATATCCATGGAGTAAAAGGTTAACCATTTCACCGCCGATGTCGCATAAATGCACAATGACAAATAGTGCAGTCCCAGATCAGACGTGGCCTTTTCAAGACGGCGTCTGATCAGGGACTTCACTATTTTTCTCAAACTCTATTTCTATATATGTGCTTTATTCCTTTGGAGTTTGCATTTATTTATCTTATTTCCTTATTTTACCGAATGATTTAACAAATTGGATTGCAGACGACAATTAGAAATTTGGCGCCGAAAGGGTTAAAAGAAAAGTAATAGAAGACAATTTCCTTCTATAATAAAGCAGGTAACATTTTCTACATATGATAATTGTTTAAAGTGTATAAGGTTAACCCCATAGACGTCTTTTAGCAACTTTGAAAACCGAGTAGACCCAGATTAGGTAGGTACCGTCTGATCAGGATCTGCTCTTTTTTTCTTATGAAACAACATACAGTAGAACCCCTCTAATGCGACCACTTAATGAAAAAAACATGGATGTCTTTATAAGCAGGTGGTTGCTTAATGCAGGGCAAAAGTAATACAGAAAGCTCCTCTAGGAGCTTTCTGCATTACTTCCTGCATTAAGCTACCACCTGCCTCTACAACCCAAAATTATACCTCATTTAGGTGGCCGCGTTAGAGGGGTTTTACAGTATATTTATTTCTACTGTTTCTTCCTTGGCGCAAATTCCCTTGCTCATGTTGCTACTAAATATCATACACTTTGCTCCATAAATACGCCTTTCTACGCATTTGCAATGTTAACCAAAAATTGAAATTCAGGGTCTGTTCATGTTTGCTTATAATATCCCTTAGCTTGCTATTCACGTCAATATACCTACCTGTAAATAGTGAAGACCCAGATGAGACAGCTCCTGCAGGAGCTGTCTCATCAGGGTCTGCACTATTTACAAATTGATTGTGCAACCAGCACACTCCACAGCAGTGATTGCACAGAGAAATACTTGTACACAGTGAAGATATATGTAATTATACAACAGGGCATGGGTAAAGAAGGAGAAATGTATTTTAAAATTCAGCAAGCGAAGGGATATCATATATATATAGTTCTGCAGCTTCTGCCATGCCATGGCCAAAAGTCCCTGTGTCCATGTGCTAGTATAACAATTAATCTAAACTAATATTAATTATGTCATTATTTCTTGCATGAATATTCACGGGGTAAAATGTTAAATGATTTACGTAACACTGGTTTCTTCAATATGCATTCGCCGCGAGCTCTGCTTTATTACAGCCCTAGAACTTCGATAAACGTTGCATGAATGCCAATGAACCGCCAAGTAATGAATATCAGCACACTGCCAATATTTCTCTGATCGGATAAATGCCAGAGTCACTGAGAGAGCTGCTGTTTTATGAAGAACTCTGCTTGGATGATGCCTGTCAGAAGTGTTTGTATTCCGAGACAAGCTGTTGGAGATATTTGCTATATTACAGAAGCAATGAAATATGTCTGTCTATAACCTGGGTGTCATGTGGATTTTCTATTTATTTTTCTTCCGAAATAGAAGCATTTGTATTCCTTGACAGGCAGTTCGAAACGCGTACTTCATTACTTTAGAATTGAAGTCCTGGAAGATTTTTCTTCAAATACAGAAGCATTGTATCTCTGGACAGGCAGTTAGAAACACTTACATGTATTTTATTACAGTATACCTGTCTTTAACCTGGAATATTTGTGATTTATTTTCATTTTTTTCAAATTAGAAGCATTGGTATTCCGGGGACAAGAAGTTAAAAACAATCACCATATTACAGTAGGACTGAAATACGTTTGTATGTAACCCGGGCACTTCTGATTTTTGTTTTGATTTTCTTTCGAAATAGAAGCAGTGGTATTCCTAGACAAGGCAGTTGGAAACTCTTACTTCATTACAGTAGAATATGAGTATGCTTGTCTATAAACAGGAAGACCTGTGATATTTCTTTTTGTTTTCGTCCGAAATAGAAGCATTGCATTCCTGGACAGACAGTTTGAAATACTGACTTTATGACAGTAGAATTGAAACATGTCTGTCTCTATTTTCGTCAAAATTAGAAGCATTGGTATTCTGCGACAAGCAGATGAAAACACTCACAATATTACAGTAGGCTTGAAATATGCCTGTTTATAAGTGTTAGGCGCTTGTGTGGCGGCCGTAAAAAGTCGCCCAGTACTTCATTCTCAGTGTTGTTATATTTTCTGGTCCTTCGGAATCATTAGTTTTGATGTTATTAGTATTGAATACTGCTTAAGCCGGTGCTAGTGGGCATAGGTAGTGTTGCACTTTTAATTACTACTCATGAACAGACTCAGTAAAACC
The DNA here is from genome assembly GCA_963576725.1 of Azorinus chamasolen. Taxonomy (NCBI): domain Eukaryota; kingdom Metazoa; phylum Mollusca; class Bivalvia; order Cardiida; family Solecurtidae; genus Azorinus; species Azorinus chamasolen. The sequence continues at coordinate 56,585,003 of OY755241.1, forward strand.
GAGTCTGCAATTTTCTATTTTCACATTGCTACTTTAGCTTTCGAATAATCTCCTACTTCCAGAATATATTTATAAACTGGAAGATTGGTGAATATTCCATTTTCTATTTTCCTTAAAAAACATTGTAATTTCCGCGACGAGCATTTGGAGACATTCGCTTTATTACAGAAGCAATAAAACATATTTGTCTATTACATGAAAGACTTGTTAATTATCTGTTTTCCTTTGAAATAGGCAATTTCCATTCAGCTGAAATTGGATACGGTAAAACTCTCTCATGTCACAACCATAAGATGATTCATGGGTCCTAGAGGCAGTTGGTAGCATAATATAGGACGAACGGTATGCTGAAAGCTCCTATAGGAGCTTTCTGCGTTACTATAATCCTGCATCAACTTTTTCGGCGTCAATTTTCTAACTGTCGTCTGCAACCCAATTTTGTTAAATAATTCGGTAAAATCAAGAAATGAGATAAACGAATATAGAATTCAAATGAATAAACCATATATCTAGAACTAGATATTGAGACAAAAAGTGAAGTCCCTGATCAGACGCCGCCTTGAAAAGGCGGCGTCTGATCTGGGACTGCACTATTAGTCGTGGTGCATTTATATATAATAAATGCGACATTAGCTGCATGTGAAAGGGTTAACCCTTTCCCTGTTCTATATTTATTTCAAATTTCAATACCTACTGAATATTCATGGACAAATACCGGTAGTTATAGTGGAATATGAAAATTGAATCATAGTAGACATTTGAGAAAGTAAAGAAACATTTTTTTATAAGATTACATAAGCAAACTGAGCATTCTCCTTTTCACAGTTTGCTCCTATAGGAGCCGTCTGATCTGGGTCTACCCTGTTTTCAAATGCATGTAAATACGTGGGAAAGGGTTAAGCAGACACCTGCTTTTAAAGACACCTGTGCTTATTTACTTAGTGGTCGCTTGAAATAGGTTTTACTGTAGTTATAAGATAACATTGAACTAACAGAAAGCACATTTATATACATGTAGTTATGATAAGTCAAAACAAAACTGATACCAGCATTACGACTTATAGAATAAACCTCAGAAAGGTGTAAATTCTGGTGGATATTAAAGCGTCTTTATGACACAAGAAAGACAAAAGATTTCCAAGATAACAAGCATTTACTCCATAAATACGCCTTTCTACGCCTTTGCAAACAGAGTGGACCAAGATTAGGTTCTGTTCTGTTTGTTTATGATGTAATATAGATATGATTCTACAGTTTCTGTCATGGCTGAAAATTCTTGAGTCCATATGCTATTATAGCAATATATAGAGGATCTGACATGAGTGTTCTTATTAAATTCGTCTTTTTAAAACGATAAAAAAAACTCGCTAAAGCTCGTTTTTTATCGTTTTAAAAAGACTCATTTAATAAATCCAATAATCATGAACACGAATGCAAGATCCTATTTATAACATAACACACACAAATGTTATTTGCAGCCAATATTTCAGCAGTAACGTGGATTGTTATAAATTCTCCTTACATATAGAAATGATGAATGAAAGGTGTTATTAGGTTCGCTAGGTAACTGGGACAAAGTAGGTCCAAAGTTTCCAACTTTTTTTTACTTACTGTCATATCAACCAGGATCTAATTCAGACCTCTCTGGTATTCAATTTAACTGTGATAGTTTATGATACAAAAACATACAGAAACACGTAAAAATAAATTTTGAGTTACAGTTTTGACATACATAGTTACAAACACGTCACATTATGACGTCATTGTTCACAACTTGTGTCTATGTAAAGCGCGCCATTTAAATGAAGACTCACATACAGTCGCCAACTTGTCTGACACTCACTGTCAATGGGATTCAAAATGCGCCTTCGTTTTGGTATATTAAGCCCTTCGTTAGTGTTGTATACACATGGACATGGACATTTCCACCGAGAAACAAAAATCTCGATTCAAGTTCAGTGAAAATGTTTGAAATGGACAAAAGATTCAGTACGAACTGCTGCACAAAATGTGTTGGAACAGGAGGAAGATTTTCGCGATCAGCTGAGTATAACATATTTGAAATATGTTTGTGCTGTGCTGGATTCAGATGACTATAGTTGTTGATTGACGAGATATTTTTATGAGTAGAAATCTGCATAAACAAAAGGACATGCGGTAAAGAAATTGCAAAGTTGTGGAGGCATTTTCTATGTAGAATGGATTGTATGGGTCAGAGTAGCTGGTAGGTCTTTTTTGGCATACATTTTGTATATAATTACTGACAGCGATTACAATTTGTATTATTTTATCGAAATTAAGGCGCAAGTGCCAACAATCCTTTGCCATCTATCGTGACTCAATCGTTGACAGGTAGGTCACCGTCCGCCAGTTTGTTTGTTTTGACAACGCGTATGAATACAGTTTGGTCGTTCGAATGTTATTCACTAGTGAATATATGCCCGTGAATATCAAAAAATAAATGATAGTGTTACGTCACGCTGAAGCCACGAGTTATGTTATAAATTTAATTAATATTCATTATGTCTTATAATAATATTCATGGAGTAAAGCGTTAAGAAAAACGAGTATGGGTATTAAAGTGCATATAACTTAAACACTTACAATACATCCCCCTTAACCCTTCTCTTGCTGAATTTTAAAATACATTTCTCCTTCTTTACCCATGTCCTGTTGTATAATTACATATATATTCACTGTGTTCAAGTATTTCGCTCTGCAATCACTGCTGTGGAGTGCATTGGTTACACAATCAACTTGTAAATAGTGCAGATCCTGATGAGACAGCTCCTGCAGGAGCTGTCTCATCTGGGTCTTCACTATTTACAGGTAGGTATATTGACGTGAATAGCAAGCGAAGGGTTAAAGTGCATATAGCACAAACACTTACAATAAATCCCCCTTAAAACAAGAGCATCGCATGCGGCTGCCAACATTCGTCTGTTCGAATGCATGAATGAATGGTGTTTTAAGGTCCATCAACACTGATGGTCATTTAGAGCCGAATAAATAATGTAAATAAAACTATATGATGAAATCAAACAACGACAATCTCACTTGATTATGTTAATGTCAGTCCCGATCAACAGTCTTGAAAAGAATATAAGGACAAAACATAATCGACATTAAAAACATACCTTTCAAAGTTTAGAATATATATTAACGGTTTTAAAAAAAATCAAATATTTTTGGTATTTCTACCAATTCAAACAGTTCCCGTAGAGAATCTGTTTGAAAGAAACTATTTCTGATTAAGTGTAAATCAGCACATTCAATGAGAATGTGCTGAATTGTATAAGGCTAAAAACGAAATAAACATTCAGGTTGCACTTCACCTTTAAGTAAAAATGAATGAGTTAAAAAATGAATGTCCAATTCTTATTTTAAGGCCAATACGACTTCATCACGCCGAATTGGTAGACGTGAATAAAAATATTCACATAGAATAGGTTTAACAGCATGGAGCTTGTTATAAGTTTCTTCATTCCAAGACTCCTGCCATTTATTTAGAATATGTCTAGTAATTTTTGGCTTGAAATCCGAATACGGAAGTCTCATATTAGATTCAGGCGATTCGAGGGCAGACTTCGCTGCAATGTCCGCCCTCTCATTGTCCTGTATTCCACAATGACTAGGTATCCAACAAAATATGACATTTTTTGAATTAGTCATCTCATGGTATTTTAAGTTATTAATAAGAACATTTTTGTAGAACATTTACTCAGAGATTGCAAAATAGAAAGAGAATCCGAAAAGACTATATGTTTACTATATGATTTTCCAGCAATACAACCAAGAGCCAAGTCAATACCTTTGAATTCTGCTGAAAAAAATGGAGGCATTATCGGGAAGCCGAAACTTTTGTTTCTGTGTCATCAGCCACATAGGCAAGTGCGACCCTCTCATCATCTTTTGAACCATTAGTATACACTTGTTCAAATCTTCAAATCTTGAAATTATTTCATTTAAAATAGAACTGAATTCAAGCGAGCTTGTTTCAGAATTTATATGCCGTGTTAGTTCAAAAATAACTTTTGGTGGTTTAATAGTCCAAGGTGGTATAGATTCAACTTTAGTCTTTTCAACTAAAGACAAATCTATATCACTATTTTGAAAACAGTTTTTCATACGTATTCCAAAAGATGGAATTACATTTTCCTTTGATTCAAATAAACGCTGACATTTGGGTTTAAAAAACATTTTTATGAGCTGTATTGGATTGGTTTGAAGCTAATTTAGAGGTATACTGCATGGATAGTTTTTCATGACGAGAGTAAAGTGATGGCTCATTCGCCTCAACATATAAACTTTTAGCAGGGGATGTCCTAAAGGCACCCAATGCTAAACGTAAACCTTGGTGATGAATTGGATCAAGCATCTGCAAGTATGATTTTCTTTCAGAGCTATATACAATAAATCCATAATCAAGTTTGGACCTCTGTTCGATTATAGAACGGCCACTAAATCACATCAATTATTTCGTGTTTAAGACAGGTGGCTGCTTAAAGCAAGATGAAAGTGAAACAGAACGCTGCTATATATAGGAGCGTTCTGTTTCACTTGCATCTTGCTATAAGCTGCCACCTGTCCTAAATAACAACTATTACTCGGTGCAAAAAGAAACGTACATTTTTCATCATAGTATTATTTATATATCGAACGTACATCTCTGTGAATTTATGTTTTTATTATAGTCAGTAGTTCTGTCTGGTGTAATAAATGATGAAAAAAAGAGCTTAATTATTGACATCTTATCAGTAACAACACAACCTATACAATTCATCTGTCCCTTGTGCACGGTACATGAACGGTGTGCCTTTCTTTTTGCACCGAGTGTAATTAACACTTTCCCTCATATAAACGTGTTTTCACGCATTTGCAAACAGAGTAGACCCAGATCAGACGGATCCTAGAGGAGCCGTCTGATCAAGGTCTGCTCTGTTTGCTAATAAAATTTGATAGATCTGTTTCTTTACTTTCTTAAATGTCTACAATGTTGTTAATGAATATTCAGTAGGTATTGAAATTTGACCTAAATACAGAAAAGGGAAAGGGTTAATACAATTTAGTGGCCGTTATAGAGATGGTTTACTGTACATCACTATCAGACGCCAACTCTCTGATCTATGTCTACTCTGTTTGCAAAAGCACAGAGGTTAAAAGGTCCAGATCTTGTCGTTTAAAGACAGATTGGACTGTACGCGACTCGTTCAATTCCTCGCTTTATCAACGTTACGTAGAGATTATCAATCTCTGTCGTTCGGCTACAAGTGTCATTTAACGCCAATGTGATTTCAGCAATGTATCTTTTTTCCGGGCTGACTTCGTTTAAGCATTTCTTGATTAAAACCCAACCGTAAAAAACGCAATATGCACGCACTGACATTGGAATGATAGCTTAACAGCAATGCATGCCATCTAGGCTAGTAGCGTAGGAAGTAAAACAAAACAATATAATTTAAGATCAGGACCAAACCTTAAATCGGTTTAAAAGACTCGTAGAGACCATTCTAAAGAGTGGTCACAACATAGGATTTGGCGGAGAAAGGACGATTTTAGTATTTGAGTATGCGCCTTTATCTGTAGCTCTGGTGTTTACGTTTACTAAAATTGTATAGCTACAGTAAAACCTTTCTATATAACGACCACTAAATTACATCAAATAGTTTGTGTTAAAGGCAGGTGGCTGCTTAAAGCAAGGTGAAAGTAAAACAGAACGCTCCAATAGGAGCGTTCTGTTTTACTTTTACCTAGCTTTAAGCAGCCACCTGGGCTAGATACCAACACATTAACACAATTTAGTGGCCGTTATAGAGAGGTTTTACTGTATTCCTATGGGACTTGAAACTAACATTGAGTATCTAAAAAGCCTGATCGTATCAGAAGTATCCAAATGTGCGCAAGATCAAAATATGAGCAGGCATTATTGTTTAAAATAATGGTGTAAAGGACAAGTGCTAACGTTTGTACTGTCTTGTTCAAAGTCGTCCATCTTTAAGGTAAAGAGTACATAGAAAACCCCTCTGAAACCAGACGTTCAGTTTAGTATAAATATCAGTCTTGTAGACAGGTGGCAGCTAAATGCAGGGTGAAAGTCATGCAAAAGGCTCCCAGAGAAGCTTTCAGCATGATTTTCTCCCTGCATTAAACAGCCACCTGCCTAAAACTATCTAAAATCTTCTGTACTGGAATTACTGTTTAGAGTTGTTTCACAGAACATGTACTTATAAAGTAAAACCCCGCTAATGCGACCACCTAAAAGAGGTATAATTATGGGTGCTAGATGCAAGTGGTAGGACAAAAGTAATGCAGAAAGCTCCTAGAGGAGCACCTAGGATATTTCTGCATTACTTTTGTCCTGCATTAAGCAACCACCTGCTTATAAAGAGACCCATGTTTATTCATTAAGTGGTCGCATTAGAGGGGTTCTACTGTACTTGCAGTGTTTCCAAGGCAGACACTTTTATAATTATTATGGTGGTAATTTGAGATAGGAATTTGTCTGCTATAACACATATGCTGCTATCCGTGACATGACTTTCATTTTTGCGATCAGTTTGGATCCAGACGAGACTCGGCCAATAGAGTCTGTTTGGTCAATAATTTCTCAAAAGATTGATCAAATCAGAAAAAAGTCAACTTTGCACCAGAACATATTATTTGTTTTCAAAGAGGAGTAGAGGCTAAGAGCTTATTAACCGTTCATCTGTTCTGGAACTACAACCAGCATGGTGTCAGTAAAACGATTTTTTTCAGTGCATAGAGGTCGTACGTTATTTATCTATTAGCCCTTTCCCTGTTTAATGTTAAAGTAAGACATAATTACGCTATGAGTATTAATTGGCTGGACTTTTATAATAGTATTTTTACACATGATATTTTGGTATTAGTAAAAACTGTAGAGTCAGATATATTATTGTTTCATAAGCAAATTGAGTAGACCCTGATCAGATGGCTCCTACATAATATTGGTCTACTCTGTTTGCAAATGCGTGAAAAGCGTTTATATGAGGGAAGGTAATAATCCACACTGACGCCTTTTTACGCCTCTGTAAAATCAGATTTTTAAACCATTGTGATAAATAGAGCTTTTGCTCCATAGAAGCAAATACTCTATTTCTTCAAATCGGTTTTAAATTTTTGAGAAACTGCCAACCGAGTGAAATGGGTCAGAGAACGTTTTGATCATACCTCGAAATACTGGATAAGGGTTAACCCATGTTTGCCATGCGGTTTTATAAAATGGACAAAGACAAACACATCAGACCCAGACAGGGTTCCTGAGGGAGTTATCACATCAGGGTCTGCACTATTCGCTTCCCGAATTATTTTCCAAAGGTCATTTTAAAAAGATAATTGGATCGGTTCGTAATAGTTATATGTACAGTTAAACTTCAATATCTTGAACTTCATTAGGACCATTCAAATTAGTTCGAGATAAGAGAGGTTCGACTCATCCGATTTATAATCTGACAAATATCTCAAGTTCACAGCTTATTGCAGGTCTAAAGTAATGCTGAAAGCTCCTGCAGGAGATTTCAGCATTACTTTAGACCTACATTATGCTGCCACGTGTGTTTCTAGATAATGTGTAGTGATATATTTTAGAAAATATCCTGTATTTTAAATTTTGGAAGGACTGAAATTCTAGTTCGAGTTATCGGAGTTCGAGATATCGAAGTTCTACTGTATATACGAGGACGGGTTCAACAGGAACGGTTAACATGCACATATTCCGTTTGACAACACAGAAACCCTAGAATTATGTCTATATTTTCATCAGCAAACAGCAAACAGACGGCCATTGAGGCCAAATTGAGAGGCCGACTGATTTTGGTCTGAAGCTTGTACAAGCGTGAAAAGGCATGTCCCGATACCGTATACAGAGCCTTAGGGTAAACTCGTCTTTCATTTGCTAATTCGGATAAAGTAAATGGTCGTATGCAGAAGTATATGAAGCGAGTTGGTTTTGATTCAGTTTTTATCAAATTTAATACGCTTAGACAGTTCGAGAGAAAGTGGGAGAGAGAGAGAGAGAGAGAGAGAGAGAGAGAGAGAGAGAGAGAGAGAGAGAGTGGGAGAGAGAGAGATGAGAGAGATGAGAGAGAGAGAGAGAGAAAGAGAGAGAGGGGGGGGAGAGAGAATTTAATACGTTTAGACAGTTCGAGAGAGAGTGTGAGAGAGAGAGAGAGAGAGAGAGAAGAGAGAGAGAGAGAGAGAGAGAGGGGGGGGGGAGATGCGGTTAATTTGGATTTATACTAAACAAATCTGCGACGTAAGCTGTATAGACATAAAGCGTCCATGCTGTCTTTCGATTCTTTAGAGGCTTAATTGACTATTGCTTTAATGACTATCTGTTTTAAGTTAAAGTAAGGGTTTATGCAATAAACGTATTGCCTTCTTTTCTATATTGTTGTTTCTCCGTTTCTCTCCTAGAGAGAGAAAGAGGGAAGATGGGAAAGGAGGGATGGAGGGAGGGACAAAGAGAGAGAGAGAGAGAGAGAGAGAAGTAAGTCAAATTGGTTAGTGTGGAACGAAGGGCGGTAATCAATAAACGCTTTTGCAACAAATCGGATAGAATTATCTCCCTTCCAAGAATCCTAAGTTGCCTCACAAAATTTAGTATTGACGTTCAGCATGCTACTAATGATGGTTTCTATTGCAAATATTTTGTTTCCAGATCAGACGAAATATAACTTCGTTGTCTCATAAGGATAAACTTTTGATACTAGGTTTATATATTTAACCCGTTACTCCATGAATATTCATGAAAGAAATGATTTCATCATGAATAATAATTAGAATAACTTTTAAAATGGAAAATTAACATATAATTTTTTTCTGTAGAGGAAATTGTAGAATCGTATCTTATTTTATATTATAAGCAAACAGAGCAGACTCTGATCAGACGGCTCCAATAGGAGCCGTCTGATCTGGGTCTACTCTGTTTGCAAAGGCGTAGAAATGTGTATTTATGGAGTAAAGGGTTAAAAGACAATGTAGTGTATGTTTTTAAATATACAGTAGAACCCCTCTAATGCGACCATTTAAAGAATAAACACGAGCGTCTAAATAAGCAGGTGGTTGCTTAATGTAGGACAAAAGTAATGCAGAAAGCTCCTCTAGGAGCTTTCTGCATTACTTTTGTCCTGCATTAAGCTACCACCTGCACCTAACACCCAGAATTATACCTCTTTTAGGTGGTCGCATTAGCGGGGTTTTACTGTATATTGTGACCACTCTTTAGAATCGTTTCGAAGAGACTATTCTAAAGACGAAACGATTCTAAAGAGTGGTCACAGTATAGGGTTTAGTGGAGAAATAAAGGAGCTATTGTTGAAAATGTTTAAATTTACGCACCTTATCTGGGTCTCTATAGTAACTACATGTACCCTTAAAAATGTCGACCGCATAAACTTATACAGTAGATGTAATTATCTCGCTTTAAAAACAGGAGTTTCAAACAATTTTGAATCCTAACGCTGTGGACTGTTTTTCACACAATTAATCCTTATGGTGATTTACTGAGGATGATCACCAACTGTGATACAGTCAACGAAAGTAAAAAAATAAAAAAAAATAAAAAATAAAATAAAAACCAGATCTAAAATTGACATTAATTCTCGAAAGGATGTATTTTCAAGAAGTATGGACTTTTTCATTAGTAGGATGAACCATATATAACTGACACATTTGACTTCATTATGTTATGATAGATTGATCTTCAAGGCTTCAACACAAACAGATATTTTCTTAACTTTAACTCATTTCCTTTTGGTGCCTTTGTAAAAAAAATCATTTTTTGAAACCAATGTGATAAATAGAGCATTTGCTCCATAGGAGCAAATGCTCTATTTATCACAATGGTTTCAAAACTATACAATTCTAAAACTCTCCCTTTTTCTAGTAAACGTTTCTATTCAGTAGATTCATTCAAAGAGGTTTTATCTCAAATTTAGTCTAGGGGGAATGGGAATAGGTCTATTCTGCAAATGTGATAAAATGCATATCTACAAAGTGCAACGGTTAAGAACATAAGACGTCTAAGATATGTTATCAGACTGAAATACATAAAATATTAATTAAATGTATTATACCGTGGGTGCCCCGTCTGATGGGACGAATATAGTTTTACCAGACATGTAAATCCTCAATCTAAGACATTAATAAATAAATTAAATTAATGGTCAGATACTGTCACCGTCAAGTTACGTCACAGACAGAATTTGTCACTTCCGCAACCCTTTCCTCCATGCATACATCTTTGCAAACAGAGTAGAGTAGATCCAGATCAGATGGCTCCTATAGGAGCCGTCTGATCAGGGTCTGCTCTGTTTGCTTATGAAATAATATAGATATGATTCCATAGTTTCTAACATGGCCAATCATGTCCAATGTGACAATATAAAAATAATTTAAGTGATATTCATACTGTTGTTTCTTTCATAAATAGTCATGGAGTAAATCCCAGCAGGTACACATTAGATGACAAATGATTAGCCAACCTCCAACGCAGATATCTCTCCTAATCGCTACGCTGAAGAGATGTCCGCACGAAGTGACAAGGGAGATCACTGTGAGGAGTTTGATGATCAGCTTGTCGTTCGGCACAGAAGCGATTGCCAGACCACGAGCGTAGCCGAGGCCAAATGCAATGTACGCACCGTGACTATAGGGGCCTGGGGAATGCTTAGAACGGCCTAATTTTAAAACCACTGTGATAGATAGAGCATTTGCTCCTACAGGAGCAAATGCTCTATTTATCACAATGGTTTCAAAGGGTGACTTTTACAGAGGCATCAAAAGGCGTCAGTATGAGGGAATGGGTTAAAGCTTACTTGAGAAGACAGAACGTTTATTAAAGTATACTCCCCTTAACCTTCAATATCTGTTCCATTTTGGGCATAATAAGGTTTTCACCTTTCAGTTTAATGTTACGCACGTGCGTATAGCTAGCCACGTTCCTGATTGCATACTGATCAAGCAATTTTTTATACTTTTATACTAGTATTCGCTAAGTGGTCGCTTTTAATACGTTCTACGTGTATTGTTTAGTAAAACCTCTCTATAACGGCCACTAAATTACATTAAGTAGTTTGTGTTAAATGCAGGTGGCTGCTTAAAGCAAGGTGAAAGTAAAACAGAACGCTCCTATAGGAGCGTTCTGTTTTACTTTCACATTGCATTAAGCAACCACCTGCCCTATATACCATCTAATTAACATAATTTAGTGTCCGTTATAGAGAGGTTTTACTGTACTTCTGTTGTTGATCACTCTGCCACCGATCACTAGCGACAGGCTACGGACATAGTAATTAGTAGTATTACTAATAAGCGTCTACTTATTTACAAAATGTTTGAATACAATAAAAACAAAGTATTTGCTAACAAAAACTACACAATTCATACATGCATTATATCCAATCAATTCCTTGACCATCTGGACATCATTCATTATAAAAGAGCAGAAGTACTGAGTAGTTTAGGACTGTCCTAAACGGCCATTAATTTATTTAAAATAAAAATCTTAAAATGCAGGTGGTTGCATAATGCAGCGCACAACTAATACAGTAAACTCCTATATGACCTGCATTAAGCTACCACCTATCTTACAGACCAATAATTAGACCTCTTTTTTGAAGACCGCTTAAGACAGGCTCTGCTGTACTCTAGAACTCCTCTAATGCAACCACTTAATGAACAAACATGATTGTCTTCATAAGCAGGTAGTTGCTTAACCCTTTCCCTGTTCTATATTTAGACAAATGTTCAATACCTACTTAATATTCATGGACAATAGTTATAATGAAATATGGAAGGTGGAACAGTGTATCCATTTGCGAAAGTAAAGAAACAGATCTATCAAAAATCATTAGCAAACAGAGAAGACCCTGATCGGACGGCTCCTCTAATCTGGGCCTTCTCTGTTTGCAAAAGCGTGAAAACACGTTTATATGAGGGAAATGGTTAATGCAGGACGAAAGTTATGCAGAAAACTCCTATAGGGGCTTTCCGTATAACTTCCGTACTGCATTAAGCTACCACATACATTTGCCACTGTGAATTATGCCCCTTTTTGCTGGTCGCATTAGAGGAGGTTTAGTGTACTTCCAATCCGTTCAAGCCTTAGAGACATTACTGACAAAGCGTCATATAGCTAGGACTCTAATGAGACGTCGAGTTATTCTGTGTCTCATCTGGACTCAAAGGTATTTGCCACCGGCGAAGGTGGTCAAATGATTAACACGCTCGATTTCAATACCATGGTCCCGGGTTCGATACACCGCCAGGCCAAGTTGATAATAAGTTTATCACATAATCTGCCTTGTGGGAGTGTCGTAACAGAGTGCCGTAATTCGCGAAAATGCACTAGTGCATTTTTTAAGCAAATTAGCAATCGTTAGCCAATCGCAGCGCTCCATGTGTGTCGACCGTTGTATTACTACTAACTGTAGCCTGTTTCATTTTATATGGCATTTTAAGGCTTATTTGATAAAAAGAATCTTACATTCGTGTTCATTAAAGCTAAGCTCGTGTCATATTATTATAGTAAACTCGTTTCATAAAAACAATGTGTAATTAACAATCATGTCAGATCCTCTATATAGGGCATCACGAGAGGGTTTCTCTGTATCCGCTCCTTTCTCTCTGGGGCGTCCAATTAGCCCAAACTTGGCAGAAACAGACGTTAATCAACGCAACCAACCATATTGTATGCCAATGCTATTCACGTTGTTCTCTACAGGCAAAGGGTCAAAACACGTCATTTGTCAAATGCAAATAGAATTGTCATTTCCAACATTTACACAAATGGACAATAAAACAATATCAGACAAAGATGCATTTCAACCAAGAGCTTGAAATACTAAATCGATGCATGATATAAAGCATCTGGCTAAATTGTCAGTCTGCAGGAAAACATTGTGATTGATTGCGTAATTACATTGGCTTAACTCAGTCTCTACTGCTCTATTTTTAGACCCAACCTCTTTGAATAAATCTACCGAAAAGCAGCATTTACTAGAATAAAGGAAACTTTTAGAATTGTGTAGTTTTTAAACCATGGTGATAAATAGAGCATCGTTTCATGGTATTTGTGACCTTATATACCCTTTAACTCTTTCGCTGCCATTGTCGCATCAGTGAATACCTAAACAAACAGTTTGGATCCACATATGACGACGAGTAACTCAGCATCTCATTAGCATCCAAACTGTTTGTTACTGAAATTGAAGAAAAATAAAAATGGAAATCTGTAGCAGACGACAAAGTTTGCAGACGACAGAATTTGGCAGCGAAAGAGATAGAGCATATTAGACCCAAAATAGTCTGATCCCATAGGAGTTCTGTAGTCAGGGTCTGCTTTACACAATTGTCAAAGCCTTGGTGTGACCTGGTAGGATACGAACATGCACAGCTAGAGAGCGAACATGCTTTGCACGTGTGTCACTGAGACTGTTTTCGTGTTTAAAGGACACTACTGTGATTTTCACTTATTTCTTTCATTCGATTTGTATCAAGATTTTTTTTCTTACCCAACTGAGAGCAAATAAATAATCTGTAGCATCGGGTTTTTTCAGAAACTCTTTGCCCTAGTTTCCGTTGAATCAATTTAACGAGAACATTTTTGAATGCTTATAAAGGTTGATCCTTTACTCCTTACATAAACCTTTCTATGCATTTGCAAACAAAGAAGACCCTGATCAGACGGCTCAAATAGGAGCCGTCTGATCAGGGTCTGCTCTGTTTGCTAATGAAATTATGATAGATTTGAGTCTTCGGTTTCTACCAATACCAGCCACTCTTGTATAGCTACATATGCTTTTATAAAAGAATGAGCTTCTAAATGTTCATGACGTCATTATTTCTTACATGAATATTGAACAGGGAAAGGGTTAAATAAAGATTTCAGTTCTAAAAACAAGATTTAGGGCCTACTTATTGTACAAATAAGCGTGTGCACTTCAAATTGCAAATGGCGGACGAATGACGTCGAGTGGAACATTTGATTGTTTACGAGGGTTAGTGTACTTCTTAGAAGTTGAAGTCATTATATGAACTACGACATTCATTTTCATTAGGGATAAAGTTTTATCCCTAATGAAAATGGTACGTTCCGCTGTCCATTTCCGTACATGTGCATTACGTGATATGACGGCCATTTACAAAGGAGATAGTAGCATGTAGAAAATGCATTATGGCTGTGTTCTTCCTTGTTACCTAATGGAACGAAGTGAAATCAAGCATGAGCTTTCCTAGATAGAGGTAGATATAAAAAGTGGGAGGAAAAAAACAGTTACACAGGGGGCGTCACATACGAAATGACCCGGCGCCAAACACCATCAAGCACGAAACAGCACAACCACAACCACCGCGACGAAACGCAAAAATACATAAAACATTTACCATTGTAAAAACAACACAGTAAACAATAGGATGAAAATAGGAGTACCGCTTTGGGACGGACAATAACCAAAGAAGGCTACTGTGGTTTAAAATTTAAACCAGGATATCGGGAACCAAATGCCCAAATCAAAATAAGAATCTATATTTAGATAAGCTGCAAAACTGTAAAACATGTGTCGTCATAAAATTGAATGACATAGTATAACTGCAATCTGTCAAATCTCGATTCAAGCGTGAAAAAATGGAAAGAGAAGTTGAGAACACATGAAGAAGTCCCTACAATGAACACATGTTTTCAATGATATCATAAAACTTGGTATTTGTTATGCTCAATCATTATTATGAAAATTGTCAATTTGAACTTATATCGTAAAATGCCCCTGTGATACAAAATAAACTGATTGCATTAATTCTTATATTTGTTGTTCTACAACAAAGTATTATCGGCCATTTCCGTTCAGATTTCCCGCGTTTTGCCGATGATCACCAGATCCTTTCATTGTTTACGTAACAGCTTTTCTAGGAAGCGGTCGGAGAGACGCGAATAACGCGAGCAGATACGAAACTAAAACCCAACCCGAATAAAACTGAAACATCAGGGAATAAAATCGGGATCGACGATATCAAATACGTCTATGTTTTGTCACTTTCAACGTTTATTGTCTAGGGTTACCTGCAATATACTACTTTTCAGCATATAAACAAATGAATTGTGTATATTTTAGGTATTTTTGAAACGCGTCGAATGTAGGGACTTCCCCTTTAAGGCAAGACGAATCTGGACCTATGTTGTTTGAAAATGCCAGGAAACGTTCAGCGTTTAACTCTTTGTCTGTTCAGTGTTCATGAAAGGAATTAATGATAGCATTAAAAATATTAGCTGAAATTAGCAGAGGTCCAGATAAATTGCGTAAATGAAGATATGTTCAAGATTGACTATTTTATTTCTCCACCAAACCCTATGCTGTGACCACTCTTTAGAATCGTCTCTTCGAGACGATTCTAAAGAGTGGTCGCAGCATAGGGTTTGGTGGAGAAATGACCATTTTAGTACTTTAGTACTTAATACGTTTATCTGTTGCTCTGTGAATGTTTATGATGGAACATAAACACAGGCGTTATTTACCTTGACAGAAACAGTAGAATCAGATCTATATTATTCCATAAGTAAAAAGGGCAGACCCGGTCAATCGGCTCAAGCAGGAGTCGTCTACTCTGTTTGCAAATATATAAAAGGTGTTTATATGAAGGAAAGGGTTAGTAGATGTATGGACGTGAGGATTTATTAAATATTGTTTGAGAAACTCATGCTTGGATAAGTACACTATATTTTCTGTCCATATGAGCAAATGCATTGTTTATCACGTTGGTTTCAAAAGTATAAAATTCTGGATATTTCCTTTTTTCCAGTATTGTAAATGTTCGTTTTCAGTAGAATTATGCAGTGAGGTTGGATCTAAAAAGGGAATGGGTTAACTCTTTTACATATTGTAATTAATCTACCGAAAAGGAGCATTCAGAAGAGAAAAGGAAACTTTTTAGAATTTTGTAGTTTGAAACCATTGTGATAAATAGAGCAATTGCTCCTATAGGAGCAAATACTCTATTAATCACAATTGTTTCACAAAGTGACTTTTACAGAGTCGTCAAAAGTCGTCAATATGAGGGAATGGGTTAAGGTAGTTGGATAAGGGTTAAATATCAGTTCTGTCTACTAGGTCAGAACCATGAGTGATGACTTATTGTCTTTGACGGTCTGTGTCCTAAATCAAGTGTTGTATCTGATTGGCTGACGGCACTGAACTATTGCCAGTGCCTAGATCTCATACCGTTAGAATCATCTTTTTAATACTGAACATTAATCTGAAACATTTTACTGAATGTTTTGCATTAAACGACATGTCCGGTGGCTAGACTGACTGGGTCATAAATGTTTATCAGTCGTCAAATCTCAGACTCAGCCTAACTCCTCGCCATACACACAAGTTATACAAAGATAAAAATGGGGACTAGCGAGATGTGTGTCTCAGAACAGCTGAAGACGAGTTGTTTGCGAGGCGTGTCTTGAACAGTTGTAGGTGAGATATGTCTAAGAATAGCTGTAGAAGAGATGTGTCCTAGAAAAGATGTAGGTGTAGGTGAGAAGTCTTAGAAGAGCTGTATGCGATACGTGTCTTAGAACAGCTGTTTGTGAGATGTGTCTTAGTACAGTTGTAGGTGATACGTGTCTTAAAGCAGGTATGTGTAGGTTAGGTGTGTCTTAAAACAGCTATTTGTGAGGTGTGTCTTAGTACAGTTGTAGGTGATAGTGTCTTAGAGCAGGTATGTGTAGGTGAGGCGTGTCTTAAAACAGCTGTTTGTGAGATGTGTCTTAGTACAGTTGTAGGTGATACGTGTCTTAGAACAGTTGTTTGTGAGATGTGTCTTAATACAGTTGTAGGTGATACGTGTCTTAGGGCAGCTGTGTGTAGGTGAGGCGTGCCATAGGTTTTTTGGAGAAATGACGAGTTAGCACTTGACGGTACACACGTTTATCTACTGATCTGTACATCATAAAAGACGTACTGGAATAATACTGATTACTTCATTTAGAAAATAGTACATGTACTACAATAACTCATTGTTTCAGTGCATTTCAGAATATACAGTTGAACTTCGATATCTCGAACTGGGATACCTCGAATTTTGGGATAACTCGAACAAAAAGTTCTGTCCTTCCAAAATTTACAATACAGAATTTTTCTAAAATGCATCACTATATTCCTATCTAGAAACACATGTGACAGCTTAATGCAGGTCTAAAGTAATGCTGAAAGCTCCTGTAGGAGCTTTCAGCATTACTTTAGACCTGTATTAAGCTGTGAACTTAAGAAATTGTCCAGATCAAATATCGGATAACTCGAACTTCTCTTATCTCGAACATCAATGGGTCATAAAAAATAGTTCTACTGTAGTCTTCTTCCGCTCTAAGCGACCTGACTTGCATTTGCAAACAGATTGGACCCAGATGAGACGCTGAGAAACTAACCTGGGATGACCTGTTAGACGTCAGGTAAATTATTTCTAAAAAAGCTCGACTGAACCGGAAGAAGTCACAATTGCACCAGATTCATATTTAACCCAACATTTTTTTTTTCACAACCGGGTAAGGGTTAAGCAATAACTTTTGTTCAAGCGTTGTATATTGGCTCTTTAACAACGGTTGAACCTTTCCTTGATATAAACGCCTTTTCACATATTTGCACTTCCTATAGAAGTCGTCTGATCAGAGACTGCTCTGTTTGCTTATGAAACTAATGAAGATTTCTATACCCCAAAATATCCAGTGTGCATATGTCGCTGTAATAATCCTGCTTATATATATCTATAGGTTTATATTTCAGCAGACATTAGTTTTTATCAAAGCTGATAAGCAATAACTTTTATTCAAGCGTTGTATATTGTCCCTTTAACAACGGTTGGTCCTTTCCTTTATATACATGTAAACACTTTTTCAAACATTTGCAAACAGAGCAGATCCTATAGGAGCCGTCCGCTCAGGATATTTGCTTATAAAATTATAATAGATCTGACTCAACAGTTTCTAGCAAATACTAAAAATCCAATATGCATGTGTCACTATAATAATTAAGCTAATAAATATATTCATATTTGACCAGATACTTTTTTCACAGCGGATTAAGGGTTAACCCATTACGTCATAGGCTATTTTTAGATCCAACCTCTTTGAATGAATCTACCGAAAAGAAGCATTAACTAGAGAAAAGGATTTTTTATTAGAATTTTGTAGTTTGAAACCATTGTGATAAATAGAGTATTTGCTCCTATAGGAGCAAATGCTCTATTTATCACAATGGTTTCAACAGGTGATTTTTACAGAGGCGTAGAAATGCGTGTTTATGGAGGGAAGGGTTAAGCAATAACTTTTGTTCAAGTGTTGTTTATTGGCTCTTTAAATACGGTTGACACTTTCCTCCAAGTTTCCAAGGTTACATGTATTCAAATAAATGTGCACGAGCCATGCTACATGTATATGCAGGCATCAGCAGCGACAAAAACACACGAAAACCAATATGAAACCACATAAACAACAGTGAGTGATCAATGACTGAAATATTATTTTGGAAAATGGCGTTATTAACAAGAATATGAAGCTGGGACTTCTTTAGATTTGACTTCTTATTTGTTAAGATTGGATTAATAAAAGTATAGGTATATGCCATGAACTCCAGTAATCCTATTAATCCTATTTTTGAAGGTACATGTACATAATTCTTTGAGTTTAGATTTAAAACGTTTCACTTGCAATCAGATTTGTTACACCTGAGCTAGCTCTTTCTTATATTGAACACTATAATGATAAACGCTTTCACACACATTTGCAAAACAGAGCAAACCCAGATCAGGGTCTGTCCTGTTTGCTTATGAAATTACAAAAGACATGTCTCTACAGTTTCTACCAATACCAAAACAAAAACACCAGTGTTCATGTTGCACTAGATAAAAATACAGCTAATAAATATATTCATATTTCAGCAGACATTGTTATTTACAGTGGGAGTGAGGGTTAAGCAATAACTTTCGTTCAAATGTTGTTTATCGGCTCGTCATGGTTAAGAGTCTTGAGAAGAAGGCATTGAAACAGAAGAAATAGCAGAAGAACTACGTCGTTAACCCATTCCCTCATATTGACACCTTTTGACACCTCTAAAAAGTAACTGTGAAACCATTGTGATAAATAGAGTATTTGCTCTATTTATCACAATGGTTTCAAAACTACACAATTCTAAAATTTTCCATTTTTCTAGTAAATGCTCCTATTCAGTAGTTTTATATAAGAGAGAGAGAGAGAGAGAGAGAGAGAGAGAGAGAGAGACAGAGACAGAGACAGAGACAGAGACAGAGACAGAGAGAGAGAGCATTCTTGTCTTGTTTACAAATGACGGCCGCGTCGTTCTTAGCGTGATCAGGCCTAATTTCTAGGCAAATTGGATTAAGTCAACAAAATGCCAAGAACAAAATTTAATTGCATTCCTGTAAGATGTTTTATGAGCTTATATTATTGGAAGACATACAAAATACCCATCGGAGAGGTTTCATTGTGACATTTGCATAACTTGAAATCTGTAATCGGATTTCCCCGTGACAGTCATTTGATTAGGTGATGGAGGAGCTCGGTGAAACAGATTACTGTAAAACCTCTCTATAACGACCACTAAATTGTGTATATTAATTGGTATTTTAGGCAGGTGGATGCTTAAAGCAAGGTGAAAGTAAAACAGAATGCTCCTATAGGAGCATTCTGTTTTACTTTCACCTTGCTTTAAGCATCCACCTGCCTTTAACACACAAAAATCTGATGTAATTTAGTGGTCGTTATAGAGAGGTTTTTACTGTATCTTATAAATTCCGATATATGGGAAACAGGAAAGCAGTGTATACCAAGATCTTAGGGGCTCCATAAGGGTCCCAAAAGAGCTTTCTGCATGACTTTTACCCTGCATTAACCAACCACCTGCATAAAAGATCTAAATTGTTCTTTATTAACTCTTTCGCTGCCAACTTTTGTTATCTGCAAAATGTGTCGTCTGCTACAATTTTCAGCCCTCATTTTTTCTCTTAATTTTTGTTTCATAAAATAGTAACAGTAACAGGTCTGTCTGGATCCTTACGAGACCCCGAGTTATTTTGCGTCTCATCTGGATCCAAACTGTTTGCATAGGTAATGACAGATGGGACATCACAAGCGCGAAAGACTTAAACTTCCTGTTTAGAGGGGGGTTACTGTATTGCTTTGACAGAAACTCCTCTCACGGAAAATGGGTGTGTTCCAATTTTCAATTTGGAGGTGTTTACTGCTATCATATGGGAGTAACGCACTCAAAAATATCTTGCATTTGGGGTTCTCTCTGTTTGTTTATGGAAGTACAGTCAAACCCCGCTAATGCGACCACCTAAAAGAGGTATAATTCTGGGTGCTAGATGCAGGTGTTCGCTTAATGCAGGACAAAAGTAATGCAGAGAGCTTTCTGCATTACCTTTACCCTGCATTAAGCAACCACCTGCTTCTAAAGACAGCCATGTTTATTTATTAAGTGGTCGCATTAGAGGAGTTCTACTGTATATAGACCCGATTCTACAGATTCTAAAATGGTCAAAAATGCATCAGCCATTATAAAAAACTAGGTAATTCATAGTTATGAAATCATTACATATTGCATACATATTCATGAGAAAATGGTTAAGAATAATTTATATGTATATTTGAAGATTTAAAACGAAATTCTTATACACCTGTACCAATTATAAATATGTTTAGGGTCAAAGTTTAAATCATTGAGTCAAATGTATGAGCAATGAGTAAAAAAAATAAACAGTGAGTCAAATCTATAACCAGTGAGTTAACGCTATGATTTGTAAGTCAACGTCATGATCATGGGATTAAACAGAATAAAAAAAAATCATCAACTTTGACACAATATGTCTGTTGGCCTGACAATATTGAAATATTGCGGGCTATATCTGCCAGACGATTAAGTAATAAATATCACACTGTTCATGTCACACTCATACACAAGATTTCCCAAAAGCGCGCAGTCAAGTACTTGACCTTACACAACATTTCCCCCAAAGCGTGCAGCAAAGTAAATGGCCCCAGTGTTTGGTGTCTGTTACAACTTTAGCCCTTCTAGACGAAATTAGCAATTCGGGTGTTTCAAACAATATTGAACCAGATAAGCTGTCGTGTTTAACCCTTTCCCTCATATAAACGTGTTTTCACGCATTTGCAAACAGAGCAGACCCAGATCAGACGGCTCCTAGAGGAGCCGTCTGATCAGGGTCTACTCTGTTTGCTAATAGAATTTGACAGATCTGTCTCTTTGTTTTTTAAAATGTCTACAATGTCCCACCTTCCATATTTCTTTATAACTATTTTGTTAATGAATATTCAGCAGGTATTGAAATTGTCCTAAATACAGAACAGGGAAAGGGTTAAAACACGGTGTCTAGTCAGGAACTGTTCAGTTTATCATACAAGTCAGTTTCACAGAATAGATTCTGATGAGCAGCAATAATCTACATTGTTTTAAAAGGCTAAATATCCGTTTTCATACAGCGGGACTCATTGGATTCCCATTTTATTATATTAGTAACATCGGGTGTCCGACAATGCAGGCTGAATGTCATACAGAAAGCTCCTTTTGGAGCTTTATGTGTCTTTCACCCTGAATTAAGCAGGAACATGTCAGTCTAAAAAGGTCTATATTGTTGTGTTGTTGTTTTTTAAAATTAAAATTCCTGTTTTCATAAAGTGGGACTCATTAGATTATCGCTTTATTAGACATTGGGTGTTTGAAAATGTAGGACAGTTATGGTAAATCAGCTAATTCATATATTACGTTACAATAAGAATTAACCCTTTACTCAATAAATGCGCATTTCTACTTCTTTGCAAACATAGTAGACCGAGATCAGACAGCTCCTACAGGAGCCGTCTGATCAGGGTCTGTTCTGTTTGCTTATGATATAATATAGATGTAACTCTACACTTTCTGCCATGGCCAAACATCCCTGTGTACATTTGATATTATAGTAAATTAATCTAATTAATATTCATGACGTCAATATTTCTTACATGAATATTCATGAATGGAAAAGGTTAAATCGGATTTAGTATCAATATCGGTATTTCGGATAAGTGGGAGCTTAATGCTGGTTGAAAGTCAAGCTCCTTTTGGAGATAAGAAAAGAGATAAGGAAATGAGGATATCTCCTTTTGGAGATAAGAGAGATCCTAGAGGAGCCATCTGATTAGGATCTGCAATGTTTTTCAGTCAAATTCCGCTAGCAAGTTGAAATATTGCATGCTGAGTGGTCTCTGTAGCTAGACACTGATAAGCTATTCGACTGTGAATTGGAAGGACTAACACATCTCAATGCAATTTTGTGTTCGTCCTCTTGGGAAAGATAACTAAAGAAAACAATAAATGAGAAAAATAGTAGGTTCTACAGTTTGATGTTATAGCTTAACCCCAGAGCTAAATATTTCCCTGTTCTGTGTTTATTTCAAATTTCAATACCTACTGACTATTCCTGGACAAAATAGTTACAACGGAATATGGAAGATGGAGCATTGTAGCCATTCTAGAAAGTAAAGGAACAGCTCTATCAAATTCCATTAGCAAACAGAGAAGACCCTGATCAGATGGCTCCTCTAGAGACCATCTGATCTGGGTCTACTCTGTTTGCAAATGCGTGAAAACACGTTTATATGAAGGAAAGGGTAAAGGCGCGTACCAACAACTAAAGTTGCAATTTCTCCAAACATACCTTATTCGAGACGATTCTATAAATAGTTATTCTTGAAGTTGCAGTCGCATATCTTATCTGTTGAACCCTTTCTCTCATATAAACGCCTTTTTACGCATGTGCAAACAGAGTAGACCCACACCAGACGCCCCCTATCGGAGCCGTCTGAGTAGTGTCTTCTCTGTTTGCTTATGAAATTATAATAGACCTGAATCAGCAGTTTCTATCAATACTGAATATATGCCATTATAAAGTTTCAGCTAATAAATATTCATGATGCCATTTTCTCTTACACGAATGTTCAACAGGGAGATTTGTATTCAGTTAGTTAATTTCGTTCGTATAAAAAATAAACCACACTCTGACAGCCACAGTCCAACCTCGCTGCTACGAACTTTTATTAGAAAAGAAGGATTGATAACGGTGCTATCTTGACTTTCATCCTACATTAACCATTTCCTTCATATAAACGCATTTTAATGCATTTTGCAAACAGAGTAGACCCAGTTTGCATAAACGTATAGAGAGTATGTGAGTGAAAGGGGTTAACATTAGGACACGTACTCAGCACTCTCCATTTATTTTTCAACCTGAACAATTGAATTTGGCCCACAGTTGATGACTTTAACATTTAGCCTGTTGAACAATTCATTCGTCAGTAAAAAAAACAATATCGTCTTTATGTTACGTGGATTTTTCTCCCTTAGCCTTTATACTGTTAATACGCTTTTCTATGCCTTTGCAAACAAAGTAGACCCTGATCAGACGGCTCCCATAGGAGCCGTCTGACCAGGATCTACTCTGTTTGCTTATTAACTTATATACATGTAGATCCGATTCTACACTTTCTGCATTGGTTAAATATTCCTGGGTTCATATGCTACTATAAAAATACAGTTAATGGCGTCATTATTTCTTACACGGATATTCATGGAGTAAAGGGTTAAGATACGTAATCAGAGTGACACACAATATGGATCCTGACAAGACCATGAGTTACTCGGCCTCTCATCTGGATCCAAACTGTTTGTAATGATAATCTTGGATCTGCCGACAGCAGGCTAAAGCCGACTGGCATAGTAGCCACTAGTGTAGACCCCTGACCAAACTGCTCCTTCAGGACATGTTTGATCTAGGTCTGCACTATTGGCCTAAGTTTGTTCGAATACTTAGAGTAATTAAGTAACATCATCCGAGTCTGCCTAAGTTTGTCTGTCCGAATAATAACCCTTCGCTTGCTATTCACGTCAATATACCTACCTGTAAATAGTGAAGACCCAGATGAGACAGTTCCTGCAGGGGCCGTCTCATCAGGGTCTGTACTATTTACAAGCTGATTGTGCAACCAGTGCACTCCACAGCAGTGATTGCACAGCGAAATACTTGTACACAGTGAAGATATATGTAATTATACAACAGGGCATGTGTAAAGAAGGAGAAATGTATTTTAAAATTCAGCAAGAGAAGGGTTAAGGGTAATTAGGGTTTATCCTTCGGGGGCAGTTTGGTCTGGGTACACACTATGTGCCTAAATTTGTCTGTCCGAATTCGCAGGGTAATTAGTTTATATCATCTGTTCCGCGCTATTTCATTATTTCGTTTTCCCACAGGGCTACAAGCAATAACCCTCCTAATTTGGATCCTTGGTATTTCTTGGAATGTTTCTCACATCTTCTTCTATACTAATGTACTTTAGTTCTTTCTCTGTAACAAATTCAATTGCTTTTCAGTTTCTTTCCAAGCAACATAATCACAGTATCAAAAAGGTTGGATGCCATTGAAATGCCGTGTAACTCGGCATTTCATCTGGACCCAAAGCGTTTGATCTTGATCCAAACTGTTTGCATATAAGAAATAACAGAGTCTTAACTGGCAGCGAAAGAGTTACATTCCGCATATATAATGAATTAAGTCTCAGATGAACAATTATTTTTCATTATTATTTCCGCTGTTATTTTCTTCTGAAATTGAATGTTAGTGTATATGTACAGTAGAACCTGTCTTAAACGACCGTTACACGTTTAAATGTTGGTTTTAAAGACGAGTAGTAGCTTAATGCTGGTCGAATGTAATGCAGAAAACTCCTATAGGAGCTTTCAGCATTACTTTTGACCTGCATTAAGCAATCACCTAGTTTTAAGACTCCTATGTTAAATATATGAAAGGTCGCGTCAGACTGTTGATACTTTACCAAGGCTTGAAATATATCAATGTTTTGAACACATAAATGCTGGATTTGTTTGAATTAACCCCTGGGCTGATGAATATTAATGCCAGGCTTCGTCCCATTATAAATATTGATTAATAGAATTATGGTGTATTGTAAAATATGGAATTATGAAATAAAGAAATGTATTTTCATTGAAAATTTGGCAACAGTTACAATTTCAAACCTGTATCATGTAAGCAAACATGATTTTCCTAATCTGGTTCTAGTCTGTTTGCAAAGGTACAGAGGCGGTGTGTTTGTGTGTGTGTGTGTGTGTGTGTGTGTGTGTGGGGGGGTTGTCTGTGATTCATTCCTTGTTATATCATCACGTGAACATGTATATCCTTGAGCCTTTCAAATTCTACTCATTATGACCAAGCTTTCTACTACATAATTCTTATGAGATATTTAGGTAAAAGGTCGATGAGTAATTGATCGGGAACCGTATGGTCTACAGACGGACCAACAGGTGCAGAGCCATGCACACACGCATGCACGCACGTACGCATGCGCGCACTTTACGCGACATGACACCGCATGTCATAACATCGTACGTTGTTTTATACAGATATACAATTCCACTGTAATGGTAAGTTTCATAAATACAGACTTTTTAATCAACTAATCATTACATCCCTACTGCTGTATTAGAATCATCAACTTTTCGCCACACTCCCTACTATACCACTGTACTATAATCATCAGCAAATCACCGCCCTATCTACCGTTTTACTAGAATTATCAACTAATCACCACACCCCTTACATTTATACTAGAATTACTAATCACTACACTTCCTACGGCTATACTAGAAGTATCAGCTAATAAGTACATCCCTACTGCTGTATTAGAATTATTAACTTTTCACCACACTCCCTACTATACCACTGTTCTATAATCATCAACAAATCACCGCCCAATCTACCGTTCTACTAAAATTATCAACTAATCACTACACTTCCTACTGCTATACATGTACTAGAAGTATCAGCTAATAAGTACATGTATATTCCCTACCACTGTACTGGAATTATCACTTAATCACTACACGCCCTACCACTGTATTAGAATTATCAACTAATCACCGCACCCCCTGCCTCTATACTAGGAACTGATTGTGTTTTAACTCCTAATTTGCTGAATAATTAAACCTGGCCAACCCTTTCTAAATATTAATTAACCCATAGCCTGCCAGTCACAACTATTGTTGCATTTGCAAACAGTGTAGACCCAGATGAGAGAGCTCCTATAGGAGCTCTCTCATCTGGGTCTACACTGTTTGCCATGGAAAACCCATGCATGTATGCTCTAAGAAATCATTTCAATATGACCCGTTTATTTTGGTAAAGATTTGCCTAATTAATATTCATAGAGGGTAGAATGATAAAAACAATGTGTGACAGGCTAAGGGTTAAACGAAACGAATACATGTATATCAAACTTTATCACTGAAGAAAAGTATCCTTTATTAAATCAATGCATACCCTGACCAAGGAACCCTTTGATCTGGGTCTACAGTGTTTGCAAAAGTGTTATATATTCGGTTTCTGCACATTTAAAGGTTTAGATCCAGTTATTTGCCAATCAATTTACTGGCGATCACCACTTGAACTGTCTCTGATGAATGGCTCGTCCACTGGGACTTTTCTGTGATAAATGAATCTCAGTATACCAGGGGAGCATACATGTACACTTATACATGTAGATACAGCACTGTTAGTTTGGTTGCATATGTACATGTATATACAATTTAACTTCGATATCTCAAAATCGGATAGCTCGAACATCGGGATAATTCGAACAAAAAGTTCAGTCCTTTCGAAACTTACAATGCAGAAATGGTCAACAATTTATATCTACAGATATAATAGAAACGCATGTAACAGCTAAATAAAGGTCTAAAGTAATGCTGAAAGCTCCTACATGAGCTTTCAACATTACTTTAGACCTGTATTAAGCTGTGAACTCTAGAAATTGTTCAGATTAGAAAGCGTATAATTCGAACGTCTGTTATCTCTAATTTGTATAGTTCCTTGAAGTCGAGACATCGAATTTCATCTGTATTTGCTTTAACATCCAGCCTGCTACCGACGGATGAGTGATTACCACTCACGTATGAGTGATTGTCACTCACGGATGAGTGATATGCCACAAACAGTTTGAATCCTAACTCGGCGTCTCACCAGGATCCAAACTGTTTGAATGTCTGATTGTTGCTGAAAAGAAGTACAAAACAAATCATCTGTGACACCTGAAGTGGATGACATTTGCCACCAACAATATAGTTTGCCCAACAGAATAAAAATTAAACAGCTCTAATCAAAAGTTATTCAATAACGGGTTTCATGTTCATTTTGCCACAGTACTAAATTCAGTTTTAATAACCATGGGCTACAAATAAAACGCCGATTAGGTGAAAAAGCCTTGTTTCTGACAGAAATTACCTAACCATTACGCGTGTACAATCCCTTACTCTATAACGACGCCTTTCTACGCCTTTGCAAACAGAGTAGACCCAGATCAGACGGCTCCTATAGGAGCCGTCTGATCAGGGTCTGCTCTGTTTGCTAAGGGCTATTCCAGGAAAATCTCCCTGTGTGGGACGGAACGACGACCTATTAAAATTACGTTGGTAGGGGGTGCAAAATATTTATTATTCTGTTGGTGTGTGGGGGGATTTGATTCAAGTTCTATTGCTGGGGGTATTTCAACATCTGGAATTACATTGATGGGGTGGTTTGTCAAATTAAACTCTTCATACAAACAGTTTTCTTCGACAATAAAGAAAATTAACACGAATTCCCGCGAAAAACGCGAAAATTCCGCTGTGTGAATGTTATGGACGTGTAAATAATTAATACTTTTATGACTGATATTATTATTATTATTAAATAAAGTCATCATTATTTTTATTATTAATATTACTGACGGTGTGTTCTGTAAGCAATTGTAAACAAAACTCTGTCCTCTTTTAAAACATTAATTTCCGGGACTTTAACAAGCAATAACAAACCACGGTACGATGCCAACAGGACAAAATGAAAGACTGTTGGACTAATGCACAAATGTGGGAATACAATGGTACATGTACACTGGACTATCATTTGGGTTTGCAAGTCGGCTTGACAAAAAGTAATTGCATTTTTATAAAACAAATATAGATTATTCACATGACATGCACTAATAATGTGAATTTAACCATGGCTACAAATTTGTAAGAATTTAACAGAATCAGTTTCTGTAAAATCTTTATGATGCTCTAAATGCATTTACTACATGTTTACAAGTGGTTTTAGTTGTTTATTCTTTTATTATTTTGTCGTAAAAGGGGGGGGGGGCTAGGTGGGGTATAATATGAAAATTTAATTTTCTTGTCGGGGTGGGGTAAAAATTAATTACAATTCTATCGCTAGTACCCCTTATTTGGACTGTCGTTCCTACTCCCAGGGAGAATTTCCCGGAATAGCTCTTATGAAAAAAGATATAATTCTACGGTATTCTTAGAGGGATTCTTACATGAATATTCACGGATCAACAATTTCCCTTATGCAAGCGCATTTTCACGCATATGCAAACAGAGTAGACCCAGATCAAACGGCTCCTATAGGAGCCGTCTGATCAGGGTCTGCTCTGTTAGCTTATGGTATGATATAGATCTGATTCTACAGCGTCTGCCTGAGCCAAATTGTCATGTGTTCATATGCCATTATAAAAAATAGTCTTATTAATATTCAAGACGTCATTATTTCTTACATGAATCTTGCATCAGGGAAAGGGTTACAGTGATAAAGATACACATTGAACTAGTTAAGTTGTTATTTCTCACCAAACCCTACGTTGTTTCTTATTATTCCCCTTAATTATTTGACAGTGCCGTCTGTTACTTCCATAGGTATTGGAAACCTTAAACTAGAAGAAACAGCACACGTTTGAAGAGCGTTGT